>CM042691.1:1525266-2892411 GCA_023614405.1 Avena insularis
ATAGCACATGATGATATAGAATCCGTGAGGCATTATTAATAAGAAACAATTAGTTCCCAATTTTATTTATCATATTTTCCTAGCATAAACAATACTGATTATAAAACTGCTCTTAATGCATGATGCAAATGATAACATGGATATCATGGTTGGATAGGTCTCGTCGCGCTGATCGATTTGGACATATTATTTGTCGAATTCGGAGTTACGGATTAAAAGTTATGCAATAATTAAGAAAAGATATTTATTAAGATTTATCAATTCGAAAATTTTAAAATTCTCAAATGATATTATAATTAGCATATTCTTATTCCCCACATTTTTCTAGTTCAAAATCATATCTTATCTGCATTATTTGGAGTTAGTAATTTATAGCATTATTAAAAGTCAAAATATTTAAAAGGGTTAAAATCAAAGGTTTGACTAGTTTGAACCAAATTTGAACAGATTAGAATATATGGTTGGATTCATGTTTAAAAACTAAACACTTTTCGTTTTGGATCTATATTCAAATTCAAATTTATTTGAAAGTTATTAATTATTTAAGAGATATTCATTTCTGTTTTTATATTGATTTCCAGAAAATCGCTGAAGGTGTTCGTCACACTGGGAAGGTTTACCCGCAGCCGATGACAGGTGGGCCAGGAACCTCCGCGGCCGAAGCAGCGCCTGTGAGCAGGAGAAGCCACGTCGCGGGATGCAGGATCACGAGTGAAGGGAAGGAAAATACCAGGGGCTCCAGTGGAAAAGGATCCGGATGGATCCGATCGAACGAAAACTGCCAGGAGCAAATATGGCCAGCTCAAGCGATTTTTGGATTGAAGATTTCGAGAGATTCGTGGCGAATTTTGGAACTCCGTAAAGAGAAAAGATGTAGAAGAAAGTCATATCTACAGGTTTTGTAAAGTAATCAACATCCGAGAGGTAGCGACCGCGTCGGAAACTTGCTATGATCAGAGGAACAAACAAGGGTCGGCGGAAGTCTTCGATTTTACGAGTTCGAATGATCTTCTGGAGACGATGGCGAGCGATGGAGGCCGAAACGGACAACGCCGGTAAGAGAGAAAATGTAGATCCAAGTACAGTCTACAACTTTGCTAAAAGGTGCTTGACGAGATATAGCCTAAATCACGGGGTTTTGCACGGAAGAACAGAGGGAAAAAGGGGTTGCGCGAGCGGCATGCTGCGTCTTGGCGCTGACATGGCGATGGCGAGATCGTCTTCAGGGAGGACGACGTGAGCCAGGGAGAGGAGGGGCGAGGCGGCAGCTCACCGGGGAGGTGTCGGGGGCGGCGGTGTACAGAAGCTCCATGAAGAAGAGGAGGCAGATGGTGGTTGCTTCTCCAGGAAGAAGGGCTCGTCGCGGGCGAAGATCCTGCACGGCTCCGGCTTCTGGGCTTCAGTGTAGAGGACCTCGGTGACATTGCGGTTCCATTCCAGCATTAGGGTGCTCACGAGGTGGCCCAGGGCGGCGGGGCGGCGGCGCTCCCCTAGGCTTCGGTAAGATAGGGAGACAGCAGCGAGGGGAATCGGAGCTCATTGTGGCGGCGCGAGGGAGGGGAGGAAGCTAGGGCTCGAAGGCCGCTCGGGGGGGATAAGAAGGAGGCGTGGCTCGGTGGTGGTGGTGGAAGGTGACGAGGACAACAGCGGGTGGACGCCTACCTGCTCCTCCGTTTACCTGCAGAGAGAAGGGGGTCGAGAGGAATACGGTGAACAAGACGGCGTGAAGGGGAACTGGGCCAAGGGTGGGCTGCTGCCAGGTATGAACCTCTCTCTGATTTATTTACTAATATGATTTCTTCTATTTGTTTTCGTATTTCGTTTCAAAATTAAGCAAAGTTTATTACCTCAATCATTTGAAGCTTTAGCAGGAATTGAACAGAGAATTTTGGACAACAAAAAGGGGCAAGGGGAAACAAGAACACGGAGGAGAGATGATGCCCACATGTATACATGTCCATTTGGGCATTTACAAGAATATGAAGAATTAGGTTTCGCAAATTGAATAAAATCATTTTTTTAGAATTAGTGGACCTTCACATGGATCACAAACTTGTGGAAAATAAAAATATAGGGATATAAAAGAGGGACAGGGAGGTGATAGAAATAACACACGAGCAAGATACAAAATGCAAATGCAATGCAACATATCACATGCAACATTTTAAAAATATGATCCATGCAATGTTTGATATGATTCTCAAATGCAATGTGGCATGATGACATGAGTATGATGCCATGATGTTCCACAAAACAAAAACATCAAGCGATTTTCTAGTAGTGGTTTTACCCAGGGTGCTACAATTCGACACCACTAACAATTGATCTCGCCCTCGAGATCCACCTCATGGTACAGGGAAGAAGGACGACAATCTGAATCTCCTCGCTTCATGTAGATCTTCCCGACACCACTAACAAGGGTTCTTTCTTCATCTTGAAATCGGCGACACCACCAACAAAGGGGCGTGGCTCACGTTTGTCGAGAGAACACTTCGGAGAGACAAAGGGCGAAGGTAGAGGTCTCAAAGGCTAAGGCCACCTTTAACTTCTACGGAAGGAGTAAATTGCATTGATCCACCATTCAATATACAAAAGCAAACGATAAGAGTAGTGGTATGGTCGCGACTCCATCCCGCACTCAAAGCATTACTCCGTACACGAACAGCGAACTATGCAACCAACTCTCAGAATTCAGACTGAAGATCTCGACAAGCAAGGTTCGGCAACAAAGGAGGGATGGATATTTTCATCAGATCTGATGTAGATGACTTCATTGTATCGGAAAACACCGGAGGATAGAGAAAAAAATAGTGAACTTTCGGTCCACTAAAAGGTAAACATATGAAAGATTCATCAGATAGCATGAATGTCGGATGTCGAAGCACCGTTACAAGAGGATGGATGCGAAACCCTGAAGGTACGATGGAAACCCAACCACGAGAATTCCTGGACTCGAAGAAAAGATAAGAGCAGATCGAAAACACGCAGAGGTTAGAAGAGAATAGCAGAGGGGTAAGGAGTAAAACAGACCTAATCAGATCTACACAACCGATTTTCAAAAAAATAGTTGACACTCTACATCGTCTGTTAGCTAGGTTATCCTACAGGCTGGACCACTGGGGTATCGTAACTGCTGAGCTCTGATACCACTCTGTAACACCCTCAGAATCGGCCCTATGCAAGTTTCAGCGATCCCCGCCAAACCCGCATAGAAACGATTCAAAGGTGCCCACCAGGCACTTTCGTGCGGGTGGAAAACGAAGTAATATCATTACACAATAGTCCGCGATGGAACCCACAGAACAGATATATACAACAGCGACTCAAAGAGTCAAGAATACAGATATACAATACAAAGATCCAAATCACCTTCAAAACGATACAGCGTCCGAGTACGGACAAGATGCAAATTGAGCTAAGAGCCCTGAAGAATAACCAATGGCGTCCATAACCCTGCCCAGGCCAAGCCCGGAGGGTAACCCTGCTAACGACGTCGATCTCAAAACCTGCTTAAACAAAAGGGGTGCCGACAAAGGGCAAAGGAAAAAGAGAGCGGTCGATCTTGAGGCCGACGGCGAGACTAGAATTCGGCGGTCCTCGCCTACATAGGTATGGTGGACTGAAGTGGCAGCCTAGCATGCACTAAACAACCTATAGAGACTCAATACAACTGGCGGCTATCAGATAGGGATAAGAAAGACCTACTCGGATCCAACCTGATTCTAACACCAAACATACCCATTCTGGTATTCCCCCTCGATACCAACCGAGGAAGTCAACCGAGGAACTCACACCGTTGGCAGTTTTATTCATTTCGTTATAGTTGCGTCAATTACTAGTCAGATATAGGTAGCATGAGTCATCCTGATATGATAAGCAGTGGGCAGTTTTAGTTAACCATTCCGTTATAGTTGTAGTACTTACTAGTCAGATACATATAGCATGAGGTATCCCAAAACCCAGCAGTTGTTGATACTTTTATTTAGCCATTCCGTTGTAGTTGCAATACTTACTAGTCAGATACAATGGTAACAGGTGACAATCCAAACCAGCAATTGTTGGCACTTTTATTTAGCCATTTCATTATAGTGAAGCTGATTACTAGTCATTATAAAGTCAAATTTATAGCACTACTTTAGTTATAGTTGTCTATGATCGAGATACTGTGCTCCAAGTCGTCCATAACCGCGGACACGGCTTTCAGAAAGTTTTACCCTGCAGGGGGGCACAAATAGCAACACACGCACGATCAACCTCAAGAAAAACCAATAAAAACCAACGAGGCATCACGACAGAGCAATTGCAAGATTCATATAAATTTCCAGGGGCCACCCCACCAAGCTACCCGCGACGAAGTTGGCCGGCTCGAGACGGACCCAGAGGTTTGTGCCAATGGTGTAACGACATCGAACCCGAAAGTGTGACTGGGCTTGTCGATACCACAAAACATTCCACATTTGTTCCTAAACAGTGAGCTCACGCGCAATCGTAAATAGCGATAAAGCATGGCATAAGTACAGGATAGTAATAAAGCCCCAAACTACTTTGTGGCCCCAAGAAATAAATATGACTCAAGCTCGCTAGGGGATTCATGGTCCCACATGCGGATAGTGCGAATATTCAAAGAACAGGTATCAAGTACTCGGGGTCCTACGGGACACAAGTGGACGGTTAAAAACCAAATAACATCTATTGCCCACCTGTGCCTCTGCATTATTTACTTACTTTAATTTTAGTTATTAAACGATAATTAAAGCCATGATCATCTCCAACATAAAGCATATGGCATTCTTCCAACAACTGTGGTACTTGAAGACACGCAACCGCACTTGAGCAAGCAACTACGACACGCAAGTTCAACTATCTACCAAGCAACAGGTAATAGGATGTGTCCAAGGCAATATAAGGCTGCAAGGGATATCACGGGTACGAAAACTAGAGCATCGCAACACGGATAGCAATGGATCAACAGGAGGAAATAAAGACTAGAAAGGTAAAATAGGTAGAAAGGGGGAGAATGCTCGCCTGAAAACATTGCTGAAGATTCATAACCGAGGAACTTGTCGAAGCTCACAACATCTCATCGTCCTATCCGAGAAGAAGCAAAACACTAAAAGAAACAAGCGATATAGCAATTACAACTAATGCGGAAGAATCAGCATGATCATGATGCATGACAAGGCAAGTTAATGATGCAAACTATGACGAAAAGGTATTAGGGGCATAGCACATGATGATATAGAATCCGTGAGGCATTATTAATAAGAAACAATTAGTTCCCAATTTTATTTATCATATTTTCCTAGCATAAACAATACTGATTATAAAACTGCTCTTAATGCATGATGCAAATGATAACATGGATATCATGGTTGGATAGGTCTCGTCGCGCTGATCGATTTGGACATATTATTTGTCGAATTCGGAGTTACGGATTAAAAGTTATGCAATAATTAAGAAAAGATATTTATTAAGATTTATCAATTCGAAAATTTTAAAATTCTCAAATGATATTATAATTAGCATATTCTTATTCCCCACATTTTTCTAGTTCAAAATCATATCTTATCTGCATTATTTGGAGTTAGTAATTTATAGCATTATTAAAAGTCAAAATATTTAAAAGGGTTAAAATCAAAGGTTTGACTAGTTTGAACCAAATTTGAACAGATTAGAATATATGGTTGGATTCATGTTTAAAAACTAAACACTTTTCGTTTTGGATCTATATTCAAATTCAAATTTATTTGAAAGTTATTAATTATTTAAGAGATATTCATTTCTGTTTTTATATTGATTTCCAGAAAATCGCTGAAGGTGTTCGTCACACTGGGAAGGTTTACCCTTGCGATGACAGTGGGCCAGAACCTCCATGCCAGACGCCAAGACGCAGACGCGGGAGAAGCCACGTCGCGGGATGCAGGATCACGAGTGAAGGGAAGGAAAATACCAGGGGCTCCAGTGGAAAAGGATCCGGATGGATCCGATCGAACGAAAACTGCCAGGAGCAAATATGGCCAGCTCAAGCGATTTTTGGACTGAAGATTTCGAGAGATTCGTGGCGAATTTTGGAACTCCGTAAAGAGAAAAGATGTAGAAGAAAGTCATATCTACAGGTTTTGTAAAGTAATCAACATCCGAGAGGTAGCGACCGCGTCGGAAACTTGCTATGATCAGAGGAACAAACAAGGGTCCGGCGGAAGTCTTGATTTTACAGAGTTGAATGATCTTACGAGACGATGGCGAGCGATGGAGGCCGAAACGGACAACGCCGGTAAGAGAGAAAATGTAGATCCAAGTACAGTCTACAACTTTGCTAAAAGGTGCTTGACGAGATATAGCCTAAATCACGGGGTTTTGCACGGAAGAACAGAGGGAAAAAGGGGTTGCGCGAGACGGCGGTGCGCGTCTTTATTCGAGCGGCGATGGCGAGTCGATGGGCGTGTGGCTACGACTTCAGGGAGGACGACGTGAGCCAGGGAGAGGAGGGGCGAGGCGGCAGCTCACCGGGGAGGTGTCGGGGGCGGCGGTGTACAGAAGCTCCATGAAGAAGAGGAGGCAGATGGTGGTTGCTTCTCCAGGAAGAAGGGCTCATCGCGGGCGAAGATCCTGCACGGCTCCGGCTTCTGGGCTTCAGTGTAGAGGACCTCGGTGACATTGCGGTTCCATTCCAGCATTAGGGTGCTCACGAGGTGGCCCAGGGCGGCGGGGCGGCGGCGCTCCCCTAGGCTTCGGTAAGATAGGAAGACAGCAGCGAGGGGAATTGGAGCTCATTGCGGCGGCGCGAGGGAGGGGAGGAAGCTAGGGCTCGAAGGCCGCTCGGGGGGGATAAGAAGGAGGCGTGGCTCGGTGGTGGTGGTGGAAGGTGACGAGGACAACGGCGGGTGGACGCCTACCTGCTCCTCCGTTTACCTGCAGAGAGAAGGGGGTCGAGAGGAAGACGGTGAACAGGACGGCGTGAAGGGGAACTGGGCCAAGGGTGGGCTGCTGCCAGGTATGAACCTCTCTCTGATTTATTTACTAATATGATTTCTTCTATTTGTTTTCTTATTTTGTTTCAAAATTAAGCAAAGTTTATTACCTCAATCATTTGAAGCTTTAGCAGGAATTGAACAGAGAATTTTGGACAACAAAAAGGGGCAAGGGGAAACAAGAACACCGGAGGAGAGATGATGCCCACATGTATACATGTCCATTTGGGCATTTACAAGAATATGAAGAATTAGGTTTCGCAAATTGAATAAAATCATTTTTTTTAGAATTAGTGGACCTTCACATGGATCACAAACTTGTGGAAAATAAAAATATAGGGATATAAAAGAGGGACAGGGAGGTGATAGAAATAACACACGAGCAAGATACAAAATGCAAATGCAATGCAACATTTTAAAAATATGATCCATGCAATGTTTGATATGATTCTCAAATGCAATGTGGCATGATGACATGAGTATGATGCCATGATGATCCACAAAACAAAAACATCAAGCGATTTTTTAGTAGTGGTTTTACCCAGGGTGCTACATACTACAAGTCAAGGACTAAATGATCATAGAGGCTATAGTGACTTGTCATAGTCATAACATGGTGTGAGCATGTGCCAAGTCAACCCAAGCAAAGCATTAAAGGAGAATACCACAATACTATGCTTTTGCATGCTAAAACAACGCATAATTTATTCAAGACACACTAAGAAATCCCAATTGTTTGGAACAAGACATGCTACAGCAATTATCACTAAGTATAAGGTCAAAACAACACCAAGCATGTCATGCTAAAGTCTAAGTCACAGTAATGCAAGCTCCTCTTGCACTTACAAGCAAGAACTTACTACTCCTTTCCAATAGCAAGCAACTTATTTGCAAAACAACACAGCGAGAACGGGGGTCCAAACTACTTAAGCAAACTAAAAAAACTAAGCAAAGCAAACGAAAACTAAGACGCTCCAAGAATAATGCAATTGTGCATGAAACAATAAAAACGAAGTGTCTAAATAGACCTGAGCTTTTTATTGATGAAGAAGGGGATGCCTTGGGCATCCCAAAGCTTTGACGCTTGTACCTCTTGGATATTTCTTGGGGTGACATCGTGGTGGCATCCCCAAGCTTGAGATTTTGTCCATTCTTCATCTCATTGCATCATTCTCTCTACACCTGAAATTTTTCCTTCGTACAAAACTTCACACAATCTTCATTAGCAACATTATCTTATTCAAAAGATAGTAGACATATGGCAAATATTTGGAACAATAAGGCTTTTCACTAAAAACACAAGCTACTATATTAACTCCTTCAAAAAGCTCAATCCACCTAAAGAGTACTCAAAAAGGAATCAATAAGAAGCAAATGCAAATAATGGCAGAAATCTGTCAAAACAGAACAACAGGTAGAATCCGATTTTTTTCGAACATCTTCTGGTGCTCAAATAAAAAAGTGTTGAACTAACGAAAGTTAGCTAACATACTGGGGGATTTATTCATAAACATTTAGATCAATATGAGTTACAGAGACTCCTCACGGTTTTTTTTGGTGGAGGACAAAAATCTGTTTCGGGACAACAACTCCGCAAATCTTACTTCCCTCTCATTAGAGGTTATTCTTGGCACAAAAAGCAAACAAAAAGTACAAGGAGAGATCATTACTGAAGTAATAACTTCCAAGACTCAAGGAAACTCTTGGGTTATCTCCCAACAAGTACTTTTCTTTAACCCCTTTAAGTTAGGCACAAGAAGCAAGAAGAATCAAGTATTTTCAAATGAAGAAGCATTAACATCCATACTTGCAAAGTCTTCAACTATAAAAGGTATCTCATCCAAATGTATTTTGGATGATCCCTTCTCATCTCTCTTTGGTCTACTACTTTCATGAAAAAGATTTTCAGGAGCAATCCAATCAAAATTCTTTTCAAGGGCTTCATGCATTCCAACAATCTTAAAGGGTATGGGTATCTTAAATTCCTCTCTAGGCTTAGTTTTATCAGAAATACCCACAACATCTACACTTGAACCTAGCATATTGAAGCATTCAAAGACCTTTTTGGCTTCCCTAGCAACATCATGAAACTCTTTTGATAAAGTTTCAAGGATGAATTCTCTCTTTTCAGCATTCTTTTCTTCTTTTAGTTTTAGGAACATGAATTGTATGAAGGGGTTAAGGCTAACAAACCTAGCCTCGAACATATGAACTAAAGAAGCTGCAGCAATCTCATAATTAGGAGCAACTTCTGCTATAGATCTATCCTCAATATCCTCATGCTTGCTAACATGATTAAAGTATTCTTAAATATTATCTTTCCCAATTATGGAGCCACTTCCTATCGCAAGATCTTTCAGGGCGAACTTGGGGAACAACATGGTGAGCTAGAGCAAGGTGGGAACTAGAGTAGGAACTAATTTTTTTGTGTTTTTGAATAAAGCAAGCAAACCAAACTAGACTAATTTTTGGGGGATGTTTGGAAAGAGGCAAACAAAACCAAGCAAAATAAACAAAGCAAACTAAAAACAATGTAAAGAGAAAGGAAGTGAAGGACTCCCCTAGTGAAGACGTCCTTAGCCTCCCGGCAACGGCGCCAGAAAACTTGTTGATGGTGCTTGACGTGGAGCACTTTGTTGGAAACCCCAAGATCAAGGTGTGATGATCACATCAGCAATTCTTCCCTCAGTAGAGACCGAGGTTATCGAACCAGAAGGAGGAAGGAAACGTCACACAGCCATTGCAAGAAACGCGGAGACCTGCACAACACAAACTCAAGACTTTGCCCCAACGAATCAGTGAGGTTGTCAAGCTCACCGATTTTCTATAACAAAGGATTAAACGTATGGTGTGGAAGGTAATGGTGGTTTGCAACAAGTAAACAAGTAACAGTGGTAAAGATTGGATCGGGGTCCATTGTCAACACCCGGATTTTTAATCCCACATGCCTGTTATGCCATACATCACAATCCCAGGATTACCATTTTTGCGAGACATAACAGATTTGTATATCACAGTACATCATCCATTACATCCATACATAAGGTCTTACACAAATAAGGATCTCATGATCCAGTTCTTAATACAACTCAAGCAGCGGAATAACGTAATAGTAAAGATAGCGTAGGCGAAGCTCCATCTTCGGGGTCACAGGCAATGCTGATGATGGGAGATGATCCTAGTTGTCGTAACCTTCCTGCAGTCCATCATCTTGGTACTCCTCTTCATAGTCTGGCCACAGGAATAGCCAGGGACAAAGACATGAGTACTCTTTAAGTACTCGCAAACTAATACTAACAAGTTAAGGGGGTTTTTGTAGTAGGGCACTAAGCTCTAGGGTTGTTTTGCAAAAAGCCAGATTTACTTCTACTAAGTTCAGAAGCAAAGAAAGCTAGTTGAAGTTTTATAACACCTAAGTGGGAACTTGAATTTCATATCACAACCCTGTTGTGGTCAAGTTAAAGTCTCAATTCAATTCACAAGTCATTTTGAAAACATCTGACGGGGGAACAGTATGGCCACTCCAACTGTCCATAACCGCAGACACGGCTATTCGAATAGTTTGACACTCTACAGAGATTGTACACTTTCACCACAACATTCGATACATCCGTCAGGAACAAATCCTGAATTCACCATACTCAGTATGCAGATAATCAATCCTAACCTTTCCATTACACGCCCTAGTATAGGCACCTCTCCTGTGAGTTTGGCCTCCCAACCATGACCAACTGTCATCTTGGAGTCTTGCAGTGGACAATCTTCACAAGGTAGCCTCACTCAGACCTTGGCGCGAGAACCCATACTAAGGTATATAAATTTCCAGTCAAGCCCTACCCAATTTTCGGGTATTGTGGTTGTACGGTAAAATTGGAATGGTATCGCATCCAGACAACCATCAGTTTTATAAAGGGCTAAGGCTCATGCCTCAACATTTGCATCATCAAAATCATATGGTGTTCGAGAACACATGTCAAAACATTTCAGTAGAATGACTCATCATTCTAAGGTTTTCATAACCAGTTTCACCAAGTATTCCCATCTAAAGTTGATCAAGTTTTATGCTTAGCACTAGCATCTACAAGTGGTGGTAAGTACTAATGAGGAGTGGTAAACAAGTGGGGATTTGCTAAGTTCAATCTTATGCCTTGGGATGACATCAAGATTATCTACTTAGGCCAAATTTAATGCTCTTTATGCAACCTTCAATTATCTTTCTAGAATCTACAAGTCACTTAAGTAAACTTTAAGAAAAGCTTTGATAAGGAAATAAAGTAGAAAGGTTGTAAGTAAAACTAGGATGGTTTATCAAGTGGTATAAGCTTGCAAGTAAAACTTGCATGGTTTGACTTACTAAGATAGTGTTATAAACTTGCTAGGTTGCAAGTGTTAGCTTGCCTTGTGCAGAGCAGTGGTTGAAGTTCTCCTCGGCTTCTTCCTCATAGTATCCTCCTTCCTCCTCGTATCCTTGGTTCGTACTAGCGTCTATAAATAAATACGAGGTATACAATCACCAAACAATACTTAACTACTTTCAATCATCACACAAATGGGTACTATAGATGATCTAGCATCATCACCTATCATTACAAGATTAAAGCATTTGTCTTATTTATTTTAATGTGAGAAAAGTAATTTCTACTCATTGAAAAACTACTTAAGATTTAATATTCTCCAACTCAAACATGGGATCATGTTGACACATGTCATCACCACATATTTCAGTACACGGGAATGTGATTTAAAGTGGTGTCATAATTTAATAAGGTTTAACCCTTTTTATTTTAAATAAATAAAATGACTAGAAATGCCTATGTGGCATTCTTTTGTTATTTGAACATTATTTCTGTAAGTAAACCCATATGTTTTTATATAGTCTGAAAGGTATGATCAAGTGTGATTTTTGAGAGTTGGAATCAACTCAAAAGCTATTATGGTTAAATTTTGAAAAATGTTTGAATTCAGAAAAGATTCTAACTTGTTATTTTTACCAAGGTTGATCTACAGATCCAAATGATTTGAATCCAACGGGCTTGGATTAAGAATTTCAGTACCTTTCTAACAAAATTAGTTTCATGCATTTTGGTTCACTGAATCGAGCTGGGTTGATTTTTGAATCTATGTACAGAACTGTGTTTGAATTAAAATAGAAAAGTCTAAATTCAAACAGTTGGGTCGCGCGGGAGAGGTTAATGGGCTGGCCCAGTGTCACTCCGTAGTGCGGGGCTCAGCTGATAGGGGGGTCTACCAGTCTGCGGCTCATAACGCGCGAAGCGATACGGGGCTACGTGGGTTGTTGGATTAGAAGGGAGATCGACGGCCAGGGATCATCGTCAACGACGAACCTGTCACCGGCGAGCTCGAACCCTAGCGGCTCAGTGGGGGTGCATAGGGGGCATACCAGGGATCCAGCGACAACGGCGAGGCGGGCAAACGGACGAGTGGTCGACGGCGAGCTCAGGGAAGGTCGAGGCAGCTCTGGGCGTGGTCGAAATCAGCGCCCCCCTTCTCCTCCAGAGGCGGCCTGCTCCGGTGCAATTCCGGAGAGCTACTGCTCCTCGTGCTCCGGCTAGAGGGTGAACGATAAGTAAGGTGAGGGGAGTGGAATGGTGTGCTTCAAACGGCTGGGGGTGGCCTCCTTTTATAGGCTTGACGGAGAGACCGAGAGGGATGGGCAGGCGACGATGGCGACATGGCTACGGGCTGCTAGCGGCATGGCTGAGGATGGCGATCGACGCGCGTTCTCCCGACGATGCTCTAGAACTTAAATGCGGGCTTAGGGGCGGTGGTAAATGGTCGGGCGAGGCTGGCGCTCTGAGCGGCGGTCTGAATGGCGGTGTGGTGAGGCATTGGGCGCCAACGGGGATGTCTGGCGTGTTCCTTGGGTCATGGCGAAGCGGTGGGTACGGGATGCGATCGAGGGGCGGCGTGTTCACGCAGCGTCTTGGTCGGCGCTTCTGGGCGTGCTCGGCATGTCGTGGTAACCTTTGGGCGGGCGTGCTCGGTGGTCCACGACTTTCCTTGGCTCGGGGAGGGGACAGTGGGTGGCGGTGAAGTGCTGGCTAGCTCCCATACATGGCGAGAAAGGGGGAGGTGGTCTGCTGCGGCGGCGACCAAGTTGGCCGGCGAGGTGTGCTCGGCTTGCTCACCATTGATGGCAATGGCCAGCTTACAGTGAGGCTAGGGGTTTCCAATTAAGCTACATGATCTACTAAATGGTTGCTGTGAGCTAGAGAGGGAACAAGTTAGGCCAAAACACTATTAAAAACAGTGAATTTGATTTGGTTTAAATTTTCCTGCAAAGTATTTGATGAAATGACCGCAAGAAACTTCTTTTTGAATTTTGAAAAGATTTTTGGTGGATGTTCTAGGCATGTGCTGGAGACTCTGTGGGTGCTTGGGTTTTGAAAATTGAGCTTGTTTGAGTGGTTTTTGAAATTGTGGGATCTTCCCATATGAGATAGATTCAATTTTAAACTGTCATTTAAACTTAGCATTTGAATGTTTTTGGAAGATCACAAAGTGGGCCTTGGTACCTCATTAGGTGTTCTAACAAGGGGTGCAAAGATCCACAAATGTTTCTGTTAAGTTTTGAGTGCTTAGAATAGCCAAAGTAGGCATGAGAGTTAATTTGGCCAAAGTGACCATTCACTTCATTTGTTCATTTTGAGTTGTTTGTCTTTGGGAAAAGTTTGGGAATGATTTAGATGATGTTTATTTCACCTAAGAATCATTTTACAAGCAAAGAAACACACAACCATGGCAATTCAAAAGAATCCTAATTTTAAATACACATACATATGAATGCTCTCATATTTTTAGATAGGAAAGTTTTTGTTAACCCTAGTTTTGATGAGTAGCATTTGATGATCCATGATTAATATTTTTGGGATGTTACATCCATATTTCACTAGAGGTGCTCTCCTTAGATAAACAACATGTCATGAAGGGTGAACAAATTACAGCAGGGCAATTGACAGGAACTGAGCAAGACATAACAATGCAATTACTAGTCAGAAAGATCCTATGAGATTCGATTGGGCAATACAACAAGATACATAGACCGCCATCCAACTGCATCTATGACTAGAAGTCCATCTTCAGGTTATCATCCGAACCCCCTCTAGTATTAAGTTGCAAGGAACAGACAACTGCTTTAAGCAAAGTGTGTAAGGTAAATAGTCCACATGTTCCATGAACAAGAGACCGTTGTTTTCTCCCTAGTAGCAACAGCACATCTACAACCGAAGAGATTATTGTCACTTCCCTTGGAAACTAGAGGGATGAACCCACTATCAAGCATAAATACCCCCTCTTGGAGTCACCAGCAACTAATCGGCCAAGATAGCTACTAACAAAGGAGAGCATGCAAGATCACAAACAACACAGACATGATAGAATCATAAAGACAAAACCATTAATCAAACCAATATAATAATCTCAATATCCATCGGATCCCCGCAAACACAACATACATGATTACAAATAGATTAGATCTTGATCATGAACGGATCTCACAAGCTCTATACATGAAAGCACAAAGGAGGAGATACAACCATCTAGCTACTACATGGACCCATAGTCCAAGGTGGAACTACTCACACATCATACCGGAGAGAAGGCCTTCGGGATGATCTCCCCCCCGGCAGGGTGCCGGGAAGAACTTCAGATCCCCCCGATCTAGGGACGACGGTGGTGGCGGCTACAGAAGTTTTCGTGGAGATTTGATCGGGTACTTAGGGTTTCTGCATCGGGGGCTTCTTATAGGCGAAGTGGGAGTCCGAGGAGGCGTCCAGGGTCCCCACACCCTACCTAGGCATGGGGCAGGGCCCACCCGCGCCTAGGGGGTCTGGGTGCCCTAACCCGCTTCTCCGGCTCCCCTCTGGACTTCTTGTTCCCCACGGAAAGTAATTGAGTTTGACGTTTGTCCCGTCCAATTCCGAGAATATTTCTTTACTAGCTTTTCTGGAACCAAAAATAGCAGAAAACAGGCAACTGACACCGTGGCAACTTGTTAATAGGTTAGTACCAGAAAACATGTAAAACACACCTCAAAGTGTAGACAAAGCAACGCAAAGTAGATACTAAACAAGCATGGAGCATCAAAAATTATAGATACGTTTCCGACGTATCAGGCACCCAAGGGGCTATGCGCCCAGCCATGGTGGGCTGCCCCCACCTCTTCCACATTCATTTGGGTGGAGCTCTCACTCAAAATGAAAAGCCTCCACTCCCATAAAAGAGCCTCCACTCAAAAATCAACTCACATGCATTAAATTTCCACCAAATTTAATGCAAGCTCTCATTTAAATAAAAATATTTTATTTATTTATTCAGAATTTTGTTAATTACTTTAATTAACAAACATTCACATAAAACCCCCTGCTAGTATTCAATTTCACATGCAGAACCAGTTTCAGCAATTTCAACCGAAACAATTTCGGTGTCTAGTGAAATAAGTTCCTGTGCTTTCCTTTTTCTTTCTCTGGCATATTATTTGCTCCAAATGGTGTCGGTATCCCTTAAAAATGTGTCACCCTACGGTTCGCGAATAATGTATACATGATCGAGACCCCTCTCCGATCAATAATTAGCAGCAGGACCTGGAGATCCGTACTGACTCCCACATTCAACGATGACTTCTGTGATTGTGTGAATCTTATACGCATGTAACTCAATCCCTTTGTCTCGCGATATATTACATGTCCGAGATTCGATCATCGGTATCTCCATACCTAGTTTGATCTCGTTACCTACATGTACTCTTTTCTCGTTCCCGTGATATAACATTCTAGTGATCAAATCACTTGCTTGCAAGCTAATTAATGTGATATCACCGAGAGGGCCCAGAGTATATCTCACCGTCATCGGGATGGATAAATTCCACTCTTGATCCATGAGCCTCAACATAACACCTTCGTAGCACTGAACCCATCTTTATAGTCTCCCTGTTACGATGTGACGTTTGATGTTATCAAGATACTCTTTCGGTGTTAGTGATTGACATGATCTCATGGTCTAAGATTACTTCTATGATGTTATAGCAATATAAAAACAATGATCTTGATCGTAATGCTATACTTCGGATGAACGTTTATCATATTATTTCAACAATATTGTGACCTCGTTATTAACAACATGCAATGTCCATGATCAGGAAACCTTTGATCATCTTGTTAATCAACGAGCTAGTTTATAAGAGAGGCATAACTAGGAACTTCCTTTTTGTTTATTAAACACACATGTATTAACGTTTCCGTATTAATACAATTATAGCATGCAAAATAAACATTTATCATAAATAAGGAATACGATAATAACCACTTTATTATTGCCTCTCGGGCATATTCCCTTCATCGCCCCTATGGCATGTGTGGACTCTCCTCCCTTCCTGTAGGGTTACCCTCTGTAAATAGGCATTATAGAGGTCAGTTTCTTGAACCGACGGAGCTCGGGGCTAAATATGCCCATTGGGCCTTCACAAATGTTGTTCTGGTTTAGGTGTGAATGTGGATACGTTCGATAGCGTAGTTGCGGGTCTATGTTATTTCCACTTGCAAAATTTTTGTGGGACAAACTTTCTAATAAATATTTGCTACCACAAGTACTGCAATAACCCTATTGTTGATGCAGGAAACGACGCATCACCATACCAGCTGAAAAATTGGAGGGAAGAGCGTGAGTCAGGAAGATCCCAACGTCGGGAGAGAGCCTGGCATTAGGAGAGAGCCCGTCGGGTACCGGGACAATCATCAGCCAGATTGGGGCATGTGCGCCTTTCCTGCTCGGGACGGTCAATATTGGGAAGATAATAGATCATGTGCCCGGACCAGCCAGGAAACTATAGGGACAGGCCCCAAGGAAGGTGATTGGATGCAATGCTAGGGATCACATGAACTAGATGAGAGTGAATCTCGGTCCATGTCATGGGAGGGAGTCGTGGATAATAATGGTATAACTAACGAGTCCACTGACCAACGTAAGGGAAGGAAACAAATGAAGATCATCATGGGGTCAGCTATGGAATTGAGGCCAGAAATGGATTATGATTGTTGGGGAAGAGATGGAGGAGAGAAATGGAAGGGCCGTTAGGGCATGCGGGGATACCGGATTACCCGATGGTTGACCCTTGGGATGAACCTTTCGCCCTGCAGGGACCGTTCGTTTTCTAGAAGATGATGGGATATGCATCTGGGCCCGAGAGGAAACTGAATTCATCCATGACAACAAAGCATTGCTCAGGAGTTCGCAAGGGACACTGTTGGCGGAAAGCCTCTTTACGTCGTGGTAGCGGAATGCCGGAAGGCATAGGAGAGCTGATGGATCTGTTGGGCGGGCCCCCAGGGAGAATTCCCATAAAGATGTCTGAGGATGTCTGTAGCTAGAAGGAGGGAACCAACTACGGAGTAGCAAGAGGGTTTGAGGGAGACAATGGCCTGGAGTCAAAGAGTTGCCACACCAGGCATGGAGGAGGGGAATAAGCTTTATCGTAAAGGATCGCTTTTTCGGCCGAGAGATCTCGCCATGGGCAATAGGCACCAAAACAAAAGGCCATCAAGATCATGCAATCGAGGAAAGTCGTGAATAGCTCGCATGGTCGAACACGACAGGCTAGGGACCCTAGCAAAGCTTCGTGACGTATTATGCGGTCATAACCGCATAACAGCTACATGAACAACCGAGACACACGTGAGACAGGGAGTGGCGTGCAAGGACATTAATGATAATTTTCTATGAAAACAAAAAATATAGATTCTTGGCCGTCGCCGGGAGACATCCCGATCATACACGAGCAAAAAAAACTATGGAGTGCATCAATCAAAATTTCCCATCAAGCGCACACACATAGCACTACGGATTGCGCAATTTTCGAGTGAGATCAAGAGATCAATCTACCCTAGGTACAGCACGGTGAAAGTATGTTAAAATGCTAGGTCATAGAAAAAAACTTTCATACCATGAATGACTACGATATAGCGAAATTCGGCAGTCGTAGGATGGAATCTCGTGGTTCAGTATACAAAGGTACCAATACTCTAGAAGCATCATGTCTCGCTATGATAAGAACACCTACTCTAAAAGTATGTTAGAATATTGTAGGATGTAGTATAAAGCAACATCCGCTCCTGCCACATCAAATTCCAAAACGATCGGTATCGTTTCTCACTCTCATTCACCGTCTTCACAGCTTCATGCTAGTGATGACGAAGCTTGTCAAATGTAACGTATTTTATCTATCGTCTTTTAAGAATAAACTTCTCAATTTAAATCACTAAGGCCTATTAGCTCAGCTGGTTAGAGCGTCGTGCTAATAACGCGAAGGTCGCAGGTTCGAGACCTGCATGGGCCAATTTTTTTGTTCACTTCGCTTAAATTTGGCAAATATTAAACTTTTTCCTCATAGAGAAATGAGCGGTCTAGCAAGATCGTTCGAAATCAGAACTTGTTGATAGTGTTTGGCTTGAAACCTCGCTTCAGCAGTAATAACCCCACAACTAGTACAGGCAACAATTCATTTCTTAAGGTGTCCTCTTCGAATCCCAGCTCTTTGTTAGTTCCATATTATCATGTCAATAGATGTCGGTTGTCTAGAATTTCTCTTAGATTCTCTCCCAGTTATGTTTTGTCGAACTTTGCCACGAGACCATAAGTTGGTCCCTGGTTTCTTGTTTCCTTTCTTTTTATGTAAGCCGGTAAGTTCAGCCTTGATGATTAGTATCATTTTAAGGATATGGTTGTGTGCATTTAAGGGTGGGCAGATTTGGATGTATGTCCTTCCTTTTCGGGAAAAAACGCACATTTGTAACAAGCTTGTTGACACTCAATTTGAAAAGCATGTTCCTTAGGTAGGGGGTATTTATAAAGAAAAAAGGGGTAAAGGGAGCCGGGCCTTACAGGTCCGGCCAAATCACTCTTTTACCCTATTTTTTGGTTGATATGCTCCTATGTACTTACTTTTTGTAATAAGTTGATTTTGGATTTTAAATTAGCTGTGAAATTCTTGTATATACATCACTTCAACCGCAACCACACCCACATGCATGTTAATGTTACAGAGACGAGTCAAAATAGGAGATCAAGGACACACATGATAAACACTACATGTATATGTATTGGTACACAGGTATATTCGGCCCTCTACATATGTATATATGGAAAAGTACCACAAGATATCACCACAGTGCAGCTGATCAATCATATGGTGAGACCAAGAGTACTTGCCCATGCATCCTGCTTATTGATCTTCTTCTCCTATCTCATCCACATTTAACATCTAGATCTAGTGTATGATCACAAACACTACTCACCTTCCAATCTGAGTACTAGGACTGGGAGAGAACAGAGAGAGAGACAGCCTAGTAGCAGTACTGTTCTCCCCGTCTTCATCGCCACCACCAACCTGATCATCACCGTCGTCCTGATCTTTCCTCTTCATCTCCGACACCCGTGGCCTGCCGGTGCGGAGCGAGAGACTGAGATCTAGATAGTCACCATGGCTACGATCATCGTCGTTGCACACTGGCGCGGAGGCAGCTTGCGGCAGCCGTCTCCCATGGTGGTACATGTTGATGGTGTGACGATGTGCATTTCTTGGTGGACAGCTTCCTTGGATCGTCAAAACTGGGTTGGTTGATGCCGTTTCTGACCTTGAAACATGTTCAGCGTGGGTTCGACGGAGAGCTTCGGCGTGATGGGATGCTGCTGCTGACGAGTAGTAGGGCTTTGATCCAAGCAAGCGGCCATGGAGCCAGTATGGTTGATGGTAGCTCCTCCATGGAGGACATGGAGCAGTGCCAAACCTAGACCGTAAATCAAGGAGTTTGATCAGTCAGAATGAAGAATCTAAGCTTACTTGAACAATTTTGCTACTAGTTTCTTTTGGCTGCGTGCATCAGATAATTGATGCAGACGGCAGGGGAAACAAAGATCTCCCCAATCCCCAGTCCCGGCCGTTTAATGGATCCAAACCTTGAGAACATTGAGCCGGCACCACCCTGACGATGATGGAAGGGAAGATGGCCCAAGTTGTAGGCTTGTCCCCCCTGTTGCAAGTGATGACCTATGATGACTGCACAAATTTGACCATATTATATCATCAGGGGCAAAAAACAATACTTTAATGAATCCATACCAATAACAAGGAACGGAAAATTCATGAATTCGTTGGCATACCCTGGCCAGAGTCATCAATCTTCTTGCTCCTGTACATCTGCATGAATGCAAGGTGGAATTCAGTTAAACAATAACATATATAGACATGATTGAAAATTCCATTAGGAACTGGCATATGAATATATGATGCACATACCTGGAGATGGCTCTTGACATGGCCTATGCTAAGCCCTCTAGCGTTCATCAACTGAAGAACGAGCTTAGGAGTTGCGCCTATACAGAACATGAACATGAAACAGTTACCATCTCGACCGATCGATCGATAAACACCTAAAAGGACCATGGAAAATGATTAACGGGCTTACGATCTTGGCCGCCGAGCCTTTCGACGGCGCGGACGAAGCAGTGGTGGAGCTCCGGCGTCCAGCGGAGGCGGGGGTTCTTGGAGCGGACGTAGGGACGCACCGAGGACGAGGAGTCGCCGGCCTTGGCCGCCATGTCCTGGCTTCCTTCCTCCTCCACCGTGCTGTCATCGTTGCTGGCAGCAGCCGAGCTCCCATCGTTGGCCCCTTTGTTGCTTGCCCCCATGATCTGATCGTCCAAAACTGATGGCGATCTTGCTACCTGGTTGACGATAGAGGAGGAGGAGGAGGAGGAGACTGAGAGCTACCCTTGCTTCCGTGTTGCGTCGATCTCATAGTGTCGTCAGTGATGTAACCCACTGTGGAGGTCAGGCCAAATTAACGGCGATGTCACCATTGAATTCTATCTATCTACACATGCTGTCTAGATGCATGTGTGCGAAGCTAGCTTGCGTGTATGAGATAACAAAAGTGAGCTCATGCATACATATATCTGGACTTTGGAAGGAAGCATACCAATGCATGGCATGGCCGATCCAAATTAATAAAGGTGGAAGGTGAAAGATATTGCTGGATTAACCCCTAACCTTTACGGTACTGGTACTGGTGATCACTAGCTAAGGGGACAATCAAGTGTTAGAAAGTAGCAAGTGTTTGGGTTAAAGTAGTCCACAGTACGTCATCGGTTGATAACTAGCTAACACTTTGGTGCCTGGCTTTCCCTGTCTCTAGTTGGTGTGAAAAAGAGCTGATTCCAGGACTAACTAACAAGTCCGGCTAGGTCCTTGCACATGCAATAATTCATAAGTACATTTGTGCATGAGTTTTTATGTACGAGTTTTAAAAAATATTGAAAGAATGATGAGTTCCTAGTCTATTCCTGACACAGATCAATGGCTATGTATTCTTCTTGACACAAATGTCTATACTATTTAATTTTACATGTGGAGCAAGATCTTGCCAAGAGCTCAAAATCAGTTGTCTTGATAGCCTAACTAGCTATATATAGGGGGATACAATTATTCAAACAAATAATTTCCGCATGCATAATATAATATAGGACCAGTCCTGCATGCTACAGTTTGTTTGGTTATGTTTGTGCAAAAAGCGTACGTCTGATTATGTTCTTGCAAAAGCAGATCAGCGTCTATATTTTCATTTCCAATCCTTGTATGGGTCCCACTGCTCTGATCCGGCAACACCCATATGGTCATTTTCCACTTCTAGGGACCCACTTCTAGTCTTAGAATTCTTCGTGTTGGACACCAAAGGCTAGACAAAGTTATGCGTCGATCATTTGTTTAGGAGTAGTAATCATGATTGCTTCTATGAGACATCTTAACTAAACTTTTGGTTGAATATTATGAATTAAATTGGTTGACACTTTAACTTTTAGGTACATTGGTACACAATATTAGGTCTGCTTCTTTTTTCTGAAAAAAGGAGAATTCATTGTTATTTTTAACTCTTTTATTCTTTCCTGACCCAAAAATAGCATACTATTTGACCGTACACATATTAATGTTCCTTCATTTCGATGGTTGATTATTTCCTTCTCTTCTTGCATGATTATAGAGTCTTTCTAAGCAACTTAAACTCCTTGAATCAGGCTTTCGCCCTGCTTTATAAATAAAGCCAAACGGCCGAACTGATACAAAGTGATGAGAAATTTCTCTTACAAGCAGATCAAAAGATACACAACAAAAAACTAGGAAGCATCGAGCTTGCCATCGAAGACGTGGTGAGACTAAGAAAACTTGGGCTCCACGACAACGCCCCCAAGAAGGTGACAACACAACAAGCGCCGCCATCGTCGAGACCAAAAAAGTCTAGGGTTTTCATCCGGAGCCCTAATGCGGAGTAGGTAGCCGCAACAGTGCCCTCAAGAGGGTCACGACACCCGCAGGCATCGCCGCCGTTGGCGCCGGAGCGCTGGGATTTCTCCCAGAAAAAACCCTCGCCACATCAGGGACCTCAGACTACGGCCATCCCCGAGTTGAGCTTCCACCACATGATCTGGACATCGACTATGCCTAGACGCCGCCAACACCAGGAACCCCCCGACACCCACTCCTCGCCACCCTCATGGCTCTAGGAGACGACCATCACCACCGCCACGTCGCCCGCCACCGAGCTGCACGTGTAGCCCACCTTCCGAGGCCGCCGCCCTGGCATCCGAGATCTCGCCCACGGAGCCATAGATGCTACAACAGCACTTCCATCAAAATGGACAAGGGATCAAGGCAGCTAGGCAACGCGCGGACAGCAGGGTTTCAACTAGAAGGACACACCCGCTGATTGAACCCGCATCACCCGAGGAACGGGTCTGCCAGGCGGTCGCTATAACCAGTCATATGGCCCCGGATCTGGCACCCCAACCACTCTGTGTCTAGGGGGTGGGCTCCTAGACGCGCTGGATGCCCCTGGAACCTACATGGGGCGTAGGCCCAGCAAACAGATAGGGCCCGAATGGGCCTGGATCTGGGCCGAGGCAGGCCCGACGCAACCCAGGCCAGCTCTGCCCGCCCTCTGTCGCTTGGTTGCTGGCTGATAACCCACAAGTATAGGGGATGTATCGTAGTACTTTCGATAATAGGAGTGTCGATCCCAATGAGGAGCAGAATGTGTTGACTAGTGGTTTGGAGTAGAAAATCTTTGTAAATACTTAGCAAACGGATTTTTAGGGTTTTTTGATAAAGCAAGGAAATAAAGTGCAAGTAAATAAAGACAGCAAATAATTGCAGCAAGTGGCCCAATCTTTTCTTAGCAAAGGACAAGCCGGTGATAATACTTATGAGGACCAAACGTTCTCGAGGACACATGGGAATACTGTTAAGTGCTTTCGTTTCATATAGTTGATTAATCTTCTTTGGTTTGATAAGTGTTGTGTGAGTGAACCTGTGCAAATGTACCGACCTTACTTGGACTAATACATACTTGTGATTAAACCCTTGCAAGCATCCGCAACTACAAGAAAGTAATTAATATAAAAACCTAACCACAGCCTTAAACTCTGAGATCCTACACTTCCTTGTGCAAAGGTTTCCTAAAGAGAGTTCAGGTTTCTGTCACTCCGGCAACCCCATAATTAGTTGCCAAATACACAATGCATTACCTAGACCCATAAATGGTGAAGTATCATGTAGTCCACGTTCACATGACACCACTAGAAGAATAGCACCACAACTTAAATATTAAACCATTGAATAATACCTCAACACAATTCTACTACTAACAACATGACTTCTCCCATGTACTCAAGAACTAGACGAAGTACTCACGAGACATCATATGGATCAAGATCAGAGATGATATAATGATAAATAACAATCTGAACATAAATAATAATTCAATGGTTCCAATCACAAGCATCAACTACAAAAGTAATCAACACCAGGAAAGTCTCCCCTAAGAACTATGCAAGATTCAACAGAATTGTTATAGCGGGATGGAGTGGTGGTGATGGTGGTGTGGATGATGATGATGATCCATATGAAGTCTAGCTTGATGACGGTGTTGATGGCGACGATCTCCCCTCTCCGGGAAGAAATTTCCCCAGTAGAAATTTGTCTGTCTGAGAGATCTTTCTCTCTTTGTAGTTTCCGCCCCGCAGAGGCGGCGGAATCTTTATGTGGTCGCTCCCCGGACTTTAGGGTTTCGGGAGGAAGATATAGGCGGAAGGGCAGAGCAGGAGGTGTGCCAGGGTGGCCACACCCCCTGGTGGCGCGACCCAGGGTGGCCCGCACCTGGGGGGTGTGGGCCCCCTTTGGCCCATCTCAGCCTCCCCTTCTGGCTTCCTTCGACTTCTGGAAAAATAGAACTTTCCATGTATTTCTGGTATTTTTCCGATCTTCGTGAAAATTGCATCTAGACACCGCTTTTTCCATCAGAATCCCGACTACGGCAGTTCATCCTCCAAGAATCATCCAACATGCAAAAATAGATAAAATGACATAAGTATCACCTCTTAGTAAGGAATATATCAATGAATAACAGCAAATTATGATATAGAATAGTGATGCAAATTGGACGTATCAACTCCCCCCAAGAGAGCTCAGTAAACATGTCCACAGGTTTATGGAGTGAAGTATCGATAAAAAGAATACAGACAAGAAGCATCACACTTACCAATACAACTCATAATAGAAAGCAACTCACCATTATATAACTTAACTTGCAACGAGCATGGGAGTCACAATAAAGATGCATAAAGATAAATCATAATTGGTGATGGCAAACTTTATTCTTGGTCAGAGAACAGATGACAAACAGTTTTCTAGCAAAGCTTTTGCCAAGAAGTTTGTAACAGTAGTCCCTTTTGCTCAAACATAAAAGGCTTTTCACAATGATGGCTTTCAAAGTAATACTCATTCAGATAAGAGTCTTGTGCAAAACAAGGAAGATATGGAACATGATTGAATAAATCATCATATGACTGTTTGAAACACAACAACTCAAATGCTTGCTGGAGATAGAGAGGAATAGGTTTTACTGACTCAACTAAGAAGTAAAAGAAAGGTCCTTCGTAAAGGGAAGGATGGATTGATGCAGCGATGAGTTGATGTAGGAGCGCTTCATTGGGAACCCCAAGAGCAAGGTGTGAAGCAACACAGCAGCAAGTTTTCCCTCAGTAAGAAACCAAGGTTATCGAACCAGTAGGAGGAAGGAAACGTCACACAGGTGTTGCAAGCAACGTGGAAACCTGCACAACACAAACTCAAGACTTTGCCCCAATGAATCAGTGAGGTTTTGAAACTCACCGGTTTGTTGTAACAAAGGATTAAACATATGGTGTCGAAGGTAATGGTTGGTTTGCAGCAAGTAAACAATGGAAGAGGTATCAATGGTAAAGATTGGACCGGGGTCCATAGTTCACTAGAGGTGCTGTCCTTAGATAAACAACATGGCATGAAGGGTAAACAAATTACAGTAGGGCAATTGACAGGAACTGAGCAAGGCATAACAATGCAATACCAGACAAAAAGATCCTATGAGATTCGATTCGGCAATACAACAATATACATAGACCGCCATCCAACTGCATCTATGACTAGAAGTCCACCTTCAGGTTATCATCTGAACCCCCTCCAGTATTAAGTTGCAAGCAACATACAACTGCTTTAAGCAAAGTGTGTAAGGTAAACAATCCACTTGTTCCATGAACAAGAGACCGTTGTTTTCTCCCTAGTGGCAACAACACATCTACAACCGAAGAGATTTCTATCACTTCCCTTGGAAACTAGAGGCATGTACCCACTATCGAGCATAAATACCCCCTCTTGGAGTCACTAGCAACTACTTGGCCAAGATAGCTACTAACAACGGAGAGGATGTAAGATCACAAACAACACAGACATGATAGTATCAAATAGGCAAAACCATTAATCAATATGACATAGTAATCTCAATATCCATCGGATCCCCGCAAACACAACACGCATGATTACAAATAGATTAGATCTTCATCATGAACGGAGCTCACAAGATCTATAGATAAAAGCACAAGGAGGAGATACAACCATCTAGCTACTACATGGACCCGTAGTACAAGGTGGAACTACTCACGCTTCATACCGGAGAAGAAGGCCTCCGGGATGATCTCCCCTCCGGTAGGGTGCAGGGAAGAACTTCAGATCTCCCCGATTAGGGACGATGGTGGCGGCGGCTATAGAAGGTTTCGTGGAGTTTTGATTGGGTTCCTAAGGTTTCTGCATCGGGGGCTTCTTATAGGCGAAGAGGCAAGGCTGGGAGGCGACTAGGGGGCCCACACCCTGCCCAGGCGCGAGCCCACCCTGACCGCGCCTAGGAGGGTGTGGTGGCCCTGGCTCGCTTCTCCTTCTCCCCTCTAGACTTTGTGTCTCCCACGGTAAAATATTGACTTTGGTTTTGTCCCGTCCAATTCCGAGAATATTGATTTTCTGCCTTTCTGGAACCAAAAAACAGAAGAAAACAAGCAACTGACACTGTGGCAACTTGTTAATAGGTTAGTTCCATAAAAGATATAAAAACACCTCAAAGTGTAGACAAAGCAAAGCAAAGTAGATAGTAAACAAGCATGGAACATAAAAAATTATAGATATGTTTCCGACGTATCAGGGATTTCAAGTTCATAAAGAGATTTCAAAAGATTATGGTACTTACTAGCTTTGAGCTCTCATTGCCCCTATCATAAGCCTCTTCAGGTGATTAAGTTGAAAGTGAACAAAGATGGAGTATATGCTTGACAAAATATAAGTTGGCAATCTCATGTCCCTTGAGTACGATGGCCGCTCCTCATGCTACTCAACTTTAGTTACCGGTAAGTTCTTGTCATACTAAGTACATGTATATCATAGAGAACCGCCAATGGGGTACCCCTTGCCCCATGACACAGGAGCTATCCCATATCAAAATGACAAGGCAAGCAGACAATGAGCATCTCAGCAATCTTCTTATTTACCATGGGAAAATGATGCTTTTTTCTCTCTTTCCTCTTTTTCTGTCTCTCTTTTTTTATATAAGAAGAATGCTTCATATATTGCTCACTATGGTGATACTGCAAGTTTCCACCATGATTAGGCATGGCTTAGGCTAGCGGCTCAGGCGTTTCTCTAACACATATACATAACTCTATGGACTTACAAGCTCCTCTTTTATTTCACATTGACGACCTCCATAAACAAAAGAGCATGATATCAACTGGGTAGATATTAGGGTTGCAGAAGCGGGTCCCGCTCTGACCCGCAAAACACCATGGAAAGAACAAATTGTACTACCGCCATGCATCTCATCTGTAGCTGAATAAAACTATTCGGAATACAAATCCGCCTTGCATGTTGTGCCGCTTGATGGGGATATGCCAAACGGGGTATACCCAGCAGGACGTTTCCTACTGGCCCAAGCCGCTAGCGAGTGGGCCTACAGGACGGCGACTGGATCGAGACTTGGCAAGGACCCAGGCGACTAGAAGCTGGAGGCCCAGAAGCATAGCTAGGCCCAGTCGGATTGGGTCAAGAACCCTCTGAATCCTTAACTAATTCGGTTGTAGATCTGTAAACCCTAGCAAGGTGAGCCTATATAAACCTCCCTAGGGTACGCATAGAGGACACATTCCATCATACACCCTAGAGACTCGCCGCCTAGCCGTCGAGCTCATCCATTGTACTCTCCATCAATACAATCAAGCAGGAGTAGGTCTTTACCCTCCGGGGGGCTGAACCTGGGTAAACCGTTGTGTCTCTGCTCTCATCTCGCACCGCAGATGGCTGGCCGCCTTTGCCCCTCGTTCTACTACTCGCTGCCGATTACAGCGTCTGCCGTGGCCATTCCCACGACAGTGGCGCCCACCGTGGGGCCTGGCCGGTAAGGCCGGTGTTCTGCAGCAAGATCCAATCTGCTCATCAACGAGACGATCACCACCGGCCGCATGATCGCGATCGGTGAGATCCTCCAGATCTTGTGGAGCAGCTACGTCCCGGCGGCTCGCCCCGTCACGCACAGCGTGATCATGCCGGTTGGCACGATCAGCCTCTTCGTCGGCTTCACCGACGCCATCGCCTCAAAGGACTCGGCTGGCATCCGCGAGTCGCCGCCACGCGATCGGCTCTCCGAGAGTCAGGTCCGCACCATCCACCGCCTCGCTTCCGAGTACGACTCGGCCAACAGCAACGTGGCCGAAACCGCCACGGCTGCAGACGATGCAGCCCTCAACGACGACGCCGACTCGGCGACCCCGGCATCGACCGTCAGATCCATCATCACCGCGTCATCTGTGGGCTCCATCACCCAGGTCTCTAACGTGAGAGACTTCGAGGACCCCTCCATCCTCGGGATCTTCGACTTTGATTCTGGATCGGAGAACTCCGGCGACCTCCACGTCGGACCTGATCGCAATGCCGTGACCTACATGGCGAGTGGCACGGACGCCCCGCTAGACCGCTTCTCCACTCCGATCCTGCCGACCGCGACGGCGACGGAGGTCGAGGAACTCCGCCTACGCTTGGAGGAGGCGGTCCGCAAGGAACAAGACGAGCGCGAAAAATTTCGTCTCGAGCAGGTGACGGTGTAGGAACTCTCGCGCTACCACCAACTCCGTATCAGGTCGCGCTTGAACCCCACTATTTAGGGACGCGCCCTGAACTTCGACGGAGAATGACCCGGCCCGCGTGGCCGAGCGCGCGATCTGCGAGAACGCGCCGCCAGGAGGGAGCTCCCGGCCACCACCAGGTGTGACGGCCAACGACGCCTACTACCTCATCGATGTCCGAGGTGACGAAAAACTCGACGTCAAGCGGCTGTGGAATGTAAACCTCCTACATAAGTTCT
Organism: Avena insularis; assembly: GCA_023614405.1. Lineage (NCBI taxonomy): Eukaryota > Viridiplantae > Streptophyta > Magnoliopsida > Poales > Poaceae > Avena > Avena insularis. The sequence continues at coordinate 1,554,017 of CM042691.1, forward strand.
ATTCCTAGAACTCCAGACATGTACCCCCTACCCGCTATGAAATAAAGAAGATTGATTCACACAACTTGTGCCCACTCTCCGTATCTTGTGCCACTCGCGGAAGTCAACCCTTGGTGTCGGACGGCACGGCCAAGTAGTGCGATCTAAGGGCACCGAAAAAATTCGGGCCTCGTATCGTCCACGAACAAAGCCAACCCGGAGCCCCATCGGAGTCGCCTCGCTCGACTGGCTTTCCGAGCCAAGACAACAGCATTCGCTTCCCACAGCGACCCAGTCCTCCACATCCTTGGCGCAGTGACTCGAATGGAAAAGTACCACGCTCGGGGACTGACGCCAGTCCGAACTAGAGCGACCAGGGAAAAACGCCAAGTATGAGAGCGCGTCTTGGACTCGTCCCTCGACTGGTCCTACGGATCAGGTGGAGCGACGCGCCCAAACAACGCGCCCCGTCCTCACCTACCTTGGGCATGCGATTAGAACATCCAAGTACCACGCTCGGGGACTCGGCCACCCGACCCCGTTCGCGCCCGGGAAAACGGCTAAGTACAGCGCACCCCTTGGAGTCGCCATGCGACTGGCTTTCCAAGCCATGACGAGTCGACCTTAACACATAAAAACGAGGTAAACCTCATAAAAGGGCGGACATGCTCGGGGACTCGCTCAACCAACAATCAAATCAAATATGTTGATAAAAGCATCCTTGCATTCCTTCGAGCAACAATTTTGTCTGCTTACAAAGGCAGTCACACACCTACCTAACTAATGCCAGTTGACAAATAGTTCTATTCTGCAGGCTTCGATGATGAGGCGCCACCATCACCATGACAGCGGATAAACAGAACCCAAGGGTTCGAAGGGTACGTCATCAGCTCACCCGCCATCGCCGCCCGAAACGGCTGCTCCACCTTGAAGTCGTGATGCACCGGCTCAGGGTCGTTCGGGGCGACCACCGAATCCTGGTACGGGAGAAGGTCACCCATCGCCCACACCCGGTCAGAGAACACCGCAGCCTGCACGGTAAGCTTCAGCACTTTGGCAATATCGACCTTGCCAGTCGACGAGGGGTACCCGCTCGTGACGTCGTCAAGGTCGAAGTTGTGGGGGGAGTGCGCGAGCCTAAGGCTCAGCGTAGTCGCAGCACCATGACGAAAAGCCGAACGCGCCATGAAGTCAACCACAGCCGGGGACTTCTCCATGTAGCTCCAGACTTCAACGAGGTTGCTGGGAATCACCTCCGTTGGTGAGATCTCCTGGAGGTACATCCGAATGCAGGTCGCAGACAAGGCGGAGGAGTCAACTAGTGTGGTGACGCATTGCCACGCATCATACGACTGCGCCTCTTCAACACCGTCAGTAATCCTGCCTAAGCACACAAAGCGAAGAGTAAGGAACGCTCAAGCAAAAACAAAGCGACCCACACGCTCGGGGACTCGCGAAAGGACAGAGAACTCACCAATTAGTGGCCGACAACGCTCCGTGATGAAATCCTGAAGATTGGAAAGGTCATTCTATATCCCGGCTACGAGCGTATCTGACAACTTCCATTCCTCAGCAGCAGAAGCAATGGCTGCCTTGGCCCTTTCATCCGTCGAGGTCGTTTCTGCCTTCGCCTCCCTGAGCTTCCGCTCCAAGTCGGCTCGCTTCTCCGTGGCATTCAAGGAGGACTGCGCAGCCGTCAGTTTACTCGCCGGCACCAAGCCCTGACGAGCCTTTTCCACCGCGGTCGCGCTATCATCTACAGCAACAAAACTATGAATACAAGAAGAACAAGGTTTATGACCATTATCAAACATGGCCGCCACTCACCCACAGTCGCTCAAAGTTGTTCGTTCGCCTCCCTGACAACAAGGAGTTCCCTCTCCAGACGGTCCTTCGCAGCAAGTCGCTTCGCAGATTTGTGCTCCAGACCCTGCGCAGCCGTGGAAAAATCAGCAACACAAATTCTAAGTGCCTAGCCGCTGAAATTCAGCGACTAGCCACTCGGGGACTGGAAGGCGAAAATCCTAAGTGTCTAGCCGCTGAAATTCAGCGACTAGCCACTCGAGGACTGGAAGGCGAAAATCCTAAGTGCCTAGCCGTTGAAATTCAGTGACTAGCCACTCGGGGACTGGAAGACGAAAATCCTAAGTGCCTAGCCGCTGAAATTCAGCGACTAGCCACTAATGGACTGGAAGGCGAAAATCCTAAGTGCCTAGCTGCTGAAATTCAGCGACTAGCCACTCGGGGACTGGAAGGCGAAAATCCTAAGTGCCTAGCCGCTGAAACTCAGCGGCTAGCCACTCGGGGACTGGACTCTAAAAAGCAATAAGAATCCGATCACTAAAATTTAGTGGCCCGATCCTCGGGGACTGGACATACCTGGATGGCGGCACCTAGCATGTCGTGAAGCTCCATTGCATCAACCGATTGGAGCATGAATGGAGTACGCCCACGACGCTGCTCTACTTCGATGCCGACGACCTCAGGCAGCTGGCTTGATGGCACCGATACACTCGCTGCGGAGGCCCTCGCTACAAAATGAGGAAACGTTGCCACCGCGGCCCCCGCACCACTCAAAGATGGGCCTGTCGCTCCAACCAAGCCCACGAGATCCACCCGTTGTGACTCCGTGTCCACCATGGCCTTCGAGGCCACGTCTGCTCCAGTCGGAGCCTCGCTAGGGGCGATCGTCGGCTCGTCCGAAATAATGACGACCTCGTCGCCCTTTTCCTTCTTTGCGCCCTCAACGGGCGCCTCGGCCTCGTCGCCCTTCCTCTTCTTTGAAGGGTCGGCTAGTGCCTCCGTGACACCCAATGGGACCTGGGCCACCGAAGGGTAACCTATTTTCTTTGCGCTAGTCCTGCAAAACAACGCTATTAGCAAATTTGGCATTCGAACATTAATCGAGTGGACAAATGAAAGATCAAAGAATACTCACTTGGCGACTAGGATAAAACGCAGGCCAGTACAAATGCTCGCCGGCTTCTCCAACTCTGGCCCCAGTTTCGACTAAGGCCAGTCTCGAACACACACTGTGCCCAAGACACTGATGGTTTCTTCGAGGACGAGGCCGTGGCAGGAAGATCAGTGGCGACCACCATGGGTGCTTCCCTCGGTGGCGAGGTCCCCGTGGCTGGAGAGGCCACAAGCCCGGTGACTGGGACGAAGGGCGGCGGCAACAACGCCAACGACATCTCGTGTTCTACAACAGCCACACCGGCCGCCGCGGTCGCATGCGCCGGCGTGTCGGCCTTAGCTCCCTTGGCTGTGCTGGTAGCGTCGGAGCTACTCGCTGATCGAGGCGGTGATGCCGGCTTGGTCTGCTTCTTCTTCTTCTTCGGCGGCGGTGGTTTCTTTTTCGATAGTGTGGCCTCGCGCTGCGAGGTATGCTCAGGGAGCTCGTCATCATCCTCATCGTGGGCCTCGAGGCTCCTACTGGCCTTGAGTTCGTGTTGATGCTGCCCGCGGGTTTTTGGGCCATGGGTGCAGCGACTTACATGGCTTCGTCGTCGTCTTCATCATCGTCGTCGCCCCCGTCACTTCTGACACCGCCCTGGTCTTGCGAAGATTCGCTATCATCTTCGGCGGACGAGGTCGAGTTCTCGTCGTCTGCGGGTAGGAGCCAACCTTCCACCACCTGGAACAACTGCAACAAAAAAAACAAATTAGCATAACCGTGAATGCAAAAATGCGACTACGAATTCAAAGGAAGGAAAGTATTTACCGCTAGGGCTTTGCGCCTTGCGGTGTAAGGAGCGACACCGGCCTTCGCATCGAGATACTCCGCCAAGGTGATCTTCTTCAGGGCCAAGGTGTAGTCGTTGAGTCTCCACTCAGCGTGATAGGACTTTGTCGGGTCGTCCTTGCTCGTATATTCGTACATATAGTGGGCGCGACTCGCCAGAGGCACGAGCCACCGCCCGAGCCAGCAATTGTATAGATTGATGGTTTGGAGGCCCTTCTTCTTCAAGTTGCGGATCATCTGCAGCATCTCGTCGATGACCATCCGCTGGTCTAGCGGAAGTTTGGTGACTTGGAGCCGACGCGGTTCGGCCCGGTCGGCGGAGTACATTGGAAGTGCTACCTCGTCGCCCGGCGGCGACTCGGTCACGTAAAACTAGCTCTTCTTCCACTCGTTCGCTGCCTTGGCGGGCAGCATCAGATCGAAGAAGGAAGCCTCCGACTTCAATTGAAACATGAGGCCGCCCGCGGCTAGCATCGGCCCACCTGCCTCTTCGCGTCCGACCTTCCCGTGGAATAGTTCTTGCCACAGGGGAAAATATGGCCGGCAGCCTAGGTAGCACTCGCAAAACGCCATGAAGATGGCGAGTTGCTTGATGCTATGCGGCCCAAGGTCTGACGGTTGGATGTCGTAGTAGGCGCAGAAGCGGTGGAAGAAGATGGAAGTGGGGAATCCGAGCCCCCTCTCCAAGTGGCTGGTGAAGCAGATGAACTCTCCTTCGCGTGGATCTGGGATCACTTCTCCAGCTGCGGGGATGTGCCATCTCCCGGCGCGAAGGATCGCCTCCTCCTCAAACGATTTTAGCAGCACTTTCGTCCACTTGGATTTGCCCCATGGTTCCGTCGGAGGCGCCATCGATTGGAGGATCTGGGGTTATGAGTCGCTCTGGGTCGCTCTGGTCGCTGCGCAGAATGGAGGATTGGGATTACGCAAGATCGATGGAAGTGTGGGAAGTGTTCTCCCCTCGCCCGTCACTCTCCTTATATAGCGGTTGTTACCCGCCATCTTCGGGGAGCCGTTACCGCGGAGTAATTACACTGATATTACCATTGGATTACCCAACGGCTAGTTTGACCGGCACTAACCGTCCACCTTCTTCTACTCGACTCGCTGATTCTAGCGACTTAACTACTTGCCGACCCATTCGCCAAGATACAATTCGACTAGTCGTTGTCACCATGACTAAAATGACTAGTTCCTCTTTTATTCAGGGAGTCCATTGCCGATTCGATTGGGGGTCCGAATTGGACCCGCATACTCCGACTGCCAACAAACACTTGCGCAATCAACGACGACCTCAGGGACTACTGATGGGGATATACCAACCGGGGTATACCCATCAGGACGTTTCCTACTGGCCCAAGCCGCCAACGAGTGGGCCTGCATGACGGCGACTGGATCGAGACTTGGCAAGGACCCAGGCGACTAGAAGCTGGAGGCCCAGAAGCGTAGCTAGGCCTAGTCGGATTGGGTCAAGAACCCTATGAATCCTTAACTAATTCGATTGTAGATCTGTAAACCCTAGCGAGGTGAGCCTATATAAACCTCCCTAGGGTACGCATAGAGGACACGTTCCATCATACACCCTAGCGACTCGCCGCCTAGCCGTCGAGCTCGCCCATTATACTCTCCATCAATACAATCAAGCAGGAGTAGGTCTTTACCCTCCGGGGGGCGAACCTGGGTAAACCCTTGTGTCTCCGCCCTCATCTCGCACTGCAGATGGCTGGCCGCCCTTGCCCCTCGTTCTACTACTCGCTACCGATTACAGCGTCTGTCGTGGCCATTCCCACGACATCGCTTGCAACCCTAGTAGATATTTGCAGGTGTTGAAAGTGTTCCCCATGACAGCACGGTTCTGTTAAACCCAACTTATAGGTGCAAGCATATACAACATAGATGACACAATAGTTCAAGTTTATTAGGGGCAAGAAAATAAGGTGTGCCATAAAGTTCGTGAGACCTTTACTAACTAGTTTTCACATAACAAAAGAATTTTTAATTTGAAAGATAGATGAAGCTTGAGAATTTACTTGGAATAGCAATAATGCTAATAGGTAGATATGGTGGACAGAGATGGCATACGTTTTGGTTTAAAGGAATGGATGCATGAGAAGTATTCCCTCTCAGTACAGGTTTTTGGCTAGCAAGCAAAAGAGTTGAAGGAAACAAGCAAACCTACAAGTGAAAAAGTCAAACATGCAATTTTCCTTGAAGACACAAAAGATCTTAAATAAAGAACATTAAGCTTATGAGCCAATCAAGAAAGAAAGAAAATGATATAAAATACCTGTAAGTGATTTTCTCTTTTCCTTTCAAACCTCAAAAAGTGTTGCTACTGACCAGAGCTCGGTTTGCCAAAACCAATTTAGGTTTACTTGATGCTCCCAAAGTGATACCAATACTAATCAACAAGATCAATCATATAATAGAGATTGCAAACTAAAATAAGAAGTGCAAAAAGTAAAAGATGAAACTTCTCATTAATATTCCATAAAGGCACTCACACCAAGGGATACATATATAACCAACTAAAGGAGAGATACTTCCACAATGCAAACCATCCTATATGATAACTTCTCTATTCAAGATATGGATCTAATAAAAGGGTAAAAAGATGAAAGATAATGATGTGATACCGTGGCACTCCCCCAATCTTGGAACAAACCAAGGGGATGCCAAAACCTGATGACGAATTATTCCTTCTGTGGTGGTGATGTTCCCTTGATAAGCTTTTCAATCAGCTTCCTCAAATCTTTAATCTCGAAGGTTAGGGTACGAATAAACTCCGTATTATGCTCAATGCAGTTCATGATCATGTCGGACCAAGAATCCCAGTCCTTGTTATTCTTTCCCCACTCTTCCTTCTTAGAGTGTTCTTTCCCTGCATGGTTAGAACGAGACATATCCCAACTAGAGGGCAACTTCCCTTTGGGCAACTTTTGATACTGCTGCTCATGTATAAGAGTATGAAGGGGTTCTTGGTGCATGGAGGAAGTGACCGTGGAGCAAGGCAGTGACGCGGAGGTTTCCCTCATGTAGACATCCATGCTGTCCTCTTGAGCTTGATAGGGTTTGCCACCACTCTAATGCTCGCAACGATAGCGCGGGTGTCGGGATGCTCGTCTTCCTTCACGTCTTCTTCATCCTTAACCAAGATCTCCTCCTCCTTCTTGGGGTCTTGAAGATCATCTTCCACGGGATTCTTGCCCTTGTCGTTGGCGGAGACCATGGTGCCTCTAAACTTGAGAAAATTTCCTGACAGAAACAGATCGAAATGAAAACTCGACGAGAACACGATATATGAACCTCGGGGGATCAGGGGGTTATATATTACGAAGTTTCACGACATAAGGAAGGTACTGTGCAAAAACGGTATGGAGGCGGACTCCGGGGTGATCACACTCCCTGGTGGCGCAGCCAGGCTGGGACCGCTACACTGGTGGGTGTGGCCCACTCGGGCTCCGTTTCCTCCTCTTTTTCGTCTCGTAACCTTCCATATGGAATAAAAACAACAAAAATATAATGAGATAAGTTTTTCGCGAACCTTCTGTTTTCAGCACTTTTACCTATTAAAATACGGACTCTGCAGATTCCTTCTCTCCAACACTTGAGAGTTCCGTTCATACAAAGCCTCTGATACGTTGAAAACGTATCTATAATTTTTGATGTTACATGCTTGTTTAGTATCCACTTTGCTATGTTTTGTCTACACTTTGAGGTATTTTTATACACTTTATGGAACTAAAGTATTGATAAGATACCACAGTGCTAGTTGCATGCTTTCTGTTGTTTTTGGTTTCAGAAAGCTAAAAAATGAATATTCTCAGAATTGGACGGGACAAAAGCCAATGTTCATATTTTTCCCTGAGCGATACGGAAAATTGAATACGAGGCGGAGGAGGACACCAGGGTGGCCACACCCTAGGTGGGCGCGGGCCCACCCTTGGCCACCCCACAGGGGGTGTGGGCCCTCTGGGACTCCATCGACCTTGCCTCCTTCGCCTATAAGAAGCCTCCGACCCAGAAACCCTAAACCATCGACCAAAAAAGCCATAAAAACCTCCGCAGCACCGCCGCCACCGAAGGGGAGATTCAGGCGACAGAAAGTCTCTGTTTCGGCACCCTGCCGGGATGGGGAAGTGCCCCCGGAGCCATCTCCATCGATCTCCACCACCATCTTCATCACCGTTGCTGATTCCCATGATGAGGAGGGAGTAGTTCTTCCTCGAGGCTAAGGGCTCTACCGGTAGCTATGTGTTCATCTCTCTCTATGCGTGATCATATTTTGATCATGAGCTTTGTAATCAAGTAGATCTACTCTATTACTCAAGTGCTTCAATAGATCTCTGCTCTCCCCATGTGTGTGAAAGTGACAGCATGCACACCATGGTGGCACTTAGGCTAGAGTCTACATAAATACTCATTGTGCTTTAATAGATCTATGTTTTTCCCCATGTGTGTGAAGGTGACAGTGTGCACATCGTGTGTGGCACTTAAGCTAGGTTACATATATATTTATCATGAGTATATTTGGAGTTGGATGTCTTTATGAAATTGTGGTGTTTGTTGGAACCATCTAGCGCTCAAGGTGACAGTGTGGGGTTATGTAGATTGGGAAAGGCAAACTTTGAGATGTGCTGTTATATGCCTACCATGGATTAGAGTGTCCAACCGGAGAGTAGTTCAGGGTAGAAGTATGAAGAGAATATATTTATATAGAGAGTGTTCACTAGTGAAAGTATGATCCCTAGTTCTTGTTTCTAAGCATTGAAACACCATTCACATCTAGATATGTTGCATGTTTGCTTGCTTCCATCTTTATTTCAGTTTGCCTTTAGTTTCTCCCATGTCAACAACAAGTCAGAAGCTCTTTTCTAGCACCGTTACCACTTGTATTTCACTATCTCTTCGTCGAACTAGTGCACCTATACACCTGACAAGTGTATTGGGTGTGTTGGGGACACAAGAGACTTCTTGTATCTTGATTGCAGGGTTGCTTGAGAGGGAATACTTTTGACCACTTCCTCCCTGAGTTCGATAAAACTTGGGTAATCCACTTAAGGGAAACTTGCTGATGTTCTATAAATGTCTGCACTTGGAGGCCCAACAACTGCCTACAAGAATAGAAGTGCGTAGACGTCAAGCTATTTTCTGGCGCTGTTGAAGGGGAGGTAAGGTAAAAGGTACTCACATCCTCCGGTGTGAGTGCTTGAAGTTATTTCCTTTAGATTCTGCAATTTTGTCTTTTCGTTTCTTGTTTTCACTAGTTAGGCTTAATGGAAACCAACAATAAAATTAGAGAGCTTTTTAGTATTTTTCCTAAGTTAGAACATGAATGGTCTAGAGAGAAAATTAAAAAACCTATGGAACTTCCTTTGCATGCTAATAGCAATGTTATTAGTATGAATTTTTTGAACACCATTGTTACTAATGCAATGGAAACATCTAAGCTTGGGGAAGCTAGTTTTTATGAAAGAGATCTTTTTAGTTCCCTAGCTTTAGGGAAGAAAATTTGATCTTATGATACTTTATCCCCCATATATGGTAATTCTAATGATACTTGTGATATTTTAAATCCACATACTAAAAGTGTCCCTTTTAAAATACCTATTGAAATTGTTGAACGTGTTATGAATAACTGCTATTTTGGAGATGGAACTGTCCATCCTAGTGATCATTGATGGCGCCTTCTTGATGTAGGAGCGCTTCGTTCGAAACCCCAAGAGCAAGGTGTGATGAGAACAACAGCAAGTCTTCCTTCAGTAGAGACCGAGGTTATCGAACCAGAAGGAGGAAGGAAACGTCTCAAAGGTGTTGCAAGCAACGTGGAAACCTGCACAACACAAACTCAAGACTTTGCCCCAACGAATGAGTGAGGTTGTCAAGCTCACCGGTTTGTTGTAACAAAGGATTAAATGTATAGTGTAGAAGGTAATGGTTTGTAGCAAGTAAACAAGTAACAGTGGAATATGTATCAATGGTAAAGATTGGACTGGGGTCCATAGTTCACTAGAGGTGCTCTCCTTAGATAAACAACATGGCATGAAGGGTTAACAAATTACAGGAGGGCAATTGACAGGAACTGAGCAAGGCATAACAATGCAATTACTAGTCAGAAAGATCCTATAAGATTCGATTAGGCAATACAACAAGATACATAGACCGCCATCCAACTGCATCTATGACTAGAAGTCCACCTTGAGGTTATCATCCGAACCCCCTCCAGTATTAAGTTTCAAGCAACAGCCAACTGATTTAAGCAAAGTGTGTAAGGTAAACAGTCCACATGTTCCATGAACAAGAGACCGTTGTTTTCTCCCTATTAGCAACAGCACATCTACAACCAAAGAGATTATTGTCACTTCCCTTAGAAACTAGAGGCATGAACCCACTATCGAGCATAAATACCCCCTCTTGGAGTCACTAGCAACTACTTGGCCAAGATAGCTACTAACAACGGAGAGCATGCAAGATCACAGACAACAAAGACATGATAGAATCATAAAGACAAAACCATTAATCAAACCAACATAATAGTCTCAATATCCATCGTATCCCCGCAAACACAACATGCATGATTACAAATAGATTAGATCTTGATCATGAACGGATCTCACAAGATCTATACATGAAAGCACAAGGAGGAGATACAACCATCTAGCTACTACATGGACCCATAGTCCAAGGTGGAACTACTCACGCATCATACCGGAGAGAAGGCCTCCGGGATGATCTCCCCTCCGGAAGGGTCCCGGGAAGAACTTTAGATCCCCCCGATCTAGGGACGATGGTGGCGGCGTCTACAGACGGTTTCGTGGATATTTGATTGGGTGCTTAAGGTTTATGCATCAGGGGCTTCTTATAGGCGAAGGTGGAGGCCGAGGCGGCGGCCAGGGGCCCCACATCCCACCTAGGCGCGGGGCAGGGCCCACCCATGCCTAGGGTGGGTCTGGCTGCCCTGGACGGCCTCTCCGGCTCCCCTCTAGACTTCTTGTTCCCCACGAAAAGTAATTGACTTTGACGTTTATCCCGTCCAATTCCGAAAATATTTCTTTACTAACTTTTCTGAAACCAAAAACAGCAGAAAACGGGCATCTGGCACTGTTGCAACATGTTAATAGGTTAGTACCAGAAAACATGTAAAAAGCACCTCAAAGTGTAGAAAAGTAAAGCAAAGTAGATACTAAACAAGCATGGAGCATCAAAAATTATAGATATGTTCCCAACGTATCAACATCCCCAAGCTTAACTCCTGCTCGTCCTCGAGTAGGTAACAAAATATCATTTGGGAAGTGTCCATATACATGGAATCTCTAATCTACTATGACTTCTATAGGAAAAGTTTATCAAGTGATTATTTAGCATAACACTGAATTAAGTATCATCATTGTTTGATGAAATAATCCATACAAAAGTAGCTACTGTTTTAATTGCACATGACCCCATTAGAATATACTCACTTTGCCTATTAGTAATAATTAGCATAGTTCTAGCATCACAAGTCACAAGCAAAAGATAGTAAAGTAAAGTAGCACAATGTAGCAACCTGGGCAATCTTGCAAACACCTCGTATGCAATCTTAGTCGAAATTAATCTGGAATGAAGCAAACAAAATTTCATGCAATCTCTCCGCATGTTAGTCCCGCGGAATCGAAGGGAGGTGGAGTCATGCGGAGAGAAAGAAGCCAGCGATTTTTTCAGGATACAAGCGAGAGATGAGATAGGGTGGCCCATATGTCAGGACACGCGAGTGGGAGCATGCGCAGCAGACAACCTCGGCGTGATAAAAGAATAATTTTTTAGGTGACATGCACCCTCACAATAAAGATCCAACCATTTTGCAAGCATTGAAAGCTGGGATCAAAGAACTCTAAACATGTGCATGAAAGAATGGATTTCTAACAATAGGACATAGTAACTATGCATGCAACATGAAAGGCTACAAACAAATATCATGAATAACATGCATTGAAAAAAAAAATGTTTGTTTCACATATAGAAAACATAGCATAGTGGCAATCAACTTGTCCCTCATAGAGTAGCAATATAGATGCATAGGACACCTTCAAAGTTCACAAGGGTAACTAGAAACAAATAGCACAAGAACAATTAATATCACAATATGCATCAATCAATAAGCTTTGGAACACTGCACACAGAATGAAAACTATGCTCTCTTAATGGTGCCTAAAGGTAGAAGGTGGAGACTCGATAATGGTGGAAGAAAGGCCTTTTGTAAAGGAAGCGGGGATTACAAGTTTCAAAAAGAGATTCCAAAAATTATGGTACTTGTTAGCTTTCAGCCCTCATTGCCCCTATCATAAGCATCTTGAAGTGATTAAGGTTAAAGTGGCAAAGGTGGAGTATATGCTTGACGAAGTATAAGTTGGCAATCTCAAGTCCCTTGAATATGAGGGCGACACCTCATGCATACTCAATTTCGGGCACATGTAAGTTCTTGTCATTGTAAGTATTTGCATATCATTGAGAACCGCCAATGGGGTACCCCTTGCACATGGTACAGGAGCATTCCCATAACCAAAATGACAAGGCAAGCAGACAATGAGCATCTCAGCGATCTTTTTATTTACCATATGCATAGCTTTTTATTGAGGATGCTTCATAGATAGCTCATTATGGTGATGCTGCAAGTTTCCACCATGATTAGGCATGGCTTAGGCTAGCGGCCCAGGCGTTTATCTAATAGAGAATACAAACTCCATGGACTTACAAGTTCCCTCTTTATTTCACACCGGTGACATCCATAGACAAAAGAGCATGATATCAACTGAGTACAAAGTACAAGTGCAATGTTGAAAATGTTCCCCGTGACAGCACGGTTCTGCTAATTCCAACTTATAAATGCAAGCATATACAACAAAGTTGTCACAATGGTTCAAGTTTATTAGGGTCAAGGAATAAAGTGTGCCATCAAGTTCGTGAGGGCTTTAATCACTAAGTTTTCACATAACAAAATAATTTTTAATTGGAAGATAGATGAAAACAAGAATATAATTGGAATGGTGTAACGCACCATGCATAGGAGTTTATAGTGGACACTTTGGAATAACTTGGTTTCTTGGGAGTTGGAGGCATGAGTAGAACTTACTCATACAAGTGGAGGCTAGCAAAAGACTGGGAGCAACCAACTAAGAGAGCATAATGGACATAATCATGCAGAGCAACAAAGCATACTAATCAAAGCAAAGAGTGGTACTACAAGTCAAGTACTAAATGATCATAGAGGCTAGTGGTGACTTGTCATAGTCATAACATGGTGTGAGCATGTGCCAAGTCAACCCAAGCAAAGCATCAAAGGAGAATACCACAATACTATGCTTTTGCATGCTAAAACAACACATAATTTCTTCAAGGCACACTAAGCAATCCCAATTTTTTGGAACAAGACATGCTACAGCAATAATCACTAAGCATAAGGTCAAAACAAAACCTAGAATGTCATGCTAAAGTCTAAGTCATAGTCAATGCAAGCTCCTCTTGCACTTCAAGCAAAAACTTATCTGGACTCCCCACGTGATCTGCTGAGTGCATACCACTACCTCCTCATCGAGGAGCACAAGAAGCAAGTCAAGATGCAGGAGACGCTCGACAAACGCAAGAAAGCAGCCTCTGAGTCCAGTGCGCGACGAGCTGCGCTCTCCGCCATGGGACCCGGCTCTAGCACAAACGGAAACCAAGGAAACAAGCACCGCTCTCGGGTGGAAAACATGGACCCGAAGGAGCGGTGTGACGCGACCCGAACTCTCCACACATCGTTCATGGATATGGACGCCGACGGCAACATCACCCCGAAGACGCCACAAGCTGCGATCATGGCAGCCACTGCGTATCTCGCGGCTCACCCACCTCCGGAGGGGGACCCGAAAAGAGCCATGCATAGGTCCGCACTCACCGGACTAGGACTAATCGGAGCTGCGCTCCACGAAGACGCTCCTACGGAGCCGAAGAAGAAAGCTCTGGCCAGGCGCGACCGGAGCCCCACTCCCTCATCCGAAGATGAAGAAGAACACGATCTTCCTCGAAGGAAGAAGAGCTCGCACCGCCATAAACACGACTACAACGCCAGAGACAAGCTTACATAGCGCAAGATCGACAAAGCACGCGCCAAACGTGCATGCTCGTCTGAATCTGAGATGGATGAAGACGAAGGAGAACTCTGCGGGGCTCGATGCTTCAGCAGATCCGTCCGGCGAACACAGATGCCACGCAACTTCAAGCTTCCTTCGGATACTCCGAAGTTCAACGACACGCAAGATCCAAAGTCCTGGCTCAGTGACCATCTGTCATCCGTCAAGCTTCACGGAGGCAACAAAGAAACCGCCATGCAATGCCTTCAGCTACAGCTAACAGGCGCAGCGCGGGTCTGGCTTAGCAGCCTATCATCAGGATCCATCCGAAGCTGGGAGGAGCTCGCTTATAGCTTCATCCGAAATTTCAAAGGCACCAGCAAAAGGCCCGCCTCAATCGAAGAGTTGCGAGCCTGCACTCAGAGAACGGGTGAATCTATTCGCTCGTACATACTACGCTGGTCTACAACCAAGAACTCCGCAGCACACATCTCCGAAGAAAGGACCATCGACGCCTTCAGGGACGATGTCAAACGCCCAGACTTCAAGGAGAAACTTGGACGCGTAAAGCCCAAGACACTCGACCAGCTCATGGAAATCGCCAACAGTTGGGCAGACGGCGAAGATTGCATCCAGCGGGCGCAATCAGATGAAGAGGACGACTACGGCCGAAGACGCGACGCAGCTGCGGCAAGAGGAGATCGCGCGTCTACGAGGACCGCGACGGACCCGACATGGTCGCGGCCGGCTACGCCGACCGCCGTAACGACAACAGCCGCAACAGCGGAGGATACCGTAGCGGAAACTTTCGCGACAGCGGACGACCAACACATTGGCAGCGCCCGCGACAACGGACCCTCAGCATTCGACAAACTTTGGGTCCATGCACCATCCACTTCTACATCGACAAACAAGATGGCAAAAGAAAGCTAGCCACATGCTCAAGGACCCGCGAGTTCGAAACTCAGCGAAGGCATGATGCGATGAGGCAACAAGCTCCAATCCTGCGTTGAAACGCACTGCGCCCAGTGAAATAGCACCGGAGCTCCTCCGCCGCCTATTGGAGGCCCAAATCAACCATCGCGCCAAGACAACAACGCCGGGTCGCATACCCCCACCAAAGGAGCACTAAATATGATCCGGAAGGGCGCAACCAACAGGTGCATAAGAAAATCACCCGACAAATCAATTTGGCCGTGGCAACTCCGCTGCAATCCACGAGTACCTCGGGATCGAGTCCTACATCACATTCACTCGCGGATCACCTTTCCAGATCCCTCGCCCGAGTCATGCTGCCCAGTGCTGGGCCTTGGTCGGAGGCTTGAGATGAGTCGTGTCTTCATGGGCCGGCGGCTACGGCATCAACCTAATGTTCGCAAGCACTCTAGCAGCTATGCGGATCCCATAATGCAGCCTAGAACAATCGAACACAACGTTCCACGGCATTGTCGAGGAAGGGCATCTTCCCCTGGGCAAAATAGGGCTCGACGTCATCTTCGAAGCCGGACAACTTTCGGCGGAGCGCCTAGAATTGAAGTGGTGGATCGCCGTAATACCACGCCATCCTGGGACGTGTAGCATTCGCAAGGTTCTGGCCGTCCCACACTCGCATACCTACTACTCAAGATGCCGGGACCAAGGCGTCATCACAGCCCACGGAGCTTCACCCGATCGGACCAATGCGACGGGGATTTCAACAAAATCTCCCGGTCTTCGGCATGCAAGGCAGCTTGTAAGGCTCCGCGAGGTGACGGACAATGGCTACCCCCACAAAGCGAACGCACCGACATGTCTTCGACTCCACCATCAACACCAAAAAGTGCAGGTCCATCCAACGGATGCCTCCAAGACGGCGCTGATCGCCAACGACCTCAGCAAGATAGGAAGAAGCGCTGTCGAATTCCTCCGTGGCTGGAAATCTTTCGGTGTCCTGCGGACATGCAGAGTTCCTGGAATTCGCCAAGCACGCACTCAATGTCTTCGGACACCAAGTCGATCAAGCAGTCCATCCGAAGACTGCCGAAGCCACGAGCGAAGCTATCGACAAGGAGATCAACAGTTACTGCAGCGAGACTTCATCCAGAAATCAAGGAAGCGAGTGGGTGGCAAACGATGATGGTCGAAGAAGGACACGGACATCCTCCGGATGTGCGTGGACTTCACGTCACTAAATAAACACTGCCCTAAGGACCACTTCCCTCTCCCTCGGATCGACCAGATCATCGATTCGACTGCAGGTTGTGAGAAACTCTCCTTCCTCGACGCCTACTCAGGCTATAACCAGATTCGACTCAAGGTCGAAGATCAAGAGAAAACGGCGTTCATCACACCGTTCGGAGTATACTGCTACAACACAATGCCCTTCGGGCTAAAAACCTTGGTGCCGCATTACCGGCGATGCATGCAGCCTGCCTCAAGGACCGGATCGGTCATAGCGTCCAAGTCTATGTCGACGACATAGTCATAAAAACCAAGGAGGCAAGAACACTTATCGACGATCTCCGCGAGACGTTCGACAACCTTGATCGCTACAGGATCAAGCTCAATCCAGAAAAGTGCGCCTTCGGTGTCCCCTCGGGTCAGCTGCTCGGATACTTCATCTCTCAATGAGGGATCGAAGCGAACCCAAAGAAAATCAAAGCTATCATGACAATGGAGAAGCCGAAAAACCTCAAGGGCGTTCAGCAGCTCGCAGGGCGAGTAGCGGCACTAAGCAGGTTCATCAGCCGCATGGGCGAGAAGGCCCTACCATTTTACCAGCTGCTGCGCAAGGCAGACAAGTTCGAGTGTACACCAAAAGCCAACGACGCATTCGAAAGCCTCAAGCGGCTCCTCTCCACCTCGCCCGTTTTGGTCACGCCAAAAGAGCGAGCCCTATTCTTGTACATAGCAGCCACACACCGGTGGTCGACCAGATTACTGTGGCGAACGACCAAGAAGGCAAGACCCACGGTACAACGCCCAATTTACTACCTCGTGAGGTTCTCACTCCAACAAAACAGCGGTACCGCACTTACTAAAAGCTGGCCTACGGCGTGTTCATGACGGCTCGAATCGAGCCACTACTTCCGGAGCATCGGTGATGGTCATCAACGAGCACCCTAAACAGCATCCTGAATAACCCGGAGGCCACAGGACACGTGGGCATTGAACTTTCAGCCCTAGACATCATCTCTGAAGCGACCATAATCAAATCTCAAGTCCTTCCGGACTTCCTGGTGCCTTGGATGGAGCTGCAAATGCGACACCCAGACATGTCATGATCTGGACAATGCATTTTGACGGCTCCAAACGCAAAGCGGAGCAGGGGCAGGAGTCATCTTGACCTCCCGCAAGGTGACAAGATGAAATCGTCCTTGGATGAAATTGAGCCTCCAACAACGAGGCGAATCTGAAGCCCTCATCCATGGCATGAAGATGGCAAAATATGCGCGCATAGCGCTGGTCATCTGGTGACTCCAACCTTGTAGTACAGCCAGACGGTGAATGAGTGCGGCGCTTTACGAAAACATGATCGTGTACCGCGTGCTATACAACGCACTCGAAGGAGAATTCGACGGCTGCGAACTTCGGCACGTTGGAAGAGAGAGCAACGAGGAGGCCGATAGACTCGCCAACATCGGCTCCACTTGTGCAAAGGTACCACCAGGTGTGTTCCTCGAACAGATCTGCGTGTCATCCATCAAGCGGAAATTCCCCAAGGGATCACCCGAAGAAGCAGAACACTCGGGGGCTACGCTACCCGAAGGTCATGAAGGACCCAAAAAGTTGGATACCGAAGTTGCCATGGTCAACCTGATGCAAGTCATGGCAGTCGAAGAAACTTGGACACGTCCATACCTCCAGTTCCTGATAAACGGAGAATTGCCAGACAGCCGGATGCGGCGCGTATCTCGTCGGTCAAAGCATTCACCATCATCAACGGCGAGCTGTACAAACGCAGCATTACGGGCGTACTACAACGGTGTGTCACCATCAACGACGGCAAAGCCATACTCCAAGATATCCACGAGGGCATCTATGGCCACCACGCAGGTAGCCGCTCCCTCGTCGCCAAAGCTCTGCGAGCAGGATTCTACTGGCCAACGGCCATGAGCGACGCGAAAGACATCGTCCGAAGATGCAACGGGTGCCAACGGTTTGCCGACAAACCGCACGCACCTGGGTCCGAGCTTCGACCCATACCCATAGCCTGGCCTTTTGCCCAATGGGGCCTCGACATGATCAGCAAACTGCCAAAATCTTCGAAAGAAGGACACGTCTTCCTCCAGTCGCGATCGACAAATTCACCAAGTGGATCGAAGCCATGCCAGTCACCAACCAGAAGGGCAAAACCGCCGTCAAGTTCTTCGAATCCATTGTCTACAGGTTTGGCGTACCGCACAACATCATCACCGACAACGGATCGAACTTCATCTCCGAAGAATTCCAGGACTTCTGCGAAGGCCTCGGGATCAATATCACGTATGCCTCAGTGGCACACCCGCAAACGAACGGGCAAGTGGAAAAGGCCAACGGCCTAATCGGCGCTGGCATCAAGAAGCGCCTTATGAGCTCACTCGAGCACAAAGCTGGAAACTGGACGAAAGAGCTACCGTCTGTCCTGTGGAGCTTACGGGCTACGCCAAAACAGCTCCACCAGCTACACACCATTCTTCATGATACACGGAGCCGAGGCAGTGCTACCAGCCGAAGTACGCCATCAGGCTCCACGAATCGTTGCTTACAGTGAAGCCGAATCCACGGCTGCACTCGAAGACGCTGTCGACACACTCGATGAAGCGCGGGATATAGCAGCCGCTCGATCAGCGGTGTACCAGCAGAGTCTCCGCAACTATCACAGCCGCCGGCTGCGCCCAAGGTCCTTCGTCGAAGGAGACCTCGTCTTGCGACTCAAGCAAAAGCGACCGAACAAACTCGATTCACCATGGGAAGGACCCTATGTCATCACCGAAGTCATCCCAGGTGGCGCCTATCGCCTCAAGCACGTGGAGTCTGGAGTCGCATACTCCAACCCGTGGAACGTCTCGCACCTGCGACGATTCTACCCATAGAGACCTACCCCATTTCACTCTCAATAAGGCTTTCAGCCAAGGCTACTCAGCCGAATCATGTACCTCCTCCATTACGATATCAATAAAGCTAAGTACCTCGCCCCCAACCCTCGGTTGACTACTTTCTGCAACTTTACTACATGCTACATACGCATTCGGGGGCTCCCCCCACCTCACGATTTCATCGACTGAGGACAAAACATGTACACCTGAGTAGCTGACCACGTCAGGCAAACGAAAAGGGCACGTACTAAATCAAAGCACTGCGTGCTCGCAAACAAGCGAACCTTTACAACAAAGGGCACATACACGCCCAGCCGCAATATACAAATTTTACATCTATCTGTTTATTTTCAGGTCCTACCTATTCTGAAGAATAACCTGAGCACGCTGCTCAAACAAATCTACAATCTGTTCGGCATACTGCCTTACAGCCGCGTAATGCGGACGCATATTCCACTCGCCACCATCTGGTCGAGGAGGTGGCCCAGTCGCCACAGCAGCCAAATCTACATCAGGGCGGTGCACCCTCACAAGAGACAAGGCAGCCTTCACCCCTGCGACGAGCTGCTGCCGCACCAGCTCCTTGACATTGCTGGCACTCCGAAACTTCGTCAGAAGACCTGCAAGGGTCGTTGTACGACATCCAACGGAAACATGGCGTGCGGCACCGAGAAAGCGATATGCACTGGCGGAGCACCCGCGAAACCTGGTAGACATGATCCTGCACCGTCGCCAGAACTATGGCGCGATCACGATCCATCCAGAAAAAGCCGCCAGCCTCCATATCCTGTTGAGTCAAGCAATTGACTCGAACAGCAATGCGCTCCTTTTCTTCCCTCGGAGCAAGATTGGCACCTGCGACAA
This sequence comes from Avena insularis, assembly GCA_023614405.1. Lineage (NCBI taxonomy): Eukaryota > Viridiplantae > Streptophyta > Magnoliopsida > Poales > Poaceae > Avena > Avena insularis. Next base: position 1,573,750 of record CM042691.1, read on the forward strand.
CCGCACAAAACAAGAGTAAGGCCAGCAGGCTCACCCGAAGAGCTACAGCCCGAAAGAAGGATCAACTTACATTGCAGCTGCTCGGACAGCCGACCCAGCTCCGCCATCAAATACTCTCTCTGGCTGCACCACGGTCTTCTTTGGACTTCAAGCGTCGGTAGCGACCGCGTAACCCAAGCAAATCTCTCTCCAAGCTGCGCACGCGATCCCGAAGAAAAGCGAGCTGCGAGGAATCATCCAATGATGCTCGCAAGGGCCTTTCGGATGAAGTATCAACTGAATTGACACCGAAGGAACCTATAGCGTAAGAAAAAGAAGGCACACAGACATTCAGCCAAGGATAGAGCACAACTCGGAGAGATTCAATAAAGTATATAAGGCCACTACGTGGCACAAGGAGGGTACTACAAAAGATATTTACAACAAAAATAGACTACGAGCTACCCTACGTCTACTACGCCTAAGGCGGAGGGCACTGAGTCGCCTCAGAACCAGACTGCCTAGCTTTGGCCTCGCCCTGCTGCCGCAATGCATACTCAGACATCAAGTCAATGAGCTTGGGCCCATATCGTCTGCAACGAGCGGAGTAGGCGGCAAAGGCTACCTCGGATCCATCCGCAGCTGTAGGCATCCGAGAATGTCTGGGCAGGTCCAGCTCCGCCCCGCCGCCATGGCCATCGCCAGCCCGACGGACGCGCCGATGCCCATACGCTTGCGCTTATGCGCTGCGGTAGCGTCGGTGTGAGCCTCGCAGGCTTCCACATCTTCAAGGGATCGCCCTTGGGAAGAGCTCTGGTAGAAGCGACCAAGGACCTCTTCGCCTTGGCGAGGAGTTGACAGTCTTGCAGCGGTCTTCGACCGCTACAGTGGCATCATCTAGAGCACTCCCATGCTCCAGAGCACCGCGGTCGAACTCGATGCCTGCGGCATCTGAGACAAAAAGAAGAAAACATGAAGAAAGGCAACACAGAAGAAGATCCGTAGAAAAAGAAGCAAGTACAAAAGCTAACGCTCACCGAAATAGCCTTGGCGAGCCATGAGCTTCTCCGCCACCCCTTTTTCACGAGCAGCCGCCGCGGTGGCCAGCTGCTCCTCACGATCTGCGGCCTCCTGCTGCAGGCGCTCTTTCGCTTGGCTGCCTTTCGGCTCCAGCTCAAGCGCTCTCTCGCCCAACAGCTTCGTATACTGCTCCGATTGGCCAAGGCTCTTCTTGAGCATCGACCTCACGGAGAGAGTCGTTATGCTCCTCTGCATTTACAACAAGCAAGTGTCAACGAACAGGACCAGGATAAGCAAGAGAAGTACTACAAGCTGGCGAATACCTTGAAGCTACGCATTTAGCCTCCAGCGTCGAGGCGTTCCTCCACCAGCCGCTTGGCCTCTTGGACAAAAGGCTGCAACAACGAGCAATAGTATTAAGAGCAGGACTTGGGGCTCGCCCAACACAAGAAGCATAAACAACATCAGCATCGAAGACACTCGGGGCTCCCCGTAACATCAAGCGAGAAAACTTACGTGCTCTGGCGAACCCAGAGGCCCTTTGCAAAATTCTGGCGCAACCACCAGCCTCTCACGCACAGAGGAACTGCGCAGCTTCACGAAGTCGCCACCGTCAGGAGGAGGCGCAATGTTCGACTCCCCATCATCTCGCGCACCATCACTAGAGCCGGGAGGATTGCCTGCATCTGAACCAATCAACACAGTGCAAAAATAACAAGGGAACAAAGGACAACAGTGGCAACAAGAAAACTTACAGGCCCAACGCTCGGGTCGAAGATGAGAAGCCCTTGGGCCCTCTTCTCCTCCTTCTTTTCTTCCTTCTTCTCCTCCTTCTTTTCTTCCTTCTTCCGCTTTCTTTGGCCGGGTGCGGAGCAACAGCCGCACAGGAATGGCGAGGAAGGGAGAAGAACCTCCATGACCATCATCATGACGCTCAAGGCCCAGAGGATTTCTGGGAGTCGGAGGAGTTGAAGCATCCGAAGACTCGCTCGAGCTCCGCGATCGCTTACGCGTATGGTCCTCACTCGACTCGTCGGCATCCTCCACCGGAGATCGCGCCGACGGAGGCTCGGACATGGAATCCACCACTTCATTATCCGGGGCATTCGGATACCTCTCGGGCAACGGTGGTGCCATGCCTGGCACTTTGAAGCTCTGCAAAAGGAAAAGGAACTTTGTTAGCAAAACAAAGGAAAAAGTACACAGCTGACAAAAACAAAAGGGAAGCACTACGTGCGCAAATCTACACCATCGGTACGACCAACATCGAAGAAAAGGGAGGAGTCAGCGACTTCCCCGGGATTTCTTCGTCGGCCTTGAACTTCAACACCGCGCGAAGAGCCTTGTCAAGTTCCACCTCGGAGATTTTCTCACTCGAAACCCTCGTCGGATCACGGCGCCCAGAGTAAAGAAACATCGGGTGCGCTCTCGCTTGGAGGGGCTGCACCCGATGCTCAAGAAACGTCCGGATGATGTCGACACCGTTCACCTCCTTCTCAGGAATCAATTGGAGATCCTCCACACGACGGTACAAGGCCTCTATCTCCGCCACCTCACCGTCTAAGATTTGATTTTTCCAGGATCTTTTCTTCTCAATCAATTGGGAGGGGTCAACAGGAACGAGACCAAAATCTTGCCCAGGCAGTACGGAATCACGGATGTAAAACCATTTCCTCCAAGATCTTGGACAGATTCGGACATGGAAAAGGAAAAGAATTGCACATTGGGGTGAGGAGATGATGAAACCCCAATGGGATACACACCATCCGAACGACGCCTCTTCACGGAATAAAGCTTAGGAAGAGGCCAAAGTCTTGACTCAATGCCAAGCCAACACTCGCAAAGCGTAATAAAACACGCAATGTGGAGAAGGGAGTTGGGAGACAGATGATGGAGTTGAACCCCATAGAAAAAGAGCAGTCCACAAAGGAAGTCATGGACCGGAAAAGAAAACCCGCGAATCATGAAGGCAACAAACATAACTCGATACCCAGATGGGGGACGGGGGATTACCTCATTGCCGGGGAGTCGCACGGCCGTCGTGTCTTGCGGTATCAGGCTCCGCTCACGCAGTTTGCGGAGATCGCTCTCCCGCGTTTCTGATCGCCGCCAGCCACCGTCGGTGACGCGAGCAGTGGCGGTGCCCTTCTTGCCTCCGGCGGCGCTGGTCCCAACTGCAGATGAGGACTTCTTTGTTTTCACCATGGCGCTACGGCGGTGGTGGCGTTGCCAACGAAGAAAGACGAAGGAAATGTGGAGGAAACTCTCAGCGCGCAGCAAGAATAGCTCAAGAACAAGGGGGCAGTAAATAGATGAACTGCTGAGGTGAAAAACAAACCACGATTTCACCAGGGATTATAACAGCGAAGACGACGCACGCTGGCCGTCCATCAAGAAGACCTAACGCCAACGGTAGATCTGGCCGTACACGTGTCAGCATCACAACGAACCGTCGTTACCACGCCGTCCACTACGCGCGGAAATCGAGGAGACGCCATAATCATCTCCACGCTGCGCGTGACCGGTCAATTCAAAGTCAGGAAGTGGGACCCACGCTTCGTCCAGTCAAGTCATCTCTGGCGTAGCAGACGCTTGAGGTCATCGATCGTCAGCACTGATGTCATCATAAGCTATACTAGCACCACTTTGGCTCCACAGCTAAAAGTACTCACTCGAATCTACGATTCGACTAAATACTTGGGGGCTACTCCTATCAGGAGCGCTGGCCGCGCACCCGACAGACAAATGAAGACAAAATTATTTCTCTGAGTCCTACGTCGAGTCTACGACTCTACTACGGACTCGGGGGCTACTCCCATAGGGAGGATGGATTTAAGCATCCGAAAATTTTCGAGTCCTGCGGACCTAATGATTGAAACAATGCTTGAACTAAAAGTCTCCGTTCGAGTCTACGACTCGAATAGACACTTGGGGGTTACTCCCATAGGGAGCGCTGGTCGCGCACCCTATGAAATCTTCGACTGCGATCTTCCGGATCCGCATGCAAAAACTTTTCTGGCAACTCTGCCCCAACAAAATGCTGAGTGAGCGACAATCTCCTTGGCCACCCGAAACACCTCCGCGGTGATAAACATTTGGATGCTGCGTCTGCGACGCAAAGATAAGACCTACAGATATCATCTGATGGCCTGGCAACGCACACGACTGCGCTCTGCTAGTCAAAATCCGTGCCAACAGGTGCGATGAAAAATCCCGACGGACGCGTTGGGTACACCAATTAAAATCACTGGAATTCCAGTCCTGTAAGTCCTCTGCGGCCTGAGTTGAATTACGCCAGCATATGTTCCAGTTTCGAGTTGAGGGACCCGAACCTGAAGAAGATCGTGTTGTTTCGTCCTAAGACAGTTAACTGACCCTGATCCGTCGGGTGAGTCAGGCACACGCATCAACAATCCCTACACACATATACTATTAACATATAGCTACTCCCGAAGGATGGAAGAGTCCTCAGCCGAATCTACGATTCGACTGATCACTCGGGGGATACTGACATGGTTATACCCTACGGGTACGTAACTTCAGCATACCTAGTCTAGCCCAAGGAAGGCCCACGGCAGACATACGCTGGCCCATGAAGATTTTCGGGTGGCCAAGGCCCATGACGTCTTCGGATCCTTGGAGAGCAAGACTAGAGTTTGAATACAACTTGTAACCTACTCGTATCAGTACCTGAGACCTAGCCTCCCCATATATAAAGGCTAGGAGGGTCCAACGAGGAGGGCACCGTACGCAATAGACCTAGACATCGACTCATACTTTCGCACACGCATCCACGCCAGATCGAATCTGCGCACCCTGTAACCTTCGTTTCCTCCGTAATCAAAGAGCAGACAAGCAGGAGTAGGGTTTTCCCTCCGGGGGCCTGAACCTGGGTAAATCTCGTGTCCCCTGGTTGCTTGTCTGTTAACCGTGCCATGATCTCCAGCATCCCCATCTTCTCCAAAACCCAAGTCCATAACAATGGGCATTGACGAGATTAAACCTCGTCACTACTCCTTTCCAACACCAAGCAACTTATTTGCAAAACAACACAGCAAGAATGGGGGTCCAAACTAATTTATTCAAGCAAACTAAACAACCTAAGCAAAGCAAACGAAACCTAATACGCTCCAAGAACAACATAACTGTGCATGAAACAATGAAAACGAAGTGTCTAGACAGACCCGAGCTTTTATTGATGAAGAAGTGGATACCCAAGGCATACCCAAGCTTTGACACTTGTAACTCTTGGATATTTGTTGGGGTGACACCATGGTGGCAGCCCCAAGATTGAGCTTTTGTCCATTCTTCATCTCATTGCATCATTCTCTCTCTACACCTGAAATTTTTCCTTCATACAAAACTTCACACAGTCTTCATTAGCAACATTAGTTTATTCAAAAGATATTAGACCTCTTGGAAAAACTTTGGAACAGCAAGACTTTTCACTAAAAACACAAGCTACTGTAGCAACTCCTTCAAAAAGCTCAATTTCCCAAAAAAAGAACTCAAAAAGGAATCAATAAGAAGCAAATGCAAATAATGGCACAAATTTGTCAAAACAGACCAGCATGTAGAAACCGATTTTTTCGAACATCTTATGTTGCTCAAATCAAAAAATGTTGAACTAACGAAAGTTATCTAACATACTGGGGGATTTATTCGTAAATTTTGAGATCAATCCGATTTACAGAGACACCTCATGAATTTTTATGGTGGAGGACAGAAATCTGTTTCAGGACAACAACTCCCCAAATCTTACTTCCCTCTCATTAGAGGTCATTCTTGGCACAGAAAGCAAACAAAAAGGATAAGGAGAGGTCATTACTGAAGTAATAACTTCCAATACTTAAGGAAACTCTTGTGTTATCTCCCAACAAGTACTTTTCTTTAACGCCTTTAAGTTAGGCTTGATAGCTTGAGAAGATGCTCACATAAGAAATATGAATTGAAGTAAAAGAGAGCATGAAGAAGCAAATTCAAAACACATTTGAGTCTAAACCACTTCCTATGCATAGGAATCTTGTAAAGAGACAAGTCATGGAAGCACAACGCAATAAGCATAGGAAACCAAAACAAGTGCAACTTCAAGATTTTCAACATAAAGAAGGGAAACTTAATATTGTTGAGATACATAATACCATGTTTCCTTCTCTCATAATAACTTTCAGTAGCATCATGAATAAACTCAACCATATAACTATCACAAAACGCATGCTTTTCATGATCTACAAACACATAATTTCTATCAACCTCAAAAATAGTGGGATTAAAAACTTCAAACCCACTTTTAACTATTTTATAACGAGAAGACTGATCATTCAATATAGGACCATCATCTAGAGCTTTATCATAAACATTTTCTAAGCAAAAATCCTTAGTACCATGCATTTTGAAGTTAGCCACAAATATAGGATTATCATAGATAACATGAGCATAACTATTATCACAAGTTTTACCCATAGCAGATATTTCAAAAGAATCCACAGGAACATAACATTCATCCTCCTTTGGTAAACAAGGGGGGCAATCAAATAATGTAAGAGGTAAAGAGTTACCCTCATTAGAAGGTAGACATGGGTAGATCCATTCTTCCTCCTCTTGACCATCACTCTCCTCCTCTTTTTCATCTAATGAGCTTTCAGTTTCAGCAATTTCTTCTTCCATAGGCTCCTGCAAGGCATTAGTCTCTTCCATTTGTGGAAAGCACCTATTAAAATATTCAAGAATATAGCCATTTTCTTAATTGTAATTATCAAATCAAAACTTAAGTATCTCATAAACCTCATATTCATAAGGTGCATCATCAGTATTTTCAAGCAAACTGGCAAGTTCAAATGCACCATTGAAAGCAAAAAATTCTTCAATTTGTTCCACATCATAGAAGTCATAATCTCCTTTAACATAAGAGGATATGGTAACATTATCATTATACTCACATTGAAAAGGGAGGTGTTTATACCTCCTACAGCAACAAGCTTCATCAAATCGATAAGTAACATCATAAGTAGAGCACACCTCTCTAGCAATAGTATTCAATTTATCAATTTGTTCCCATAGGTGTTTCCCTTTTTGTGACAAATGGTGTTCCTTATAATAATACTTTTCTTCTTCCGTGAACCCACCTAGCCAATAAGAACTAGTTTCAAAGAAACCATCCATTGATAGAAAGCATGACAAAGCAAGGCAATGACAGACCAGAACTAGAGTGGGAACTAATTTTTTTGTGTTTTTTTGAAAAGAGGCAAACAAAACCAAACAAAAGAAACAAAGCAAACTAAAAACAAAGTAAAGAGAAAGGAAGTGAAGGACTCCCCTTGTGAAGACGTCCTTAGCCTCCCCGGCAAGGGCGCCAGAAAACTTGTTGATGGCGCCTTCTTGATGTAGGAGTGCTTCGTTGGAAACCCCAAGAGCAAGGTGTGATGAGCACAATAGCAAGTCTTCCCTCAGTAGAGACCGAGGTTATCGAACCAGAAGGAGGAAGGAAACGTCTCAAAGGTGTTGCAAGCAACATGGAAACCTGCACAACACAAACTCAAGACTTTGCCCCAACGAATCAGTGAGGTTGTCAAGCTCACCGGTTTGCTATAACAAAGGATTAAACGTATGGTGTAGAAGGTAATGGTTTGCAGAAAGTAAACAAGTAACAGTGGAAGATGTATCAATGGTAAAGATTGGACCGGGGTCCATAGTTCACTAGAGGTGCTCTCCTTAGATAAACAACATGGCATGAAGGTAAACAAATTACAACAGGGCAATTGATAGGAACTGAGCAAGGCATAACAATGCAATTACTAGTCAGAAAGATCCTATGATATTCTATTGGGAAATACAACAAGATACATAGACCGCCATCCAACTGCATCTACGACTAGAAGTCCACCTTCAGGTTATCATCCGATCCCCCTCCAGTATTAAGTTGCAAGCAACAGACAACTGCTTTAAGCAAAGTGTGTAAGGTGAACAGTCCACATGTTCCATGAACAAGAGACCGTTGTTTTCTCCCTAGTAGCAACAGCACATCTACAACCGAAGAGATTATTGTCACTTCCCTTGGAAACTAGAGGCATGAACCCACTATCGAGCATAAATACCCCTTCTTGGAGTCACTAGCAACTACTTGGCCAAGATAGCTACTAACAACGGAGAGCATGCAAGATCACAAACAACACAGACATGATAGAATCATAAAGACAAAACCATTAATCAAACCAACATAATAATCTCAATATCCATCGGATCCCCGCAAACACAACATGCATGATTACAAATAGATTAGATCTTGATCATGAACGGAGCTCACAAGATCTATACATGAAAGCACAAGGATGAGATACAACCATCTAGCTACTACATGGACCCATAGTCCAAGGTGGAACTACTCACGCATCATACTAGAGAGAACGCCTCCGGGATGATCTCCCCTCCGGCAGGGTGTTGGGAAGAACTTCGGATCCCCTCCTCCCCCCCGATCTAGGGACGATGGTGGTGGCGGCTACAGATGGTTTCGTGGATATTTGATCGGGTGCTTAGGGTTTCTACATCGGGGCTTCTTATAGGCGAAGGGGGAGGCCGAGGCGGCGGCCAGGGCCCCCACACCCCTCCCAGGCGTGGTGCAGGGCCCACCCGCGCCTAGGGTGGGTCTGGCTGGCCTCTCTGGCTCCCATCTAGACTTCTTGTTCCCCACGAAAAGTAATTGACTTTGACGTTTGTCCCGTCCAATTCCGAGAATATTTCTTTACTAACTTTTCTAAAACCAAAAATAGCAGAAAATAGGCATTTGGCACTGTTGCAACTTGTTAATAGGTTAGTACCAGAAAACATGTAAAAAGCACCTCAAAGTGTAGACAAGTAAAGCAAAGTAGATACTAAACAAGCATGGAGCGTCAAAAATTATAGATACATTTCCAATGTATCAATCATTTACTCTTTATACATGAATTATGCGAGTTGTTCAAGTGTGTAGGTATTTCAATGGACCAAGTTAAGAGGAAGCTATTCCCTTTATCACTTAGGGACAAAGCAAGGGAGTGGTATGAGCTACTAGATGATCCTCATCATTTGGAGTGGAAGGAACTTGAATCTCTCTTCTACTCTAAATTTTATCCTCCTCATGAAATTCATAAAGATAGGAATTATATTTATAATTTTCACCCTCATGATGGAGAAAGTATTGCCCAAGCTTGGGGAAGATTGAAGTCACTAATGCTCAAATGTCTCATTCATGAGCTCCCTAGTAATATTATTATCAATAATTTTTATGCAAGGCTTTTGGGACATTACAAGGTCTATCTTGCGGTGACCCATCATACCACTGCATGTGTAGTACACTATAGTCGTTGACATGACATCCATAGAACACCGTTCCGTAAATATCACATCCCTCAGAGTGGTACAACAGAAACATTGCGGGTCCATATTACAAACATACACACATTATTATTATTACAACACCGGAAGTTCAAGACTTCCAAAAGATTCAACTTACAAACCAAAATATAAGTGTTTCAGCGGAAGTTTCAAATTTAAAACTTAAACTCCAAATTGAGCTCAGCAACTTATTGCTAGATATTGTTCATGATGCTCGGCTCAAATGGTTACTAGAACTATAGTAATTATTCAGACTCCTGGAACTCTCCTCCATAGACGATGTCGTAGTCCTCCCCTTCTACGGCTCCATACAAGTTGGTCTCTTCATAGAATACCTCTTCTTGACTCTCAGATGCGTACATTGAAGTATCTTCGGGATTCTCACAGTCTAAGCAAGGATTCAAAGGAAAGGATGAGTAATAGCGTTACCCAGCAAATTCATTATATGCAAGGTGGGAAGTTTGATGTACTATAACTACAGCCACGGACCATAGGTCCTAGGCAATGCAAGTTTTTCGTAAACATTTCTTCAAAGATTGATTTTATTATAAAAATCTATGACCATCAGCCTTCATAGGTTGACCAGAACTTTCATGGAGTTCCTTTCCCGCCGCGTTCGTATCTCCTTCCCGGAACAGGGAGTAATAAGTTACAATTCTTACACTCTTCAGAGGTGCGTTACTTTACCCATGAGAGATCAACTCCTTGTTGCACAACCGGGCGTACTTTCCCGTCCACAATTCCATGATGTGGGGCCCAGTAGTTGGTCCAAGCCAATCACTGCCCTCTCCGCGACCTTATATGTCTGCACGATCCTTCGGGCTAGCTCATCTTCGTTAAGCCCCCTTTCGGGCATGCTAAAACCCTGATGAGTTCCCAAAGACTCTATGACCTAGTGATGCCCGGAAAGTACCATTTACATGGACTATCTCCCTAAACACCATTCATAGATAATCTAGACACCAAAAGTGTGGGGCGTAAGGGTGCCCACCCATATGTTGGATCCACACAAGGAATCACAACTTCACATTAAGGTCGTCTTGCCTCCATACAAGAGGAAAAGGATACAGCTGACTTCTCCGTCCCATTCCAAATCTCATGGTTAACGTGTAATATACGGCGCTAGAATCACTGATGTCATGGGTTATTAATTCCTAATTGTTCGTTATTAGTGCAAATAGAACCCTAAGTTCTATTGCTCCATCATATCATCACTTAGGATGATATCTAAGATTTAGTATCTTGAGAAAATATTATTTTGCTTTTTCTATAGTGTAGATGATAACACACAATTTGCAAATACTTTGATAAAGACTCTTCAAAGGACATGAGCAAGTGATGAACTTGCCTTGTGATTGCAAGGTAGTGAATTATGATGCTTGCACTGGACCTTGAGCTTCTATGTCTACAAAAACATCATTATTGCCCGGTAAGGACAATATTTAAAGAGGCAAAATGCTTATGCAAAAGTAATGTAATGCATTATTTGACTTTATATGTATTCTTCCCCATCATTTAAACTATAGAAAAATCCTTTTTAATTCATTAAGGATTTATAAATATTAAATCCTTTAATATTTATTGAATATTGTACTCTTTTTATTTTATTTTATTTTGTTTGGATTTTATTGATTTTATATTTTCTTTAAGAATTATTATTTGAATTCCAAAAAATTATTAAATATTTGTTTAGTATTTTTCTAAAATGATACAATATTAATATATAATGAAAGTGATTTTTATTTATTTTTATCATCTTTCAATAATTTTGTAAAATTCCATAAGGAATATTTAAATTACAAAATTCTTAATAAAATTTTATATGTTTAAAATTTTATTTCTTTATTTATTTGGATAGTTTAGATTATTGTGAATCAAAAAATATTTTATTTATAATTTTTGGACGTTTATTTTATTTTCTAAAATTTATTTAAGTTCAAAGGCATTTTGGTCTTTTTCCAATTATTAAAACAGGCTTTAAAGGTTTTGGGCTTGCTTATTTTTATTAGGCCCTTGTGGCCCATTAGGCAAAGTTAAAACAACCACCCCGAAGGGTTCCTGGCCCAACCCAGCCCATCACTACCTGTCTCTCACTCGAGCTCACCCTACTCCTTCTCCTTCCCCGACCCCGTGGTCAGTGGTGTCGCCATCGGCGATTCCCGCCGTCATGGACTGCCCTGGCCGCTGTCATGGTGCAGGAAGAGGTTGTCTACCCTGATCTTCCCTCCTGTCCAATTATATTTGGGCCTGGAGCTCTCCTGTGGCCAGATCGATGCCATCCCGAACCCTAGGGTTTAGGGTTGGCGTTGATCCTGACGCCGCCGCTACTGTCGTGCGCCGTGGTGATGTTCCTCGCCTCCAGGTGTGGCTAAGTTCGCCGCCGTGGCGATGTGTGGGTTGCAGCGCCCCGTTGGGGGTGCTCCCCGTGCCGCCATGGTCATCGGCCCCTCTGCTTCCTCTTCTATTCTACAGCGAGGACCTACTGTAAGTTTTTCCTCTCCCCTCGTGCTCTCTGTGCTAGGCCCTCCCATTCTAGACGTTGGTAGTGGCCTTCCTGGTTACTGTCCTGTCCTGATTAGGGTTCTTGGTTCTGCTCAGGGTTCATACCCTGCTGTTGATTCAGTAACTGATGAATTGGATCTTAATGATCCCTGAACTTGTTAAGTGATGACTTGATATGGCTTACTGCTGATAATTAGCTGTTGTGATGCTAGTGGCTTATCAGATGATTCTATGAACTAATTTTGATATAGTCAGATGATAAAGTTGCTGTAGAAGCAATATTTGGGAAATCTAGTGGTTTACTATTTCACCACTATCATTACTTGGTTAATGACAATCACCACTGTCATTACTTGGTTAATGACAGTGAGTGTTGTGTGATGAAGTCACTGTGTTAGTACTATTGGCATCAAAAATTCATATGTAGTTTGAGATCAAATGGTTTCAAACAGTGAAGATATACATAGGTATTTTCATAATTATGATTCCTATGATGACAGGAAAATGATTTGTAGTTGGTTGGTTGAATCTGTGAAGATTTAATGCTTAACCTGATTAGTGTAGAACTGTTCTTGTGACACCATCTTTGTATGGCACACAAGATTAGATTCTATTTCTTGGTTTGGTTTGGTTCAAGCTAAAGATGAGTTTGGCATTAAAGATAAGTAGAAATTTTCCTTTCTTAAATCCCTAAGACCCATGATATTGGTCTGAGGTTTAGGGATTAATCCTTTAACTTGTTGATTCATATGGATGGGTTCTGGTAGTGATACCAGCTACTGTTTCTTGAATCAAAGTTTGGGAAAATGATGGTAGGCTTGATCACTTGTATAGATCCATAAGATTAAATTCTAAGGTGCTACTCTTGTCTTAGAGATGTGCCTAGAAGTTTAAATCTTAGCTATATTCATTCTTGAATTGAAATATAGCTTGATAACTAGATCAATGATGTTGTTCTGAGATTTAGTTGGATCCTTATACTTTTATTATTACTTTTAGAGTTTAAAACCTCAGTGATGGATTTAGCTCACTTGGGTGACTTCTGAGAGTTTGAATAGGTGTCAGATCATGTATGCTTGTCTAATCTTAGACAGATAGATCATTTGATGGTCTATTTACTCACCACGGTCACTTGATGTTGTGGTTGCTAGTGGTTGATCTTGTGGTAGCTTGATCTGGTGCTCTCCTGGTATTTCCAGCTCCTGGCTTGTCCTTAATCTAGCCCATCATCTCCTGATCCTGATGGCTTGATCTTGGTCTTGCTATCCACCTGATCTACCCCCTCCTTATGTCACCATCTTGGTGATGTGATCCTGGGCTTTGGTTGGTGTGTTCTAACTTGGCTTTGGTTTGGTTTAGCTGCTGGCTGTTGTGCTTGGTGTGTAAGAACAATGGAATGGTGTGGGGATTGGTTTCCCAGGGCTGTGCTGGTGGTTTTGTTTGGTTGTGCTGTTGTTGTGGTGCTGACAGCACACACCATGCAGTTTGGTGTGTGTGCTACATGTGTGTCTGCTGCACACTTGTGGATAGGTTCTGAATTTGAAGTTACTTTTATCAGATTACCTTTTACTTGGCTAGTGAAACTTGTCCCTCCTTGCTATTTATTTGACTTATGGCTTAAGATTATGAAAGATACATTCTTTCATATTGGTGAAACTTGCCCCTTAAATACTCAATGATGAAGAAATGAACAGTGCACTTCACTGTCAACTCTGAGAGTAAAATTATTCTAATTCTAACTTTCTTTTTCTTTTAAGTTTTTGTTTATTTTGCATGTACCAGATTTGAAGATGAAGACTTTAGTTTTAGGTTTTTCTTTTTCTTTGTATAAAATAGTCACTTGTAATATCTTTATTCTTTTGTAATTTTATGTTTATCCTTTTGTAATAAAGTTTATACTATTATTCGATAAAGAAATATTATTCTTCTATTTATTTACTATTGTAAAAATTGTTGCTCACTTCCATCAGTTACATTTTGTAACTCCTTATTGAATGAAGTTTTGGAATATTCATTTTATTGATTATCTTCTTTTATTTAAAGTTTGAGTCATTATTGATTAACTCTTAATTAAATCAAATACTCAAACATTATTCAAAATCCTTTTGAATTATAATTCAAACACTTTAGTTTTAAATTCAAATTTCTTTTCCCCAAATACTCTAATCCACAAAGATCATATCAAAGTCTATAACAATCATCCTTCAAGTCTATACCTAACCTCAAAGCATGAAAGAAACCTTGATCATTTTAGGTTTTTCTTTGGCGAAAAATTTACCCACATTTTCCCGAATGAATGCATGCAACATTTCAAATTCCTAAATCTACCCTTCGTTAGTTCCTAAATGCTGGGATGTTACAGACTTCCCCCCTTAAATTAAACTTTGTCCTGAAGTTTGTTGAGATGTACCTGGATAATTCTGGATAGGATTTTCTTAAATCCTCTTCTTTCTCCCAAGTGGCTTCCCTTTCGGGGTGATGTTCCCACTATACCTTGCAATATTTGATTGCCCTATTCCTCAACCTTTTCCAGGTTTCTTCCAAAATTTTACAGGGCTTTTCAACACAGGTCAAGTCTGCTTGTATTTCTATCTCCTGATGAGTGATTGCATCATCCAGAACTTTCAAACATTTACGAAGTTGTGACACATGTAAAACATTATGCACTTGAGCCAATCTTGACGTTAACTCTAAAGCATAAGCTATAGTTCTATTTTGACTCAATATCTTGAATGGTCCAATATATCTTGGACTCAATTTTCCTTTAACTCCGAACCTTTTCACCCCTTTCATTGGACTTACTTTCAAATATACCATATCTCCCACTTCTGGATGCCATGATCTTCGACTTTGATCAGCATAAGTTTTCTGCCTACTCTGGGCTATTTTCAGTCTATCCCTGATCTTATCAATGATATCTTGTCTTTCCTTGACATAGTCTGGTGCAAACTCCTTGCTACTACCAGGCTCATAACAACATATTAGTGATCTACACTTCCTTCCATACAGAACCTGATATGGAGCTGCCTTCAGACTGCTCTGATAGCTATTATTGTAGGAAAATTCTGCCAATGGTACATGATCTTCCCATGTACCTCCAAAATATAATGCACAAGCTCTTAACATGTATTCTAGTATTTGATTTGTTCTTTTAGTTTAACCTCCTGTCTTAGGATGATATGATGTGCTGAAATCTAACTTAGAACCAAGTGCTTTATGCAATTGCTTCCAAAATGCTGAAGTAAACACTGATCCCCTATCAGTTACGATCTTTTTGGGCACTCCATGCTTACTTACTATCTCTTTGACGTAAACTTCTACTAACTTCTCGGCATTATCTTTCTGATTTACCGGAATAAAATGTGCACTCTTAGTGAGTCTGTCCACAATTACCCATATCATATCCTTTCGTTTAGGTGTCATGGGCAATCCTGTGATGAAGTCCATACCTATTTCTTCCCACTTCCATTCGGGAATTTCCAAAGGTTGTAATGGTCCTGCTGGACTTTGATGTTCAGCCTTCACCCTTTGGCAAGTATGGCATTCTGATACATATTTAGCAATGTCCCTTTTCATGTTATTCCACCAGAATAGTTCTTTCAAATCCATATACATCTTAGTACTTCCTGGATGTATAGAATATGGTGTTTCATGTGCTTCTCTGAGTATGACATCACGAATCTTAGTCACATCTGGAACACAAAGACGGTCTTGAAACCATAAAGACTCACATTCTCCAAGGCGAAAAACTGATTTTTGCCCTTGAGATATCCTCCGAATTTCCTCAGCAATAAAAGGATCTTCTGCTTGATATCTGAAAATTTCGTGCTTAAGATCACTGTCCTGCTCTGCAACTACCTGCATAGTATCTAATCCTCCAAGAACCTCTGTTCTAATGAATTGAAGCTCTAATCTTTCCAAGTCCATTTGTAACTCTTTTTGTAGCTCCCGATTGCTAGGCTGAATATCTGCACTCTTTCTACTTAAAGCATCAGCTACAACATTTGCTTTCCCTAGAGTATAGTTGATTGTTAAATCATAATCTTTGATTAGTTCCAACCAACGCTTTTGTCTCATATTCAATTCCTTTTGAGTGAAGAAATAATTGAGACTTTTATGGTCAGTGTATAACTCACATCAGGCTCCATAAAGAAAATGCCTCCATCCTTTCAGTGCAAAGACTACTACTGCTAACTCTAAATCATGAGTTGGATAATTGACTTCATGTGGTTTCAATTGTCTTGAACCATAAGCAATTACTTTCTGATCTTGCATTAACACACATCCCAAACCTTCTTTAGATGCATCACAGTATACTGTAAAGTCTTTCCCTGTTTCAGGAACTGCTAAGATTGGAGCTATGGTTAACCTAGTCTTCAACTCCTGAAAACTTGCTTCACACTTCTCATCCCAATTGAATGGTGTATTCTTTCTTAACAATTAGGTCATTCGTCCAGCTATTTTGGAGAAACCTTCAATGAATCCTCGATCATAACCAGCCATTCCTAAGAAACCTCGAATTTTCTTCACATTGGTCGGTGCAGTCCACTCTAATACTGACTGAACTTTAGATGGATTTACAGCAATTCCATATTTACTGATCACATGGCCGAGGAATTCTACCTCATCTAGCCAAAATTCACACTTACTGAACTTAGCATAAAGTTTATGTTCCCTTAGTGTCTGCAATGCTATTCTCAAATGATTAGCATGCTCTTCCTTATCCTTGGAAAATATCAGAATATCATCAATAAAAACTATGACGAACTTGTCCAAATATGGCATGAAGATTTTGTTCATCAAATTCATGAATCTTGCTGGTGCATTGGTCAAACCAAATGGTACAACCAAGTATTCATGGTGTCCATATCTTGAGACAAATGTTGTCTTTGGAACATCTTCAAGTTTGATTTTTATTTGATGGTATCGAGATCTTAAGTCGATCTTTGAAAATACTCCGGCTCCTTTCACTTAATCAAACAAATCTTGAATCCTTGGTAAAGGATACTTATTCTTGATAGTAACATTGTTCAGATTTCTATAATCACCGCACATCCTTCTTCCACCATCCCTCTTATCCACAAAGATTACTGGTGTTCCCCATGGAGATACACTTTCCTGGATAAATCCTTTTCTGGCTAACTCATCAATTTTCTCTTTGAGTTCTTTTAACTCTTTGGGTCCCATCTTATATGTTGCTTGAGCTATTGGTGTTGTACCAGGAATTAGATCAATAGTGAATTCTATCTCCCGATCTGGTGGCATTCCTGGTAGCTTTGCTGGAAAAACATCTTGAAATTCATTTACTATAGGAATATCTTCCAATTTGACCTCTTTCATTGAGTTCAGCTGTAGATCCACCATGATATGACTGTGCTTATCTGCTTGGTAAACTATACTTGCTCCACTTGGAGTTTTGATTGAGACACTTTTCTCCTCACAATTTATCTGAGCCCCATGCTCCATCATCCAGTCCATCCCCAGCACTACTGCAATTACCTTCAAAGGAATCACATAAAGGTCTCCAAAGTATGTATAACCACAGATCGAGATAACCTGATCTTGTTTAATGTGGCGTACAGTCACATTTCCCCCTGCCATAACTACGGTCATAGGAGTTTCTAACGTTGCCCTTCTAATCCCGAGTTTATCAAAGAATTCTTCAGAAATGAATGAAGTAGTTGCACCAGTATCAAATAGAACTTCGCCGGGATTGGTAAGGATATTGAGCGTACCTATCACTACATGCTCCGAATTATCCACCTCCTCGAGGGTTGCACAGTTCAATTTCCCGGTAGGTCTGTTCCTCTTGCCATTGTTATTCTTGCCATTATTTCCTCCTTTATTGGGTCGTCCATTTCCTCCACTGGCTTGCCTTCCATCTCGAGCCGGCCAACCTCCTTGTGGTTTGCTTGGACAATTTGGCCTTATGTGACCTCTCTGACCACAAGCATGGCATACAATTACTGGTTTTGGGCAATCCCTGCTCATATGTCCTCGGAGTTTGCAACCGTGGCATATAATATTCTTTGCATTTGGATTTGCACTCCGATTGGAATTGTTGTTGTTATAGGGCTTATTCCTTGGTTTGAATTCCAGATTGGACTTGGGCTTGCTTGCTTGTATCCTCTTGGTTTCCTTCTTAGCTCTCTTCCTTCTATCCTCTTGGACATTCTTGTAGTCATGTTCGAAGGTAATAGTTGCATCTAGCAACTGCTGATAAGTTTGCTTATTAGCCAACCTCAACTGCATCCTCACAAATGGATTTAATCCACGCAGGAAACGCTTCTTCCTCTTTTCATCCATGTTAACTTCTTCCTCAGCATAACGAGATAGTTGACTAAACTCCTGGATATACTTCATAACACTAGTATATCCCTGCTGCAGCTCTTCAAATTCTCTTTGCTTCAATTCCATAACACTCTCTAGAACATGATATTCACGGAATCTATGTTTAAACTCTTCCCAGGAATACTCCCTTTCTGGTTGTTGCATGGCCAACTGATTTTCCCACCATGATGCTGCAGGTTCAGTCAGAAGATGAGTTGCATACCTCAATTTCTCCTCATCATTGCAACCTACAGTCTTCAGCTTTCTTTCTATATCTGCTAGCCAATCTTCTGCATCCATTGGTTCAGGAGCTGATGCAAAAGGTAGCGGCCTTGCATTCTGGAAATCAGATAGACTCACTCCTCCACCTTCAGGTGCCCTCTGATTTGCTCATCCCAGCAACTCTGCCATGAACTTGTTCTGGGTCTCTTGCATCATTTGCATACACTGCATAAAGTTCTGCTCCATTAACGGCCTCATTGGTGGTGGTGGTGGCAATGCTCCCTGATTTGCTGCATCTGCATCTGCCTTCTCCTTGGCCTCTCGTTCCATCCGCTGCTACTCAGTTTCGATCTCTACACCCGTATCCATGACCCTCTAATCCTGCAACATAAAGCGAATACTCATAATTACATCATGCACATGTGTTCTGAGCTCGACTTTACGCACAGAACTAGTCACACAATGAAGATCCAAAGAAAATCCAAATATGCATTTCACATATTATACATAATATCATAATAATACAAAGTCATTACGACATGTACCATATAGGTATAATCACGACACTACCTTATTTATCTAATTATCTTATTTCTTGGAGTACAATACACGGTACTTGATATTTCTAACTAGTTACCTACTACTAGTAGTAACTACGCTCATCATACATGCCTGATGTCCAACCGTGATGACGTGTTGTTCGTTGCACAGTTTGTGAAACAAATGGCCTTCCAGAAGGAACATACTCAGTATCTAAAGTGTCAGGACTTGAGTAATTACTCAACCTGAGTGCATTGACTCCCTCCAGCTCAGCTGAAAAGTCTTCAGAAACATATTCAACATTATCTCCCGCTTGCATCTCCTGAGCTTCATTCCTTGAGTTGTCAACAGGATACGCAGATCCTGCTGCTTCCCAGGTGCTCCTTTGGGCAAGATAGTTAAACACTGGATAATGTATATTCTTTGGGTTTTGAGAATATGTTAATGATCCAAACACTCTCTCCTCAGGATCTTCTTCTTCATCCTGATTATCTATCGACATGGCATTTTTACTACTGTTACTAGGGTTAATCCTTGCACCCATCCAGCTAGATTGTCCAACATTTCTGTCAGAACCATCTGTGGACATCTGGTGTTCATAAGATCCTTCATATGATTCCCTTCTCCAACCATCAGAATTCTCAATAGGAAGTTCTGAATCAGAACCATCCTCTGAACCCTATGGTACTGCATACCTCATATCCATAGTAGGATCATCGTATAAAAGATTCAGGATCTATATGTATATCCTTAAAGATAGGTGTTGCACTACTACTACTTGCTTCCTTTTCCAACTGGATTACTAACTGCTTCCTCCTTTCCGGACCAGTTAGATCCTCTAACATGTCATTTTTATCTTTGACAATCACTTGATGTGTCTTATAAAAAGACGCAACGAGTGTTCGGTATCTATCCATAAACTTGGAAGCTAACTTAGGATGTTCTTTAACCAAAGTAAGATGATCGGGTATAGGCTCCGAATCAATATAATCATGAGGTATCACAGAGAATGTGCTACCTTCTAAATCCTTAGCTTTATGCTCCCGAATATTAGCTATCGCCTCCACAACAGCAACATGATATGCTGCTAAGTGACTCCTACCTTCACCTATAGGTAGATCGTGATATAATCCAAGCTCCTCAGGGAGTTGGATACTCACACGATACTTGGATAACATCCGGCCATCTTAATAGGTTATAGTGTTCACTAGAATTCTAGTTGGACAACTAAAAATCTTTAAAAGTTGACGAAGTTGGTCTGTGAATGATCCTTGATAATCATCAAGAGTCTCCTCTTTCCTTACCAAAGTCTGTTTTGGAAACTTTGGTGCCATAGCTCTGTATATCAAGAAAATAATTTTGATTAGTAACCAATAATATATTGCATCATAACAAAGAATTATTGCACTAAAACATATAACGGGATATTCTCATTTGAATACCCATTATATTACTTTTAGAGAATTCTTTATCGTTGCTACACTCCTACAGGTAATACCCTTTACTAGGTTTCCAACCTAAGGTCAAAGCAATTTGCTCTGATACCAACTGCGGTGACCCAGCATACCAATGCATGTGTAGTACACTATAGTCGTTGACATGACATCCACAGAACACCGTTCCATAAATATCACATCCCTCAGAGTGGTACAACAGAAACATTGTGGGTCCATATTACAAACATACACACATTATTATTATTACAAAGTTCAAGACTTCCAAAAGATTCAACTTACAAACCAAAATATAAGTGTTTCAGTGGAAGTTTCAAATTTAAAACTTAAACTCCAAATTGATCTCAGCAACTTATTGCTATATATTGTTCATGATGCTCGGCTCAAATGGTTACTAGAACTATAGTAATTATTCGGACTCCTGGAACTCTCCTCTGTAGATGATGTTGTAGTCCTCCCCTTCTACGGCTCCATACAAGTTGGGCTCTTCATAGAAGACCTCCTCTTGACTCTCAGATGCGTACATTGAAGTATCTTCGGGATTCTCAGAGTCTAAGCAAGGATTCAAAGGAAAGGATGAGTAATAGTTTTACCCAGCAAATTCATTATATGCAAGGTGGGAAGTTTGATGTACTATAACTACAGCCACAGACCATAGGTCCTAGGCAATGCAAGTTTTTCGTAAACGTTTCTTCAAAGATTGATTTTATTATAAAAATCTATGACCATCAGCCTTCATAGGTTGACCAGAACTTTCATGGAGTTCCTTTCCTGTCGCGTTCGTAGCTACTTCCCGGAATAGGGAGTAACAAGTTACAATTCTTACACTCTGCAGAGGTGCGTTACTTTACCCATGAGAGATCAACTCCTTGTTGCACAACCGGGCGTACTTTCCCGTCCATAATTCCATGATGTGGGGCCTAGTAGTTGGTCCAAGCCAATCACTTCCCTCTCCGCGACCTCATATGTCTGCACGATCCTTCGGGATAGCTCATCTTTGTTAAGCACCCTTTCAGGCATGCTAAAACCCGGATGAGTTCCCGAAGACTCTATGACCTAGTGATGCCCGGATTAGTACCATTTACATGGACTATCTCCCTAAACACCATTCATAGATAATCTAGAGACAAAAAGTGTGGGGCATAAGGGTGCCCACCCATATGTTGGATCCACACAAGGAATCACAACTTCACATTAAGGTCGTCTTGCCTCCATACAAGAGGAAAAGGATACAGCTGACTTCTCCGTCCCATTCCAAATCTCATGGTTAACGTGTAATATACGGCGCTAGAATCACTGATGTCATGGGTTATTAATTCCTAATTGTTCGTTATTAGTGCAAATAGAACCCTAAGTTCTATTGCTCCATCATATCATCACTTAGGATGATATCTAAGATTTAGTATCTTGAGAAAATATTGTTTTGCTTTTTCTAGTGTAGATGATAACACACAATTCGCAAATACTTTGATAAAGACTCTTCAAAGGACATGAGAAAGTGATGAACTTGCCTTGTGATTGCAAGGTAGTGAATTCTGATGCTTGCACTGAACCTTGAGCTTCTATGTCTACAAAAACATCATTATTGCCCGGTAAGGACAATATTTAAAGAGGCAAAATGATTATGCAAAAGTAATGTAATGCATTATTTAACTTTATATGTATTCTTCCCCCTCATTTAAATTATAGAAAAATCCTTTTTAATTCTTTAAGGATTTATAAATATTAAATCCTTTAATATTTATTGAATATTGTACTCTTTTTATTTTATTTTATTTTGTTTGTATTTTATTGATTTTATATTTTCTTTAAGAATTATTATTTGAATTCCAAAAATTGTTATGAAATATTTTTTTAGTATTTTTCTGAAATACTACAATATTAATATATAATGAAAGTGATTTTTATTTATTTTTATCATCTTTCAATAATTTTGTAAAATTCCATAAGGAATATTTAAATTACAAAATTCTTAATAAAATTTTATATGTTTAAAAAAAATTCTTAATTTATTTGGATAGTTTAGATTATTTTGAATCCAAAAATATTTTATTTATATTTTTTGGACTTTTATTTTATTTTCTAAAATTTATTTAAGTTCAAGGGCATTTTGGTCTTTTTCCAATTATTAAAACAGGCTTTAAAGGTTTTGGGCTGGCTTATTTTTATTGGGACCTTGTGGCCCATTAGGCAAAGTCAAAACAACCACCCCGGAGGGTTCCTGGCCCAACCCAGCCCATCACTACATGTCTCTCACTTGAGCTCACCCTACTCCTTCTCCTTCTCCTTCCCCGACCCCGTTGTCAGTGGTGTCGACGCCGGCGATTCCTGCCGTCGTGGACCGCCCTCGCCGCCACCGTGGTGCAGGAAGAGGTTGTCGATCCCGCTCTTCCCTCCTGTCCAATTGGATTTGGGCCTGGAGCTCTCATGTGGCTAGATCGATGTCGTCCTGAACCCTAGGGTTTGGGGTTAGCGTTGATCCTAACGCCGTCGCTGCTGTCGTACACCGTGGTGATGTTCCTCGCCTCCAGGTGTGGCTAAGGTCACCGCTGTGGCGATGTGTGGGTTGCAGTGCCCCCTGAGGGTGCTCCCCGTGCCGCCATGGTCGTCGGCCCCTCTGCTTCCTCTTTTGTTCTACAACGAGGACCTGCTGTAAGTTTTTCCTCTCCCCTCGTGCTCTCTGTGCTAAGCCCTCCCATGCTAGATGTTGGTAGTGGCCTTCCTGGTTACTGTCCTGTCCTGATTAGGGTTCTTGATTCTGCTTAGGGTTCATACCCTGCTGTTGATTAAGTAACTGATGAATTGGATCATGTGTTAATGATCCCTGAACTTGTTAAGTGGTGACTTGTTGTGGCTTACTGCTGATAATTAGCTGTGGTGATGCTAGTGGCTTATCAGATGATTCTATGAACTAATTTTGATATGATCAGATGATAAAGTTGCTGTAGAAGCAATATTTGGGAAATCTAGTGGTTTACTATTTCACCACTGCCATTACTTGGTTAATGATAGTGAGTTTGTGTGATGAAGTCACTGTCTTAGTACTATTGGTATCAAAAATTCATATGTAGTTTGAGATCAAATGGTTTCAAACAGTGAAGATATACATAGGGATTTTCTTAATTATGATTCCTGTGATGACAGGAAAATGATTTGTAGTTGGTTGGTTGAATCCGTGAAGATTTAATGCTTAACCTGATTAGTGTAGAACTGTTCTTGTGACACCATCTTTGTATGGAACACAAGATTAGATTCTATTTCTTGGTTTGGTTTGGTTCAAGCTAAAGATGAGTTTGGCATTAAAGATAAGTAGAAATTTTCCTTTCTTAAATCCCTAAGACCCATGATGTTGGTCTGAGGTTTAGGGATTAATCCTTTAACTTGTTGATTCATATGGACGGGTTCTGGTAGTGATACCAGCTACTGTTTCTTGAATCAAAGTTTGGGAAAAATGATGGTAGGCTTGATCACTTGTATAGATCCATAAGATTAAATTCTAAGGTGCTACTCTTGTCTTAGAGATGTGCCTAGAAGTTTAAATCTTAGCTATATTCATTCTTGAATTAAAATATAGCTTGATAACTAGATCAATGATGTTGTTCTGAGATTTAGTTGGATCCTTATACTTTTCTGATTGCTTTTAGAGTTTAAAACCTCAGTGATGGATTCACCTCACTTAGGTGTCTTCTGAGAGTTTGAATAGGAGTCAGATCATGTATGCTTGTCTAATCTTAGACAGATAGATCATGTGATGGTCTATTTACTCACCACTATCACTTGATGTTGTGGTTGCTAGTGGTTGACCTTATGGTAGCTTGATCTGGTGCTCTCCTGGTATTTCCAGCTCCTGGATTGTCCTTGATCTAGCCCATCATCTCTTGATCCTGATGGCTTGATCTTGGTCTTGCTATCCACCTGATCTACCCCCTCCTTATGTCACCATCTTGGTGATGTGATCTTGGGCTTTGGTTGGTGTGTTCTAACTTGGCTTTGGCTTGGTTTAGCTGCTGGCTGTTGTGCTTGGTGTGTAAGAACAATGGAATGGTGTGGGGATTGGTTTCCCACGGCTCTGCTGGTGGTTTTGTTTGGTTGTGTTGTTGTTGTGGTGCTGACAGCACACACCATGTAGTTTGGTGTGTGTGCTACATGTGTGTCTGCTGCACACTTGTGGATAGGTTCTGAATTTGAAGTTACTTTTATCAGATTACCTTTTACTTGGCTGGTGAAACTTGTCCCTCCTTGCTGTTTATTTGACTTATGGCTTAAAATTATGAAAGATACATTCTTTCATATTGGTGAAACTTGCCCCTTAAATACTCAATGATGAAAAAATGAACAATGCACTTCACTATCAACTCTGAGAGTAAAATTATTCTAATTCTAACTTTCTTTTTCTTTTAAGTTTTTGATTTTTTTGCAGGTACCAGATTTGAAGATCAAGACTTTAGTTTTAGGTTTTTCTTTTTCTTTGTATAAAATAGTCACTTGTAATATCTTTATTATTTTGTAATTTTATGTTTATCCTTTTGTAACAAATATTGTACTATTGTTCAATAAAGAAATATTATTCTTCTATTTATTTACTATTGTAAAAATTGTTGCTTATTTCCATCATTTACATTTTGTAACTCCTTATTGAATGAAGTTTTGGAATATTCATTTTATTGATTATCTTCTTTTATCTAAAGTTTGAGTCATTATTGATTAACTCTTAATTAAATCAAATACTCAAACATTATTCAAAATCCTTTTGAATTATAATGCAAACACTTAAGTTTTAAATTCAAATTTCTTTTCCCAAAATACTCTAATCCACAAAGATCATATCAAAGTCTATAACAATCATCCTTCAAGTCTATACCTAACCTCAAAGCATGAAAAAAACCTTGATCATTTTAGGTTTTTCTTTGGCAAAAAATTTACCCACATTTTCCCGAATGAATGCATGCAACATTTCAAATTCCTAAATCTACCCTTCGTTAGTTCCTAAATGCTAGGATGTTACATATCTAGATACCTGTTCAGAGGGATCCTTCACAAGTAAGAAAGTCAAAGCTAAGTGGGGTATTCTTGAAACAATTCAAATCAATACCGAAGATTGGTATAACGATAAAGGTAAAGAACCAGGTATAAAATATGAGTACGATTGCATTAAGTCTTTCACTGAAACTGCTGATTTTCAAGAACTTAGTGCTTAATATGGTCTTGATCCTCAAATTCTTGTTAGATATTATAGAGCCTTTGCTTCCCATATTAATGCTCCTAAATAAAAATGGGACATGTATCATGAACCTTTTAAAGAAACTTGCATGGAAAATGAAAATGTTTTTAATGATTGCAATAAACATGCTCAAACTTCTAAAAGTACTATTTCCTATAAGCATGTTAATTTTTGTGGAATGCATAGACCTTGTGAAAAGAATCAAAATTAAGAAGATTATTGTATAACCCACTGGAATGAAAAAACTAGAATGTGGTATAAGGTTCTAAGTGGTCTTAGTAAAAAGGTTTGTGCCCTCTATCCTTTTATTTGTGAACTCTGCTATGAAGTGGGTCATTCCAATTTTCAATGCTCAGGCCATAATAATGACCTTTCTAATCCATTGAGTACTGCAAGTTTGTATTGTGATAACATGATCACTGATAATCAACATGATGAACTTACATTATTTTTGGGGTGTGAAGAGTTATCAAGGAAAACTTCTTTGGTAGATATGAGTGCTTTTGGTATGAATAGCGTCCTGCATGGGTGTCATATTTATTGTGTTGATAATTGCCATGCAAATACTTACATACAAAATCTTATAAAAGATGATATTTTACCAAAATATGATAGGACTGATATGAATTTTGTTCTTATTAATGAAAAGGAGGAATCCTCCAAAGTTTCTTCTATTGTCTCTAATAATAAACTAGGGTATGTGGAGAAGCTTCCTTTCAAGCCTCTCCCTCCTAAAGAGGAGAAGAAGAAGAAGAAGAAGAAGAAGAAGAAGAAGAGGAGGAGGAGGAGGAGGAGTAAAAGGAGAGAGGAAACGGTATCTTCCCCTAAGCATGTTCCTATGTCTGTTACCTATAGTAGTGAACATGATTGGGAAAAGCACACTACTTTTGATATTAAGAATCTCTTTGGTACGAATTCTTAAAATGATGATATTAATAATTGTTGTGCTATTAGTGCTATCCATGTTCCTTCCAATGATGATGTGTTTACAAATGAACACACTTGGGAAGATAGTTATTCTATTGGTTATGATGATACTATACCTTTAATGTATGATGCTTGCAATGATGATTATGATATGTTAGGTCCACCTACTATTGAGGAGAAAATTTATTGTGATTACAATATGCCTCCTATATTTGATGATTATGGTGATGAGAATAACAATGATAGCTATTTTGTTGAATTTGCTCCCACTATAATTAATAAGCATGACTATGCTTATGTGGAGAGTAATAATCATTTTATGCATGTGGCTCATGATAAGAATGTTTTATGTGATAGTTATATTGTTAATTTTATTCATGTTTCTACTGAAAGTTATTATGAGAGAGGTAAACATGGTCTTATGTATCTCAACAATATTAAGTTTCCCCTCTTTATGTTGAAAATTTTGAAGTTGCATTTGTTTTGCTTTCCTATGCTTGTTGCTTTGTGCTTTCATGACTTGTTTCTTTACAATATTCCTATGCATAGGAAATGGTTTAGACTTAAATGTGTTTTGAATTTGCTTCTTGATGCTCTCTTTTACTTCAATTGATAATTCTTATGTGAGCATCTTCTCAAACTATTATGCCTAACTTAAAGGCATTAAAGAGAAGTACTTATTGGGAGATAACCCAAAAAGTTTTAGTTGAGTCTTGGAAGTTAGTACCTCTGTAATAACCTCTCCTTATAATTTTTATTTGATTTTTGTGCCAAGAATAACCTCTAATGAGAGAGAAGTAAGATTTGGGGAGTTGTTGTCCCGGAAAATATTTTTGTGCTCCACTGTAAAATTCGTGTAACATCTCTGTAAGTCTGATTGAGCTGATATTTTCTGAATAAATCCCCCAGTATGTTAGCTAACTTTCGTTAGTTCAACACTTTTTATTTGAGCAACATAACGTCTTGGAAAAAATTGGTTTCTACCTCCTGGTCTGTTTTGACAGATTTCTGCCATTATTTGCATTTGCTTCTTATAGATTCCTTTTGGGGTTCTTTTTGGGAAATTGAGCTTTTTGAGGGAATTGCTACAGTATCTTGTGTTTTTAGTGAAAGTTTTGCTGTTCTAAAGCTAAACCCAAAGGTTTATTATCTTTTGAATGTACTAATGTTGCTAATGAAGATTGTGTGAAATTTTGTATGAAGGAAAATTTCACTTGTAGAGAAAGAATGATGTAATGAGATGAAGAATGGACAAAATCTCAAGCTTGGGAATGCCACCCCATGTCACCCCAATAAATATTCAAGACGTACAAGCGTCAAAGCTTGGGGATGCCCAAGGCATCCCCTTCTTCATCAATAAAAATCTCAGGTCTTTCTAGACACTTCGTTTTTATTGTTTCATGCACTATTGTGTTGTTCTTGGAGTGTCTTTGTTTTTGTTTTTAGTTTTACTTTTGCTTGGTTTTCTGCAACAAGTTGGTTGGATCCCAGCACACTTATTTTGGAGAGAGACATACTCTGGTTTTCATTGCCTAGAACACTCTAGTTTTCATTCTTGTTGTCTTGTGAGTGTTCTCTTTTGCTAGCACTATGTTTAGCCTTGGTTTTCTTATGCTTTTTGCTTAGAACTTTTTAGTTCTTCTTTGTGGATTTGTGAGACAAGATCACTGATCTTTATTGATTATTATCTTTGTGAGTTGTTTCAAATAAGTTGATTGGTGTTGGAGAGGAGTAGAAAGTTCTTGCTTGAATAGTACAAGAGGATCTTGCTTTGACTGTGACTTAGACTTTAGCATGTCATGCTAGATGTTTTTTTACCTTATGCTTAGTGATTATTACTGTAGCATGACTTGTTCCAAATAATTGGGATTGCTTAGTGTGCCTTGAAAGAATCATGCGTTGTTTTAGCATGCAAAAGCATAGTATTGTGGTATTCTCCTTTGATGCTTTGTTTGGTTGACTTGGCACATGCTCACACCATGTTATGACTATGAACAAGTCACCATAGACTCTATGATCATTTAGTCCTTGACTTGTAGAACCAATCTATGTTTTGATTAGTAATGTTTTGTCGCTCTTCATGATTATGGCCATTATTGCTCTCATAGTTGGTCGCTCCCAGTCTTTTGCTAGCCTCCACTTGTATGAGTAAGCTCTACTCATGCTTACAACTCCCAAGAAACCAAGTTATTCCAAAGTGTCCACTATAAATTCCTATGCATGGTGTGTTACACCATTCCAAGTATATTCTTGTTTTTATCCATCTTCCAATTAAAAAGTATTTTGTTATGTGAAAACTTAGTGATTAAAGCTCTCACAAAGTTGATGACACACTTTATATTTATTGCCCTAATAAACTTGAACCATTGTGTCATCTATGTTGTATATGCTTGCACTTATACATTGGAATTAGCAGAACCATGCTGTCATGGGGAACGCTTTCAACATTGCACTTGTATATTGTACACAGTTGATATCATGCTCTTTTGTCTATGAATGTCGTCGGTGTGAAATAAAAGGGGATCTTGTAAGTCCATGGAGTTATGAATGTGTGTTAGAGAAACGCCTGGGCCGCTAGCCTAAGCCATGCCTAATCATGGTGGAAACTTGCAGCATCACCATAGTGACATCTATGAAGCATTCTTCTTATAAATTAAGAGACATATGAAAATAGGAAAGAGAGAAAAAGCAACATATTCCCATGGTAAATAAGAAGATTGTTGAGATGCTCACTATCTGCTTGCCTTGTCATTTTGGTTATGGGATAGCTCCTGTACCATGTGCAAGGGGTACCCCGTTGGCGGTTCTCTATGATACACATGTACTTACTATGATAAGAACTTACAGGTGACTAAAGTTGAGTAGCATGAGGAGCGGCCCTCGTATTCAAGGGACATGAGATTGCCAACTTATACTTTGTCAAGCATATACTCCATAGTTTGTTCACTTTAACCTTAATCACTTCAAGATGCTTATGATAGGGGCAATGAGAGTTGAAAGTTAACAAGTACCATAATTTTTGGAAGCTCTTTTTGAAACTTGAAATCCTGCTTCCCTATATGAAGGGCCTTTCTTCCACTATTCTATTGAGTCTCCACCTTCTACCTTTAGGCACCAGTTAAGAGAGCATAGTTGCCGTTCTTAGTTCTATGTGCATTGTCCCAAAACTTATTGATTGATTCATATTGTTGATATTACTTGTTCTTGTGCTATTTGTATCTATTCACTCTTATTAACTTTGAAGGTGTCCTATGCATATATTTGCTACTCCATGAGGGACAAGTTGATTGCCACTATGCTATGTTTTCTGTATGTGAAACAAACAAACGTTTTTCAATGCATGTTATTCATGATCTTTGTTTGTATCCTTTCATGTTGCATGCATAGTTACTTTGTATTATTGTTAGAACTTCATATTTCATGCTCATGTTTAGAGTACTTTGATCCCAGCTTTCAATGCTTGCAAATGGTTTAATCTTAATTTTGATGGTGCATGTCACCTCAAAAATTATTCTTTTTATCACTTACCTACTCGAGGATGAGGAGTTAAGCTTGGGGATGCTTGATACGTTGAAAACGTATCTATAATTTTTAATGTTCCATGCTCATTTAGTATCCACTTTGCTATGTTTTATATACACTTTGAGGTATTTTTATACACTTTCTAGAACTAACCTATTGACAAGATGCCACAGTGCCAGTTGCCTGTTTTCTGCTGTTTTTGGTTTCAGAAAGCTAAAAAATGAATATTCTCGGAATTGGACGGGACAAAATCCAAAGTTCATATGTTTTCCTGAGCGATACGGAAAATCGAAGACGAGACACAGGAGGACACCAGGGTGACCACACCCTAGGTGGGCACGGGCCCACCCTTGGCCGCGCCCACAGGGGGTGTGGGCCCTCTGGGACTCCATCGACCTTGCCTCCTTCGCCTATAAGAAGCCTCCGACCCAGAAACCCTAAATCATCGACCAAAAAAGCCACAAAAACCTCCGCAGCGCCTCCGCCACCGAAGGGGAGATTCAGGGGAGAGAAAGTCTCTGTTCCGGCACCCTGCCGGGATGGGGAAGTACCCCCGGAGCCATCTCCATCGATCTCCACCACCATCTTCATCACCATTGTTGTTTCCCATGATGAGGAGGGGGTAGTTCTTCCTCGAGGCTAAGGGCTCTACCTGTAGCTATGTGTTCATCTCTCTCTCTATGCGTGATCATATTGTGATCATGAGCTTTGTAATCAAGTAGATCTTGTCTGTTACTCAAGTGCTTCAATAGATCTCTGCTCTCCCCATGTGTGTGAAAGTGATAGTGTGCACGCCATGGTGGCACTTAGGCTAGAGTCTACATAAATACTCATCGTGCTTTAATAGATCTGTGCTTTTCCCCACGTGTGTGAAAGTGGCAGCGTGCACACCGTGTGTGGCACTTAAGCTAGGTTACATATATATTTATCATGAGTATATTTGGAGTTGGATGTCTTTATGAAATTGTGGTGTTTGTTGTAACCACCTAGCGCTCAAGGTGACAGTGTAGGGTTATCTAGATTGGGGAAGGCGGACTTTGAGGTGTGCTTCTATAGCCCTACCATGGATTAGAGTGTCCAATCGGAGAGTAGTTCAGGGTAGAAGTATGAAGAGAATATATTTATATGACAGAGTGTTGACTAGTGAAAGTATGATCCCTAGTGAAAGAACATGTGGGCCCCCATGTGTGGTTTTGGTAATTAATGACAATATTTATGGACTAATGTCTGTATTAAGTTATACTTGTAGGAATTGTCCATTGGCATCGCTTGGAGCTTGTGTCTGCTTCAAGGTCGATGAAATGAGAAGAAGATACGTTGTGCAAGCTCAAAATGCGCAATCTTTAGAAGATCTCATGTTTGATGCTTGCCATCCTCGGTGATCATGGATCGATGATGAGGAATCAAGAAAGGCGTTCCATCTTGAGTAGGGAAAGATCGTCTACATCGAGCTCAAGTGGAATGCTCAAGGCAAAGGTATAATCTTGATAGGTTTTCCCTTTTGCCGGTCTTATATTGTTAGTGGAAGACCGGGTTTAGGATAGATAACCGTACTATCAAGAGGGGTTCTCGAATGAGTAACTCGATCACATTGTTCGGAGAGAGCTCAAACCTTTGCATACTTGCATCATCGTATTTGGTTGTTATTTGGTCTTATCCATGTGAGGATATAGAGCTTGTGGTAATCTCCATAAAAAGCTCTTGTTCATCAAAATCGGATCCCTCTTTTATATCTTATTGCGATTTTGATCTATGCGGTTTTTCGGTTTCTCACCAAGTGAGGTATCTCACATTATTATACTTGATACATTCTCACTTGGTGATAACCAATACTTTAACCTTTTATAGGGAAGCTCATGTCGTCCTCTTTCCAACGCAATTGTAATCGGGTCGATCGGAGTTACCAATCAAAAGTTATAGCCGTTTGAATATCTGCTGGTCAGAAGGTTTTGGAAAGTTGCCAAAATCCACTGCCGGGCTAGGTACCAAAAAGCGGTAGTACCGCATTTTAGTACCTAGCACGACAGAAGGTTTTTTACTTCGTCATTTGGATCTATCCTCCCTTGCTGTACTATGATGTTTCTTTTCATGATCTTGTAGAGGTTGTTGTCCTCTTCGAAACGAGCCGAAGATCATCGAAATCGGAGTCCGGATGCAAAAGTTATGGTTGTTTTCGTTCTGTGATGACCGGTAGTACCGGACCAGGATCCGATAGTACCGGGGTCCAGTAGTACCGCATTTTGGTACCGGGGAGCACAGAGAAAAAATGCGTTTGGAGCCCCAGGAACCCCAGGAAATGTCCGGTAGTGCCAGGAAAGTCCGGTAGTACCGGGAAAAAGTCCGGTAGTACCGGGAATCGCGTTTTTGGGCTGCAACGGTTGGATTTTGGAGGGACCTATATAAGGGGCCTTCTTCCCCAATGGTTCCTCAACCATTCTTGCAAGTTTTCCCCTCCATTGTTGACCTTCTTAAGCTTGCTTTCTCTCAATCCCTCCGATGATTCTTGCATATTCTTGAGGGATTTCAAAGAGGAGATCTAGATCTACAATCCCGCCAATCAATCTCTCCTCTAAGTGAGGGGAACATATGGGGATCTAGATCTTGGAGTCTTTTGTGGATTTCCTCCATTGTTCTTCCTCTCTTATTCCCCCATAAGCTTTTGTAGCTTTGGTGGAATTTGGGAGAGAAGGATTTGAACACCTTTGTGGTATTCTTGCCATTTGCATTTGGTGCATCGGTTTGTGTTCTCCTCGGAGGATTTGGTTTGAGTTACTCATTGGAGATTGTCCCTCTTGGGTTCTTGGAACCCTAGACGGTTTTGTGGCCTTGGTGGCATTGTGGCCTTTTGTGGCATTTGTTGGGAGCCTCCAATTAAGTTGTGGAGAAGTGCCCCAACCTTGTGAGAGGTTCCGGTTGCCACCGACAAGTGCATCGATAGTGGAAGTGTGGATCGATCCCATTGGGGTGAGATTCACCGGAGAATAAGGGAGGCCTTTTGTGGCATTGGTGGTTTGATACCACCCCCTCTCCAAACGAGACGTACTCCATGTTGGGAGGAACTCGGTAAAATATCGTTGTCCCCGCGTGCCTCGGTTATCTCTATACCCGAGCTCTTTACTTATGCACTTTACATTGTGATAGCCTTCGTGCTTGAAGTAATATATATCTTGCTATCACTTTGTTGCTTGTATTGCTTAGCATAAGTTGTTGGTGCACATAGGTGAACCTTAGTTGTTCTAGGTTGTGCTTAACAAAGTAAACACTAGTTTTATTCCGCCTTTGTTGAGACACTCTAGGAAAAGTTTTAATCGCCTATTCACCCCCCCCCCCTCTAGGCGACATCTGTATCCTTTCACCTAGGCCTTGTTTCTAAGCATTAAAACACTGTTCACATCTAGATCTGTTGCATGTTTGCTTGCGTCCATCTTTATTTTCAGTTTGCCTTTAGTTTCTCTGTAAACAAGTTAGAAGCTCTTTTTTGGCACCGTTACCACTTTTATTTCACTATCTCTTCGCCGAACTAGTGCACCTATACACCTGACAAGTGTATTGGGTGTGTTGGGGACACAACAGACTTCTTGTATCTTGATTGCAGGGTTGCTTGAGAGGGAATACCTTTGACCACTTCCTCCCTGAGTTCGATAAACCTTGGGTAATCCACTTAAGGAAAACTTGCTGCTGTTCTACAAACCTCTGCACTTGGAGGCCCAACAACCGTCTATAAGAATAGAAGTGCGTAGACATCAGCCTCACACAAACTTCATTAGCAACATTAGTGTATGCAAAAAAAATAAACCTTTGGGTTCAAATTTCAATTGAAATCCATCAAAACAAAATCCACTGTGGCAACTCCTTTCAAAATCCCAAAAAGGATTAAAAGAATGTTGATTTGAGAGGCAAATGCAAATGATGGCAGAAACCTGTCAAAACAGACTAGCGGGTAAAGATTGATTTTTTCTAAAATCTTCTGTTGCTCAAATCAAAAGTGCAAAACTAACGAAAGTTGGATAACAACTTGGGGCACAAGCACAGAAAATTACAGCTCCATCCGAAATACTGGGGTCCTTCAAGAATTTTTACAATGCAGCACAAATATCTGTCCCAGGACAGCAACTTCTCACAACTCACTTACTTCTCAAAAGAGGTTGATCTTGACACAAAAACCAAACAAAAAGGATAAAGATCGGTTATTACAGGGGTAATAACTTCCAAGACTCAAAGAAACAAATACCCAAAGCAAACTAAAAAGGATTGTCTCCCAAAAGCTCTTTCTTTATAGCCATTAAGATGGGCATGATAATTCCAATGATGCTCACATAGGAGATATGGATTTGAAATGAAAGAGAGCATCAAGAAGCAAATATCCAAAACATTTGAGTCTAACCCACTTCCTATGCAAGGGAGTTTCATGAGAAAAGAAATTATTGAAATAAAAGGCTACTAGCATAGGAAGACAAAACAAGTGCAACTTCAAAGCTTTCAGCATAAAGCGGGGAAACTTAATATTATTGAGATGCATAAAACCATGTTTCCCTCTCTCATAATAACTTTCAGTAGCACTTTGAATAAAGTTGACAATATAACTGTCACAAGAAACAACTTTATCATCAAAATGAACATACTTACTATCATCAAAAAGAGGTCTAAGGTCATAAACTAGATCAATGGAAGCAAGTTGTTCAACCCTAAAATCCTCATTAGACAGTTTATTTTCATAAGTTTCTTTAGCAAATTTGGAAAAATTAAACTCATAATATTCTCCATCAAACTTA
This sequence comes from Avena insularis, assembly GCA_023614405.1. NCBI lineage: Eukaryota > Viridiplantae > Streptophyta > Magnoliopsida > Poales > Poaceae > Avena > Avena insularis. Next base: position 1,608,609 of record CM042691.1, read on the forward strand.
GTTAAAACTTTCTCCTTCTTACAATCTGTAATATCTCCACAAGTGTTCAAGAAAGGTCTACCAAAAATGATAGGACAAGTTTTACTAGCAGCTGAACCAAGCACTAGAAAATCTGCAGGATATTTAATCTTACCACAAAGAACTTCCACATCTCTTACAATACCAATAGGGCAAATGGTTTCCTTATTAGCAAGGTGAATAATCACATCAATGTCCTCAAATTCACAAGGACCAATTTCATGCATAATTTCCTTGTAAAGCTCATAAGGAATGGCACTAGAACTCGCACCAATTTCACATAAACCATAATAGAAATGATCACCAGTTCTAACAGAAAGCACAGGGACACTAGCTTTCCTAGCTTTACTAGGATGAGAGACAATATTAGAAGCATCTTCACAAAAGATAATATGCCCATCTTCACAATGGATACTACATGTTCAATATTTAGTTGTTCATCAGTTTCAACAGCTTTCTTTGTACTCTTGCTAACCACATTAGCCATACTAGAATGTTCCTTTACCTTAGCAGGAAAAGGTATTTTCTCAATATAGGGTTCGGGAAAAATAGGATCAACGGTACAAACTTCAGTGTTTCTAATAGGAACATGATTAACAGTATCTTTATAAGGTGCATGGTACTTGTCCCACTCCTTTTTAGGACTTTCTATATAAGAGGAAAAGGCCTTAAAGCAATTTGCAAGAACTTAAGAATCAAGACCATACTCAGTACTAATATCACGTAAGTCATCAGTTCACATAAAAGATTTAATGCATTCATAATCATAATTTATACCTGACTTTATTCCTTTGTCATTCCCCATGCTTCAGTGTTTTCTTGAATACGGTCTAGAAGATCCCATTTAGCTTCTTCTTTCATACATGTAAATGATCCAGCACAAGAAGCATCTAATAAATCTTTATCATGAAGATAAAGCCTCGCATAAAAGTTATTAATGATAATATTATTAGGGAGTTCATGAATAGGACATTTAAGCATTAGTAACTTCAATATCCCCCAAGCTTAGGCTGTACTCTCTCTATCACGAGGCCAAAAGTTATATATTTGGTTCCTATCCTTATGAATCTCACTAGGAGGATAGAATTTAGAATAAAATAGAGGTACTATTTCCTCTCATTCCATAGATTGTCCATTCTTCAGCAGCTTATACCATTCTTCAGCTCTTCCTTTCAATGATATAGAGAGTAAATTCTTCTTAACCTGTTCAGTTGTGATACTTGCACACTTAAACAACCTGCATAATTCATGGATAAAAAACAACTAATCACCGGGATGGACAGTTCCATCCCCAAAATAATAATTATCCATAACACGATCAACAATTCTTGTAGGTATCTTAAAAGGATCTATCTCAACAAATGGTGGTTCATCTACTACCCTAACAGTGGTAGTAGCTTTCACAAATAGGAAACCAAGTGGGTTATCCATATTGGAAACAAAGTAACAAACAAAAATAAAAGCAATACTCACAGTAGAACTTTCCTTTACTAGTTCCACTCTTCAATAGCGCTTCACTCCCCGGCAACGGCGCCAGAAAATAGTCTTGATAACCCACAAGTATAGGGGGTGTATCGTAGTGCTTTCGATAAATAGGAGTGTCGATCCCAACAAGGAGCAGAAGGTGTTGACTAGTGGTTTGGAGCAGGAAATCTCTATAAATACTTAGCAAACAGATTTTTAGGGGGTTTTGGTAAATCAAGGAAATAAAGTGCAAGTAAATAAAGATAGCAAATAATTGCAACAAGTGGCCCAATCCTTTCTTATCAAAGGACAAGCCGGTGATAATACTTACGAGGACCAAACGTTCTCGAGGATACATGGGAATACTGTCAAGTGCTTTCGTTTCATATAGTTGATTAATCTTCTTTGGTTTGATAAGTGTTGTGTGGGTGAATCTGTGCTAATGTACCGACCTTACTTGGACTAATACATACTTGTGATTAAACCCCTTACAAGCATCCGCAACTACAAGAAAGTAATTAAGATAAAAACCTAATCACAACCTTAAACTATGATATCCTACACTCTCTTGTGCAAAGGTTTCCTAATGAGGGTTCAGGTTTCTGTCACTCCGGCAACCCCACAATTAGTAGCCAAATACACAATGCATTCCCCTAGGCCCATAAATGGTGAAGTATCATGTAGTCGACGTTCACATGACACCACTAGAAGAATAGCACCACAACTTAAATATTATACCATTGAATAATACCTCAACACAATTCCACTACTAACAACATGAATTCTCCTGGCCATGTCCTCAAGAACTAGATGAACTACTCACAAGACATCATATGGATCAAGATTAGAGATAATATAATCATGAATAACAATCTAAACATAAAAAATAATTCAATGGTTCCACTCACAAGCATCAACTACAAAAGTAATCAACACCGGGAAAGTTTCCCCTGAGAACTATGCAAGATTCAACACAATTGTTACAGCGGGAGGGAGTGGTGATGATGTGTAACACCCCGTCCACTCCTGGGCCCGGGGGATGTCACTCCTGGCAGCTTAATAGGATATCTAGACTGGCCCCACAGACCAACACTAGTCTTTTCTGCGCACTTTGTCCTCACTGCAATGCACCTTGCTACCCACTTTCCGATTGGTCACCCATCCTAGAATTGCTCTAGGCCAAGCACGCTTAACCTTAGAGTTCTTTTCAATGAGCTTAGGAAAAGAAGTTGCAACTTGTTGATATGGGTATCCTATCAATCCTATTAAGCCATGTGCCTGGATCTCACATACACCCACCCTTTAGAAGATCGATGCCCTCATCGATCAAGCACACCCCAGGAACATTCCCTCTTGGCACGCGTCTGTGCGTCCAGTGCCGGCACATGTGCCATGCCGTGTCCACTCCGGTCCACACGCGCCATGCTTCACATGTCCCGCCACTGACCCGCACACACCCGTTTAACCATGAGGATCTGATACCACTTGTAACACCCGTCACTCCACGGGCCGGGGGTGTCACTCTGGCGACTTAATAGGATATCTAGACTGGCCCCACAGACCAACACTAGTCTTTTCTAGCACTTTGTCCTCACTGCGCACTGCGATTTCCACTTCGGTGGTCACCCATCCTAGAATTGCTCTAGGCCAAGCACGCTTAACCTTAGAGTTCTTTTCGAATGAGCTTCCGGAAAAGAAGTTGCAACTTGTTGATATGGGTATCCTATCAATCCTATTAAGCCATGTGCCTGGATCTCACATGATGGTGTTGGTGGAGATGGTGGTGTGGATGATGATGATGATCCCGATGAAGTCTAGCTTGATGATGGTGTTGATGGCGATGATCTCCCCTCTCTAGGAAGGAATTTCCCTGACAGAAATCTATCTGCCGGAGAGATCTTTCTCTCTCTGTATTTTCCGCCCCGCAGAGGCGACGGAATTCTTTTGTGGTTGCTCCCCGAACTTTAGGGTTTCGGGAGGAATATGTAGGCAGAAGGGCGGAGCAGGAGGTGGGCCAGGGTGGCCACACCCCCTGGTGGCGTGGCCCAGGGTGGGCCCCCCGTGGCCCATCTCAGCCTCCCCTTCTGGCTTCCTTCGTCTTCTGGAAAAATAGAATTTTCCGTGTATTTTCTGGTATTTTTCTGATCTTCATGAAAATTGCATCTAGACACCGCTTTTTTCCATCAGAATCCTGACTCCGGCAGTTCATCCTCCAAGAATCATCCAACATGCAAAAATAGATGAAATGACATAAGTATCACCTCTTAATAAGAAATATATCAATGAATAACAGCAAATTATGATATAGAATAGTGATGCAAATTAGACGTATCACTCACTGGCCGACCCGGTCCTCATCTCTGACTCCGGTGGAGGAGGCCGACGTATACCCTGCTAGCCCGCCGACGAGGATCACCCGAAGAAGCTTCGGCCGCCTCTGCCTTCGTCCATGGGAGATGGTCGCCGTGCCATAGAGGCCCGCCGCCTCCACCACGAGAACCCTCCGTAGCCGCAGCTCGCCGGCCCGCCATGCTGGGGAAGATAGGGTCGTCGCCGAGGTTCACCGCCTCCTATCAGAGCCGCCCTCCATGCGCCCGGCCAACCAAAAAGGACCACCGCCGGTGGCAACGCACGGGCTTTGCCAGGCAGCATGCACCGATGGCAGCGGCGGGGGTGAGGGGAGAAGGTGGGACAGGGGCGGTTTGGAGCCCCTAGTCGCCCGCGGGGGGAAACGTAGGTGCGATACCAAGCAACTTAAACCCTAGTCGCCTGCTGGCGGCATCGTGCAAATATTGTTTGCTCCTTGATTTAGATAGTGTTTTGGTTATTTCTTTCTATCTATTCATAATTATAGATTCTTTACTGAGCAGTTTAAACCTGTCACCTGGCAGCACCGTTTTGATATAAACAAAAACAATTGCAGGTGTACGTAGATATAAACGTGTTAACTATGTTCGCCATCAAAAGAAGCTCTACATCCGAGCAAAATGATAAATACAATCTAGAAAATATTAGCCAATCTAGAATTCAAAACCCCAAACTAAATGCAAGAAGTATGTTTACTTCTAGGCATGTTCAGAGGTTGAGAAGGCAACGTTCGATGGAGATGACAGGAAAAAGTTTGATTTGCAATGGGCTATATTCTTATGTTATCTTTCAGCAATGAATGTTTGGATGCTTCTAATTTAAGTAGTGATCAAACCATATCGATCTACGTGTGTGGAGAAAACATATTTGATCTACGGGTGCCTAGGATTCCGAAGCACCAGCATGTAGTTTTTGTCATGTAGACGGACGAGATAAAGATTTTCATGTTAATTTTGTGATGTACCTAAGCTAGAGGATGTACCCTAGTTCTTCTACAAGATCAAGGTATTCTACGGAGTACCAAAAATTAAAGACTTGATAACAAAGCAGGTCCCTCTACATAAAGGCTTGGAGACCCACGTTAAGGACTTTGGTCATTATGATCACCATTTATAAGGAAAAACTAGCTTGTATATCAAATCTGGTGGATTACTAGATCTAATAGCTCGGATTGTGTGTAGAAGATGTTAACGGTCGACTATGATTTCAGGAATTTTGAATTCTTGAAAAAACAAATCCCAAATCATGTCTAGCCTCCCACTTATTCATACGTCTTTAGATGGTCTTTTACACTCAGAGGCCCAACATGACTTCATGCCCCTATTCTGGTTCATATTTGGGCCCTCAAGTGTATGACTCTATAGATTCATCACATTCTCCAACATGTATATATATTATCGGTGTGGTATCTTTGTATCCATGGCATGTGAAACATGATCATTAATAGGTACATATAATAGACTTTGTGTCTTCATATTTTATCACCTAGGGATGACTTTAGAGTAGACGACATAGAGTTTCACAAACAAATCATCCTTAGATTTGAATGTATCTAGATATATTTTAGTGTATAGACATATTTGAATCTAGACAAACCCAAGTCAATTATTTTTGCGCGGAGGGAGTACTTGCCAAGTGAGAAAAGATCGCTCCAAGAGAAGATTGTCTCAAGAAACTTTTTTAAGAGCTAAATACGTCACCGATCCCAATAGTTGTCTAGCATGTGCAAATTAATCCCTTCTTTTTGCAGATGATCTCTTGGTTTGTGGGGCTGCAACTACACATGAAGCACATGTCATAAAAATATTCTTTTGGATTTCTATGCAGCTTCAGGACAAACTCCCAATTGGTCCAAGTCTGGCATTATCTTCAGCAAAAAGGTGGATCCAACAACTGTATGTGATATCACTCAAATCTTTCTAGTACCCACCATTGATGAAAATTTTACCCATCTGGGCCACCCTCTCATTCTTCCAGGCAGGAATAGAAGTGAGGCTTACAATTCCATTATCCAGAAATTCAAATCCAATCTTTCCACTTACAAGGCAAATTTACTTTCACATGCTGCTAGGCTAGAACTAATTAAATCTGTTATATCCTCCATTCCTGTCTACTACATGTCTAATATCCTGTTCTCCAAAAAACTCCTCAAAAAACTTCAAGCCATCATGAGAGTTTTCTGGTGGACTGGCTCTTCATATGAACCTAGCACAAAAGCCCTCTGCCTCACTGCTTGGAAGGATATTTGTGCCCCTAAAGCTGATGGAGGCCTTGGTGTGAGAAATCTGCAAGCTACCAACATGGGCCTTATTCTCTCAGCTGCCTGGAGGATTGCTGAAAAGCCAAACTCTTTCATGCAAAGTGTCCTGAGAGCCAAATATTTTTCTAATTCCACCATTTGGAGAGCAAACAAGAACACTCCAAAACCAGCTTTCCGGTCCTCTGTTTTAAAAGTCAGGCATCTTCTCATTGCCAACTCATACTACCAAATCTGTAACGGCAATTCCTCCATATGGAGTACTCCTTGGTTCTCAGGATGGGAAAACATTTATGATAGCCTGATTATCCAGTAGCAAGGCTTTAACTACCCAACCAGAATTAACCAACTTTGGTCTCCCAACACCCAAAGCTGGAATACCAACCTGATTGAAAACATGTTCAGTAGCTATACTGCCCAAGCAATCAAGAGCACTCTTATTGTTCCCTCTGGAGAAGATGACATTCTTTGTTGGAAGCCTACTCCAGATGGAAAATGTAATGCTAAATCCACATACAAATCTTGCTTGTCTTGTCTCTTTGACACAGGTACACCAAGACCAGAACAGGTGCAGGAATCAACGAAGAAAATTCTAAATGATGTTTGGAAGTGCAAGAAAATGATTCCCAGAATAAAGACCTTTGTCTGGAGACTGCTAAGAGGTGCGCTTACCACTAGGGACAGGGCCTCACAGTTATCTTCACACATTGAAAAGGCTTGATGCAGGTGTAATGTTCCTGAAACTAATGCTCACCTTTTCTTCCTTTGCCCTTTTGCAAAAGCTGCCTGGCTCCTTCCTCCTTGCTTTATCAGATCTGAAAGTTTACTGAATAATACAATGGACACCTCTCAAATCATTACTAATTTTCTTAACCAGAGTCACCAAACCATTAATCTTAATTTTCTGTTCACTTTCCTTTGGTGCATCTGGAAAGCAAGAAACGATTCGTTGTTTTGTAGGAAAAAGACTTCTCCTCAACAGATACCTTTACACACTGCTGCTCTTCTCAAGGACTTGGAAACTGAACAGCTGATCCAATCCAAGCAAACTACGAAGTGCAACACCAGAGTATTTGTTCCTATAGATTTTTGTTTTACAGGTCCAAAGATTTATGTTGACGCTTCCTGGAGGAAACAAGCTGGAGCTACTACATCCACAGTCGGGGTGGGCATTTACTATGCTGAATCCATACAGGAAGGACGCAAAACTGATGTTTTCATCATGGCAACCAAAGGAGGGGTGTCTAACCCATTGCAGGCTGAAGCAAGTGCCTTGGTTCTAGCAGCCCATTTTGCTGCTGCAATGAAGCTAGAAAGGTCAAACTTCTTCACCGACAACTTAAACTTGGCGAAGGCGGCCGTGGCACCTGGTGCGACTGATAACAATAGGATCTGGGAGATAAGAAGGCAAGCGATAGAATTTCAGAATCTAATGCTACCCCTGTTAGGCTCCATTTTCCATATCTCCAGGGAAATCAATGGGGTCGCCCATAACTGTGCACATCAGGCTAGAGGATCAACAGGGTCTGAGCCTATCAGTTCTTGTAGGAACTCAGCTCGCATAACAACCTTGTTTGCCATGTGATTGCTGCAATCGACATGATTCGGCATTTGGGCTTTGTAATTCACGATGTACAATATTTCTGAGCTGGAATATATGAGGGTGCGTATGCACCCTGTTTCTGTTAAAAAAACAGGATAAAGTAGTCCCAAAAGTTATAAAACTGTGCAAAATTCGTCCCAAACGTGTCTGGTGCTAACACGTGGCGGTGAGTGTTTAGTGAAAACGACCCTACACTTTTTTGTTTTGCACATACCTAACCACAACAAACAATATTGCTTTGCGTTTAGTGCATAGTTTGAATTTTTTATAATCGTGAGGCGGCACGAATGACCCAGGTCCAAAGCCCTTAGACGCCTTGCCGACATAAAAGAAAGAAGATGACCGCCTTGTGGGTATAGCACACTGCCGAAGATATGCACAAGTCAGAGGGGGGGCACCGCCCCCGGACTTGGAACATTTATTGAAGGAAAAAAATATTTTAGAGGCTTTGAGTCTTTTGCCCCCCCAAGTTGAAATATTACCTTCCCCCTTCCCCCCTGCAACCTGAGCTAGCCCCGCTAGTGGTATAGCATGTGTCGTCACTGTCCCACTCATGATGACGACAGACCCTGCGCTTTGGTCCTGGGTCGCTGTTCTTCTTCCCAATGCAGTCGTCCACTTATCGGCCCATTCAAATCCAACTCGCCGTCGCAACGCGAATAGGTTCATGGCGTCCTCAGTGTCAACATGTCGTGCGTGTTCAATCTCTGGTATGGCTCGTCTAGGCTGTGCTCGTCTATGTGTGGCGGCTCATCATGCTCGCCGAGATCAAGGTCGATACGTTGATTGTGATCGAGCAAGTTACATATAATAGACTGCAGGCCATAAATTTAGCAGAAACTTTATACTCTTACATAGTGATCAGATTTAAACTTTTGAATAGTAAACATGAGAAGAAATTTTGAATCGTAAGTATGCGAGGGTTGTGAGTTGTCGTTTTTCATGTGCCCCTAATTCACAAGATCTTCTACCGCCAAACTTTGTGGATATTACGTTGGCACTCCAAAATAGAGCAGATTTTCTTGTGGGAAGAAATAGAGTAGATTTGATATCCTATATCCTATATAACTAAGAAGATCAACCCCACTATCTATTTCTCTAAACATGCAGCCTATCCACATCACCAATCTGCCACAGAAGCATTTTACATCCACGTCATCAACTAGGCCACCTAATCAGCTACACAAACCCCGCAGTATTCAAACTAGCATGCGTGTATGTTTATATGGGTAATTATTTCTGTATTACTACTGCATGAGATTCTAACGTTTCCCACTAGCTAATAATGATATTTACACTATACTGTCCACTCATGTCCCTACTCCATTCTGCATCTTGGCACAAGCATGAGTCAACAACTTCACGGGATCAGCGTCTCCTCTTATTCTCCTCAGTTAAATTCTTCAATCCCCACCATTATCTCCTCCACGGAAAAAGCAAAAGAAATCAGTTGTTCTTCATATGCCCCGTTATATCACGCTCATCTTCTCAACAATTAAAATCTGAGAGTAAATAACATCCAAGCAATGGTTTTATCGTTTAAGTACCTCACTAGATAAGAGGTGTCCCATTAGCCGGAGCAACTAGAGTGCGAGCTGCCGCGCCCGGAGGTGAGGCTAGAACAGCGACGTGGGCAGACAGTGGCATTACGACCTGAGCTGTGGCGTCACAAACACGCACGTCTCAAAAGAGACCGTGAATATGTACAACAGCAAATACGCGACCCTCCTGCTCCATCACTTGCCTTCTGTCACAGACATCAAGTGCAACGACCTCACGGTCCTCACCAGCTGACCTTCAAGGTAGCTTCCTCCTATCGGGTGCTCTCTAAGCTCTAGATGGTCCAAGACTCCACGGAGAACTCTCCAACAAGTAAAGATTCGTTGTTCTGTTTTCTTTCTTTGTCAGTTATTTCTGCAACCTCTCGCTCAGAATTCAGACCCTGCCGCAGATTCCTCCATAGACATTCCTACTAGCAGGTGTCCCAGGCATCCGACTGTCTTCTCACCAGTATGTAACCTATTCCAAATGCCTAATTGTTAAGTTTGTTTTGTTGTGTTCATTCATACAAGGCCTAAATGTTGTGATTTCTGTCTAACTTACATTTATTTCTTGATTTCATGGTTATGCTTTTTTTTCTTTCATTCCATAATTAGTACACTCAAGTGAGAACATATATAGCGATGAAGAATTACATTGTCTTTCTTTAATCGGAATTGCTATTAGTTTACAGCTCAGCTATGTCCTGCGTCGTTGGATCCTTTTGCGCACCAAGATTGGTGCCCGCTGGGTTGTCCCGTGGTTTTGCTTGGCCGGGTTGTCCCGTGCGATGTTTTCCCATGTAGTGGGCTGGTTTTGAGTTGTGTTGGGCCTTTTGTCATGCAGTTTTTTGCTGGCTTTCTATTTGTGCATCAGTTAAGCGAGGGGGCATTGTGTGTGAGCGTACAGCCAAATGATCACTGGAGTGTCGATTTTTTTAAAAAAAATATTGGAGCATAGATCCAAGTTTTCTTTTTTTGTACTCCCTCAGTCCTAAAATAGCTGTCTCGGATTTGTCAAAATTTAGATAAATCTAGACACTTTAGTATATAGGTTCATGTTTCATATGAATTACAATCTGACTCGTAACTGTCTTTTTTATATAAGTTGCAATCAGACTCACAACTGGTCCATGTTTTATATGAGTTATAATTGGACTTGCAAATGGCTTGTTTTTTTTCATAGAGATATAAGTTACAATCGTACTCGCAACTGGTCCATGTTTCTTATGAGATGCAATTGGACTCAGAGCTGACTTGTCTTTTTTCATAGGCGTGTTAGTTGCAATCGGACTCGCCACGGGTCCATGTTTTATATGAGTTGCAATCAGACTCATAACTGGTCCATGTTTCATATGAGTTGGGAATCAGAACTAACTTTGTCTTTTTCTTAGGTATGAGTTGCAATCGGAATCGGAACTGCTCTATCTTGCATATGAGTTGTAGATTAGGAAGCGACTTGTCTTTTTGGTAGGTATGAGTTGCAGTCGGAATCGTAACTGGTCCATGTTTCATAAAATTGCAATCGGACTCGTAACTGACTTGTCTTTTTCATAAAGGTATGAGTTGCACTTGGACTCGCAACGGCCCATATTTCATATGAGTTGCAATCGGACTCGTAATTGAATTGTCTTTTTCATATAAGTTGCAATCAAACTCACAATTGGTCCATGTTTCATATGAGTTGCAATTGAACTCGCAACTGACTTGTCTTTTTTCATAGAGGTATAAGTTGCAATCGGACTCGCAGCTGGTCCATGTTTCTTATGAGTTGCAATTGGACTCGCAACTGGCAGTTGCAATCGGACTCACAACGGGTCCATGTTTCATATGCGTTGCATTCAGACTCATAACTAGTCCATGTTTCATATGATTTGGATTCAGAATTGACTTTGTCTTTTTCTTATGTATGAGTTGCAATCGGACTCGCAAATATTTCATAGAGATATGAGTTGCAATCGTACTCGCGACTGTTCCATCTCCCCTGGTGGTATAGAGGGGGAGTTGCATCTGCAACTGAGGACTGTGTTATTCTTTTGTCTTTTTTATCCTTGAGTTGCATATTGACACGCAATCGGCCTTCTCTCTGATGATATAGAGAGAGAGTTGCAAATAGGGTTGCAGCTGGATTGTGAGTATCGAGTTGCAATTTAACATGCAACTGAACTTCTCCCCTGATGGTATATAGAGGAAGTTGAAACTAGGGTTGCAACTGAGGATTGTGTGTCTCGAGTTGCAAGTCAACACACAACTGGACTTCTCCCCTGGTGGTATAAAGGGGGAGTTGCATCTAGCGCTGCAATTGAGGACTGTGTTGTTCTTTTGGCTTTTTTATCCTTGAGTTGCATCTCGACATGCAAGCGGCCTTCTCCCTGATGATATAGAGAGTGAGTTACAACTAGGGTTGCAGCTAGACTGTGAGTATCGAGTTGCAATTTGACATGCAACTGAACCTCTCCCCTGATGGTATAGAGAGGGAGTTGCAAATAGGGTTGCAACTGAGGATTGTGAGTCTCGAGTTGCAACTTGACATGCAACTAGTCTTTCTACGCTGGTGGTATAGAGAGGGAGTTTCAACTAGGGTTGCAACTAGGGATTGTGAGTCTTGATTTGCAACTAGCCTTCTCCATGAATATAGAGGGACGGAGTTGCAACTGAGGAATGTGTGTCTCGAGTTGCAAGTCAACACATAACTAGACTTCTCCCCTGGTGGTATAGAGGGGGAGTTGCATCTAAGGTTGCAACTAAGGACTGTGTTGTTCTTTTGTCTTTTTATCCTTGAGTTGCAACTCGACACGCAACTGGCCTTCTTCCTAATGATATAGAAAGGGAGTTTCAACTAGGGTCTCAACTGGACTGCGAGTATCTGTGTAACATCCCAAAAATATCAAACTTAGATCATCAAAACACTAATCATCAAGTTTAGGGTTAACAAAAACTTTTCTAAATGAATTCATGAATGCATGTATATGTGTATGCATGAATTTTGAATTTCTTTAAAAACCACCTTGTTTGTGTGAACCATTGCTTATAAAATGTTTCTTAGGTGAAAAGAACATCATCTAAAACATTCTCCACACTTTTCCTAAAGACAAGTAAATCAAAACAAATATATTAAGTGAATGGTCATTTTGGCCAATTTAACTCACATGCCTACTTTGGCTGTCTCAAACTTTCAAAACCTAACAGAAACTTTTCTGGATCTTTGCACCCCTTGAATGTACTCATAACAGAGTATCAAGGCCCACTTTGTGATCATCCAGAAACTTTCAAATGCATAGTTTAAATGACAATTCAAAATTGAATCTTCTTCATATGGGAAGATCCCACTTTTTCAAAACCCACTCAAACAAGCTCAACTTTCAAAACCCAAGCATATGCAGACTCACCAGAACCAATCTAGCAAACTCACCAAAATTCATTTCAAAATTCAAAACTTGAGTTCATGCGGCTATTTCATCAAACAGGTTGCAGACACAAATCAAACAAAACCACAAACACTATAGTGTGCAGTGTTTTGAGCCTAACTTGTTCCCTAGTTAGCTCACACACAACCCAGTAGATCATCTAGAAAGATTAGCCCAACACTAGCACCCCTGTGATCTTGCCATTGCCATTAATGGTGAACAGCCGAGCAACCCCATGTCACCCCATTGTGGACAGCAAGCTAGGAGCAGCAGCAAGCCTAGCCAGCATGTGCAGGAAGGCAACACCGCCCACCGCCATTACTTTGTCCCAGCGGCGTTGCCAAGCCTCAGACCACGCGCCACGAGACACGCCAGACCATGCGGCGTCGCCAGAGCGCCACCCGCGACCAGCGTCCACGATCTGCCGCCCTCACCGCAGCGCACACGATCACCACCGACCCAGACACCGCCAGACACACCCCGTTTGCCGCCCCGTGCATACAGCCACCGCCGTCGAAGACGCCGCTGCCAGAAGCGCCGCCTCGTTCAGACCAAACCACACGCCCCATGCCTCGCGATCATGTCGTTGAGCATCGCCAGAGACACAGACCGTCCCCTACCCTTGCCCATGCCATTAGCTGCTCAGCGTCGCCGACGAGCTCACCTTGCGACGGTCCCTCGCCGACTATAAATAGAGGCCACCCCGCACGATTTCTTCACACCATCTCACCCCTCTCCCACTGACCGTGCCACACCATTCTCGAGCAAGGCGAGCACCACCTCGCTGAATTTCACCGAGCCCGCCGCCTCGAGAAGAAGGAGCCAGCGATTGAGCCGCCTAGGAGAAGCCACCGGTACCGGGAGGATCGCCGTCATCGACTTTCGTCGTTCGCCCGCCTCGCCGACCCTCGCCCGTGCAGTGAGCCCCAGCACCCCCCACGGCGCTAGGTTTCGTTCTCGCCGGAGCTGTCTCGCGTCGACGATGACCCTCGCGTTGGATTAGAACTAGATCGGACGACCACGTTGCCCCATACCGCCCAGCCCAGCCCGTGTCACCGGCGAGTGGGGACACCCACTTACGCAGCCAGGGAGCACTGCGCTTAGCAGGCCGGCCCGTTAGAATTTCCCGCGCAGCCCAGCAATTCAAATTAAACCTTTTCTTTTTAAATTCAAACACACTTCTGTACCCAACTTCAAAAATCAACCTAGATCGATTCAGTGCACCAAATTGGATGAAACCAATTTTGTTGGAAAAGCCTGTGAATGCTTAATCCAAGCCCGTTGGATTCAAGTCATTTGGATCTGTAGATCACCCATAGCAAAAATAACAAGGCAGAAGCTTTTCTGCATTCAAACATTTTTCAAATTTAAACCATAAAAGCTTTTGAGTTGATTCCAACTCTCAAAAATCACATTTAACCATACCTTTCAGAATATATAAAAATATATAGGTTTACTTGCAGAAATAATGTTCAAGTAATAAAAGAATGCTTCATAAGCATTTCTAGCCACTTTAATTAATTGAAATAAAAGGGTAAAACCTTATTAAATTGTGACACTACTTTAAATCACATTCCCATGGACTACAATATGTGGTGATGACATGTGTCAAAATGATCCCATGTTTAGTTTGGAGAATATTAAATCTTAAGTAGTTTTTCAATGAGTAGAAATTACTTTTCTAAAAATAAGAAGTTTTAAACCAAGCCTTAACCTTGTAATGTTAGAGATGATGCTAGATCATCTATAGGACACTTGTGTGTGATGATTGCAAGTAGTTAAGTATTGTTTGGTGATTGTGTACCTCGTATTTATTCATAGACGCTAGTACCGACCAAGGATACTACGAGGAGAAAGGAGGATACTACGAAGAGGAAGCCGAGGAGAACTTCAACCACTGCTCTGCACAAGGCAAGCTAGTAACTATGCAAGCTTATATTGACACTGATGCAAGCTGATACTATACCAATGCAAGCTAACACTTGCAAGATACCCTACTGATGCCACAAACCCATACTTGTGATATGAATACTATATGCCTTAAGCATATGTGATCATACCTACTTGCTAAACCAATCCTAGTTTTATGGCAAACTTCTTACTTTATTTCTTTATCAAAGCTTACTTAGAGTCCACCTAAGAGTTTGGTAGATATTAGACAGTTGTGCTCAAGTTTGCCTAAAGAGCATAAAATTTGGCCTAAGCTAGAAACCTTGATCTCAGTCTAAGATATGATGTTGGACTTAGTGAAACTCCACTAGTTACCACCCCTCATTAGTACCACCCCCACCTGTAGATGCTAGTGCTAAGCATAAAACTTGATCAACTTTAGATGGGAATACTTGGTGGAAAAATGGTTATGAAAACCTTAATGATGGATCATTTTATTGGAATATTTTGGACATGTGTTTCCAAACACTTAATCATTTTGGTGATGAAAATGTTGAGGCATGAGCCTTAGCCCTTTATAAAACTGATGGTTGTCTGGATGCGATACCATTCCAATTTTATCGTACAACCACAATACCCGAATATTGGGTAGGGCTTGACTGGAAACTTATATACCTTAGTATTAGTTCCCTCACGGCCAAGGTCTGAGCTGAGGCTACCTTGTGAAGATTTTTCACCTGTGCAGTACCCAAGATGACAGTTAGTCATGGTTGGGAGGCCAAACTCACAGGAGAGGTGCTTATACTAGGGCGTGTAATCGAAAGGTTAGGATTGATTATCCGCATACTGAGTATGGTGAATTCAGGATTTGTTCCTGACGGATGTATCGAATGTTGTGGTGAAAGTGTACAATCTCTGCAGAGTGTCAAACTATTCGAATAGCCGCGTCCGCGGTTATGGACAGTTGGAGTGGCCATACTGTTCCCCCGTCAGACTTTTAAAATGACTTGTGAAATGAATTGCGACTTTGACTTGACCACAACAGAGTTGTGACCTGGATTACAAGATCCCACTTAGGAGTTATAAAACTGTGACTAGCTTCAGAACTTATTAAAGATAAACCTGGATTTTTGCAAAACAACCCTAGAGCCTAGTGTCCTATTATCCAAAAAACCCTTACTTGTTAGTATTAGTTTGCGAGTACTTAAAGAGTACTCATGGATTTGTCCCTGGCTATTCCCATGGCCAGACTATGAAGAGGAGTACCTGGAGGATGGACCCCAGGAAGGTTACGACAACTAGGATCATCTCCCATCGTCAGCATTGCCTGTGACCCCGAAGATGGAGCTTCGCCTACGCTACCGTTATTATTACGTATTCCGCTGCTTGATGTTGTATTAGGAACTGGATCATGAGATCCCTATTTGTGTAAGAACTTATGTATCGTTGTAATGGATGAAGTACTATGGTATCTAATTCTGTTATGTCTCGCAAAAATGGTAATCCTGGGATTGCGATGTATGGCATAACAGGCATCTAGGATTGAAAAATCCGGGTGTTGACAATCTGGTTGCAATTTGACATGCAACTGAGCTTCTCCCCTGATGGTATAGTGAGTGAGTTACAACTAGGGTTGGAACTACACTGTGAGTCTTGAGTTGCAACTTGACATGCAACTAGCCTTCTCCCCTCATTGTATATAGAGGGAGTTTCAACTAGGGTTGCAACTAAGAACTAGCCCTGAGTTGCATATCGATATGCAACTGGCTTTCTCGCTTGATGGTATAGAGAGGGAATTGCAATTAGGGTTGCAACTTGACACGCAACTGGCTTTCTCCACAGTTGCAACTAAGAACGAGCCTTGAGTTGCATCTCGACACGCAACCGACTCTTGATGGTATAGAGTGAGTTGCAACTAGGGTTGGGTTTTTGTCGTCCCTTCTTTTGCTTTTTTTGAGGTTTTGCATCTGAACTTTTCGTGGTCCCCTTTCACTTCTTTACTACCAATTGCATATTAGCATGCAGCTGGCTTTTCTCGAGGAAGTTGCAAGTGGGATTGCAACTGAGGTTTGTTTCCGTGGTCCCTTCTTTACCATTTTTTCTAGTTCCTTTTTACTACGAGTGCCTCTAGCAATTACAAAAAAAAATATTGGTCGCTCAGGGTACCCCGCGGGTACTACGAGTGCCTTTGATCCAAATTAATATTCTCAGATTTGACTAGATTTGGAAGTAGACAAATCTTGAGAAATTTAAGAACATTAATTTGGACCGGAGGGAGTATGAAATTTAATTGTTTCTTTCTAATTTGTTTTAATTTGGATAGTTTCTATTTTGTGATTTTTTTTCTATGGCAATCATTTTAAATTTTATTTTGTTAACAATTGTAAGGTAATATGTCCCATGTTTTTCTACTCCCTCCGAACCATAGTTGACTTAGATTCGTCTAGATATGAATGTATCTAGTCAAGTTTTATTGCTAAATACATCCGTATCTAAACAAAATTGAGTCAACTAATATGGATCGGAGGGAGTAATAACAGGTTCAGTTTACATAGCCAAGCAAATTTAGTCTTCAAGCGGTCATGGTATGCATACTACTACATCCGTTCCTTAGAATAAGGTCTATAAATTTAGTCAGAAGTTAAAGAGTGCAAACTTTGACCAAGTTTATAAAAAAGACTATCAATAACTATAATAATAGATAGCTATAGTACGAAAATATATTTTATACTGTATCTAATAAGATTGATTTGACCCTATAAAGGTTTATAGTTTTTTCTACAAATTTAGTCAAACTTTGCAATGTTTGACTTTGACTAAATTTATAGGCCTTATTTTAAGGAATGGAGGGAGTAGTCGGCAATCAATGGCTACTAGGACAATATTTCTTGTCCGTTAGTTTTGTACAATCAAGCACCTGACGGAAAACACAAAGGGTCACACACTGACTACTAGGTCCACACACAAGACTCGTTGTCGTTCCAGTTATTGTGTGTTACTTTTCCCTCCCCAACTCCTTGTATCTTCTAGAACACATTTGCCGAGCATTTTGAAACAGCGGAGAACTCCAAAGGGGGGCAGGGGGGAGAGAGATTGAGGATGACACAGGAAACAAAATTGGGCAGGCATAGAAGGATTATTACAACTTGGTAAAATACCTAGAGGGACTAATCTGTTATTTTGTATTTTTGGCAGGGCTATTTTTTGTTTACAACTTGGTAACCCAGCAACAAAGAAGCAGCCCATGTAAATCCAGCAGACAAAATAAGATAACAGCCGGGAAGATAACAGCCGGGAACAGCCCAACAACAAGGCAGCCTGGGAAGACAAAGCCGGGAACAACAGGACAAACGGGCCAAATCCCTAAAACTGACGTAAGTCGACTGAGAATTAAGTTAATTCTCAGTTGACTGTGCGCTACAAACTCCCTTCTTTAATAGCTTTTGAAAAATCTTGCTTTAATATGTTCAGATATTTACGCTTAAACTATATAGTTTGGTTTCATGAAAAAATGTCAGTGAGTTACGATGGTTCACAGGAAAACTGACTTTGTACTGAAAAGTGCATGTCAGTTATGTCAGCAATATGCATATTTACCACAGTCTGATCGATCCATCTGAACTTCCATCACTTGATCCATTATCATCTACTTTTTTGCATAATTAATCCATCAAAGATATCCCGTGGATAATGTTATTGTTAGACATATATATTTGTGTGTTTGATAATTATATATGATTCATTCCCATGTACCTTTGTGCAGCAGTAATGCATCAAATATTTGACACGGCTAACTTCATAGTTAGCCAAATTTGTGTGTTTGATAATTATATCTGATTAGCAGAACTTAAAAGTGATACTCGAGGCCTTCGGGCATGAATAGAACTTTTCCGCTGTCACTGTTTATATCTATCTGTGAGTGTTATGATATGTCTTTATTTTGTATCTGCTCAGTATTTTCCCAAGCCGAGAAGTACTCCATAACCAAAAAAATTAGTATCAGAACCTGTCAAATTTTCAATCCTCATACTGTGTAACAATTAACGTGTCACTCCATTTAGGGACATATTACTGATGTATGGTCTCTGTTTGGTTACATATTAATCATTCTTATTTCATTGCTGATGTATATGATAATTGTTAGATGTATATATTTGTATATTGCACTTTTCTCATATGTTAGGGGGCTTCCTGCATATTTACACATGTACCTGTACTATATATTGTGGCCTTTCCCCCCAAAGGAATATAACTTGTCTATCCTAACATGGTATCAGAGTCGGTTTTAGGGTTCCCGTGCCCACCGGTCCTCTGCTTGTGATCGCCGCCGTCAGCTCGCCCCGGCCACCCGCCGGTTCCCGTTCTGGCCGCTTGCGTGAAGTCCTTTCGATTCTTTGCCAGTCTGTGGTCCTCTGTTTCCAGATTCGATCTGTTCCGATCGGATCTACACCTTCGTCCTCCCTTACCCTCCTGCAATTCTCCCACTGCCGATCGGCCCCCGCCACCACCGATCGGGCCCCGCCACCTCGTCCTCTGCCCCGCCGATCCTCTGCATCACCCGCGTCTGCGCGCACGCACGGGCCCCCTGCCGCCACCTCCTGCGCTGCACGGCGTCTGCGCCACACATACACTAGCCTCCGTCCTTTACATCTAACCAGAGGAGAATATTGGGTACCGTCCTTTACGACCTTTGCATCTACACACATACACCACCTGCCTACAAACCATTTACACCAGCACCCGACTTACCCTCCTGCATAACCCTCCCACTGTCGCTCCGCCACCTGGGGCCCGCCACCTGCAGGAAGCCTGCCGCCCGCTCGACGCTTCCGCCGGTGCTGATTTCGTCTGCTTGCGTCAGATCGATCTGATCTAGATCTGATCTGTGTCCAAAAAAAACAAAAAAAAGAGAGAGATATGTCTTCTTCATCGGCTTATGTTGCGATTCCTCGCTGCCCAGTGGTTTTTGATGGCGCGAATTACCATGATTTCGCTGCCTTTATACGCGTTCACATGCGTGGTCTCCGTCTTTGGGGTGTACTCTTGGCCAGGTCTCTACTCCCCGTGGCTCCTCTTCCGCCGATGCCGATTGTTCTCGGTGCTGATGCTTCTCAGGAGGCCAAGGATGCTGCTTAGAGTGCTGATGATAGTGTTGTTGCTGCTTATGACCTGAAGTTCAAGCAGTACTCTTCTGATCTCGAGGCCTATCGACACACGCTGACTGCTTATACTCAGTGGGTTGATGATGATGCTCGTGCTACTGCTGTTCTCACCTCCAGTGTTCTTCCCCAGTATGCTGTTGAGTTCATGAGTCTCCCTACTATTGCCGCTCAGTGGGCTCATCTTCGCCAACGCTATCAGCCGTCTGGGGATGCTCTTTACCTGTCTGTGGTTCGCCAGGAGCATGCTCTCCAACAGGGTGATTCTACTATTGATGAGTTCTATACTCAGAGTACTGCTATCTTGCGTCAGCTTGATTCTCTTTGTACTGCTGTTTGTGGCACATGCTCGTGTTGCCAGATTGTGCGCTCGGATTTGGAGTTTCACCGTATCTATGAGTTTCTGTCTCGGCTCCGCCAGGAGTTTGAGCCCCGGCGTGCTCAGCTGAATGCTCGTGGTCGTGTTCCACTCTCTGATTTGTTGTCTGAGCTTCGGGCTGAGGAGACCCGTCTTCGTGGTGCTGGTCTTCTTGCGGTTCCATCTGTGCTTGCTACACGTGGTCCTCCTATGCCGTCTGTTCCCTCGACTCAGCCGCGGTCCTCTGTGCCGCCGCCGATACTACCCACTCCTCCAGGTCGTCGAGTCAAGACCAGCAGCCGTGGCTGAGTCAACACCAGCAGGCTCGTGGTCAGGGTCGTCGTGGTTCTCTTTGTCACTTCTCTTACTGTAATAAGGATGGCCACACTTGGGCCACCTGTTATACACGGGATCCTAGTTTACGTCAGCAGCACCAGTCTCGTGGGCAGTCGGCTCCTTCTGGATCTTCAGCAGTTGCTCTCTCCGATCAGGACATTATCAGGAGTCTTCGCGGTCTGCTTGCTGCTACAGGCTCTTCTTCGACAGACACTACTGGTTCTGTGACTGATTCTTCAGGCCCTGTGCGACCACCACCTTCTACACAGTCAGGTACGTCCCCACGGTATTTAGTTTCTGGAGCTTCTTTTCATATGACCTCTGAGTCTTCTTTTCTGTTCGCTCTTCGTTCTCTCCCTTCTATTGTCCGTGTTTTCACAGCTGATGGTACCTCTCTTCCTGTTTCTAGTCGGGGCACCCTCTCTACTTCTTCCTTTTCTGTTCCTGATATTTCTCATGTCCCTCTTCTTAAGATGAATATGTTCTCTGCTAGCCGCCATCGACTGGTTGTCGCGTCATTCTTGATGCTGATTCTTGTGTTGTCCAGGACCGTCGCACGCAGGCCCTGGTTGGAGCTGGCCCTCGCAGCCGTGACTCTTCAGGACTTTGGGAGTTAGACTGGCTTCGTGTTCCTTCTGCTGCCACTTCATCTTCTAGTTCTTCTCCGATCTTCGCCTCTGCTACCAGCTCCTTTCAGCAGTGGCATCATCGTCTTGGTCACCTTTGTGACTCTCGCCTGTCGTCATTAGTTCATCGTGGTCTTGGGTGCATCTCGTGAGATGGGTCTTTACATTGTCAGGGTTGTAGGTTGGGTAAACAGATTCAGCTTCCCTATCCTATTAGCGCATCTGTATCTCAGCGACCTTTTGATTTAGTTCATTCAGATGTTTGGGGTCCGGCTCCTTTCGCTTCGTAAGGGGGTCATCGCTACTATATTTTATTCATCGATGATTTTTCTCGGTACATTTGGTTGTATTTTATGTGCTCTCGTAGTGAGGTGCTCTCCATATATCAATGTTTTGCGGCCATGGTCCGTACTCAATATTCTACCCCCATTCGTGTGTTTCATGATGATTCTGCTGGTGAGTATATCTCCCAGATGTTGCGAGGTGTCCTTGCTAAGCAGGGCACTCTTGCTCAGTTCTCATGTCCTGGCGCCCATGCCCAGAATGGCATTGCTGAGAGCATCGTCATCTTCTTGAGACCACTTGTGCCATGATGATTGCTTCTTATCTTCCGCCGCATTTTTGGGCTGAGGCTGTTGCTACGTCCGCCTACCTCATCAACATTCATCCTTCTGTTGCTCTGCAGGGTGGTATCCCTCTTGAGCGCCTATCTGGACAGTCTCCAGACTACTTCATGCTTCACTTGTTTGTTGTGTTTGCTATGTTCTTCTTGCTCCTCGCGAACGCACCAAACTGACCGCTCAGTCTGCTGAGTGTGTTTTTCTTGGATACAGTAATGACCATAAGGGCTATCGCTGTTGGTACCCCGTTGATCGTCGGATGCGTATCTCTCGTGATGTTACTTTTGATGAGACGCGCCCTTTCTATCCTCGTCCCACCGCTGGTACCTACCCGGTGGACGATATCTCTTTTCTTCTCTTTCCTAACACACCTCCTTCTACTCACATTGTGCCTTCTTCCGGATCTCCTACCCCTGATGTCTCTTCTTCTACACCGTCCTCCTCTGCTCCGTCTAGTTCTCCTAGTTCTCCTCGTTCTCCGGAGTCTTCCTCTGCTATTCCTTCTTCTTCATCGTCATCTTCTGAGTCATTTTCTTCTGATGAGCTTCCCTCTACTCGTCCTGTTCGTCAGCGTCGTGCCCCCAACCGTTACTCTCCTAGTCAGTATGGTCTTTTTGTTGCCTCCGAGCCGACGTCTTATCGGGATGGTGAGCATCATCCTGAATGGAAGCTGGCCATGGCTGAGGAGATTGCTGCACTTGAGCGCACTGGCACCTGGGATCTTGTTTCTCCCCCTCCCGGTGTTCGTCCTATCACGTGTAAGTGGGTCTATAAGATTAAGACCCGCTATGATGGATCTCTTGAGCGATATAAAGCGCATCTTGTAGCTCGTGGTTTTCAGCAGGAGCATGGTCGTGACTATGATGAGACCTTTGCTCCTGTGGCTCATATGACCACTGTGCGTACTCTTCTGGCTGTTGCTTCTGTTCGTCACTGGTCTGTGTCTCAGCTTGATGTTCAGAACGCCTTTCTCAATGGTGAGTTGAGTGAGGAGGTTTATATGCAGCCTCCTCCTGGGTATTCTGTTCCCGAGGGGATGGTTTGTCATCTTCGACGTTCTCTTTATGGCCTCAAACAGGCCCTCGTGCTAGGTTTGAGCGCTTCGCTTCTGTAGTGACTGTTGTTGGTTTCTCCCCTAGTGCTCATGATCCAGCGCTGTTTGTTCACACCTCTCCTCGTGGACGCACTCTTCTTCTTCTCTATGTTGATGATATGATCATTACTGGTGATGATCCTGAGTATATCGCCTTTGTTAAGGCTCGTCTTCGTGATCAGTTTCTTATGGATGATCTTGGTCCTCTTCGATACTTTCTTGGGATTAAGGTCTCCTCCACTTCTGATGGCTTTTACATCTCCCAGGAAAAGTATATTCAGGATCTTCTTGCTCGTGCTGCTCTTGGGGATGAGCGCACTGTTGAGACCCCTATGGAGCTTAATGTTAAGCTTCAACCTACTGATGGTGATCCTCTTCCTAATCCGACGCGTTATCGTCATCTTGTTTATCTTGATGTCACTCGTCCTGACATCTCTTATCATGTTCATATTCTGAGTCAATTTGTGTCTGCTCCTACCACCGTTCACTATAGTCATCTCTTCCGTGTTCTTTATTATCTTCGGGGTACGATCACTCGTCGCCTTTTCTTTCCTCGTTCCAGCTCTCTCCAGCTTCAGTGCTATTCGGACGCTACGTGAGCGAGTGATCCTTCGGATCGCCGTTCACTTTCTGCTTACTGTGTGTTTCTTGGTGGTTCGCTCATTGCTTGGAAGACGAAGAAACAGACAGCGGTTTCTCGTTCGAGTGTTGAGGCTAAGTTACGTGCTATGGCCTTGTTGACTGCTGAGGTGACCTGGTTACGGTGGTTACTTACGGATTTTGGGGTCTCTATTACCACACCCACTCTGGTTTTGTTTGACAGTACAGGTGCTATTAGTGTTGCACGTGATCCGGTCAAGCATGAGCTTACCAAGCATATTGGTGTTGATGCTTTCTATACATGTGCCCGGGTGCAGACTCAGGTTGTTGCGCTTCAGTATGTGCCTTCAGATTTACAGTTGGCGGATTTCTTTACAAAGGCACAGACCAGAGCGCAGCATGATTTCTTACTCTCCAAACTCAGTGTTGTGGATCCACCATGAGTTTGAGAGGGGGGTGTTAGATGTATATATTTGTATATTGTACTTTTTCCATATGTTAGGGGGCTTCCTGCATATTTGCACATGTACCTGTACTATATATTGTGGCCTTTGGCCCCCAGAGGAATATAACTTGTCTATTCCTAACAATAATGAATTGCTTTTCTATTGTACATGAAGTAGGATAGCTCACTACAAGTTTGAATTATCATCATAGTGATCTCAGGGGCTTTTGAGCATGCCCTTGAAGATGGACAATAGCTAAAAAGATTTACCATTTCTAGATTGACACGATTAGATTGTGAAATTATTGTGCCTTGATATTCATATATAGTATATGGGATGCAACTCCGTATTAAAATAAGTATTGCCTCGGTTCCATTATTTTTCATTGGGACAAATAAAGTAATTACCTTTATTGTCAAGGACTTTAGTTACTAACATATGTGCCAATTTTATATGGATTGGAAACAAAGAATGCCGAGTAGTGTTGCTTATCTCACATGCAAGAAAGCTTATATCTAAAACGTTTATAATTTTGGGGGAATCAATTTTCAACAAAATATCCAGATTCCAAAATGCTCTATTCCAGTGGATGCACCCATCTTACCTAGGTTACTAAGTTTCATGCCACCATCAATGTTTAGCCGACTATAAAGTCATCGGGGTGCCAAATTGTAGTGATTTTATCGTACCCGGGGCCTTTTGGATTCAATTAGAGATGTTGCATTTGTATGTCGCCCGGTGAACTAAGTCAAAATAGCACATAAGGCATATATCATTAAAGAATTCAAATATATATCTTAACATTTCCACAACAACGTGCGTGGTATCATCTAGTTTCAATAGTTATGTTCATTGTGATTGGGTATAGCACCTTCCTCTCCATATACTCGTATTGATAATTTAAATTTCATTGACCACCCACCATTGTGTAATTTGTCACACTAGCTTTGAATACAATGAAACACTTCAGAAAATAACGGTTTTGCTTATTTTATATATCAGAAGGGTTGTACATTTCTTTTCTTTCATTCGCAGTTAATGTGCAAATTTTATATCCATATAAATTGAAACTTGGGGCGTGTTGTGCATGTAGCAGTCGTACTCGTTACTTTATACGGTACCTAGTGGCCAAGATTCTGACCGGTACATTTTTTATATAAAGAAATGTCTAATTAGATTTGGACTATATATGTCAATAACATGGCAACATGGTTTGGAGTGGTTAGGCACGTTCCCACGCATGAGTAGATCTCCCGTTCGAAACCAAGCCGTGCCTATAGAACGCCTATATAATTTCAGCTATAGTTCTCTCCTCTCATATGACAGATGGGGCCAGACTGTAAGGAAATAATATGGTCACATGTGTAAAACAAAAAAGTGTAGTCTTTTTTGCAAAACACTCACGCCAAGGACATATTTGAGACGAGTTTTGCACAGTTTTACAACTTTTAGGACTACTTGACCTTATTTTGCAAGTAGTACGACTAACTTGTGCATTATAGATAACTATTGAGACTAGCGGTGTATTTAGCTCTTTTTGAAGCATAAACAAAGGGAGAAAACGCTAGTGTTTGATGGTGACCGAGAAGTACGATGTTTATAGGTTTGGAGCATCCATGCCACGGTTCATGCTTTCTCTGGTCTTTACAGTATTTTTGTAACTAACTACGATATAATCCTGGACCAACACGCTATATGCATGCACGAAACATATGGTAGGTTGCGTTCCTTCTCAAAAAAAAAAAAACATATGGTAGTGTGACAATTGTTCGAAAGTGTTACTTACTAAATAGAGTCGACTGATGCAATATCTCAACCGGGTGTTTGGTCTAGTGGTATGATTCTCGCTTCGGGTGCGAGAGGTCGCGAGTCCGATTCTCGCAACACCCCGAAATTTTTTATTCGTATTCAGGTCCCTATGTCGCGGTACTGTGCTCTTTTGCTGTTGTTGGTTTCAGTTTGCGCCTCGCATAAATTATTTTTTTAAGCACACCAATTCTTCATCCCGACATTCTCTGAGCGAGTTGGAAACTGGACAGGCCGGCGCCTCACTAATTCTTAAGCAACCAACAGCAAACATCTCTCAGATGCAGAGTACACAGTAGACACACAGCGCAAGTAGACAAGGCCACGTTCAATGAGGGTGTGGGCAAACACATCCCCACGCATGCATCACCTTTCATAATTCTTTGGTTCTTCATACTTTCATAATTTGATGTTGAAGAGCCCACTGCGTCAACCCTCTCGATGAGCTCATTCATACCATGTTTTGCTAGTGCTAGCTGTTCTTCAGACTTTGCAGATGTCCTCACAAGTTTGAAAGCCAATTGCAGGACTTCATTATTGCTTGTAAAGCATAGAGCACCCATCAGTTGCGAATGCAAAATTATGTCCTTTGCAGATGTCCTCACAAGCATTATGTCCTTGTCTAGGATTCTGTCCACCCTCAGGCTTTACTTCTACTGTTTTTGCGAGGTTAATCTCGGCCCATCCCGAGAAATACCGGCCCCCGTCCTAGGGTTTCTTGGCCACCTCCGGCGTCCACCTCCCTCTGTCCGGTCTGATTCTTGGACATTAGGAGAAAAGAGAGAGATACCAGCGAGAGAGATGGGTTTTGATAGCCTGCAGGAGCACGTGGCTATCTCTACACTAGATAATTCCTGTGATGCACATCTCATTCCAGTTCTTGATTGATTCATGGATTCCCCTTGCAGATTTGAAAAAACGGGTTCTTTTCTTGATTATTGTAGAAAATATTAGGCAGATAGTGGTCTTCGATCTGATTCTTGGTTATGTCGTCTCATATATGTTAATGCTATTCCTGAACATTTTTTGTGTAGTTGACCATGCTAGGTTTGAAAAGAAGCAATTGGTAATGGTCAGTTTCGTTTGCAATTGGCGTATAGCTTATTATATGCTAGTGTCTACTGCAACACTACTTGGTTACAATCTCGTTTGCATATAGTCTGGTATTGATTCCATGTATTTAGTTATTCATAATAAGATAGCTTGCTATCTCATGGGGTAGTTTCTGTTAGCGTTTCCAATGCAAAATTATAAAGATATTTGTTCCTTGTGAGACAATTGAGCCGTACCACAGGGGAAATTTTGCTTCAGCCATGATATCTATAGTCAATGGATAGATCTTGTAGTTTGGTTGGCAGACGTGAAGACCTTTTGAATAATCGTAGATGTTCCAGTAGGTGCTAACTGAACAAATGCAAACACATCACGGAACTGAGAGTATGAGTATGCTCCTAGCACATCTGTTGCTTTGCTTAATTTTTTTAACTGAGTAAAGTGTGCATTTAGTCCTGTCACAAGTATATATTTATTTGAACTTAATGTGGGTGTTACCAGTAGTTGCTAACGTATCTATTTATTATCTGTTATACAGAGAAGACATCTCATATAAGCGGAAAATTAATTAAATAAAGGAATTGGTGCATAGGTTTAGAGTATGTAACCTCCTAGCTGTCTCTATTCATTTATACAAATTTCCTAGCACTTGTACCTCGATCTCCGCTGTTTTCATTGTCCAGCTTGTTTCACTGAAATCTTTAAGCTTCGTTTCAGATTAACATTGTCACTTGCTAGCCTTGTTACCGAGATAGTTTTTTTTTTACCCAGACAGTCTCAAATAGCCTTGTTCCTACTGCTTTGCTACAGTAACATGCAGTTTTAGAATATAAGGAGCTTATAAATACTATCATATGATGCCACCCACTTGTCTGTGCTATAATTTTGTATCTACCATACAGTACAAGTAGAAACCAATCCATTGCAGACGATACGTAGATAGGCATCAGTCACAGTTTATCACTTCTGTTCTATTTGATGTAGCCAAGTACATGTTCATTCTCTGGACACTTGTCCAAATATTCACTTCTATCTTGAGTAGTGAATTTGGGACTAAGGTATGAATGCCAACGTTTACATATAATATACCGAATGGTTATGAGAGTGTTTCCGGAGATTTGTTATGAGAGTGTTTCGGGAGATACGCAAGGCTTTTCTGAAATACTTATTTTGCTTGTGGGATAATGCACCATTTCTAAAGTGATTTTAGTATTCTGAGTTATTCTTTTAGCCTTACAAAATGAAGTGAATATGGCCTAATTTGTATCTATTGCCTTTACGACAGGTTGAAGTTGGTGAAATCATTTGACAGGAGCCAGAAATGATCCCATCATTGACATGCCCCTACAGTTTAGAGGTATTTACACCGCTTAGTCAACTTATTCGTCGCTTCGCTTCCGCCACTTCCCTCGCGCTAGACAGAGGACAGGAGGTCGCCTTCGGACTCCTTGCTCGCATTCTCCTCCCCTCCCATGTTGTCCACTAATTCCCCGTTCTTAGGGCATCTCCACCGGACCGACCCATCCTGCCGACCCAAATAGTCCGTTTCTGTTCGTTTGGGTCGGGGTCTAACCTTTCCGGCCAACCGCGCCCAGCAGCGCGACCCATTTGTCCGGCCTGGGCGAGGCATTTTTTTCCAAATTCAAACTTAAACCGTTCGCGCTAAGAAACAGGCAAAGTTCATACATTTCATACTTAATTTACACTCAAAATATAAAAAAACAGAAATTAACCTAGCCCTAAACCCTAGCTACCGATCTTTGCACACCGGCGTCGCCTCGTCCATCTACAGGTCGAGGTCGATGTACTCCGGCGGCGTCCAGAGGTTGGGCGCGACAGGGACGGAGCGGGCGCAGACGCGGGTGGATTGATCACCTGCCTAGGCCACGGCGCCTAACCATGTTGGAGGTGTGCCAGCTCCATCCCCACCTCTCGAGTTATCGTTGGCGCCCATCCCGGCAGTGGCGGCAGTGGAGGCAGATGGGCGTTTGCCTGCGCCACCAGGCCGGTGAGCTGGACGGCTTCCTCGAAGCCGACCCACTGAGCTTCCTCCTCCCGCGCGCTAGCCGCAATGGCTTGTTCGGTGAAGGCGTCCTCGTTGTAGCCCCGCGCCAGCACCTCGTGGTACTCTGGGGGCAGGTTCACGGCGACGTCGTCCACCGCCTCCTGCTTGACGACGACGACGTCGTCCTCCTCCTCATCGCTGTCGTCCTCGCTGTCGAGGTCGAGGTCGGAGTGGTTGAAGGCGCCCTCGTCGGCCGAGTTGATGTCGGGGACGTTGTAGACCTCCCCCGGCTGTAGGTCACGGCGGATGGTGGTCGCGCGCCGCACCTTGTGCTCCCACTCAAGGAACTCTACCCAGTAGTCCTCAGAGTGTTAGCCCCTCTCCCATCGTTGGCACTGCGGGAGGTTGCTGATCCGGCGGCGGATCTCCTCTGCCAGACCTTTGCCCTTTCTAGGCATGGAGGCACCGGGACACGGTCCCGGTTGAGTTGTCAGCTGGTGGGGAGGGAGACATCCGTGTGTTGGATGCCTCGGCCCTCCCTCCACCGGCACTCGCACTCCGCAACACGGAAGTACCACCGGGTGCGACGGTCCCGCGGCGGCAGGTAGTTTCCCACGGGCGGCATGCGGCGACATAGAGGCGTTGTGCTGAGTAGACGCCTCATGATCGTTCTTACTCCTCTTCAACCAGGACGACGTCTTCATCTTTGGTGGTGGCGGCGGCTGCTGCTAGGGTTGCGATGGAGAGAGGTGAGGAGTGCGGCACCGACAGACGTAGGATTAAATAGCCCCTTCGTCAGTAAACGCGCGCAGCTTCCCGCTCCTTCGCCATCAATACCGGTGCGGGAACACAGGCAGCAGTCAGTCAGCGTGTCGTCTCATCGCCATTGATGACGCAGGCTTTCGCCGGTCAGCCTTCCGTGCAGCGCCTTTTAATCGGTGTCACGGTTGCTGATTGGTGGGCAAGTGGCGCACGCGGACAGAACACCCGCGTTGTCCGCGTACGTCCGAGCCGACGCAACTGTTGCCCAAATTTGGTGACAGATGGGTCGGGCCAGACGCGTCCGTCCAGATGGGTTGTGCCACTAGGACGCCGCATACGTCTCGTAAACACCGCACGGACAAGTTTAGACGTGCCCGGACGGAATGAATTGACTCGGTAGAGATGCCCTTGGGCCCGTGAAGAGGAGCTGGTCCATCGTCCACAGACTCCTTGCCGGCCACAGAAGAGGAGCAGGTCCACGACCTTGTTGTCCCTACTTTCCCCTGAGGCGGACTTACGGATATGTTCAATTGGGAGTTCCAATCAAGTCCGCTGGTGCGGCAGCAGCGAAAGCGGCGGCTGTCCTTGGGCTGCAATTCACGTTTTCAGTCCATGGGGTTCACAAAGAAGTAAGAACACCTGTTTCCAAGCTATTTTACTTGGTTTCTCTTTTTGTTTGTTTGTGCTGTTTTTTTTTTTGAAAAGAGCATATATTAATATTATAGGGATATCAATTACATCCGGCCTCTGCAACAACGCATGTCCTAGTGGCTCTACGGATGCACACAACCCAGAAAAAAGAAAGAAGAATTATAAAAAATAAAAGTCCCGCTACAGAGAACTAATCCTCAAAACAACAACAGTGAAACCATCAGAATAACACCAGTAATTCCCACTCCAATAACAATGTCTTCAAGAAGGAAACAGTTCCCAAGTGCCGTCATTGTCCGATCAAAGATTATAGGTTTTCACTCTGGAGAAAGTCCTTGCTCACAAAATAATGCCTTCAACAAGGTTATTGCCAGGCACAACCAGTTAAGGCCAGACCTTGGATTTTCACCCTGCAAGATAAGACTGAGAACTCCCATGTGTTGTCTTCCCGCACCAACAGTCACTGCAACGAGTCCCAGATCACGCAGCCAGATCTTCGTCGCTATAATAACAAAAATCACCATTGCTACCCTCATATTTCCACTTTGCTGATATTCTCCGCATCTGACTTCACCATGACACTAAGAATGACACTTGGTGGGAACAAACAGCAGAGCTTCGCAACGCTCCCACTGAAACCAAACGGCCAGAAAAACAAGGTGCGCACGACCGAATACCTTCTGATCCATCAATCTCTAGGCATGATACGCCCATGGGAGTTCGCCGGCGGAGCCTTCTGGAACCCGCCTCTCCAGACCAGATCAACGAGGGCAGACATCAAGCAGATCTTCGTCTTCATGCGAAGGAATCCAAAGGACCACCACCATTATTAGATCCGACACAGTGATCCCCACACCGCCAGCCGATTCCGGAGAACGGATCGAGCAGGCAACTAGGGTTTGAGATCCGATCTAGGTCTTCCAACGGAATTCCATTGCCGGCACCTCCACCACGAGATCGCCCCACTCCGCCGCCCTGGAGGAACGAACAAGCCGCCAGCACAGGGGGACGGACGGCCGCTGCGCGCCAGCACTCCGGACGGGCCTCCATGCCGCCGCCCTCCATGCTGCCTCGCGCCGCCGAGCCATCTCCCCGCGTCGCCGCTGCCTTCCCCGCTAAGGTTTGCCGCCTCCCACACACCACCCTCACTACCCCTATGACGATCCGCCTCCACGCGAAGGGGACCCGTCGGGGGAGCGCCTCCCTCGCCCACCGCCTTTGACGGCCTGCTCCTGTTGTTCAAGAATATTCTTGTACTATCCTAATTTTTCAGCGTTCTTTGTGCACTTAGACCAGCCACACTGTGATACCGATTCAATCTGACAAAGTATATCGAGAGTTCGGTTTCTATTTTTCATATACTGTATTGAATCGACTGTGGATCCCAGCTTCTAATAAACTGAGAAGATGTGGAACATACATGCTGCCTTACTTTTACGCACTCAGATCCCTCTCTCTCTTATATTTACTCTATGACACGTGGGTCAAAAAAATTATCTTTTGCATGCCGATTCCAGAGAAGCGAACCAACTATATAATACGCTTTTTTGCTATGACAACTTGAACCGATGTCTTGTAACCTGTTCGATAAGGCCTTTGAATCATTTTTTTTACACGGTGTGCTGGTCTTACTTATTGAATTCTTTGACCCCCAATCGTTAGTGCCACTACTCTTGCACGTGCTGGCCCACTTGCTCGTAGGGGCAGTGGAGGAGAGTACTCGCTCGCCGACTCGCCGTCGGTGCGACAGCATGGAGGTCGTAACCTTGTCGGCGTGGTCCGTCTCCATCGTCCGAGACTGGAGGCTACACCCCTGCCGGCTCGTCCGCTCTCTGGCGCCAGACTGCATGGTGGTGGCACTGTACGGACATGGCCGTTCCCGGACTGCATTTCTTCACGAGCGCAGCGTTGATGAACAAGTTCAATCACCACGACCTCCTCTGACTCGCTCTGTCCCGCATTTGACTCCTTTCCATCTGAGTGCATAACCACCTCTTTAGGCTTTGTTCGGCTGCAGTGGTTCCGATCCACTAGCGGATGCAACCCTTGCAGGATTGGGTGAACCATACCCGTCACCCAAATCCCGACTGACCCACTCCTCAGATTCTCTACCATTCCATGGCATTTGTTGCCGTTCGGTTAGTCCTCTGCACAGCAGCAAGCAGCATACGGGATGACATGCAGCAAGCAGCATATGCGGACAGGCAGCAAGCAGCATAACATACAAACCCAAAAAAAGGACATCACGTTTGAATCTAAATAGTATCCTTTTTAACATCAACTTTGACCATGGCTGAAAGCTAAAATAAAAAATGTTCCCAAGCAAGATAAATGTTGGATGTTGGATAACTGTTGGAGATACCTCCTAAGAATGTTTACCATGAATGTACCCAAGTTCCTCTGGAGTGAGGCTGTTCTTACAGCTACTTATTTGATCAACCGGATGCCTTCAAAGATATTGGGTATGAAATCTCCGTGCCAACTCGTTCTAAATAAAAATGGGTTCATTGTTCCACCCAAACTCTTTGGTTGTACATGCTTTGTTAGGGATCACAGGCCATCTGTGGGGAAATTAGATCCCCGTGCTATCAAATGCATTTTTATTGGTTATTCCTCTGGACAGAAGGGGTACAAATGTTGGAGCCCTATAGAGAGAAGGACATTTGTGAGCATGGATGTCACATTTCGGGAATCAGAACCATTTTATGGTGACACAAGTGATCTCGCTGACTTGTTCCAGGTTCTTGACCAACCACAACTTGTTAATGCTCAAGAGGGGGAGAGAACAGAAAATGGGAACACTCAGCAAGATGACCAGCAACAACAACAACAAATTCCCATTGTTGCGGAGATCCCTACAGTTCTTGATAGGCCTGTTTCTCAAGAGCATGTTGAGAGACCTACACCACCACAAAGATGGCAGCAAAATCCTCTTGTTTACTCTAGGAGAAAAGGGCTAGGGGAACAACAAGATCTGAGTCAGGGGGAGCACGACAATGAGCATGAACAACAAGATTTGGGTCAGGGGGAGCAGCCTATCGAAGTACAGCATGAACAACAAAAGAGCACAAGTGTGGATTCATCTGAAGGGGGTCAATCTCAGACCGCATCAAACAATACGCTGGACTTGCCAATTGCAATCAGAAAAGGAGTACGAAAAGTTAACCCAATAAAAAGACATGGTTACGATGACCATACATAGGGAATTATATTTCCTACAAGGCTTTGTCTTCCTCGTTCCGAGCGTTTGTTGCCTCCCTGCAAGCTGTACATGTTCCTAAAGACTGGAAGGCAGCTAAGCTGGAACCAAGATGGTGCAATGCAATGATGGAAGAACTAGAGGCGTTGAAGAAAAACAAAACATGGGAGTTGGCACATCTCCCAGTAGGAAAGAAGACAGTGGGTTGTAAGTGGATTTATGCAGTAAAAAAAAACCCAGAAGGGAAAGTTGAGAGATATAAGGCAAGACTAGTGGCAAGAGGATATAGTCAAACATATGGCATTGATTATGATGAGACATTTGCACCGGTGGCAAAAATGAATACTGTTCGAATATTAATATCTTGTGCAGCAAATTTTGGATGGACACTACATCAACTTGATGTAAAAAATGCCTTCTTGCATGGTGATTTACAAGAAGAAGTGTATATGGAGTTACCACCAGGATTTGTCACAGTTGAAACTGCAGGAAAGGTATGCAGGTTGAAGAAATCCCTATATAGTCTAAAACAATCCCAGCGGGCCTGGTTTGAAAGGTTTAGGAAAGTTGTGTGTGGCATGGGATATGGTCAATGCAATGGAGACTATACTTTATTTTACAAACATTCTGAACAGAAAATCACCATTCTGGCAGTGTATGTTGATGATATTATCATCATAGGAGATGATGAGGGAGAAACTACAAGATTGAAGAAATGCCTAAGTCAAGCCTTTGAGGTGAAAGATCTAGGAAAACTAAAATATTTCCTAGGAATTGAAGTTGCTAGATCTCCAAAAGGAATAGCACTATCTCAAAGAAAGTATACCTTGGATCTCTTAAATGATATGGGTATGATGGGATGTCGAGCAGCCTCAACTCCTATTGATCAAAACAATAGTAAAGTAATGATGCAGCGACTCTGTGGACAAGGAGAAATATCAAAGACTTGTTGGAAGACTAATCTACTTATGCCACGACCAGATATATCATATGCAAGGGTGTAGTGAGTCGCTATATGCATGATCCTGTGGATGGACACTTGGAAGCAGCTCAAAGAATCTTGAGGTACTTAAAGGGCACTCGGGAAAAGGACTATGGTTCAAAAGTAATGGACATCTAAATGTAGATGGCTATTGTGATGCTGATTGGGCTAGTTGCTTGGATGATAGAAGATCCACCTCAGATATTGTGTTTTTGTTGGAGGAACTTGGTGTCATGGAGAAGCAAGAAACAATCTGTTGTCTCAAAATCCACGGTGAAGCGAGTATAGGGCTTTGTCACAAGGCTTGAGTGAAATGTTGTGGGTAAGGAACCTCTTAAGTGAGCTGAAAGTGTTAAGGCAGGAAAGCTTAAAGGTGTGGTGTGATAATATGTCTGCAATAAACATAGCGAATAATCCTGTCCAACATGACCGAACCAAACATGTGGAGATAGACAGGTTCTTTATTAAAGAGAAGATTGATGCAGGCATTGTATCTCTGGCTTATGTGAGATCAGGACAACAAGTGGCTGACTGTTTGACAAAAGGGCTGGGTACAAAAGAGTGTAATCTTGCTTGTGCCAAGATGGGAATGATTGACATTTATCACCCATCTTGAGGGGGAGTATTGGATGTTGGATAACTGTTGGAGATACCTGTTGGATGCCTACTGGGCCTTCTTTAAGTTTTATGTGGCCCATCTAGCCCAGCCCAGTGTCTGACCTATATAAGGTCCCTTTTCTCAGTGCTCTTTGACCTAACTAGTAGTGGGAGTTCCTCCCAGCCGCCACAGCCTTTGTAGGTCAGTTCCCTTCTATGTCTTCAATAAATAACGAAATACAAGATATAGCTAGAACGTAAGTATCTAAAAACTCGACTATTTCAAGGTACACTTGATTCGATCTCAGAAAATAGTGACCCGACAAGAAAATATAGTACTTCAACTGTAAAGCACACACAAATTCATCATCAGGACACCTTGCCTTTCTTCTTCTAGAGATTGATCATGTAGAACTGACACCTTGTCTTTCTTCTTCTAGAGATTGATCATGTAGAACTGGTCTTTGCATTAGCCAACTGTCAATAGTATAAAACAACTTCAGGTTTCTTTTCTTGAGAAGAATGATAATCTGCTCCTAAAAACAATGTCCAATATTTGGAGGCAGTCAAGGAGCAGCAGCTAGCATCTTCTACATCTAGCATTAAACAGACTAAACAATATCTAGGCAGGAATATTACCAGTAGCAAAATAACACGGTGACTAAACAATATCTAGGCAGGAATATAACTAATACTTATCCACAATCATTGACATAGAATTAATTCACTTGCCATGAAATAATTATGGCAAGCATTGCATGCTATTAACAATATATTCCGGTCCCTGCCAGTGATCTAGAAGCATTCGGGTTTGAGCCATGATTGATCTCCTAACTCCTAGATACAAGAACAAGGAGTGTATTTGGAGGCCGATAAGGAGCAGCACCTAGCAGCATATGCATGCAATATAACACATGTTGCAAGTGTTGTCAGCTTCTACAGCTAGCACTAAACAACAGTAAACAGATTATAAGCAAGTAAGAGTTTCCATGCAAGGAAGTGCTTCTAAAATACGCTAAAGCCATAACCATACAAGAAAGCAGAGGTATTGCTACAGCCATAATTATACAAGTAAGAAGAGAAGATATTACCTTTCCTATGCCATTTCAGTTTGCAGCCACAGCAAAGCGGTCTCTGGGTCAGTGCAAATGAAGAGCTCACGATTCTCTGCAATTTTAAAGACCGGTAGGGCTTTTACTTTCTCCTCCTATGAGAGTGGCATTGTGCTTAGTCGAGCAACGCAATTCTTGATTGAGAATTCATCCACAATTCTTGAGCTAGTTTGTGCATTCTCAATCTGCTTAGTCTTCATCTCAGTGTACTTTTCCATCATTGCAGAAACTTCCCCATTGTTCCGGCGCTTTCTAGGTTCGTTCTCGGTGCTTGTTGATGGTGCGGTAGGCCCCGCTGGATGAGCCTCATCATGCCCAACAATGTTTACTTGCACATTAGCCTCTTGCATCCCTCCTTGTGTATCATCCTGGACATCCACCAAGGTCTCTCCAACATGAGAATGAGAGTGTGTGACATCTACATAACTGACCTCAGGATCAAGCTCCACTACATGAGAATGAGATGGTTGCTGGGATTGCTGAGTGGAGATGAAGTTGTATGTGCCCTCGGCTGTTTGTCCATCATATAGCTCCCCCAAGGCATCAAAAAGCGGGAAACCTTTTGTACGGAACTTCCCTATCTTAGGAAATGACTGCATAACAGAAACAAACACAAGAGAAATGCACATTATAACAAAGAACAAGGAATTACCAGAGGTGTGAAAGAATAAAGGAACTATCTTACAATGATCAGGTTGTCCCACAACTCTGGTTCAGCTTCAATCATCCAACGCTTCTCATTCCATGAAACCCCACTCTGTTGCCTTGCTTCTTTTAACATCTTGTATACCCTTTTCAATTCCTTCTCCTTCTCCTGGACTTGTAACTTTGTGTAACTCACATATGGATTATTTTCATGGAATTTCTTGACGATCTTGTTCCAGGTGTCAGAGGACCACCCTTTTTGACCCTTATATTCAGGGGTATTGTGGTCATGGAGCAGATCAACAAGAGACTTTTCTAGCTCGGGGTTCCAAGAGGCTCTAACTGCATCAGAATATTTTTCAAGTTAGCTAAAACAAGCATGCATAAATAAAAAGCAAGCTATTGTGCTAGAGAACTGAAGGCAATCACCTTTAGACGATGATCCATGCCTCTTTGTTACCCTTCCTTTTGGTGAAAGCTTACTCTGGGATACTTTAGATTGCAAAAGATTAATCCTCGGAGATCCTCTTGCTGTCATCATCATGGTTCCTGAACAATATTCATGAGATTGCAAGAAAGTACATCATATAAGAAGCAAAATAAGTTCACATGGACTACTTTATTACATCACAAAAGAAGCAAAATAAGCTCACATAAGAGATACCATATAAGTTCACATGTCACTACTTTATTACATCATATAAGAAGCAAAATAAGTTCACACGTCACTACTTTATTACATCATATATGACTTGCATTCCCACAAACTAGTGTCGGTAATCCGCCCACATCTGATTTGCAATCATATCTCTTAGATTGTTGCCTTCATTGTTGACTTGACGATTTTGAGGAAGGTCACCATCAGGAAGGTCCACAAAGTTTGCTGGAGGTATTAATTCTGTTTGGTTATCCAACCAACCCTCATCTCCCTTATGCAAACGGATGATGTTATGTAATATTGTAGCAGCCACCGGTAACTTTACTTGGTTCTCTAATGTGTGATGTGTTCCCACTTTAAGAATGGGGAAGCGTTTCTTCAAGACCCCCAATGCTCGTTCAATATGATTCCGTAATATGGCATGTCGGAGATTGAACAACTCCTTGTAGTTTTGGGGTGCACGGCGACCACGCCCAAACTCCTTCAAATGATACCGAACACCACGGTAAGATGCAATAAAGAATGGAGTATTTGCGTAGCCACCATCCACGAGATAGAACTTTCCATGAGGCACCTTAAACCCTTTGAGAAGTGCTGATCTAAGAACCTTAGCATCGGTCGCAGATCCCTCCCAACCACAAGAGATGAAGGTGAAGTTCAGGTCGAAGTCACACGCGACCATGACATTCTGGCTGAGTGTCTTCTTCCTATTTCTAAATGGTGCAGCTTTTTCACTTGAAATGGTCATGGGAATATGTGTTCCATCAATGGCTCCAATACAGTTCTACAAAGAAAACCAAAAGTTACTATTTGAGCTCTGAAAAGGAAGATAATGTCATAGGAATATGAATTTAGAAAAAAACCTGAAAATAGGGGAAGAATCTCGGGTTAGACTGAATCTTTGGATGTACTTGAGCAGGATTTGGAGGCTTCAGAAAATGTCTCGATAAAGCAGGGATTATGTTGAAGAATATCTTCATATGCTTATGGAAAGTGTCACCACTGCGCTTGAATTGGACTTGGAGGTCCTGGAAGGTGGAATTATGGGACAACATCCATAGAAAGACTGCTAGTTTCTCTTCAACGGTTAGTCTAGTATCACGTACCAACTTCTCCCTTCGAAGGAAACTAGCCAAAGCCCTAAAGATATGAGGCTCCATCCTAAATGCTACTTGACAATTTTTTACATGCCCTTCAAGCAAGTCCCTTACAACCTCCCCGCCTCTTAGCATCGATGTATGGCGCGGCTTTTTCACCCTTGGTTCACTTCCACCCAATAGATGCAACATTGGTAAGAAGAAAAGCATCATATCGTCGTCGTCGTCCTCCTCCTCCTCCTCTCTCTTCCTAATGCGATCCCTCATTCTCAAATCCATTTCTAGACTAAGAAATAAAATTCCGCTAGTTATTACTACTACAATAATACAAGGTGAGCAAATGACAAGAAAAATGATACACGAAAAAAAATAGGACTATTTAGCAGTACTACTATAATACAAGAAAAATTATACTCCATGTGTTTAAAAATCAGCAGGATATACATGCATCTAGCTAGCAACGCATGCTTGCATGTACATAATTATATAACTATTTAACTTGTTTCTACTAATTCTTATCAGTGTATGTATACGTCTAGCTAGGAGTGTTTGTATACATGAATTCTCATAAATACATGCCAAAACTGAAACCATATTAGGTAAACTGAAACCACTATCAGTACAATGCCAAGTGCTCAGTATGTGTTCTGTGTCTTTCATAAGAGCAGAACTATCAGTACAATACCAATTGATTTTTATCTAGAAAACATCTAAAATTAAATATAGTACAACATAAATGGAGCAAGAAAAGAAGCGGACTAAGAAAAGGGAAATAATATAAATGGAGCAAGAAAAGAAGAGGATCACCAAGGCTCAAGCAAACCCAGACACCCACACACACGAGAAAAGCTCAGAGGCATGTATGTACACATGCTTCACATGGCATACACTGTGCTGAATCTACCAAGACATCTAGCTCACCTCACCCAAACACTAACGAAACCAGCAATGGAAATATCAGCACACACACGCAGCAGATGCAAGCTACCACCCACACGCACACACGGAGAAAGAAAGAAGCTGTGGCGATTTCGCTTCGACCTCTCCGGCCGGCCGGCCACGAGCACACAAATGAACAAGACAGTTAATTTTTCCCCTCCCTTTTCCCCCGACGAATAAGGCTGGAGGTAGCCAGCTCCAATTTGAGCAAGATCGCATGAACATAAGGCATGTACGCAAGAGAGAAGCACAGCACGACACCTGTTGCTGGAGTACTCGTAGAGGCGCCCGCGGATGCTTCACAAGGCACAGAGAGCTCGTACGCCTTCTTCTGGATCCTGTTGCGGTGCTTGCAGAAGGTCACCTGCCACAAATTAATGAGGGCGACGAGATCCAATAAGATCAGATGCTACCACATCTCAAGATCTCCTATCTCAGATCGCAAGAAACAGAGCGTGCTCCCTAACTTGAACAAGCCCTAAATTTACCAGAAGAGGGGATGGGGAGGAGATGGAGGATGGCAGCTTACCTTCTAGTGGCCGGCGTCGGGATGGAGAAGGGGGTATGTCGGAGATCTGTAGCTTCCGGGTTAGGTGCAGCCGCCGTCGCCTCCCCTTAGCCGCCGTCGCCCCTGTCGCGAGAAGGATCTGGCGTTTCTTCCTTCGTTTCGGGATTCTTTCCACGGATGTGAGCTCGATTTTTTTTAACCCGGTGGTATGGGGAGGTTTCGGTGAAAACCCGCCGGGCTGAAAACCGCACAGGACGTAACCGAACGTGCTATGGAAACGGGCCTGGATTAAACCCCGATGGTTCAGATCCGGGCTGACCCACGGGGTTATGGCCCAATACCGGCGGGGTTGGGTCAAAACGAACAAAGCCTTAGTCTACTTTCCCCGCTCCTTTCCGTGTCTAATCCCTCTCCATGTCATCCTGGGAAATCATGTATCTGAATCTTATGCACAGTGACAGCTAGATTAACTTGTATGACTAATGTCACAATGGCTTTGCCCATGTTTCTGTTGCTCCGTTCAGCATCAGGGTACAGATAGCGTCCAGGACGATTGGACATTTGAATTTGTTTTGTAAACTAGAAAGTCTTTAGACCAGATTTTGTTTGGTAAATAAATCCGTAGCTGTCTGAACCTGCCGACTAAGGTTTGGGTAGTGTAAAAACATGAGCAGCAACGAGATGGAGGGCAGACCCGTGGTGGTTTCTCTGGCAAGATAAACTGATATAGCGCCTGCTCGCGCCGGTGTTTTTGTGCGTATTTGGGAAGGTTTACATATATTTGCCAAACTTTGGTGTACACGGTTTCGTCATGCTAGACTGGTTAATTTGCAAACTATAGTAGCACTTCAGAATCTACACTCATGTTTATATCTGTCTGAAAATGCAGCCAGTTGAGACAAGTACGTGGGATGTAAGGTCGTTTGATGTATATATATTCCCATGATGATTTGCGCTATCTATTTGATCCTAACACGACGGAGGTGGAACTAGGGACGACCCCCCGCTCCTCGGTCGCTCCCGTGCGACCAGGGGGCGGAACCCTAATCCCCGCCTCCTCCTCTCCCTCCAGCCGCCGCGGCGCGCCCGCCATGGCTTCATGGCATGCCGGCCAGCGGCTGGATCTCTCTCCCGGCGCTGGAGGTTCGTGCGGGCGGCGTCCTCCACGGGCGGTGCTCGCCGGCAGGGCGGTCGGGTTCGACGCAGCTGTGGCGGCGGACTGCGTCGGGTCGTCCTTGCACATGGAGGCGGCGGCGTATCTCGGTGCTTGGGCGGCGGGTTTCGCCGGAGCGGAGGGGACGGCCCAGCTAGGGCGGCCTCTCCTCTCGCCTGCGAGGACGGCCTGGGCGGTGCGAGCTCGGCGAAGCTCGGCCAGGCTTCGGGCTCTCGGGTCTGCCGAGGCGGTGTCGGTCGGGTCTCGGGGTGCAGGTGCCGCTGGTGTTGACGTCAGCGGTGCAGCGGCGTTGGCGGAGCTGATATGGGGCGATCGGGCCTCGATCTGGGCTGGCGGTGGCGGGCCTGATCCGGCTGGATCCAGCCCTAATTGGATCTCGCAGCGTCCGGTCGGCACTCACCGCTGGTGATGGAGGGACGTTCCCTCCGCCGCCGGTGCCTCGGGGCCTGCTGGTCCGTGACACCTAACGTCCCCTCTCCGGTGATGCGTTGTGCCGTTGTTGGGCGTTAGCGAGCTCGAGGATGCCGGGGTGGCGGCCGGAAGGTGGATCGCTGCGGCGGGCTCTTGGCGTGGCGAGGATTCTACCCTCGGTCATGTGGATGGCGAGGAGAGGGTATCGGGCGGCTTTGGGGTTGGCGGCGCTTCGGCTTCGACAGCCCCCAGATCGTGTGCCGGAGGCCTGACTTGGGGACAACGGGCGTGGCGGAAGACGGGGAGCGATTCGAAGGTTTTTCCGGGCGAAAGCCCTGTGCTTCGGCACCATCGGCGGCGATGCTCATGCGGCTGATTACCCTCCGGGGCGCCGATCGGCTACCTCCCCTCGACGAGGGCTCGGTGAAAACCCTTGACCGTTGGTCTCGGTGGCGGCGGCGCGGTGTGTCGTTACCGTGTTGGGGGCGTCGTCGTGGAGCCCTGGCTCATCTCGGTCTTGGTTCATTGTCTCCGGTGGCAAGTTTAGGTTCTTCGCGGTTGTCTTGCTTATTTTGATCGGCTTTGTATAAGGGGTCTCCCCTCCACCTTGTATCTGTTTGGCTGATGTGGCTTTATTCTATAAAGCGGGGCGAAAGCCTATTTCGAGATTTGATCCTAACACAATCTAGCTAGTGTATCTGTGTGCCAAAAAATATTGGTACAGATCCAATGAAGACCCCATACTTTGTTGATTGAATACGACATATTTGTCTCTTCGGCCCCGTATGTCTTGCTCATTGAGTCTGACAAATTAGGACCGTATTTGCATCTTTTTTTTTGAACGGGAAAGGGTCCGAAGACCCGAAAAGCTGCATTAAATTATCAAAGAGGAGAGCAGAGAAAGCAGGATAGAAAATATTGCGAAAAACACCCTAGGACTAAAAATGAAAAAGCAATCAGGTCCTATGGTGTCTTCTCCACCGCAGCCGTCAACGAGCTCCTTGCGCCGGCCACCAAAGCGACTCCGGGGACGAACCACTTGGCGTCGCTTAGGAGGGAGCTCCGGCGAGGTGCTCCAGAAAGGGCCTCCGAACTGGAGGTTTGAAGAAGCGCAAGCAAAGCGCATCAAGGTCGCCCTTCGACCAGAAGAGGCAGCAGCCCCGCGGCAGTCGCCGCCACCCGTGGGCCGCTACGGATGAGCATCAGAGGGGAGAAGATCCCCAGCGGTCGCAACTTCAAACAGAGCAGGAATGGACCAGAGGAGGTAGATCTCTTCAAGCCAAACTCCACCACCTCGATGTCGTTGACGAAGAAGGAGATCCAGCCTCCATGGAAGCTCCAGCTCAAGG
Source organism: Avena insularis (assembly GCA_023614405.1). Classification (NCBI taxonomy): domain Eukaryota; kingdom Viridiplantae; phylum Streptophyta; class Magnoliopsida; order Poales; family Poaceae; genus Avena; species Avena insularis. The sequence continues at coordinate 1,651,339 of CM042691.1, forward strand.
TACCAGCTCCCGAGCGAATAAATGGTTGCAGCCCAGCTTCCCCACTCCCCCCCACCGCCACGGCCGGCCAGGAGCAGATCCACCTCGCCACGCGCCGCACCGATGCACCCATCCCCCTCGCCTCCACGGCCGGCCGGGACAGGGCATCTCGCGCCACCACCTCTCAAACGAAAGCAAGCGACAGAAGCTTTATTCAACGGAGCGGCTGCTCCTCCTTCCTTCCTTAACTCCGACCATCGAAGCACAAGGGAGACCATGAGAAGCCCTAGGAGCTCATGGATCCAGTCGCCAAGATCTAGAGCGCTGCTACCCCTACCGGGAAAAAACGCCCACTACCGGCACAAGGCCAAACACCCTACTACCTACTACTACTCCGGCGACCCCCCCCCCCCCCCCCCCGCCACCACTTCTCACCGGCTAGTCCGGCGAGAAGGGCGCGGGCGAGCCCCGGTCTCTCATGGGAGACTCTCAAAGCTACAGGGAGAGGAGGGGCCGAAAGGAGGGACTCGCTTGCCCGGGATGCGTCGATTGGCTGAGCTCTCCCGTATTTGCATCTTGGAAATGGATTGAAAAACTGCATAAGAAAATATAGTGAAATATAGCACATGGAAGAAATATAAGGTACATCTTGTAAACTTTAAAGAGACTGCTCCTCAAGAAAAAGACATTGTTGGGGATGTTTTGGGCAAAATAAATTCCCGACCGTATCATTTTAGTAACTAAAAGAAATAATAAATATTGATACAATTTGAAGAGTAAAGAGTCCATCAATTTGGAGTGTGAGAATTGGAGAGTATATATTTTCTAGAGTGTTATTCTCCAATTTCAAATACTGAGACTCAAATTTGACGTTTTCGTTGGCCTTCGGTTGTCTAGGGTTAGTACCTTCCTATTATGTTGGAAGTTTTGGAAGCACATAATTCAAGTAAATTCTTTCTATATCTATTATTATAAAAGGTTGTTTCATGCATAGGTGTGGTCGGTGTAGAGGGAGCGGATGATTGAAAGGGTGCCACACATCCCCATCCCAAGTGCTCACCATTGGTTTTCCCTCTACTCCCTAACCCGAGGGAGGCGAAGGCGTTAGCGGAGTGGGATGAGGTGGCGTTGAAGGTGAATGGCTTTGTTGAAGCGACAGGCAGAGGAAGTAGCAGAGGCATGTTTGATCGTAGTTATTCTTTTCCGTTGCAACGCACAGACATGTTTCCTAGTTAGGAACTTACTTCACATTTTGAGGAATCAAGTAAGTGAATGCCTAAATCTCAGGCGCCTGAGAACTAGTTATGTCTAAGTTGATGATGTCATCCTAATATTTGTACTAATTCTGAGTTGCAATCTAATTGCAACTCATAAGATTAGTACTAATTCTCAGTTACAACCTAGTTGCAACTCATTAAATTCTCAGTTTCACCCAAGTTGCAACTCATGTGTAACTTCTATTTTGCATGCATCACGAGGTAAATCGAACGGTGAAAGAGGCTGAGACTTAAGAAGTTCTCAAGCGCCTGAAAACTAGCAAATCCGATCAAGTAATTGTCATTTCAAGGTTTTTCCCTTCATGATTGTGCATATATGCTTATTCTCGAGGAGATCCTTTTTCTTGGTGTACCAGCTAATAGTGCTAAAGGGGTTCCCAAGAAAGTTCCCATGAGAACCAAAATCGACTCTAGATGCATCAGATAAATCAAATAAGAGTGTGGTTACAGCACTGAATGTTGTCTGCAAAGGAACAACACACGTGAAGAGAATAAATAAAAGGAAAAGGATCCGAAGCCAAGCGAGGAAGAACAAAGAAGCCAACAAGGAGGGGGTATCACATCCTTTCAGCCAAGAAAACATATTTTTTTCTTTGGTGAAGAAGGCATGGCTATTTTGAGATTTGTTGTGTAAAAAAGAAGAAACCGCAACATATGGTATATAAGTGGCATGAAAAAGCACCTTGATAAATGGGAGTTGTGGGCACACGTAAAGTGCACCCACGGGGCTACTACCAGTCCAAGCTAGCTGAATTTTGGTAGTAGGCAGAGTCGTGCTCAATGAACATGAAGAGACAATTGTCATAAATAAATCCAAACATAATACATGCAATGCTCAATGAGCTTGCTTCGTATCAAAATTAGATGATCTTTTATTATGTTCGTATGTTTTTTTGTCTAACTAATTAGCTCTTTATCTTAATTGTGAAAGAATAGTGTTCTCTTTTTGCTCCTTGCTTTTGATCTCCATATTAAATAACGATGATTGAAAGTTTACTAAATTATAACAGCACAAATACTCTGCGGGCATATAATAGAGTATATTCGTACCCTGTTGCAATGCAGGGGCACTTATTACCTAGTGAATAGAAACAAATATAGCGACCTCAACGCTGGCATCTGACAAAAGAGAAAGAATGTACTCTTATTATTTAATACATTACTACAATACATTTCCAGCCTCCCAGTTCCAGGCAGCTCAGAAAAATTTGACCACTTGTTTCCCCATCACATAAGCTTGAAATGAAACAGCCAATCTTCTCGTACACATGTAAATACTACAACTCACACCCATTTAATGATTTACTTAAGTAAATTGTATCTCTCGGTATGATTACTACTACTACTAGAGCACGACGGCATACGCCACGCAAGCTGACACAATATACGAACCACTTAGTACAAATACAATCACATTACTTTGGATAGCGGCGGCAGCGGTAGGTAGTATACAGTAGTAGTTTTATGATGTCTTGTCGCGGATAAACGGATATGGCACGATTGATTGATCAAGCGGTGGCACCAGCAGCGATGGGCATGCTGTGGAGGACAACGGTCTCGACGGTGAGTCCGGGGCCGAAGCCAAAGAGGACGCCCCAGTCCATTCCCTCCCCTGTGGTGGTGTGGCCATCCTCGGCGGAGCGCTTGCGCATCTCGTCCATGATGAAGAGGACGCATGCGCTGGACATGTTGCCGTACTCGGAGAGGACGTGTCTAGTGGCGCGCATCCGCTCCTTGTTGAGGTTTACCTTGGCCTCGACCATGTCGAGGATCGCCGGCCCGCCTGGGTGCGCCACCCAGAAGACGGAGTTCCAGTCATGGATTCCCAGTGGCTTGAAGGCTTCCTCCAGGGCGCGCTCGATGTTCTTGGAGATGAGCCCGGGCACGTCCTTTAAGAGGTGGAAGGTGAGGCCGACCTCCCTGAGGTGGCCGTCGATGGCACCCTCCGAGTCAGGCAGGATGGTCTGGCTCGCCGACACCAGCTGGAACAGCGGGCGCTCGATGGACATGTCAGGGTCGGCGCCGATGATCACCGCCGCAGCACCGTCCCCGAAGAGCGCTTGGCCGACTAGGGAGTCGAGGTGGGACTCGTGCGGGCCGCGGAAGGTCACGGCGGTGATCTCCGAGCAGACAACCAGCACGCGCGCGCCGCGGTTGTTCTCGGCCAGGTCCTTGGCGAGGCGGAGCACCGTGCCACCTGCGAAGCAGCCCTGCTGGTACATCATGAGGCGCTTCACCGACGGACGCAGGCCGAGCATCTTGGTAAGCTGGTAGTCGGCGCCCGGCATATCCACACCGGAGGTGGTGCAGAAAACGAGGTGGGTGATCTTTGACCGTGGCTGGCCCCACTCCTTGATCGCCTTCTGTGCCGCCGCCTTCCCGAGCTTGGGGACCTCGACGACGACGATGTCCTGACGAGCGTCCAGTGACGGCGCCATGTACGCGCACATGTTGGGGTTCTCCTCCAGGATCTCCTCCGTCAGGTGCATGTACCTCTTCCTGATCTGAGACTTGTCGCCTGAAAGCACCAACGTTGTACCGATTGTAATTAGCACGCGTGTCCATCCCACAAAAGGCAAAAAAAAAAGCATGCAGTCATGGGTTAATTAGGTGCGCAAGTGCTATCTACATATGGATTTTGCTCGATTTAATATCCGGGATTATTAGCTCACAGGTCAACTCTCGTGCGTGTTCGTTGTCGCTTTCTGTCGCAATAGCTGGTTCTAGGTACCCTGACAAGTCATGGTCGTGTCCGGTAGTCAGATTCTGCACTATAGGTATCTCTAGATTGTCCTAGCTAGCTAGGAACTTATTAACAGCTTGGCGCTGTTTTAGATTTCTTGTAAAAAGTGATAATTATTGTTTTATCGACGACAACAGAAATAAAATTTCTACTTTTGTGAAAAACATATATTGTAGCAGATCCATTGATGAAATATAAATTATGTAAACAGATCGACCGATCAAGTACTAATAACCTGTAAACATGCTAGTAGCTAATACTATATCTAGGACACTGGACTGGACACTGCCTGCCATAGCTAGTAGCCTAGTACTGTTACCTAACTTGCAACTAAAAAACGAACAGCAGTTCAAAGGGAAATAAGTTTGACGTTGCCAATTTTTCATGGCCACGCTTCTTGTGTGCGTTGCACTACTGTCTGGCTTCCCCCTATTGCATTCTTCACTATCAACAAAGTATAGTTTTATTGAAATTACTATACTTAAAAAGAAGATTCATCATATGTATGCACATACATAGCCATCAACATTCCCAAGAACACAAATATATATGTATACTTACACATCCTTTTGAACTTCTCCTTGAGGTCGGCGAGGTGGTCGCTCTTGGTGATCTTGAAGTAGTAGTCCGGGTAGTCAGCCTGGTACACACAGTTTGCAGGCGTGGCCGTGCCGATTGCCAGCACCGTCGCCGGTCCCTCCGCCCGCTGCGCCTTCCTCACCTCCTCCACGGTCATGGTGGCGGCCATCTCTGGATCTCCTCACGTACGTACCAGCACAGACCGACCGAGAGAGGCTTGATGTAGTTTGCGGGGCGCAGAGGGAAGCAGCTGATGAATGACAGATGGTGCTTGTACTGGTGTGGTGTGGTGTGTGTGCGTGGACAGGATGATATATAGGCTCTGGGAAAAGGGTGGGTGATGGACTCCGGGGGCAGGGGCAGGGGAAGGAGGGTTAGGTCAGTTGGACGGGAGGATGGAAGGCCACGAGTGCATAAGGAGGGGATGGGTGGCGCGTGCGACACGTCTACCAACCAATCCCGAGGAGTGGGAGTTAGTTGGGTCGCTTGGCCTTGCCCAGTTGCCGCCGCATCCCCATCTCCGGCCCCCACCCGCCCGGGCCCCCTCCCTGCTCCCCCCCCCCCCCCCCTCCCCCCTCCAGACGCCGGCGAGGGGGTCACCCCTCGGCCTCCTGGTCGCGGCGGTCACCGGGCCAATAGCAAGCAACGACGTGATTTGGTTGTATCTTGCTAATCCAGTGATTTGTCCACCAGGCTTCAGTGCCAATTAAGAGATGCAGGTGCCGAACGGCGCCTGGAATCCGGGTGATGGAGGAGTTGCACTGCGGTACACCCAACTCGATGCCGCAAATGTCTGCAATCTCCCTTGTTCAGGTTATCCATCTCGTGTATCTTCTCCACCTCCCTGATTTTGTTCAGAAATTTCTCCCTTAATCACTTCTCCCGACGTGTGTTGGTCAGTGGTGTTACAAGTAGTATTTGCATACATCCTTTGTCTTTGGACCATCATATTTTCTGTCAGCATCGATCGGAAGTTTATTCTTTCTACTCCCTCCGATCCAAATTAATTGATTTGGATTTGTCTAGATACATCCGAATCTAGATAAACTCAAGTCAATTAATTTGGATCGGAGGGAGTACATCATTGTTGCTAACTATGACCACATGTAGTATTTTTTTCTGAATTCACATTGGGTGCCTAGCGAACCTCCCATTCGGGTTGTAGTTTTGTTCTGCCCAACACAGGCCGCATTAGTTGTTCAAAACACAAGCTCTAGATTTGGCGCATGTTTCCATACTGATAATAATTTTTGTTAAGCTGCACAAGATTGTACTGTATAATTTTGATGAAGAATTTCTCTACATAATTATATGTGAAAGCCAATATTGCTTTCTATCTAAATACTGTCTTATGTTTTCCATATAAAATTATTGATGTTATGACGTGATTTTTTACTGGATTTTTTTACATCGAAACAATAATTCTAACATTCTTCTTACCAACCCTGAACGTAGGCACAACAATTGGGGATACTAAGTCATACTCCAATGAAAGAAAAAAAATGGAAGCTCAAAATAGGCTAGTTAATCTTATGAGGATTAGATGTTTTAGCTACGATGTGCCGGAAAAATATAGAATGGGCCTTTTCATTGTTTTTTTATCTCCGGCAAATTGAAGGTTCTTGTTTACCATTTCTTAGGGTGAAAGTTGTCTTGGAGTAATAGTCACTTTTGATTTGAAGCTCCCTGTTTTCGTATAGGATGACAGTGAAAAGAATGTAACAGAAGCATTGCATTCTCTTTCTATGCCTCACATAGGGCTGCTGGTTTGTCGCTCATGTAGTCATATTACTCCTATAACTGCGCCTGCGCTACCTGGCCTCCCCGAGCTCTCCCGATCGCAGCCTGCTTCCGTCCATTCGATCGCTGCGCGCTGTCCCTTTTGCTCGCTGCGCGCGTCTGTCAGCCGTTGGATGCGTCGCCGGCTTTTTCTCACCCGGGCCTTCTTTTGATCACCCCATGACAGGCTGGGGCCATGCGCACATGGGGCCAGGGGCAGAGACAGCGGAGTGTGCTCCCCTGCGTCGCGTCTCTCTCCTTGCCCTTTCGGTTCCTGTTCCTGTGCGCGTAGGGCAGCAAAATATCCCAAACCACGTCCTCATCTCCTCCCCAATCCCCGCCTCCTCCCCTCGACCTCCTCTCCTACTCCCCGATCCGGAGACTCTGCTTGGTACAAGAGCATAGCCCCAACTATGTAAGCTGTAGACAGTACTAAATGTAAAAAATATGAAAACTGCATTAGAATGTGCAAGTAGAAAAAGAGGTCTTGTTTGGTATAAGAGGATGAGGTCAGGTGAAAAAGAGGTCTTGTTTGGTATAAGAGGATGAGGTCAGGTGAAAAAGAGGGAAGATCACAAATTACCGTGAATTAGTTGACAGTTTGTATACATAGGAAAGTTGCCATCCTGTAGACAGCTCAGTGATTACTATGTTAGTTCTCTAATTATTTGAATTCAATTTTATGGGTTGATCTTATCCTGTATTTGCATCTAACTGAATTAGCCATCTACTTTTCAGGAACTGCAACAAAGGAGAAGTGTGCAACTGTGTGACACGTTCATCCTTGATTATTTCTGTTATTTTGTGAGCTCTCTGCTCTGTTCTTTATTGGGGGTTCCTTGGTCCTCAAATCAGTACACAAAAGGTAATTTCTCTGAATTCTTGAAAAATATAAATTTAGAGTTCCTGTCCTCTGAAATAAGTTTATGTCCTTATTTCTAATTGCAGCTTTTATATTTCTAAGTGACATGGCTATTCTTTCTGGATGTGGATCTATGATATGTAACTAAGTAGCTCCATGGCCTGCCTTAGTGTGAGCCTCAGACAACGCATGCCCAAGGATTTTGTCTCTGTGTTACCTCATAGATGATAAAAAAAATACTCAAGTGACCTTGTTGATAAAAAAATACTTCCATGCACGTTACCCATATATATTCTCTTTGAGAGTTCGGTGGCCATTGTTGCAAAGTCCAGTGGTTCAGTTTATTATTGATTTACCAAAACTCTTATGCTCTGCTTTCCTACTTTGTCTATCACGAGACACTGCAATACGTGGACTATATGAAATCATAGAAGATAATAGCTTCACTTAATGTTTATTTCTTGCTGCATAGTCATTTGTCGTTTAGTCTAATTCAAGTCCTAATAATGGAATAACCGTATTGATCAATTTTCTGGTTTTCTGAATATTTTGATTTCTGAGTGGATGTAGAAAAGAATCTGTACTTTTTTGGGTCTAGCAGATGTACACTGTATGTGGTATCCAAGACAATGGCTTCAGTTCTATCTCCGTGTTGTTAATATATGTTCCTGAGCCTGTTGGAAGTAGCTTTCTACCCTTCATTTTCTCAAATCTGTAGAAATAGATCCGTATGCATTTTTAGTATAATATTGTTGTATACTCCCATGGTAGAAAAATAAATACATGCTGTGACCGTTGTGAGCTACTGATCCTTGTTAGTAATTTATTTAATCTTTGCTCCATTGCAGGAGTTAGAAAAGAACTTTCAAGTCAGGTCCTGATTTTTATAGCAGGGTCATTCACGAAGCTAGAAGGTATGTAATGTATTTCTCTTGCCTATTTATATATGGTTTTGGTCTCTAGATGTGTCGACTGTGCCAACTGAGTTGCTCAAGTTTTCAGATCTGGTTCTACCAAAGAATTGTGTTGACAGAGTGGTGTTCAGAGTCATTTCCATTCACTAATTCTTATATTTGTTTATCGCATGATTCATGCCAATGTCAGAAAATACATATTTTGGAATTTTAAAAAGCAAATATTTCACATTGGATTTCAGTTCAACAATATGCCGCGCTACTCCTGCTGATTCTAACTTGAGAAAAATTAAGAGGTTCGAGTGTATTCATGTTATTCTAGGTTTATTATCCTTGAATACCTTTTTAATTACACCTGGCTCATCTACTAGGCATAATGATTGTTATAGTATAAATACCGCTTTCTGGGCTGGTATATTACTCCTTTAAAGCATGCTGCTCCGATCTCCCTGGCGTTTAGGTTTCGTTTCCAATATCTTTTCTTGATTTCGTGTCTTGTCCCTTGATATTTTATGCTCAGAAATATCAGAACTCAGCTAACAAAAGGTATGGAGAAATTGACAACAGTTGCACCCCCATTGGTGAGTAGGTCTATGGAAACACCAAAATAAATTCAGCTGTACCAATGTATTTTTAGCTATAGCGTGTGAACGTACGATACCATGCTCAAATAGTGCTCATGTATAACCATCATGATTAGAGACCGAATCGTGTTCTTGTTAGCATTTAACGATATTTGTTATGTTAATCAACATAACCATAGTCTAGAAGAAAATACCTATCATGTATATTCATCGCTTCCCCGGGGCACTGGTGTGGCAAAGGATCTACATGGAGGAAGAGGTTGAAGCCAAGACAAAGATTAGGGTTTGATACTCGAAAAAACTGATGGTAAATTAAATTTCATGTTATAAGTGCCAGGTACTAAGCATGTTGCATTACGTAGACTGAGGCATTAGCAGATTTCTGTTTCCAAAAAAACTAATCAATCAACTTTTTTACATGCTATGTTGAATATAGCAGGTAGGAATACTGCTCTGATAGAGTGGAGGTAAGTTCGTGCTGTTGGTTTACTTGCCGATCTTAATAACTGTGGTCATTTACTAAGGCATTTAGCTGTGAAAGGAGATGATGCCCCTGAATGTTACAAGTTTTTGTACCAGTTGTTCCTCGTTCTGTCTTCCTCTATACACTTATTACTACTGGTGATACAGGAGGTTCTCTAGCTGTTCCCACAACCTCGGAATTCAGGTGCATGCTTGCTTTTACATTCTGCTTCTTAGCATATATTCCCCTTTCTCACTTTACAGGTTCGAGGATCGGTAGGATTGGCTGTCTTCTCCTTGTCTTTCCTGCTCTGCTCCCATGTTTGTCTTCTGCTTTCCTCTGTGTTCGGCTGTTTGTTTGAAGGTTTTCTTATATTCCTTCCAACACTTCCTGTCTTGTTTACATGGAGCTGTTTACTGAATCTTTTGGCTCTATTTCAGACATATCCCTTGCGTTGTATTTGTGTGTTCGGTTTCCCCCTTATTATTGTGCAATGTTGGCTAGGATGTGTGGTGTTGTTTTGTTCGTCGTGCCTATTTCAGAGACCGTTGCAACACAAATTATGTTTTGTGGAAAAAGTGCAGAAGTATATTTAATGTACCATGTACTCTCACTTGCATGTTTCTGGTTAAATAATTTCGACAACACTGAGTATGTATGTCTCATAAATACTTTCATTAGGTTTAGTATGCAGCGATCGAACATGTACTACACGCTTTAAGCACTAAGCGGTTGTTGGTTGTCACTTGACACTCAGTTGTCCAAAAGTAATAATGGCTTCTGAAATTTGCAGAGTTTAGTGGAACGTTTCACACACATCTTTCATGTACTTGGCTACCAACATGGTGTTTGCACTTCGGCTATTGCCAAGAGAAGATTCATGCCCTTTACCACTGCTTTGCCTAAAATAAAGATGCATGCCTCTATTCTTTTTGTGATATAATCATGTATTCTGCAAAGATCGTTTCTTGCATGGTAAGCTACTTGCAGTTCGTGTCATTCTCTGTAGTTTTCTTAATAAATATCATGCCCCTAGCATTTAAGTATGCAGCATTTTTATTTATCTAATATTTTCTAAACAATGTCAGGTTTCAGAGTGAGTCGGTCTGCCCAGTGCAGGGCATTGGTGAAACCAACAACTCAGGTTGTTTGGTGACGGTTCAACAAGTCTCTACCCTATTTACCAGACGATCTCCAGCATGAAAATTCAGTTGCTTGTTGTGCAATTAGTAGGTGTGCGTGTGTGATTGTTCACATTTTACAAGCAGAGCAGCCCCTGGTAAGGTTCATTGGATCGCCTTTTTTTGTGTTCACTCCGGGATATTGCTGCCAGGATATGAAATGTAATATTCGCCTTGACCAACTGAAGATTGTCGAGTAGATGGTGTTCAGTGTTACGAATACTACCCAATTATTGTAAATCTTCAGAGTCCAGGGATGTGAGAGTCACAAAGAATGCATGCCGCATATTTGTTTAAAACATTTGAGCAATTCTTAAGCAGGGAATGCACTCTACAAGGTTAGGCCTACTTCCATTGTTACTAAACTACCAGCATTTGTCTTTCCATTGGTTCTGAACTATAACATTTATCATTCGCTAACTCTCTTTAGAAATATGTATTTGTGTTAGATTCAAGGCGAAACAATTTTGATGGCATGATTTTATTTTTTAGTTTTCCAAAAACACATTTGTGGAATTTGCTGCTCATTTGATAGTTCTGGACTTCTTGTGTTGGTCTTAGCTACTTTGTACTCACTTATCACATATTCTGGTCATGGTAATTGCTCTTGTATGGCAGATCCGAAAATATTCTCCTATTATCATTAGATTTTGTAAATCATATATTGTATGTCACCAGTTTTTTCCTCTTTTCTCTGGTTATCTTTCCTGCTGCTCTATTGTTATTTGGCTTGTTGTAAAATGTGAGTTGGACATTGTAGCCAAGTGCACAGTTACAACAAGATCAGCGTCGCTGACATTACGACATATCTTGCATTCACGTAGCACCATCCACTTTTATGCTCTGTTTACTTGGCTCCCTTTTTTAGATGTAGTTATACAAGGCAATATTCCAAAATCAAGGCATATCATAGCTGGTAGAATTGCATGCAGTGCCAAATTTTTGGCTCGGTTGGCTTTGATAATAAGATTGAGCCTATTTACATTTAGATAAGAACATAGCATGGCAATAATGCTATTATTTTGTAGCTACATCACAATAAGTTAGATGGCTCCGGTGCTTTGCAAATAAGATTTGAACCTATTTCCATATAGAAAAGAAGATATCATGGAAATAGTACTATTATGAAGTGACATCACATTGAGCAAGTTGAAATATTATTCTTCAAGTTGGTCTCTAATTTAATTTTGTGTTACATTATGCAGTGAATACTCAATGCATCTCAATGCTTCTCGAATTAAATTTCTTCAAGCTCAAGACGATTTAGTAAAGTCTATGATGGAGTCAGCTCGGAAAGAGCTATTGTACCAGAGCCAAGACAATCAATCCTACAAGGAACTTCTCAGTATACTTATTGTTTAGGTCAGCAGTAAGGATGGTAATTTTATCCACGGATATCCAACCCGGTGGGCAAGGGTATGGAGGCCTAATTACATCCGGTGGGCAAGGGATGGTAATTTCATCCCTGTTTCACTAGTTAGGGCAAAAAATGGTGTCCGGCTACTAATGGTGGAGCCGTGTGTTAATTTCTTGTTTTGCATCGAAGCCCCTTGTGGGTATTTTACCAATGAATCATCAACTTTGGATACATAATCCAAGGTCAATAAACTTTTGGGTAAATAACCAATTTTCTCTTTTTCTCATCAAGTGGTATTCAATCTGGGTCTGGCCAGGTAATTGCTTACCTGAACCCACGTTTCTTCGTAGTGATTTTTTGCCCAATCTTATACTACTTTGTGTTTGTTCTTGCGATATTTGTCTATAGTTACTGGTATTTGTCTACCTGGCCAGGTATTTACCAAGCAATGCTACAATGCATACAAAGAAAAAAGTCACTGCTGCATCTATCTTAGTGAATTCGCTGCTGACTATTTGATCTGATGTAAACAGAACATTCCAAGGTATGCTTACCTTCCATGTCCAGCAAGACGTACAGTCGTGTTATTAGGCTTTCTCGGTGCACTCTGTTACCTGCCAGCTTCTTCCCGGGATTAGCTGCCGCTGCCACTGCTTCACCACCCGCGACAGCAGAACTATCGCACTCCCTCCTGCAGGGTGCATGTTCAGTGAACTAATAAAGACCCTTGTTGAAAGAAAAACTAATAAAGACCCATGTATTTACTACTGCTTGAATGGGCTATCTGGACCACGATGCAATTTCTATACAACTGGTACATGTTATTATGATGTGGACTTGTAAACTGCTGCTCTGGTGTGCTTCCTCGCTTGTCTGATCTATTCATTCTCTTTATGTGATTTACATATTTCGTCAACTACTCCAAAATGTGTATTGTTGTAATGGTTGCCTTATATTTCTTCCTCTGATATTATATTGTTGTAATGCGTACAATACATGAGAACTAATAATAGATGAATTTTCTGTTTAACATTTATATTGCTTACATGTATATTTTTTTTCACTTTGATAGCTATTTACATCTGGTGGACCTCATTATATTATTTTAGTTTGCATTGTTGTTTGTCTCCTGCTTATTTCTTTTTAGTTTGTAGATAGATTTCATAAGTTCCACCATCTATAATAAATCGAGCCAGTAGGCGGTTAAAATTTTCCTTGGATTACAAGATGCATGACTGCACGAGGCGGGGTGCCGGATGGCTGGAGCTGGATACATGGGAACCACATCATGTGACTTTGTTTGGACCGTCACATGTGGGTTGAATGGTTCATTTTTTTACCAGATTAGCAATCATTCTCCCTAGCTATGGTACCAAATCTGCTATCGTTTATTAGAGGTTTCATTTTAGTCCCCGATCGAAACCAATTGAGTGACTCTCAAATATTTTCAAAGAATGTTTTGTCGAGGAAGACGTGTGATGGTGGAGCGGGGTAAAGGAGGAAGACACGACGTTCTCCGTTCTCTTGTTGTAATGCGAGCGAGAAAAGAAGGTGGTGTAAAAGCTAAACATATTTATGAAATAAGACATGATCTACTTCTCGTTCGTAACAACGCACGGATATTCAATTAGTATATATACTTAAACATCCTTTTGAACTTTTCCTTGAGGTCGGCGAGGTGGTCGCTCTTGGTAATCTTGAAGTAGTAGTCTGGGTAGTCAGCTTGGTACACACAGTTTGCAGGTGTCGTCGTCTCGATTGCTAGCACCGTCGCCGGTCCCTCCGCCCGCTGCGCCTTCCTCACCTCCTCCATGGTCATGGTCGCGACCATCTGGATCTCCCCACGTACGTACCAGCGACCAAGAGAAGTAGCTTACCAGTGCCCGGGCGTGAGAGGCTTGATATAGTTTGTGGGGCGCAAAGGAAGCAGGACAGAACCACTACAAGAAAAATATCCTTTTATAACGAACGATTTTCGTGGTTGAAAGCCCGTTTTTCGTGGTTAAAAAGCCTTCTATGACAGATGCCCTTCGTGGTAGAAGTCCGTCACAAATGAATCTACTATGATTTTTTTTCGACCGTGGCGGATCGCATCCTTCAACCACGAAAAGTCGTTCTGTCGTAGATCTGTTCGCCAGCCGCGTTGACTGCTGACGTCATGCAAACTGCCACGTGTCGAACGCCGTTAATGGCCAAATAGCGTCCTTAACTATCAATAAAACCATGGTAGAAGTCAGGCTTAGCCAAGGCCTGATAATTATTAAGTGGGTCAGCCCATTAAGAAGCCCAATAGTATCATGACCCATTATTATTTCTTCCTGCACTATTTGAATTGGTCCCCTAGTACTGACCACTGCGACCCGCAAACTTTTAGACCCGTTACTATTCTGACCAGCACTGTTTAAAATGATTCCATTTGTGCGGCCCGTAAACTATCGGGTCCGTTACTGTTTCGTCCTGGGCTAGAGAGTTGTAAGAACTATTGTACTCCTAGAATTTTGATGTAATAATGACCTTTGTATCCGTGTACTTCATCTTAAACTGTGGGTGCTAGCATTTCGATCCAGGGACTAGCACTGCAATCATAGGGATCTTTACCTTAGTGGGTGAGATCTTACAGATGGTATCAGAGCACTGTGTTGCATGTAGGTTTGTGACCCTAAGATGGATTAGATTAAGAAAACCACTAGGAAAATTCAATACCACTATGAATTTCACACTTTGTTTCTTTTCATCTCGTAAACCTCTCCTAATCTTTTTTCTCATCTCTATGTGTAGATGACCGCCATCAACGAATCCGACAAGAAGGGACCACTGATGACTATGACCCTAGAATAGGAGACGGAGTTTCCTAAGACACTCAAGAACCTCATGATTAGCTTGGGGATAAATGGTGAAGCCATGTACAAGGGATTTCCAGTGATGGATGAAGGAGAAGAGTATTGGTGGGTGCAACTCCACTTGTATAAAAACAAGGAGGACAACAACAATGAGTCAGGATTCTGCATGGTCACCAACTCTGAAATGCATACGTCATTCTTTGAATCTGCAAGGAATGCAGCATGGGATGCCATTGAAGAACTTGGTGAAAGGCTTAAGTGTAGAATTCTCAACACTTATAATGACCTTAGAGAGGAGAATAAGCATACCCAAGACTTAGAGACCACCATAAAACAACTAAGGAGGGATATTATAGACTTAGTATGGGAGTCTTGTGATCAAGACAAACAGATTGCCTCCAAGGATGGCCAGATAGCTACCTTGACTAGTGAGTGAAGGACACGTATCCTGTAGTTGAACCACCACACTTGGTGTTTTCTCGCGTTCATAATTTGATCATACCGACTTATGTGGTATGGCAAAATTTTGTTTAAGTTGTGTTTGAACCTTGGTGTTTGTGATTGATTAATGTATGCCATGACTTGTGTGGATTAATGTTTTGTTGAATGACTTTGGATTTTGTTTTGCTACCTTATGTTTTTCCTTTTACTTGTGTCGTTTCTAACTTTACTCCATCCTATGCAATAGATGCCTAGCTTTGTTTACAGCACTATTGAGGAGTTCAAGGGAACTCGCTTTGGGACTCGCATTTTGCAGCTCGTCAGTGTGCTCGCTCTTCCCATCCCTACCATCAAGGGACTTCATCTCAGGAAGTTTGAGAGGAAGGACTTGTGGGGATTCAGGATGACTCAGCCAGGACGCCAGTCAGAGCCTCCAACAGAGGAAATTGCCTTCAAGATACTCCATGATGATCAAGAGAGAGTCCTCGACGTCGCCATGCAGGAGCTGATAGGACACCTATGTGGACGTCACTCCGCCGAGATCAAGGGCCACTACTTCCATCCCTTTGGGAGACGTGACGAGGACGGAGAGGCTATAGTGTTGGACAAGGCCACTAAGGATACCATTAAGCCTGTGCGACACTACCTCCAGGACTTATAGAGTCTCCTTAGGCACCTTGATACTGATAGGACTAATGTCATGCTTAGCAATGATGAACTACGCGTCCAGCTAAGGGAGAAGGACAAGGCCTTCGAGGAGAAAGAGGAGTGCATCAAGGAGATGGAGCAGAGGTTTGAAAAGCAAGATAAGAAGTTCAAGAACCAAGAGAAGAGGGTCCAAGATAGGAACAAGAAGATTAATGATATGAAGACTGAGATGGAGCTCAAGGACCTTGAGCTAGAGGCAGATCACGAGGTGATAGAGAGGTTGCGTTCACAGAAGAGAGAGCTTCAGGCGAAGGTGAATGCTTTGACCACCAGCCTGGAGGAGTACAAGGCAGGATTTGACACAACAAGACTTGCTCTAGAGGAGGAGGAAGTTGACATGGAGGAGTAGAGATGCCTATCTACCTACTCATTTATTTTATCGTTTTATTATCGATTCGCATTGATCATCCAACTTGTGGATGACTATGCTAGTGTGTTTTATCTTCGCGAACTTGTTGCTTGTGATGTTTTGAACCCTAAAAATTTATCTTGTGCTTGCTTGTTGGTGATTATTGTTATATGTTGTATTGTGCATGATAGGATATATGGGGTTATTTATCCTTACTTATCCTTATTAAAACCACAGATGCCTCCTCGTCGTGTCAATCCCAACAACAACAACAATGGCAATGAGATGAAACAGCTGATGACTGCACAGAGTTAGTTGATGCAGATGATGACTCGGTTTATGGCCAATCAGAATCAGAACAAAAACAACAACAACAACAACAACAACAACAACAACAACAATAATAACAGTAACAACAACCAGAACAACCCACCAACTTTTTATATGCTCACAAGGTTTCTAAGGTTGAGGCCTGCTAAGCTTTCAGGTACAACTGATCCTATGGTAGCAAATGATTGGCTATGTTCTGTGAACAAGGATTTGGTCACAGTTGGTTGCACTAATGCAGAGAAAGTCAGGTTTGCAGCTCATTTACTGGAAGGACCAGCAGCTACTTGGTGGGATAACTTTCAAGTCACTAATCTTATTGAAGAAGTGACTTGGGAAATATTTGAGGATGGATTCCGCACTGCTCACATCTCTTCAGGAGTGATGGGGTTGAAGAAGAAGGAATTTCACAACCTTAAACAACGCCATCACAGTGTTGTTGAATATATTGAAGAGTTCAACAATCTTTCACGCTATGCACCAGATGATGTTAACACTGATGCAAAGAGGAAGGATAAGCTCCTTGAAGGACTGAATGATGAGATGTGCATGCAACTATCTGTTGCATATGTTCCAACTTATCAATCTCTGTGTGACAAAGCTACCATCTTGGAAAGCAAGATGAAACAAGTGGAGAATAGGAAGAGGAAGCATCATTTTGATAAGCATGGATCAGGATCATCTCACAAGCGTTCATTTGGTGAAGGTAGTGGAAGTTCTGGATCCCACAAACACGGGAATCATAACAACCACCACAACAGTAACCATCACCACGATAGCAATAAACATCATGGACACAACAATGGGGATCACCGAAACAACAAGAGTGGATTCAAGAGTCACCATAATGGACATGGCAACGGAAATCAGCCAGCAAAGAGAGACATCAGTCATGTTAAATGTTTCAAGTGCAAGAAGATTGGGCACTATGCAAATGAATGCCTAGAAAATAAGACTGATGGAGCCAACAAGCCAAATCCTTTTCAGAAGGGACATGTGAACCACATCAATGTGGAGGAAATCCAAGAGGAGTCTGATGTTGTGGCTGGTAAGTTCAAGATTAATTCCTTTCCAGCACTTATCCTTTTTGATACCGGCGCATCACATTCATTCATTTCAAGAGCATTTGTAGACAAAATAGACTCCCAACTGAAACAATTGGATGCCCTATTAAAGTAATCTCCCCAGGTTGAGAGATGATAGTAAATTTTGGATGTCATGATCTAGCTCTAGAGTTTGGAAAGTACAAGTTTCCAGTTAGTCTGATAATCCTAGAATCCCAAGGATTGGATGTAATATTAGGCATGGATTGGATGACCCATTATTAGGGAGTAATAGACTGTGCCAGACGAACCGTTACACTCACAACCCCAGAAAAAAATGGATTAGGTTCAAGTCTAACTTTGAACCCAAAGGGAGTAAGCTAAATTCTCTTAAGGGGTTAGCCTAGACAGTGTACCAGTAGTGAAGGAGTACCCGGATGTGTTTCCGGAAGAATTACCAGGAATGCCACCATATAGGGATGTGGAGTTTCTCATTGACTTATTGCCAGGATCTGGACCCATAGCAAAGAGACCCTACAAAATGTCAGGTGATGAGTTGAAAGAGATCAAGAAACAGCTTGGAGAATAGTTGAAGAAAGGATTTATCCAACCAAGTTCTTCGTCTTGGGGTGCACCAATTATGTTTGTCGATAAGAAAGACAGAAGTCAGAGCCTATGCATAGATTATCGGTCACTTAAAGAAGTGACCATAAAGAACAAGTATCCCCTACCTAGAATCAATGATCTTTTTGATCAGTTAGAAGGAGCTCGTGTGTTCTAAAAAATTGATCTTCGATCAGGTTACTTTCAGCTAAAGATTAGAGAACAAGATATACCAAAGACTTCTTTTACCACTAGATATGGATTGTATGAGTATACAGTGATGTCGTTTGGATTAACAAATGCACCAGCTTATTTCATGAACATGATGAACAAGGTGTTCATGGAGTTTCTTGACAAGTTTGTTGTGGTATTCATCGATGATATATTGATTTATTCCAAGAGAAATGAAGAACATGAAGAACATTTGTGTTTGATTCTTGAGAAACTCAGGGAGCACAAGTTGTATGCCAAGTTCAATAAATGTGAATTTTGGTTGAATGAAGTTGGATTTCTTGGACATATTGTGTCTGGGAATGGTATAGCTGTAGATCCCGCAAAGGTATCAGCTGTAACAGAGTGGGAATCTCCCAAAATAGTTAAAGAAGTCTGTACTTTCCTAGGCTTTGCAGGATACTATAGAAGGTTCATCGAGAATTTCTGGAAAGTATCTAAGCCGATGACAGAGTTACTAAAGAAAGAAAAGAAGTTTGAATGGACTGAAGCATGTGAGACCAGTTTTCAAGAGTTGAAGAAAATATTAGTGTCAGCACCAGTGTTATGCTTGCCAGATCTAGAGAAAGATTTTCAAGTATATTGTGATGCGTCTCATCAAGGACTGGGTGGTGTGTTAATGCAAGATGGAAAAGTGGTGGCTTATACCTCGAGACAACTCAAGACTCATGAAGTAAACTATCCTACACATGACTTAGAGTTGGCATCTGTTGTCCATGCACTCAAAACATGGAGACACTATCTGTTGGGAAAGCGTTGTGAAGTGTTCACCGATCACGAGAGTCTGAAATACATTTTCACCTAGAAAGAACTCAACATGAGACCAAGAAGCTGGCTAGAACTTATCAAGGATTATGACTTAAGTTTGCAATACCATCCCAGGAAAGCAAATGTCATTGCCGATGCATTAAGCCGCAAGGTTTATGTAAATGGCCTAACCAAAGGAGAATTGCCAGATGAGTTGTGTGCTCAATTTAAAGAGCTAAGATTGGAGATTGTGCCTGAAGGATATCTTATGTCTTTTGAAGTACAACCAACACTAATGGAAATCAAAGAAGCTCAAAAATTGTACAAGTAAATAGAAGAGATTAAAAGTAAAATTAGTAAAGGAAAGGCAAATGGATTTCATGAGGATGAACAAGGAACCTTATGGTATGAAAAGCGTATCTGCATTCCACAAGATCCTAAACTAAGGAAATTGATCCTGCAGGAAGCACATAATTCACCATATTCTATTCATCCTGGCAACACCAAGATGTACATGGATGTGAAGGAAAGATTTTGGTGGAACAATCTAAAGAAAGATATCGCGGAGCACATTGCTTTGTGTGACATGTGTAGTAGAGTAAAGGCGGAACATCAGAAACCGGCAGGGTTATTACAACCACTGCCAATACCGTATTGGAACTTGGATAAAATTGGTATGGATTTTATCATAGGATTGCCAAGGACTAGATCCGGATACGATTCTATGTGGGTTGTTATGGATCGCTTAACAAAAGTGGCTCATTTCATACCCGTGAATACCACCTATACAAGTGCTAAATTGGCCAAGATCTATATGAACAGGATTGTGTGTCTGCATGTAGTACCTAAGAGTATTGTGTCAGATAGAGGAACTCAGTTTACCTCGCATTTTTGGAAACAACTGCATGAGTCGTTGGGAACAAGACTAGAGTTCAGCACTGCGTTTCATCCCCAGACTGATGGACAAACAGAAAGGACCAATCATATTTTGGAAGATATGTTGAGAGCTTGTGCGCTAGACTATGGATCTAGTTGGGATGAAAGTCTGCCATATGCAACTACCAATCGAGCATAGAGATGGCTCCGTTTGAATTTCTTTATGGAAGAAAGTTCGCTAAAAGACACTATACCACCAGAAGAAGTTCAGCTAGAGAATGATCTCACTTATGAAGATAAACCTATCCAGATTCTCGAGACAACAGAAAGAGTCACTCGTACTAAGACCATCAAGTTCTGCAAAGTACAATGGAATCATCATACCGAGGAAGAAGCAACTTGGGAAAGAGAAGATGAGCTTCGGAAAGATCACCCTCACCTATTTGCTAGTCAATCTGAATCTCGAGGACGAGATTCATCTTAAGGGGGTTAGATTTGTAACATCCCAATTTTCATTAAACCAAATCATTCTCATGGCATTCATATCATCATATCATTGTGAGCATTGCACAAAATTTTCAAACTTCAAAACCTAGCAAACCCTAATTTTAAACCCCTCTTATTTGCATGTTTGGGGCATGTGTTTTATTTTTGTTTTCATACCCCAAGTGGTTTTGGAGTGGTTTATTGTGTTTAAAACACTTTTATATACTAGGATTATCCCACAAAAATGTGGTGAAAATTGAGTGGATTTGGAGTTCATTTGGTGCTTCAAATCATATTTGAAAAATCAAAACAAAAAAATAAAAATGCTTTAAGGAAAAAAATAGAGATCAGACCAGCCAACTGGCGCGGCCCAACTAGTAGCCCAGCAGTCGACCCGGGTTTTCCCCTCTCCCCTATGTTTCTCACCGTGCGCGCCGCACCCGCTCGCTGACAGGTAGACCCCACTGCCACCTCACCCCTTCGTCCCCAAACTCCGCGCGACAACCTGCTCCGCCGCTTCCGTTTCTTCGAATCAACGCGCGTTGATTCCTATTGATTGCAGGCGTAATTCCCTCCCCCTCCCCTGCTACTTAACCTCTGCCTCCGCTCCATTTCCCTCCACACCACAGCCTCTGAGCGCCGCCAGACTCCGCGCATTTCTCCTCGCACCGCCGCTGCTCCGACGAGCTTCGTCAACAAATTTCGGTGAGTCCCGTGCACGCCTTGCCCTCTAGTTCATGCTGTCATGCTCGCCATCGTCTTGTGCACCTCCTAACACTCGCCGTTTTTTTATTTTGCACCAGAGCCTCGCCTTTGTCACTGACTGCGAGCACCTGACACTCAGCACAACTCCGATGAGCAATCCTCGCTGTGTCTGTGCGCCCCTCCTTCATTCGCGACCGCCACTGCAACTACCCCTTTTCCGCGACCTCGATAAGCCCCTAAGCCCCCTACCTTACCCCCTGGCCTTGCCGGAGCGCCGTCGCCAGACGCGCCGCCACCGTGCTCGCCATTAGCGCTGCTAGGTTTTGGTTAGGTTGATTAGATCCGCTAGATCTAGGTCCAACGGTCTAGATTAGACGCCAGTGCGAAGAGGTATGGCCAGATATGAACCATAGGATCCCACTTAGATCTGACGGTGCACGCGTGTGACCCGCGTGAACCGTTACGGGCCAATCAGGAAGCGCCGTGTGTCTAGGGTTTTGATTTAAAAATCCAGATTTGATCTATTAGTTGATTTAACTTGTAAAATTCATAACTTTTGATTTACAAATCAGAAAAATACAAATTAGGTGTCTACAGATTCAGAAAAATGTGAAATTTGCATCTATGGCCTTACTTTGGACTTTTGCTTCTATAAAATTAGATTTTTGTGCAGAAACAATTGTAGGACTATTTTGGCTATAAAAATTATTAGGTATATTCTTTTTAGGTGTTTTTTGTGCTATTTAGACTTTAAATTGTATACTTTACCTTGTGTACTGTAGAGTTTGATTTAAAAAATGTGTTATGCACCTCATTGCATTTTTCTTGCATTCATATTATTTTTGAGTGTTATATTGATTTGTATATATTTTCTTTGAATTTTGTTGTGAAGATTTTGTGGATTGTGAAGTGGGTGATTGTGAGGATTGTACCTATTCCCCCTAGCTACCAAGGCAAGTGATATTTCATCTTATGTCCTATTATTTTACCTATTGCACTAGTGATTTTTGTAGTAGGACTTGCATGATAATTTTTCAAGTATATTGCTATGCTATGGTAGATCCTATAGATTATATATTGTTAGGATTTTTCCTAAGTTAGGAGCCATTGTATACTAGAATGCTTATACTTGCTATTAGAATTAGTGGGTGTAAAATTCATGTTGTGATATTATGGAAAGATTATGCCTATGTGTTTTGGACTAAGAAAACAACTTGTTAATGAAACACCTGGGTGGAATGGGACTTGTATGGTTTGTGTTGAGTGGTTACACAGGGCCCATTTCTATGGTTTACCCTGTGTATCACACTTGTGGATGGCCACCCAGGAACAAAGAGATTTGAGATGTTTTGTGTTGAGAAGCTTCCAGTGCAACCACATGGCATATGGGCTCTGCCTTGACCAACTAAGTTGCAAGAACTCAGCCAGATGGACAGATGGTGGTAGAGTTGATAGGATGGAACGCGTCCATGGTGGTCTGAGGGATTGCTTCTGAAAAGTCTCGTCTCGATGCATGTCGAGTCTTGTGGGGAAAGTGCACCACCTCTCGAGAGGGTAAAACCTAAGTACTTAGCCGTGTCCCCGGTTATGGACATTTTGAGCATCAAAGACATTGAAATGGTCAAGAATCTCCTCATCCCAATTTATCTAAGTTAAAAATTGTGGGTGAACAAGGGTAGAGGTTCACCAATGTCTATTGGTGGTTCCTTAGTGTTTTGTAAAGAAAAACTTAGTATTTTCAAACTAGTAGGATAAACCTTATTTGAGCAAAGCTAGCCTAACCACACTTAGCCAAATTCATGCAGATGTTAGTCTCTACTTTATAACTATGGTATCACTTGCCAATACAATTCCAACTATATTGACCCCTTGTGGCTGTAACTTATCATGTTGCAGGTTACTTTGATGGTGAGTAGGGTTATGAGTCTACACTCAACATGTTTGCCCATGGCACATGAAGATGAAGACTTTATTTATATGATATGTAATGAGAACTCTTTATATGTTATCCTTGGGCTATAGAGTTGTAAGAACTATTGTACTCCTAGAATTTCGATGTAATAATGACCTTTGTATCTATATACTTCATCTTAAACTATGGGTGCTAGCATTTCGATCCAGGGACTAGCACTGCAATCACAAGGAGCTTTACCTTATTGGGTGAGATCTTACAGTTTGGAAGGTTGGATGGGATTATCGATCTTGCAGGGTGCGCCCATATATATCATTCATGAGCCCATGCACCTGGTCGGCGACAGCATGCCCCTCCTTGGCCAGCCCTCCAGAACACCCTGTCCAACACACCATGGGAGAAGAACTCAAAGGAGAAGCTGTCTTTGCACAAGATGCAACCCTAGCCTCCAACTCGTCGTGAAATTGTATATATTAACCTAGAAAATTATACAACTGTTGAAAAAAGTAGCAGTTGAAAATAATGTTGTTCAGTTAAGTTGAACTACGTGTTACGCGGCTTCATCACTCACACCTCCCTCACACATTCTTGGATTTTCGTCTGCTTCCATACTTCTCAACTGAATCGTGCAACTCATAGTGGATGAAAATGTTACTACTAGTGGCATAGGTGTGTCCAATGGGAAACCTCCCTTAGCCTATCTAGTTCGTCCCAACTGGAGGCCCATGTGATGGTCTAGTGAGATCCATGAAGCCCATGATGATTCGGGTGAAGCTGAGCCCATGAAGCATCGTTTCCTTGAAGGATAAGACATGACTAGATATGAAAACTCTAGGGCTATGCCCCCAACTTGTAGCTGACTCAGTCAACACCTGAGACCTAGCTTCCTTATATAAGATCTCGGAGGGGATGCTAAGGAGGACACCTTAACACATATCACAAAACCTCCATATCTAATATGCGCACCATATCCATCTCAGTGCCATTATAATCTTCGATTTATCAATCAATCAAGAGCAGACAAGCAGGAGTAGGGTTTTCCCTCTGGGGCCTGAACCTGGGTAAACATCATGTCCCTGCTGTTTTCTGTTAGCTGACAAAGTCTCTGGCGCACTACTTAAAGAACATGTGTGCCCCCATGTGTGGTTTTGGTAATTAATGATAATGTTTATTGGCTTATGTTCGCATTGAGTTTTCCTTGTAGGATTTGTCCATAGGCAATGCTTGAACTATATGTTGGCTTCAAGGTTGGAAGAATAAGTATAAAATGAAGAAGATCAAGTGTTGATCAAGGTTTCAAGGAATAATCCAAAGATTTTTCAAGTAGAAGTTGAGCCTATGTCAAGTCTGTCTTGAATAACAAGATGGTGTGATATATGATGTGCCATCTCAAAGAGATAATATGCTTGAATCTTGCCATCCTTATGGTGATCATGGATATGTGAGGATATTCCTAAAAGAGAGGCTCTTCCATAGTGGAGTATGGGGGAGAAAATTCCAAGTCTTCACCAAGCTAGCGCAATCAAGAAATGTGCTCCATATTGAGGTCTAGAAGATCATCATCAAGATAAAGTGGAATATGTGCAAGGAAAAGGTATGATTTTGATAGGTTTTATTTCTTACCAGTCTCGTGATGTTAGTTGGGAAGACCGGTTAAAAGGATAGATAATCGTATTATCAAGAGGGCCTCTCGAGTGAGTAACTTGATTATATCCCTCGGTGAGAGCTCAAACCTTTGAATTATTGGCATCATCTTTCTTGGTTCTTATTTGTTTATTATCCATGAGAGGATTTAGAGCTTGTGTCAATCTCCACGACAAGCTCAAGTTCATTGAAAACGGATTTCATATGCATTCTCTATTGTGTTTTCAATATCAGAGGTTTTACCGGTTTTTCTTTTCTAGATAGGTTAAACCTTTCATCATTTGGTTATATCCTACCTTGATGGACTATGATGGTTCTCTTCATTATCTTATAGAGCTCTTTACTAACTTCGAAATGAGCCCAAGATCATCAAAATCGGAGTCCAGATGCAAACGCTATGTTCGTTTCAGTTTTGTTGTTTTTGTCAGTTTTGCCTTGGGCGAAATGTCCAGAGTGAAAACACCGGACACTCCGGTGTCACGTAGAAATCTCCGATTTCAGTCCAGTGGTTTCCATTTATATGTACAAATCGTATACCATCCGGAAACTGGCCAGAATGTCCGGCCCATGCGCTCTAGGGCTATAATAGTTGGATTTTGGAGGACCTGTATAAGGGGCCCTTCTTCCCCAATGGTTACCTACCCATTCTTGCAAGTTTCCCCCTCCATTTTGACCTTCTTGAGCTTGATATCCCTCAATACCTCCTATGATTCTTGCATATGCTTGAGGGATTTGAAAGAGGAGATCTATATCTACAACCCCACCAATCAATCTCTCCTCTAAGTGAGGGGAACATCTTGGAGTCTTTTGTGGATTTCCTCCATTGTTCTTCCTCTCTTATTCTTCCATAAGCTTTAGGAGCTTTGGTGGAATTTTCGAGAGAAGGACTTGAGCACTTCTTGTGTTCTTTCCATTGCATTTGGTGCATTAGTTTGAGTTCTCGGCGAGGATTCAATTGGGTGAAAGGTGAGAATCTTTTTACTCTTGGGTTCTTATAACCCTAGATGGTTTAGTTGTATTGCAGGTTTGTGGATTACTTGGGGCCTCTAATTAAGTTGTGGAGCTTTCCCCAAGCTTGTTACTTTGAAGCCTCCATTCCATTGATAAAGTTTGCTCTAAGCTTGTTGTAAAGGCGCCGGTTCCCGCCTCGAAGGTTACCGATAGTGGAAAAGTGGACTAGGCCATTTGTGGCAAAAGTTCACCGGAGAATAGGGTGAGGCCTTTCGTGGCGCTGGTGGTCTTAGTACCGGTGCGGCCATGCTCCTCGGTAGCATGGTTGCTGGACTCCAAAATATTGGCCACATTACGTTCATGGTTAGCATTTTCCGTCTCCAAGGCTCGGAAATTCTCGGCATTCTCAACAAGTTTGAAAGATTGCTTCAATAAGTCTGGAATTGACACAAACAACAACGGTTATTCGAATTCATGAAATTTGACCGAAGAAAATCATTCAAGAAGAGATAGCCATAAAAGCTTACCTTTAGCTTCATCCTTCTCCACTTTAATTTGAGAATTTTCAAGTCGAAGAGTTTTTACTTCTGTTTTCGCTTGTCACATATGTTCTTCAATAATTCTTGGTTGTATACATTAACTTTCTATAAGTCGGAATAGTAACCAAAGTCAGATTGCTACTAAGACTCGGGCTGCAATTTTAACTAAATTTCACCATGGGCCTTGGGGGCTACACTACATCGTTCTATGGCATCCTATAAAAGCATAAACCCAGATTTCTATCCAACTTCATGCGTGGGGGCTAGAGGATAAGATATACATACAAGTAAAAAGTCAAAAAGACAACTTACATCATGCTCATGTTGTAGCTTGTGGAGGCTGGTCTTGATTTCAAGAGTGACCTTCTCAGCAAGCGTCAACGGGACGAAAGGTGGAGGTGGAATCTCATCGTCCTTCAGCTTTCCATCCCGGAGACGAACTTGTTCCAGCAATTCCACCAACTTAATATCCTTAGCTTCTTGTGCCTCCTCCTTTGATGTGATATTTCGGCTTTCTAGGCACTCACGAGCAAGTTTCATCAACTCTTCAGCGCTCTTCCTGGTGAGGTCACCTAGAATTCTCAGGGGATCATCGGCAATCTCCTTTGCTGAGGGATCATTACCCTTAGAGGGTTCACCCTTATCATTTACCGAGACATCCATGGTGATGTTGGTCTGCAATCCCAAGGTCGTAGGCTCAGTTTCTATAGCACGCAGAGACGGATCATCCTCCGGCTCTAAGGGCTGAATTGGATTGGGGTCGGAGGTGCAACAACAGGAGAAGGCATCGATAGCTTCTGCCGGCTCAAAATATTTCTTGGTTTTCCCTTGATCAAATACTTAGCTCTAGACAATAACATGATATGATTGTTAAAAATCCAGAATGAAAATAACCAAAAACATGAAAGTCTGGTGGGACAAATGTACCTTTTGACAACAGACACCGTTTGCGGGCGAACTAACACAACCGGATTCTTGCGTTTCTAGGATACAGCTTCTGGTACTTCCTCAGATTCTTCAACCTCCTGAGATTCAGGAACCTCTGGAGGTTATCCCTCGATAGGAGCAAGCTCCGACTCAGGGAGAGTAGCAAGCTGAAAGTTGGACAAAGCACTCAGTATTGCAAAACACTCTAAGACAAAACGACAAGAAATAGTAGTCGGAAATCTTACCGAGGTCAGAGGCATTTTGGTTGTATACATGTGCATTGAGATCCCAGAAATTTTCCGGTTCACTCACTAAAAGGGCATGTATGCCCCCATGTGTGGTTTTGGTAATTAATGACAATCTCTATACACTAATGTGTAAATTGAGTTTCATTTGTAGGTTTGTCCATTGGCATCGCTTGGGCCATGTGTTGGTCTCAAGGTTGAAAGATGAAGGAATGTCCAAGGGCTTTGTTGTCATTGGAATGATGAAGAAATAAAGTGCTTGAAGGTTGATCAAGACAAGTGCAAAGAGTTGCATCAAGATGGATCAACCTCAAGAAGGGATGAAGAAGGGCAAGCTCAAGATGCTCCATATCTAGAAGATCTTTTGCTTGATGCTTCCCATCCTCGGTGATCATGGAGTAATAAAAACAAGTTCAAAGAAGAGGTTTCCCCATGGAGTATGGGGAGCAATTTGCAAGTCTTCATCAAGCAAGAGCGAGCAAGAGCAAACAAGAAAGGTGTTCCATATTGAGAAGAACAAGACGGTCTTCATCAAGCAAGAGCGAGCAAGAGAAAATAATAAAGGTGTTCCTCGGTGTTCAAGTGGCTTGATCAAGGCAAAGGTATGATCTTGATAGGGCTTCTCTTTTGCCGGTCTCGTATTGTTAGTTGGGAGACCGGGTTTAGGATAGATAGCAATACTATCAAGAGGGGCTCTCGAGTGAGTGTCTCGATCGCATCGTCCGGAGAGGGATCAAACCTTTGCATACATAGCATCATATTTTTTGGTTGTTAGTTGGTTCTTGTCCTTTAGAGGATCTAGAGCTTGTGGTTAGCATCATAACAAGATCTAGTTCATCAATTAAGGATTTCCCTTGCATATCATATTACGGCTGTTGATCTTGCGAGTTTTCCAGCTCCACACCTTGGGAGATACCTCACATATATATTTATGGTATTTTCTCCCTACCTTTTTTAAGATTCTATTCATCATTATATTTCCAACAAAAATGGTTTCATCTCGTTTGGAGTTCGGATGCGAAAGTTATTGCAGTTTTGGTTTCTGGAAGTTCCGGCTAGCCACCGATAGTACCGCTAGGGCAATTTGCCGCCGGTAGTACCGGTGGAAGTTCTGGTGCTTCTTCCGCTCATGTATCGTATTCTCACTGCCTGGTTTGTTCTATTTGACGGTATTTGGATTGGAAGTTAAGGCGGTAGTACCGCCCTCGCCGGAAGTACCGGTCAGGCGTAACTACCCCAGTTGTTCCAGGTGAAATTCCGGCCCTCGTTCCTCTCATGTATTGTAACCTCTCTGTTTTATGTGCTCTATTTGTTAGAACTTTGGTCGGAATTTTTGGCGGTAGTACCATTATCAGCGGAAGTTTCGGTGGACCGGCGGAAGTTTTGTCCAAGCTTGTTTTTCTGTCTCCCATTTTGTAGTTTTCTGACCGTTGGCTGGGTGCCATCGGAAGTTCTGGCCTCCCACCGGAAGTTCCGGCCAGGGTCGTAAATTCCTAAACGGTCAGATCTGGGAGATCCTCTTCCCATTCGTGGGCACGAGCTCTTTCTTGGTTCTTGGCTTTCTCTCTCTCCTCCATTGTTAACCTTGAAGAGCTTTCCCTCTTCCCTTTCCCCTCCTATGATTCTTGCATCTTTTTTGAGGGATTTGAGATAGGAGATCTAGATCTATAATCCCCCGAAGCCAAATCCCTTCTTTGTGAAGGAATCATTGGGATCTAGATCTTGGAGACTTGTGTTTTCCTCTTGTGTTCTTCCTCCCTTATTACCCCAATAGCTTTTGTAGCTTAGTTGGAATTTGGGAGAGAAGGACTTGCCCCTGCATTTATTCCATAGGTTTGAGTTCTCCATGGAGATTCGGCGAGTACAAGCTTATGGGCTTGTTTCTCTTGGGTTCTTGGAACCCTAGATGGTTGTGGTTGGTGTGTTAACTTCTTGTGGCCTCCATTGTGGAGTAGCCTCAAGCTTGTTGTCTGATGTGGCTTTGTTGCCTTTTGTGGCTTTGTAGCCTTTTATGGCTTTGTTATTGGGAGCCTCCAATTGAGTTGTGGAGATATCCCCAACCTTGTATGGGTTTTGGTGACCGCCCTCAAGTGTCCCTTAGTGGATCATGAGTAGGCATTTGTGGCGAGCTCACAGGAGAATAGGCTGAGCCTTTTGTGGCATTGGTGAGTTGTGTGCCTTCGCATCTTGTGGTGAGGCCTTGTGTGGTGTTGGGTGAGGATCGAGCCACCACACCTCAAGGGGAGCCATTTGTGGCATTCGAGGAGCATTGCGCCATCGCACCTCTCCAACGGAGATGTAGCTTCTTTGGAAGTGAACTTCGGGATAAAAATCATCGTCTCCGCGTCCATCGGTTATCTCTCAATCGAGCCCTTTACTTATAAACTTTACTTTGTGATAGCCATCGTGCTTGAAGTATTTCCTATTTCTATCACCTTGTTGCTTGTATTGCTTAGCATAGGTTGTTGGTGCACTTAGGTGAACCTAGTGGTTAGGTTTTGTGCTCAATAAATTAAACGTTAGTTTTATTCCGCATTTTTAGCCTAAATCGTAATATTTTTAAAAGCCTATTCACCCCCTCTAGGTGACGTCCATTGCACTTCCACTTGCTCCTTGATCAGCCACTTCACCCAGGAGTCATACTCCTTGGGGGGGTCGGAGTCGTACTAAGATTCAAGTTGTCCTTCTTGTTGAGGGTGACCGTATGCATTAGCCGGTCCCGTGGTGCCGTAGAGGTTGAATTTGATGAAATAGCCAGCAATGTGCTAAGTAGGATACCCTCGGTCCTTTGTTCTTCATCAAATATTTGATCCGCCTCTTGGCGCGGATCAGATCATTAGTCAGAGTCGGAGCCTCTGCATCCCAAGATTCTTGGTGAGCGGCGGCCCGTAAAAAAAACAGGCAGACCTTTTGGCTTGTCGGGAGCGGGTCTATCCTTCTGATAGAAGAAATTGGAAGCCCATCTTCTAACTGACTCACTAGAGAAAATCCTAGGATAGACTCGGTCTCTCCTAAGAACTAAGCTCAATGTACCGGTATTGTAAGGAATATTGGCACTGATAGAGTTTTTCCGAGTACCAAAATAGTACCGGAACAAAAGAAGATTGGGCTTGATGCTGAGGAAACCTTTGCACAAAGATGTGTATGAACTGAGCTCTAAGATGGAGTTTGGAGGAAGATTGTGGAGCTGAACACTGTAGTGGTAAGTTACCTCGGTGAAGAAATCTGATGGTGGAAAGCTCAAACCTCAATCGAGGTGAGTCCCAAAGTGAACGCATTTGTTGGCGCACGGTGCGGGAATGAGTTCACTATGGCCGCTATGCCAGTTGCTGGCCAGAAGGAGTCCCTCTTCCTTCATCGCCTAGAGTTTCACGTCATCAAGAACACATGGTATCCAGACTCCCATGTAGCCCCTATCCTCTGCTGCAGAAGTGCCGGCGGTGCTAGAGCTTGATGCCTCCACCATTCTTTGGTGTGTGGGTTGACGAGTTTCTAGCGGCACTGGCAAGATCTTGTGTGGGTTGACGAGTTTATGGCGGCACTGGCAAGATCTCTGTGGCATAGAGAGAGAACAAGGGAGGCGAGGAGAACACATGATCATGGAGAAGAGGGGAGAAAACGGGAACTGATGGATAAAATGAAGGATTTTATACCCTTATGTATCCCATCTTCGCCAAGTGTGAAAGTGCTAAGATTGTGCCACGCGTCAAAGAAGAGGAGGAGAAGCTTCCTCATGAATCCTCTGCCACCTCGATCTCCGTGCGTGCACTGTAATGGCGCCTCGGTTCCGTAAAATACGGACCCACCAATGGTCATGCTGATGAAATGCTCTATCAGTGACAGTACATGTCTAAAAACTTGTCAGACACATCAACATCCAAAAATCCGGCTCAAGTTTGAATCGAGCATGGAAAAAACTGAAGTCTATAAGACATATCCAACTTAGATGAGTCTCAGAATCCTACATAAATGAACGAAGTTTTCAGGAACCCTTCAAGATTCTTCAAGACGAAGAAACCATCAAGATAGAAAATTATTCTAACTTTGGATCATGGAGACTTCCGGGGGCTAATGTTGGGGATATACTTTCTGGATATACCCGCATGACTCGCTGACCAGGGTGTCCCACCAACGGGTTAGAGATTTGTTCACGGGCGGCCCAGTCAAGGAAAAAGGACGGAGTCAATTCTGGCTACGGCAAGGACCAGAAGACTTACTGACTTAGGCATGTAATATTTACTTGTAGTCCAAGCTGTAACTAGTAACCGACTCTGTAACATAGCCTGATAGGTTTCTCCTATAACCTTAGGTCTTGGCGCCTTTATAATCCGAACCTGAGGGAGCCTTTAGGGAACACCATAACCATAACTCGCATTGGCAAACCTCTCTTGTAATCCGCTGTAACATCCAGCTCTCGCCGATATATTACTGGGTTGCTAGCAGGAGTAGGATCCGATCACAGCAGTCGGATCTGAACCTAGGTAAACTTTCACCGCTCTCGGAACACCATATGGCTCACACCCCATATTCTCAATGCCTTCAGGACCCCCTATGGCGTACTTGTCATCAATTCGACGATAGCATCCCTTCTGAATCATGTGCATGCCCCCCCTGGACTGCGGGTATTCATTGTTCTAGGCTCTGTTTGCCACGGGTTGTTGTTGCATTACTGCAACCACCGGTTGTGGCCCTGTTTGTGGTGGTGCGTTAATCTCTAAAGCTCCGGGTGAAGCGTTAAACCCTTGTTTTGTTGCTTCGACTTGCCTAGCATTGTAATCTCCCTGCAGCTGCAAAAAGGTGTGGTAGTCCTTCGTGAGGTGACTTGGCCTTCTCCTTCCTTCTGAGTCAGCGTAGTAGTGCATGTGGCAAGGTCCCCCAAGGGGGTCATGCTCGATATTGTTGGGTTGTCCTGCTAGTTCTGGCATCATCTCGATTGCCACGGTATCCACTTCTGCAGTACTCACCTTTGCAGTTTTCCTCGCTAGTGAATCCAGCTGCGACTTGGTTAGGTCCGTCATAATCATCGTACTTGTGGTTCCGTCTGATCCTGCAATCATAGTTGCAGTCACGTATGTCACAGTCATGTTCAGATGAGTGTGTCCGCTTATTGTTTACCGCATCCTCACCATCGGCCAATTGGTTGACCATATCCATCAGCTGAGAAATAGTTTTTGACTTGGCTTAGCCTAGCTCCACGATGAGGCCCTTTCTGCATAGCCCATTGTTGAAGGCATCGATTGCCCTCGCCTCAGAGATATTATTGGTTTTGTTTTTATGATGTTCCAGTCACTAGTAGGAAAAGGCCTAGTGGCGGCGTTTGGAAAAGTAGGTTCGTGGCATTGAACTCGCACACCACTAATCTCACACCACTGGTAAAATATAGTGGTGGCGTCCATGATAAACGCCACCAGTAGGTGGTCTAGTGGTGGCGTTCAACTGTAAATGCCACCACTAGAAGTCATAATAGTGGCGTTTCCGTTAAGCACCACCATTAGATTGATATTTGTGGCGTTCCCTTTATTTTGAGCGCCACAATTGATATTTCAAAAATTTAAAAAATCTAGTGAATCCATTTTTATATTGACAGCATAGCATAATATAATAAGAGGTTAAAAACATCACAAGAGGTTCAACACATCACAAGTGGTTAAATATAACTAACACATCTCGCTCAATCAAACTATACATCGATTCCCGGGTCCTGCGCCGTGGGCGGTGAACACCGAAAGAGAAGGAACCATCATAGGAGCATAGCTTGGGTGAGATCCATGAAGAACCTGCTAGGTATCACAGACCCTGATGTCCAACGTAACCATATAGCGATGGACGTGCTCATCCTCCTCCCTGACACGACGATGTACCACCTCCTCGGGGGCCGGCTCCCGCTACACCGATCATGGACCAGACGAGCGCCACCAAAGAAGCTCCGGGTCGACAACGAGACCGGGATTCCTCACCAAGCTATGAGTCCCAGAAGGTATCACCTCCCAGTGCCATCCTGGCGGATCCCAGTCTCGCACATGCCCGACAAAGCCCAATAGTCCTCAGCTGTTGCCACCAAGTCGACATCGAGGATGCGGGATGGGCATCCTAAAGTAGCCAAGTGTGCGGTTGCTCCAAATTGATGTCAATAACTAATCCCTAAACTAAATAATCATAAAAAATGACGACAAAGCTCAATCACACCGCCCCCGACATTGCATCCTCACATTGTAATCATCGGCCATATGAAAGTACAAAACCAAAATCAACCTAAAAGTAGGGCCTCATATTTGTATTAGATGCAAAATAATTACAGGGACGGAGTGAGTGAGCCAAGTAGGATGCACAAATTATTTATTTCTGCATATCATAAGGCTCACTCACACCGCCCCCGACATTGCATACTCACATTGTAATCATCAGCCATATGAAAATACATAACCAAAGTCAACCTAAAAGTAGGGCATCATATTTGCATTAGACGCAAAATAATTACATGGATGAAGTGATCCAAGTAGGATGCACAAATTATTTATTTGCGCATATCACAAGGCTCACTCACACCACCCCCCGACATTGCATCCTCACATTGTAATCATCGGCCATATGAAAATACATAACCAAAATCAACCTAAAAGTAGGGCCTCATATTTGCATTAGACATAGTGAAGGAGTGAATAGTGTGGCTGGTGGCTCACACATATGCACTAAATCATCTATAATTATCTAAACTAAATCATCTGAAATTTCTAGAATTTCTAACATAATTATCTCTAGAATTTCTAAGATCAATATCTAACACACATATGCATCTACAATTTTCCTAAAACGCAGAAAAAACTAGGATCGAAGGCATGGCTGGTGGCTCACCACCCGTGGCTCGGGGACGGACGGGGATGGTGATGGTGGTGCGGCAACCGGTGGCTCGGAAACGGACGGGGTGATGACCCACAAGTATAGGGGGTGTATCACAATACTTTCGATAAATAGGAGTATTGATCCCAACAAGGAGCAGAAGGTGTTGACTAGTGGTATGGAGTAGGAAATATCTGTATATACTTAGCAAACAGATTTTTAGGGGTTTTCTGGTAAAGCAAAGAAACAAGGTGCAAGTAATAAATACAACGAACAACTACAACAAGTGGCCCAATCCTTTCTTAGCAAAGGACAAGCCGGTGGAAATACTTATAAGGACCAAACATTCTCGAGGACACATGGGAATTCTGTCAAGTGCTTTCGCTTCAAATAGCTAAGTACTCTTCTTTATGTTGTAAGTGTTGTGTGGGTGAACCTGTGCTAATTTACCGATCTTAGCAGGACCGGGATACCCATAATGTAGCACCCCGGGTAAAACCACTACTAAAAAATCGCGTATTCTTTTTATTTTGTGCATCTCCATAATTGCATGCTCATATCATCATGCCATATTGCATTTAAACATCGTCATATCTGCATATTTAATCTTAAAACTATTTTGCTAAAGGCATATTTTTGTTTTCTAATTATTCTCCTCTTCTAATTCAAATTAAAACCCGATTTTTTTGGATATTTTATACGTCTAATTTTTTTTTGCTAAAATCTCTAGAAAAGAACCAATTAAAAATAATTAAAAAATAGTTTTGAAAAACCAGGGGTGGCAGCCAAGCCGTTTAGGCCAGGCCACCCCGCTCACGTTCAGACCGAGCCGCTCAGACCCGCCTCTAGCTCACGCGCAGCGTACACGCACGCAAGCATGCGACGCGCCCAACCTGCCTCGATTCCTCTCAACGCGGTCCCACCATGATCTCCCCGCCTTGGCCCCACTCCCTTGCTACCAGCGCGCACGACCCACCCCGCGTGCTGCACGCAAACCATCTCGGCCCCATCACGCTTCCCCCACATCGCGACCTTCCCACCTATCCTCTCCCTTCTTCACCTGGCGATCCCGCCAACGCTCGTAGGAGCCCGTCACCACAGTCGCCTCCCGCCACCCTCTCCCCCGTGCAGCGCCTCCGCAATGCCCCACAACCGCCTCCGCCGCTCCAGGTCGCTGCCTCCCCGACCCGAGCTTCCTCTGCGTGCCCGACCTCGCTAGAATTCTCCTCTGGCCACCTCCTCGTCTGGATCCTTCCGCCTAGCCGGCCTCCATCGAACGCCACGCCTCATCCACCGTCTCCCTGTCCTCTGCAAGCTCGTGTAGGCCTCCCCCCCCGGGGATCCGAACCGATGTGTGTGTGATCCCTTTTTTGAGCCCCATATTTTTAGGATATGATATCTATCTATTGCATATATTTTACATGCTTGCACACATATCAGGTGGTTTGGGGGTTTTTAGCCGATTCATCTTATAATTAAATATGAAGACCATATCCAGCCAATCAAGTCTTATATTGGCCTCATTTAAATTTATATAGTGAACCGATGACATATTTTGCCTTGTTAAGACAATATTTAAATTGTGGGCTATCTAAACAACATGAACCAATTAATTAATTATCGGATCCCGGTTTCGCTTAATATTGCTTAAATGCATCGCATCTTTGCCATATCATATATCATACATGCAGCATGCCCTGTCATAGTATTAAATAATGCATCCGGTGTTTCTTCTAGTGCTTTGCTTCTTCACGGATTAGGCCGATGAGTTGATGCGAGTGTCGACCCGATCTTTGGATAAACCTTCGGCAGTGTTTTTCAGGCGAGCATTCTCCCTCTTTCTGCCTATTTTATATTTATAGTCTTTACTTTCTCCTGTTGATTTATTGTTATCCGTGTTGCGATGCTTCAGTTTTCGTGTACCATTTATATCCCGTGTAGCCTCGATACTGCCTTAGACACCTCCCATTACCTGTTGTTTGATAGACAGCTGGCCTTGCGAGTCGTAGTTGCTTTCTCAGGTTTGTTGCTTCGCGTCGTTGATGTCCAACCGTTGATGGGTGGTTGGCACATACTTAATGGTGGAGTTGATCATGAATCTAATTACAAATTGTTAACTAAATGTTGGTGGTAGATATAAATAATGCAGAGGCATCGATGGGTAATAGACAATATTTGGATTTTAACCGCTCACTTGTGTCCACCTAGGACCCGAGTTCTTGACACCTGTTCTGAGATCGAGCACGCTAACCACAGGTTGGGTGTATGGGCACCCCCATCGATTTAGTACCCGATTTCAAAGTACTGTACTAGTGGCCACAACCTAGTTTGCAGCGTTATTACTATCCTATACTTATGCCATCCTTTAGTGCTTTATTTACTACTATTGCTCGTGGAGAGCGTTTACTATCATGTAGTGTTTAGGAACCCCGTGCCATGTTTTGGCTGTATCGACAATCCCGGACACACTTTCGGGTTCCTAATCGTTTAAATCCATCGTCACACACCCTGGGTCCATTTCGGAGCCGACCGACTTTGTTCAGGTAGCTTAGTGGAGTGCCCCCCCATATACTTGCTTTGGGTCTGGTAAATGTCGTGTCCGAGGCCCCGTCGACATAGTGTTGGGTTTGTGTTTTAAGATCTTGTACCTACCTGATCTGGCAAAAAGGATCGAAGTGCGTGTGGATACTTTGGTGTACCCCTGCAGGGTTAGATCTTTTCAAAAAGCTGTGTCCACAGTTATGGACGATTTGGAGCACAGTTTTTCGATCATAGACAATTATAACTAAATTTTACTATCATAACTTGACTTGTATATGATATGACTAGTAAGTTGGATAACCACCATGGAAAGAATGAATATAATTGTCAACCGTGTGAGTTTTCTCGGTGGGACTTCCTTGTTTGGTCTCGAGGGGGAAATACCAGGATGGGTATGATTGGTGTTAGTATCAGGTTGGTTCCGCATAGGTCTTTCTTACCCCTCTCTGATAGTTTGCAGTTGTATCAAGACTCTATAGGTTGTTTAGTGCATGTTGCACTGCCGCTTCAGTCCACCATACCTATGTAAGAGAGAGTCGCCGAATTCTAAGTCTCGCCATGTACTGGCCTTAGTACTGACCGCTCTCTTTTTTCCTTTGCACTTTTCTGTCACCCCTTTTGTTGTAGCAGGTTTGAGATCGATGTCGTTAGCAGGGTTATCCTTCCGGATTGGCCTGGGCAGGTGATGACTGGGTTCCTGCACCAATAATAGGGTTATTGCAGTCCTAGTAGCAGCAAATATTTAAAGAGTTTGTCCCGATGAGAGCTCGACGAACGGAAACAACATGATCCTGCAACCATGTTATCAATGCGGCCATGTTCGCACCCAAACAGTGGTTTGAAAATAGCCTATTCTATAAGTTACTAGGATAAATAAATTTAAGATGATTTGTAACAACTATTACTAGGACTAAAAGAAAACTAGAACAAAAGTAAAACTAGAAAGAGGTGAATGCAATGAGATAAAATATTAATTCTATGATTTCTTATGTAATGTTGTGTATACCGGTGTGCATGATAAATGCTTATGGAATAGCTATAAATTGTATTTGTGGCGGTCCCTCAAATACTGTTGTCTCTCACCGTTGGTAAGTGGCAACCAGACAACTCAATTGTCCACACCCTCTTCGGACATGGGTCATCTCACAAGATAATAGTGTATTAAGGTAACAAGAACAATTAAGGTAATAAAACCAGAGCAAAGACATTAAGTTTTGTGGCCAACCGTACTCCTAACCAAGTGTGCTAGTCACAAGATATCATGTTTGTCACTTTAGGGTCAAGCAATTCGCAACACTATACTTATCTATATCATGAGTGATCTTGGGGGAACTCTGGGTGGTGCATCCTAACATGTTATTGCCTCCACAAATCACTTGTAGCAAATATCCTATTAGTTCTACCCATGGAAGAGCAGAGACTAATGATAAGTTTTGTGACACACCATGAAGCCCTAGTAAATTCCTCAACAATGGATCGGACGTCTCCAATCACTAGAATAATATCATGAATAAAAAATGTAAATAGAAAGCACAAACATATTAATTAACAAGAACACACCACACTTCAATTACTCAAATCATCATAACATTAATAAAAGGGGGTTCAAGCCATGTTACAACCCATCACAGAGACCATGATGGGGAAGGATGAAGGAGTAGTGGCGATGGAGATGGTGATGATGGCGTGGTGATGGTGGCTTCGACGTGGTGATGGAGGCGTCCTCCTTCTCCTTCTCTTCTTGCTTGGATGGCTTGATGGAGATCTGGATCTTGGTGGAGCTATAGAAGCTATGGAGGCGGCACGGCGGCAAGGCGCCGCCGTGGAGGCGGTAGATGGGATCTAGATCTTGTATATGGTGTATTGGTGGGTTGGCTCCTCTCCCTTGACTCCTTCCTCCTCTATATAGGCCTTGGGGGTGCCCTAGGGTTCCCCCACTACCGTCATATGACTTAGGGAAGGTTCTAGATCTTCTAGGGGCGAAATCATGTCGTTTTTTACCCTTTTAGCAACTATACTGCCAAACTATATGGCAGGATTTTTTCGCTTTGGCCGTATAGTTGGTCGTTGACCTTCGGGTTCCGCAGTGTTTTGACCGCCATTTCTTCATACAAACTACATTTTGGGTGTTCTTGGGATCGTTGGATTCTTATCAATGAGGGATACAACTCAGTGGCCTTAGATATTTATTTTGAGAAGTTGAAAA
Organism: Avena insularis; assembly: GCA_023614405.1. Classification (NCBI taxonomy): domain Eukaryota; kingdom Viridiplantae; phylum Streptophyta; class Magnoliopsida; order Poales; family Poaceae; genus Avena; species Avena insularis. Next base: position 1,690,215 of record CM042691.1, read on the forward strand.
AATTCACTTTTTCAACCTCTCAAATGGTTGATTCTGGTCCCTGCAGCTCCTTCATACTATGCGCTCTTTGTTACTTTTGCCTTTTTTTATCCATAATCATCATCAACACCTACACACATATCAAAGACAAGAAAGAGGGATAAAATTCTACCTAAACTACTAAATGTGCAAAGCTCATATGAGAATGAATGAATGACAGAAACCATGCATATTTGGCATAATTGCAGCTAGATAAAGCATGAGATGGGTGGTTGATATGCATAAAATACTTCTATAAAAGTATATATAAATTCCACTCATCAGCAGGTTTATGGACGCCATTGGTTATTCTTTAGGGCTCTTAGCCCCATTTGCATCTAATCCGTACTCGGATGTTGTATCGTTTTCAAGGTGATTTGGATCTTTGTATTGTATATCTGTATTCTTGACTTATGGAGTCGTTGTTGTATATATCTAATCTGTGGGTTCCATCATGGACTATTATGCAATGATATTACTTTGTTTTTTACCCGCACGCAAGTGCCTGGTGGGCACCTTTGAATCGTTTCTATGCGGGTTTGACGATAACCGCTAAAACTTGCATAGGGGCGATCCGAGGATGTTACACATAATGACCCTTGTCAATTCCACGATGTAATGTCATATGAAATGTGAAATGTCGAGTCCAATTCCCTTTGTTATTTTTATACGACTTGTTGGAGATATGATCATTGGTATCATATACCTTGTTCAATTCCATCACCGACAAGTTCTGTTTTACTTGTTCCCATGATATTCCATCCCCGTGACCTAGTCACATGTTGCAACATGATGGATATAATCTCACCAAGTCGGCCGTGTGTATCTTCCTGTCACACCAGTGAACAAATCCCGATCTTGATACATAGGCCTCAATTGTTCCTTTGGAATACCTAACATACACCATTATAGTCACCCAGTTATGGACATGACATTTGATGCAGTCAAAGCAGCCTCGGAAGACAGTGATTGATATGATCTCATGGTCTAAGGAGAAGGATACTATTCTTCTAACTATTTCAACAATGAACCATGTGATTTGATCGTGTTGCAATAATTATCTTTGGGTATTGTCCATCATATCATTCGCCAATGATATGACTTTGTTGTCAACTAGCATAAATGTTCCATGATTAGGAAACCTTGATCATCGGTTGCCCAACGAACTAATATGAATAGAGGCTACTAAGGACTTGGTTTGTTTCATACCACACCTATATCGATGTTTCCACTTATATAGTTATAGCACAATATAAAACTATTACAAACTAACTGAGATATAATAATAAAATCCATTTATTATGTGCCTCTAGGGCATATCTTCTTCAGTCTCCCACTTCTGCTATAGTACAAATAATATATCTTGCATTTTCTACTAATCATAAACCATATCATATATGTGTTTATTGATCATGCTTGCTCATGGTAAACGTCATGTCCTTGATCTGTTTTACCAAATCTGTATGTCTTTTGCAAATCATTAATATCTCCTAATTTTCACATTTACACCATTATCTCATAATGCGTCGAAGTATTCGTTTGGCGACAGAGTGAGACTCTGTTTCTAGTGTTTACAATGACGGTCAATCATTCAACTGAACTTTCACTATTGTTGTCAGAGACTTGCATCCCGTGAAGGAACAAAGGGTCCAACAAGCCCTAAGTTCATGAGGGGGATGAACATGAGTTCAGATCTTCGTAGCAATGAAGGCAGCAATGGATCTCGCACATGAGAGAGAGTGAACCAGTGGTTTTTTACCCAGGTTCAGGATTCTCGTGAGAAGGTAAAGTCCCTATTCCTACTTTGTTGTGTTTCTCATGGTGCTTACAGGGATCGATCCCCTTCTAAGGTAGGGGTCCCTCCCCTTTTATAGTGACGTTGGGCCTCTTTCCCCAACCTTTGGGTGTGAAGGGCTACCATGTTGCCGCCTAAGGGAGACCCGGTCTACCAGATTGCTTTACATGAACTATGTCCATCCTTTCAGGTCAAGTTGGTCCTCTACCGGACTGCAGTCATGGGTGACGTCTTTCCACGGGGGCCGCGCCGGCCACTAACTCCTTGCACCGAAATGGGGGAGACGACTTTCGTTTTCGGGGCTTCGCCAGCCCTTCTTTGGCTAAAGCGTGGCCCATGCGGTCTTTTTTAGTATTGTACTTTAAATAAACTGGGAACTACTTGTTGACACGTACGTCTCATGTACTCTTGTGTAACGTGTGATGTAACAACTAGTCCCTATTCTGTAGGATCAGAGCCTCTACGTGCGGCAGTAGCGACACCCACGAACTCTATCTCCCTCTCTGATATTTGTACTCTGTAACTGGACACAATAGACAATCAATCTATCGAGAACTATTCCATTGTTCTGCTTGGTATCAGAGCCAACCTTCCTCTTCTCCCATGGCCGACCCCAATCGTTCGTCTTCTTCGGCTCCGGCCACGGCGGCGGCCACAGCCCCTTCTCCTCTCCCCTAGATACCGATCCTCACACCCCCCCTACCTGATCGCCAAACCTCCAGGCCCCGAGCACCACCCACTCCTCTCCATGGCGACGACTATGACCTGTTCGGCTCCGACCTTCCTCCCTCCCTCCCCGTCATCCCAACCTCTGCTGCTCCTTCTCTCCCTACTCCGGCACCCTCCTTCTGCTCCTGCCAATTCCCCTCTGAATATTCGCGATGTGCATATCAGGGATCACATTGATTTCAAGGTCAACTCATCTGGCCAAAATCTCTCGAGGTGGCGCCAAACCTTCACGTTTCTCCTCACCATGTACAATGCCCTCGACCATATCACGAAGGGGGCAGGCCCCGCCGTTCCCAACGATGAGTGGCGTGCCATCGACATACACATCTCGATGTGGTTCATGGCCACTCTTGCGGATGATCTTCTCTGACTCGTCCAAGGCACCGACGGTCGCGCCTGCACCACATGGACGCGTCTCCACAACTTTTTCTTCGCCAACCGCTCGTCGAGGTACGTCTACCTGAGCAAGAAGTTCCGGACCTCGCCTCGCGGGGATCTGAGCATCTCCGCCTATGTCGGCCGCCTCCAATCCATCGCCGACGACCTCGCCAACATCGGCTACCCCGTCGCCGACCCTGACCTCACGATGCAGCTCCTCGCTGGCCTCGGGAAAAAGTTCCAGCTGCCCTCTGCCTTGATCCAGAACACCGACCCGCTCCCGTCCTTCGAGAATGCCTGCTCACGACTTCTGCTTGCGGAGGCCTCCCTCGACGAGGAGGAATGGGATACGGGGGCCCAGGTCATGGTCGTCCATGGCCCATCTCAGGACCGCGGCCAGGGCGGGGGAGGGCGCGGTGGTGGCCAGCACAATAGTGGAAATTGCGGTGGCGGCCACAACAGCGGTGGCGACCGCGGCCAGTACGGTGGGGGCGGGCGAGGTGGCGCCCCTCACGCCAGCTACCCGGGCAGCGTCAGCCCAAACTACCGGGGTAAGAATCCCATCCCCGACTACCAGCCGGGTGGCGACTACGGCGGAAACTAGCACGGCGGCCATGGCAGGAACCAGTCCGCCCAGCAGCAGACCACGTTCGGTGGTTTCTAGTACAGGGGGCAGGAGGCTCCTCCCAGCAGCCATGGATGGGTTATTTTGCCACGTGGGGCACACCTTTCCCACCAGCACGTGCTCCCTGGGTGCCACCCAATGCAGCGGGTGTGCTTGGATCCCGCCCTGGCGCACCCTCGCAGGCATACCCGACCATCCACTATGGCGGCATGCCGCAGCCCTCGTTCTCCTCCAGCGTCCCGCCGTACTCCTTCGACCATGCGGCCATGCTTCATCAGGCCGTGAGCAACTCCAACACCTCGTACCCGCAGCAGCCTCCCGAGTGGATCATGGACTCCGGCGCTACCTCCCACGTCACATGTAAGACGGGTAACTTGACTACAACTCACTCCAATTTAGGTCCTGCAAATTCTCAGCATGTTATTGTAGGAAACAGGTCCAAAATTCCTATTCTCGTTATAGGTTCTGTCCAAATTTCATCTCTCCCACTTTACTTACAGAATGTCCTTGTTTCCCCCGACATAGTCACAAACCTTATATCCGTTCGCAAATTTACACGTGACAACTTTGTTTCCATTGAATTTGATCCATTTGGTTTTTCCGTGAAGGACCTCGCTACCCAGACTCTTCTTCTTCGCTCCAATAGTGATGGGGACCTCTACCCATTCCACGGCTCCACTCCATCGACACAGACAGCGTTCTCCACAACGGGCGGCGACCTATGGCATCGACGGCTTGGGCACCCTAGCACATCATCTATCTCCCATTTCCTTTAGATTTCCTCGACACATGTAATAATGCCTCCACTAGTCGCTCATCCATTTGTGAGGATTTCCAACTAGGTCGTGAAGCACGCCTCCCCTTTCCCACCTCCACCTCTCATACTTCTGCTGCATTTCAACTCATCCATTGCGACTTGTGGGCATCTCCCATTACTAGTTTTTCAGGCTACAAATATTATTTAGTTGTACTTGATGATTTTTCCCATTATTCTTGGACCTTTTCCTTGCGCAATAAATCTGATACTTGTGACACTCTTATGCGATTTTTTACTTACATCCACACTCAGTTTCATGTCACTATTCAATGCTTGCAATGTTATAACGGCGGTGAATTCCTAACCAACACTCTTCGTCAATATTTTGCTACTCATGGTATATGCTTTCGCCTTTAATGCACACACACACCTCCCCTCAAAATGGCAAAGCTGAGCGCCTCATACGCACCACAAACGACATCGTCCGCACTCTCCTTCTCCAAGCCACCTTACCACCTCCCTTCTGGGTTGAAGCCCTCCACACCGCCACTTATCTCCTTAACATTCGCCCCTCCCGCGCCATAAACCACCAAACACCCCACTTCCGTCTCCACGGCTCCCATACCACCTATGAGCACCTGCGCGTGTTTGGTTGTCTATGTTACCCCAATCTTTATGCCACAATCGACCACAAACTTTCTCCTCGCTCAACACGTTACGTTTTCCTAGGCTACCCCGCAAACACAAAGGTTATCGTTGTTTCGATCTAGCTACACGCCGTGTCATCGTTTCTAGGCATGTTATATTTGATGAGGCTTCATTCCCATATTTGTCCGGTGCAAACAACCAAGAAACGTCGTTGGATCATTCACCTCAGGCAGTCCCTGGCGCAGGTGCTGTCGCCCGTCCTCAGGTCGTGCGCCCCTCCGAACCGCTCTCCTCACCAACCTCGTCCCGTCGAACTCCCCCTGCGCCCAGCCCGATCGCTCCACCTGGCGGCCCCGCACCCACCCCGCGACCCCTCGATTCCCACCTCCCACCACCGACCGGCTCGTCCCCACCCTCCACCCAATCCCCGCGCTCCATCCCACGCGCACGCTGCTCCCTCGGATCCGACACGCCTACTCCCTCTGCCCATGATGAGCCCCATCACGCGCCCCTCCCATCTGCCACTACCAGCCCGCCCAACCCCAACCCGCCACCTCAGCCTTCCCTGCCTCCCAAAGCCATTCCGGTAGAGCCACCACAAAATCCACACAAGATGATCACCAGGGGGAAATCAGGATTTTTCCTGCCTAAACAACAATTCTCTCTCACCGCTGCCACTATTTCTCCTATTCCTGCCACTTACCGCTTTGCTCTCAAGGACCTGAATTGGTACAATGCTATGCTAGAAGAATTTAATGCCCTAATACGGAATGACACGTGGTCTTTAGTTGCTCGTCCTGTAGGTACAAATGTGGTGACCGGAAAGTGGATCTTTCGGCATAAATTCAATTCTGACGGCTCTCTTGCGCGGTACAAAGCTCGTTGGGTGGTGCGCGGCTTTACACAGCAGCCCGGCGTGGACTATGATGAGACATTCAGTCTGGTGGTCAAGCCGGCCACCATTCGCCTCGTGCTTAGCATCGCCACCATGCACTCATGGCCCATCCACCAGTTGGACGTCAAGAATGCCTTCCTTCATGGGCACCTTCATGAGACCGTATTTTGTGAGCAACCCTCCGGCTTTCTTGACTCCTCACACCCATCTCATGTTTGTCGTTTGCACAAATCACTTTATGGCCTCAAACAAGCGCCCCATGCTTGGTTTCATCGCTTCACCACTTTTATCGTTTCCCTTGGTTTTTCGGCCTCCAAAAGTGATTCATCTCTTTTTGTGCTTCGACATGGCTCTTCTATTGCATATTTGTTGTTATACGTTGATGACATCATTCTCACCGCCAACACCACCGCTCTCCTTCACACCACCATCCACTCTCTCAACACCGAGTTTTCCATGAGTGATTTAGGGCATATTTGTTGTTATACGTTGATGACATCATTCTCACCGCCAACACCACCGCTCTCCTTCACACCACCATCCACTCTCTCAACACCGAGTTTTCCATGAGTGATTTAGGAGACATTCATCGTTTCCTTGGCATCAACGTACATCCTAACCATGCGGGCTTATTTCTCTCTCAATAACAATATGCACTTGAAATTCTAGATCGAGCCAAGATGCTAAATTGCAACCCTATATCCACACCACCCATCGACATCCAATCCAAACTTTCAGTCATGGATGGTGCCCCTTGCCATGACCCCGCATCTCCACTCTCCCTGCAGCTTGAAGAAAAAGCAATAGTTTTGATTTTCTGTTAAAAAAAATCTTCATGGCTTTATGGAGAATTCGATAGCGAACTATTTTCATGCAACACTACATCTTGAGTTGTGGATCTCACTCCTGCCATAAGAACAAGCAACAGACGAAATCATTCTACGAGTGCAGCGGTATCGTGCATCAATTATCAAGTGGTTTTGTACTATTCACTCCGGCCCATATTAATTGACTCAAATTTGTCTAGATTTAATTGAATCTAGACACAATTTAGTATATAGGTTCATCTAAATTTTGACAAATTAAAATCAATTAATATGGATCGGAGGGAGTAATGAAGTTTAATACTACCTCCGAGTAATGAAGTTTAATACTACCTCCGTCCAAATAGATGTCTTAGATTATTCAAATTTTGGATGAATCTATGTACTAAATAGTGTCTAGATTCATCCAAATTTTGACAAATTTGAGACATCTATTTTAGGACGGAGGGAGTACCATATCTTCCCGAGGATCAGAACTGAGCTCTAAAGAGACGGTACATAGGACAACCACTGATGTTACTTAAAAGAACAACTCAGTTTACAGCAAACTAAAGGAACTCAGTCTTCCGTTTCTGGCAGTATAAGAGAGATCACGTAAACTCGGAGGGGGCCTTCACCGGAAGTAGACGGATACGAGTGGGATGTCGACATCGTTGTCGTCATCATCCTCGCAGGCCACCACAACATCAAGATGGCGCCGGTATGAAGGCACCTCCATCTTGGCCACCTCCCTGGCAACATCGACCACCTTCCTGTCCAGCCGGTCCTTGTGCCTGGGGAACATGGAGTTGTACAGCAGCGAGGTGCCGCATGATATGCTGTACGCATTCAGCCCCTTCTCCTTGAGCCACCCCAGGAGCTCCCGTAGAGTAATGTTGCCGGTCACGGTCCACCGGTCCCAGACCGTCCACGACATGTCCTGGTGCTTGAAGGTCTTGGGTGGGACCGGCTCAGCAATGGAGAACAGAGGGATGGCAAGGTTTGCAAACGTGTTCCGGTAGTCTTCGACCTTGTGCCCGCCGGCAAGGGCTTTGTAAAGCTCCAGACAGACGAGGCCAGTGGCCATTGCAGTTGATGTGGCAATGGCAGGGATGATCCTGCCGGCTATGAATTTGGCTTTCAGCTTGTCCACTTCAGGAATGCTGTAATTCCTTGCCCTCATGTTTGCAAAACCAGCTATCACGTCCATATGGAAATTGGTGTCATCATCCTGCACATGCAGAAAAGCATCTCAGTGATTCTCAAACTTGTATGGAACTCTGTATTACATGTTTTTTAATTTTAGAGATATATGACTGCCTGCCCAGGTAAATCCTAAAAGATAAATCAGGCCTTAATATTTTTTTAAAGTATTTGGAATAAATTCCATGGTATACAGGTGTAGGGAAACACTAATTCCGAGGAAGAGTTAGAAAGGATTCATAGGACATGCTGACCTTCTCAAACTGTATTGGGTTCATGTGGAACCCTGATGGCAGTGTTTTGGAAATTGCTTCTAGCTTTGCGATAAGCTCTTCAATGACAGCAGCATCATCAACAGATGCAGAGGATATACTAGTTGCCTTCTCATCTGTTACTATCTTAACCCCCTGTTTTGGTTGGAATTCAGGAACAATCACCTTGTCAACAGCTTCAGCAGCAACTTTGTTTGGGGTTTTGGCCCAGTCAGGAATGGGTATTCCAAATGTCTCTGCCCGTAGAATAGAAGCGGCTAAAATAAAGTTAAGCTGACTTGGATCTGTGGACGAGAACTCCAGAGGTCGTGGAAACCGCTTCGGTGCAGACCAGAACGGAGTACCAGAGCTGGTCATCGAGTCCTCTGGGAAAGTAAACGTCAGCTGCTTCACACGGTTGGCAAAATAATCCTCAAACCTGAGATACACCATCAGTAAAAACAGTTTGGTGAGTGTCATGAAATCTAAGATTAACAGGGGAGACCGTGAAGAAGCATAGTCAAAAGTAAATAGTGTTCGCTTCAGTATTTCCATCAATGTAAAATGAAGTAGGTATACACAGGTCAATGATACAATATCGCATATTAAGCAAGTGTAGAGAGAGAGATCGTTGAAGCTTACTTAAGCCGGGCCCAGGTAATACAATCTTGGAATGTCTCACACTTGTCTCCATCAAGGCATTCAATAACACGCTCAAGCTGATCCCTAGCCTGTGCATCACCAGCAGTTCTTGCTGCACTTACATATGCACTAGGATTTGACAGGAAACCATTTACTTCAGTGGGAGTCTTCTCAAGTAAACCCTCAAACTCAGACCTAGCCCAGGTAAGGCAGTGGTCAATATTATGAGGAAACGAATGTACAGTGCACATAGGTGCCTGCTTTTCAGGTGGATCCCTGGACGCCCCATAGTTCTCTGTCAGATGAGGTATGACCATCTGCGTGTTGCATTTAGCACCCAGAGTTCCAGATTCTAGAAGTGGCTTCTGGAAATATACACATCTGGAGTCTATGTACATTCTTGCAGTCACATTGTCAAGGGCATTGACAACAGCATCAAGATTTTCCCAGAAAGCATCGTTAAACACATTTTCAGTCTCGGGACTTGCTCTGTTCTGAAGGGCCTCGACATGAAGCTTAGGATTAATTGCCATAGCAGCAGTAGCAGCAACGGTGGACTTGGGCTGCCCAATGTTCCAGTCACGGAAAAGAAACTGGCGACTGAGATTGCTCTTTTCAATAACATCATCATCTGTGACAGTCAGCTTTCCATTCTGGCTGCAAGAAATGCCCATTAATGCAAGGTTCTTCAGGAATTCACATCCAAGAGCCCCAGAACCGACCATAAAGATTTTTGCCTGCTCCAGTTTGTTTTGAAGCTTAGATCCAAACACACTGATCTGTGCATCATATCTAGTGTTCTCTGGCTTCAAATCGCCAGGCTCCAAAGGCTCAACAGGGAGAGACTCAATAGAATCAAAATAGAAGAACTGCAAAATCAAGATAACTATCATAATCAATTTCTGCAAATAAATAGGACAATATATTAGTAAATAGTAATGAGACAGTAGATCCTAACCTGATAAAGAGGATGGAATTTCCCAGAGCATGCTTTCACAACCTCCTGACCTACAATACCACCAAACATTGCAGCCATTGGATTCAGAACAGCCCTGGAACCACTTGCGAAATGGTGAAGGAGTTTTTTGTCAATTTCTTCCAGTTTCCCATCACCTAGAGTTTCATTAATGCTTACAGCAAAATCTATCAGCCTTTGCACATCATCAGAAGAACCAGCAACAGGGAATCGCTTCAGTTCATTCCTGAACTTATCCAAAGCTTGGAAGGCCAAATGCAAGAGAGGTGGGCGGTCAAACTTGGAGAAATCGCTCATGAGAAATTCCCCTGGTTCTTTCATGGCTTCTTTCAAGGGTTTGAATTTAAGAACCTTGGGTGGCTTAACCTGTGTGACAATACCACCTCTGACGTATGTGCCGAATGAGGAAGTGTCTTCTTCTAGAAAAAAAGAGTAAGGCCTAGCATTCTTAACCTTTCTTGGTTTTCCATCATTCAGCTCGGTCATTCCATGTACTTCAGAGAACACAACTAAATCACCATCCTGGAACTCAAGTCGCTCATCATCAACACATGACACTAGTGCTGGGTTGTCATTACTGATTGATGCCACAATTCCTGTATGTGGCTCCTCCCCATCAACATCCAAAACAGTAAACTCAGGACCAAAATCACAAAAGACACTGCCAAAAAGACCACGGACTTCAGACTTAATGAAAGCAATGGGTGGCTGATGGCTGTGGCAGTAATCATCAAACTCAACTGCCTTTTCTAAGGTGATATCAGTAAAGACAACAGCCTGTAAGGTCACAAGGAAAATGATTATTCTGAGGATAAGAAATGACAAAAAAAATAGAAGTATAATACAGAAGAAGCATACCAAAAATGCAACATATCATCTCATCCTCAAAAGCCAAAACCATGTGTAAACTAGCATGCAATGCAAAAAAAATCACTGCCAAAAGAAAGACCAGGGAAACCTATTTGCAGGTCATGCTAGCAATGAACATATTTCAATCAACAAATTCAAAGCAAACAAACAGCAAGTTTTTTATGATTATGTACTTGTTTATCTCCTCACCAGTCTGGGCAGTTTAATGTAGGTAGGCTTTGCTGAAGATATTACTAAGGCCAACAGTTGCTTGAATTTCTATGTCATGGGCAACATTGCATAGGTTCTAATCATGGAAAATGCACCTAGGGCAGCAGCTGGGTTGCTATGGCAAAAAATGAAGCTAGTGCAAGCAAAGTCTAATCTCCTTTTTGGCATCTTGAGTGAATTAAACTCTTAAAGAGAAGGGGGGTTGAATGGAGTCATGGATAAGGCAAACGACTAACAAACTAGGAAACAGAGCAAATCTAATCAAACTAATCTGAAGTATAACAGTAGTATAACAAAGCTGCCTTGAGACTAAGTCAACAGCCTTAGAGGTGCCTTGCAATAGCACATAGGACATAGGAGGGGCTTTACATGACACTGCACAATACAAATTGGCAAATACAAAACTCAGATGAAAAATAAAGTGTGGCATCCTAGAACAACACAATCAATTAAAGGAGCACAGAAGAGATATAGAAACCAGAAGGTATATGAATGTTACTTAAGTTTAAGCTATCCTCCAAAAAAAAATATGGTATAAACATGTTAGCATATCTTGGTCATTAAGTCCTGAGGATGATTTATAGTTTTCACTTGCTAAAGCTAATATTCTTGAGGGATGATTTATAATTTTTCACTTTAATACTTTACATGTTAAAAGAAAATCCGATTTTAGACAAACCCTGGTGCAAAATTTCTGTACTAAAACCAGAAAAGACTGTCTGTTGTAACAATACACACATAAAGAAATACAGGCATAACACTAACAGAAAATTAAATGGAAACATATCAAAGGTGGAAGAACAGCAAGGAAGAAAACACATAAATTTTATGCTCAAATACCTGGAACTTAGAAAGTTGTTCTTTTGTCACTTCACCAGTTAAAGTAGAGATGATAACAGCATTGTTAAGCTCTTGCAGCTTCTGAACACAAGCTTGAGCACGGTTTTGCCCAACATCTTTCTCTGAGAGGAAGAAGTTGCTTGATAAATCCCATAGCTCCACATTACCATCGTCGTGCAAAGTTACGGACTTGACACCCGCAAGGACAAGGTTCTTTGCTGCAATACGTGGATATTAAGTTAGTTGTAAGCCCAAATGCTATGCGTGGATATTAAGTAAATTAGGAGCAATGATTTAGCTACCACAAAGCCACTTCGAATTTCACGCAAAGGATTTAAACAGTACTCCCCACTACATGCATTTTATCTTCTGCTGAAACAAAACTATTACTGAAACGCAGCAAAATAAAAGGCTTGGGTTGATAACTTGCGGACAATCATACAACAGTATAAAAAGGATCACATCTAGGAGGGTTATAAAGACTCAAATAATTGAATTAAAACCACCAGACGAAGCATATCACTTAGCTAGAATGATCAAACTACGAACACAACTAGCAGAGGTAGAGCTGAGTAGAGGACTCGACATAACTGGTGCATCCACAATACAAACCGAGGATTAACTTGCTACGTAATGATTAACATAAATAAAGGCCATCCCTAGTTCTCTATGCTGCATCCAATCGAGATAGGAACGAAAACAACACAGTGTTCTCCATGGCGTAAGTTGAGAAGTGAACTATGGGATTAAGTTAGAGACGGGGCGGTTGTTACCGATCTCAGCGCCGAGGCCCTGGAGTCCGGAGACGAGGACGTTGGAGGCGAAGAGGCGCTTCATGGTCTCGCGGCCGTAGACGGCGAGCTGGCGGCTGTGGAGGTCCTCATCGATCTCCGTCGCCTTCCCTGCCATGGCCATCTCGTCGCCCTTGCCCTTGGTGTCGGCCCGGGTCTTCTTCTGCGACTCCTCGACCTCGCTGGCGGCGATCTCCCGCTTCCGGGGAAGCATATAGTGCGCGACGCCGCCGATGAGTCCGACAGCCGCCGCGAAGAGCAGGCAGTAGTAGTAGGCGGCCGGCGAGAGCTTCCGTGACAGATCCAGCGCGCGCGGAAGGACCTGCACCAAGCGGAGAGGCTCGCCGTGAGGCGGGGAGCGCGAGGAGGAGGATCGGAGGGAGAGTGGGGATGGGCGGAACGGAGCTCACCTTGGTTGGATTCGTCGAGTGCGGCGAGGAGACTCTAGGGTTCTGGGGAGGATGAGAGACTTATGAGTCTTGGAAGGACCGAACTGCAAAATATCAGGACTTGGACACCTATCTGGGACAGCATGACAAGTGGGACACGGGGTTGTGAGGCCCGCTTGGCGGTGGGAGTGATGGTGGTGCTAGTGCTTTGCTTGTGGGCGGAGAGGAACCTGGTTCTTTGTTCCTCCACTTGGGCTCTCTGGAAGGGAAGGAAAGACGCAAGACGCTGCAAAGTGGCCCCTAAGGTAATGTGACACGTGGGCCCATGAGTTTTTTTTTAAACAATGGCACAATACTCACTCTGTCCAATTTATTAGCCACGCATGCAGTTTAAGAACAACTTTGATCATTAGTTTTAGTCAATAAATTTTGTATAATATATAAAAAACATACCATTCGATTCATTTTAAAAAGTTTCTAATAGTATATCTTTTTAGACACATATTGCATATTTTATTGGTCAAAATTGATAGTCAAACATTTTCTTAAACTATGTGCGTGCCTAATAAACCGGACCGGAGAGGGTATTTTGGCAATGAGGGAGTATCATTTATCCATAGTTTTTATTAATTTCTGTGACCAACACAAAACTCAATTTTGACATTCGACCGATTCAAACTCTAATTTTACCACTATCACGTTAGAACACTACTCAATTTTGCCATTATGTTATTCGTTAGTCTATAATCATTTTTATCATTCTAGGTTCTCCACCCACTTGTGTCGGTGACAGAGTCTTAGTATGCAACGATTAGCTAGTTTAGTTACTCTGTATAACTAATTTACTTTTGGCATGCAAAAACAAGATTGTACCAAGGATACTTAAACTCCTAGACATGATGGCATGGGACTTATTAGGCGCACCAGATATATGACCCACAAGACCCATACAGAATAAAGGGTCTAGGAAGCATCCGACAAACAAAGGCTTGGCTTGGCGAACAAGATAGAAAGGCAAACCGACATAGTCTTAGCATTGTAATTACAACTTGTGATATGTATGTATACGGCTCAAGGACTCAGCCTCTCATATAAAGGCTAGAAGAAGCCGACAAAGAGGGTACCTCCACAATCTGCAATCCGTCATGAGCTAGATCGCAACTAACGAACCGGTGACTTTGTAATCATCTTCTCCACAGTAATCAGATGACATCGACTCCCTTGTTTGTATGATAAGCCGATGAAATCACGAGTGATCTCTTTTCCACGAAACCCTAGGTCCATAACCATGGGCATTGCCGAGGTTACCCCTCGCCAATTGGCGCCGTATGTGGGAAATCTGAGCGCTAGAGCTATGGATTCGGCGGCTCCCTCTTCACCAAGCAACAACCCGACGATCGAGGTCGGTGAGATCAGCTATGATCCCATCGATCTTGATCCACGCCCTCACACCCCTGTGCCGGCCTCCGTCGACTTCGACCGGGAGACAGATCTCATGATCCGGTGCTTCCACTTTTGCGTCGGAGAAGCCGAGAACATCTACCTTTCAGCCCCGATCTATTCGGGTCAGTCGGCCGCAACAGTAGCGCCCACGGCGACACCTGCATCTTCTATCGGCTCCACTGGAAAAGTCGCGTCATAGTCGATGAACGTCGAAACAAGCCGCGATAATATCACAGATCTGGGGGATTTGGCTGACCTCTATGAGGGCCTATCCTTCTGATTGGAATCTCATTCAACACCGCAGCACGTCTTAAACTCGACAAACGTCGATCTTGATGAATATGAAAAAGTGTCGACTCCAGAATCAGGAAGGCCGACTCTTACCCAAAACAGGACCCATGGGATTTCATTGATTCTCAAGACAGTGTCTCCTACGGCTACGACAGCAACAGCAGCAGCCTGTACATGGAGCATCACCAAGTATGCATGATCATCGAAGGAGAGGGACCTCCGACGCCATGAGATTCCAACGGTAACCCCAATGATATTATTTCGAGTGACGATATAGGACATCGTGAGAACAAGGAAGAGGAGCCCATAGACAATCGTGTCGTGCAAGGAAGGGAAAGAGCGTGTGATGGTGAGCGGCTGACACTTCGGTTGCCACCGGAAGTGTGGCAGAAGGCATGTTGTTTCAGGTGCAGTACCAATGACAGCATATGCCACACGCAAAGAGCTGATGGCCTACCAATATCTCCTTCACAAAAAGCGAAGAGAGCTGGTCAGGATGTAGAGACAACTCGATGAAAGGAAGAGGCTAGCTGATGAATCAAGTCTCTAGCGAGCGCAGCTAAGTTCCACCCGCAACTCTGGCAGCGTCACCGGGGGACCACTACCAAGAAGAAGCACCTCACGGATGCAAAGCATATCCGAAGCCGAAAGGCGTGAGCTGGCTTGAGATTTAAATATGCCATTCATGTTAGTGGATTCCGCAGGCAACATCCAGGCCAAGACAGCGCAAGTTGATGAGCTCAGTCAACTGCAGAGCTTCGTTGGAAAACCCCAAGAGGAAGGTATGATGAGCACAGCAATAAGTTTTTCCTCAGTTATGAAACCAAGGTTATCGAACCAGTAGGAGGAAGGAAACAACTCCAAGGTGTTTCTAGCAACTTGGAATCCTGCACAACACAAACTCAAGACTTTGCCCCAACTTACAATGAGGTTGTCAATCTCACTGGTTTGCTGAAAATAAAGGATTAAACGTATAGTGTGGAAGATAATAGTTGCTTGTAGAAAGTAAATGGTAACAGTAGATGATGTATCAATGATAAAGATTGGACCGGGGTCCATGATTCACTAGAGGTGTTCTTCTTAAGATAGATAACATGCTGGGTGAACAAATTATAGCGGGACAATTGACAGGTTGAGAAAGCATAATAATGCATATACTAGACATCATGACTCCTATGAAATTTGATTGGGCATTACAACAATATACATAAACCATAATCCAACTGCATCTATGACTAATAATCCATCTTCAGGTTATCATCTGAACCCCTTCCAATATTAAGTTGCAAGCAACGGATAATTGCATTAAGCAATGTGTGTAAAATAAACAATATAATTATTCCATGAACAAAAGATTGTTGTTTTCTCCCTAGTAGCAACAGCATATCTACAACCTTAGAGATTTCTGTCGCTTCCCCAGATTACTAGAGGCATGAACCTACTATCGAGCATAAATACATAGATAATCTTGATCATGAACGGAGCTCACAAGATCTAAACATCATAGCACAAAGGAGGAGAAACAACCATCTAGCTATTGTATGGACCCATAGTCCAAGGGTGAACTACTCACGCATCATACCGGAGGCTGGCATGGTGATGAAGAAGGCCTCCGAGATGATCTCTCCCCTCCGACAGGGTGCTGGGAAGATCTTCAGATCCCTCCCAATCTAGGGACGATGGTGGCGGCAGCTACGGACTGTTTCGTGGAGATTTGATCGGGTCTTTAGGGTTTCATCATCGAGTGACTTTATAGGCGAAGGGGAAAGGTCGGAGGAGGGCCAGCAGGGCCCACACCCTTCCCTGGCGCGGCCTAGGGTGGACCCACGCCAGGGGGTGGTGTGGACACCCTGTGGCGCCCCTCCGTCTCTCCTCAGGACTCTGTGTTCTCTCCGTTAAAATATTGACTTTGGCTTTTGTCCCGTCCAATTCTGAGAATATTTTCTTACTAGCTTTTCTGAAACCAAAAACAGTAGAAAACAGGCAACTGGCACTGCGGCATCTTGTTAATAGGTTAGTCCCGGAAAATGTATAAAAACACCTCAAAGTGTAGACAAAACATAGCAAAGTTGACACTAAACAAGCATGGAACATCAAAAATTATAGATACGTTTATGACATATCACAAGTCGCCCTCGTCGCTGCCCAGACATACCTCCTCACGACTCAGCCGACAGCCAAAAATCAGCGAGTAGCTATCCACTGTTTCGTCATCGCGGGCCTTGGCATGGTCGGAGCATCACTCGTACAAGGGGAGCATGAAATTGTCTAGCAACCCGACGAATCACCACACCGTCGTAGCAGCCCTCGGTACGTGGGAAACACCCGAAGTTTCAACACACCACATCATGTGCAATTTATGCAATCCTCACGTGGGCATGACGCCAGAAACGACAATACACAGCGAACGGTCAATAAATCAAGGGAGGAGTGCAGTAGCCAAAGGTACTTAGATGCTGAAAGTGAAGATGAGTGTGAACCTTGTGGGGTGATGGCCCACAAGTATAGGGGGTGTATCGTAGTACTTTCGATAAATAAGAGTGTCGAACCTAACGAGGAGCAGAAGGTGTTGACAAGTGGTTTGGATTAGAAATTCACTATAAATACTAGCAAATGGATTTTTAGGGTTTTTTGATAATGCAGATAAAAAAGTGCGAGTAAATAAAAGGCAATAATGATAATTGCAGCAAGTGGCCCAATCCTTCTTCAGCAAAGGACAAGCCGGTTGTATTACTTAAGATGACCAAACGTTCTCGAGGACACATGGGAATACTGTCAAGTGCTTTTGCTTCATATAGTTGATTAATCTTCTTTGGTTGGACAAGTGTTGTGTGGGTGAACCTATGCTAATGTACCGACCTTACTTTGACTAATACATACTTGTGATTATACCCTTTGCAAGCATCCGCAACTACAAGAAAGTAATTAAGATAAAAAACTAACCACAACATTAAACTTTGAGATCCTACACTCCCTTGTGCAAAGGTTTCCTAAAGGGGGTTTAGGTTTCTATCACTCCGGCAACCCCAAAATTAGTAGCCAAATACACAGTGCATTCCCCTAGGACCATAAAGGTGAAGTATCATGTAGTCGACGTTCACATGACACCACTAGAAGAATAGCACCACAACTTAAATATCAAACCATTGAATATTTCTCAACACAATTCCACTACTAACAACATGACTTCTCACGTGTCCTCAAGAACTAAATGAACTACTCACGAGACATCATATGGATCAAGATCAGAGATGAAATAATGATCAGTAACAATCTGAACATGAACAATAATTCAAACTCAATAGCATCAACTACAACAAGTAATCAACACTGGGAAAGTTTCCCCTAAGAACTATGCAAGATTCAACCCAATTGTTATAGCGGTACGGAGTGGTGGTGATGGTGCTGGTGGAGATGATGGTGAAGATGATGATGATGATCCCGATGAAGTCAAGCTTGATGACGGTGTTGATGGCGACGATTTTCCCTCTCCGAGAAGGAATTTCCCTGGCAGATTTCTGCCTGCCGGAGAGCTCTTTCTTTCTTTGTAGTTTCCGCCCCGTAGAGGCGGCAGAATCTTTCTGCCGTTGCTCCCCGAGTCTTAGGGTTTCGGGGGGATGATATAAGCGAAAGGGCGATGCCAGAGGTGGGCCAGGGTGGCCACACCACCTGGTGGCATGGCCCAGGGGCGCGCCAGGGGGTGGTGTGGCCCCCCATGTGGCCCATCTCCACTTCTCCTTTTGGCTTCCTTCGTCTTCTGGAAAAACAGGGATTTCCATGTATTTTCTGGAATTTTATGATCTTCACGAATATTGTATCTGGACACCGCTTTTTTCCATTAGAATCTTGGCTCTCCCAGGTCATCCATCAAAAGTCATCCAACATGCAAAAGTAAATGAAATAACATAAGTATCATCTCTTAATATGAAATATATCAATAAATAACAGTAAATTATGATATAAAATAGTGATGCAAAATGGACGTATCAACTCCCCCAAGCTTAGACCTCGCTTGTCCCCAAGCGAAAACTGATCTCAGTAAACATGACCACATGTTTATGGAGTGAAGTGTCGATAAAAAGAATACGGACAAGAAGCATCACATTTATTAATACATAAATCATAATAGAAAGCAACTCAATATTATATAACTTAACTTGCAACGAGTATGGGAGTCACAATAAAGATGCACAAAGAAAATCATAATGGGTAATGGCAAACTTTGTTCTTGGTCAGAGAACAGTTGACAAATCATACTTAGTTTTAAGCAAAACTTTTATAATGAACTTTATAAAGCAGGAATCTCTTGCTCAAACATAATGGGCTTTTTACAATGATAGCTTTCAAAGTAGTATTCATTCTGATAAGAGCATTGTCCAAAACAAGGAACATAAGAAACAAGATTGAATAAATCAGCATATGGATGATTGAATCACAACAACTCAAATGCTTGCTGGAGATAGAAAGGAATAGGTTTACTGACTCAACTTAAAATTAAAAGATAGACCCTTCACAGAGGGAAGCAGGGATTTCAAGTTTCATAAAGAGCTTCCAAAAAATTATGGTACTTACTGGCTTTGAGCTCTCATTTCCCCTATCATAAGCATCTTAAGGTGATTAAGGTTAAAGTGAGACAAATATGAAGTATATGCTTTGAATCTTGCATAGTTCTTAGGGGAAACTTTCCCGGTGTTGATTACTATTGTAGTTGATGCTTGTGAGTGGAACCATTGAATTATTGTTTATGCTCAGATTGTTATACATCATTATATCATCTCTGATCTTGATCCATATGATGTATCATGAGTAGTTCGTTTAGTTCTCGATGACATGGGAGAAGTCATGTTGTTAGTAGTGAAATTGTGTTGAGGTATTATTCAATTGTTTAATATTTAAGTTGTGGTGCTATTCTTCTAGTGGTGTCATGTGAACATCGACTACAAGATACTTCACCATTTATGGGCCTAGGCGAATGCATTGTGTGTTTGACTACTAATTGTGGGGTTCCCGGAGTGACAGAAACCTGAACCCCCGTTAGGAAACCATTGCACAAGGGAGTGTAGGATCTCAGAGTTTAAGGTTATGGTTAGGTTTATATCTTAATTGCTTTCTTATAGTTGCGGATGCTTGCAAGGGGTTTAATCACAAGTATGTATTAGTCCAAATAAGGTCGGTACATTAGCACAGGTTCACCCACACAACACTTATCAAACCAAAAAAGATTAATCAATTATCTGAAACGAAAGCACTTGACAGTATTCCCGTGTGTCCTCGAGAACGTTTGGTCCTCATTAGTATTTCCTCCGGCTTGTCCATTGCTAATAAAGGATTGGGCCACTTGCTGCAATTATTTATTGTCTTTATTTACTTGCACTTTATTTCCTTGCTTTATCAAAAACCCTAAAAATTCATTTGCTAAGTATTTACAGAGAATTCTGACTCCATACCACTAGTCAACACCTTCTTCTCCTCGTTGGGACCGACACTCCTATTTATCAAAAGTACTATGATACACCTCCTATACTTGTGGGTCATCAAGACTATTTTCTGGCGCTGTTGCCGGGGAGTGAAGCGCTATTAAAGAGTGGAACTGGTAAAGGAAACTTCTACTGTGAGTATTTGTAACATCCCAGCATTTAAGACTAAACGAAGGGTTGATTTAGGACTTTGTGCATCTACATGCATGCATCTGAAAATCCGAGTAAATATTTCGCAAAATAAAACCCTGGAGTGATCAGAATCTCTCTTGCTTTGATGAATTAGAAATTAGCCATCTCAGTGAGTGCGATAGATTTTGACATGACCTTTAGGTATTATTTGTGTTTGTGGAGGGGTAGAATTTGAACTCTACTTTGAATTTCCCAAATTCTATTCAAATTTGAATTTATAAATTCAAGAATAATAATACTATAATTATGTAAAAATAAATGATTACAATAATTATATAAAATAATTATTTATTAAAAGAATACATGAAGTATTACCTTTATTCTTTTACAATAAAAGAATGAAAGTAAATTACAATTAAGTAAATGAAATAAAGAAATCACATACATTAATGTAATTCAAAGAAATACAAATAAGAAGAAATATTTATTTAATAATACAAAGATTTAATAAATACAAGTAAATTAAAAGTCATTGCATAGATGAATAATTACAAATAAATAAAAAGAAAAGCTTCAATAAAATATATAAGAATTACATTGTTATTACAATAAAATAAGAAGATTGCAGTAGCTAAAAACCTAAGCTAGAATCCCTATCTACTTGATCACCTGTATTCTTTCTTGGTACCTACAAACAAATACTAAAAGACAAAGAAAGGGGTTAGTTTTATTAGTTTGCTCTCAATTTAGCAATGAAATGCATTGCTATTCACATCATTGAGTAGAGTAAATAAGGGCCAAATAGAGTAGTATCTGTTCTTATTGCAAATCTGGCCTCAGTTCCACATCATAGGCAAATTGGGGCAAGTTTCACCAATTTAGTAAAAGGTAAAAGCCAAACAGTAATAACCAGCAAAAGATCAAGTTTGTACTTGATCTGATCCATTTGAGTAAGGCAAGCCCACACACAGCTCACACAACACATGGAAATGTGTGTGTGTTGTCAACACAACAAGGTCTGCATTAGAAGGAGAAGAGAAGCCAACCGTAGCTAGTTAGCTAACCATCAGCTTATCCACAAAACCAACAGCACACTAGCCAAAGACACGACATTCCATCTTTCTATTTCCATATCTCTGAAACACATTGTTTCTAGAACAACACCAAGATCTACACAGATTATCTTAGTGTATCAATCAAACATCTATCCAATCCACCACCCAATCAACATCTGGTTGCTTACATAAGCCATCCAAGAGAAGATCAAGCATTAGAAGGAGCATGCCAGGTGAGCAGCCAGGAGGAGCAGATCAAGTAGCATCCAGGAACAAGATCCATCAGGAACAAGAAGTCACAACACTGATTCAACAACAACAAAAGGTTGCTCTATAATCATGCATAATATTTGTTCCTACCAGTTTCCAAGCATGATTTAGTGTTAAATGATCATCTCCTCGGATTTATACTCAAGTGGAGTATAAAATCATTATAGGAGTAAAGCATAGTGCCACAACCATATATATGCTTCTATTATCAACTTGACCTCATACTTTTGCATCATTGTCAAGGGTTAAACTAAATATTTGTCAAATAAATCTGTAGCAAATCAAGTAATTGATCTAGACCAATGTGCATCCTCCAAGGAGGTACCGCAGCAGCCAGATCACCTACATGAGCCACAAGTAGTGCATACAAGATATAGCCAACAAATACAAGAATTAACTTTGTACAACCTTAAACCAGTTGAATCATTTTCCTAAATCCCAAAGGGGCAGGAATCATAACAGTAAGGGTTATCTATCACACAGACAGACTAATCTTTTTTCAAATAGCACAGTGATTGAATTCACACATAATGTTTGAATTCAATAAGGCCACACATGGATATGTTAAAATAATTGTCCATTAATAATATTCTGGTAACACCAAGACCACCACCCCCACATCTTTCTAAATTCATCTACTAGTAAGTAGAGGACTATATTTACATCATTTTCCTAGAGAGTTGTCTAGGAATCAATTAGTTGCAAGCATCATGACTCAATATATATTCCAATATATCACTTAAACAATACTTATCATTACCAGTCACAATCTTGTCTTGTCAATCCAGCTAACAACTGTTATATGTTGATCCAAATTCTACAAAGTATAGGCCAACTTCTGACGAGTGGAGCGAGGCCCGTCGAGGGCACGTGTGGGGGTGCGAGTGACATGATCTGTCGCAGGGATCGTTGAAGACCTAGGTTTCCACTGATATATAAACCCCTTGTAAGCCGCCGGCTGGGAGAGTTGCATCTGTGAAATCCCCGGCGTTTGTAAACACTCCTCGATATAGTGAAGTTTCGCTGGCTAGCGCCCATGGTTTTTTCCTCTCTTTGTTGGAGAGGTTTTTCCATATTAAATATGTGTCCCCTTGCTATGTTTTTTGTTTTCGTTCTTTGTTATCTTCTTGTAGCAATTGTAAATACAAAAAATCATGCACACAAGATCTACCACTGTGCACATTCCAAAATGGAGACACCATAGTGGCAGTCTTGTTCACAAAAGCCATTAGGGAGTATCATCACATTAATCAACCACTCAGTAATTCCAGCTAATACAGATTTATCATTTTCCTCGTAGAAGAATCTAGGAATCAAATATATACACCATTTTACTATCAACAAGGATATGAAGTCAAATCCTTTTTCCCAAGTTCCAAATTAGTATAAAAGTCACAACCATCATTCTATAATCCAGCAGTATAGGAAACACATTCATTGGCTAGATAATTTTATATCCAATAGCAAACTTCATCCTCGGTATTGGCAAGTGAGTTTCAGTTAACCACTCAATAAAGATAATTTGTTTAGGGATAGAACCATAGCAAACCACACATTTCTGGGATGAGAAATTCATTCAAACAGAGTCATCATTTTATAGTGGAGCAATATATCTCATATATCTACTATCAAGGGTGACAGCAATAGCCCCAATAGTTCCTCTACTGAAATTAGCTGGCAATTCAACTTAGAATCACTAGCTCCAATTGTGCTTTTAGCTACATAATTAGCTAGTTGTCATCATCATGATGTGATCACAGTCCAATATCATCCACTAACTCAATCCATATAAGTAAATTTTAAGATCAAACTTGCTAGGCAGGTTCAGTTGCAAAGCTAATGTAATATGCATAGGAACCAGAGAGAGGAACCCTTGTTAGGGTTTGACACAGATAAAGAAGGAGGAGTAAAAATATGAGGGAGGGGTGAGTAAAGGATAACCTACCTTTGGCAAGCTACTGCTCATCAAGGAGGAGGCAGAGGTAACTCTAAACCGAGTAGCGACACGGCGGCACAGGGAGCACTGAGTGCTAACCCCGCGCCGAGCTGCAACCTGCGGCAATCAGCGCCACCGGCTTGTCACCGCAAGAAGCAGTGGCCAACGATCACCATAACGCGCCACCATAACCTCTCCGCATCATCAGGTCACCACCACAAAATAGCGAGGTTGCCATCAACCTCTAAAGCCATGGGTGGCGAAAACCCTAGAACTAGATAATCGAAGGGGGCGAACCTCTAAAGCCATGGGCGGCGAGAACCCTAGAACTAGATAATCGAAGGGGGCGAGTTCAATAGGGCACCATTTGCAAATATAATTGGATGGAAGGGTAGGTCTGAGGTCGGCGGAGCTATGGTGGCTGGTGGCGATGGGCGCAACAACCGGTGTTCGTCAGAATTTTACAAGCGGCGGTAGAGAGCGCTACTAGGGGAGAGCTCAGGATTGTTTCCAGGAGATATATGCGAGAGGGGTGAAGGGGCCTGGGTCGTGTTGACCCCGAGCCAGACCTGGCTGGGCCGGGCCAGGCCGGTCTTATTACGAACCAAACAGGTCCTAATAAAAATAATGATAATAATAGTATAAGCAAAAGCTAAATAAGGAAATAACCAAGATACCCCTATACACTATTTTATTTTTAGAAAAATCCTAAAAATAGATTTAATACATCAAAATGTTTATTTAAATAATATCTAACTAGGAAAAATATAATAATACTTATTTGAGTTTAATAAAATGTAAATAAGTAATAACACCATTAAATATCTAAATGAAATTTAGTAAATTTAGAAAAATCCCTAAAAATAAATAAAAATCACTTTTATGCATAAAAAGAAAACTATTGTTTTATAAAAATACTAACTTAAAATTTTACAAATAAAACTAATAACAAATATTTAAGACATTCAACAATTGAGAAAATTTATATAAAAAAGAGATAATGCCTAAAAATAAATAAAATTCATTTTTAAGATTTTAAGTAAGTATATTTACTAGAAAAATACTAAGTATATTATTCCAAAACATTTTAAAGTTCTTAAGTAATAAAACTTCATTTACCTATTTTATTAAAATGAAATAATTATTTTATTAATCCTTTAAAATTATTTCTTATGTAAGAACTAATACCATTTCTTTACAAATCCTAAATCCTTTAAGTCTAAGTCCTAAAGTCCAAAATCATAATTAAGATTCATAATAAAGATTTAAGTGCAAACTATGGATTTCAATAAACTCTTTTAAAACCATAAAAAAGGGAAACAAAGTAAAACCCAACACTTTTAAATTGATAAGGTGTAGTACTCACATATGTTATGGTGGATAATCTCTATCTCTTAATCATTATTAACATGACCTCAAATCTTAACAGTGTATTAATATCATCTAATTATACTCCCATTAATATGTTACATGTTATTTTCATAATAACACATCAAGTCTTAAACTCATCATTCACTTTAATTGAAGGTGAATGATCCCACATTCATCAATATACTTGTCAAAATCCTAAAAGTTGATAATACTCTAAACACATTACACCTTAAAGTTCACTTCTAGTTTTATAGTTAACTTTGGTCTAAACAATCATAAACATATTATTTGAAGTTTATTCATTTTTTTATAACTAACTTTAGTCACATATACAACCAATTAAAGTATAATAACTCAACATCATTTCAAACCATCAAACAAACCCTAATGCAAATCCTAGTAATCTTCAAGATTGATTAACCTAACCTAAACACTAGTTTCTCCAAATGATATTCTTTCTATCACTTCAAAAGAAACATTATACCGTGTCTTTTAAGTCATAACATATTAAAACATAAACTTCGTAATAATTACATAATACCAGTCAATCTGAGAATTGTATTATGATTATACTTTACCTTCATATCGTATATATTCATCTCAAAATCTTTGCAACCACACTCTTTTGTGAAGTAAACATGAAGATAAATAAAACCTTAAAAGAAATCATCTAAATCCATCTCACTTGTAATGTCAGGGAATTACTCGGGGTTTCACGTCATGCATCTCATTACTTATGCATAATAACATATTGCTTCTTTAAACATTGTCCTTCCGGGCAATGATGATATTTTTGTAAAACCCGAGGTCCAGGGTCAAGTCGAGATATTCGACTACAATACTTTGCTATATCAAGGCAAGTTCACACTTGCTCATGTCCTTTGATTATTTTCTATAAAGTATTTTGCAAATCCAGTGTTGTCCTCACCTGCATTTCAAAAAGGTCAAAAAACACTATTTTCATAATAATATGCTTATAGGTTATTTACCATGAGGTAATAACCTACTATGAAAGTTCCGGTGGTAAAGGAACATAATACCTATGACTTAACAACCAATGTCGTCAGTGATTCTTGCCCCGTATATTACGCGTTAACCATGAGATTTGGAATGGGACGGAAAAGTCAGCTGGATCGGCTCCCTCTCGCATGCATCGGACACTATTCTAGGCATTTGTAAGTTGCAGATCGTGGGTATAGCCGTTTTATACGGGGAAAAGTCTACTGTGGATATGGGCTTACAAAAGATAGATTTCTAGTGTTAATGGTTGTTGTGTGTATCCAACTAAGGTATAGCCATATTATACGGGGAAAAGTCTACCTTGAGTCTGGGAATACAACAATTGCGTTGTATGCGGGGTCACGGAGAAGGACGGTGATTGGCTTGGATCTTAGTCTGGGCCTCATACCAAGGAAGTGTGAGCGGGAATGCGTGCCTGGATGTGCAACAAAGCTAAGATCTCTCATGGGTAAAGTGACTCACCTCTGTAGAGTGTAAGAACTATAACTTGTTACTCCCTATTCCGGAAAGGAGCTGCGAACGCGGCAGGAAAGGAACTCCACAAAAGTTCTAGTAAACCTGTGAAGGCTGACGGACATAGCTTTTCAGAATAAAAGCAACCTTTGAAGAAATGTTTACGAAAACTTGCATTGCCTACGACTTATGGTCTGTGGTTGTAGTTATAGTGCATCAAATACTCCTTTTTAGTGGACTTGTTGAGTATGCTCGTACTCAACGTATCTTCTTAACCATTGCTAGATTCCAAAGAAATTAAAGATAAAGAAGAGGAAATACTCTATTCAATTGAATACCAAGAAGAATTCTGCTATGAAGAACTAGAAGTATCCGGAAGCGTCGAAGGGAACAATTACGAAAACATATATGGAATGGAGACCGAAGTATCTGAAGAGTAGATGTATCATATATAGTTATCAAGTCCAGTAGCATATAGCTCTATCCTCTATCTATATTAAATCTCGTATAAATCTTGAAGTTTAGTTTGCTTATTTATCTTGTTCTCAGAGTTATTATAGTTTAGCCCTGAGTCATCGGGATACCTCGATGGACCTAGAAGGATCTCGAAGTCGTCGTGTAATTCCTGGTTGTAATAATGATAATGTATGTTGTGTACCCGCTTTGTTTCTGTTGTACCACTCCGAGGATATAATATTTGCGGAAGGGTGCTCCATGAGTGTTATGTCCACGACTATAGTATACTACAACATGTAGTGGTATGCTGGGTCACCACAATATTGTTTTTTATTTCTGTTTGTTACTTTGTTTCCAATATGGATAACCTACTTGGTTTCCTGTTTGGGAGAACTACTTCCACTGTTAGGGTAGTAGATGAATCACCACCTGTTGAGGTAGATCCTTTTAAGATACCTACAAGTATTGTTGATCGTGTTATGGATAATTATTATTTTGCGGATGGAACTTTCCATCCTGGTGATCACTTGCTTTTTATCCATGAATTATGCGGGCTGTTTAAGTGTGCAGGTATCACAACTAAACATGTGAAGAAGAAGTTACTCTCTATATCATTAAAAGGAAGAGCTGAAGAATGGTATAAGCTGCCGAAGAATAGACAATCCATGGAATGGGAGGAAATAGTACCTCTCTTTTATTCTAAATTCTATCCTCCCAGTGAGATCCATAAGGATAGGAATCAAATATATAACTTTTTGCCTCGTGATGGATACAGTACAACCCAAGCTTGGGGGAGATTGAAGTTACTAATGCTTAAATGTCATATTCATGAACTCCCTAACAATATGATTATCAATAACTTTTATGCAAGGCTTTCTCTTCATGATAAAGATTTATTAGATGCTTATTGTGCTGGATCATTCACACATATGAAGGAAGAAGCTAAATGGGATCTCCTAGACCATATTCAAGAGAACACTGAAGCATGGGAGAATGACAAAGGAAGAAAGTCAGGTATAAATTATGATTATGAATGCATTAAATCTTTTATGGGAACTGATGACTTCCGTGATATTCGTACTGATTATGGTATTGATTCTCAAAGTATTGCCAATTGTTTTAAGGACTTTGCCTCTTATATATAGATTCCTAAAAAGAAGTGGGACAAGTACCATGCGCCTTATAAAGATATTGTTAATCGTGTTCCTATTAGAAACACTGAAGTTTGTACTATTGATCCTATTTTGCCTAGACCTTATATTGAGAAAATTCCTTTTCCTGCTAAGGTAAAGGAACATTCTATCATATCTAATGTGGTTAGCAAAAGTACAAAGAAAACTATGGAACCTGATGAGCAAATAAACATTGAACTTGTAGTAGCCATTGTGAAAGACCTTGTCACTAATTAGAGGATGAGCACATTGTCTTCTGTGAAGACGCTTCTAATATTGTCTCTCATCCTAGAAAAGCTATAAAAACTAGTGTCACTGTGCTTTCTGTGAGAATTGGTGATCATTGTTACTATGGTTTATGTGATATTGGTGCTAGTTCTAGTGCTATTCCTTATGAGCTTTATAGGGAAATTATGCATGAAATTGGTCCTTGTGAACTTGAGGACATAGATGTGGTTATTCACCTTGCTAATAAGGAAACCATTTGCCCTATTGGCATTGTAAGAGATGTGGAAGTCCTTTGCGGTAAGATTAAGTATCCTGCTGATTTTCTAGTGCTTAGTTCAACAACTAGTAAAACTTGTCCTATCATTTTTGGTAGACCTTTCTTGAACACTTGTGGAGCTATTATAGACTGTAAAAAGGAGAAGGTTTTAACTAAGTTTGATGGAGATTCTTATGAGTTTAAATTTTCCAAATTTTCTAAAGCTCCCTATGACAATAATATGCCTAATGAAGATTTTAGGTTGGAACAACTTGCTTCTATTGATCCATTTTATGACCTTAGACCTCTTTTTGATGATTGTAAGTATGCTCATTCTGCTGATAAAGTTGTTTCTTATGATAGTTATATTGTCAACTTTATTCAAAGTGCTACTGAAAGTTATTATGAGAGAGGGAAACATGGTTTCATGCATCTCAATAGTATTAAGTTTCCCCGCTTTATGTTGGAAGCCTTGAAGTTGCATTTGTTTTGTCTTCCTATGCTAGTGTCCTCTTGTTTCAATAATTTGTTTTCTCATGAGAACCCCTTTCATAGGAAGTGGGTTAGACTCAAATGTGTTGGATATTTGCTTCTTTATGCTCTCTTTCACTTCAAATCCATATCTCCTATGTGAGCATCATTGAAATTATCATGCCCATCTTAAAGGCTATAAAGAAAGAGCCTTTGGGAGACAACCCGTTTTAGTTTGCTTTTGGTTTTTGTTTTGTTGAGTCTTGGAAGTTATTAACTCAGTAGTAACCGCTCCTTATACTTTTTGTTTGGTTTTTGTGTCAAGATCAACCGCTTTGGGGAAGTAGAGGACTTGTGAAAAGTTGTTGTCCTGGGACAGATTTTTGTGCTGCTTTGTAAATATTCATGAAGGAGCTCAGTATTTCGGATGGAACTGTAATTTTTTGTACTTGTTCCCCAAGTTGTTATCCAACTTTCATTAGTTTTGTACTTTTTGATTTGATCAACAAAATTTTTCATAAAAATCAATCCTTACCTGCTGGTCTGTTTTGACAGATTTTTTCCATCATTTGCATTTGCCTCTTATATTGATTCCCTTTCAAATTCTTTGGGATTTTGGAAAGGATTTGCTATAGTAGATTTTGCTTTGATGGATTTCAGTTGAAGTTTGAACCTAAAGGTTTATTGTTTTTGCATACACTAATGTTGCCAATGAAGTTTGTATGAGGCTTTGCATGAAAGGAATTTTTAGGTGTTGGAGAGAAGGAATCTGCAAAGTCCGTCTTTGAATAGGTAAAAGAGCTACAAACAGAAGGTTCATGAAAACCTTATCTTTTTATACTTTTGATGTTTTTATTACATATGGAAGGTACGAGACGAAACCGAGGAGAAAATGGAGCCCAGGTGGGCCACACCCACCAGTGGCGCGGGCCCTAGCTGGCCGCGCCATCAGGGGGTGCGAGCCCCCTGGAGTCCGTCTCCACCTCGTTTTTGCATAGTACTTTCCTTATGTCATGAAACTTCGTAATATATAACCCCCCGGATCCCTCGAGGTTCGTATATCATTTTCTTGTCATGTTTTCATTTCGATCTATTTCTGTCAGGAAATCTTCTCAAGTTTAGAGGCACCAAGGTCTCCACCAACGACAAGGGCAAGAAGCCCGTGGAAGATGATCCTCAAAACCCCAAGGAGGAGGATATCTTGGTTGGGGATGAAGGATACGTGAAGGAGGATGAGCATCCGGACACCCGCGCTACCGTTGCAAGCATTGGAGTGGTGGCAAACCCTACCAAGCTTAGGAGGACATCACGGATGTCTACAGGAGGGAAAACTCCGCGCCATATCCTCGCTCCATGTTCACTTCCTTCACACACCAAGAACCCCTTCCATACTCTTATACATGAGCAACAATTCCAAAAGGTACCCAAAGGGAAGTTGCCCTCTATGTGGGAGATGCCTCGTTCTAACCATGCAGGGAAGGAACACTTTAAGAAGGAAGAGTGGGGAAAGAATAACAAGGACTGGGATTCCCGGTCCAACATGATCATGAACCGTATTGAGCATAACTCGGAGATGATTCGTACTCTAGCCTTTGGGATTGAGGATTTGAGGGAACTGATTTAAAAGCTTATCGAGAGAACACCACCACAACCGAAGGAGTAATTCGTCATCAGGTTTGGCATCCCCTTGTCTTGTTCCAAGCTTGGGGGAGTGTCGCGGTATCACATCATTATCTTTTATCTTTTTAACTTTTTAGTAGAGTCATATCTTGGGTTGAGAAGTTATCCTATAGGTTGGTTTTCATTGTGGAAGTATCTCTCCTTTAGTTGGCTATCTATGTATCCCTTGGTGTGAGTGCCTTTATGGAATATTAATGAGAAGTTTCATCTTTTACTTTTTGCACTTCTTATTTTAGTTTGCAATCTCTGTTATATGATTGATCTTGTGGATCAGTATTGGTATCATTTTGGGAGCATCAAGTAGATCTAAATTGGTTTTGGCAAACCAAGCTCTGGTCAGTAGCAACACTTTTTGAGGTTTGAAGGGAAAAGAGAAAAGCACTTATAGGTATTTTATATCGTTTTGTTTCTTGATTGGCTCATAAGTTTAGTATTATTTATTTAAGATCTTTTGTGTCTTCAAGGAAGATTGCATGTTTGGCTTTATCACTTGTATGTTTGCTTGTTTCCTTCAACTCTTTTGCTTGCTACCCAGCCTTGCTATCCAAAAACCTATGCCGAGAGGAAATACTTCTCATGCATCCAAACCTTTAAACCAAAACCCGTGCCATTTGTGTCCACCATATCTACCTATTAGCATTATTGCTATTCCAAGTAAATTCTCAAGCTTCATCTATCTTTTGAATTAAAAATTATTATTTTTATGTGAAAACTAGTTAGTAAAGCTCTCACGTACTTAACGACACACCTTATTTTTCTTGCCCCTAATAAACTTGAACCATTGTGTCATTGAAGTTGTATATGCTTGCATCTATAAGTTGGGATTAGCAGAACCGTGCTGTCACAGAGAACACTTTCAACACCTGTAAATATCTACCCAGTTGATATCATGCTCTTTTGTTTGCGGATGTCGTCGGTGTGAAATAAAAGGGGAGCTTATAAGTCCATGGAGTTATGTATGTGTGTTAGAGAAACGCCTGGGGCGCTAGCCTAAGCCATGCCTAATCATGGTGGAAACTTGCAGCATCACCAAAACAAGCAATCTATGAAGCTTTCTCCTTATATATAAAAAAGAAAGAGACTGTCACATCCCAAGATTTTCCAAATCTTGTAATGTGAAAAATAATTGAATATAATAAAACTTTGTTTGATTTTCAAGGCCAGAAGAAACTTTTTGATTTCAATTGGGACTTCAAACCAGTTGGATCAAATAAAATCCTAAAGGGATTTAAAGATAAACTTTTATTAAAGGAAAATAAAATATTTTGGAAACACTATTTTGGATCTTTAAATAAAGAGTTTTGGTTTTCAAAAGAAAAGGTAGATTTATAAATAAAGATTATTTTATAAAGCCAAATTAAACCTTGGCCAAGACTTTGAAACAAAAGGTTTTGCTTTGATTAAAAATAGTAGAGGTTTATTTAAAATAAAATAAAAAGGATTTAAATATCCAAGTTTTATTAATAAAGGTTTTACTATTTTCAAAAACATCAAAACTTATTTATTTATTTAAAATAAGTTTTCCAAGTATTTTATATTCTCAAAATAAAACCTACTGAAGTGTTTTGGTTTTTTTCTAGATTTCAAAATAAAGTTTTAAATAAAACAAACCCTACTTGATTTATTAACTAAGGTCCATTTTATTTAATTATTAATGGACCCTATAGCAAAAAGGTTATTTTGTTTTAAACAAGTTTTCAAGTATTCCTTATTTTCAAATAAAACCTACTGATTTGGTTTTGAAAATATTTTGGATTTCAAATGAAGATTTTATTAATTAAATCAAACCCTATTTTATTAAATAACTAAAGATCCATTTTATTTAATTATTGAATGGATTCTAAAATGAATAAAAATATTATTTTATTTTAGAATTTGGTTTATGTTGATAAACAGAACCAAGTTCAAAGTTGTGAAGTGTGGTGTTTGTTTGAATTGTTTGAATGTTTTGAGTGAATGAATAATTGATTGAAATTCAAAACAGAAAATAGAAATAGAAAAGGAAAAATATTTCAGATAGAGAAAAATAAGAAAAGGGTCAACCCAACCCAGCAGCCCACTAAGGCCCAGAAGCAGCCCAGTTATTCTCCCCGAACAAAAAACGTTTCGCACCCAGATTCTGACTCGCAAAGACAATGACCGGTGGACCTCCTCCTCTTTTCTTTTCCCACTGACTGGTAGGCCCACTATCCCTGTTCATCGTCTTCAACCCCCGCGACGACCATGCCCTCTCCTCGCTGCCGTTGCTGCCTTCAATCCGCGCGATCAATTCGCCTTAATGCCGCGAGTAAAACCTGCAGTGATCATGCACGATAAAACGTCTCCCTCTCCTCTCTCGTTCCCCTCTGTCTCCTCCCCCAAGCACGCCCTCGGGCTGCAGTATTTCGCCAGACACTCCACTGTCTCCGACGAGCTCCCATCTCCGATTTCGGCCAAGCCTGACCGCCCCGTGCCTCCCCGAGCACGCTAGGAGAATCCCCACTCCCAGACGCTTCTCCTCGTATCCTCAGCTCGACCGGGCGCCCAGGCGTCGGCCGACAAGCTCGACAAGCGCCGTCTGTCTCTTCTCCGACGACGTCTCCCAGGTGAACCAGACCGCCCCTTCACTTCTCGTTCACGCACACAGCACCTCTGTGATCTCCTATGTCTAACCCTACCCTCGGTTGATCTTCTCGTGACCTGTAGCGACGTCTCCGACCACGACTGAGACCACCCGACGTTATCCTCCACTCCGGCGAGCAATCCTGGTAAGACCAGACCACCCCGACCCCTCTCGTTCATGCACACATCATCCCCGAGGTCTCCTGTATCTGATCATGTCCTTTGTTTGCCTCCTGGTAATCGACAGCTTCGTCTTCGACCAGAGCGGCCGTCGTCGACGCAGCTCGGCGAGCAATCCCTCGACAAGACCGTCGCCTTTGACTATCACGACCACGTTGAGCACCAGCATTCCAGCGATCCGTGAGCATCTCCCTTAGTCCTCTCGCTTCCTGTTTCACCAGCGCCACCGCTTTCTGACCTCGCCTCCGCCCGGGACCGTAGCCGCCAAACTTCTGTCAAACCAGCGAGCCGTTCGATCTAGATCGGGCGAGCACGATAGATTCACTTAACCGCGAAGGGGTATGTCCTCTGGACCGCGCGATTTGAGTTAATCCAACGCACCGCGTTGCCGATCCGGCCGAACCGGTACGGGCGAATTAAAACATGACGCGTGGCACCAGACGATCTGAAATAGAATTTGAAAACAGAATTATTTGCAAACTTCAAACCCTTGTAACTTTGAATCCACACGTCCAAAAATTACAAATTTTATGTCATTGGATTCAGGAGAGCAAGACCTAACCAACCATGCCCTTAGTTTAGCAAATAGTATCTGTTAGTTTTCTTGTTTTTGCAGATTCTTTTGTGAGCTTGTTTAGAGTAGAAAAATTGTTTAAAAATGATTTTTGGGTTAAAACCTTTGCAAAATGTTTTGTTGTGACCTTACTGACCCTAGGAACCAACCCATAGTTTGGAAAATGTATTTGGTAAAGTTTAGGATGGAAAACTTGATTTAGCCCATTTCTAGCCAAATGAAAATAAAGATTTTGGTTATGAAAATGTTTTTGTAAAGAAAACATTGGGAAAATGTTTTGGATCAAACTTACTAACCCTAGGAAACACTTTGTGAACTCAAAAATGTTTTTGGTGAAACAAAGTAATGATTCTTTAATTTAAAACCATTTCTAGTCAAATAGAAATGAGGTTTATTTATTAAAAATGATTTTGGAAGAAAACCTTTAGAAAATGTTTTGTTTTAAACTCACTGACCCCAAGCCCCAAGTTTTGTGATTTTAAAACATATTGGGTGAACCCTATAGATTAATGCCTTAGTAAAAATATTTTTACACCACATAAAATAATACTTTGTTTTGAAAATGGTTTTAAAAGTGAAACCTTTTGCAAATGACTTTGCCACTTTATAAAATGACCATTAGGTGTTTTCAAATGTTCATGACCCATTAGGAACCACTTTTTCAAACAAAACAAAGCTTGGCTTGCTTGCATGAATTTCTTTGACTTTGTCATTTTGTGTGTTGTTTTGCTTGATTGGTAGATTGAGTTGTACCTTGCTTGATTGAATTGTAGTGACTTGAAGAGTGTGATTGTTGCAAGGACAAGGAGTGAACTTATACCCTCTACCAAAAAGGCAAGTGATGCTTCATATCTTTTGTCCCATTACTTTCACTATGCATTAGTGATTTTGTTAAGTAAAACTTGCATGGAATTTTGCTAAGTATAAACCTTGCTATAGAAAACCTAGTAGATGGAACCTTAGTGGAAATCTTCCTAAGTTAAGATTCCTATTACTATCAAGCTTAGCCTAGCTAATAGAAAACATGGGTGGAATATATATTCACACTATGGAAAAATTCCTAAGTCTGAGGACTTGTGTTTTGTTTAATAAAACAACT
This sequence comes from Avena insularis, assembly GCA_023614405.1. NCBI lineage: Eukaryota > Viridiplantae > Streptophyta > Magnoliopsida > Poales > Poaceae > Avena > Avena insularis. The sequence goes on from CM042691.1 coordinate 1,725,200, forward strand.
AAGTTAATGAATCACCTGGGTGGAATGGGACTTGCTTGGTGGTTTTTGGTTGAGTGGTTCACAAGGCCCATTTCTATGGTTGACCTTGTGTATCTCACTTGTGGATGGCCACCCAGGAACAAAGAGATTTGAGATGTCAAATGTTGAGAAGCTTCAAGTGCAACCACTTGGCAATATGGGCTCTGCCATGATCATATAGGTTGCAAGAACTTAGCCAATTGGACAGTGGGTGGTAGTGTTTGATAGGTGGGAACGCGTCCATGTTGGTCTAAGGGAAGGCTTCTGAAAGATCTTGTCTTGGGAAACCAAGTCTTGTGGGGAAAGTGCACCACCTCTGCAGAGTGTAAAACCTAAGTACTTAGCCATGTCCCTGGTAAAGGACAATTTGAGCATCAAGACATGGAAGCAATCAAGAATCTCATCATTCAAATTTCTAAGTAAAACTTGTGGTTTGAACAAGGGTTGTTTGAAATCTTCAATCTTTGATTGAGAGATGCCTTGTAAAGGATCTTCAATCTTTGATTGAGAAAAATGATTTTATCAAAGCAAAAACTTAGTATTTTCAAAATGATAAGGAAAAATCTATTTTGAGCAATGCAAGCCTCAACTCCACTTAGCCAAATGCATATAGATGATAGACTCCACCATACTACCATAGTATCACTTGCCAATACAATTCAAATGTATTGACCCTTTGTGGCTGTAACTTGTATGTTGCAGGTTTGATTGTTTTTAGTGAAGATTGATTGATTAGGATTACAAAGTCTACAACCAACATCTTCCTGTGGCACTTTGAAGATGAAGGACCCCATGCTTATAGTTATTCCGCTGCAATGTAATGTAATAGCCAAATGAGCTATGTTTGATGTAATAAAATTATGTTATTCCTGGTTATAAAGTTAAATTATGACCTTTGTTTTTTGATATTACATCTAAACTGTGGATGCTAGCTATTGATCCAGGGACTAGCATTGTAAACACAGGGGATTTTACCATACCTTATATTTTAACAAGGTTGGTAACCCTATAGAGACATATTGAAAAGAGGAAATAAATAAAAAAGCACCATTTTCCCATGATAAATAAGAGATTGTTGAGATGCTCATTGTCTGCTTGCCTTGTCATTTTGATTATGGGATAGCTCCTGTATCATGTGCAATGGGTACCCCGTTGGCGGTTCTCTATGATACGCATGTACTTACTATGACAAGAACTTACCGTTAACTAAAGTTGAGTAGCATGAGGAGCGGCCCTCGTACTCAAGGGACATGAGATTGCCAACTTATATTTCGTCAAGCATATACTCCATCTTTGTTCACTTTAACCTTAATCACCTCAAGATGCTTATGATAGGGGCAATGAGAGCTCAAAGCTAGTAAGTACCATAATCTTTTGAAAGCTCTTTATGAACTTGAAATCCCTGCTTCCCTCTATGAAGGGCCTTTCTTCTACTTCTAAGTTGAGTCAGTAAACCTACCTCTCTCTATCTCCAGCAAGCATTTGAGTTATTGTGTTTCAAGCATTCATATGATGATTTATTCAATCATTTTATTTATCTTCCTTGTTTGCGCAAGACTCTTATCTAAATGAGTATTACTTTGAAAGCCATCATTGTGAAAAGCCTTTTATGTTTGAGCAAAGAGTACTCCTGTTATAAACTTCTTTACAAAAGCTTTGTTTGAAAACTGCTTACCAACTATTCTCTGACCAAGAACAAAGTTTGCCAATCCAATTATGATTTATATTTATGCATCTTTCTTGTGACTCCCATACTTGTTGGGAGCTAAGTTATATAATGGTGAGTTGCTTTCTACTATGAGTTGTGTATTGGTAAGTGTGATGCTTCTTGTCCGTATTCTTTTTATCGACACTTCACTCCATAAACCCGTGGACATGTTTACTGAGCTCAATTTTCGCTTGGGGACAAGTGAGGTCTAAGCTTGAGGGGAGTTGATACGTCCAATTTGCATCACCATTATATATCATAATTTGTCTCTTTTCATTGATATATTTCATATTAAGAGGTGATACTTATGTCTTTTCATCTGTTTTTGCATGTTGGATGATTCTTGGAGGATGAACTGCCGGAGTCAGGATTCTGATGGAAAAAGAGGTGTTTTGATGCAATTTCGCGAAGATCAAAAAAATACTAGAAAAACTACAGAAAAGTATATTTTCCCAGAAGACGAAGGATGCCAGAAGGGGAGGAAGAGTTGGGCCATAGGGGGCCCACACCCCTAGACGCGGACCGCCCTAGGCCGCGCCTACAGGGGGTGTGGCCACCCTGGCCCACCTCTGGCTCTCCCCTCTCGCCTATATCTTCTCCTCGAAACCCTAAAGTCGGGGGGGGGACCACAAAAAGATTCTACGGCCTCTGTGGGGCGGAAAACACCGAGAGAGAAAGAGCTCTCTGGCAGACAAATTTCTGCCAGGGAAATTCCTTCCCGGAGAGGGGAGTTCGTCGCCATCAACACCATCATCAAGCTAGACTTCATCGGGATCATCATCATCATCATCTACACCATCATCTCCACCAGCACCATCATCACCACTCCATCCTGTTGTAACAATTGTGTTGAATCTTGCATAGTTCTTAGGGGAAACTTTCCTGGTGTTGATTACTATTGTAGTTGATGCTTGTGAGTGGAACCATTGAATTATTGTTTATGTTCAGATTGTTATCCATCATTATATCATCTCTTATATTGATCCATATGATGTCTCGTGAGTAGTTCGTTTAGTTCTTGAGGACATGGGAGAAGTCATGTTGTTAGTAGTGGAATTGCGTTGAGGTATTATTCAATGGTTTAATATTTAAGTTATGGTGCTATTCTTCTAGTGGTGTCATGTGAATATAGACTACATGATACTTCACCATTTATGGGCCTAGGGGAATACGTTGTGTATTTGGCTACTAATTGTGGGGTTCCCGGAGTGACAGAAACCTGAACCCCCGTTAGGAAACCATTGCACAAGGGAGTGTAGGATCTCAAAGTTTAAGGTTGTGGTTAGGTTTATATCTTAATTTCTTTCTTGTAGTTGCGGATTCTTGCAAGGGGTTTAATCACAAGTATGTATTAGTCCAAGTAAGGTCGGTACATTAGCACAGGTTCACTGATACGTCCAAAACGTATCTATTTTCTCGAACACTTTTCTATTGTTTCTTCTCTAAACTTGTGTGATTTGGATACAACTAACACGGACTGACGCTGTTTTCAGCAGAATTAACTTGGTGTCTTGTTTTTGTGCAGAAAATGAACTATCAAGAAAATCCGGAAAATATGCCAAAAAATATATTTCACCAGAAGATCCACGGAGCCAGAAGAAGAGACGGAGGGGAGGCCTAGGGGGCCCAGACCCACCCTAGGCGCGGGCCCACCTGACCCCACGCCTGGAGGGAGTGCTGCCACCCTAGGCAGCTCCTCGTCCTCCCTCTGCGCCTATAAGTTGCCTTTTGACATAAAAACCGAGGGGGGTCTGATAGTTTTCTAGAAAGAGTTCCGCTCCGCCGCCGCCACCAGAAACCAAGATTCGGATCCAGAAACTCCGTTTCTGGCACCCTGCCGGGACGGGGAATTTGGAGAGGATCATCGCCATCGTCATCACCAATGCACTTCCATCAACCTCCGATGTTTCCCTCATCCATGAGTGAGTAATCCCCCGCTGTAGGTTGGGGATGGTAGGGATTGGATGAGTTCTATCATGTAATCGAATAAGATCTGTTAGGGCATAGTGCCTAGTATCTCTGTTAGTGTTATTTGACTTTGTTGCAACTTGTTGTGCTTAATGATTGTCACTAGGGCCCGAGTGCCATGATCTCAGATCTAAACTTATTATTGGATCATTATGATAGTATTGTTTGTGATCTTATCTGCAAGTTGTGTACACATATCATTGTTCGGATCCAAAGGCCCCAAAGTGACAATAATTGGGACAACCGGAGGGGATGGCTGTGGTGTGAGGATCACATGTGTTCACGGAGTGTTAATGCTTTGCTTCGGTGCTCTATTAAAAGGAGCACCTTAATTGTCAGTAGTTCCCTAGAAGCCTCGCTGCCACGGGCTGGCTGGACAGAAGATGTTGTGCAAGTTCTCATTGCGAGCACGTATGACTATATTTGGAGCACATGCCTAGGATTGTTTAGTACTTGGATGCTTGTTATTATTTATCCGCAATGCCCTAGATCTTAAAGTTAAATGTTTAGACTCATCCATGCAACGCCCGTCCATCCATCCCTATGCCTACCGCACTTGAATCCTACTGCTACCGTTACTGTTACTATTGCTACTATTTCACTGCTGTTGTTGCTGTTGCTACTACAAACTGTTGCTACTGATAAACTTCTATGAGGAAGAACTATTTGCAGGTGCAGCTGAACTAACAACTCAGTTGTTAAGGCTTGCAAATATTCTTTGGCTCCCCTTGTGTCGAATCAATAAATTGGGTAATACTACCCGCGAAGACTGTTGCGATCCCCTATACGTGTGGGTCATCATTCACCCACACAACACTTATCAAACCAAAGAAGATTAATCAACTATATGAAACAAAATCACTTGACAGTATTCCCGTGTGTCCTCGAGAACATTTGGTCCTCATTAGTATTTCCTCCGGCTTGTCCTTTGCTAAGAAAGGATTGGGTCACTTGCTACAATTATTTGCTGTCTTTATTTCCTTGCACTTTATTTCCTTGCTTTATCAAAACCTCCTAAAAATCCGTTTGCTAAGTATTTACAGAGAATTATGGCTCCATACCACTAGTCAACACCTTCTGCTCCTCGTTGGGATCGACACTCCTATTTATTGAAAGTACTACGATACACCCCTATACTTGTGGGTCATTAGCTAGCCTCCCAGGCGTTTCTCTAACACATATATAATACTCCATGGACTTACAATCTCCCCTTTTATTTCACACCGCCGCCATAAACAAAAGATCATGATATCAACTAGATAATATGTAAAGGTGTTGAAAGCGTTCCCCATGACAACATGGTTCTGCTAACTCCCAACCTATAACTTGCAAGCATATAGGCAACATAGATGACACAATGGTTCAAGTTTATTAAGTGTAATAAAATAAAGTGTGCCATCAAGTTCGTGAGAGCTTTACTGACTAGTTTTCACATATCAAAAAAAATTAATTTGGAAGATAGATAAAACTCGAGAATTTACTTGGAATAGCAATAATGCTAATAGGTAGATATGGTGGACACAAATGGCATAGGTTTTAGTTCAAGGATTGGATGCACGAGAAGCATTCCCTCTCGGTACAGGTTTTTGGCTAGCAAGGCTGGGTAGCAAGCATAAGAGTTGAAGGAAACAAACAAACATACAAGTGATAGAAACAATCATGCAATCTTCCTTGAAAATACAAAAGATCTTAACTTGGGAATACTAAGCTTATGAGACAATCAAGAAAGAAATAAAATTAAATAATATAACTTCAAGTACTTTTCTCTTTTCCTTTCAATACTCAAGTAGTGTTGCTACTGACCAAAGCTAGGTTTGCCAGAACCAACTAAATTTATTTGATGCTCCCAAAGTGATACCAATACTAACAACAAGTTCAATCATATAACAGAAATTGCAAACTAAAATAAGATGTGCGAAAAGTAAATGATGAAACTTCTCATTAATATTCCATAACGGCACTCACACCAAGGGATACATAGATAACAACCTAGAGTAGAGATACTTTCACAATGCAAACCATCCTATATGATAACTTCTCTATTCATGATATGACTCTACTAAAAAGGTAAAAAGATGGAAGATAATGATGTGATACCGTGACAATCCCCCAAGCTTGGAACAAACCAAGGGGATGCCAAAACCTGATGACGAATTAATCCTTTGGTGGTGGTGGTGTTCTCTTGATAAGCTTTTCAATAAATTTATTCAAATCCTAAATATCAAAGGTAGGAGTGCGAATCATCTCCGAATTGTGCTCAATGTGGTTCATGATGATGTCAGACTGTGAATCCCAGCCCTTGTGATTCTTTCCCCACTCTTCCTCCTTAAAGTATTCTTTCCCTACATGGTTAGAACGAGGCATATCCCAACTGGAGGGCAACTTTTCTTTAGGCATGTTTTGGAATTGCTACTCATGTATAAGAGTATGGAAGGAGTTCTTGATACGTGGAGGAAGTGACCGTGGAGATAAGCAAAGACGTGAAACTTCCCTCCTGTGGACATCCGTGTAGTCCTCTTGAGCTTGATAGGATTTTCCACCACTCCAATGCTTGCAATGGTGGTGCGGGTACGGGGACACTTGTCTTCCTCCACTTCTTCTTCAACTTCAACCTCGATCTCCTCCTCCTGCTTGGGGTCTTGGAGATCATCTTCCATAAGCTTCTTGCCCTTGTCGTTGGCGGAGACCATTGTACTTCTAAACTTGAGAATAGTTCCTGACAGAAATAATTCGAAATGAAAACACGACGAGAACACGATATACAAACCTCGGGGGGTTCGGGGGATTATATATCACAAAGTTTAACGAAAAAAGGAAGGTATTGGGAGAAAGCGGGACGGAGACGGGCTCCGTGGTGGTCACACCACCTGATGGCGCGTCCAGGTGGGCCCGCGCCATAGGGTGGTGTGAGCCACCCGGGCTTCATTTCCTTCCCTCTTTCGACTCGTTATCTTCCATATGAAATAAAAACTGCAAAAATATAAATTGGAAAGTTTTTCGAGAACCTTTTCTTACCAGAACTGTTACCTATTCGAAAACGGACTCTGCAGACTCCTGAATTTGGTCTTTAATAAATTCTTCCGGAGTCACCACTTAAATAATATCAATATGTTAATTATAAGAATCTCCAGAAATACAATGTTTGAGCCTTTGACCATTCTTCATGTCCTTACATCATTCTCTCCCAACATTTGAAAATTTCTTTCATACAAAGCTTCACACAATCTTTGTTAGCAACATTAGTGTATGCAAGATAATAAACTTTTGGGTTCAATTTCAACTGAAGTCCATCAAAACATAAGCTACTGTAGCAACTCCTTTCAAAATCCCAAAAGAATTTAAAAGGAAATCGATTTAAGAGGCAAATGCAAAATGGCAGAAATCTGTCAAAACAGACCTGTAGGTAAAGATTGAATTTTTTCGAAAATCTTCTGTTGCTCAAATTGAAAAGTGCAAAACTAAAAAAAGCTAGATCATAACTAGGGGCACATGCACAAAGAATTACAGCTCAATCCGACATACTGAGATTTTTCACGATTTTTTACAGTGAAGCACAAAAATCTGTTCCGGGACAGCAACTTCCCCACATCTCACTTCCTTCTCATTAGAGGCTAATCTTTGACACAAAAACCAAACAAAAAGGATAAGGAGAGGTTATTACAGAGGTAATAACTTCCAAGACTCAAATAAACAAAAATAAACTGAAAGCAAATTACAATAGCTCTTTATTTATAGCCATTAAGATAGGCATGATAATTTCGATGATGCTCACATAGGAAATATGGATTTGAACTAAAAGAGAGCATCAAGAAGCAAGTATCCAACAAATTTAAGTCTAACCCACTTCCTATGCCAAGGAATTTTGTAAGAAAACATATTATTGAAACAAGATGCTACTAGCATAGGAAGGCAAAATAAGTGCAACACTAAAACTTTCAACATAAAGCGGGGAAACTTAATATTATTGAGATGCATAAAACCATGTTTCCCTCTCTCATAATAACTTTCAGTAGCATTATGAATAAAATTAACTATATAACTATCACATGAAACATTCTTATCATCAAAATGAGCATATTTAAAATCATCAAATAGAGGTTTAAGGTCAAAAACTGGATCAATAGAAGCAAATTGTTCAACTCTAAAATCCTCATTAGGCAATTCATTTTTATAAGTAGCTTTAGCAAATTTGGAAAAATTAAACTCATAAGATTCTCCATCAAATTTAGTTAAAATTTTCTCCTTAAAATCTATAATAGCTCCATAAGTGTTCAAGAAAGGTCTACCAAAAATGATAGGACAAGTTTTACTAGCTGCTGAACCAAGTACTAGAAAATCAGCAGGATATTTAGTCTTACCACAAAGTACTTCTACATATCTTACAATACCAATGAGGGAGATGGCCTCCCTATTAGCAAGGTGAATGACCACATCAATTTCTTCAAGTTCAAAGGGACCAATTTCATGCATAATTTCTTTCTAAAGCTCATAAGGAATAGCACTAGAACTTGCACCAATATCACATAAACCATAATAGAAATGATCACCAATTCTAATGGAAAGCACAGGGACACTAGCTTTCCTAGTTCTACTAGGATGTGAGACAATATTAGAAGCATCTTCGCAAAAGATAATGTGTCCATCTTCTACATTTTTAGTGACAAGGTCTTTAACAATTGCTACTGTAGGTTCAACATTTATTTGTTCATCGGGTTCTACAACTTTCTTTGTACTTTTGTTTACCACACTAGCTATCATAGAATGTTTCTTTACCTTAGCAGGGAAAGGTATTTTCTCAATATAAGGTTCAGGCAAAATATGATTTACAATATAAACTTCAGTATTTCTAGCAAGAACACAATTAACAATATCTTTACATGGCTCATGATACTTGTTCCATTCGCTTTTTGGAATTTCAATATAATAGGCAAAGGCCTTAAAACAATTTGCAATACTTTGAGAACTAAGACCATAAACAACACTAATATTATGAAAGTCATTAGTTCCCATAAAAGATTTAATGCATTCATAATCATAATTTATACCTGACTTTCTTCCTTTGTCATTCTCCTATGCTTTAGTATTTTCTTGAATATGGTCTAGAAGATCCCATTTAGCTTCTTATTTCATACGTATGAATGATCCAGCACAAAAAGCATCCAGTCAATCCTTATCATGAAGAGAAAGTCTTGCATAAAAGTTATTAATAATAATATTATTATTAGGAAGCTCATGTATGGGACATTTGAGCATTAGTAACTTCAATCTCCCCAAGCTTGGGTTGTACTCTCTCCATCACGAGGCCAAAATTATATATTTGATTCCGATCTCTATGAATCTCACTAGGAGGATAGAATTAGAATAAAAGAGAGGTATAATTTCCTCCCATTCAAGAGATTGACCATTCTTTAGCAGCTTATACCATTCCTCAGCTCTGCCTTTCAATGATACAGAGAATAACTTTTTCTTATCTTGTTCCGTTGTAATACCTGCACACTTGAAAACCCCGCATAATTCATGTATAAAAAGCAAGTGATCACCAGGATGGACAGTTTCATCTCCAAAATAGTAGTTATCCATAACACGATCAACAATTTTTGTAGGTATTTTAAAATGATCTATTTCAGCAGGTGGTGGTTCATCTACTACCTTAGCAGTAGTAGTAGCTTTCTAAAACGGGAAACTAAGTGAATTATCCATATTGAAATAAAGTAACAGAAATAAAAACAATACTCACAGAAGAAATTTCCTTTACCAGTTCCACTCTTCAAAGCGCTTCACCCCCCGGCAACGGCGCCAAAAAATAGTCTTGATGACCCACAAGTATAGGGGGTGTATCGTAGTACTTTTGATAAATAAGAGTGTCGAACCAAACGAGAAGCAGAAGGTGTTGACAAGTGGTTTGGATCAGCAATTCACTATAAATACTAGCAAACGGATTTTTAGGGGTTTTTGATAAAGCAGATAAAAAAGTGCGAGTAAATAAAAGACAATAATGATAATTGCAGCAAGTGGCCCAATCCTTCTTCAGCAAAAGACAAGCCGGTTGTATTACTTAATATGACCAAACATTCTCGAGGACACATGCGAATACTGTCAAGCGCTTTCGCTTCATATAGTTGATTAATCTTCTTTGGTTGGACAAGTGTTGTGTGGGTGAACCTATGCTAATGTACCGACCTTACTTTGACTAATACATACTTGTGATTATACCCCTTGCAAGCATCCGCAACTACAAGAAAGTAATTAAGATAAAAACCTAACCACAACATTAAACTCTGAGATCATACACTCCCTTGTGCAAAGGTTTCCTAAAGGGGGTTTATGTTTCTGTCACTCCGGCAACCCCACAATTAGTAGCCAAATACACAATGCATTCCCCTAGGACCATAAAGGTGAAGTATCATGTAGTCGACATTCACATGACACCACTAAAAGAATAGCACCACAACTTAAATATCAAATCATTGAATATTTCTCAACACAATTCCACTACTAACAACATGACTTCTCCCATGTCCTCAAGAACTAAAAGAACTACTCACGAGACATCATATGGATCAAGATCAGAGATGAAATAATGATAAGTAACAATCTGAATATGAATAATAGTTCAATGGTTCTACTCAATAGCATCAACTACAACAAGTAATCAACACCGAGAAAGTTTCCCCTAAGAACTATGCAAGATTCAACCCAATTGTTACAGCGGTACGGAGTGGTGGTGCTGGTGCTGGTGGAGATGATGGTGGTGAAGATGATGATGATCCCGATGAAGTCTAGCTTGATGACGGTGTTGATGGCGACGGTCTCCCCTCTCTGGGAAGGAATTTCCCAGGTAGATTTCTGCCTGCCAGCTCTTTCTTTCTCAGTAGTTTCCGCCCCGCAGAGGCGGCATAATCTTTCTATGGTCGCTCCCCGAATCTTAGGGTTTCGGGGGGATGATATAGGCGAAAGGGCGATGCCAGAGGTGGGCCAGGGTGGCCACACCACCTGGTGGAGCGACCTAGGGGGGCATGCCAGGGGGTGGTTTGGTCCCCCTGTGGCCCATCTCCGCTCCTCCTTCTGGCTTCCTTCGTCTTCTGGAAAAATAGGGATTTCCATATATTTTCTAGAATTTCATGATCTTAGCGAATATTGCATCTGGACACCGCTTTTTCATCAGCATCCTGACTCCGGCAGTTCATCCTCCAAAAGTCGTCCAACATGCAAAATAGATGAAATAACATAATTATCATCTCTTAATATGAAATATATGAATGAATAACAGTAAATTATGATATAAAATAGTAATGCAAAATGGATGTATCATGGGAGCTGCTTTACCCGTCAGGTTCAAAAAACTCTGGTACCCAAGGATTTCAAACTCCCCCCACGATCACCAAACGTGTGATGGTGACGAGGACATCCCTACTAATGATACAACCACTACACCTGACCATCGAAAGGACCTCTCACAAGAGCTCGTGCACGTCTATTTAAATATCAGGTACTTTCATTTATAGGAACTCTTCCTAATGTACATGAGAATATAATGATGCCTAAATCAGATGTGTTTGTGTTACTTTGGAATGATAGGCCTAGCAACGACAAGAAGGATAATCAATGGAGCATGATCATGCATGGAGATGGCCATAAGCTTTTGAGGATGGAAGATGATGCTACAAGTGAAGATTCTAGAACTTTAAAGCCACCATGATGAGAGATGAAGAGATGGACGAAAACCAAGATATTACCACTTCATAATTTTGTCCATATTATGGTGTTGTGTCACCTTTTATTAACGGGTTAGGTCCATATAATTTTTTTCCAACTTTTTAGACTCAATTTTTAGAGTCTGTATATGTGGAGGAAACTAACTTAGGAAGGATCTATGGCCGCCTCTTCCAAGGCTGGCCGCGTTCTCCTATGCCCCTCTATATATGTGTCCTTTAGGACATTGTTTAGACTCGTATTTTGTTTAGACTAAAATTTAGCCATCGTTGCAACTACGCCAAGGCTCGAGTGTTGGAGAGGCCTCTTAACACCTATACATGATCCCACCTTTTTCAATAAAGTTGTCATGTTCATCCGCAATATCTTGATTGCAATATTAGTTCTTAATTGTTCTCGATTTCAGGTAGGAATTAATACCCTCGTTGGTCAGGCTGATCGTGCTTCTACAATATCGGTAACCTCCAGGAGATTAGCTTAACGATTGCATTGACGCTCGTGCTCGTGTAGTCGGATCGTCGAACCCAAACTCCACCCAAGTCGACTACCATCATCTCATCGACAGATCAGACACCTTTGACCTTAAGTGGTATCAGATTTTAGGTTGCTTGGTGAGATTTACTATTTCCGTAGTATAGATCCGTTTTACCTATAACCCACGAAAATGCCAAAAACAAAATTAGAGTTATATCTATCCCATCACCAATCTCCTCCTTGCACTGTCTTTTTAGTTTTGCATCATTGAATTTGTGTCTGCATTGCCGCATCGAGTTCCTAGTCTTAGTATCTCGTCTCTTAGAGTTTCGAGTTCTGGTCACATTATTCACCGCCGCCACGCTTGTAGATCTCTTCCATTGCCATACACTCACCACCATATTCCGCCGCCATATGCTCATACCACCATAAACCCTAGACTCTGTCACCACCTTCCTACCACGACACGGATTAGATCCGTTTTCCTGCCGCAGCACGAGTCCAAATAGAGTTGTTATTTCCTATTTAATTTTCCTTTCCTTCCTTGTTGTTTCCGTGCAGTAATCTAAGTCCGTGTTGAGTTAAAATTCAGTCGCAAGTCCAGAAGGAGAGCAAAAAAAGTATGAAAACACCTCCGAAAAAATTTCTGGCTATACTAGTTTTCGATCCTGGGGATCACTTTTCTCCATCAACCCGATAATTTTTTGCGCTTGCACGCTTTTCAGAGCACGATACAAAAAAAATGAATTTTTTGGGGCTATCCTGTTTTTAGACCCCGTAGATCAGTTTTAGACACTCACCGTCATAGTGATTTTTGACATCTCGGTTCGCTTTTCGGGGCGCCATATCATCATATCATTGCTTGTTATGCCGCATCGTGACATCGTTGGTGCTCTAGGCTCGCGTCTCTAGTATGGTCTAACCTAGGACCAGCACAATACCGTTGTTGAGCACCCTTTCAACAATGCACTGATATGTTGAGCACCCTTTCAACAATGCACTGATATTTTGATAATTGCTAACCCTGCTTTCTAAGCCATCCAAGAGCTCCACAGATTTCTCCACGTGCGTTGTCTTGACTCCTGGTAATCGTTCGGTGCAATTTTGGGAGACACTGATCTTTGTAGTTTTCATATCACATTCCTACTTTTTAGTAAGAACTTGTAAGAGCTTTGTATATTGCTTGATGGATTACACGTGTTGCCACCATTTTTTTGTCCTATAGGCATATATACTTGTTCTTTTTATGACTAACCATGGCAGATATACCGCTTGACCCTGCAAACATGATGAACGAAGAGATGCATGCTCATTTTACCAAATTTTGGTAGGGCATGCTCAAGATGTTGATTCAATACTAGAGGAGTTTGACAACAAGCTCACCGACACCATTGACAAGATCGAAGGACCAGAGAAATCCTTCAATGACAAGCTAGAAGCTCGGTTTTAGGAGGTTCTGGACAATTTACCTGCACCTGCACCAGTCCCGACAACACCTCGGCATGGATCCGACAACGTGGGTCATGCACGACGTATTCCACTCACGGGCCGTACTGCTGGTTCGGCTGCTGTGACACCTCCTACCGCTACTACTACAGCTGATGCACCACAGGATGCCAACGTTGTTGTTGCTGTAGCATTTGAGGAATATGAAGGGGATGAGTATGAACTTCAGGACGAACATCTGTTCGACAAGGAAGTGGAACAACCACCACAACCTGCTGGATAACCCCGCCATTACTACCGCAATGCTCGACCACCGGTACATGATGATGATCATGGTACAAATCTTAAACTAAATATTTCACCTTTTGAGGGTAGATATAATCCTAATGCATATCTTAAATGGAAATTGTAAGAAGACCAACATTTTGCATGTTTAAGATATCCTAAGCATATGCGTGTTAATGTTGCTACTTGCGAGTTTACTGATTTTGCTTCACTTTGGTGGTCTGAATATTGTCGCTTAAATCCTACTACCACTCCAAATACTTGGACTGCTATGCATGTTCGTTTTGTAGCTTCTACTTATCAACATGATTTACTAAAGAAACTAGACCGTTAAGGCGCACGGTACCGCGCCCGTCATTACACATGGAATAGTGGATTTAATATGTGAACAACAGTATAATAACAGAGACTCGGAATACAACGAATAATAAGTAATAAGCACATTATCTTAACAACTAAGATAATTATATGTGAAAAGAGTGTTAGCATTAGAAAACGGACACTAAGAGCTCTGTATTATGATGCAAGAGCTTGTCTTGTGCTATACCTACGGATAAAGTAATCTGACAAAGCCATCCATCTTCTCAAGTGTGTTAGACCTGGAGCTACATCATTTGTGAAGATAAAGTGAACTGACGAAGTCGCATGACGGAAAATTACAACCACACTACAAAACATCGACCAGAAACTGAATAAAAGACATACACAAGGAGAACCGGCATAGAAAATCTGATCCTCACCGAACAATCTAGAGCATGTGGATAGAATTAATAATTGGATTTACTAGATTCCTTCTATTGCTTCCTTCTATAAAAATATGGTACTCTCAAAAAATTGGATTTACATGCTATCAGATAGGAACAGTGGCATGGAGCAGCATCTTAGACTGAAACGAAATATTGGTATATGGTGCGGGAGTGAGTACACAAGGAAACTGAAGATTACATGATGCAGATTGAGGATTCATCGTGTGCTGCACACCTGACCGAGGAGTAGTCGACGCGCCGATCAAGGTTGATGCGGGAAAGGGTTTCTCATGGAGGAGCAGCCATGATCAGAAGGGGGAGGCCCTAGAGGATCTCATGTGGATGCGGAATATCAAAAACAGAGGTACCACACTGAACCACACTCGCTTATAGAGCAATATGGGCTGTGCAGTTCATACATTTGGCCCGTTTCACCACAGAACGCCCAGAATGCTTTTTAGAGTAGCAGCCCATACACGTTGGACTGATAGGGACAAGCGACGCGTGTTTGTCGTAAAAACGTCCAACGCGGGATGAGAATGACCATGAATTTGGAGCGTTCAACATCAAATTGGACGGTGTAGGAAGTCAAAACGTTGATACGGCTTCTAGGTGGTTAAGTTTTATTGTTTCTTAATTGACACGCTTAGAATAAGGAAAAAATTATATAGAAGAGTATTATCAAGGGTAGCAAATGGGAATGGTTCGGTGTGATATTGTTGAAAATACTGAACAAATGCTTGCACGTTTCTTTGGTGGTTTAAATAAGGACATTAAAAACATATTATACTATAAGGAATATACTACCATCACTCATTTATTTCATCTTGCTTGCAAAGATGAACATGAAGTGCAGGATCGCCAACCACCCTGGATCTGAGGGAAGTGCAGGATCGCCAACACCGATGACATCCATAGACAAAAGAGTATGATATCAACTGTGTACAAAGTACAAGTGCAATGTTGAAAGCGTTCCCCGTGACAACACGGTTCTGCTAATTCCAACGTATAAGTGCAAGCATATACAACATAGATGACACAATGGTTTAAGTTTATTAGGGGCAAAAAAAATAAAGTGTGCCATCAAGTTCGTGAGAGCTTTAATCACTAAGTTTTCACATAACAAAATACTTTTTAATTGAAAGATAGATGAAAACAAGAATATACTTGGAATGGTGTAACACACAATGCATAGGAATTTATAGTGGACACTTTGGAATAACTTGGTTTCTTGGGAGTTGGATGCATGAGTAGAGCTTACTCATACAAGTGGAGGCTAGCAAAATACTAGGAGCGACCAACTAAGAGAGCAATAATAGCCATAATTATACAAAGCGACAAAACATTACTAATCAAAGCATAAAGTGGTACTACAAGTCAAGGACTAAATGATCATAGAGGCTATGGTGACTTGTTATAGTCATAACATGGTGTGAGCATGTGCCAAGTCAACCCGAACAAAGCATCAAAGGAGAATACCACAATACTATGCTTTTGTATGCTAAAACAAAGCATGATTCTTTCAAGGCACATTAAGAAATCCTAATTATTTGGAACAAACCATGCTACATCAATAATCACTAAGCATAAGGTCAAAACAACATATAGCATGACATGATAAAGTCTAAGTCACAGTCAAAGCAAGCTCCTTCTTGCACTACTCAAGCAAGAACTTTCTACTCTTCTCCAACACCAATCAACTTATTTGAAACAACACAGCGAGAACGGGGGTCCAAACTAATTTATTCAAGCAAACTAAACAAAAACTAAGACGCTCCAAGAATAACACAACAGTGCATGAAACAATAAAAACGAAGTGTCTAGAAAGACCTGAGCTTTTTATTGATAAAGAAGGGAATGCCTTGGGAATCCCCAAGCTTTAACGCTTGTACCTCTTGAATAATTCTTAGGGTGACACGGGGTGGCATACCCAAGCTTGAGCTTTTGTCCATTCTTCATCTCATTACATCATTCTTTCTCTACACCTGAAAATTTTCCTTCATACAAAACTTCACACAATCTTCATTAGCAACATTAGTGTATTCAAAAGATAATAAACCCTTGGGTTTAGCTTTAGAACAACAAAACTTTCACTGAAAACACAAGCTACTATAGCAATTCCCTCAAAAATCTCAATTTCCCAAAAAGAACCCAAAAAGGAATCAATAAGAAGCAAATGCAAATAATGGCAGAAATCTGTCAAAACAGACCAGTAGGTAGAAACCGATTTTTTCGAACACCTTTTGTTGCTGAAATAAAAACGTGTTGAACTAATGAAAGTTAGCTAACATACTAGGGGATTTATTCAAAAAATATCAGCTCAATCCGACTTATAGAGATTCTTCACGAATTTTTACGGTGAAGCACAAAAATCTATTTCGGGATAGCAACTCCCCAAATCTTACTTCCCTCTCATTAGAGGTCATTCTTGGCACAAAAAGCAAATAAAAAGGATAAAGAGAGGTCATCACTGAGGTAATAACTTCCAAGACTCAAGAAAACTTTTGGGTTATCTCCCAATAAGTATTTTTCTTTAATGCCTTTAAGTTAGGCATGATAGTTTGAGAAGATGCTCACATAAGGAATATGAATTGAAGTAAAAGAGAGCATCAAGAAGCAAATTCAAAACATATTTAAGTCTAACCCACTTCCTATGCATAGGAATATTGTAAGAAAATAAATCAAAGAAGCACATAGTAACAAGAATGGGTAGATAAAACAAGAGCAACTTCAAAACTTTCAACACATAGAGAGGTGTTTTAGTACCATGAAAACTTATACAACCATATTTTCCTCTCTCATAATAATTTTCAGTAGCCTCATGAATAAACTCAACAATATAACTATCACATAAAGTATGATTTTCATGATCTACAAACACATAATTTTTATCAAGCTCAAAAATAGTGGGATTAAAACCTTCAAACCCACTCTTAACAATTTTATAACAAGAAGACTGATCGTTCAATATAGGACCATCATCTAGAGCTTTATCATAAACATTTTCTAAGCAAAACTCTTTAGTACCATGCATTTCGAAGTTAGGCACAAATATAGGATTATCATAGATAACAGGAGCATAACTATTATCACAAGTTTTACCCATAGCAGATATTTCAAAAGAATCCACAGGAACATAACATTCATCCTCCTTTGGTAAGCATGGGGGACAATCAAATAATGTAAGAGGTAAAGAGTTACTCTCATTAAAAGGTAGGCATGCGTAGATCCATTCTTCCTCCTCTTAACCATCACTCTCCTCCTCTTTTTCATCTAATGAGCCTTCAGGTTCAGCAATTTCGTCTTCCATAGGCTCCTGCAAGGCATTAGTCTCTTCCGTTTGTGGAAAGCACTTATTAAAATATTCAAGAATATAGCCATTTTCTTCCTTGTAATTATCAAAGCAAAATTTAAGTATCTCATAAACCTCATATTCATAAGGTGCATCATCAGTATTTTCAAGCAAACTGGCAAGTTCAAATGCACCCTTGAAAGCAATAAATTCTTCAATTTGTTCCACATCATATAAGTCATAATTTCCTTTAACATAAGAAGATATGGTAACATTATCATTATACTCACATTGAAAAGGCAGGTGTTTATACCTCCTACAGCCACAAGATTTATCAAAGCAATAAGTAACATTATAAGTACAACACACCTCTCTAGCAATAGTATTCAATTTATCAATTTGTTCCCATAAGTGTTTCCCTTTTTGTGACAAACGGTGTTGCTTATAAAAATACTTTTGTTCTTCTGTGAACCCACCTTGCCAATAAGAACTAGTTTCAAAGAAACCATCCATTGATAGAAAGCATGACAAGGCAAGGCAATAATAGACTAGCAACTAGAATAGGAACTAATTTTTTTTGTGTTTTTTGATAAGAAAAGCAAACCAAACTAAACTATTTTTTTGGAGTTTTTGATAAAAAGAGGCAAATAAAACCAAGCAAAAGAAACTAAGCAAAACAAAAACAAAGAAAAGAGAAAGGTTGTGAAGGACTCCCCTTGTGAAGCCGTCCTTAGCCTCCCCGGCAACGGCGCCAGAAAACGTCTTGATGGTGCGAGAACGCTTTGTTGGGAGACCCTAAGAGGAAGGTATGATGAGCACAACAGCAAGTTTTACCTCAGTAAGAAACCAAGGTTATCGAACCAGTAGGAGGAAGGAAATGACTCAAAGGTGTTGCTAGCAACTTGGAAATCTTCACAACACAAACTCAAGACTTTGCCCCAATGAACAGTGAGGTTGTCAATCTCACCGGTTTGCTGAAAACAAAGGGTTAACTATATGGTGTGGAAGGTAATAGTGGTTTGCAGAAAGTAAATAGTAACAGTGGAAGATGTAGCAACGGTAAAGATTGGACCGGGGTCCATAGTTCACTAGAGGTGTTCTCCTTAAGATAAACAAACATGGCATGTTGGGTAAACAAATTACAGCAGGGCAATTGACATGACTGAGCAGGGCATAACAATGCAATACTAGACAATAATTATCCTATGATATTAGATTGGGCAATACAACAAGATACATAGACCGCCATCCAACTGCATCTATGACTAGTAATCCACCTTCAGGTTATCATCCGAACCCCCTCCAGTATTAAGTTGCAAGCAACGGATAACTTCTTTAAGCAAAGTGTGTAAGGTAAACAATCCACTTGTTCCATGAACAAGAGACCGTTGTTTTCTCCCTAGTGGCAACAACACATCTACAAACTTAGAGATTTCTGTCACTTACCTTAGATTAAATAGAGGCATGAACCCACTATCTAGTATAAATACCCCCTCATGGAGTCACTAGCATCTACTTGGCCAAGATATCTACTAGAAACAGAGAGCATGCAAGATCACAAACAACACAGACGTGATAGAATCAATAAGACAAAACCATTAATCAATCTGACATAGTAATCTCAATATCCATCGGATCCCCGCAAACACAACATGCATGATTACAAATAGATGATCTTGATCATGAACGAAGCTCACAATATCTAAACATGGTAGCACAAAGGAGGAGATACAACCATCTAGCTACTACATTGATACGTCGGAAACGTATCTATAACTTTTGATGCTCCATGCTTGTTTTATATCATTTGTCTTAAGTTTTGTCTATACTTTGAGGTATTTTTATACACTTTCTGGAACTAACCTATTAACAAGTTGCCAGTTGCCTGTTTTCTTCTGTTTTTGGTTCCAGAAAGGCAGAAAATCAATATTCTCGGAATTGGACGGGACAAAAGCCAAAGTCATTATTTTCCCCAAAGCAACACAGAACCACGAAGCAGAGCCGGAGGGGGGCCACAGGGTGGCCGCATCCCCCTAGGCGCGGGCAAGCCCTGGAGGCGCCCACAGGGGGCGTGGGCCCCTTGGACCCCCACCGACCTTGATTCCTGTGCCTATAAGAAGCCTCCGACCCAAAAAAACCTAGGGCATCGAGAAGAAATCCACGAAAACCTCTGTAGCGCCGTCGCGACCGAAGAGGACATTCGGGGGACAGAAAGTCTCTGTTCCGGCACCCTGCCGGGACGGGGAAGTGCCCCCGGAGCCATCACCATCGATCTCCACCACCATCTCCATCACCGTTGCTGATTCCCATGATGAGGAGGGAGTAGTTCTCTCTCGAGACTAAGGGCTCTACCGGTAGCTATGTGTTCATCTCTCTCTATGCATGATCTTGTTGTGGTCATGAGCTTTGTAATCAAGTAGATCTACCTTGCTACTCAAGTGCTTCATTAGATCTCTTCTCTCCCCATGTTTGTGAAAGTGACAACATGCACACCATGGTGGCACTTAGGTTTGAGTCTACATAAATACTCTTTGTGCTTTAATAGATCTATGCTTTTCCCCACGTGTGTGAAAGTGACAGCGTGCATACCATGTGTGGCACTTTGGCTAGATTGAATATTTGTTATGAGTTATATTTGGAGTTGGATGTCTCTATGAAATTGTGGTGTTTGTTGGAACCATCTAGCGCTCAAGATGATAGTGTGGGGTTATCTAGATTGGGGAAGGCGGACTTTAAGGAGTGTTGTTATAGCTCTACCGATGATTAGAGTGTCCAACCGGAGAGTAGTTAAGAGTAGTATCATGAAGAGAGGATATTTATATGAGAGAGTGTTCACTAGTGAAAGTATGATCCCTAGGCCTTGTTTCTAAGCATTGAAACACCGTTTGCTACTATATTTGTTGCATGTTTGCTTGCTTCCTTCTTGTTGCCTTTAGTCTTTACCTCACCGTCAAGCTATTTTCTGGCACCATTACCACTTGTATTTCACTATCTCTTCGCCGAACTAGTGCACCTATACACCTGAGAAGTGTATTGGGTGTGTTGAGGACACACGAGACTTCTTGTATCTTGATTGCAGGGTTGGTTGAGAGGGAATACGTTTAACCACTTCCTCCCTAAGTTCGATAAACCTTGGGTAATCCACTTAAGGGAAACTTGCTGCTGTTCTACAAACCTCTGCACTTGGAGGCCCAACAACTGTCTACAAGAATAGAAGTGCGTAGACATCATACATGGACCCGTAGTCCAAGGTGGAACTACTCACACTTCATACCGGAGGCTGGCATGATGAAGAAGGCCTCCAGGATGATCTCCCCTTCGGCAGGGTGCCGGGAAGAGCTTCAGATCCCCCTAATCTAGGGACGATGGTGGCGGCTACACACGGTTTCGTGGAATATTGATCGGGTCATTAGGGTTTCTGCATCGGGGGGTCTTTATAGGCGAAGAGGCAAGGCACGAAGGCGGCCAGGGTGGTCACACCCCCTAGGCGCGGGTAGCCCTAGCCCGCGCCGCCAGGGGGTGTGGCCCCCTGGTGCCTCCCCTCCGTCTCATATTCAGGCTTCGTGTTCCCCACGGTAAAATATCGACTTGCTTTTGTCATGTCAAATTCCGAGAATATTGATTTTCTGCCTTTTTGGAACCAAAAACAGAAGAAAATAGGCAACTGGCACTGTGGCATCTTGTTAATATGTTAGTACCAGAAAACATATAAAAACACCTCAAAGTGTAGACAAAGCAAATCAAAGTAGATACTAAACAAGCATGGAACATCAAAAATTATAGATACGTTTTCAACGTATCACTGACCTCACTGGGATTGGAGTTGCTGAGTGAACGAGCTGTGACCTTCCAGCTATACCCAGATTTTCCCTGTAGTACGCTTCATTCAGCTTTCCTTCTGCTTTCACCAACTCGTTTACTCGTTCCTACTGCTTTTTCTTTGCCTCACACGTCAGATGGGGTAACTCGGCCAATGCTACCTCCGCGGCTCTCAAGTTTGCTGCTGCCGTGTTGTATGTCGGCCGCATGGCTGTTTTGTTGCTGTACTCTGGGGTTAATTTAGAGGTAGCATCCGCCAGCTCTTCATTAAGGTTCCTTCCTCTCATCCTTGTCACGTCAAGCCGGGTCTTAGCGCCCTTGACTCGGTTTGCCAAGTTATACTCTCGAATCTTGATGTCCATATCCTGCTGTAGCTGAGCTAATTCCTTGGCCTTTTCCAATACCTTTTTCCTGGTTTCCTCTAACTCGGCTTGCATGCGCGCCAGGTCAGCTGCTGATGCTACTGGCTCTGCTAATTTTCTATTGCTTCCTGCAGCTCTTTGGCTCTTTTACTTCTAGCTATGTTCTCTGGCTTCTCCAACGGTGCCTTCGCAGTTCTTGCTGCTCTTGGCGTTGCGTCCGAGTTTTCTTCCTCAGCATTCTCATTCACTACAGGAGCTACTGGAGGTGCTAGGGGATGCGATGGATCAAGAGCAGTCATCATTACCTCGGCTGGGACAAGCTGATGGAGGTTTCCCGCAGCGTTAACCGCAGGTAGATCCGGTGCCAAGACGACGCGCTCTGGGTATGCGCGCTCCACGCGCACTGCAACGTAGACTTGGTGCTCGCCGAACTTGATGAAGCGACCGCCCCTTGGGAACGGCTTGGTCCCGAAGCAGCCCGCGTTGTCGCTGACGAAGTTGAGCGCTCCAAACCTCTGGATGTGGCCGGAGTAGACGCGCTCGCCCATTGTGGCGATGATGTTGCCTGTCTGGATGAAAACTCGAGCAAGCGCCTGCTTCTAATGGCGCCGCCGCTGGTTGGCTAAGATGTGAGATACCTATTTGGGATATTCAGCAAAAAATGAAGGGTAGGATCGAGCCTATCGAATCCTACCTTATATATTCGCCCCTGTATGGCGGTATGTTTGGCTTAATTATGATTTCCAACCTTGCATGTGTTTTGATCAAAACTAATTAACTATTGTTTTCATATATGTTTTTCTCATACCATCCCTTGCCACGCAAGAAAGGACTTTCTTGACCATGTGAACAGACGTGTAAATCACCAGGGACAATTTGAGGTTACCTTGATGGAAGAGGCAATACCTGACAAGAGCTACAAGATTCTAGTCATCAATGAGGTGAACCGAACTTACTTTAGAGGACCACTTTTGACAGATTTGGTAGAAAGGTTTGGGATGGATGCCGGGATGAGGTTGAGAATCTACCTTGATAAAACTTGTGGAGTCATCTTTTTCTCGTACAAGATCTCTCACTCAGAGTCTTCTGACTTTGAAGATCATTCCCTTAGGTAGAACTAGTCTTCTAACTTTGAAGACTATGTCTAGTTAGAACAAGCTAGACAGTCATCTAAGTTAGTTAGAACTTTTGTTGTATCATGTTGTTGTATTCTAAATGCTATCCGATAAACTTTCTTGTATCTTGTTGTTGTATTCTGAATGATGTTTAGTATTGTTGTATTCTTTTATTTGTTATTGGTGATATAATCAAGAGTTTTAGTATTTTTTAGTTGCCAATTTAATATTAATGGCGTTCAGTAATTCTCGAATGCCACGAAAGCTTATTGTACTGGTGGCGTTCGATGAAATGCAACTAGTAGCATACTTAGTACTGGCGTTCATGGAAGACGCCACCACTATCTTCTATCAATGGCGTGAGATTAGTGGCGTGCGCATTCAACGCCACGAACCTCCTTTTCCAAATGCCGCCACTAGGCCTTTTCCTACTAGTGCATGAATGCGTAGAGATGTTGAGAGATTTGTTGCTCGTTGCACTACATGTCAAAAAGCTAAGTCACGCCTTAAGCCACATGGTTTATACATGCATCTTCCTATTCCTATTGTTCCTTGGGAGGATATTTCTATGGACTTTGTTTTGGGATTGCCTCGAACACAAAAGGGGAGGGATAGTATTTCTATTGTTGTGGATCAATTTTCTAAGACGGCACACTTTATACCTTGTCACAAGAGTGATGTTATTGCACATGTTGCTGATTTTTTCTTTCGTGACATTTTTCATTTGCATGGTGTGCCAAATACTATTATTTATGATCATGATACTAAATTTCTTAGTCATTTTTGGAGATGTTTATGGGCTAAGTTGGGGACTAACTTACTTTTCAGTACTACATGTCATCCTCAGACTGATGGGAAAATTGAAGTAGTTAATAGGACTTTTGTTGGAGATATGCCAAAAAGGCAATAATAAAGTGGTTATTATCATATCTTGATGTTTATGATAAATTTTTACATTCCATGCTATAATTGTATTAACTGGAAACATTAATACTTGTGTGTTTTGTAAACATAAAAGGGTCCCTAGTAAGCCTCTTGTTAAACTAGTTTGTTTATTAATAGATGATCATAGTTTCCTGATCATGAACATTGGATGTTGTTAATAACAAGATCATATCATTAGGATAATAATGTGATGGACACACTCCTATAGTTAGCATAGCATAAGATCAAGTCATTTAAAGTTTGTTTGCTACAAGCTTTCAAATACATAGTAACCTAATCTTTCGACCATGAGATCATGTTAATCACCATCACCGGATGGATGCTTCGATGACATCAAACACCACTTCCATAACTGGGTGGTTATAAAGGTGGGATTAGGTATTCTGAAAGTATTTGTTGAAGCACATGGATCAAGAGTGGGATTTTTCTATCCATATGACAGATAGACATACTCTGGGCCCTTTCGGTGGAATGTCATCCAATTGGCTTGCAAGCATGTGACTAGGTCACAAGGGATGCCATATCACGGAACGAGTAAAGATTACTTATCGGTGACGAGGTTGAACTAGGTATAGAGATACCGATGATCGAACCTCGGGTAAGTAAAGTATCGCGCGATAAAGGGAATTAGTATCGTATGTAACTGGTTCCTTCGATCACGAAGTCATCATAGAAATATGTGGGAGCAAGTATGGATTTCCAGATTCCACTATTGGTTATTGATCGGAGAGGTGTCTCGATCATGTCTGCATAGTTCACGAACCGTAGGGAGACACACTTAAGGATTCGATGTTGTTTAAGTAGATATGGAATGTGAGTTGGAGACCAAATGGTGTTCGGAGTCTCGGTTTGGATCCAGGACATCATGAGGAGATCCAGAATGGTCCGGAGAATAAGATTCATATTAGTAAAGTCAATTTTCCGTGGTTCGGAAATGTTTTCGGTGTTTTGATTGAAAGCTTCTAGAATGTTCTGGAAGGTTCGCCACCCTGGGAGGGGGTCACTTGGGATGTGGCATGCCCTAGGGGCTGGCCGCGCCAAACCCTAAAGGGTAAATTCGGCCAAGACTAGTAAAAGGGTCAAACCCTAGTTTGAATAGTCAAATCCTAGTTTGAAAAGTCAAACTCTAGTTTTTGGTAAGAGGGAAGTCTTGGTGGAAAAGGTTTCAACCTCTTATTTTGGAGGCCGAGTTGGGGAGGTATCCAACTTGGGTTGGGAACACCCTTGGCCTCCCCACCCACCTATATAAGGATGGGTGGGGGCGCACCCCAAGGCCACCCTTGTACAAGGCGCCCAAGTCCCTTGCCCTCTAAACCCTAGGCGCCTAAACCCTAGCCTCCGCCTACTCACCTCTCCTCCATCGCACTGCTCTGGCTTAGGCGAAGCCCTACAGAAATCTCTCCACCACCACCACCACACCGTCGTACTGTTGGGATTCCGAGCAGATCTACTACCTCCGTTGCCTGCTAGAACAAGGGAGAGGAAGGTCTTCATTGATTACCATATGTGTGACTGACTGCGAAAGCACTGCCAGAACGTGGCGCCGAAAGGATCGTCTACATGATCTTGAGATTGGCAAGTGATCAGCTACATCAACCATGAGAATCTGATCTCGTTAAATGCTTTGGATCTATGAGGATTAGTTCTCTACAAACTCGTTGCACCGATCTCGTAGATTAGATCTTGGCTTTTGTATGTTCATGCGATAGAATTTTTTTTGTTTTCCATGCTACGAACCCCATCAGTGGTATTAGAGCCAACTCTATGCATAGATCTATTGCACGAGTAGATCACAATGGTTTTGTGGGCATTGATGTTTTTTTTATACTTTGCATCTTGCGGGATGGTGGGATGAAGCGGCTCGGACTAACCTTACATGCCATCGTATATGAGACTTGCTCCACACTCAACGTGCAACTTGCATTGCACAAGTGGCTTTGCGGGTGTCTGTCTCTCCCACCATAGTGAAGAATCAATTTACAATGGGCACTTGACAATACTTATATTAGCATTGTGGTTCATGTTCGTAAGTTAGAACGGTTCTTATACGAAAGCCCCAACCACGTAATACATGCAAAGAAAATTAGAGGTGTCTAACTTATTTTTGCAGGGCTTGTGTCGTGATGTGATATGGCCATGATTGTGATTATATGGCCATGATGTATGGAATGATCCTTATTGTAAGTTGGCAACCGACATGAGCCTTATGGTTGTCTTTAAATTCGTTAAGACCTGCATGTCTATTCATCATGTAATAGCTTTATTCCAAGTAGTTTTAATAGTTGTTGTTGATGATGGACAACCATGAAGCGGCGTCACAGACCCTGACGCCATGCTGGTGATGATGGAGATCATGTTCGTGCTTTGGAGATGGAGATGAAAGGCACAAGAAGAAAGGCCATATCATATCACATATTATGAATTGCATGTGATGTTAATCCTTTTTATGCATCTTGTATTGCTTAGATCGCGACAGTAGCATTATAAGATGATCCCTCTCACTAAATATCAAGTAATAAAGTGTTCGTCCTTAGTACGCACCGTTACTAAGACTCGTCGTTTTGAAGCATCACGTGATGATCAGGTGTGATAGAATCTACGTGTGCATACAACGGGTGCAAGCCAGATTTGCACATGCGGATACTAAGGTCAACTTGACAAGCCTAGCATGTATAGACATGGACTCGGAACACAGAATACCAAAAGGTAGAATGAGTCATATGGATGATATGATGAGCATGTTAATTGTTCGCCTTTGAAACTACATCATCTCTCATGATGATCGGACTTGGTGTAGTTGATTTGGTTCGTGTAATCACTAAAACGACTCGAGGGATGTTATTTTGAGTGGGAGTTCAAAAGTAATATGATTAAAATTGAACACAATTTATCATAAATTAAATCAAAGTGAATTTGCATAATTGTTATAGTCATTGGCATCTGGTCACCATCTTACCCATAGTTTTAATTGAGATAATAGGACTATAGAATTCTGGATATTTACTTTACGAACCGGTATCATATTGTTTTAAGTGTTAATATAAAGTTTAAAAGTATTATTGCAAACTTTCGACAGACTCCGTATTACTCTGTGAAGTTTAATAATTGGTATTAAATCAAGAGTAACAATTCAATGTTAGTATATAAGTATCATGTTTGTCTCCATGATTCTTGATATTCAAAAGATTGTTTTAATATCAAGGTTATCTAGAAGCTGGAAGAATTGCTTCAGAAACCATCATGTGTGGAAGATATTACAATATCTGAAATGATGTTTTGGTTGCAACATGTAGTCTTCCTAATCCTCCAAAAGGTTTTGGAGAGCAAAATTATACTCGCAATTCACCATTATAAGTTATAATAGCTCGATCATGAAAATTTTCATGATAAGGATGCATATAAGATGTAGGTAAAATGTTTACTACACTAAAAGATTACTAAAGAATGGAATTTGAAAGAATGCCAAACATTTAATGATGGTGATCTACTTCAAAGTGCAAGTCCAAAGATATTAGTATTTGACTATACACGCTTTGGACTATGTGTCATGTGTATGGCTCCACTGTTGATGTTGATATATTCTTTTAAAAAGAAAAGGAAATGCTGAAAGAGAACCTCATAAATATTTGGCAGAAAAAGGAAACTTGGAAATTGTCCAACTTAGGTATATAAATGATATACATGTTATGGCTATATTCTTTACTTGTTAAACAATGTGGTTCTTGGGTATTAGATACCGAATTTATTGGTATGAATTGTCATACAAAACAACACAATTCATGAAATACAATGGCCTGATACCTTCGATCTCAATTACGGATGTAGTATAGCTTCTTTTTCCCTAGTAGACCTAGGTTTATCGAATCCTCGGTAAGCAGAAAGCAAAGTTAAGTTACTTTAATGGACCTTCGGGAGTTATGGAATTCTTTTTGTGTTTTATTGGACCAAGATTTTGCTGTCTTTGATTGTTGTTGATGATGGAGAGAGAGGGCCTAGGGCTTTCAGTTTCACCTGTAGTTGTGCAAAACATCTGATGGGAATAAAAGATAATAATAAAGTATGCACGTAATTGTTAGAGCAAGATAATTATGTGTGGGCAGTGCATCCATAATTGCTATTGCCTCAGCAACCGCTTACATCAATAACCTACTAGTCTCATCCATAAAAGAAAGAGAACTAATGATATGCATAGTGATGTCACCGTTAATCCCAAGTAAATCCCTCACATACAACCGTACTACCCTTTCCGTCACTAGGGTTCCCATCCTGCAGATTAGTCATTACTCACACTCCCTATACCTGGATCAATCCTCGGGGTCTTGGGTACATGACAAGTCCTTATATTGAGGCAAGAGAGGGTACAATAATCATCATGTCATACAAACTAATACATGATCCCATCTATGATAAATAACATGCACATGCTGCATGGCTAGGCCGAAGCCCTTAGCCTAATGAGAATTACTCACACATAGAGATGAAATCAACAATCATAAACACTGTAATAGAGATCATAAGATTGATAGCAAATAGTCTTACAATGTCGCCAATTGGAGAAGAGATCTACTATTACAAGTGGTGGAATATGGCTATGGTGGTGGAGAAGGGTTTGGAGATTAGATCTAGATCTATTCCTCCGGCGTGGTGGCGTCTGGTGGCAGGGAGAGTTGAGATCGAAAAGAAGAGGTATTTTCTCGTTGCCCAAAGCCTCTTTATATAGGGGTCCCTTCATGAAAGTTGTTCTGTTTGACCTAGCAGAGTCGATGGCAACTATACGGCCAGAATTTTATTTCCGCCATATAGTTGGTCATTAAAGCTTCTGGATCCACTTCACGGATCCTGGTTTCTTTGACGTGTTGGAAATATCATATCTTTGACTTTAATTTTGTGATTCCCATCATCAAAAATCATTATCTGCGCAGGGAAAAATAACAAGACATGATTGCATACCCCTTTGATCATTAGGCATTAGTGGCACGGTTTAGAGAGACATTTTATCAAAAGTATGAATAATATACAGTTTAAATGTGAGTATGGATGGCTATATTTCACGGCCATAAACCTTCCCAAGCTTAAACTTGATCGTCCTTGAGCAAGAAAACCAAAATCAAAAAGGAACTAAACATTTAAACTGAAATAACGATATGATGATCTTACTCATGATCGGATGTCTCATGTTTCCTCCACTTCATTAATCTAGAAAACTTTAGCATATATAGAGTAATGGCAAGAATATCATACGGGTTTTATTGAATTCTTATAGAGCAGCAAAGTTATTGTAACCATGATGATTCAAATGAGTAAACTCTATTCCATATCATGTAATCAACTCATAAGCTTGCCTTTGAACAATAAAATATAATCATGTAAAATTGAGAGTGTGAGAGTTTTTCATGAAAAGCATATATACTAAAGTATCTCAATTCTCCCACATCAATAAGTCAAGACTTTGCAAGTACTACTTTTCTATTCATTGTCCTTCAAGAATTGCAGTTCTTAAGTAATTGAGAGCATGCCAAAAAAAATTATTTAGTTTATCGGGCTATGATGGACACTCGTGGCATCACTAAGGTTTTTTTGTTCATTTTGCATAATGATTACTCATATCAGCCAGAGGAGTGATTCCATCATGTTTATAGCTACCTGAGAGTGCCAAGAATCTTACCCATTATAGCATTGCTGCTATGAATGTTTAATCAACTCATAGCCGAAATCTAGGAGTTTCCTCCATGAAGATCGTTCGTAGGCTAGCGGAGTTGTTGGCATCCCATGAAGTTTGACACACATAAAGCTATATAATTCTTATGATTCACAAGTCAAACATTGGCATGCTCACAAGAACCGCTAAACATTAATTCAAATGAACAAATCCTTTCAAAGAGAACTATCGAGTTAATCATTCTTTTCTGTGGTGTCGAGTGTCTCTGGGAATAAGCTTTCAAGACTAAACACTACAACGCCCAAGCCTTAAATTGTGAGACTTTTTCTTCTTACAATTGTTTAGCAAATTTTTAGGCAAGTCTTGGTTAACTACAAGAGCTAGAACAAAAATGTACTCAACTAAATACCCATACAATTTTTTTTACTCCAATATAAAGACTCACTCCACCAATATAACATCTTAACATTTACTACTAACTAGCATGGGTTTCTCAGACTTCAAAAGTGGGGAGTCATAAGGCAAACCTCTCATGATTGGTTCCACCTCTCTCTCTCCCCTTTTGATTTGTTTCTTGCAAACTCAAAGTCAATCGCTCTCCCGCAAATATACGAGAACCTCGAGGATAATAGAAAATAAATAAGAGGGAAAATAAAGATAAATGGAAAAATCTTGTTGTTGTTTTTAAGAGAGGGAAATAAAGAATATAAAATTGACGGCAAAGCTCGGCTAGAAAATCTCGAAAAAAAATAAAAATAACTAAAGATAAAGTGTTGGGGAAACCAACACGAGTGCTTATAAACTCAAACTAAAAGCACAACCTTGAAATAAATAAAAGTAAATGAACGCTAAATAAAGATAATGGGAAAACTTCCCCAAGCTTAGGCTTTTGCAAGCCCTTCAAAATCATTGTGGTGGCGGGAAAAGTTGTAACTCCAGTCCACAAATTGACTTGATAAGTTACTTGTTGTTTCTCGGAGGTTCAAGGCAAGATTATGCATCCCTCCATAGTTCCTCCAAGTTCTTCGAAGTCTTGATATGTAGCGAACCGGTTTGGTGTCCGTTCCTATTGATAAGGAACTTCTTGCTCCTCCTCTTGGTCCTCATCCTCATCTGGAATCTCCTCCTTGGGTTGGTGTTGCTCAACCTGCAAGTCATAAAGCATGCGTCCTTCCTTGATAGAGAAAAGACCATTAGGCATAGGAGCGGGGTAGAGACGCCCAGCTCCAGCAATATGCAAGTAATAAACACACCTCTCCTAGTGAGCATTTGATACATCATAAACGTATATATAATTTTTTATGTTCCATGCTTGTTTAGTATCTACTTTGCTTTGCTTTGTCTACACTATGAGGTATTTTTATATGTTTTCTGGGACTAACCTATTAACAAGATGCCACAGTGCCAGTTGCTTGTTTTCTATTGTTTTTGGTTCCAAAAAAGTCAGAAAATGAATATTCTCGGAATTGGACGGGACAAAAGTCAAAGTCAATATTTTACCGTGGGTAACACAGAGCCAGAAGACGAGACGAAGGAGGGCCTCGAGGGGGCCACACCCCCTGGCCGCACGGGCAGGCCTGGCCCGCGCCTGGGGGATGTGGCCGCCTCGGGTACCCCCTCGGCCTCCCTCTTCGCCTATAAGAAGCCCCCGATACCAAAACCCTAAGTACCCGATCAATCTTCCACAAAACAGTCTATAGCCGCCGCCACCATCATCCCTAGATCGGGGGGATCTGAAGATCTTCCCGGCACCCTGCTGGAGGGGAGAGGTCATCCTGGAGGCCTTCTTCATCACCATGCCAGCCTCTGGTATGAAGCGTGAGTAGTTCCACCTTGTACTACGGGTCCGTGTAGTAGCTAGATGATTGTTTATCCTCCTTTGTTCTACCAAGTTTAGATCTTGTGAGCTCTGTTCATGATCAAGATCATATTTTTGTAATCATGCATCTTGTGTTTGCGGGGATTCGATGGATATTGAGATTACTATATTAGATTGGTTAATGATTCTATCTTATTGATTCTATCATGTCTGTGTTGTTTGTGATCTTGCATGCTCTCCGTTTCTAGTAGCTATCTTGGCCAAGTACATGCTCGTGACTCCAAGAGGGGGTATTTATGCTCGATAGTGGGTTCATGCCTCTATTTAATCTAAGGGAAGTGACGGAAATCTCTAAGGTTGTAGATGTGTTGTTGCTACTAGGGAGAAAAAAAGGTCTCTTGTTCATGGAACAAGTGGATTATTTACCTTACACACTTTGCTTAATGCAATTATCCATTGCTTGCAACTTAATACTGGTGGGGGTTCGGATGATAACATGAAGGTGGATTACTAGTCATAGATGCAGTTGGATGGTGGTCTATGTATATTGTTGTAATGCCCAATCAAATCTCATAGGAATCATGAATGTCTAGTATTTGCATTTTTATTCCTTGCTCTGTCCTGTCAATTGGACCACTATAATTTGTTTACCCATGTTATGTTATTTATCTTAAGGATAACACCTCTAGTGAACTATGGACCCCGGTCCAATCTTTACCATTGATACATCTTCCACTGTTACTGTTTACTTTCTGCAAACCTTACCTTCCACACCATACAGTTAATCCTTTGTTTTTAGCAAACCGGTGAGATTGACAACCTCACTGTTCGTTGGGGCAAAGTCTTGAGTTTTGTTGTGCAGGTTTCCAGTTGCTAGCAACACCTTTGAGTCGTTTCCTTCCTCCTACTGGTTCGATAACCTTGGTTTCTTATTGAGGAAAAACTTGCTGCTGTACTCATCATACCTTCCTCTTGGGGTTTCCCAACGAAGCTCTGAGCCGCATCAATCCTTTTTCTAGCATCGTTGCCGGGGAGGCTAAGGACGACTTCACAAGGGGAGTCCTTCACAACCTTTCTCTTTACTTTGTTTTTGTTTTGCTTAGTTTCTTTTGCCTTGTTTTGTTTGCCTCTTTTTTATCAAAAATCACAAAAAAATAGTTTTGTTTGGTTTGCGTTTTCTTATAAAAACACACAAAAAATTATTTCCTACTATAGTTGTTGGTATGTTAGTGTCTTGCTTTGTCATGCTTTCTATCAATGGTTGGTTTCTTTGAAACTAGTTCTTATTGGCAAGGTGGGTTCACGGATGAACAAAAATATTATTATAAGGAACACCACTTGTCACAAAAAGGAAAACACTTATGGGAACAAATTGATAAGTTGAATACTATTGCTAGAGACGTGTGTTCTACTTATAATGTTACTTATTGTTTTGATAAATATTGTTGCTGTAGGAGGTATAAACACCTCCCTTTTCAATGTGAGTGTAATGATAATGTTACCATATCTTCTTATGTTAAGTTAAATTATGACTTTTATGATGTGGAACAAATTGAAGAATTTATTGCTTGGAAGGGTGCATTTGAACTTGCTAGTTTGGTTGAAAATACTGATGATTCACCTTATGAATATGAGGTTTATGATAATTAAATTTTGCTTTGATAATTACTTAAATTTTGCTTTGATAAATGGCTATATTCTTGAACACTTAATAGATGCTTTCCACAAACGGAAGAGACTAATGCCTTGGAGGAGCTTATGGAAGAAGAAATTGCTGAAACAAGAAGCTCATTAGATGAAAAAGAGGAGGATAGTGATGAACAAAAGGAGGAAGAATGGATCTACCCATGCCTACCTTCTAATGAGAGTAACTCTTTATCCCTTACATTATTTGATTGTCCCCCTTGCTTACCAAAGGAGGATGAATGTTATGTTACTGTGGATCCTTTTGAAATATCTACTTTGGGTAAAGCCAGTGATAATAATTATGCTCCTGTTATCTATGATAATCCTTGCTATTTTGATAAATATTATGATAATACTTTATTTGCGCCTAATTTCGAAAAGCATGGTACTAAAGAATTTTGTTTAGAAAATGTTTATGATAAAGCTCTAGATGATGGTCCTCTTGAGAATGATCAGTCCTCTTGTTATAAAATTGTTAAAAGTGGGTTTGGTTTTAATCCCACTATTTTTGAGCTTGATAAAAATTATGTGTTTATAGATCATGAAAAGCATACTTTATGTGATAGTTATATTGTTGAATTTATTCGTGAGGCTAATGGAAATTATTATGAGAGAGGAAAATATGGTTGTAGAAGTTTTCATGGTACTGAAACACCTCTCTATGCGCTGAAGTTGCTCTTGTTTTATCTATCCATTGTTGTTACTATGTTCTTCTTTGATTTATTTTCTTTCAAGATTCCTATGCATATGAAGTGGGTTAGACTTAAATATGTTTTGAATTTGCTTCTTGATGCTCTCTTTTACATCAATTCATATTTCTTATGTGAGCATCTTTCTATGCCTAACTTAAAGGCGTTAAAGAAAAGTACTTGGGGAGATAAACCAATAGTTTTTTTGAGTCTTGGAAGTTATTACTTCTGTAATAACCTCTCCTTATCCTTTTTATTTGTTTTTGTGCCAAGAATAACCTCTAATGAGAGGGAAGTAAGATTTGGGAGTTGATGTCCCGAAACAGATTTTTATGCTCCACTGTAAAAATTCGTGTAAAATCTCTGTAAGTTGGATTGAGATGTAATTTTATGAATAAATCCCCCAGGTTGTTAGCTAACTTTTTTTAGTTCAACACTTTTTTATTTGAGCAACATAAGGTCTTCGAAAAAATCGGTTTTCACCTGCTGGTCTGTTTTGACAGAAATTATTTGCATTTGCTTCTTATTGATTCCTTTTTGGGTTCTTTTTGGAAAATTGAGATTTTTGAGGGAATTGCTATAGTAGCTTGTGTATTTCGTGAAAGTTTTGCTGTTTTGAAACTAAACTCCAAAGGTTTATTATCTTTTGAATGCACTAATGTTGCTAATGAAGATTGTGTGAAGTTTTGTATGAAGGAAAATTTGCAGGTGTAGAGGAAGAATGATGTAATGAGATGAAGAATGGACAAAAGCTCAAGCTTGGGGATGCCAAACCATGTCAACCCAATAAATATTCAAGAGGTACAAGCGTCAAAGCTTAGGGATGCCCAAGGCATCCCCTTCTTCATCAATAAAAATCTGAGGTCTTTCTAGACACTTCGTTTTTATTGTTTCATGCACTGTTGTGTTGTTCTTGGAGCATCTTTGTTTTCGTTTTTGGTTTTTGTATTGCTTGAATAAAGTAGTTTTACCCCCATTTTCGCCGTGTTGTTTCAAATAAGTTGATTGGTGTTGGAAAGGAGTAGGAAGTTCTTGCTTAGTAATACAAGAGGAGCTTGCTTTGACTGTGACTTAGAATTTATCATGTCATGCTAGATGTTGTTTTGACCTTATGCTTAGTGATTATTGCTGTAGCATGACTTGTTCCAAACAATTAGGATTGCTTAATGTGCCTTGAGGGAATCATGCGTTGTTTTAGCATACAGAAGCGTAGTATTGTGGTATTCTCCTTTGATGCTTTGTTTGGGTTGACTTGGCACATGCTCACACCATGTTATGACTATGAACAAGTCACCTTAGCCTCTATGATCATTTATTTTTTGACTTGTGGTACCACTTTATGCTTTGATTAGTAATGTTTTGTCGCTCTGCATGATTATGGCCATTATTGCTCTCTTAGTTGGTCGCTCCCAGTCTTTTGCTAGACTCCACTTGCATGAGTAAGCTCTACTCATGTATCCAACTCCCAGAAACCAAGTTATTCCAAAGTGTACACTATAAATGCTATGCATGGTGTGTTACACCACTCCAAGTATATTCTTGTTTTATCTATCTTCCAAATTAAACTTGTTATGTGAAAGTTAGTGATTAAAGCTCTCATAAACTTGATGGCACACTTTATTTTTCTTGCCCCTAATAAACTTGAACCATTGTGTCATCTATGTTGTATATGCTTGCACTTATAAGTTGGGATTAGCAGAACCGTGCTGTCACGGGGAACGCTTTCAACACTTGTAAATATCTACCCAGTTGATATCATGCTCTTTTGTTTATGGACGTCGTCGGTGTGAAATGAAAGGGGAGCTGGTAAGTCTATGGAGTTATGTATATGTGTTAAAGAAACGCCTGGGACGCTAGCCTAAGCCATGCCTAATCATGGTGGAAACTTGCAGCATCACCATAGTGAGCAATCTATGAAGCACTCTTCTTATAAAAAAGAGATAGAGATTGAGAAAAAGAAAAAAAAAGATGAGAAAAGAGAAAAGAGAGAAAAAAGCACCATTTTCCCATGGTAAATAAGAAGATTGCTGAGATGCTCATTGTCTGCTTGCCTTGTCATTTTGATTATGGGATAGCTCTTGTATCATGTGCAAGGGGTACCCAGTTGGCGGTTCTCTATGATACACATGTACTTACCATGCCAAGAACTTACCGGTGACTAAAGTTGAGTAGCATGAGGAGCGACCCTCGTACTCAAGGGACATGAGATTGCCAACTTATACTTTGTCAAGCATATACTCCATAGTTTGTCCACTTTAACCTTAATCACTTCAAGATGCTTATGATAGGGGCAATGAGAGCTGAAAGCTAACAAGTACCATAATTTTGAAGCTCTTTATGAGACTTGAAATACCTGCTTCCCTTATGAAGGGCCTTTATTCCACTATTATACTGAGTCTCCACCTTCTATCCTTAGGCACCAATTAAGAGAGCATAGTTGTCATTCTTTATGAGGCTAGGTATATGACTGCTATTGTAGTAACAAAAGAGGGCATTTGTGTCAAGTAGTTTTTTATAAAACTAGGTGTTGTTCACATCAGGATAGTACTATGAATATATATTGTACGACAATTATATCGATATGTTTTAACCCCAAGGAACTAGAGGTCTCACCTGTAACACCCTCGGATCGGCCCTATGCAAGTTTTAGCGATTCCCGCCAAACCCGCATAGAAACGATTCAAAGGTGCCCACCAGGCACTTTCGTGCGGGTGAAAAAACGAAGTAATACCATTACACAATAGTCCACGATGGAACCCACAGAACAGATATATGCAACAGCGACTCAAGGAGTCAAGAATAGAGATATACAATACAAACATCCAAATCACCTTTAAAACGATACAGCGTCCGAGTACAGACAAGATGCAAATTGAGCTAAGAGCCCTGAAGAATAACCAATGGCATCCATAACCCTGCACAGGCCAAGCCGGAAGGGTAAACCTGCTAACGACATCGATCTCAAACCTGTCAAACACAAAGGGGTGCCGACAAAGGGCAAAGGAAAAAGGGAGCGGTCAGTACTGAGGCTAGTACACGGTAAGACTAGAATTCGGCGGTCCTTGCCTACATAGGTATGGTGGACTAAAGCGGCGCAGCATGCACTAAACAACCTATAGAGACTCGATACAACTGTCGGCTATCAGAAAGGGATAAGAAAGACCTATTCGAAACCATCCTGATACTACCACCAAACATACCCATCCTGATATTTCCCCCTCGAGACCAAACGAGGAAGTCAACCGAGGAACTCACACAGTTGGCAGTTTTATTTATTCAGTTATCATTGCAGCAATTACTAGTCAGGTATAGATAGTCATCCTGATATAATAAGCAGTGGGCAGTTTTAGTTAACCATTCCGTTGTAGTTGCGACACTTACTAGTCATATACAATTAGCATGAGATATCCCAAACCCAACAGTTGTTGGTACTTTTATTTAGCCATTCCGTTGTAGTGAAGCTGATTACTAGTCATATCAGATACAAGTCAAATTATAACAGTAAACTTTAGTTATAGTTGTCTATGATCGAGAACTGTGCTCCAAGTTGTCCATAACCGCAGACACGGCTTCTCGAAAAGATTTAACCCTGCAGGGGTGCACCAAAGTTTCCACACGCACTTAAACCCTTGTTGTCGGATCAGGTAGGTACAAGATCACAAAACATACAACCAACGGTATGTCGACGGGGTTTCAGACACGACGTTTCCCAGACCCAAAGCAAGCACGGGGGGACACCCCACTAAGCTACCCGTAACGAAGTCGGTCGGTCTCCGAGACGGACCCAGGGTTTGTGTGTCGACGGTCAGAAACGATCGGGAACCCGAAGTGTGACTGAGCTTGTCGATACAAAAAAACGTATCACGGGTTCCTAACAGTCTAAAGCGCCCACGCCGTTAATCGTAAATAAAGCAGTAAAGCATGGCATAAGTACATGATAGTAATAAAGCCCCAAACTACTTTTTGGCCCCCAGTACAGTACTTTGAAATCAGGTACTAAATCGATGGGGGTGCCCACACACCCCACCTGTGGTTAGCACGCTCGATCTCGGAACATGTGTCAAGAACTCGGGGTCCTACAGGACACAGGTGGGCGGTTAAAAAACCAAATATTGTCTATTACCTACCGGTGCCTCTGCATTTACCTACTTTCAATTTTAGTTATTGAATAGTAATTAAATCCATGATCATATCCACCATTAAGCATGTGTCAACCACCCAACCACGGTGGAACATCGACGACACAAAGCAGCACCTGAGCAAGCAACTATGACTCGCAAGGCCGACTATCTACCAAAAAACAGGTAATAGGAGGTGTCCAAGGCAATATAATGGCTGCAAAGGATATCTCGGGTACAGAAACTAGAGCATCACAACACAGATAGCAATAGATCAATAGGATGAAATAAAGACTAGAAATGTAAAATAGGTAGAAAGAGGGAGAATGCTCGCCTGGAAAACTGTCGAAGTTTCATCCAAAGATCAGGTCGACACTCGCATCAACTCATCGGCCTAATCCGTGAAGAAGCAAAGCGCTAGCAGAAACACCGGATGCAATATTTAATAATATGGTAGAAGATCGGACATGATGCATGTATGATGTATGACATGTCAAAGATGCGATGCAATTAGACAATATTAAGCGGAACCGTGGTCCCGGCAATTAATCGATAGGTTCATATTGTTTAGATACCCCGCAATTTAATGTTGTATTAACAAGTCAAATAGTGGCACCGATTCACTACACAAATTTAAATGGGACCAATATAAGGCTAGAATCGCCCGCATATGGTCTCCATATTTAATTATGAGGTGAATCGGCATAATGCCCCTAGACCATACAAATATGTATGCAAGCATGACAATTGATATGTAACAATTCATATATATGTCTAATAAGGCTCGGAAAGAGGTCACACATGGCGGTCCGGAGATCTTGGGGTTCCGAGGGTTTGAGGGATCGGTCTTCGAACGTCG
Source organism: Avena insularis (assembly GCA_023614405.1). Lineage (NCBI taxonomy): Eukaryota > Viridiplantae > Streptophyta > Magnoliopsida > Poales > Poaceae > Avena > Avena insularis. Next base: position 1,763,921 of record CM042691.1, read on the forward strand.
GGATCGGTCTTTGGGTTCCGAGGAGAAGCACTTGAGTGGCATAGCCTTCGGGTCATCGGATCCGGGGATCTTCTGGTGCCATGGGTTCTCAGCGATCTAGGGATTCACGGCACAGAAGAACTTGGTTCAGCATTGGTTCTCGACGTGGTGCTCTCGGGTTCGGACATGTTGTCGAAGAGGATCTTGATGTGCCATGACCGAGAGGACCGAAAGCCAACAGGAGCAACAACTAGGCACCACCTCACTTTCAAGCAGCAAAACACCATGGAATAGCAGCGCGGTGGACCAAAACCACCCCTGTGACTTAAATCCCTGCAGGGCAGAGAACTAGCTCGTAGGCGTGGTTGGCGGCGCCACTCGGGCGGAGGACGACAACGAGAGGGCGCAGGGCGAGCATGGGCCGCAAGGAGAGCACGAGCTGCATGGGACAAAGATGAAGGAGACGAGGCCACGCTGGCCAGAGACGAGGAAGGTCTAGGACAAGGAGGACGCACGGGGCGTGCGTTTGTAGAGGCAGCGGCCACGAGCGTGGCCGGCCCAGGGCAGGGGGCCTGGTGGCAGCGCCGAGGCGGTCAGAGTCATAGGGGTGGCCATGGTCGTGCCTAGAAGCTTGACAGGGAGGCTCGGGGAAGGACACGCGGGCCAGGCGACGACGAGGTCGGGCCGGCCGAGGAGGAGGCGGGCCGCGTCGAAGAGGGTGCTCGCGAGGAGGTCGAGCTGCAGGGTATGTCGACCCGCGCCGGTGCGAAAGGTAGGAGGCGGCCATTGCTACTCATGACGGTAACGGAGGACCACGCTCGGGGGAAAAGGGGACCGCGGGGCTAGCGGCGACTGGTACGACGAGGAGAGATGGGGCAAGGGTGGGCGCTTGTCGGTGGCGGGGATTGCGGGAGGGAGAGAGACGCGGGGCAGGAGGGGTGGGGATCGCGAGAGGAAACACTTCGGGTGGGTGGGGCCGACTTGCAGCAATCATACGCGGGAGGGGTGGGCGGTCTGGTTCGTGCGGGAGCGTGCGTGCGAGTGGGTGGGGCTGGGCGAGAGATAGAGAGGGGGAGTGTGTCGGGTGCGTCCCAGGGGGTGGCGGCTGCTGGGTGAGGGAGTGGGGAGGGATTAGGGTTTGACTAGGTTGGGGTGGTAGGTGGCTGCGGGCTGGGCTTTTGGGACTGGCCTGCGGCTGCCTCCCCCGATAAAAATATTTTATATTTATTTATTTATTTTAAAAGAAAAACATTTACAGATAGGGTTTTGACAAATAGAGACATCCGAAACACCGGGGTTTTATATTTGAAATGAAGATGGGGAATATCTAGAAAACAAAGAGGGGCTTTTCAAAAATAGTTTTAGTTAAAACATGCATGCAGATATGATGATGATGCACAGGTATAAATGCAGGCGATTTTCTAGTAGTGGTTTTACTCAGGGTGCTACATCACCAAAGTACCAAATTTATACAATGCCATCTCATTGGAGAATGAGTGATACGTAGAGACACAAAGACATGCAATTACACACGGACCTGAAAGTGTCGGATCTTAAGATTAGTTAACCACTAGCAATCATGTATATACAACACCAGAAAGCCACTGGTTTTGAATGCATAAAGTTTTTCCAAACTAGATTATTAACTCTAGTGCAAGTGGGAGACTGTTTGAGATATGCCTAAGAGACAATAATAAAGTGGTTATTATCATATCTTGATGTTTATGATAAATTTTTACATCCCATGCTATAATTGTATTAACCGGAAACATTAACACTTGTGTGTTTTGTAAACATAAAAGAGTCCCTAGTAAGCCTCTTGTTAAACTAGTTTGTTGATTAATAGATGATCATGGTTTCCTGATCCTAGACATTGGATGTCGTTAATAACAAGATCATATCATTAGGAGAATAATGTGATGGGCACACTCCTATAGTTAGCATAGCATAAGATCAAGTCATTTAAAGTTTGTTTTCTACAAGCTTTCAAATACATAATAACCTAATCCTTCGACCATGAGATCATTTTAATCACCATCACCAGATGGATACTTTGATGACATCAAACACCACTTCTGTAACTGGGTGGTTATAAAGGTGGCATTAAGTATTCTGAAAGTATGTGTTGAAGCACATGGATCAAGAGTGGGATTTGTCCATCCATATGATAAATAGATATACTCTAGGCCCTCTTGGTGGAATGTCATCCAATTGGCTTGCAAGCATGTGACTAGGTCACAGGGGATGTCATATCACAGAACGAGTAAAGAGTACTTATCGGTAATAAGGTTGAACAAGGTATAGAGATACCGATGATTGAACCTAGGGTAAGTAAAGTATCGCGTGACAAAGGGAATTGGTATCGTATGTAACTGGTTCATTCGATCACAAAGTCATCATAGAAATATGTGGGAGCAAGTATGGATTTCCATATCCCACTATTGGTTATTGATCGGAGAGGTGTCTCGATCATGTCTGCATAGTTCACGAACTGTAGGGAGAGACACTTAAGGATTCGATGTTGTTTAAGTATATATGGAATGTGAGTTGGAGACCGAATGTTGTTCGGAGTCTCAGATTGGATCGACATCACGAGGAGATCCGGAATGGTCCAGAGAATAAGATTCATATTAGTAAATTCAATTTTCGGGGTTCGGAAATGTTTTTGGTGTTTTGACTGGAAGCTTCTAGAATGTTCTGGAAGGTCCACCACCCTAGGAGGTGCCTTAAGACACTCAGCCATACCTCCAAGTTGTTGACCGGAATTGGAAAAAAGGTTGGGGGTCACTTGGGATGTGGCATGCCCTAGGGGCTAGCTGCGCCAAACCCTAAAGAGGCTCAATTCGGCCAATACTAGTAAAAGGGTCAAACCCTAGTTTGAATAGTCAAATCCTAGTTTGAAAAGTCAAATTCTAGTTTTTCGTAAGAAGGAAGTCTTGGTGGAAAAGGTTTCAACCTCTTATTTTGGAGGCTGAGTTGGGGAGGGATCCAACTTGGGCTGGGAACACCCTTGGCCGCCCCACCCACCTATATAAGGAGGGGTGGGGGCACACCCCAAGGCCACCCTTGTCCAAGGCGCCCAAGTCCCTTGCCCTATAAACCCTAGGCACCTAAACCCTAGTCGTCTCCTACCCCTCTCTCCTCCACCGCACCGCTCTGTCTTAGGCGAAGCCCTGCATAAATCTCTCCACCACCACCACACCGTCGTGCTGTTGGGATTCCGAGGAGATCTACTACCTCCGCTGCCTGCTGGAACAAGGGAGAGGAAGGTCTTCATCAACTATAGTATGTGTGACCGACTGCGGAAGCGCTGTCGAAACATGGCGCCAGAAGGAACGTCTACACGATCTTGAGATCGACAAGTGATCGACTACATCAACCACAAGAATCTAATCTCGTTGAACACTTTAGATATATGAGGGTTAGTTCTCTACAAACTCGTTGCACCGATCTTGTAGATTAGATCTTGGATTTTGTGTGTTCATGCGATAGAATTGTTTTGTTTTCCATGCTTACGAACCCTATCAACTTTGTCTACTTTGCTACGGGCTGTTTTAAAGAAGAAATTAAAAGAGTGGAAATATTGTTTACCTCATATTGAATTTGCTTACAATCATTATGTGCATTATACCACTAAGTTGTGTAGTTTTTGAGGTTGTGTATGGATTTGTTCCACGTGCACAAATTAATTTATTGCCTCTTCCATCTTTTGTGCAAAATAATTATGATGCTACACAACATGCTGAACATATTTTGAAGTTGCATGCTACTACTAAAAACAATATTGAATGTATGAATCCTAAGTATAAACTTGCAGGAGATAAAGGTAGAAAGCATGTTGTGTTTGATGTTGGAGATCTTGTATGGTTGCATCTGCGGATCATTTTCCTGATTTGCGAAAATCTAAGTTAATGCCACGTGCTGCTGGTACTTTTAAAGTGTTAGAGAGGATAAATGATACTACATACAAACTTGAGCTTCCTACAGAGTTGGGTACGGTAAATCCCGCATTTAACATTGTAGATTTAAAACGATACTTTGGAGAAGAAGATGAGATCGCATCGAGGACGGCTTCAATTTAAGAAGGAGAGGATGCTGAGGACATCTCTACTATTGATACAACCACTGCACCTAAAGTACCATTGCAACGAACTCTCATAAGAGCTCATGCGGGTCTACTTAATTATCAAGTACTTTCGTTTCTAGGAACTCTTCCTAATGTACATGAGAATATGATGCTGCCTAAATCAGATATGTTTATGTTACTTAGGAATAATGGACCTAGCAACGACAAGAAGGATAATCAATGGAGCATGATCATGCATGGAGATGGCCACAAGCTTGAGAGGATGAAAGATGATGCTACAAGTTAAGATTTCAGAACTTTGAAGACACCATGATGAGAGATGAAGAAATGTACGAAACCAAGATATTACCACTTCATAATTTTGTCCATATAGTCATATGGTGCTGCATCACCTTTTATTAATAGGCTAGGTCCATGTAATTTTTCGTCCAACTTTTTAGGCTGAATTTTTAGAGTCTATATCTGTGGAGGAAACCGACTTAGGAAGGATTTCCGGCCGCCTCTTCCAAGGCTAGCCACGTTCCCCTCTGTCCCTCCATATATACGTCCTTTAGGTCATCGTTTAGACTCAGATTTTGTTTAGACTAAGTGTTATCCATCGTTGCGACTACGCTAAGGCTCGAGTGTCGCAAAGTCCTCTTGCACTTCGCACCTATACATGATCCCACCTTTTTCAATAAACCTTTCATCTTCATCCGCAATATCTTGATTACAATATTAGTTCTTGTTATCGATTTTAGGTAGAAATTAAGACCCTCGTTGGTCAGGATGATCGTGTTTCTACAAGATTGGTAACCTCTAGGAGATTGGTCTAGCGATTGTATTGACGCTCGTGCTCGCACGTGTAGTCAGATCATCAAGCCCGAACTCCACTCAAATCGACTACCATCATCTCATCGAAATACCGGACACATTTGCCCTATCAGATGGCCTCTAGGAGACCGAGGCATGGTTGGCTGATTACAAACAAACTGTCAAACTCCAAGGTGGTTCGAAAGCCACCGCTATGCAAAGCCTACAATTGCACCCCAACGGAAGCACGTGGTCATGGCTCAGCGCAGTTACCCGAATAATCCATCAGCAGCTGGCGTGACTTGGAGGACAAGTTAATCTAAAACTTTAAATCCACGTTCAAACGACCCGCATACATCAAGGAGTCACATGCATGTAAGCAGAACTAGGGGTACAAAGGTGGAACATAATCAAAAACTCAGTCAATAATATCTCCGACGAGAGGGCAATTGCCGCCTTCAACGATAGCCTACGCTAAAAGGACTTCATCGAGGATTTGGGATAATTCAAGCCAAAAACAATTTCTTAGCTAATGGATATGGCCAATCGTTGGTCCGACGGTGAAGATGCGGTAAACAACAACCGGGACGCTCACCCAAGGAAGACCGTGACAGACGCAACACCAAAAACAGGAGGAGGCGTAACTATGATGGTCATGGTGAACCAAGCTACGTTGCGGCTGGTTTCGTTGGAGAGGACAACCGAAGAAACGAAAAACCACAGTGGTAGATACCGAGGCAACCGAGAAGACACTAGGGGAAAACAGGACAACCCAGCAATATGAACCAAGGGCTCAAGAGCCTCCAATGTCGCTGATGCATATGCTTGAGGGGCCATGCAATATGCACTTTTACATCAGCTCGGACGGATGAAGGCAATCAACTCACCTCATGAAGGATTGCCGTACTTTATTGGTCATGCAAGTAGTTTGTAACGCCAAGGTGGATCAAGCAACAAACCAGGAGTACATCGATGCACCAGGAACCCTAGAACTCGTTGCACGACCACCGCCAGGGGAACCTCCAGCGGGCTAGCCGCGACCCGCAACGAACATGAATCGGGAGGATGAGTACCCGAGGTCCAGAGGAACGATGTACATGATACAGAAGGGACGTCCATCCAACAGAATCTAGAAGTTGATCACCTCACAAGTTAACTTGGCAGTAATGGCACCACTGCCCACACCCGAATATTTTTATTTATATTGACATCTCATTATTTCTGCCCTTTTAAACAATTTATGGGACTTTTCTACAAAGTCCCTTGTTTTGGTATTTAATTTCTAGAAGACGGAAAATATCCTTTTTCGTATTTTGATGTTTCATGGATTTTCTAGACACTAATTAATCCGTGGAAAATACCACGGAAGGTTTTGATCGGAATAAAGAACCTAGGCACTGGAAACACACGAGGGGTGCCACGAGGGCCAAAAAAGACCTAGTGGCATGGCCCACCCCTAGGACACGCCACATAGGCCCGTTTCACCCCTCGAGCATCATCTCAACTCCTCCTTTTTACGCACGACTTCTCTTCGATAGAAAACCTACGCTAAATTTTTCCCGCGATTTACAAAGGTGGCAGCGGAGGAGAAAGTCTTCTCCTACTCTGGGAGAGGGAAGATCATGCTGCTTAGAGGCCGCCCGAGAAGGGGAAATCGAAGTTATCGTCACCACGAACTCCTCCTTGGCATAGGGGAGTATCTCCATCACCATCTTCAACATCCCCAACCACAACACCATCTCCATTTCGAGATCGGCATCCTCCTCCTCATATTTTGTGGTAGACTAAACCCTGGAATATTGTTTTAAGTGTTGTGTGTATGCTTGTGCTTGGTAACTTGTCATTATTTTATGGTGAATTTATACTTTTAGATTGTGTTGTAATCCATATGCCACTAATCTGTGTCATATTTCACTGTTGTGAGTAGTTCCCCATGTTCCTGAGGGCATAGGATGAGTTGGATATAATTTTTATTGTATGCAATGAGTATATGGTCAACTTTTAATCTTTTATGTGGTTCTATGATGGTAACATGCGAACCTTAACTACATATTACTTTACCTTTATGGGCTCATAGGGTTGCACCTTAGTGTAACAAAGAGAATAGGGAGGGACAAAATGATAGAAACTGTGTCTTGAGACTTTAAGTTGCATTAGGTTTTTTTTGATCAAGGACCTCAGAACTTTAAGCAATGGCTGGACTTTTATGTCTTAATGAATCCTTTTATTGTACATGCAAATAGCCTTAGGACCAATCATTAGGGTGCACTTGCACGTGCATATGGCTGCACCTATTTTAGGCTTTGTCCAACGAGAATAAAATTTGACAAGATGCTTATCATGTTGTTTTAAAAATCTTTATGCTAAGTAAATTCATGCCGAATGTTTGCCACATATAAGTACACAATTGAGCTTATCCTCTTTCTGCATAGATGATTAAACTTTCTCTAAAAATATAAATTACCTTCTTGAAAATTACTTTACAGTAATTTACTTTTCTAAAAACCATAAACCCAAAAATACAAAACTCCTACATCATTTTTGTTTTACTTGTTAAACTTGCTAACTAGTACATTCATCTCTCGTGGGTTCGACAACCTTTTCTATATTAAAAGGTACTATAATAGATCTTCTACACTTAGGAGACATCATTAGGTAAGCCTGATAGCGGTCCCAACCAGTCAGTTTGGCTTTTTATCGAGGATGAAAACTAAATCAATTCTTTTGTTATGTGTCAGTGCTGAAGTGGTGTTTTTGAAACCCTAATGTAAAGTGGTGGTTTTTGAAACCCTAGCCCGAATTGAGGTGATTTTTTATATTTTTTTCAAACTCTAAGTACTTCTAAGATATATAGAGCTTGTAATTATTGAGGAATTTAAGAAATTTGATCCATACTAGCTGAAAGAGGCGCACTTCGCCGTGTTGTCTGCATTACTTCTTGCACATCATTTGTCGTGGTAGAATTACAGTCTTCTTGTACCCGATGAAACTCGATCTTTTACCAAGGAATACCGCATCGTGGACCATGGTCCGAGGGAGGACCTACGGGATATGCGGGGTATGCCGCAACATACCATGCAGCCCTGCCATTTACGCATAAGTATTAGCTTCAATAAGGGTTTTGACTAGGTTGTGCCATCTTGTCGAAGATCTTTCTACAAGCATATATGCGAAGCGGCTGACTAGCAAAGCTAAGCTAGCTTTTTCCCTGGTGGATTTGACTCTTTGTAATAAAAGGTAGCAATAGTCGTCCGACTTTAAATTAATAAAGCCAGAAGTATTATAAACAGAAAGCCGACATAAAGCCACATAGTAATATTGCCAACCAGGCAAAGACTAGAGGTTTAAGGTCCCACGGTCGCACTTACATAAGGTAGCGCCAGCCCTTGACGCTACAGAACTAGAGAAAACACAGTAGAAAGCTAAACATGGGAGCTAGCTGGAAGAGCGAGGCAGCGAATGTCACGATGAAGCTTCCTTAGGCCTTCCAGAAAAACATTCCACCCGCACAGAGGCCTCCATAGTTGCAAGAAGATAATAGATTTGAAAGTACAGTAAACATGTTGGCTCAGGAACTTATGTTCAATGGTGAATTTGTTACGAATATTCCACAAAGCCCATCGCTGTGCAGAAAATAGAATCCAAATCAAACGTCTAGCTTTCGATGGCAAAGAGAGCAAAACCGCAATAAAAGCATCGAAGGATCTAGGGTTTCAGGTAACTCCCAACATATCGCTCATGCCACTCTAGCAAAACTAAGCCAACACGCATTGGAAGAACAGATGGGAGATTGTTTCTTCCTCCCCACACAAGTAACACTTGCCATTCGTTGGGATGTATCGCTCCAAAAATTGATCATTCACTAGTTCCTATACATGGAGGCCACCGAGAACGTCCCCGATGGCTCGAGAGCCCACAAAAACCTATCTTCCTCCTTAGAAAGCTGCACCACTGAGCTGAGTTAGATGTCTCCACAAGTCTAGTTCCTCATCCCCAAAAGTTTTTCTAAAGTCTAGGTTCCATCAGTTCAAGATACAGGCCTAAGCCACAGTAATATCAAGATCTGAGCAAATATTGAAGACTCTAGGGAATCTGGTTGCGACAGGTTCCTCTCCTGACCAATAGTCAGACAAAAACTTAATCCTAGATCCATTACCTATAACGAACTTGGGTCTCAGTCTGAACATGTGTTTGATTCAATTCAGACTTCTCCAAAATTGCAAACCTCCTTGGATGTTCAGGTTGAGCATATTATGATCATTATGGTACTTGGCTATTAGCGGCTTGTGCCATAAGTTTTGACTCTCCACTGTGTCGTTGATCCTCCAAATCTATTTGAGCATCAGGGAGACATTCAAGATTCTGGAATTCAGAACCCCAAGACCCCCTAGATCTTTAGGGCGGCAAACGTCAGGCCAGTTAATCTAGTGGTACTTTCTCTTGTCACACACACACCCTCCCAGAAGAACCGCGAGATATGCTTGTCAAATCCTGCATGAGTTCCATCCGCAAGAAGGAACATGTCCATGCGGAAGAAGGGGAGGCTCGACGGGAGGAGTTAAATTTTTATTTTGAGGGGTACAATGAGAAGTTAACTAACGTCAACCTAACCGCAGAAGACATGAAGCAACCCTGCCAAGGTTCCTCCCTACGGCCCACGACAATAATGAGACTCTGGCAATCTGTCATGTTTAGGTTCCTATCTACCATTGGAAAACCCAAATAGGTGAAAGGGAAGGTTCCTCTTTGCACTTCAGCGGTCTAGCAAGAATGCTTAGGGATGGCACCCACCGGGTTCGGGGCCGGGTCCAGCCTCCCATACCCGCCTCGTTTAAGTTGTCGGGTCTCATTTCTTACCAGACCCGTGACCCGGCCGGGTTCGGAGCCCCGACGGATACCCACCAGCGCATGAGATGGGAGCGACGCCGACACATGCGGAAAGAAAATGATGGGATATTAGGATGGGGTTGGTGGAAATGGACGTGCACGTGCACGTGCTGTCTCCAGGACTCCATATTCCGTCTATATATGCGTGGTGTGTTGTCTATATGCGTGGTTGCGTGGGACGTGTGGTTAGGTATAGGATTATTAGAGATAGGATTATGGCTTAGAGCGGGTCTGTGGATCCGTGGGTACGGGTTTATCATCCTATACCCACCTTGTTAAATTTGGCGGGTCTAACTTTTTATCAAACTCTTTCTATTTAAGACGAGTACCCGTCAGGTTTACGGGTTTCGGTGCTCATTGCCATACCTAACAATGCTCAGCTTTGCTCAACGCCAAGAATTGGTTGCAGGTTTTATTTTTGGTCCGACATGACCATAATTCAAGCTATTGGGCTGGATGCCCATCGGATATTGGCTCACAGGCCCATGAGATATGATTGCTTAGCGCTTAGCTCGTAGTACTGTATAAGCTTCCCTTCTCCCTTCTTCTCGTCCGGTCCCCTCTTCTCCTTCACCCCGCGCGCTTTGGCTGAAATCAACCCCCGCCCACCGCCACCTCGCCGGAAATCGAGAAAGCCACCGTCTGATACTGTCACCCCACCACCCCTCCGAACCCTAGCCGGTCAGCCGCGCTGCCTCGCTGCTCTCCCAAACTCTCCCCGCTACGCCCAAGCAGTCCCGTGGCCAAGAACCCTTGCTTCTTGGTCGACGGGAATGGCGGAAAAGAAGGAGGCCCCGAACCAAGGCAAGCATTCCGCTTCCAGAGAGGCGGAGGAATCTGCGCTGCAGCTGGGAGCGCTCTATGCTGCCAGGAACACGGCGCCCCCTTCCGCGTCCTCCGCCGCCGAGAACACGGCGCCCCCTTCGTCCAAGAACACGGCGTCCTCCCCTGCCGAGAACATGGGACCTTCCCCAAGCAAGATTAAGCCGCCCTCCCTGGCCGAGAACACGTCGCGATCCCGCCCAAGAAGCCGGCGTCCTCCCCTGCCACGAGTACGGCGCCCACCCTGGCCAAGAAAACGGCGCCCGCCTCTTCCAATGAAGATGAGGAGCCTGTGCCTCCTTTCCGGTCCGATGCTGCCAAGAGCAAGGCCCCTGCCTCGGCCAAGAACACGGCGTCCGCCTACGCGAAGAACAAGGCCTCCGCCCCGGCCAAGAACAAGGCCTCTGCCAAGAATGCGGTGGCGGTTCCCGCTGCGCCGCCCCAGGACGCAACATTGAGGAGATTTATCAACTTCATGTGCGAGAAAGCGACCTCCATCTGGTGGCAGGGACTCCTTGACGCCTTCCTGACTTGGGTGCACGGCAGCACCGGCGATGACACTTCAGAGTCCTCCAGCGTCTCCCATGAAGTGAGTCTCCCATGAAGTTACCATTTGAATCTGGTTCCTTTTTCATGTCAGATTTAGCATGTAGGAAATATGGGAACTGCAACGGTATGTCATGAGAAATGTGGTAACTAATGTTTGTCTGTGTCGAATTTTGCATCCTATTGAGACACGGACGGTTGGGAGATGAGTGCAAAGGTTGTTACGTCGTTAGAATTAATTTTCTTAGTAGTTTGTAACATGTCGACCGTTTTAGATAAAGTTCTGCACTTTGTTGGCAATTGGCAGTCTTTATAACTGAACTTTGTTTGTAAATGTTCTGCGGAACAATGCCTTGTAGTCTGTGTTAATGTTCAGAATCAATTCATCTTTGTGAAGAAGAACTAAAACGTTGCTGTGTGTTTTTGGAGTATGTTATGCTGTCAAGATGGAAAAAATCCCATACACAACAGCTGTGCTAACATTAGCTAGAATATTTTGGCAATGACATGAGAAATTTGGTCACTAATGTTTGCCTGTGTCAGTTTGCATTGTATAGTGACATATGAATGGGCAGGAAGTGAGTGCAAGGTTGCTAAGTCTCTGAATTAACTTTCTTACTAGTTTGGAACCTGTTGATGTTCTTGATTATTTTTTGCATTTACTTGGAATTAGCACTCTCTATATCAGTAGATGCTTCATTTACTACTGTATTTTGTCTGTATTTTTTCTGCTGAACAATGCCATACATGCGTTATTGTTTAGTTAATTGGTCTTTATGAAGTGCAAGGAGTAGTCTAAATTACCTCTGTTTTTGGAATATGTTATGGTGTCAAGACAAAAAAAAATCCTACGCAGAATAGCTCTTGTAACATTTATACTTGCTGATTTTGTTTAATATCATCTGCCCATACCAGCATTATTTTAATGATGGAGCAGTTCCTTTCTTAAGTAGAAGAACTAAAATGTTGAAATTTCTTCGTTTTTTTTGGATATGGTATTTTCTCAAGATAAAAGAATTCATCTTTTATTCTTATTGGATCCAGGAAGAAGGTTCTACCCATCAAGAGAAGAGGAAGAACCGGAAGGTTCGGAACAATCAGAGGCACCTGAACAAGATTCAGCAGCAGGCTTCACCTCACCGTCTAGAGGTATGAATACATTTTTCATACCAGTTGTATTGTGAAGCATCCGCCTGCATTTTACAGATCTGAATACACCTATTGATTTCTGCAGATACACCATAGGCCTGCCATTTTGTGTGTTTGGTAGTTTTATGTTTTATACCCTTAGTTTTTGTACCCTTTCTTGAGAAAATTGCAATAAAGAGCAAGCTTGCTTATGATCAGTAGTCACATCCTTACATTTGCCTTTGTGTTTCCAAGTATGTTACAGTCTCAAGATATACTTGACCTTGCATATTTTTCTTAATTTTGGCTGCCCATCCCAGCATTGCTTTAGTAATTGAGAACGTGCAGAGAATAATCTGCCTAGCATTTTCTCTGCAGGTTGAGGTTATTGCCTTTGCTTTAGTTGATTAATTCTTAGCACTAAAAAATTGAAATAGCCTCTGTGTTTTTGGAATATGTTCAGGAGCCCTAAAAAATCGTTATTTTATTGTTATTGGCCCAGGTGGAGGCACTCACTGAAGGTTCTGCCGATCAGGAGCAAAGGGAGAAGTGGAAGGAGCAAAGGAATCAGCAGGCTTCACGTCAACTTCCAGTGGTATATGTTTTTGAAGTTATCAAGATGAAAAAATTGCTACACAAACAATAGCTTTGGAACCATTATACTGCCTAACATGAGAAATGTGGTCACTAATGTTTGTTCATATTGAATATTATGTCATATTGGACTTATGAATGGGTGAGAAATGAGTGCAAGGTTGTCAAGTCTTCGAATAATTTCTTACATTTTGTAGCATGTCGATGTTCCACATTACTTTTTGCACTTTATTGTCAATTCACTCTTTTTTTATCCGGAAATACTTTATTTCAATCTTAACTTTGTTTGCAAATGTTCCACGGAACAATGTCTCAAATGTGTTAACGTTTACTTAACTGATCCTTCTGAAGTGGAAGAACTAAAACGTTCAAATTTCCTTTATACTTTTGGAATATATTCAGGAGAGCCGATGCCAGAACCATGCTTACATTTATGCTAAGACACAGCATAAGAATGGGTGTGATCATGATGAGACTGAAGCAGACCGCAGTGTACCTTCAGGCCCTTCAATCAGTCAAGTAAGTGATGTAAGAAAGTTTCCATCCAAGTATCTGTCTGATTGCTCTTGCACTTCAGATTTAGTACCTGCAAAGTATCAATCTGCACTTCTATAGTCGCTTTGATCTGTTTGGGGTGTGGTGATACTCCCTCCTTGCCAAAATGTAGTGCATATAATTTTTTTAAAGTCAAATGATGTGAAGTTTGACCAAGTATGTAGAGAAAGTTGTCAACATCTAAAATACCAAATTAAAACCATTAGATTCATAATGATGTATATTTTCATATGGTATGCATTTGGTATTTTAGATGTTGATATTTTTTCCTACATACTTGGCAAACTTTACATTGTTTGACTTTTGAAATATGTTATATGCACCACATTTTGGCGAGGGAGTAATATTAACTGAAGTATTATTAGCTCTAGGAAATGGCTTAATTTAGCAGCCCCGGGAGTATCTGTCCTGCCATTCCTTCTTATTAGCTTGAAAAAGAGGTCAGAGAAATGTGGTCACTAACATGTCGATGTTCTAGAATATTTTTGTATTTTGTTGTCAATTAGCACTCTTATATCATGAAATGCTTTATTTCCAACTTAACTTTGTTTGCAAATGTTCTGCCGCAGACTACATTGCCCACTGACGAGACCGAAGCAGACCGCATTCTACTTGCAGGCCCTTCAATCAGTCAAGTAAGTGAAACTGTTTAATTTAGTAGCTCTAGCAGTATCTCTGGGAGTAACAATTAACTGAAGTAAGATGTTAGAGAGAAAATCATACATAACTTGCAATTTATATACTTGCAGATTGTTGACGATAGTCAGAACTTTGATCGGTATTTGAGCAGTGCTATTCACGAGCACTATATTGAGCTTATGTCAAGGTGCCCACCGGGTATGACCGTGTGCACTTTTTGCTACTTTGAGAGAGGCAATGAAGCTCAAAGGTCTCACTCAAGTGTAAGTTCTAGTGGCAAATGAAAAATCATCTCGTATATTTTGGTTCGTGCATTGATGGTTTGAGTTCAGGTGCATTTCATTTAATTTCAGTTTCAATTTGTAGATGATTCCACACTTACGCAAATTGCATCACAACGTGGCTGGCGTGAAGTGTACAAATTGCCCAGCTAGGTTTCCTACGGAGCGCGACCGGGACCAGCATGGCCAGCACTGCAAAGCCTAGTTCAGAGTATTGCCTAAGCTCCTACGTATTTTCTGTTGGGAAGATTCGCAGTAGCTGTAGACTGAAACCAGAAGGATGCTAGAAGAGTTGCAAAGAATATAATCTGCACTTCTTTGTGTAATCCTCCTGATGCAGTCCTGTGGATATTTGGTAGAATGGATTCTTTTTGAAATCCCCTTTTTCCAGCCTGAGATTTTAGGAGGCATCTACAAGTATAGCCTTATTGGGATTGAAGAACTACAGAGTGTGCTGAAAAAAAGATATGAGATACAGTACGTTCTTGTAGGATGATGTGTGACAGCAATGCCAACCACAGATTGTGAGCTCAGTTCCCTCAGGTTGTTGAAAATGATTTTATTGGTGGATGTTCTGCTGGAGGTACCGTAGAATTTGCTGTTTCTTTGACCAATTTGATTGTGCTGCTGGAAAATTATTCAAATGGGGAAGATGGTGACAAGTGTCATGTCTTGGTCATCGTGACAAGGAAGCATGACGTCTGTAGCTTCACTAATTTTATGAGTTCTCCAGGCGTATCAGTCTCAATTTTACTGCAGGTTTGACAGCTTCTGGGAGAAGTGTTGAGCATGGGTAATTTTGTTAAAGTTCATCTTTGGGAACCCAAACTCGGATCAAAGTCTATCATATTTAGCTGAACATGTTCACCACCTTGTAGTTTTTAGTTTTGACACAATAGGAGTGAAGTCCTTACGTTGCAACAAAGCTAATGGAAGATTGTACCACCTAGATTTAGAGGATCAGAAGGTACTTGAGTCATTGAGGGATACAATTGTTAGACATGTTGCAAGTTTTACTGCCTGTGGAAAAAGCACAACCGGTTTATGATGACAACACAAGTTGAGCGTAAGAGGTTCTTTTAGATCAATAGGCGATTACACCACAATCTTATTTCAGTGAAGTTCACGTGGTTTTCGAAACTAGAAAATTCACAGTAGCTAAAGCCGGAGTTGTGGTATGTGAGATTTTGTTGAGGCATGGAATAAGAGTCTCTTCTGCCAAAGGTAAATAAGTATTTTCTGTGGGGAAGATAGTAGCTAAAGATCGTGGTAGCATGTTTTACCTAATTATTCTCTCACAGTCATTCATTTTATTTTCAGCTTGATGCATGCTTTGGCTGGGCTTGGAATTGGACGAGCAGAATTTTAAGAGCTTCAAAATCCCCGTCTCCTTTACCTTCCCGTGTTCTTCTCTCCACTTCAATGAATGTTAGTTTATCAGTCAATGTTCTACACTTCTACATCTGATATGAACTTTTTATAGCTTCTGTAGGTCGTCTGTTTGACGCCTCGAGTAGCTGCGGAACAGACCTTGTTATTTTTATGACAAAAGAAAGAAAATATTTTGGGATCCATTTGGATTTGCTCCATGGATATCAATAGTCAAGTTCCCTACCACGTAGACTGCTAAAGGGAACAATGGTTAGCCTTGCAAAGGCAATTGCTTCTCCGGAAAAAGGCGGCTACTGCCTACTAGGAAGAAAGAGACATGAAGATAGCTCAATGGTTATTCTTGTCCAGTAGACATATATTATCTTACTTTAATGATATTTGGGATTCTCTTACAGTAATAAAGATATTTGACCATGGAGGTCGTTTTCTTTGATGTTCAATTTGTGAATAAATTTGAGCAAGACTAGTGATGGCAAAGCTACCTATCTTCTGGACCACGGATCATATCTCAGGGCGTTAGGGATTGGCTACCCTCCCCCGACTCGTCCAAGGGCAATGATGACGATTTGCTCCCGACAAAATGCAGACAAAGTGCACATATTTTTGAAGAGATACAGGAACATTCCATGAATGCAGGAAAAGATCTGCTGTCAAGGAAATATACGAACATGAACGTTAGGACTGAATCTTGATGGCGAAAAGCCATGTGCTTCATGCATTTGTCTCTCAGCTTGTCTCTCCAGCGCACATGATCTTGCTAAACCCTACAAATTTAATGAATTTCAAAACAACAGCTATGAATGAACCTGTTAGCTTTTTGTTGTCAAAACCGACAAAGGTTTTCTGGCATCATCAAGAGTGATCATTATCTACTTTTAAACCACCTTGTAGAATATAAATAAGCAAGCCACTGCTGCATTGTACTAAGGAGTAAACATCATAACTTCTCAATTTCAACAGAGGGACAAACAGCCCCATGTGTTTAACAGATTATTATAGTGCCCCTACATATCAGGTAGGCACAGATAATATAAAAAGGAAATATAAGTGGCTTGCAGGCACGCCCCATTACAAAAATTCAAACATGAAACTGGTATATATTGAGTCACTCGCACCAAGGATCAAACAAAAGAAAGATCATAGTTTGCCTTTTACAGTCTTGTAAGACTTGGTGTTATCCATATGGGTGTAGGCCAATTGGACCAAAGCTGAGGGGACACAAGTTCCTCACAACTGTTATTCGCCAAGTCAAAGATCCCAATATCACGACGGTTATTATTCCACCCAAAAAGATACTCCTCGTAATCATCTGTAAAGTAGGTATGGTTTGCCTTCAGATGCGGATACTCTTCAGCACTTAGACAAAGTGTTTCGTTGTGCCCGAGAAGCAACACATGATTTTCCAAGCTATTTATTTCCACATGCTTTTCAGTCGTGGTGTCAACTTTATATATCTTGATATTCCTGGTATTAGTCAC
The DNA here is from genome assembly GCA_023614405.1 of Avena insularis. NCBI lineage: Eukaryota > Viridiplantae > Streptophyta > Magnoliopsida > Poales > Poaceae > Avena > Avena insularis. Next base: position 1,781,101 of record CM042691.1, read on the forward strand.
ATCTGTTGCAGGGTCAGCATCTTCAACATACTCACTAGACTCATGGGCTCTCCAGACTTGCAGTAGACCTCCGCTTGGAGCCTCGACAATATAAATATTTTCACATGAATAGTGTTTTGTCCTGTTCATAATTAACTCTTCCGTTACCACAGGGCCTCTGAGATTGAAGGCGCGAATTTTCCCTTCTGATGTCACTGCATATAACAGACCATCCTTGTAGATGCAGTCATGAAAATAAGAGTGCTGTGGCAGCCAGGTCCACTTTTCATCCCCTAACCTGGCAAATGAAAGCTGCCCGTATGGATTGTGGATAAGCACCACGATATGTCCACCTGCAGATGCATCATAAAATACAAGTGCCTTTATATGGAGGTAGCTCCGTAGCTCGCCAAGAGCAAGGATTGAAGGTGGGTCAGTACAGAGCCCATATGTGTGCCGCGAGTAGTGGTACTTACATAAGGCACCTGCTTCATTAAAAATGGGAGTCACTTGCTCGATGGTGATCACCGACGGGAGAGCGATCTGTTCACAGGTGATTGGATTGAGAAGATGCATCTCAGACCTCTCATCAGCAGTAACCAACCAGCCATTTGAGGACCCGATCAGATGCCTACTGCGGATAGGTGGCTCCGGGAGAGTCAATTTGTATGACCTCTTCTCCACGAGGCTGTAGAGGAGCGCAACACTGTCACCAGCAGATTCCGAGGTGTAGAGGAGGCATGGCGTCTGGTGCCGCTTGTACAGCCCAAGGCTGCATAGGCTGGTATATATCGAGTGCCAGGAGGAGCAGACGGAGCTGGCACGCTTTAGGTCAGGGATCTCAAGAAGGGCAAATATATCCATGAGGATTTCGTGCGGCAGCTCTGGCAATTCGCCTACCTCAATATCCATGTGTGGTGCATGAACGTGTTCTTGTTCGAGGGATTTCTTCAATAAACTTGAAGGAAGACCTAACAGCTTCTGCAAAACTCTGAATACCAGAGAGCACAAATACCTCGGGTATATGGGCAAACTCCATAATCCAAGTATCCTGGCTACGCTACAAGCCTCCATTGGAGCAAAAGGCTAGCTCCTTCTGAAGATGAATTGCTTCAGCAGTACTCTGAAAGTTGCAACCTCTGATCCCCACCTACCTGAAGTTGCAACCTTTGATGCTCCAGAGGTCAGAGGTCCTGGGCATACTTATGGGGAGGCCGAGCAGAGCAGACCGATGCCTCAGTAATAATCCGAGCAGGTTTTGGTAAATCCGTATCCGGAAACGGAACTGCATCGCCTGAATTGTTCATTGAACTTTGTCGGTTCGGACTTTGAATCGAACTGGTAGATGCAAACAACTCAGACTGTTGTGTCATCTGTCTTCTAATACAAGCGGGTTCTGGTTCTGAAAGATTGAAGAGGAGAAGTTACCCGCAGAACGCCTGCGTAGCTCAATGGTTGCTTCGCCCACCAACGGCGGCGAACTGGGGCTCGGTGCAGCCGCCGTCTTCGGCAACGGCCGTAAAAGGGAGGTAGGCGGTAGGCGTGGGATTGCGTGGTGTGGAGCGGTGGGCAAGCGTAGGGTGGAGCAGTGGAGAATTATGGCCAGGTGAGGATTCGGCGGCGGCTGTGCCGTCTCGGTAGCCGCCGGCGGCGGGGGAAACGTAAGGTAGAAGGGCTGTTGGACGGGTCCTACTTTTTTTTTACTGAAGGACCTAGATACCGCGATTAATGGTGAGCACATCTTACACGGAGGACCAAAACACAAAGCAAAATTATGACTGGTCCCTCAACTTTGCACATAGCACCCTGCAGGAATGCGACAAACGCAATCAAGTCCTTGCCTACCGCATCTAGCTCACCTCCAACCACGGCCGACGGTGTCGGCATCGGGGACAAACCACTTGGGCCAACAGCGACGATGGATGCCACGAGGAGGGAGAACACAGGCCGCCCACGGCGGTTGAAGAAGCTCAGGCACAGAGGCCTCTCGAGCTCAGCGTGGCCATCCTCCTGGCCAGAGATAGCGGATGGCAATAAGCTTCCGCTTGGAGAACGCCGAAGAAGACGCAGTATCGCCGCCTAGGAAGAGCACCAGGCATCCCCTTCCTTTGCCAGCAGCTTCCGCTTTAGGCCCTTCCCCTTCTTTCCCTCGCCACCATGGCAGGACGAGAGAAGGAAAGAGAACTTGTCGTCGTCGACGCCGCGAAGAAGCACACGAGCATTATGACCGAGCCACCATGGCAGCTCCTCCCACCGCAGGCTCCATCCACTGGAGAGCCACGAAGAAGGAGACCCAGCAACCTCCTGGCGCCGCTCGTTAGCGCCCGAGAGTAACTCGGAGAAGCAGTGCCGTTGTCGCCCACCAGAACCCGACCATCTCCCCCCATCGCCACGGCCGGACAGAGAGGGCCTCCGATCTGGCTATTGCAACTCCACACCAACATCCAGCGCAGATTTATACAAGGTGACGATAGTCGCCGTCGTCACCTCCCACCGACCATGGACGAAGAGGAGACCGACGAGGAGCCCTAGGATGTCGAGGATCTGGCTGCTCAGAACCCTAGCTCTGCCTCCAACTACGGGAAGAAATCCCACTACCGGCATATACCACTAAACCTATCCCTAGCTACTCTGGCGCCTCTTCCCGTCCAACTCCGACCGGCTATTGCGGCGTAGAGTACCCAGGAAGGCCCAGTCAATGCTGGGACGCACTTAGAGACCGGAGCACTCGAGAGAGGAGGAGAGAGGAGGGATAGGGGATCCACGGTCCTCGTAGTAAACCCCGACGCCTATCTAGGACCTAGTTAATGGGAAGTGGCTCAGGAGTGAAGGGAATATGCCCTGAGAGGCAATAATAAAGTGTTTATTATGTGTATTCCAAGTATATGATAGATGTTTATTTTGCATGCTATAATTGTATTAATATGGAAACATCAATACATGTGTGTTTAATAGACAAACAGAAAGTTTCTAGTTATGCCTCTCTCATAAACTAGCTCGTTGATTGACAAGATGATCAAGGTTTCCTAATCATGGACATTAGATGTTGTTAATAACGGGATCACAACATTAGTGTAATGGTGTGATGAACATTCATCCGAAGTATAGCATTACGATCAAAGTCATTGAGTTTATATTGCTATAAAAACTTACAAAGTGATCCTAATCCTTAGACCATGAGATCATGTCAATCACTAACACCGGAAGCGTTTCTTGATAACATCAAACGTCACACCATAACAGGGTGATTATAAAGATGGGTTCAGAACTAATAAAGTATTATGTTGAGGCCCATGGATCGAGAGTGGAATTTGTTTATCCCGATGACGGATAGATATACTCTGGGCCCTCTCGGTGATATCACATTGGTTAGCTTGCAAGCAAGTGATTTGATCACTAGAATGTTATATCACGGGAATGAGAAAAGAGTACATGTCAGTAACGAGATCAAACTAGGTATGGAGATACCGATGATCGAATCTCGGACATGTAATATATCGCGAAACAAAGAGATTAAGATACTAGCGTAAAAGGTTCCGACGATCACAAGAAAGTCATCGTTGAATGTGTGGGAGTCAGTATGGGTCTCCAGATCCCGCTTCTGATTATTGATCCGAGAGGGGTCTCGATCATGTCCGCATTATTCGCGAACCGTAGGGTGACACACTTAAGAGACACCGACATCCAATTGGAGCAAAAATTTCATGCCGGAAAGAATAACAAGCGCAGGAATTTATTTCACTAGATACCGAAACAGGTTTTCAGGTGAAATTGCAGAAAGTGTTTTTGCATGTGAAATGGAATTCTAGCAAGGGGTTATATGTGAATGTTTGTCATTAAAGTAATTGACAAAATTCTGAATAAATAAAAATAGTTTTATTTAATGAGAGTTTGCATTAAATTTGGTGGAAATTTAATAGCAATTTTGAGTGGGATTTTGAGTGGAGGGAATTTAAAGGAATTTTGTGAGTGGAGTGTCCACCCACATGAATGAGGGAAGGGCAAGGGGGCAGCCCCATGCGCCGGCCACCCCCTTGGGGTCCCCCCTCTCCTATAAAAGGCACCCCTCTCCCTCTCTCTCACTCACACCTCCTCGTGAAGGATCTCTCTCTCTCCCTCTAGAATTTATCCCCCATGGTCTCGGACTAGCGAGATACATATTCCCGGTGGCTATTCGGCAATAAAGAGTTGTGCTTCCGCTACATCGCTGGAGCGAGGAGGCGAAGGTTGCTCGGTGCCTCGGACATGTGTGCGAGCACGGATGTGCTGCTGATTTGCGGCGCTAGGACTTCCTCTTGATCTTGAGATCGGCAAGAGATCGTCTACGTCAACCACGAGTTTAATTTGTTAAGCTTTGTCAGTCTTCAAGGGTATGTTCTCTACGGATATACATCCGTCCGTTGTTTGTATCTAGTAGATAGATCTTGGTATATAGTTATTCCCATCGTAGGAATTTTTTTGTTTTCTATGCTGCGAATCCTACAGTGGTATCAGAGTCGGATCTATGCGTAGATGCTTTACACGGGTAGTACACATATGAGTATGTGGGCGATGATAATCATGTTATTGCTTCTTAGTTGTAATTTTGGATATTGGTGGCATAGTGAGATGAAGCGGCCCGGACAAACTTTACATGTCCTCGCACATGAGACCTGTTCCACGCTTGACATGCAACTAGTTTGTATAAGTGGCTAGCGGGTGTATGTATCTCCTACTATAGTCAATATCTATTTTGCAACGAGTTGTCAACAATTTGGTTATCCTCGTTGTGGTTCATGTTCGTAGGTATGAACGGTTCTATCTTCGAAAGCCCTAAGCCACGTAAAACTTGCAATGAATAAATTAGAGGCATCTAGTTTAGATTGTTGTTGGGCTAGTGTTATGATATGGTGATGTTGTAAGTAGAAGTATGAGATGATACTCTTACAACACACATAACGTGTAAGTTTCATAGACCTTGGCCTTACACATAAACGTATGATAGTGATCATACCACGATGCACATGATAGAGATCATATGCGGGAACCATATCATTTCACTTATAAACATGTGATGTTTGATAGCATCTTATATTGCTTGTTTGGCGTTTTATTAGCATAATAAGATGATCCCTCATTTAAATATCAAGATAAGAATGTGTTCTTCCTTTAGTATGCACCGATTATGTTTTCGTCGCTCCAAGACATCACGTGATGATCGGGTGTTCTTGGATCCACGGCCATATTTAGGGTGTAAGACAGTTACACACGCGAATACTAAGGTTCTTACTTGGCGAGCCTAGCATGTACATACATGGCCTCGGAACACGGACCGAAAGGTTAAGCATGAGTCATATAGTAGATATGATGCCCATTTGATGCTCGCCTTTGAAGCTACACTGACTCACGTGATGATCGGACTTGGTGTAGTGGATTTGGTTCATGTAATCACCAAAAAGACATGAGGGATGTCATTTTTGAGTGGGAGTTTATTCATAATATGGATTAGTTGAACTCAATCTATCATAAACTTAGTCTAAACTTTACAAATTCTGTTGTAGATGGCACCACCTGCTTTTAATTTCAATGTGTTCATGGAGAAAGAGAAACTTGCAACGAAAGGTAGCAACTTTACCGAATGGGCCATGAATTTGAGGATTCTCCTCTCTGCTGCACAAAAGCAATATGTGCTAGAAGCGCCGCTAGGCCCCCCACCTTTTGAGGATGCCCCTGACGAGGAGAAGAATGTCTATCAGACTCGTCAGGAGGACCACAACTTAGTTCATTGCGGCATATTGTATGGGCTAGAGCCAGAACTTCGAAAGCATTTCGAAAACGACAATGCATTTGATACAATGGGTGAGTTGAAAATAATTTTCGACACACATGCTTCTGTAGAGAGCTACAATGCTTCAGAAAAGTTCTTTAGCTGCATGATGGAAGAGCACAACTCCGTTAGTGAGCATGTACTCAAGATGTCGGGTTACGCCGATAAGCTTGTATCCTTGGGAATATCGATTCCCATTGACTTAGGCATCCATCGTGTTCTGCAGTCTCTGCCACCTAGCTATAAGAGCTTTGTGATGAACTATAGAATGCAAGGAATGAAGAAGTATCTCGCGGAGCTTCTGTTAATGCTTAAAACTGCAGAAGTGGATATCAATAAGGAACATCAAGTGTTGATGATCAATAAGAACACTGGTTTCAAGAGAGACAAGAAAGGGAAACGGAAGGGAAGTAAGGGTGGCAAGATGGTTGTCGTGCCTAAAAAGAAACCCCGAGTTGGCCCTAAGTCTGATACCGAGTGCTACTATTATAAAGGGACTGACCACTGGAAGCGCAACTGCCCCAAATATTTGGCATACAAGAAGGCCGACAAGGCAAACAAAGGTATATATGATATACATATTATTGATGTGTACTTGACTAGTGCTCGTAGTAGCACTTGGGTATTTGATACCGGTTCAATTGCTAATATTTGTAACTCGAATCAGGGGCTGCGGAACAAGGGACCGCTAGCAAGGGGTGAGGTTAAGATGCGTGTCGGCAATGGATCAAGTGTTGATGTGATCGCCGTCGGAACGCTACCTCTCCACTTGCCATCGGGATTAGTAATAAACTTGAATAATTGTTATCTGGTGCCAGCACTGATCATGAACATTGTATCTGGATCATGTTTGATGCGAAGTGGTTATTCATTTAAATCCGAGAACAATGGTTGTTCTATTTATATGAATGAAATCTTTTATGGTCATGCACCGATGATGAATGGTTTATTTCTATTGAATCTCGATAATAATGTTACACATATTCATAATGTTGATGCTAAAAGGATTAAACTTAATGATGATATATCCGCATATATGTAGCCGCTCTAGGTCATATTGGCGTTAAACGCATGAAGAAGCTCCATTCGGATGGACTTTTGGAATCACTTGATTTTGAATCATTTGATACATGTGAGCCATGCCTTATGGGCAAGATGACTAGAACGTCGTTTTCCGGTTCAATGGAACGGGCAACAAATTTATTGGAAATCATACATTCTGATGTATGTGGTCCAATGAGTGTGTTGTGAGGTGGATATCGTTATTTTGTTACTTTCACGGATGATTTGAGTAGATACGGTTATATCTACTTGATGAAACACAAGTCTGAAACCTTTGAAAAGTTCAAGGAATTTCAGAATGAAGTGGAAAATCATCGTAATAGAAAGATCAAATTTCTACGGTCCGGCCGTGGAGGTGAGTATCTAAGTTACGAGTTTAGCACTCACATGAAAGAGTGTGGAATTGTTTCATAACTCACACCTGCCAGAATACCACAGCGCAATGGTGTGTCGGAACATCGTAATCGAACTTTATTGGATATGGTTCGATCTATGATGTCTCTGACGGACTTGTCGTTGTCATTTGGGGTTATGCACTAGAAACTGCTGCATTCACTTGAAACCGGGCACCATCCAAATCCGTTGAAAAGAAACCATATGAATTGTGGTTTGGAAACAAACCTAAGCTGTCATTTCTTAAAGTTTGGGGATGCGATGTTTATGTGAAGAAACTTCAACCGGATAAACTCGAACCCAAAGCAGAAAAATGCGTCTTCATAGGATACCCTAAGGAAACTATTGGGTATTCCTTCTATCACAGATCCGAGGGCAAGGGTTTTGTTGCCAAGAATGGATCCTTTGTAGAGAAAGAGTTTCTCGCGAAAGGTGTGAGTAGTCGGAAGGTAGAACTTGAATAGGTTATTGAACCTTCTCTTCAAAGTATGGCGAGTAGCGCAGCACCGGAAGTCGTTCTAGAGTTGGCTTCACCAGTTGAAGAGGGAACTAATGATAATGATCATGAAACTCCGAAAGAGAGTACTACCGAACATCGCGGGTCTAGCAGGACGCGTGCAGCTCCCGAGCTATACAGAAACCCTGTTATGAATTTCATGGTTGATGAAATTGATGACCCTGTGACGTATGAAGAAGCGATGATGAGCCCGGATTCCAACAAATGGTTAGAAGCCAGGAAATCCGAGATGGAATCCATGTATGAAAATCAAGTTTGTAACTTGGTGGACTTACCTCACGACCGAAAAGCTGTGGAGAACAAATGGATTTTCAAAAGGAAAACTGATGCTGATGGTAATGTGACCGTCTATAAAGATCGACTTGTCGCAAAGGGGTTTCGACAAATTCAAGGAGTTGACTACGACGAGACATTCTCTCCCGTAGCGATGCTAAAGTTAGTTAGGATTATGTTAGCAATTGCTGCATATTTCGATTATGAGATATGGCAAATGGATGTCAAAACCGCGTTTCTCAATGGTAATATTGAAGAAGAATTGTATATGATACAACCAAAGGGTTTTGTCGATCCTAAGGATGCCAACGAGGTGTGCAAGCTTCAGCGATCCATCTATGGACTGAAACAAGCATCACGAAGTTGGAATCTCCGCTTTGATGAGGTGATCAAAGAGTTTGGATTTGTCCAAACTTATGGAGAAGCTTGTATTTACAAGAAAGTGAGTGGGAGCAATGTGGCATTTCTGATATTATATGTGGATGACATATTATTGATCGGAAATGATATAGATCTTTTAAACAGTGTTAAAAGTTATCTAAACAACAAATTTTCAATGAAGGACTTAGGTGAAGCGTCATACATATTAGGCATAAAGATCTATAGAGATAGATCTAGGCGCCTAATAGGGCTATCGCAAAGTACATACCTTGATAAGATTTTAAAGAAGTTTAAAATGGACGGAAGTAAGAAGGGGTTCTTACCTATGTTGCAAGGCAAGACATTGAGTAAGACTCAAAGTCCGGCTACGACGGAACAAAGAGAGATAATGGAGAAAGTCCCCTATGCTTCAACTATAGGCTCTATAATGTACGCCATGCTATGTACAATACCGGATGTGGCACATGCTATTAGTTTGACTAGTAGTTACCAATCGGATCCAGGTTCGGAACACTGGATAGCGGTCAAGAATATCCTTAAGTACTTACGAAGAACTAAGGATATGTTTCTTGTGTACGGAGGTGAAGAAGAGCTCGTCGCTAAGTGTTATGTTGGCGCAAGCTTTGACACCGATCCGGATGACTCTAAGTCTCAATCCGCATACGTATTTCTCATGAATGGCGGAGTGTTTAGTTGGCGGAGTTCCAAACAACCTATGGTGGCGAGATCAACAACGGAGGCCGAATATGTTGCTGCTTCAGAAGCGGCTCAGGAAGCAGTTTGGATGAAGGAGTTCATATCCGAACTAGGTGTGGTTGCGAGTGTGTTGGACCCAATGGTGATATATTGTGACAACAATGGTGCCATTGCTAATGCCAAAGAACCAAGGTCTCACAAGAATTCCAAGCATATTAAGTGCCAGTTTCACTCCATCCGCGAGCATGTCAAGGATGGAGATATAAAGATTTGTAAAGTACACACGGATCTCAATGTAGCAGATCTGTTGACTAAAACTCTCCCTAGAGAAAAACATGATCAACACCAGAAATCCATGGGTGTTAGATTCATCACTATGTAACTAGATTATTGTCTCTAGTGCAACTGGGAGACTGAAGGGAATATGCCCTGAGAGGCAATAATAAAGTGTTTATTATGTGTATTCCAAGTATATGATAGATGTTTATTTTGCATGCTATAATTGTATTAATACGGAAACGTTAATACATGTGTGTTTAATAAACAAACAGAAAGTTCCTAGTTATGCCTCTCTCATAAACTAGCTCGTTGATTAACAAGATGATCAAGGTTTCCTGATCATGGACATTGGATGTTGTTAATAACGGGATCACAACATTAGTGTAATGGTGTGATGAACATTCATCAGAAGTATAGCATTATGATCAAAGTCACTGAGTTTATATTGCTATAACAACTTACGAAGTGATCCTAATCCTTAGACCATGAGATCATGTCAATCACTAACACCGAAAGAGTTTCTTGATAACATCAAACGTCACACCGTAACAGGGTGATTATAAAGATGGGTTCAGAACTAATAAAGTGTTATGTTGAGGCCCATGGATCGAGAGTGGAATTTGTTCATCCTGATGACGGGTAGATATACTCTGGGCCTTCTCGGTGATATCACATTGGTTAGCTTGCAAGCAAGTGATTTGATCACTAGAATGTTATATCACGGGAACGAGAAAAGAGTACATGTCAGTAACGAGATCAAAGTAGGTATGGAGATACCGATGATCGAATCTCGGACATGTAATATATCGTGAAACAAAGGGATTAAGATATCAGAACGCCTCGAATCGGGTCTGCATCTCAAAGATTTCCCGCCAAAATCCGCATAGAAGCGATTCAAAGACGCCCACCAGACACTTTCGTGTGGGTGGGATCTGAATACAAGTAGTTACATCATAGTAGTTTACAATAGAGTCCACAAGAACTTATATATACAACAATGACTCAACGAGTCAAGAATACAGATGATACAAATCACAAAGAAAGCCAAATAGTATCCTAGTACGGACAAGATCCAAATGGGACTAAGAGTCCTGAAGAATAACCAAGCGGTGTCCAACCCTGCCCAGGCCAAGCCGGAAGGGTAACCTTGCTAACATCGTCAATCACATACCTGTCAAGACAAAAGGGTGCCGGCAAAGGGCAAAGGAAAATAGGAAGAGAGCGGTCAGTACTGAGTCCAGTACACGGCGAGACTAGAATTCAGCGGTCCTCGCCTACATAGGTATGGTGGGCTCAGTGGCAGCAAAGCTTGCACTATCTAACTTATAGAGACACGCTACAACTTCGGCTAATAGAGAGGGATAAGAGAGCACTATACGATAACTATATATAACACATAACATAACCCATCCGAAGATTTCCCCCTTGAAGACCAGTCGAGGAAGTCCCCTTGCAGAACACACACAGTGGAAATTTTAGTTAAGCAGGTGTTTAGTTGATAAGGCTAATTACTAATTATATTATTAGAGGCAAAACATTAGTGGCGTTGTCTATGATCATGACATTGTACTCCTGAGGCATCCATAACCGTGGACACACGGCTTCTTGAAAAGATTTACCCTGCAGGGGTGCACTACTGTACCCAAACGCATGCTCAACCCATCTGGCAACATATTACGCGTGCCATCCGAATCTCACAACAAGAACTGTCCCATAACTACGCGCATATCCAGAGGCATCACCTACTGTGTTTTACCCACACAAGAGATACAGCTGATTCTCCAGGTGGCACAGTGTTTGAGTCTACGGTCGGGCAATGATCGGAAGATAACTTGTAGAGCTCCATCCCACCTCCGGCACGATATACCGATTTTATGCAATGCAAGCCATGGAAGTCCACCAAAACACCAAGTTCGAAGACATATCAACTCACCCATGTCCGAGGACATATTATGCGTATGCACCAAATGGAAAACCAATTTTGTAACCCTCTGGATATACAAATAGCGCCGATAGTTGAGGGGGGGATCCCAGAGGCCCCCACGTTTGGTTAGCGCGATCAAATCAGAACTGGTATCGTAGAACGAACGAGTCCTAGGTCGGCTCAAGCAGTTCCCAAAGGTGGTCCCTGCCAGGGCCTTATCATTAGGTGAAACCATAATCATAACCAACATCACTAATTTAATTATCTTATCACCATCAATATCCAAGTATCACGTTTCACCTGTATGAGAGCAATACTAAGCATGCCTATGACTCGCAAGGATAGTCTAGCTAGTCAAACAAGGCAATAGGATAACCAAGGCAATATAGTAGAGCAGATAATTAAAGGAACAGTACTATAGCATTGACAATAAGGATAACAATAGATCAAATGGAGGAAATAAAGACTGTAAATACAAAATAGGTAGAAGAGAGAGAATGCTCGCCTATGAGACAAAGTCGGGAAATCGGAGGCTTGTCGCAACTCACATCCACTCGTCGTCCTATCCGGTGAAGAAGCAAACACTAGAAGGAACAACCGATGCAATATTTAATACTAGGCGGAAGATCCGACATGTTTATGATATGATGCATGGCATGGCAATATGCGGTCCTACTTAGCAATATTAAGCGGAATCAGGATCCCGCAATTATTATTGGATTCAAGTTATTTAACTACCCCGCATATTAAATGTTGAGTTAAGAAGGCTAATCATGGCATCGGTGAACTATACATATTTAAATGGAACCGGGACAAGACAAATAGCACTCCCATATATTCCATATTTATTTAGTAGATTAATCACCATTTAACCCCCGAACAACAATATATGCATGCAAACATGAATGATTTAATATGCGGCGAGTTTAATATGGCAACTTATAAAATTGGGGCTCGGATTTGGGGTACACATGGGTCCGACGATCTTGGGCTCTGGTAGTTCGGCTCGTCGAGATCGGTCTCCGGGCGCCGGGAACAGGGCCTTCGGGTTTTGGATTTGATAATCGGGTATCGAAGATCTTGGCGTCGGGAGGGTAGCACTTGACATCGCCACAGCACCACCACGCCATCTGCACCTCACGTCCTCATGGACAATTACCAACAACATATCAGCACAAGAAATTACACTGTTCTAGAACCAATTAGAAACCAAGATTATGAGGTCTGGACACCTCGGAGGCTACCTTGGCGAAAAGAATCAGCAGAACCAATAGGAAGATGCGCTTGGATCCACACAAGAAACATTAGCCTGCTAAAGAGAGCAGCCCTGGTCTTGACGGCGACACAAAATTAACCGGAGAATAGCACGTCGTGTACTACAGAGCAAAAAGGACCAACACTCTCGGCTCCCTACACCTCTCATGTTCTCTGGAAGAAGAGCACTACGGGGCATAGGAATGTCTAGCGCTGACGGCCACAAGGCAGCGGTGCTCGGGGATGGCGTTGATGCAGCACCGATGGACGGGCAGTGTGGCCAAGCAGGGGAGACGGTTACAGAGGTTCTAGGTTGACGGGAGGCTCGACATCGGCGATGCTGCTGCAGGGAGGGTCGAGGTCATCGGCCGGGGCGACAGAGATGCTTGTAGAGGAGACGGCCATGGCGAGACCGACGGAGGCGCCGACTTGCTGCCGAGAGGTGGCCGGCAGCGGGGAAACTCGAGCTACGGACGGGCGCCAACGAGAGATGGAGGTGGTGAAGCTCAAGGACGACGACGGCGGTCGGTAGCAAGGAGCTTGAGAGGACGGCAGTGTTGCAGACCTGGCGAGAACGTGCCCGCGTGGAGGCAGGAGCGATGCGGGCTCCATTGAGCGGCGCTGGAGGAGGAGCACCGCGGTGCCGCAGCAGAGAGAAGGGCGCGAGGAGAGACGACGAGGATCAGGGCGCGGGGCAGCACCTGACCAGTGGCGCGGGTGGAGGCGAGCCTGCCCGTGGCGCGGATTGGGAGGAGGCTGGCGACGCGTGGAGTGAGGAAGAGGGCGACGGGATTGCGAGATGGGGACGACCGTGTCGCGTGTGGGAGTGCGTGGTGAGTGCGTGTGTCCTGTGTGCATTGGGTCTGAACCCAACGTGGGTGCGGTGGTGATGTGTGTCCACCAGGACATGTGGTGTGTGTGCGTGCGTGAGTGCTGGTGTATGTGTGGGTTTCAACGTGACAGGGTGTGGCGGCGGGGTGGATGCGCGCGGCTGCGGGTCCGAGTGTGGGGCTAGGTTTAGGGTTTGATTTAGACTAGGGCCGTAGGTGGTCTTCCGACTGGGCCTTTAGGTCTAGTTTTGACTGCCTCCCCCACTAAAAACATCCCAATTGCTAGAAAGTTCTCGGTGGCCCGATAGTTACAGCGAGCCATCGATTTACCACTGTTGGATCTTCATCCTAGCACCCCTGTTTCGGACATTTTTTACCTGGGGGCCCCACCTGCGTGCGGCGTTGTCGGTGTGCCAGAACTGTTGCTCATTTGCTCGCGCTCATCTTCCTCGTTCCCCTTTCCTCTTCCTCTCCCCTGAAATCGACGGAGGATCCACAGGAGGCAGCACCATTTCCAGGTGCTGACCGACGGAGAGGAGGACGCGCTTGACTATTGTATCGATTGCGTCGTAGGAGAGTTCCCGTCACGCGAGGAGCAGGAGATCGGTGGCGGTGGGCGAGGTGGCCGAGTAGATTGGTGGAGATTCCGCCGGCGGCGAGTAGATCGGTGGTGCTGACCGGTTGAGAGGGTGACGCGCGGGACGAGGGCGTCCAGTGCGTCGTCGGAGAACTACCCGACGCGAGAAGTGGTAGATCAGTGTCTGTTTGGCGAGGTGGCGGAGGAGATTGGCGACATATATCGGTCTAGCAAACGTGGTGGTGCTCGGGGAGGACGAGGAGCACGAAAGGGCGTCAACTTTGGCGACGGAGAGTGCTCCGACGACGGATTTCTTCTCGATTCAACCCCGCGGAGCTCTCGTATTTGGTGAGTTCGTACAACTGAAATCCATCGAATCCTAGCATATGTAGGCTTCTACTGGTGTTTTTTGCTGCGGATCTACATCTTAGGAACTAGGATACTTCTATTTAATTGGTGAATTTCTTAGGTTTTCTGTAGTATATGAAATCCCTATCTCAATTTGGCATGTGCATCTTAGGAGCGATTTTTGTAGTTGCTTACTGTGAAATATGCGGGAGTTTCTTACTGTGTAATATGTTGTTGATTTACTGGTCAAATCTGTCCATGTGCATGCCACTGTAACACAGTGAATTCATGTGTTTGTGACCTGATTAGTTTGCCCATGTGCATGTCACTGTAACACTATTGATTTGCTGGTGAAATCTGTCCATGTGCATGTCCTGATGTCACTTAGTTTGTGTGCTTAATGTTACTTAGTTTGTGACCTGATTATGTAAAGAAATTATCTAAGTTGTTTTACTGTGGTCATTAAGTTCACTAGATTTTATAGTTAGTTGTGTTTCATAGGTGTTTTCATTTGGCCTGTCATTAAGTTGGTTTACATAGCTGTTTTTCTTGCTTAAATGTAACTAAATATTAACCTAAATGCAACTAAGCAAACATGCACAAGCAACTTGGTTATTACTGTTAGAAATTTTATTCATGTTCTTATTAAGCAGATTGAGACACTAATTGCGCAATCTTAGTCAACTTAGGTATAGTTAGGAGAAACTATTTGCTGCAGCAAACACAACTTATGAATGGGATGTTGCTTTAGGACTAACTTCATATAGCTATCTAAGTTTATGGCTATATAAGTTCATATAGCTATCTAATTGCCCCCACCATCTTAACTCCCTTTTTTAACATCATTATCAGTAAAAAAGGAGGAGGGATGACTAATCATTTTCCGCGGCTGCAACTACCAACTGTACCAGTAGATGGATGCGCATCAACTGGAGCACAACAACGCGGGGGGGGGGGGGGTATAACATCCTAGTGTTATCATTTATTCCATGTTCTTTTATTAGCTGGTCTCATTTTTTTGTTTTTGTAGCACTGAGAACTTGTGTTTTTCATTTTCCGCAGACAACAGGCATGGTTACTAACACTAGAAATCCTGGTAGAAGGACTGCCCTGAATGTTGCACCCAATTCAAATATAGTTGCTCCTGGGCCTTCTGTAGTTCCAGCACCTGCAAGGAAGAAGACGCAGATAGTAGTTCCTCCCAGAGATTCTGTAGTTGTTGCCAAACCTTCTGTAGCTCCAGCTTGTCCAAGGCGAAAGATCCAGGCGGTTAGTGCATTTAAATGTTTGTTTATTGATTTTATTTTTGTCAATTCTCTCATTTTAGTTGACAACTTTTGCATGTTCTCTTTTGCAGATTGGCAGGAATAGAGGTTCTCCTGCTAGATTATTCAAACTGAACAAGCTTTTAAGTAAAAAACAGAGGGATCTCATCACAAAATATGGGTGGGGAGGCATGTTAAAGGTTAAAGCATCTGAAATTCCTGCGGATTTAAGCATGTGGTTGATGTCCTGTTATGACCCAATAAGGAGTGATCTCGCAATTCCAGGGAGGGGACAATACCAGTAGATGCTAATAGCTTCCATAAGGTTTTCGGGCTCCCAAATGAAGGCTTTCCTGTAGTATATGAGATGGAAACTGATCCAATTTCCTTCATGAATTCAACCTATAACATTGAGGGTGGGTCAGCACCAGAGTGGAAGGCATGGTGCAATATGATCAAGGACATGAATGGGGTAGCTGCCCTAAAGTTCCTAAGGGCATATTTTGCTGCCGCCATAAGCTGCTTCATTTGCCCCACAACTAAATGCAGTATTAGTCCTAGGTGTTATCCGAGTATTGTTGACCTCAGTGTGACTCAAAGAACAAATTTCTGTCAATTTTCCATTGACCAAATAAACACAGAAGTCAAGAAGATGGGTGTTTCGAAGAAATCGGTTTGCTGTTGCCTACAACATCTTGTGGTACGTTTTTACTTTTCCTTCTTTTTTACTCGTTAAATTTTTAGGACAAACCAAATTTTTGTTTGTTCGCCTATCAACATCACTGTGTTTTCACTCTTTGCTTCTTGTTTTTTGTGTCTGTGTAGATCCTGTACCTTGATTCTCTTGATGTCGACAAGCCTGTGCCATCAGCGGAAGATTGCCCCATTTGGGCTGAAGCATGGGATGACAAACTTATACAAGTAGCTGTACGTAAGGATACAAAGTCAAATGGAGAGTTTGGGAAGCCGAGGATAATTATTACTACTTTCAATTCTATGCGACAACTATGGCCACATGGCACAATTAATTTACACTTCTTTTTTTACAGTTCAAAGATGGTATCGGGTTGACAATCAGGGACAGTCTATTTGTTGGGATGACCAGGACTGAAGAATTTGTTTCATCAAAACTTTCAAGAAACTTTCCATATGAGGTATGCCATTTTTTATCCGCTTTGCACTCCCTGTAATTTTTCCTTCCAATTTGAGTACTTAGTTTTGTCCCCTACCTCTTAGACCATTGGATTTTGTTTTATAAAGATCAGTATGTTGCGTACTTATATTTTTCGTTGCGTTTTTGCATATCCACTGATGTAGTTTATCTATTATGTATTATATCCTTCTAAGTTGTTTACCTACATAGTTAAGTTGTTCACATGTTGTACCCTAAGTTGCATACAGAAAACTATTAAGTTGTATGGTAATTTACAGATAGTTAGTTGCAAAACAAAATTGGGTCCATGATTCATCAAGTTGTTTATGTTGTATCCCTAAGTTACATCATGACCCATATATAGTTGTATGATGATTTTAGTATAGTTGTTTTCCCTAAAGTCAATGCAGCTAGTTTGGGATATGTGAATCCTGTGAGTTGCATTTTGTCATCTCCTCAGTTGTACAGCGATTACTATTAAGTTGTTTTATTCATCATAGTGAAATTGTTTTTAGCATCTAGGTAAGTCGATCACATGTAAGACTAAGTTGTGACTGTTTTTAAAATCTGCTTTTCTGAATTAAAAACCATAGTTGTTTTATTACCACACAAAATTTTAAGTTGATTTTTGTTCAAATAACTTAGTCAACTTCAATGTTTGGGAAAATGTATTCACACAGAACTACTTCTTAGTTGTTTCTGATTTAATATGTAGTATCTTTTAGTTGCTTTTTTATCTCACTGTTTTTTACTAAGTTGATGCGTTGTTTTGTGCAGAAGAAAAGGAAGCTTGCTATAGTGATTGGGGAGTTATGCACTGACATTTCAAACAGGGTGGGGACATTTGTAGAACAATTAGGTGAACTAGAAGAGGAAGACAGCAGGAAGAGATTTACCAATGTCAAAAAAAGAAAGAGACAAAGAAAGGGGCCAGCTGATGAGAACAATGACAGTGATAACGAGTACACCGCAGATGAAGATGGAGATGATGGCAGTGACAATGAAGATGAGGACAGTGAAGAAGAAGACAGGGATGAAGGAGATGCAAACACAGCTAGAGAACCTCCTAATGCTCGGGATAGGGATGAAAACCGCGTTGTTGACTTGGAAAAGATGCCGAGGAGATCACCAAGGTCCATAAAAAGAAGCAGCACATCAGCTAGTGATTCCATGGAAAGGAGGATGTGTAAAAATGACAGTGAACATGGGTTTGAGGGCCCAAGAGAGAGCCATCATGACGCAAACAACCTCACAACGCAGGGTTTGATGCAGTCTTCTAAGCAAACAGAGGCCCCGCAGCCTGAGTTGAGCCCGTTCTCCGAGCTCAGACAGTTTGGATCAGCTGAATCTAGTACTATCAGCATGTCAAACAACCAGCCTCCAGTAGTGTTCGATATCTCAGCAAAGATCTACCCAAATGCCATTTTCATGGCTGAAATATGGAGGGCCCAACACTCTTCTCCTGCAACAACACCAACAATTGGTCTTTTCCACGCAGATCCAGTTGTACAGAATCTGCAAGCAGAGTGCATTGCGCTGGATAACTTAGCAATCGGAGGTGATAAACAAGTAAATAGGAACATGAAACAAAAAGTAGTTGTGCATCGAGGAAGACCAGTTGGCGGGAGCACGGACATGAATTCTGAAACTGCACATCCTGAACCATCAGTAGAATGTTTCATCTCAAAAGCAACTGCTACAACTGAAAGTGTGCATTCAGTTGCAAAAGGTGCAGCAACTATGTATAGGGCAGTTTCAACAAACTAGAAGGGATATGCAACTAGTACCCGAGGAACAACAACTGAATCTATTGGTGCAGCAACTAACAACCAGCATCAGCCTACAAATGAGTGTGGTACTCAAGCTATACCAGCGACGATCCAAGACATGCAGCTCAAGGTGGTGTCATCTGTCCCAACAAGGAAAACTTGCCCGCCACCACAGCCTAATTCAGCACCACCCGTGGCAACTACAATAAGGACTGATATACGGCAGCAAGCTTGTGACCCGCCATCTTTTGATCTTGGTTTTGATAGTAGTCAAGAGGAAAATGATGAGGGAGTTGTTAATATAGTTGTTTCGCCACCAAAAGGAGGGATTACACTAGTGAACCTGAACAAAACAAGGTTTGATGAGTATGATGATGATTGGAACACGGAGATGAAAAAGGAGGCCATTGAAATCTGCAAAATGGTGGATAGGCAAAAGGGTTTGAAGGAAGAAGCTCCAACAGTTGCGGTGGAGCAACAACTTGATGTACACACACCATCAACAGCTGCCAATAAAGTTGCGTCGTGCACAGATGGTTTTGCTAGCAACTTAGCAACATCTGCTGCCAAAAAAGGATCATCAGACTGCTCGCATGCCTAAAATCACCTTACATAGATTATTCAAAAAAGAACACATATGCTTGTTCAGCTGATGTGAAAGAAGTCTACTCTCTTGTCACAGATCATGCAAAAATAAATGGAAGGGGCCAATATAGAGACACAAGTCCAATAATTTTCAACTTCGAGAAGTACTTTGTCTCTTTACAAGAGCTGGCAAACTCTATGATGCCGTGTGGTGAGTTGAAGAACATCGTTGTTGAACTTGGATTGGAAGCAATCAACCATTCAATGGACAGCTCAGAGAAGAAGGTGGTGATGCCTTTGAGGATGGGGGTAAGCAACTCAAGATTTTTTTATTTTTCCTGTGGACGTCAATCAAATTTTTTCACATGTGCATTAAATTTATTTTTATTCTATCATAGGGCCTACTTCTACATGGAAAGTTGGAAGACAAGGAGCTTAAAAACACTTCTCAAAGAAGGATACACAATTAGACAAGAAAAACCTTGTAAGATGTTTTTTCTGTGGTCACGAAGTTCACTTCCACATATAGTTAGTTGTATACATAGGTGTCTACGATTTTGTGTTTTTTCTTCTTACATTTTGTTCTAATTATCCTGTAGAATTTTTGTAGCTAGTCCAATTAAGTTGGCTTTACCGTCATGCTAAGTTGTTTCCTGATTCCGACCAAGTTGAATTCACTGTGTCATTTCTAGCTTTCCTTTTTATCAGCATATTAGTTGCTAAGTTGTTTTCTTTTGCACAACCTCTAACTTTACTTCTGAGTTCACTAGTCAGCTTAATTAAGTTTACTTTTGCGTACCTGCTAAGTTATTTTGCAAATCCAACTAAGTATAATTAAGTAGTTTTTTGCCAACAATCAAGTTGTTTTCTGAACCCAATTAAGGTTGATTCCCGTGTCATGTTTAGGTTTTTTCTTCTTCCTTTTTCTTCTGTTCAGCCTGTACAAGTTGGCTAGCTAAACCAAATAAGTTGGCTTCTGCTGTCATGCTAAGTTGTTCCCGCCACCATGTCTAAGTTGCTTACCCATCCAACTTAATTGCCTTTTCTTTCTTTTGTCTATATTTCATGTTGTTATCTCCTTTTTGTTGTTTCTATCCTTTTTATTAAGTTGATATACTGATATTTACAAGCATCCATATACATTATATGAAATATGTTCAAGTTGCTTGCACACTTTTTAACTTCACTGTTCATTTGAATTTTCAAATGTCAATTTGTCTCATCAGTTTTACACACAAACAAGTCATGATTACAGTGTTGGAGAATTTAAGTGATGATCCAAAAATCCAAGTGAACCACTAGTGGGTGTTTTTTGCCAATATAAAATGTAGAAGATTCGAAGTTCTTGATTCAATGAGGACAGTGGTAGACAAGAAACTCCTCCAAAATGCTGAGAAAATTAGAGCAGCTTTCACAACTTTATGGAAGGAACACTACCCAACCTCGCGCATCAAGGTTGACAAGTTTGAGAATCAGATGGGTGACATTTTTGCCCCAAAACAGACAACCAAGTAAGAAACATCTTAGGTGGATCATAAGTTGGTTCCCATATTATGTACTAACTAGCAACTTTTATTAGTTTTTGCAAGAAATTTACATGGATGGCATAGTTTTCTAAGTTCTTATATAAGTTGTATATGTACTTTTGCTAAGTTGTACACCTGAACCTACTAGGTTGCACTGTCCATCTGTAAGTTACCTATTAGGTGTATTCCTCTAACACAGAATGCAAGGAACTAGCTTAATGCATCTCAGCAACTTTAACCTGCATTAAATACAACTTAAGTGGATTATGAGTACAACAAGTGACTAAGATACATCCATTTTTTTCAACTAGATTTGTAGGTGTCAACACCCGAATTTTTAATCCCAGATGCCTGTTATGCCATACATCGTAATCCCAGGATTACCATTTTTGCGAGACATAACAAAATTGGATACCACAGTACATCATCCATTACAAACCATACATAAGGTCTTACACGAATAAGGATCTCATGATCCAGTTCTTAATACAATTCAAGAAGCGGAAATACGTAAATAATAACGGTAGCGTAGGCGAAGCTCCATCTTCGGGGTCACAGGCAATGCTGACGATGGGAGATGATCCTAGTTGTCGTAACCTTCCCGGGGTCCATCCTCCTGATACTCCTCTTCATAGTCTAGCCACGGGAATAGCCAGGGACAAAGCCATGAGTACTCTTTAAGTACTCGCAAACTAATACTAACAAGTGAAGGGGGGTTTTTGTAGTAGGACACTAGGCTCTAGGGTTGTTTTGCAAAAAGCCAGATTTACATCTACTAAGCTCAGAAGTAAGAAAAGCTAGTTGAGGTTTTATAACACCTAGGTGGGAACTTGTATTTCATATCACAACTCTGTTGTGGTCAAGTCAAAGTCTCAATTCATTTCATATGTCATTTTGAAAACATCTGACGGGGGAAACAGTATGGCCACTCCAACTGTCCATAAACGCGGACGCGGCTATTCGAATAGTTTGACACTCTGCAGAGATTGTACACTTTCACCACAATATTCGATACATCCGTCAGGAACAAATCCTGAATTCACCATACTTAGTATGCGGATAATCAATCCTAACCTTTCAATTACACGCCCTAGTATAAGCATCTCTCCTGTGAGTTTGGCCTCCCAACCATGACCAACTGTCATCTTGGGTACTGCACAGGTGGACAATCTTCACAAGGTAGCCTCAGCTCAGACCTTGGCCATGAGGGAACTAATACTAAGGTATATAAGTTTCCAGTCAAGCCCTACCCAATTCTCGGGTATTGTGGTTGTACGGTAAAATTGGAATGGTATCGCATCCAGACAACCATCAGTTTTATAAAGGGCTAAGGCTCATGCCTCAACATTTTCATCACCATAAATCATCTGGTGTTCAGAAACACATGTCCAAAACATCTCAATAGAATGATCCATCATTCCAAGGTTTTCATAACCATTTTCACCAAGTATTCCCATCTAAAGTTGATCAATTTTTATGCTTAGCACTAGCATCTACAAGTGGGGGTAAGTACTAATGAGGGGTGGTAAACTAGTGGAGTTTAACTAAGTTCAATCTCATGCCTTAGGATGACATAAAGATTATCTACCTTAGGCCAAATGTTATGCTCTTTATGCAACCTTCAATTATATTTCTAGTATCTACAATTTACTCAAGTAAACTCTAAGTAGTAGCTTTGATAAAGAAATAAAGTATAAAGCTTGCAAGTAAAACTAGGATTGGTTTACCAAGGGGTTATGATCATATATGCTTAAGGCATATAGTTGGCATGGTAACAAGCAAGTATTTGCTTGCACATTCAACTAGTAGTATGAGGCTTGCATCAGTATCGGTATAAGCTTGCTAAGTTGCAAGTGTTAGCTTGCAAGTATTGGCTTGCATAGGTCAACTTGATTAGTAAGGCTTGCTAAAGTAGAGTACCTTGCAAGTGTTAGCTTGCCTTGTGCAGAGCAGTGGTTAAAGTTCTCCTCGGCTTCTTCTTCGTAGTATCCTCCTTCTTCCTCGTATCCTTGGTCGGTACTAGCGTTTATAAATAAATACGAGGTACACAATCACCAAACAATACTTAACTAATTTCAATCATCACACAAAGGGTCCTATAGATGATCTAGCATCATCACTAACATTACAAGATTAAAGCTTGGTTTAATTCCTTTTATTTTTTAAAAAGTAATTTCTACTCATTGAAAAACTACTTAAGATTTAATATTCTCCAAACCAAACATGGGATCATGTTGACACATGTCATCACCACATATTTTATTCCATGGGAATATGATTTAAAGTGGTGTCACAATTTAATAAGGTTTAACCTTTTATTTAACTTAAATAAAATGACTAGAAATGCCTATGTGGCATT
This sequence comes from Avena insularis, assembly GCA_023614405.1. Lineage (NCBI taxonomy): Eukaryota > Viridiplantae > Streptophyta > Magnoliopsida > Poales > Poaceae > Avena > Avena insularis. The sequence continues at coordinate 1,804,077 of CM042691.1, forward strand.
CTTTTATTACTTGAACAATATTTATGTAAGTAAACCCAAATGTTTTTATATATTCTGAAAGGTATGATCAAATGTGATTTTTGAGAGGTGGAATCAACTCAAAAGCTTTTATGGTTTAAATTTGAAAAATGTTTGAATGCAGAAAAGGTTCTGCCTTGTTATTTTTACCAAGGTTGATCTATAGATTCAAATGATTTGAATCCAACGGGCTTGGATTAAGCATTTCAATACCTTTCTAACAAAATTGGTTTCATTCAATTTGGTTTACTGAATCGAGCTGGGTTGATTTTTAAAACTAGGTACAGAACTGTGTTTCAATGAAAATGGAAAAAATCCAAATTCAAGCAGTGGGTCTGCGCTGAAACGACATCGGGCCGCCTGCGAAGCTGGCGCCACGCTGGCTGGTTAAGTTGCTACCCCACGCGTCAGTGAGACAGGGGGTGCGAAGCGGTACGGGGCAACGTGGTGCGTTGGATTAGAAGTAAGATCAACGGATGATGGTCGTCGTCGACGATGAACTAGTCACCGGCGAGCTCGAACCCTAGCGGCGCAGTGGGGGTCGTGGAAGGCTCACCGGAGCTCAGGCGAGGGTCGGCGATGCGGGCGAACGACGAAGTCGACGACGGCGAGCCTCTGTACCGGGCGGTTCGATCGCTGGCCCCTTCTTCTCCAGAGGCGGCTGCTCGGTGAAATTCGCGGTTACCGCTCGCCTTGCTCCGGGAACGGGGTGGAACGATCAGTAAGGAGAGGGGAGTAGAATGGTGTGAAGAGTTTGAGCTGGGGTGGCCTCTATTTATAGTCTCGATGACGAGACCGAACGGGATGGGCAGGCGACGGTGGCGACATGGCTACGGGCTGCTAGAGGCATGGCCGGCGGTGGCGATCGATCGGTGGTCTCCTGGTGATGCTCTACGGCTTTAATACGTGTGTAGGGGCGGTGGCAAATGGTCTGGAACATGTGATGCTCTGCGCGGCAGAGGCGGCGTCTTCGACGGCGAGCGGTGGCTGTGAGGCATGGGGCGGCGAACGGGATGTATGGCGGTCTCCTGGGACGGTGGTGATCGCGTATGCACGCGGTGAGGGCGGCACACAGTCTGTGGGCGTGTGTCGAGGGTGGCGCTCTGGCGCATGCTCGGCATGGTTGCTGGCGAGCTGGGCATGGTCTGTGCGTGTGGTCCAGGGGCTGGCAAGGTTCAAGCGCTGGACAGGGAGTGGCGGTGGGGTGCTAGCTTGCTCCCAGACAAGGTTGGCGAGGCTAGTGGTGCTCCTAGCTTGTTGTCCACACTGGGATGACATGGTGAGGCTCGGCTGTTCACCATTGATGACATTGCCAAGCTTACAGTGGGGCTAGTGCTTAGTTAAGTTTGCTAGATGATCTACTGAGGTTGCTGTGAGCTAGAGAGGGAACAAGTTAGGCTCAAATCACTGCTCCAAATAGTGTTTGGATTTTATTTGATTTGCATCTGCAAGGTGTTTGATGAAATGGCCGCATGAGTTCAAGTTTTGAATTTTGAAAAGATTTTTGGTGGGTGTGCTAGGTAGGTGCTGGTGAGTCTGTAGATGCTTGGGTTTTGAAAGTTGAGCTTGTTTGAGTGGTTTTTGAAAAAGTGGGATCTTCCCATATGATATAGATTCAATTTTAAACTGTCCTTTAAACTATGCATTCAAATGTTTTTGGATGATCACAAAGTGGGTCTTGATACTTTGTTATGAGTACTATCAAGGGGTGCAAAGATCCAAACAAGTTTCTGTTAAGTTCTGAAAGTTAGAGACAGCCAAAGTAGGCATGGGAGTTAAATTGGCCAAAATGACCATTCCCTTATTTTGTTTGTTTTGATTTATTTGTCTTTGGGAAAAGTGTGGGGATTGTTTAGATGATGTTTATTTCACCTAAGAATCATTTTACAAGCAAATAAACACATAAACAAGGCAATTTAAAAGAATTCAAAATGGGATGCATACACACATGCATGCTTTCATATTTTTATTTAGAAAAGTTTTTGTTAACCCAAAATTTTGAAGATTAGAGTTTGATGATCCAAGTTTAGTATTTTTGGGATGTTACAGTAGGTCTCACAAGCAAAGTTGTATGCTAGATATGATAAGTTAGATTTACCAGCAGTATAATGTTTACACTTTTTGCATCTAAGTTGCCTACCACTAGTACTAAGACAACTAGCATCAACTTATCATATAAAGGCTGGTTACATATGAAGGACTTGTTTTGCATCAACTATGCTTTGTTGATTTTTCACCCTGAAGTTTTTGCTCTCATGAATGCAGAAAATTGGACAGGCAGAAGATTGCCATTTTATGGTCCTGAACATGTTGAAAATATAAGAAAGCTTATGACTCATCGTTGGGTTACTTCTGCTAAAAACACCATCAAGTGGAAGGAAGTTATGAAGAATAAATAATGTACAGTTTTCCATCAAACTCTTGCCTTTTTTCCTGAATTTTTTCACACTACTATAACATGAATATATTGTAGTTTATTGATACAACATTGTTTGCAAAACACAAATAGCAAAACAATACATTTAGTTATTGTCCAAGATGAAATGGGGTAGACTACAAGAATTTCACAACTTCTTGCCCAATGAGCCTGAACCTAATGCCGCTGTACAAGTAGCAGAATTGTGTCCAGGCTGATTACACAAAGTACACGCAATAACTCTCTTAGGTTGCAACTTAATTCCAGAAGGAAATCGACCTTTCTTCCGACCTTTTGTAGTCGACCTGGGAGGGTCAAGGATGACCATTGCTTCTTCTGCAGGCTTAACCATATGACCTTGGTAAATTGGTGCCATAGTAGACGGGGGAGGAGGCATATAAGAAGGTTCTGCTTTGAACCAACCACTAGTTCTGGTAGACGTTGGAGGTGTTGGTGCTGCTGGAGTAGGACCTGAATTTGTTGTTTGGCATTTTTTAGTAACTGCTGTAGCATTTCCAAAGTTAGTTGCTGTAGCCACAGGGGCTGTTGTGGTAGGTCCTGAATTTGCTCTCCGTTTTGCCGTAGGAGCTGAAGTGGACTCCTATTTTGACTTAGAATTCTTTGATGCACTGGTTCTGTTCCTCTTCTTCACTTTGTTTAGTTGCGCAAACTCAGTTATCATCTCCCTGATGTGTCCACGAGCAATAGCTTCATGATGTTCTGACTTGCTACCAATCTTAGCAACATTTACAAATTTGGTAGACAAGTTGGCAAATCGCAGTTGCATCCGTGACTCCTCTGGCATCACATCATCTCTTGCTGGGATAACTGGTTGAAACACGGGTTCCAAAGCTTGTTGTGTCCACTTGCGCAATATGTATCGCTCTGGTATTGAGTCAACACCAACATGCGTGAACACTTTCAGCACATGACAACACAGCAAACCATCCCTCTCATATTTGCAGCAATCACAGTTGTAGTTGTCATTTCCTCCATTAGCATTAACCATGTAGCTTCTTCCACCATAGGGATAGCAGGTCTGATTGTTAGGAACTAACAAGTACATGTTAATTCCTACAAGTTGCACATTGTATCGGCCTATCAACTCAAACTCAAGCCTGAAACAGTGGTAAATGTCCCTGGTGTAAATATATAAAGCATGCTTCTCAATTGGGAACCGGGACCAAGGTTCCACTTCAAGCACTTCTGTTCTGAAATCAGCGTGGCTTTCCCTTCCCAACATATTTTCCTGAATTTTCTCATATTGTTTCACAAAATGCTTGATTGAATTGTGTGGGTTGATATAACGTTTCAATAGAGAGTTGAATCCTTCACTTTTCTGAGTTGATTGCATGAACGGGAAGAAGCGGTGCCTGAAGTAGCAAGGAACCCATGTGTGTGCCCACTTCTTTAACCATGCAAATGTTTCATGTGCTGCCAACCCCCACTTTAAGACCAACTCTGCCCATTTAGCTTCAAACTCCTCCACTGTCATACTTTCATCAATGCATTCATTGAACTCAATTGCCAAACCTGGGTTTCGCCCCAGGAATGCACCAACCTTTTCATTTGCTTTTTTAATAACATGCCAGCGGTAGTTGCGATGCACAGCGTCAGGGAAAACAGAAGCAATTGCTGCCCTCATAGCCCAATCCTGATATGTGATAATGTTAGTTGGTTGCTTCCCATGCATGGACTTAAGAAATTCCCTGAAAATCCACTTGAAACTTTCCTCTTTCTCATCCCTTATGAAACCACAACCAAGCATAAATGATTGTCCATGCCTATTTATACCTATGAAAGGAGCAAAAGTCATGTTGAAGTGATTTGTCATGAAAGTTGTATCAAAAGATACACAATCATGATATGACTCTGTGTATGTTTTTCTCGCATAACTATCCACCCAGAAAATATTTTCAACTCTGTTTTCTTCATCAAAAAGAAAAATTTGAGTAGAAACCAGGGTCCTTATCTTTTATCTCTGCAAAGTAAGCAACTGTCTCACTCATGTCCCATTCCTTATTTTCACTTTGAAAGTTTGTGCGCAAATTTGTAATATCCTTGGGATCATATAGGACAAAAGCTTTTGAGCCATAAAACGAAGATATGACTGTCATCATTCGGCCTGCAACACATATAAAACCATACTTTGTTAGTGTCATACTACAAGCAGAAATACAATTTCTGTGGGTTTTTTCTATGCGGACAGCAACAAATTACCTGTTTCTAAATTGCAATCATGTAGGCATTTAAGGAATTCTCTTTCATCTGGTGGTATGCCTTTATGTGATCTCAAGTACTTGGAAAGTGAAGGCTTGACAACCATGGGATGGTTGTGTTCTGAAATGAAATAAGTTACTTCCCATTTGTTGTTAATCAACTTGACAATCATTTTAGCTAGGCACTTGGTTTGTATGATTGATTCTCTTTTTCACCTAACCCTTAGCTTGCTGCTAGACTTTGACTTCTTAGTGGGGCCAGATTGTCCACCTTCCTCATCGTCTATCTGGATAGGACTAACTTCTTCCACAACATTCATTCTCTCCTTCTATTTTTCTTCTTCTGTTTTTTGTGGTCTGTACCTATTGCAAACAAATGTCTGCTTCCTCAGTTCATTAGTGAAAGCTTGTCGCTGTGATGTATTTGATTTGATAGAAAAACCCAACTTCTTGGCATAAGAATTGTAGTGTGATCTTGCATCACCAATAGTGTCAAACCGCATCCCCAGGAAAGGTTCTTGCGGACTAGACGCAACTTCTTCATTCAACGGAACACCATCATCTGCTAAGTTAGGTCAGTAGAGGTTGCTGTAGGGGCAGTGTTGCTGGGGATGTCCGGTTGATACGGGGCCCGTGGGCGCATAAAATTTAACTGATTTCCTCTAGCACTTTGCGCTCGAGTCAAGACATCTGCAACTTTCTCAGCTATATCATTGTCTGGAGATTCCTCCACAATCTCTTCACAGACAGCTTGAGTGCAAAACAGTGGCTCAGGTGCATTTGTTTCTGCATCTTGAATGTCCAAATCATCAGGAAGCGCATTAAGATCAAGCCCAAACATCTGCAAAAAAACAAAAAACCAAGAATACACTTCTTGATTAGCAACTATAACTGTGTTTTACATACAACACATGCACAACTATAACTTTCTCAGCTATAATTTACAAGGGAAAAGTTCCTGACACCATTTTATTTTCTTTCAACCTTTTTTCAGGTCCTTCACTATCAAAGAAACTTACAAGTGTGCTACACGTATACTCACCACCAGGAAAAGGATGCCTTTTGCCCATCCCAACTATAGCAAACTATGTACAAATTGGAAAACAACAAAGATGGTTTTTCAGTAGTGAACTATGTTGCTTTTAAGTTTGCACTTCTTCTGTCTCAGTATTAAACTATGTTGAATTTGCCAAGATGTCCAAAAGTTCAGGTTTTTGCAGATCTGAATAACTAACTAAGCTACTGCAGTTTTATGGCTATCTGCCCTACATACTACTTGAACTTTTGATTAGTCCAACCAGGTATCCATGGCCATAGTTGCTTTTATTAAAAGCTGAAATTAGGTTTGTGTTTTCAATCTATGCTGCAACCAGGTATCCATGGCCATCTATGCTGCAATCTAGTTGTAAAAAGATCATATGCCATAGTTGCTTCTTAGATTGTTAAAGATACAGCTTTACCATGTTGTAAGTTTGTTTCCTGTGTGTTCCAAAATCATGGAGAGGATCATAGAAAACAAGGAAAAACCTACCAGAAAATCAAAGGAGGATGGGTAGGGGTGGAGGGGAGAGAGGGGGAAACAGTGTTTATGTTTCGTTGTGCACCTTTGATACTGCCGTGACCAGATCTCAACCTTTTTACCATGGGCCTCCAATGGAGATCTGAAGGAGGGAGAAGATGGATCTGTCTTGGGGAGGAAGAAGAGATAGGGGGAGAGAGAGGGAATTGCTGTCACGTGGTGGTGGTGGGGCTTTGCTTTGCTTTTTGGGAGAGGGAGAGGATTTGAAGCTGGGGACTCGCATGGTCCAAACCAGCTGGACGCGCGTGGTCCGAAGGGGGGGGGTGGCTGGATTCTTTCTATTTCTGGAAGGCGGGGTGGTGGTCCTGGTTTCTATTTCTGGCGGTGGCTGGTTAGTGCAAACCATCCCCCGATTACTCCCTAGACGCTCCCAAAAACATTATTATTTTAAAACACTTTATAAATAGTTTTTAGGCAAATAAAATATTTCAAAAGGCCGGGGTTTTTATTTTGAAATTAGAGAAGGGGACTAATTAGAAAACAAAATAGGCTTTTGATGAAAATATTTTAGGGAGAAAGTATGCATGATATCATGATGATGCAAAAATAGAAAATAACACGCAATTTTTATTTCGGAATATTTTTCGGGGCATTACAGATACTAGCGTAAAAGGTTCCGACGATCACAAGAAAGTCATCGTTGAATGTGTGGGAGTCAGTATGGGTCTCCAGATCCCGCTTCTGATTATTGATCCGAGAGGGGTCTCGATCATGTCCGCATTATTCGCGAACCGTAGGGTGACACACTTAAGAGACACCGACATCCAATTGGAGCAAAAGTTTCATGCCGGAAAGAATAACAAGCGCAGAAATTTATTTCACTAGATACCTAAACAGGTTTTCGGGTGAAATTGCAGAAAGTGTTTTTGCATGTGAAATGGAATTCTAGCAAGGGGTTATATGTGAATGTTTGTCATTAAAGTAATTGACAAAATTCTGAATAAATAAAAGGAGTTTTATTTAATGAGAGTTTGCATTAAATTTGGTGAAAATTTAATAGCAATTTTGAGTGGGATTTTGAGTGGAGGGAATTTAAAGGAATTTTGTGAGTGGAGTGTCCACCCACATGAATGAGGGGAGGGCAAGGGGGCAGCCCCATGCGTCGGCCACCCCCTTGGGGCCCCCCTCTCCTTAAAAGGCACCCCCTCCCTCTCTCTCACTCACACCTCCTCATGAAGGATCTCTCTCCCCCTCTAGAATTTATCCCCCATGGTCTCGGACTAGCGAGATACATGTTCCCGGTGGCTAGGCAAGAAAGAGTTGTGCTTCCGCTGCATCGCTAGAGCGAGGAGGCGTAGATTGCTCGGTGCCTCGGACGTGTGTGCGAGCACGGATGCGCTGCTGATTTGCGGCGCTAGGACTTCCTCTCGATCTTGAGATCGGCAAGAGATCGTCTACGCCAACCACGAGTTTAACTCTTTAAGCTTTGTCGGTCTTCAAGGGTATGTTCTCTATGGATATACATCCGCCCATTGTTTGTATCTAGTAGATAGATCTTGGTACATAGTTGTTCCGATCGTAGGATTTTTTTGTTTTCTATGCTGCGAACCCTACAAGGAGACGTGCCACCCAGCGTGGTACCAAAAACTCTTGTTTCGTATTTAGGTTGGCCTGGAAAGGTAAAAATATGGGTCCTCTAGGTCCTGAATGTGGATCTTGGGAGTGCTTCCCAAGGTCTCCAAATTACGCTTATACAACAATTTGCCTCAAAAATGTGAGGCAAACATATTAACATACCCAAATATTTTCTCTTGTCTTTATATTTTTATTAACAAGTATTGAAGATAAAGATAAGAAAAGATAAAGATTAGATTAGGGTTGTTTTTATTATTCATGTAATTTCCTTTTTATTTTGTAGTGTGTTCAACATTGTACTCTTACCTTTTTAATAAAATTTGGTTACACTATCTTATTGTTGTAATCTTTATTTTTCTATTTGGATAATGTACATTATTTTGTAATCTTGTATCTTATCATTAAACTTAAACTTTCTTATTTGTGATGGATGAAGAAGTTATTGATTGCATATTTTAAAGTAGCTAGGGACTTGATGAAAACTTATTTCAAGGCCTGTTTATTATGAGGTGATATATACTAACTGCTCACATTATGAAGAACTTGCGATGGTAGGATTACACCCTTTTTGATGTGGGATAGGATGACACCGTAGAAATTGGTGGCGATCGGTAGATCACACTAGCTTGGTAGATGAACTGCTGATGCTTTTGCCCATATGATCATGCATGCTCAATTTGCTTTTGTTGATTACCTTGTGTTTGTGAACTTGATTTGCCTGCTCTAGTTGTGATCCTTATGTTGCATATATTATGTCTTATAGAAATACAACAAGTGTACTACGACAAGAAGCCGAAAATCTATAAAACATAGGAGAAGTGCAGCCAACAAATGACGGGTTACCAACACAACCTCCACAAGGGGTTTAAGACTTTAGAGTAGACACAAGTTCGTAGTAGAGGGTCTACACGAGGCACAACCGCCACAAGTTATAAACAACAATGTTGCTCCACAACAACCCTCACGGGCCAAAGCCACTGAGAAACTTATGAAAAGAAACCACACATTGAGAAACCCAGGAGAAAAAACCGCATGACAGGCGAAACAAAAGATAGATACAAATGACAAAAGAAACATACCCAAACAACCAGACATGGACGCATGGAAAGCCAACATGCACTAGGGCGGGGACAGACGACACACACAAATGGTCTCAGAATGCCCGCAACTGACCAAATTTAAGCTATAGAATAAAAAATAACTAGCTACGGTGATTCAACAACATTGGAATAAAATTGGATCTGATTAAGACTTAAGAGCCCAACCTTGTTTTATTCCGACTTTCGAATTAACATCTTCATGGGACACATATGCATATAGTAAGTAACATCATTTACATTGCGGCGACGTCCGTCGCCTCCTTTTAATGAAAATTTCAGATGGGCAGATCGTCCCCTTCTTGCGTCGTTCAAAAAAAAACATCATTCACATGTTCTACTTCTACCATCCGCGCGCCATGTTCCTTTGCAGAAGGACGAGTATACCATCTCTATCTCTACTGTATAATTTGTTCTAAGGTGGTTTTAGTCACATGAGATTTGCGTACGTCGCCGCTATTTTGTAGAACCCCCCCTGAAACCATAGATATCAACCCACGGTCCTTAGTACATGTAACAAATAACGACAGTGGAGATTCCACGACAGCTTTGCGCCGTCCACAGTCCACGTCGCACTCCTCCCGGCTATGTGGAGACCGGACACATTATCCCCTCCAGCGTGACTAAGTCGAGGGAGCATCTTCGGCTACCGAGAGCACCGTAGTGGAGCATGGTAGAGGCAGTGCTAGGGAGAGGGCCGTGGCAGCAAGGCGCTGGGCAAGCTAGCCTTGTTCCCCGATGACGACCTGCCTGACCTGGTACTCACAGTCTTCGGACAACCTGACCGCCAACACCGATCAGGAAGGGAGACCAGGGCGCTGTCGGACATACTGACCGCCAACGCCGATCGGGAAGGAAGAGCACGGGCAGGATAACTAAGAGCAAGGCGCCGTGCTAGGTGGGCGGCCGAGCCTGGTGCGCGGCGGGTGGCAGAAGGCGGCTTTGGCACTGTCGAGGTGCCGGCGTAGCCCAGCCGATTCTCGACCTGGGGCCGAACCCCCCGCGCCCAACGGCCAGCATCAAGAGGACATCGACGAATGGGTGCCACCACACATGTACTTGGTGCGACGCCAGGCGAGGGCGTCGGCCGAACCGTCGAGGGTAGGGACAGTCTTCCTTGTATCTTCATCGTTTATTATCAATCAATATACAAATTTATAACGATTTTAACAAAATAAATTGTTAATATGCTTGTGATATTATTATATTTTGGGGGTAGATATATTGGTTATATTATCTCATTTTGTTAAAAATTAGTATGATATTTCTAGGGTTCTGCATTTTGTTCAATATACTGACACAGGGTATCAATAAAATTGCAAAACAATTTAAATAGTCTTTTTTTATATATAATTAATTTATTAACCCGTAGCAACCGCACGGGGTACATACTAGTAAGTACTATGTGATATGTAAACCCACTACAAACATCCTCAAAAACCACGTATGAGTGGTCGGTTGATCCATTACTTGAGTACTTGACAGCCGTGGCCCAGCTGCATCTTCCCTTCAGCAGCAAAGCATCTCATCTCATGCCTTGTGCATGCATGGTTCAGTCTTCAGGCCTCAAGCAGCATCCGATCAAAGTGCCAAACCCCTGCATAACCATATGCACGTAAAACACGGAGAACAAATAAAGACGCCGCAGCAACACAAGTTGATCTTCGCAAGTATAGTACAACTAACCGTGCCCCTTGCCGATTCTCCTCAGCTGCGTCACGTACTCGGAGATCTTCTTCACGGCTACAACCTTTTGACAGAAATTGCACAGTAATGGTTCAGTCAGGGGGAGCTCAAAATGAAGTGAAGTATTTACTATTTAGAGAGGATGGCGCGCCGATCTGTATGTACTGGGGTGGGGTTTTTTACCTGCTCTTGAAGGAACTGACTCTCAACAAAGTCGCTCAGCTGAGGATCGTTGCACCTTGTTGCAACCTGTTAAAAGTTTGGATCAACATTCTAAATATGCTGTGGCGAGTGATGAGTACTCTGCTAAGTCTGTCTACAAGGCGTTCTTCATTCAGGACTTCTTCATTTGGCGGAATCGCGCATACAGATCTCCCATTTTTTACAACATTTTGCTGTGAATGAGCATGAAGGAGCAACTTACCGTGTGCAGGTTGTGCAGCTTCTCATTCACCAGTTTTTCAAGTGCTAGAGCCAGTTCCATTGCTGAAACCACAAGAGAGACCCACGTTAAAATACAGGAGGATATGTGAACCCAGCCATACACCGCAAGCAAGGTTTCACAAAATTAGATCAATATAGATCAGGGAAATATCAGGATTTTAACAGCTTTGCTGGTACTTTATTTCTGATTGTTTCGTTTCCTTCTCGTATATTCATATGTATAACACCTTTCCAAAATCCAAAACACAACAGCAATGAGACAGACACAATGTGACCAGCTACATCTGAGAACATCTAAGAAATCGTGCTTTGGTTACTCTTCTGCCTGAGCGAATCGTATGTTGCCACGTGTTCATGTATGTTCCCTGTTGTCAGAGGCTTATGTCAGGTTGCTGGTCCACGCGTGTGTGCAAAGAATAGATCTGATCCCCTCAGGTTGATCCGTTGCTGATCCCTCACAGGTCCTTCTTCTCTCTTCGTCTCTTCCCCATCTACCACAGGCTCCCTGGCAGCGGCCACTTCTCCTTCTTCCTCTACATCCACGGGCGCACGCCGGTGCATACTAGTGGGATCGGTGGGAGAGCGATATCTAGGGCGTTGTGGCTGCTGTTGATTGGTAAGACAATACATGGCGCGTACACCAAGCACGGCGCGGTGGCGGGGTACGCGGCACCGGGTCCTCGTACTATCTCTCCTAGCCCAAAACCTTACAGCTGAGACCACTACGGGACCTGTGCCAGGAGTAACGACGCGGGCTCGTAGTCGCCGCGCCGCCACCGCTTTCGCCGCCCTCCCCGAGGACGTCCTAGTGTGGGAGGTCTTTGTCCGCCTTCCGGCCAAGGATATCCTCCGCTGCCGTGTGGTCTGCCGCTCCTGGCGCATCCTCACCTCCGCCGTAGATTTCGTCCTCGCCCACCACCGGCGCCAGCCGTCGTCCCCCCTTGTCACGCTCTACGGGACAGCCAGTGCCGATCCAATCTACAAGGGCGGCAATCCCGTCCTCTGGTTCGATGACTACAATGGCTTCAAGATCCACGCTTCTTGCGATGGCCTGCTCCTCCTATCCCTCTCGGACCGCTGTTTCAACATCTGCAACCCGACCACGCGGCAGTGCGCTCCGCTCCCAGGCCTCACCGCCGCAGGCTGCGTCACCGTCGCGGCGCTGTACCAGCATGGCCCGTCCGGCGAATACCGTGTCCTCTACTGGAAGGGGATAGACAAGGACCACCTCAAAGCCGCCTACTACATCCTTGTGGTGCCGCAGGGGCGCTCCCCGAGGTGCATTGGAGTTCCTTCAGACCCCCCTGGTATCGAGAAAGTTATGATGGCCTGGCATGGAACCGCTGCTACTAATTTGGCCCCACCTGTTGTGTTCCGCAACTATCTTCACTGGGATCCCGGCTGCTGCCTTCACAGCGACGCCGGCATAGTCGCTTTCGACACGGTGGCTGAATCTTTCAGGTTCATACGCCGCCCGGCTGGCGCTACCAGACACTGCACCAGTTTGTGCGACATGGGGCCTTCAATTGGCTTCAGTTGCTTTGATGATGCGAGGACAGTCGCAAGAATCTGGGTGCTCGAGGACTACGACAAGGAAATCTGGTCGCTCAACTACCATGTCAAGATCCCACGGGGTACCTTGTGCACCGTTCCAAATCCAGAACATTTGGTATTGTCACACAAGGGAGATGTGCTGGTCTACAATTGCAGAGAACCTTGCATGCTACGCTGTGACAACACCGGCAAGTTGCTAGAGGAATTCCAATGCCATTCATGGAGTATGAGCCTTACTGGACATTGCTTAAAAGAAAACCTTGCCAAGCACGACTTCTTCCTGAGGCGAGGTCGTGCCTGGGATGAACAACAGTTTTTCAAAGGGTCTAAAGCTACCTTGACATAGTGGCGACCCTGGCGGATATGCATTCTTCCTATCTTTAGTGAGTTTTCTTTCTTTTTTGCTCTAGTGATTAGATAAGCTGCTTTTCTCCTCCTAGATTAAGACATGTTCCGCACAATCTGGATTTTACCTTTAACTAGACACTTTCAGGATAAAGGTTCCCATTGGGATGTAACCACTAGTAGCTATTATCTCAGTTTTGGTGCAAACAGTCAACATTGCATATACCTTAACATTTCAATGTCCCTAGTCCCTGAATAGAAAATAAAAAAACGATCAACACCTCTACACATGAAAATAATCATTCGATGTTTCTTCACTTATCAAGTAGTCAAGTTGCTCAAGTCTGATTCATCTAATTTACATCCAACATTAGATTTACATGTGTCATAGATGGATAATAGGGTTAAATAGAAAGCTTTACACGATAAAAAAATACACACACTAGAAATTTCAGTTCTTGTTAGTTGATTTTCTATGCACTTCGTGGTGCGCGAAGATAATCTCAGTTATGTTCAACAGCAAATGCAAGCTCAATGAACTGTTGTTAATCTATTTTTGTCTAGGAACACCTAGGTCACTGGTGCACTGGTACAATTCATCTGTTCTTTCTCAGAACTGGGTTGTCCCTTTATTGTCGAGAACAACATAACCACCTGGTCACTATCTCAGTTGTCATGTCACAGTTTAGTCCAGATACAACGCCAAGATTTATTACTTTGGGATTTTTTGGTGGATTAGTTAGGCTACCGTGGCTTTGATGCATCTTGAGTTTCAGCTATTTTATTGATGCCTATTTAAGCTCACCATATCTGACTATCACAAATCCAAAGCCTTCATATATACTCCGTCCGTTTCAAAATATAAGATGTTTTAGGTTTTGCGAAACGAATATATCTAGACATCTTTTAGTGTCTAGGTTCAGAGTGAACTTACACACTAAAAGGGTTCTAGATGCATTCGTTTCACAAAAGCTAAAACATCTTATATTATGGGAACGGAGGGAGTAGATTCTAGTTTAATTTTAAGCTTCAGATCATTTTCTTATTGTAACTTACTGACTGTGGCTCTCTCTTTGTTGTTTTTAAGTGATGTCAAATAAACACCTATGTTGATAAGGATAAGGAGTACTGGGCTTCAATGCGAAGATTAATTTTCAGGCGCTGTTGGTGACAGAATTTGAACTACTTGTGCCAGAGTCAAGCATTTTTGTGCAATCACAACATAGACACAATACAATGTCTCATTCTCCATTGTGCTTCTTGAGTAAATTAGCTTTTATTTAATATATATTGTTCATGGTTACCACAATTTTCTTAGTGTGCCTGTACCGGTTATAAGTTCTCAGCAAATGCTTATAAACCAAAAACAAATACAGTACTTCAAATGTTGTTTTTAGATGAACACAACTCGTATTACTTGCTTTTAAAACCCTGCAAAAATAGTATCACTCCCTTCAAATGTTGCTAGCCTACTCAGGCAAGGGGAGCAAACATCTGCATCACCCGATTCACCCTCCTCGTTGTCTATCTTCCGCCTCTTTTTTACTGTTATCAGTTGCATTTGTATACCCTCTGTTATTGCTATTAGACTGGCTGCCACAGGACCACCCTAATATTTGGCCCGCAAGGCCGAGACGAAGTGTGTCGTTTGCTCAACTCTGGCACCTTACCTGTGCACACTACGATTCAGTTTTTTTCATTTCTGTGTTGGAAATAGCTTGCTATTGTATCAACTGCATTTGCTTCCTGTTCTTGCCTGTGTCAGATTTGATAAACCCCATTTTGCCTGTGTCAGACTGTTTGTAAAACACTTCCTACATCAATATTTCTTGCAACGATGACCTGCGAGTGAATGACTGAAGATTATATTCCTTATTACTTAATTTATCCATGGGAGAGCATTAAGTTCGGCATTCTATCAGCACAATGTTGCTTGTGTTCAATTTTGTTTGATCTACTTTCAGTTGATTCCTTGGTGTGTTGTGGTGTCAGGAAACAACACTTACCGGTGACTCCTGAAGCCTGTCATGGTGCTCTCCTAATCTATAACCAGCTTTTTTTAAAACGAAACTGATAACCAGCTAACAAACTGACATCTGCCTACTTTACTAATCAATTAGCCTTGCATACACCTACTTTACCCTACCTTCGAGTGAACCACTGAATATGCATAAACAGCTGCCTGAACACACAGAATAATCACAAGCACACACAAGCCTCTCGTGCAAACATATCAGAAAGAACACCCACAACCGTGAAGGGGACTTACCGTACAGAGCATCGCCTTTCTCGGAGTGGTCGAACTCCGTTAATGGGGTGACGATGGACTGGAGCCTCACCCTCCCTCCACGTCTGTTCTGATGAACATCACACAAGCACACACCAAGCATCATTGATCAGTTTTTCTAGCTAGCATACATACACGGGACAATGTACCGATGGCCGGGGAAGGATACCTGGTACTCCATGAGCTTCTCTGCGTGCTCCCTTTCCTCGTCGCTCGATTCCTTGAAGAACCTGTAGAGGAGAAACAGACGCGCCGCTTCAGAGATTCAGAAGACAGTTTTGTGAGCTAACGACATGGTCTTACTTGGCAAAGCCCTTGAGGGCGACATTGTCGCGGTCGAAGTAGGCGTAGAGGGAATGGTACGCGTACGATGCGTTGTACTCCACGCTGCAAATTTCAATGCAGCGACAGCATCGATCAAAATCCAAGGAAAATTGCGGGCATAGCTAGACAGAAATTGGGGGAGAATTGAAGCACGACTGGTTCTGGGATGGAGTGTGGCTCACTTGATCTGCTCGTTGAGGGCGGCCTCGGATTCGTCGACGAACTTCTGCCTGGCGAGCGACTGGCCGTCGTCGGCCTGCGGCACGAGCGAGAGCTCCCCCTTGAGCTCCTCGAAGGGCTGGAACGTCACCCCGCTGACGAGCACCTCTTCCTTTTTCCCCTTCCCCGCCGCCCTGCACGCCACCGTTGACCCTTTCGCGAACGGCACCCTCGCAGAAGCGGGCGCGGGGACTGACGCGGAGAGCTGGCTAGCCGCGGCGACGGCGACCGTAGACGGCGCGATGCTAAGAAGCATCTCGGAGGAGATGGGCGCGCACGGGGGTTTGGGAGTCAGAGCGAGCAGTGCGGTGGAAGAGTAGATGATGTCAGATGGGGATAGGTATAGCATCGTCAGCTCGTCGGATTTGTGAGGGCTACACCTGGACGGGCGTGCGAGTAGTCCTCGACCATCTCCACTCGTTCCGCATTGTTTACCGAAACCGACCCTATTTAGCATCAAAGTTTTCGGTAAACGGTTGTTTTTTCTAACAAAATCTAAAATCAGGCGACATATTTGAAAAAAAATCGTCGGCGGAAACTCGTCCAAATGTTTTGGCAAATCGCCCAAAACAGACTCGCGCAAAATGGTTCTGCGATGGCAAACATCCCATGTTCGGCTGACAGATTATTACAAAAATCATAAAACTCGGCGATCACTCGTCAACAACAGGGATGGACTCCTCCGTCGCAGCGGCAGAGCCTGTCGACGAGTTCGAGGGGGTGGAGGCAGAGCTCGTCGATGCGGTAGTGGCAGAGAGCGTCGGCATGGAGCTCGGCATGTCGGAGGCGGGGATGTCCTCATCCAGAATGACGTTGCGGCGCGCCATGTACCAGGCCTTGACCTGGGGGCTCATCGCCGAGGTGTCTTCGCTACCCATGAGGAATTGCAGGTCTGTGTTACTCTTATTCGCAACGAAGTTGGCCTTCAGCAGGTCGAGCTTCTTGTCTTGGTTCTGCAACAGCTGGCTCCACCTCCCTCCGGTCTTCTCCTCCCTCTTCTCGGCATGGGCCTTCGAGTCGGCGATGCACTTCTCGATCGATGTATGAAGCTGTTGACCCTTTGGCAAATGGCGCCCTCGCAGAAGCGGGCGCGGGGACTGACGCAGAGTGTTGGCTCGCCGCAGCGACGGCGGCCGGAGACGACGCAATCCCAAGAAGCATCTTGGAGAAGTAGGAGGAGATGGGCATGCATGGGGGTTTCGGAGTCAGAGCGAGCAGTACGGTGGAAGAGTAGATGATGTCAGATGGAGATAGGTATAGGATCGTCAGCTTGCGGGGATTTGTGAGTGGGCTACACGTGGACGGGGTGCGTGTCATCCTCACTTGCTCCGGTACATCGTGCATCAATTTTCCTTTTTACCAGGGGAAAGGTCCCGAAGGGACTAGATACTGCATTCATTCCAGAAGTGGGTTACATATTACAACAAGGTCTAAAATAAAATATAAATAGCTAGTAGAACTGTACTTTTACAAAAAGATCTGGAACATAAGAAAAAAACACAACTGGGCCCTTCTCCACCGCAGCAGATTGCTCCGCTCACAAACCTGGCTAGCATCCCCGTCATCGGGGACGAACCACTTGGACGACAACACCGAGAATCGCCTGGACAAGCAGTTGATAGGTCTATGCATCCGAAACATGCCTGGAGGTTGAGGAATAGCCAACAAGATGTGGCCGAGGAGGGATGCCCTTCGGCCAAAAGGAGTAGGGGCAAGACAGCTCTGACTATCGTAGGTCCCCTACTAAGGATCTCCCGGGAACTCCTGCAGCATGGTCTCCCCATCGCTCAAATCGAAAGTTGGGCCAGATCCCTCCATCCCTAACGGCGTCGTCACCATGACTAGCGTGCATCAGAGGCAGAACGACCCACACCAGCACATTTGGGCAGCAACCGAGCTTTATCAAAGAGGAGGCAGATGTGCAGTTGATGGCTGCATTCGGCTCCAACCACTGGAGCGCCGCAGCACACCACCACACCGCCGCCTACCACACGAAGACGCTCACGAATTCCGATAGTGAACTCCTCATGGGCATGACGCTAGTGCCACATGGGCAAACCCTAAAACAAGATCAAGCATAAACCTAGTCCTACTGCTACTACTGTAGAATACCGGCGTCCTAATCTAGCTCTGCAATAACCAACCTAAGCATCGGCGGCGAGAGGGACTGGATCTGGGGTTGGCGGCCGACTCTCAAGGGGGGAGGGGGCTCTCGTGGGGGAAGGGGAGAGGAGACCTGGAGAAGACTCACAATCCATTTTCTATTTGGAATTTTCGGATGGAGACGGGGCGGGTTTGCCGCCAATATGTTTCCTCAACATGTTGGGTGTCATAGAGAAGATATATAATGCAGCACGAAAGACATCATGCCATAGTTTCGTAGATGTATTAGTATGATTTAGTGAATTTTACAAATTCTTAGAATCAAACGAGCCTTAGGAGAGCCCACCAAAGTCCTAGCACGACCGCTCCTCGTCATCCTCTTACTGTCGTCAGGGGAGTCCGTATGGCCTACCACCGTGTCTTTAGCCCTGGCTTGTGCATCGAGTTCACTACTTTGTTTTAATTGTCTTAGATCTGTTGCGCTATCAACGGTTGCTACGTTCCGTGTCCTTTTTTGAAGATCGGGACATGTCCTAGAATTGGTGCTCATTGTCCCCCACTCCCATTAGGAGCACTCGGTTATGGGAGTTTTATTCGTGGAGCTCCTAAACCCCTTATTTATCCGCCATGGACGGCCCGTGGCGCTTCACTTCAAGATTTTTAGGTTAGTTTATATGTTTTCTGCAACATCTAATACTCCTTTCGTTTAGAAACATAAGACGTTTTAGTTTTATGAATCAAATATAATTAAAAATTCGATCGGATACATTCAGCTCACAAAGCACGGAGGGAGTATATAGAATGGGGCGATGCTTCGTTTCCGTCATCGCTTTGTGTTGGCGAAATTGATTTTCCTGATCGTCGACGCAACCATGACGGTGGCGGTGGTGTTCTTTAGTTTGTGCGGCACCAGGTGATCTTCCCCCGGAGTTGTGTACAAGGTCTTTGCTGATTGCGGCTCAACGTCTCTACAATTCCGTTGGCCAGTTTCTTCTATTGTGATATGAAACATGTTTCAAGCCTCCTTTGTATGTGCAATTATGGTTGACCAACAATATACAAGCTTTCACTAGTAGAAAAAGTCTGGTTGGCGGCGTTGCGAAAAGGGCACCAATACGAGAACGCCACTGATAAGGTGTACCGGCAGCGTTGCGCTCCACGCTGAACGATTCATCACGGCACGCTGCCACTAACATCTACTAGCACGCCGCGTCTGCACGACGTAGATTCGTCTTTTGAATTTTGATTTTTTATCGCCTAGGACATTCGTATCAATAACAATTGAATTTAAACCTCGGAATCAAATTAATAACACCACATAAATTGAACGGCAAATTTCATTCAAACTTAGGATATATTACATCATTTGAACAAAATTTAAACAATATAAACCTAAATATACTGTGGACCCGTGTCGTTATCACCGTCCTTCAACAACGTGCCTCCATTGGGGTACTTTTTGGGCGCTATGAAGTAGACGCCGGGAGCCAACCGCCGGGACAACGAGGACGATGTGACAACCTCTCCATATTTGGCGTCCGGAAGCCCACGCCGCTCTCTATCTTGGGCACAAGCAACTCAGGTGTCGTGGTATTGCCGACAAGTACGCCAAGGAGGGGTCCTGCGTGTTTAGAGACGTGGGGAAAGGCAGACGGTTGACGGGTACGAGGTAACACAGTTTACCCAGGTTCAGATCCCACAACGATGGCGGAATCCTACTCCTGCTATAAATCACTATAATGTCAATACTCATGAAGCTATCCTTCTTCTTGGATCTCAAGATTCAAATTGAACCCCGGATTTTGGCTTGAATTTCCACTTTATACTTGAGTTAAGCAAGGCACCAGCATTTACGCTGAGTTACAGAGATAGGTTCGCTGTGCGAGCTGACTAGAAAGTCTGAGATTGTTTTAAGTTATCATGTCGTAAAGGCTCTCATAGGCTCGACTTATATAGTCGTCAGGTCCTAGGGTTACAGGGAAAAGTCATAGCCAGACAGGTTACAGAGTCCTACACTGTTTATTACTAGTCTAGCGTGTCTTGTACTCCAAGGCTCCGGGTACGTTGATGACTCCACCGTAGCCTTTCTTTATCCAGCATGGGCCTCCCTTCTGGGTCCATCTAATTGGGCCGCCCAGCAGGCCATGGGCCATGCTACCAACTGTAGGTCACCTGGGTTATCCGGATAGAGGACATACTATGAGGATACCCATATAGCATATCCCCAACAGTAGCCCCCGGAGAACTCCGAGATCTTGCGCCGTCTTGCCTCTTTACATTAAATGCTCCGTCTAGATGGATGTCGGTAAATCGTCAAGCAACATCTTGTAGTCCTCCCAAAGAACCCTGCAAGGTTTTCTCCGTCTTCAATTTGTAAGTCAGAGAATTGCTGAATCTTCTATCGTACTCTTCCGTAGCCGGACTGGATCCGTCCATGCCGGAATCTTCTGATGTGATGGTTCATCTGCCTATGACAGCTAGGGCGACGTAGACATAGGTCAGCAACGCCTCGTAACTCACACATGCAGAGAACACAATCATGTCCACTTTTCCCGCGCGAGCGATACGAACCGTTGGCGGCGACGGTTGGTACGTGGCGAAATTTCCGCACACGTCGTCTACGCGGCAACCATTCGATCAAGCTGCACGAATCTTGATACCGGAGACCATAAATAGTAACTGCGGTGGAAAATTTACTTTTTCACCTCATTATCCTCTGCATCGTCTTCTTCCTCTAGTGAGCGCCTCCTCGATCTCTTCGCGCAACGTGCGAAAAACCCTAGCTCCCCAATCTTTCCCAGTCTCCACCGAACACACCCAATGGCCAGCAGAAGCTCCTCCCCTTCCATGGCGGCGGCGGGCGAAGCCGCGGCAAAGCCGGCGAGCTCCATCGTCGTGCCCCCAGAAGGACTGGTCATCCCCAAGTCCGAGGTGGTCGAGGCCACCGGCAGCGACCATAATCCAACGGCGCTGGAGCTGCTGGAGGAGGAGTATGATTCACACAAGGGCGACTAGCGCGGTTCGGATATCACGGACCGTGATATCAAGGAACTGATCAATGAGGGCTACCTCCCCGCGACGGAGGGGCTCGCCTAGCGGGCGGTGCCGGCCGGCGAGGTCACACCTTCTCCCCAAGCGGGAGAAAAAGTGCACCTCAAAGCGCAACTAGTACACGACGTCTCCCTGCCCATCTCCAACTTCTTCCTTGCTGTCCTGAATCATTACCGAGTACAGCCTCAGAACCTCTCCCCCAATAGCATCTTAGCGCTTAGCAGCTACGCGGTGCTTTAGGGATTAGGCCTAAGCTAGATCTCTTCATATATTTCTTCACCATCAAGCGCGAAGCCGGAGCCAGCAAGGACGAACTTAGAAATTGTGGCACCATTAAGATCCGGCCTGGCCGGCGGTTCCTCGACATCGTCGGCCATGAGTCCTGCAAGAACTGGCAGCGTACTTACTTCTACGGCCCAGATATCCCTCTGGCAGGCCGAGAAGTAACGTACCCGGACTTCGTCGATGGAGCTGCCGCTGAAGCCCCGACATGGAGATCCCAGGCCTCCCTTCCCTCCGACATCGACGCCTCCCGCACTATAAGGCGGATAGAGTGGTTCATAGATACGGGTTTGACCGGATTGGATTTGGCCATGTGCTGGTTCATCAGGCGGATCCAGCCTCTGCAACACCGCTTGAAGTTGATGCACGAGTATACCAACGAGAGGAAGGATAGCCTCCGCATCTCCAGGGAGAACTTCTCGAGCGACTCCGTCAAGCTCCGCCTCAAGGACATCGTCAAGGTGAAGGATAGGAAGCGTGGCTTCACCATCACCTACGACATGTTCGTAGAGAGCAAGTGCCCAAAGGTACCTGTTTATTTTCCATGTATGACATATACTCCAATTCTTCCGTCTAGCCATTACCATATCATCTAACACGGTGGACTTTCACTTAACAGCTCAGCGACATAGATGAGGATAGCATGGCTCCCCAAATCTATGATCCAAAGATGAAGGAAGTCACCGTCGTATCCGACAGCGATGTTCCGTTGTCGCGAAAGCGGAAGAGCTCCACGTCTGACGCTGGCGACGGAGGCAAGAAGAAGAAGGCGGAGGGTGGATCCTCCAAGAAGACTACTGCCGCCCTGGAGGCAGAGAAAAGAAAGGTTACCGGGATCCCCTTTGCCAAAGCACCCCCTCTTGTGTAAGCTTCTTTCTCTCCGACATTGTCCATTGTCTGTCTTATTCCCATACTTATGCAATTTGCACGTTTCAGGAACAAAGCCACTACTAGTCTGAAGAAGACCTCCAAAACTTTGGGGGATTCTAAAAACATTAAGGATATGTTGCAACGTGACGTGTCTTCCCACGCATCTCCCGCCATCGCTCCTGTCACTCCCATCGCCAAGCCCGCGTCCGCTCCGACAAGCTCTCAAGCCAAAGAAACATCTGGCCCTTCCGCCATGGAAGTGGACTCAGGTGCCTCCATTGAGCTTGTTGTTATCGGCGAACAGGCGACTCAGGAAAGTGCCGCAAACCAAATGGCTGAAGCTCCGGCTAAGGATGCCAGCGATAGCGGTAAGGCGGTGGTGGCAGGCGGTACGGCTGTCGAAGGCAACACCTCCGCACCCAAGAAGACCATAGAGTTTCCAAAGATAGTCTATCCGGTACTTACGCCGGGTAGCACTGCTCTGTTTCCTGGTGCGGTGCCGACATCTCCAACGTGCGGTCTCGAGGAGCTTCTCCGGCAAGCAGGAATCTTGCAAGGAAACAGTGCATCCTTCAGCGAGTTTCTGGCTGAGAGTGCTACCAACCTCAAGATCATTGCACTTGTAAGTTTTATTTTCCTTTTGCATTTCATATGAGTTTCGCACTGTAGCCCCCGAGGATTTAGACGGAAAACCATAGGTCTTTGCATCTAAATGCTCTAAGGGTGACTAAGCTAGAAAACTTCTCACTGTAGCCCCCAATCATATAGTTTGAATGAATTATTCCGACTAGATGCTTTAAGAGTAGCATACGCAATGTTTATAAATTTCGATACTGTAGCCCCAAGCTTCTAGTTGTAACTGAATTAGTTTCGACTAGATGCTTAAAGAGAAGCTAAGCATACATCTGAGTTAAAAACTTTATACTGTAGCCCCCAAGCTTCTAATCGAAAACTGAATTAGTTCTGACTAGATGCTTAAAGAAAGACTAAGCATATTGCTAAGTTAAAAAACTCTCGCTGTAGCTCCCGAGCGT
The DNA here is from genome assembly GCA_023614405.1 of Avena insularis. Taxonomy (NCBI): domain Eukaryota; kingdom Viridiplantae; phylum Streptophyta; class Magnoliopsida; order Poales; family Poaceae; genus Avena; species Avena insularis. Next base: position 1,827,180 of record CM042691.1, read on the forward strand.
CTAGGTGGAAATTCTCCGGCTAGATGCTCCAAGTAGACCAAACAACATTTAACTTTCTTCTTTCCACAGAATGAGAATGCTCGGAGGGGCGTCGCCAACGACAGGTACCAGAAGATGCGCGCGGACTTGGAAGCTGAAAAGGGTAAAACTGCCTTCTTGAAGGAACATATCATCAAGAGCAAGCGTATGTTTCTCCTTTCTTTTTCGTATTCCGGCTTGGTCTTGTGCCAACATTCTCCGAGTACTAATTGTGTACTGTTCTTTCTCCGACTTTGCAGAAGCCATCTCCAAGGCTAAGGATATTGTTGAGCAATCCAAGCATATTCAACAGCTGGATAGCAAAAACAAGATCCTTAAGGAGAGGGAGGAGATGCTGAAAATGCATGAAGACTCAATGAAAGCCATGCAAGACTCCGCCAGTGAGGAGATGAACCGTTTGAAGGAGGAAATCGCGATCTTGAAATAGCAGAAGAAAGCTGCTGATGAGCAAAATCAACGCCATCATGAAGCGTACAAGATCCTCCGACAAGAACGGGACTCCATGGCGGAGACTCTCCAGCAAGTTGAGCTTAGCATCTTTAGTAAGTGATTCTCCATCTTGGACTTCTGTAAGCTAGATACTCTGAATATTTGAACTCATGCGCTTCTTTGTCCGAAATTTGCAACTCCTATGGGTTTAACCCGATCGCCTCCTCCGCCAAAGGAATGCATGGTCCTTGCCGGCAACTTTATCAACACCGCCATCACGCATACCAAAGAGATTGCCAAACCCTTCCAGATTAACATCAAGGCAGTGGATTCTGTGACAAAGTTCTCGGAGATCCTGCGTCGAGCCCCCAAGCGTATCTCAAGCTGGAAAGCTTCATGTGCACGGGCCGGCGCCAGGATGGCATTATCAATGGTGAAGGCACACTCCGAGAATGCCGACATTGACATGGTAACCTCCGGTATCCTCGACGTAGGCGACGAAGGCCAAAAGATAAACCACGAATCTATCTTGGTATCGCTCGCGGGTTATGACACCAGATTCGCCGAGTTTGTCGACGTTAACGTCTTTGTCCCCCTGAAAACCATTGAAGACAAAAGCCAAAGCTCTTCCGAGTCCCTCAATACTGCCGACTTCGAGGGAGGTGACTCTCCTGCTGCCGATGCTGCTGCTTCCAAGTCGCCTGCGCCAGAGGAATAAAAATAACTTGTAATATTTGTTTCCTCTGTAATGCGTTATGTGTAAAAAACTATGTGTTAACTTAAGACGGAAAACAATGGTGTATGTCCTTCTACTTAAGAACTAGTTCCAGCATGGATATATTTTTAAGGAAGTGTTGGCTTACCATTACTTTGGTTTTTTATGCTTGACCTTTCGTGAGTCAGAAGACTCATTGTCTAAACCATGCGCCCAGGCGATGATGCCCAATGGCACCATCAATAACCTAAGCACAAAATCGTTGACAATAAGTGCCAAAAGTCACTACTCCAGAATCCACGTAAAAACGACAAAGAACGTGTATACCAGAAAACTTAAGCTAACGCCCGTAGGCGGAATTTTCACAAGTGCAATCACAAAACTTGTGCATAGTGGTTTTATACGATCCAAAAATGAACACTAAAGGAGGTAAAAGACTCAGAAATATGAGTGAACCAGAGAGCTTTATTTGATTGATCATATAAGAGATACACAATAGATAAAAAATACTAAGTGTAGAAAGGACGTAGATGTGCTATGTTCCATGGCCGATCAAGCTCCGGGTAGTCATCATCCGGGTCACGTCGCTTACGCTTATGATCCTCATTGGGTCTATCCTTCAGTTCACGATTGTCAACGAGGTAGTAAGACCCATTGAGTAGCGCCTTGCTTATGATGAACGGTCCTTCCCATGGCGGGGATAATTTGTGTGACTTCTTCTACTTAAGTCGGAGCACCAGATCCCCCTCTTTAAACGAGCGATGCCGAACGCGGCGACTATGGTAGTTGCGTATCTTCTGCTGGTAGATGGCGGATCTTTGGCATGCCAAAACGCGCTCCTCCTCGAGAAGATCCACATCTAGGCGTCTGGATTCTTCAGCGTCATCTTCGTCGTAGGCGGCAACCCTTGGTGCATCGTGAAGTATGTCGGAAGGTAGGATGGCTTCTGCTCCATATACCATGAAGTAAGGGGTGTAGCCGATGGATCTGTTGGGTGTAGTTCATAAACTCCACAGCACAGACGGCAATTCTTCCACCCAGGCTCCAGCTGCTCTATGTAGCGGTGCCTCAAGACGTGGCTTGATTCCCTGCAGAATTAATCCAGGCTCGCTTAACCTGACCATTGGACTGTGGGTGTGCCACAGATGCAAGGTCAATTCGGATGCCCTTCTCCCAACAATAAGCCCCCACTTCTCCGAGTGACAAGTTGCTGCCGTTGTCAGTGATAATGCTATGTGGGAGACCAAATCTCACCACTAGATCTTGGACAAACCTAAGGGCAGTTGCCCCGTCAAGCTTTATAATGGGTTTAGCTTCTATCCATTTAGTGAATTTATCAACTGCTACTAGAAGATGCGTAAATCCACATGGTGCCGTTTGTAACGGTCCCACCATGTCTAGCCCCCAGACTGCAAACGGCCAAGTTATTGGTATTGTTCGTAATTCTTCAGCAGGAACATGTGGTTGTCAGGCATACTGGCATCCCATGCATGTCTCAACCAACTTGTCGGCGTCCGCCTTCGCGGTTAGCTAGTAGAATCCTTGCCATAAGGCTTTCGCGGCCAAAGATCGGGGAGCGGCGTGATGCCCGCAATCTTTGAGATCGATTTCGCGTAGGATTTCAATACCATCTTACTGGGAAACACACTTAAGGTATACACCAGTAGTGCTTCTTTTGTAGAGCTGTCCATTGATTATGGTATAGCCCTTTGCTCGATGTACTATTTGCCGTCTTTCGACTTTGTCGTCGGGCAAAGTTCCATGTTCGAGATATTCCATGAACGGTTTTTCCCAAGCCGGAGGGACCTTTGCCATCATGTGGATGAAAGAGTCTACTCTCTCCGGGTTGTTGATGTCTGCTCCCATCATGGATGGTGTCCATAGATGGTCCAGGAAAACTCCAGGCGGAATTCACTTGCGCCCTGATCCAATCTTAGACAGCAGATCAACCGCCTCGTTTTGCTCCCTAGGTACATACTTGACCTCGTATCCCAAGAAGCTCTTGGCTATCTCGTCCACTTCGTCTCGATATGCCGCCATCATAGGGTTCCGCGCATTACAGGTGCCAGCCACCAGCTGGGCAACCAAGTCAGAATCTCCACAGCAAACTATGCGCTTGATGCCAATATCCTTGGCTACGCGTAATCGTGAATGAGTGCTTCATACTCCGCCATGTTGTTTGTAGCCTCGAAGTGGATCTACAGAACATAGTGTAGCTTGTCCCTAGTTGGTGAATGTAGCAGTACACCAGCCCTCGAGCCGTTGAGTAGCTTTGATCCGTCAAAGTGCATCACCCAGTATTCTGGTTCCGGCAATGGGGTAGCATCTAGCATCTCCGTCCAATCTGCGATAAAATCCGCCAAGGCTTGTGACTTGATAGCGTCGCATCTCTTATAGGTGATCTCGAAGGCGGCAATTTCAATGCCCCACTTCGCGACCCTTCCTATAGCGTCACTATTGTTTATGATGTCGGACAGTGGAGTCTTGCTCACTACTTTGATTGGGTGCTCCTGGAAATAGTGCCTCAGCTTCCAAGAAGCAAGGAATACTCCATAAGATATCTTTTGGTAGTGCGGGTAATGCTGCTTGGATTCCGTCAAGACCTTGCTTACGTAGTAAACTGGTCGCTGAGCTCCGTGTTCATAGCTTGGTTCCTTCCACTCTACCACGACGACGACGCTGATTACCCGGTTGGTGGCCGCCATGTAAATTCACATGGGTTCTCCAGGCTCGGGTGCTGCAAGGATGGGCGATGAGGAAAGTGTCTTCTTGAGCTGCTTCAATGCTGCATCTGCTTCGTCTGTCCACGTGAATTTGTCTGCCTTCTTCAGCAACTTGTATAGCGGCAGAGCCTTCTCTCCAAGTCGGCTGACGAACCGACTAACTGCTGCAACATAAACCGTTAGTCGTTGTATGCCCTTGAGGCATGTCGTACGGTTTATGTTTAAGATGGCCTTGATTTTCTCCGGGTTGACCTCGATTCCATGCTGGGAAACAATGAAGCCCAACAATTTGCCGGCTGGAACCCCGAAGACGCACTTCTTAGGGTTAAGCATCATGTTGTATTTCCGGAGATTATCAAAGGTTTCTTTTAAGTCGGAGATTAAGTCATTTGATTTTTTAGACATCACCGCTAAATCGTCCACATAGGCGTGAACGTTCCGACCAATTTGATCGTGTAGGCAACGCTGTATTGTCCGCTGGTACGTGGCACCTATGTTTTTATCCCAAAGGGAATCGAGACGTAGCAAAACGTGTCGTAGGGTGTAGTGAACGAAGTGGCCAATTGGTACGACTTCCTCATCTTGATCTGGTGGTATCCTGAGTATGCATCGATAAAACACAAAAGTTCCGAGCCAGCCGTCGAATAAATGACTTGGTCAATGAGAGGCAAAGCAAATAGATCTTTGGGACATGCTTTGTTCAAGCCGGTGTAATCAACGCACATTCTTAATTCTTTGGTCCCCTTTTTGGGGACAAGTACAGGATTGACCACCCATTGGGTGTGAAGGACTTCTCGGATAAAACTAGCCTTAAGTAACCTAGCTATCTCTTTGCCTATGGCGCGTCTCTTCTCATCTCCAAAGCGTCGTAGAGGTTGCTTCACTGGTTTGCATTTTGGATCAATATTCAAGCTGTGCTCGGCAAGTTCCCTAGGTACACCTTTCATGTCGGCAGGTTGCCAGGCAAAGATGTCCCTATTCTCACGGAGGTACTCGACGAGCGCGCTTTCCTATTTGGGATCCAGGTTCATCCCAATGGCGGTGGTCTTGGAGGCATCGCCTACCACAAGTTCCACCGACTTGGTTTCGATGGCGGCCTTGAATGCTGGGGCAGAGTCAGAAATTTGTTTCTTCGACGCGGGCATCTCTGAGGCATCGACCTTGCTCTGGATCTCCTTGAATTCGTCGCTGTAGAGGACAGCTTCCGTGTAGGCTGCTTCTCCAATCTCGCAGTCCCTTGCCTTTGCAAAGCTTCCGGATACGATGATGACACCGTTTGGTACGGGTATCTTGAGTTTGTTGTAGACTAAGCATGGCTTGGCCATGAAAGTGTGGAATATGTCGCGGCCGAATATGACGTGGTACACGCTCTTGAAGGGGACCACCTCAAAGGTCATGCGCTCTTGGCGGTAATTATTAACATCACCAAAGGCGACTTGAAGTGTGATGCACCCAAGGGACCGAGCCTCCCGACCAGGAACTATGCCGTGGAAGATGGTGTTGGTCCGCCTTAGGTTTGCCTCCGTCAAGTTCATCTTCTGCAGTGTATCCAGGTACATGATGTTGATGCTGCTTCCACTATCCACCATACATTTGGTGAACTCATTGCCGTCAATCAAGGGGTTGATGACCATGGCGTATTGGTTCTCCATAGGGATGAGGTCTGGGTGATCCTTCCTGTCCCAAGTAATTGGAATCTCCGACCAGCGTAGGTATTGGGGAACTGGGGGTAGAGTAGCCATCAGGATCCTCATAGAGGTTTTTTGTTGTCGGACGGTGGGGGTGCCAAGGAAAGTGTGGAAAACTATCGCCTTCTTCTCGAAGGGGTTCTTTCCTTTGCCGTCGGTCTTGGCGGTGTGCCTGGGGTCAACGTCCTCGTCCATCTCACTTGAATCCTTGGAATCCTCCTCCTTCTTCTTCCCCTTGCCCTTGCCTCGCGGTCTGTTCTTTTGACTTCGCTTGTAGCCGAACTCCGGGTCCTCCTTGAGGTCGTTGACGAACTTGCAGTGTCGATTGGTGTGAGTGTCTTTGCCGTTGACATCGAGGTGTACGAGGTACGGGATATCGCGGTACTCCTCGTAGGTTTGGGGAACACGGAGCACTGCCGAGGTAGTTTCACTTCCTCGCTGCTATCCACGACCAGGTCCCCGCCCTCGGCCACGTTGTCCGCCATCACCTTGTCCTGCAAAGGTCATGGTGACCATGTCGGGAGTTTGCTTTTCTTCTGGTGCGGTTTTCCGCTTTGTGCTGCTGTTCCTCCGAGCTTGAGTTGGAACGGCTGTTGACGGCAGGGAACCGCGAGCATCGTTCTCGACAGCTGCGAACTCACTGGCCAACTGAATCATCTGATTCAAATCTATATGGTGATTGTCCTGCAAGCGCTTCAGCTTATGTCGGAGCAACGTGCCTCTTTCCAACCCATCATGAAGGCGGCCATGGCGGTCTGAGCGTGCACTCCTGCGCAGGAATTCTTCATATCCATCCAACGGGAGAGGTAGGCACGAGATGTCTCGTATTTCTCTTGCACGCACCGCTGTAGATCGCCAACAGTGCAGGGACGCTTATACGTACCCTCGAAGTTCTTGGTGAACGCTTCTTACATGTCCAACCAATTGCAGATGGATTTCTCCAGCAAGTCATCAATCCATTGACGGGCTGTGCCCGCTAACATCAATGGGAGGTACTTGACGGCAACATTGGGGTTACCCCCGGCGATCTCCACCGTGTTGCCATAATCCTGCAACCATGTAGCTAGCTTAGCAGTGCCATCATAGGGCTTGATGGTCTTATCAATCCGGAAACTTTTGGGGTAAGTTGCGGACCGTATCACAGGTCCAAAGCAACGTGGTCCCAGGTATGGTCCTTCTCGGGCCTCGTGGATCTTGTCTATCCGCGAACATGCGTCGTATGGCTCCTGAAGGGAATATGCCCGAGAGGCAATAATAAAGTGGTTATTATCGTATTCCTTGTTTATGATAAATGTTTATTTTGCATGCTATAATTGTATTAATACGGAAACGTTAATACATGTGTGTTTAATAAACAAAAGGTAGTTCCTAGTTATGCCTCTCTTATAAACTAGCTCGTTGATTAACAAGATGATCATAGGTTTCCTGATCATGGACATTGGATGTTGTTAATAACGAGGTCACAATATTAGTGTAATGGTGTGATGAACATTCATCCGAAGTATAGCATTACAATCAAAGTCATTGAGTTTATATTGCTATAACAACTTACGAAGTGATCCTAATCCTTAGACCATGAGATCATGTCAATCACTAACACCGTAAGAGTTTCTTGATAACATCAAACATCACACCGTAATAGGGTGATTATAAAGATGGATTCAGAACTAATAAAGTGTTATGTTGAGGACCATGGATCGAGAGTGGAATTTGTTCATCCCGATGACGGATAGATATGCTCTGGGCCCTCTCGGTGATATCACATTGATTAGCTTGCAAGCAAGTGATTTGATTACTAGAATGTTATATCACGGGAATGAGAAAAGAGTACATGTCAGTAACGAGATCAAACTAGGTATGGAGATACCAATGATCGAATCTCGGACATGTAATATATCACGAAACAAAAGGATTAAGATACTAGCGTAAAAGGTTCCGACGATCACAAGAAAGTCATCGTTGAATGTGTGGGAGTCAGTATGGGTCTCCAGATCCCGCTTCTGATTATTGATCTGAGAGGGGTCTCGATCATGTCCGCATTATTCGCGAACCGTAGGGTGACACACTTAAGAGACACCGACATCCATTTGGAGCAAAAGTTTCATGCCGAAAAGAATAACAAGCGCAGGAATTTATTTCACTAGATACCGAAACAGGTTTTCGGGTGAAATTGCATAAAGTGGTTATGCATGTGAAATGGAATTCTAGCAAGGGGTTATTTGTGAATGTTTGTCATTAAAGTAATTGACAAAATTATGAATAAAATAAAAGAGTTTTATTTAATGAGAGTTTGCATTAAATTTGGTGGAAATTTAATGGGAATTTGAGTGGACTTTTGAGTGGAGGAAATTTAAAGGGCATTTTGTGAGTGGAGTGTCCACCCACATGAATGAAGGAGGGGAGGGGGCAGCCCCCCATGGCCGGAGGCCACCCCTTGGGTGCCCCCCTCCTCCTATAAAAGGAGCCCCCCTCCTCACTTGTCTCTCACACCTCCTCGTGAAGGATCTCTCTCCCCCTCTAGAATTTATTCCCCATGGTCTCGGACTAGCGAGATACATGTTCCCGGTGGCTTTTCGGCAAGAAAGAGTTGTGCTTCCGCTGCATCGCTAGAGCGAGGAGGCGGAGGTTGCTTGGTGCCTCGAACGTGTGTGCGAGCACGGATGCGCTGCTGTTTTGCGGCGCTAGGACTTCCTCTCGATCTTGAGATCGGCAAGAGATCGTCTACATCAACCACGAGTTTGGACTCGTTAAGCTTTGTCGGTCTTAAAGGGTATGTTCTCTACGGATATACATCCGCCCGTTGTTTGTATCTAGTAGATAGATCTTGGTACATAGTTGTTCCCATCGTAGGAATTTTTTTGTTTTCTATGCTGTGAACCCTACAGTGGTATCAGAGCAAGGTTCTATGCGTAGATGCTTTACACGGGTAGTACACATATGAGTATGTGGGCGATGATGATCATTTTATTGCTTCTTTGTTGTACTTTGGATATTGGTGGCATAGTGGGATGAAGCGGCCCGGACAAACTTTAGATGTCCTCGCACATGAGACCTGTTCCACGCTTGACATGCAACTAGTTTTGCATAAGTGGCTAGCGGGTGTCTGTCTCTCCTACTATAGTTAATATCTAATTTGCAACGAGTTGTCAACAATTTGGTTATCCTCGTTGTGGTTCATGTTCGTAGGTAAGAACGGTTCTATCTTCGAAAGCCCTAAGCCACGTAAAATTTGCAATGGATAAATTAGAGGCGTCTAGTTTAGATTGTTGCTGGGCTAGTGATATGATATGGTGATGTTGTAAGTAGAAGTATGAGATGATACTCTTACAACACACATAACGTGTAATCTCCATAGACCTTGGACTTACACATATAGGTATGATAGTGATCATACCACGGTGCACATGATGGAGATCATATGCGGGAACCATATCATTTCACTTATTAACATGTGATGTTTGATTGCATCTTATATTGCTTGTTTGGCATTTTATTAGCATAATAAGATGATCCCTCATTTAGATATCAAGATAAAAATGTGTTCTTCCTTAAGTATGCACCGACAATGTTTCGTCGCTTCAAGACATCACGTGATGGTCGGGTGTACTTGAATCCATGAGCATATCTCGGGTGTAAGACAGTTACACACGCGAATACTAAGGTTCTTACTTGACGAGCCTAGCATGTACAGACATGGCCTCGGAACACGGACCGAAAGGTTAAGCATGATTCATATGTTTTTGATATGATGACCATATGGATGCTCGCCTTTGAAGCTATACCGACTCACGTGATGATCGGACTTGGTGTAGTGGATTTGGTTCATGTAATCACCAAAAAGACACGAGGGATGTCGTTTTTGAGTGGGAGTTCATTTCTAATTTGGATTAGTAGAACTCAATTTATCATAAATTAAATCAAAGTGAATTTGCATAATTTGTTGTAGTCATTGGCATTCGTTCACCACCTTATGCATAGTTGTAATTGAGATAATAGAACTATAGAATTCTGGATATATACTTTACGAACTAGTATCGTATTGTGTTGAGTGTCAATCTAAAGTTTAAAGTCCTATTGCAAACTTTCAGCAAACTCTATTTACTCCGTGAAATTTAATAGTTGGTATTAAATCGAGAGTAACAATTCCAGCGTTAGTATCTTATGTATCATGTTTTGCCTCCATGATTCTTGATTGTTTTAATATCAAGTTTATCTAGGAGCTGAAAGAATTATTTCAGAAACCATCATGTGTGGCAGATATAACGATATCTGAAACAATGTTTTGGTTGCAATATGATAGAGTATAATATATGTTCTCATATTGGATGAGAATTTACGAAGGTTGGAGATGCTAGACATCCTAATCATCCAAAAGGGTTTTGGAAAGTAATGTTATACTCATGATTCGCCTTTATAAGCTACATTAGCTTGATCATGAAAGTCGTCATGATAAGGATGAATAGAAGATGTATGTAAAGTGTTTACTACGCTAAAATATTACTAAAGAATGGATTTTGAAAGAATATCGATCATTTTGATGATGGTGATCTACTTCAAAGTGCAAGTCCAAAGGTATTATTATTTGAATATACACGCTTTGGACTATGTGTCATGTATATGGCGCCACTTTTGATGTTGATAGATTCTTTTAAAAAGGAAAAGGAAATGCTGAAAGAGAATCTATAAAATATATTTGGCAGAAAAGAAAAGATTGGAAATATCCAATTTAGGTATATATATATGATATACATGTTATGGTTGTATTCTTTGCTTGTTAAACAATGTGGTTCTTGGGTATTGGATACCGAATTGGTTGGTATGAAATTTCATACGGAACGACGCAATTCATAAACCACAATGGCCTAAATAACTAGCAAGAGAATATGTGATGATGTTCATCGAAAACAAACAAACCGTTGTTTGTATTTCTCGTTGACATCAAAGCTTGACTTCAAGATTTGTTTTAATAATTGTTATTTGAATCAGGTATTATGAGAACAAAGGTTGTTCAAATAATTACCGTATTCCATATAAGATGGATGATTTACAAATCTAGTTGGAGAAATCACATCCATAACACCTAATGCTAAAATGTCGCAAGACAAATGATTGGAAGATCACTTACGAAGTGACATCGCCGTTTAAATTATATTGGAAAGAAAACATGAAGAATCTCCATATTCATGGATTTTTGGAGTCTTTGATTTGATCAACTGACGCTTGTGAGACTTTCCACATGATAATTAAAACTTCGTTCAAAGGCCAAAGAAGAACGAACGACTAAATTATTGGAATTTATACATATCGATGTATGTAGTCCATTATGTATAATCGTAAGCGATGGATTTCAACTTCATATGCTTTCTCCAGAAATTTGAGTGAATGTTCACTTAATGAGAAAGAAGTATGAAATATTTTGAAAATGTTTCAAAGACTTTCAAGATGAAGTGCAAAATCATTATAACAAGAAAATAAATGGTTTATGATTTTATCATAAGGGATTTGTTTGAGTTACAAGTGTAACAAGAAAATAAATGAATTATGATTTTATCATAAAGGGATTTATTTGAGTTGCAAGTTTAGCAAAACACCTCGATTTACATCTCCCGAAACACCATAGGAGTATGGAGTGTTTGAGATTTGTAATGAAACCTTTTTGACATGGTTAGATCAAAGGTGTTATTTATAAAACTGCCATTATGTTTTAAAAGATTAAAGCTTTAGAGACTACCGCTTTTACACTGAAAAGAGCTCCATCTTGATCCGTTGAAATGACACCATGGAAGTTATGGTTTGGGGTAAAACCCAAGTTGTCATTTCTTAAATTTTGGTATGCTAAACATAAGTAAGATGTTTACAACCGAAGTCGGATGAGCATGTCTTTGTAGGTTATTTCGAATAACAATTGGTTATTCCTCCATAACACCAAGGACAAAAGGATTTGTCGCTTGAAACGTGAAGTTTCTTGAAGAAGGAATTTTTCATAAATGTTAAGTGGGAGGACAATAGAACTTTGATAAGGTTAACGAACCTTAGCTATATGTGCTGAGTTAGCAGACCGAAAATGTTCCGGAGGCAGCCAGAATGCTCATGGATTACGTGCCTCAAAGGTTGCGGTCACAGAGGTCTAAAGTTCCTATTGAACCAAGAAGGTTGGATAAACAATCAAATGATTAAGATTTGAGAGTAAATCATTATTGTTTGACAATGATGAACCGACTATATGCAAAGAAGCGATGATGGGTCCTGGCTCCGTCAAATGGCTTGAAGCCATAAAATCCGTGATAGTTCCATACACGAGAAATCAAGTTTTGAACTTGGAAGACCCTCCGGAAAGGTGTAAAAACCTATCGGTCGTATTTGGATCTATAAAAGAAACAGACATGGATGTTTCACATCTATGAAATAGTCGACATGTTGTAAAGTATTTTACGATAATGTTCAAGGAGTTGACTATGACAAGATTTGATCTTTCATAGCGATATTTAGTTTGGACGGATTAAAGTAGCAACCACTACATATAATTTGGTATATGGTAGATGAATAAACAAAACAAAGTTCTTTTAATAGAATGGTTACCTAGGACGTGTACATGACACGATCCAAAGGGTTTTGTTAATTCAAAGGATGCTAAAAGGGGCATGCAAACTTCAATTGTTGAAGTAAGCATCGCGAAGTTGGAATCTTCACCATGATGAAAAATGAGTTTTTCATCAGGAGACGATGAAGATGCTTGCATTTGCAAGAAATTAAGTGGGAGCACTGAGACATATTTCTAATACATTATGTGGATGACATCTTGTTGATTGGAAATGATGTATCTTTTATTGACAAAGGTTAAGAATTTCATTTCGATGAAAAACTTAGGAAAAACCCGAATATTTAGCGTGAATGTCTATAGTGGATAGACTGTGACGCCAATATGGTTGTGCCAAACGTACATATATGAGATATTAAAGGAGTTTAATATAGAAACGACAAGAAATAGTTCTTGTTGCATGGAAAGGAATTGAATAAAGATTCAAGTGTATTGACACTTGATAAGTGAAACAAGATTCAAGTGCTTTGACACTTGATGAGTGAAATCACGAGAATGTTTTGATCAATCATACCATGATATGTACACATCCAGATATGTCCTATGCTCTAAGTGTTATGAGCATACCGAATGAATCATAAAATGATCATTGGACTATAGTAAGGATATTCTTATGATCTTTTGGAAGAACTAAGAATATATTTGTGTAGAGGTGACAAACAATTACAAATAGTTCATTGTAAAGCGTTACATTGATACTAGTTTTGTCGCAAGATACAAATTAAGATTATCTCAATTTAAACTATGAGTGGCACAATGAAATGGAAAGGAGTTTCCATGATGGATTTGGAAGAGTTCCAAAGTTAAGACATTGTGACGAATACTACAACAAAAGGCTAAGTATATGACTTCTATAGTAGCAGCAAAGGAGGGAATTTGTGTCAAGTAGTTTGTTATCAAACTAAGGTGTGGTTCGCAACGGGCTAACACTAAAGATATATTGTACGACAATAGTATAGACATGATTTAACCCCAAGGAACTAAAGGTCTCATCAAAAGACCAAATTTATACAATGCCATCTCATTGGAGAATGAGTGATGCGTGGAGACGCAAAGACATGCAAATACACACGGACCTGAAAGCGTCAGATCCGCAGATTATGTTAACCACTTGCAATTGCGTATATGGAACACGAGAAAGCCATAGGTGTTCAATACGCAAAGTTTTCAAACTAGATTATTGTCTCTAGTGCAAGTGGGAGACTGAAGGGAATATGCCCGAGAGGCAATAATAAAGTGGTTATTATCGTATTCCTTATTTATGATAAATGTTTATTTTGCATGCTATAATTGTATTAATATGGAAACGTTAATACATGTGTGTTTAATAAACAAACGGTAGTTCCTAGTTATGCCTCTCTTATAAACTAGCTCGTTGATTAACAAGATGATCATAGGTTTCCTAATCATGGACATTGGATGTTGTTAATAACGAGGTCACAACATTAGTGTAATGGTGTGATGAACATTCATCCGAAGTATAGCATTACGATCAAAGTCATTGAGTTTATATTGCTATAACAACTTATGAAGTGATCCTAATCCTTAGACCATGAGATCATGTCAATCACTAACACCATAAGAGTTTCTTGATAACATCAAACGTCACACCGTAACAGGGTGATTATAAAGATGGATTCAGAACTAATAAAGTGTTATGTTGAGGCCCATGGATCGAGAGTGGAATTTTTTCATCCCGATGATGGATAGATATGCTCTGGGCCCTCTCGGTGATATCACATTGATTAGCTTGCAAGCAAGTGATTTGATCACTAGAATGTTATATCACGGGAACGAGAAAAGAGTACATGTCAGTAACGAGATCAAACTAGGTATGGAGATACCGATGATCGAATCTCGGACATGTAATATATCCCGAAACAAAAGGATTAAGATACTAGCGTAAAAGGTTCCGACGATCACAAGAAAGTCATCGTTGAATGTGTGGGAGTCAGTATGGGTCTCCAGATCCCGCTTCTGATTATTGATCTGAGAGGGGTCTCGATCATGTCCGCATTATTCGCGAACCGTAGGGTGACACACTTAAGAGACACCAACATCCATTTGGAGCAAAAGTTTCATGCCGAAAAGAATAACAAGCGCAGGAATTTATTTCACTAGATACCGAAACAGGTTTTCGGGTGAAATTGCATAAAGTGGTTATGCATGTGAAATGGAATTCTAGCAAGGGGTTATTTGTGAATGTTTGTCATTAAAGTAATTGACAAAATTCTGAATAAAATAAAAGAGTTTTATTTAATGAGAGTTTGCATTAAATTTGGTGGAAATTTAATGGGAATTTGAGTGGACTTTTGAGTGGAGGAAATTTAAAGGGCATTTTGTGAGTGGAGTGTCCATCCACATGAATGAAGGAGGGGAGGGGGCAGCCCCCCATGGCCGGCGGCCACCCCTTGGGTGCCCCCCTCCTCCTATAAAAGGAGCCCCCCTCCTCACTTGTCTCTCACACCTCCTCGTGAAGGATCTCTCTCCCCCTCTAGAATTTATTCCCCATGGTCTCGGACTAGCGAGATACATGTTCCCGGTGGCTTTTCGGCAAGAAAGAGTTGTGCTTCCGCTGCATCGCTGGAGCGAGGAGGCGGAGGTGCTCGATGCCTCGAACGTGTGTGCGAGCACGGATGCGCTGTTGTTTTGCGGCGCTAGGACTTCCTCTCGATCTTGAGATCGGCAAGAGATCGTCTACATCAACCACGAGTTTGGACTCGTTAAGCTTTGTCGGTCTTCAAGGGTATGTTCTCTACGGATATACATCCGCCCGTTGTTTGTATCTAGTAGATAGATCTTGGTACTTCCCATCGTAGGAATTTTTTTGTTTTCTATGCTGTGAACCCTACAGCTCCGGGCTTATTTTCTTCTTGTCAACAGGGGATGGGCTACGTGAACAACGCGGGCCTCCTCCGCCATGGTGATTGCTAGGTGGCGATGGAGGCGGAGGTGGCGGTGGGTTAGCCTTCTTGCTATTACCCTCCTGCGACGCCTCACGCTTGTCGCGGTTGCTTGTCGGACGCTGAGGGTCATGGCGCGACCTGCTCTTGTGTCCTTGTTGCACTCTCCGTCATGACAGGTCTGCTCCATGTTGTCGCGGATGACGATGCCACTCTGCCTTAGCGGGGGCATATCCGTACGACGGTGAGCCTTGGGGTCTTCGCGATGTCAGGGTGAGCAAGGTGGTGGCGATGGGCGACAAGGTTGGGCCTTACCTCCGTGATCGGAGGATATGGGGATAGCATACTTCCTATTGCGCGCATCCCTCCATCTTCGTTCTGATGAACCCGTGTGAGACCCGACATCAAGAGGAGATCTGTCCCTTGGCGGCTTATGCTGGCTAGACTGGCAAAATACTGGGTCAAACTCAAGCCTCTGAGAGGTGGCCTTTTCTTGCTGTTTTACCGCCTTGACCACTAGGTCATAGACCTGGTCCACCGCCTCAGGCGATCTATCCTGCTCCAGAAGGGTCTTGGCGACAGTGAGGTTGAGGAGAGGAGTGGGCATCACCTGCCTGCCTTCACTGTCAATGTATGGCTTGGCTTGTGCCGACTTCGGGGGAGCCCATCCTAGGTTTCGCTGTACACCAGGATCGTTGATGATGCAAGCCGGTGCTTTCTTGGCCTTGTGCTGCAGCAGCAGAGTCTTGTACTCGGCCTCCATTGCTCTAGCTTTCTCTATGGATTTCTGCGCATTGACCAGATCTCGATCTAGCTTTGTGCCTTGCTCCGCGATGGCCTGCGCTTCCTCCAGCAGCCATTGGCGCTTCTCGTCAAGCTGGGTCACGTTCCGAATATGAGCTACGGTCAGTGGCTCGACGAGGAGATTGCCGTACATTACTCTATCAGCTGGAGTGACTTGGGCAGCAGCAGACGTAGATGCCGGAGGCGGCAAGTTTGCGGTGTTGTTGTTGCTCGGGCCGGTATCGATTTCCTGCGGCTGTTGCACTGGGTTAGGCGGAGGGGGCATGACCTTTGCGCGATCATTGTCGGCAGCAACGAGTGGTCCCTTCCCCTTGTCCAGCGCTATAGGCGGAGCTTGTCCGGGTTGATCTTCATCCATCACCGTCCCAATGGTGACGAACATCTCTCGGGACGTGACGGTGTTGTTGGCCTGCTCGTCTCCCTGGTAATCCTCCTCCATCTCCTGCATGGCAGAGTCTATCTCCTCCGGGTTGAAATCTATCTCCTCTGAATTTGCACTAAAGTCGGCGTAAAGCGCGTCAATCACAGAGTCGGAGGGTGCCGGGGCTTCCTCGATGACGGGGGGTGGAGGTGCAACAGGTGCGACGATGACTGGAGGTGGAGGCGCTACTACGGCGATGGCAGTCGGAGGTGGTGGAGGCGGTTGCTAAGGTGGCGGCGCTTCGTCAATGAGCGCAAGATCTGCTTGAGCTGCCCCTTCGGCCTCCACGTAGCTGTTGACGGTGTTCACCATACTTTCGAAGGTGAGACGCCCTGAAGCTAACTGCCGCCTTAGAGAATGCCGGAGAAGCGTTCCCTGGTCCAGTCCTTTCACAAAGTGATACATAGCATCATCATTGGGGTAATGTGCCAGATCGACTCGTATACGGAGCCACCTGGCGAGGTAATCGCAGGGGTTTTCGCCCTCTCTCTGAACGCAACGCGCCAGATCGAAGATGGTAACCATGCCGACGAACTTGAATCTCTGTTGTCCAGACGCACGGGCGAAGCCGACGGACTTGCAGTGATCTTCCACCGTTATATCCTACACAGGGGCGGTTTGGGTGGGCCTTGAATTTTTCTGATCTTTGTCGGCAAACTCCGAGGAGAGATCCGACATCGATCCTTCCGTGAACGTATCCTGCCCGTAGGCGGTCCGTGCGGGTCTTTATGCTCCTCCGACTCCCAGGGAACTAGTGCCCGAGTCAGTTTTGCCAATGAAGATTTGGATGTCCCCGATAGGAACGATCGAACACCGCGTGGGGTTCGTTTTTGCCGGGATCTAGAACTCGTCGGGGGGACGATTGGAATGTTGCCGGAGAAGAGAACCCGACCGATGGCTACGGTTTCGCCGATTCCCACGAAGATCTTGGTCCTCGCCCGCTGAAGAGACTGAAGCGCCTCTGGCCCAACGGCGGGCGACAACTGTCGTGGTATTGCCGACGAGTACACCATGGAGGGGTCCTCACAGTGCGTGTTTAGAGACGTGGGGGAAGGCGGACGGTTGACGGGTACGAGGTAACACAACTTACCCACGTTCAGATCCCATAATGGTGGTGGAATCCTACTCCTGCTATAAATCACTATAATGGCAATACGCCGAGTTACAGAGATAGGTTCGCTGTGCGAGGTGACTAGAAAGTCTGAGATTGTTCTAAGTTATTGTGCCCTAAAGGCTCCCATAGGCCCGACTTATATAGTCGTCAGGTCCTAGGGTTACAGGGAAAAGTCCTAGCCGGACAGGTTACAGAGTCCTACACTGTCTATTACTAGTCTAGCGTGTCTTGTACTCCAAGGCTCCGGGTACGTTGGTGACTCCACCAGAGCCTTCCTTTATTCGGCATGGGCCTCCCTTCTGGATCCATCTAACTGGGCCGCCTAGAAGGCCATGGGCCATGCTACCAACTATGGGCCACCCGGGTTATCCGGATAGAGGACATGCTATGAGGATACCCATATAGCATATCCCCAACACAAGCGTGGGCACAAGGAGCGGCGGCACGGAGCGCGATGAATATGTGTGCGAGGAAGAAGCACACGAGGATGATGCTGAGCTGCCGTCTACACCTTGAGCGGGTGAAGGGTCTGGTGAAGATCAACAGCGTAGTACGCGTGGGTCGCCGCCACGGTAGTTGGCGAGGACAACATTGAAAGAGTAGCCATCCCACCACACGTGACGACCGAGTGCGTTCTTCTTCCCTAGATTGATGGTTCCCTCGAAGTACTTCACAACGGAATCCCTCTCTGCCTTGAACAACTCCGGCCAGAGGTCGGAGTTAAGGGCATAGGAAGGATTCGCCTGATCCGCCTCCAAGGGCTCCGCGCGCCGCCGGTGGACGAGGACCTCGAAGGCTAGCTTGCTAGTGGGGACCGGTAGCACAACAATGATGCCCTCACTTAGATGCCACCCGCTGGGCAGACGGTAGTCCGACAGGACTAGCAGACTGTAGCCAGCGACCTACTCGGAGAGATCTTTGTGCAGGAAGCGCCGTGAGGGCCGCATGGAAACTTGGCCGTTGCGCGCCATGGCAGTGGGTGTGGCGCAGGAGGAAGACAAAGAGCGCATGTAGGGTGGGGGCATGACGAGGTAAGCTTGGACAAAATTTTCTAGTGCGAGGCTTTAATCACCGGCGTGGGGATCCATGGCATCGTACCGGGGAGCTCATATCTGACCCACTTCCTTCTGATTCAACGGGAATTTGTCTTTTTCACCTGGGTAGACGGAAAGGTTTGAGATCCCCTGTTGGAACATTGTCCATGTAAGGTGTTCTAGTATTTTTAAAAAATGGGGTGGTATCATTTTGAATTATCCATTTAGTGGTTGCTTCACGAAACCCCTAGTTTTTTTGCACTCAAAAAATAGAAATGGCTTTTTGGTGCAACGAAAAGGAAAACTTCGTCCTACAACATTGTTCTCCATCTCATGATACACATGCATGCACAATATGGGCACATTATCACAAACTATGGCTTGATCTAACCATAACATTGGTCATTTGACCCGAAAGTCAGAAAACCTCAAATGAGATAGGTCAATTTGTGAAGGTTTTTTCGACATAATCAATATACCAACTTTAATATTTTTCCTTCCAACTATATGACACAATATTCCACCACGCGAAGGTCTCACATTGTTTCGATTATTTTTGAATTTTTTATGCCCGTTGTAAACTATCGACAAACTTTGTCGAACGGCGGGTATAAAGATTCTTAGCTCGGGGCAGAGCCTCGCTAATCTTGCGTTAGATCTCTGATGAAATAGCATATTGTGAACCTAAAAATATTTTTAAAAAAAAATCATGTGCCCGTAGTTCATATCTGATCCACTTCCTACTGATCCGGTATCAATTTGTCTTTTTCACCTAGGGTGGACGAAAAAGTTTGAGATCCCCTGTTGAGACATTTTCCATGTAAGATGGTCTTGTATTTTTTAAAAATGGGGTGGTAGAATTTTGAATTATCCATTTGGTGGTTTCTTCACAAAACCCTCCGTTTTTAGCTCAGAAAATGGAAAATGGCTTTTTGGTGTGACGAAAAGGAAAACTTCCTCCTGCAACATTATTCACCATCCCATGATGTACATGCATGCACAATATGGATACAATATCACAAACTATGCCTTGATTCTAGGCATAATATTGGTTATTTGACTCGAAAGTCAGGAAACCTCGAATGAGATAGATCATTTTGTGAAGGTTTTTTAAGACATAATCAATATACCAAGTTTGATATTTTTCCTTCGAACTATATGACAGAATATGCCACCACACAAAGGTTTCGCGTTGTTTCGATCAATTTTAAATTTTCATGCCTATTTTAAACTATCGACAAACTTTGTCGAACGGTGGGTATGAAGATTCTTAGCTCGGGGTGACGCGGCTCAGTTAATTGCAGAGCTTCGTTGGGAGACCCCAAGAGCAAGGTGTGATGAGAACAGCATCAAGTCTTCCCTCAGTGATGAAACCAAGGTTATCGAACCAGTAGGAGCAAGCAAACAACTCCAAGGTGTTGCTAACAACTCGGAATCCTGCACAACACAAACTCAAGACTTTGCCCCAACTTACAATGAGGTTGTCAATCTAACTGGTTTGCTGAAAAAAAGGTTTAAATGTATAGTGTGGAAGATAGTGGTTGCTTGCAGGAAGTAAACGGTAACAATAGATAATGTATCAATGGTAAAGATTAGGCCGAGGTCCACAGTTCACTAGATGTGTTCTCCTTAAGATAAATAACATGCTAGGTGAATAAATTACAGCGGGGAAATTGACAGGACTGAGCAAGCATAACAATGCAAATACTAGACATCATGATTCCTATGAGATTTGATTGGGCATTATAACAATATACATTGACCGTCATCCAACTGCATCTATGACTAATAATTCACCTTCAGGTTATCATCCGAACCCCCTCCAGTATTAAGTTGCAAGCAACGGATAATTGCATTAAGCAATGTGTGTAAAGTAAACAATACAATTGTTCCATGAACAAAAGATTGTTATTTTCTCCCTAACAGCAACATCACATCTACAACCTTAGATATTTCTGTCACTTCCCCAGATTACTAGAGGCATGAACCCACTATCGAGCATAAATACTCCCTCTTTGAGTCACAAGCATCTACTTGGCCAAGATAGCTACTAGCAACGAAGAGCATGCAAGATCACAAACAACACAAACATGATAGAATCAATAATTAATAAGACATGATAGAATCAATAATCAATCTGACATAGTATCTCAATATCCATCGGATCCCCGCAAACACAACATGTATGATTACAAATAGATGATCTTGATTATGAACGAAGCTCACAAGATCTAAACATGATAGCACAAAGGAGGAGAAACAACCATCTAGCTACTCTATGGACCCATAGTTTAAGGGTGAACTAATCACGCATCATACCGGAGGTTGGCATGGTGATGACGAAGGCCTTCGAGATGATCTCTCCCCTCTGGCAGGGTGCTGGGAAGAACTTCAGATCCCCCCGATCTAGGGACGATGGTGGCGGTGGCTACGGACTGTTTCGTGGAGATCTGATTGGGTCTTTAGGGTTTCTTCATCGGGGGGATTTTATAGGCGAAGAGGCGAGGTAGGAGGGCGGCCAGGGGGCCCACACCCTACCCTGGCGCGGCCTAGGGTGGTCCCGCGCCTGGAGGGTGTGGAGGCCTTGTGGCGCCCCTCGGTCTCTCCTCTAGACTTCGTGTTCGTTTCGGTAAAATATTGACTTTGTCTTTTGTCCCGTCCCATTCCGAGAATATTTCCTTACTAGCTTTTCTGAAACCAAAAACAACAGAAAACAGGCAACTCGCACTGTAGCAACTTGTTAATAGGTTAGTCCCAGAAAATGTATAAAATACCTCAAAGTGTAGACAAAGCATAGCAAAGTTGATACTAAACAAGCATGGAACATCAAAAATTATAGATACATTTACGACGTATCAAGCATCCCCAAGCTTAACTCATGCTCGTCCTCGAGTAGGTAAGTGATAAAAAGAATAATTTTTGAGGTGAGATGCACCATCACAATCTTGATCAAACCATTTTCAAGCATTGAAAGCTGGGATCAAAATACTCTAAACATGAGCATGAAAGATGTAGTTCTAACAATAAGACAAAGCAACTATGCTGCAACATGAAAAGATGCAAACAAAGATTCATCAATAACAATGCATTGAAAGAATTTTGTTTGTTTCACATATAGAAACATAGCATAGTGGCATTCAGCTTGTCCCTCATGGAGTAGCAAAACATAAATGCATAGGACACCTTCAAAGTTCATAAGGGTGACTAGATACAAATAGTTCAAGAACAAGTAATATCAACAATATGAATCAATCAATAATTTTTGGGACAATGCACATAAAACTAAGAATGAAAACTATGCTCTCTTAATTGGTGCATAAAGATAGAAGGTGGAGACTCAATATAAAAGTAGGAAGAAAGGCCCTTCACAGGGAAGCAGGGATTTCAAGTTTCATAAAGAGCTTCCAAAAATTATGGTACTTGTTAGCTGATACGTCGAAACGTATCTATAATTTTTGATGTTCCATGCTTGTTTAGTATCTACTTTGCTTTGTCTACACTTTGATGTGTTTTTATATGTTTTCTGGTACTAACCTATTAATAAGATGCCACAGTGCCAGTTGCCTGTTTTCTTCTGTTTTTGGTTCCAAAAATGCAGAAAATCAATATTCTCGGAATTAGACGAGACAAAAGCCAAAGTCAATATTTTACCGTGGGGAACACGAAGCCGGAATACGAGACGAAGAAGAGTCACCAGGGGGGCCACACCCCCTAGCCGCACAGGTGGGCACACCCTGCACTTGGGGGGTTGCAGCCGCCCTTGCGGCCCCCTGCCTCGCCTCTTCGCCTATAAAGACCCCCCCGATGCCTAAGCCCTAAGTACCCGATCAATATTCCACGAAACCGTCTGTAGCCGCCACCACCATCGTCCCTAGATAGGGGGTTCTAAAGCTCTTCCCGGCACCATGCCAGAGGGGAGATCATCCCAGAGGCCTTCTTATTCATCATGCCAGCCTTCGGTATGAAGTCTGAGTAGTTCCACCTTGGACTACGGGTCCATGTAGTAGCTAGATGGTTGTATCTCCTCCTTTGTGCTATCATGTTTAGATCTTGTGAGCTCCGTTCATGATCAAGATCTCATCTATTTGTAATCATGGATGTTGTGTTTGCGAGGATCCGATGGATATTGAGATTACTATGTCAGATTGATTAATGGTTTTGTCTTTTTGATTCTATCATGTATGTGTTGTTTATGATTTTGCATGCTCTCTGTTTCTAGTAGCTATCTTGGCCAAGTAGATGCTAGTGACTCCAAGAGGGGGTATTTATGCTAGATAGTGGGTTCATGCCTCTATTTAATCTAACGGAAGTGACAGAAATATCCAAGGTTGTAGATATACTGTTGCCACTAGGGAGAAAACAACGGTCTCTTGTTCATGGAACAAGTGGATTGTTTACCTTACACACTTTTCTTAAAGCAGTTATCTGTTGCTTGCAACTTAATACTGGAGGGGGTTCGGATGATAACCCGAAGGTGGATTTCTAGTCATAGATACAGTTGGATGGCGGTCTATGTATCTTGTTGTATTGCCCAATCGATTCTCATAGGATCATGAATGTCTAGTATTGCATTGTTATGCCTTGCTCAGTCCTGTCAATTGCCCTGCTATAATTTGTTTACCCAGCATGCCATGTTTGTTTATCTAAGGAGAACACCTCTAGTGAACTATGGACCCCGGTACAGTCTTTGCCATTGATACATCTTTCACTGTTACTGTTTACTTTCTGCAAACCACCATTACCTTCCACACCATACAGTTAATCCTTTGTTACAACAAACCGGCGAGATTGACAACCTCACTGTTCATTGGGGCAAAGTCTTGAGTTTGTTTTGTGCAGGTCTTCAAGTTTCTAGCAACACCTTTGAGTCGTTTCCTTCCTCCTACTGGTTCGATAACCTTGGTTTCTTACTGAGGGAAAACTTGTTGCTGTGCTCATCACACCTTACTCTTGGGGTCTCCCAACGAGGCGTTGACAACACACCCATCATCATTAGCTTTCAGCTCTCATTGCCCCTATCATAAGCATATTGAAGTGATTAAGGTTAAAGTGAACAAAATATGGAGTATATGCTTGACAAAGTATAAGTTGGCAATCTCATGTCCCTTGAGTACGAGGGCTGCTCCTCATGCTACTCAACTTTAGTTACCGGTAAGTTCTTGTCATAGTAAGTACATGTGTATCATAGAGAACCGCCAACGGGGTACCCCTTGCCCCATGACACAGGAGCTATCCCATATCAAAATGACAAGGCAAGCAAACAATAAGCATCTCAGCAATCTTCTTATTTACCATGGGAAAATGGTGCTTTTTTCTCTCTTTCCTATTTTCTCATCTTTTTTATTTTTCTCAATATCTTTTTTCTATCTTTTTTTTTTATAAATTGGCAATCTCATGTCCCTATAATACGAGGGCCGCTCCTCATGCTACTCAACTTTAGTCACCTGTAAGTTCTTGTCATAGTAAGTACATGTGTATCATAGAGAACCGCCAACGGGGTACCCCTTGCACATGATACAGGAGCTATCCCATAATCAAAATGACAAGGCAAGCAGACAATGAGCATCTCATCAATCTTCTTATTTACCATGGGAATATGGTGCTTTTTTCTCTCTTTCCTCTTTTCAATATGTCTCTTTTTTTATAATAAGAAAGCTTCATAGATGTCATTATGGTGATGCTGCAAGTTTCCACCATGATTAGGCATGGCTTAGGCTAGCGGCCCAGGCGTTTCTCTAACACACATACATAACTCCATGGACTTACAAGTTCCCCTTTTATTTCACACCGATGACATCCACAAACAAAAGATCATGATATCAACTAGGTAACATGTACATGTGCAATAATGAAAGCGTTCCCCGTGAAAACACGGTTCTGCTAATTCCAACATATAAGTGCAAGCATATACAACATAGATGACATAATGGTTCAAGTTTATTAGGGGCAAGAGAATAAAGTGTGCCATCAAGTTTGTGAGATCTTTAATCACTAATTTTCTCATAACAGGTTTAATTTGGAAGATAGATAAAACAAGAATATACTTGGAATGGTGTAACACACCATGAATAGGAATTTATAGTGGACACTTTGGAATAACTTGGTTTCTTGGGAGTTGGATGCATGAGTAGAGCTTACTCAATACAAGTGGAGGCTAGCAAAATACTGGGAGCGACCAACTAAGAGAGCAATAATGGTCATAATCATGCAAAGCAACAAAACATTACTAATCAAAGCATAATGTGGTACTACAAGTCAAAAACTAAATGATCATAGAGGCTAAGGTGACTGGTTCATAGTCATAACATGGTGTGAGCATGTGCCAAGTCAACCCAAACAAAGCATCAAATGAGAATACCACAATATTATGCTTTTGTATGCTAAAACAACGCATGATTCTTGCAAGGCACATTAAGCAATCTCAATTATTTGGAACAAGTCATACTACAGAAATAATCACTAAGCATAAGGTCAAAACAATATCTAGCATGACATGATAAAGGCTAAGTCACAGTCAAAGCAAACTCCTTTTTGTACTACTATAAGAAAGAACTTTCTACTCGTTTCAAACACCAATCAACTTATTTGAAACAACACGGCGAAAGAGGGGGTCCAAATACTTTATTCAAGCAGACTAAGCAAAGCAAACAAAAACCAAAACGCTCCAGGAACAACACAATAGTGCATGAAACAATAAAAATGAAGTATCTAGAAAGACCTGAGCTTTTTATTGATGAAGAAGGGGATGCCTTGGGCATCCCCAAGCTTTGACACTTGTACCTCTTGGATATTTCTTGGGGTGACACCGGGGTGGCATCCCCAAGCTTTAGCTTTTGTCCATTCTTCATCTCATTACATCATTCTCTCTCTACACCTGAAAATTTTCCTTCATACAAAACTTCACACAATCTTCATTAGCAACATTAGTGTATTCAAAAGATAATAGACCCTTGGGTTTAGCTTTAGAACAGCAAAACTTTCATTAAAAACACAATCTACTATAGCAATTCCTTCAAAAAGCTCAATTTTCCAAAAAGAACCCCAAAAGGAATCAATAAGAAGCAAATGCAAATAATGACAGAAATCTGTCAAAACAGAACAGCAGGTAGAAACCTATTTTTTCGAAGTCCTTCTGTTGCTCAAATCACAAAGTGTTGATCTAACGAAAGTTAGCTAACATACTAGGGGATTTATTCGTAAATTTTCAGATCAATCCGACTTACAGAGACTCCTCACGAATGTTTATGGTGGAGGACAGAAATCTGTTTCGGGACAACAACTTCCCAAATCTTACTTCCCTCTCATTAGAGTTCATTCTTGGCACAAAAAGCAAACAAAAAATATAAGTAGAGGTCATTACTGAATTAATAACTTCCAATACTCAAGGAAACTCTTGGGTTATCTCCCAACAAGTACTTTTCTTTAACGCCTTTAAGTTAGGCACAGAAAGTTTGAGAAGATGCTCACATAAGAAATATGAATTGAAGTAAAAGAGAGCATCAAGAAGCAAATTCAAAACACATTTAAGTCTAACCCTCTTCCTATGCATCGGAACCTTGTACACAAATAAATTCACAAAGATCAAAGTGACAAGCATAGGAAGATAGAACAAGAGTAACTTCAAAACTTTCAGCACATAGAGAGGTGTTTCAGTACCATGAAAAATTATACAAAAATATTTTCCTCTCTCATAATAATTTTCAGTAGCATCATGAATAAACTCAACAATATAGCTATCACATAAAGCATGCTTTTCATGATCTACAAACACATAATTTCTATCAAGCTCAAACATAGTAGGATTAAAACCTTCACAGGTTTTACCCAAAGTAGATATTTCAAAAGGATCCATAGGAACATAACATTCATCCTCCTTCCGTAAGCATGGGGGACAATCAAACAATATAAGAGGTAAAGAGTTACTCTCATTAGAAGGTAGGCATGGGTAGATCCATTCTTCCTCCTCTTGACCATCACTCTCCTCCTCTTTTTCTTCTAATGAGCTTTCAGTTTCAGCAATTTCTTCTTCCATAGGCTCCTGCAAGGCATTAGTATCTTCCATTTGTGGAAAGCACGTATTAAAATATTCAAAAATATATCCATTTTCTTCCTTGTAATTATCAAAGCAGAATTTAAGTATCTCATAAACCTCTTATTCATAAGGTGCATCATCAGTATTTTCAAGCAAACTGGCAAGTTCAAATGCACACCTTGAAGGCAATAAGTTATTCAGTTTGTTCCACATCATAGAAGTCATAATTTCCTTTAACATAAGAAGATATGGTAACATTATCATTATACTCACACTGAAAATGAAGGTGTTTATACTTCCTACAGCAACAAGATTTATCAAAGCAATAAGTAACATTATAAGTAGAGCACACTTCTCTAGAAATAGTATTAAACTTATCAATTTGTTCCCATAAGTGTTTCCCTTTTTGTGATACACGGTGTTCCTTATAATAATGCGGTGACCCAGCATACCACTTCATGATGTAGTATACTATAGTCGTTGACATAACACCAAGGAAACACCGTTCACTAGTATTACATCCCTCAGAATGGCACAACAGAAACACAGCGGGTCCAATACATGGCTAAAGGTTACAACTCACTCTTTACACAAGATCCAGAGAACACTCTAGGTTAAAGAGAGAGAAAGAACTTCTTACAAAGAAGGATCAAAGATGAACAACACAAGAACTAATATGCTACTAAGAATGGTATCTTAACTAAAGGGCTGACATTGCCGTTACTGCAATGCACTACAGAAATAGGTTCTTTGGTTAGAGAGTATATTCCTATTTAATCAGTAATTTTGTCTTCACTAGAGTTGAGGTATTTGTTGACTTCCTTGTCTTTGTTGAAGAGCTTTAGCTTTGGATGATGATTCCTAGACCATCACTTGATGTAGATGTTGTCTATCCCGGCTTCAGAAAAGGAGTGTTTGATGCACGATAACTACAACCACATACCATAGGTCGTAGGCAATGCAAGTTTTTATAAACATTTCTTCAAAGGTTGCTTTTATTCTAAAAAGCTATGTCCGTCAGCCTTCACGGGTTTACCAGAACTTTCATGGAGTTCCTTTCCTGTCGCGTTCGCAGCTCCTTCCCGGAACAGGGAGTAACAAGTTACAGTTCTTACACTCTACAGAGGTGCGTTACTTTACCCATGATAGATCAAATCTTTGTTGCACAACCGGGCAGCTTATTCCCGTCCACAATTCCATGATGTGGGGCCTAGAAGATGATCCAAGCCAATCACTGTCCCCTTCGTGACCTCGCATGCCTCCTTGGTGTACACCATGCCCACATATTGGATTACGGCAGTGGTTTGTACAAACTGTTAGATTCCAGAACTATCATGGGACGTTGAGGGTTCCCACCAATATGCTGCATATCCTCTACGAATTACCAATTAATATGCACGCTACGAGGATAACAACCATGACCTGCACATCCGGCTTCATGCGAGAGGAAGAAGATACAACTGACTTATCCGTCCCATTCCAAATCTCATGGTTAACGCGTAATATACGGCGCAAGAATCACTGGCAACATTGGTTGTTAAGTCCTAGATAATATGTTCCTTTACCACCGGAACTTTTATAGTAAGTTATTACCTCATGGTAATAACCTATAATCACATTATTATGAAAATAGTGTTTTCGGACCTTTTTCAAATGCAGGTGATGTCCACATTGGATTTGTAAAATACTTTACAGAAAATAACCAAAGGACATGAGCAAGTGTGAACTTGCCTTTTGTGATTGCAAGATTATGCACTCCCGGTCTTCAAGATGATATAAGATCCAATATATGAAATCAACATCATTGGTCCAGTAAGGACTAATGTTTAAAGAAGCAATATGTTCTTATGCATAAGTAATGTGATGCATTTTATAAACGCGAATCCCAGGGATAACGTTGTTCTAGTGTTTGGGTACTAGAAATGATGTATTTGAAATGTGTTGTACTTTTGGATGAGTTTTATACTCGTGCTTCTTATTAAGGCTTGTGAGAGTGTGTGAAACAATCATATATTACAATATCATAAAACAATAGGACACACACAAATGTGAGATGCTACTCAAGATTGCTTATATAAGAGTTCTTGCTTGAAGTGGCAAAAAGAATAAAATTTGAAGAAAAGATTTCTTTTCTAAGGTCTAAACAACTTTTATGGTTAGTTGAGTCTGGTCGATGTTATTAGTGCTTGCTTGAATATTTTAAGCTTGAGATGCTTTATGACTTAATTATATCAGACCAAAGTTAACTATAAAACGTATAACAATGTCTTTAGTATTATATTTAGAGTCTTGTAGACTAAAGTTAACTTTAAAACATAGATAGTTTGAAATTATAATGCTTATAACATTTGTACTTTGTGTACGTGGTAATATTGCCTTAAGGTTACTTAAGAATGGTATATTTTTCTTTGATGTAGTGGTTTTCTTGATTTTATAATGGAATGGTATCACTTACCCTTTTATGGATGAGTGGTTATTGTTTGTAAACCATGGAGTAATGTTACTTACTTGTTTATAAGTTCACTATAGTGTTTTAGTATGTTGATAAACTTGTGGTTAAAGTAAAGGAAATAAGTTTTATTTAACTACAAATTATTCTTGAGGATTTTATATTTGATAAGAATTCTCTTCAGAAAATATTACACACCTATGGTTGAGGAGAATTCAATAAAATTGTAATTAAAATGTGTTAAACTATTTGGACTTCATATTATTAATGTTTAAGACTAATACTATTTATTAGACTCAATTGGTTAATTTTAGACATATTAGCAATTTTTATTTACCTTTATATGAATTATCAATTAAATAAATAAGTTTAAATTTGAGTTATTAAAGTATTTGAATTTTTATTTAACTCAAAAGTGGAATATTATATTTTTAACATGTAGATATTATTTTTGTGATCGTTTTGGTATATTACATTTATTTTTGTGATTTATAAATAATAAGATATGATTTTGACAATTCTTATTACTTTATAATGACTTAATAAATAATAAATATTTAATTAAGTGAAATAATAATACATGATTATAGTTTTTAAAATATTGTTTTTATTTTTCCAAGATTTTTGGTATTTATTTATATTCTTAACTTTTACCATTATTAAAATAGGAATTATCAAAGTTTTATTACCTTTAAAATCTTTATTAAATAATAATTATTTAAATTGTTAACATAAATATGTTTAATAATAGTTTTAGTTTATAGATTTTATTTTTATAAACATTTTCATATATTATACATATTTTTCTGAACTATAAATCAAAAGTTATTAATTTAGCAAGATTTAATCATTTATTTGATTTCTGGAATATTAATAATTTAGCTTATAACATTTTATTTATTTCTTAAACAGGAAATAACTTTTTACACCGCACCCACACCTAGCCCTAGTCACTGACTAGTGGGCCAGAGGCCACCTTAGCTCTTAGATTAGTAAATATGTTTGTTACCGACCCTATTTCTACTTCCAGAAAATGACACATGGGCCCTGGGTCACGTCATTTCCACGCGTGACAAAGAACAGGTCAAACAGAGGACTGGGTCTAGGGTAGCGTCGGCGTGACGTCGCTATGGCGTCAGCACCACCACCGCCGTCAGTGGGTGGTCACCGACGACGATCCACGGCGCCCCAGCAAACGAAACTAACCTAGTTCCAATCAGCACAACTCGCTGAACCCTAAAGTGGCAGCGCCGCTCGGAAATGGTCATCAGAGCCTCAGCTCCGACGAGCTTCGACGGTGGCTAACGATGGCACAAGGTGAGACGGCGATTCACATCGAGATAAGGCGATTTAAGAATACTGGAAGGTTCAGGAACTCACCCTGATGACGATAGAGAGGTCGGCGAGGACAGGCATGGTCGGAGGCAAGCTCTGCGACAAGATTTCCGACAAACTGCCGCAAAGAGGAACGACAAAATTCGTTCACTCCAATGTTCCCTTTGAGGCAAGATTTCACCCAGAGGATCTACGGAGGACGGGGCTTCTTCATGGCTACTTGGAAGAGTGTGGGGAGGTGCGGTTCGACGGCGAGGTGTGGATTCGGTGAGCTAGGGTTTTGGCCCCATTCGAATCAGTGAGGATAAGGAGGGATTATGGATAGGGATTGAGGCAAGGCGTCGCGGTGGCCTTCTTATCCCCATATGGAACAACGGTGAGCATCTTGATTCACGGCTGATGACGACAGCGGCATCGGGTGGCGGCGAGCTCCTCCAGCGAGCTGCCTATGTGCGTGAAGATGACGATGACGTCGCTTTTGCGGAAAACCCCCTGGTGAATCTTTTAGCTCAACCCGCAGTCCTTCTTCGGTCCCACTTGTCAGTCACAGACGAGAACGAGTTGGGCTGGCTGCTGGGCTTTTGTGGGCTGCACATGGGCGACAGGTAAAAAGAGAGGAGTTGGGACACGGCCAGGAAATGTTTTTTTATTTGTTTTCTTTTTTCTATTTTCTGTTTTACTTTATGAAATGAATTTTACTTATTTGATTTGAATTCTCTTTATAGAATTGGTTTTTTGAGTGATTGCAGCACTAATAAAGTATATTAAGGTTCTTTTATGAGTTTGTCATATAGTGATATTATTTCTTTATTTATTTTCTATTAGAACCCCTTTTATATAATGTAGAAACCCTTATTATTAATTTTCTTCCTATACTAAACCATGGCTTTATTATATGATATTTTTCTTATTTGTTTATAAAACTTAACTCTAGTTGGCTCATAGTTTGAATAGAAATTTTTATATGTATAATGATCCTATATCATTATTTGATGCATGAAATACAAAATAAATTAATATGGTTAATACTACTTCCATTAATTGAGGAAATGGCAATGTATATACTCTATTATGATAAACATAGGGGTTTAGTGTTTGAATTGTGAATATTTACCCTAGGGTTTAGGGTTTTTAATATACCTAGATTCTTTTGTTTGATGTGAGTAAATGTTTAGTAACTAAGAATAAGGTCTTTATATTTGTGATTTTTACTGATATCACCATTTCAAGTAAAATAGTGGATTTGCTTTCTAGGCTAACTTATGAGAAAGAATTGATAAAGTTAGTTCTTAAGCACCTATGATAATTATGATTGAGAATGGCAAAGATGTGCTTAAATGATTTGATATAAGAAAATATTCCTATAAACCATTGTGGAAATTAGATGATTGATTAACAATATGAAAGGGATATTATGTTTGGGTTGAGATTTAGAGTTGGGTGTTAACCAATAATGTCTATTTTCTATAATTCACAATCCTGGACTTTTAATTAAGGAATTCCTTTCCTAGATATACTACTTCTTCCTATCCATCATCATGGTTAACATGATGATCTTTTCTTCAAAAATATTCCTATCCACCTATTATTCTTCTAAATCCATGAATGAATACAATGGGCTTGACACTGAAGCTTTTATGGTTTTCTCATATCCATACTTGGTTCTATCCACTACTCTACTGTTGATAACCTTCAATCCAACAAGTAGTTCCTTCAAACTCCACTCATAATCTTCCTTAATTATCCATCACTAATATTTCTCCATTAGATGTATTCATCCAACTACCTTTCTCTAAAGCTTACTATTCCTTAAGGTGAACAATACTACTTCCATAACTCCATGCTATCCTAAATTGAATCATACTGTCTTACATTTACTTACCTCTAATAGATCACACTCCAACCTCACATAATATTAATGTGGCTTGTAATAACTACTCTAGGATAACTTACCTATGCTAGGGTTTCAATCATGTTCTACCCACCAATATCACTTATACTAGATATAAGAATTCAATCTTGGTGAGCAGGGCATGATCATTATAATCCTTTAATCATTTATAGCTTAGGTTTCCAATTGGCTAATCAAGACTTCATTAATACAACCTTACATTTGTATTGAAATTATCTTCCCCATATCTCTAATTGGATTAAGGCTGTTATTCATGGACTATGCCCACTTGGTCTAATAGAATTTCTACTGGTAACTATCTTCAGGGTTCATCCTAGTAATCTTCTTTACTACCACCTATTTAGATATCCTAATAACTCTTCTATCATTCCAGGAGTGAGTTTAACTCCATCAATTATCACATTGATTTATTCTCCTTCAATCACTCCCATCCTATAGATGATATTTGAATCTAGCATTACCATATACCTTTCCTTAGTTGTTTCTTTATAAGCACTTAAGTATAAACTATGATATGGTCAAGAGTTGATAGATTGAGAACTGGTGAATAAATAGTTGATTTCTCAACCTTGATGAACAACAAATATAGGAATATAGCTCAATGGATATGATAAGTACTGATATGGAAATAAAGATATATGATGAATGATCTAGACTTAGTTTCTTTCCTACTCAAACTCACTAAAGAGTTAAGGTTAGGTATTACTATGATACTCATAGTAAGAATATATAAGAATAAGATAGGTCAGGATTAGTCATTACATTCTTATTACTTAAGTTGTAATCTTAACTTGGCATTTATAAGTTGTTGTGTTGAATATTATAATATGATCCCTTAAGGATCAGATATTAATTATTTAAGCAATGTATTATGAGTAACATTTTATTATATCTGATCTACCCTTAGATCAAATCATGTTTACCCAAATAAGGTTTTAGCAAAGGTTATATTGAAACTTATCACAGTCAACTTGATGATCAACTTCAATTCCATCAAGTTGAGAGAAGCTTCAATCACTTTCACAAGTTTTGTTTAAAAGCGCAAAAATTATTTGGATTTTCTATGCATGAATGCAATGCACACATCTGAGTTCAGCTTATTTCTAAGCTCTAATGCTGGGATGTTACAGACTCTCCCTCTTAAAATAAAATTCGTCCTCGAAGTTCGAAAACTCTCACATTTCGGAGTAAGGAATTGACTTGTAGTGGTTGCTACATTTCTCCACTCCATGATGACCTTAAATGTAATTATTTGTAGTATTCTATAACTTGATTAGATATCCTAATCCAATTATTTTTATTTTATCATCAAACTTTATTACTATGTTAAATACAGTCTAGAGAGTCTCACTAAAACAAGTTTGAAGTTTCTATATGCCCGTGTTTGTGGTTAGAAAACTATATTTCTATTCTTGTCATAGTATAGTTGATACTGGTACTTCTTCCAAGATTGGATTTGAACTCAATTCGCCCATACCCATTGGAATTTCTTATTCTCAATACTTGTCCAATTGGGTGTTCTCTATTACTTCTTAAGGGTTACTTAAGAGTTGTTTCTTCTAGAATTAGTCGGTTAGGATTAACCTTTATTACCATCAAGCTTTTACTTTATTAAGTTTTTATATGATCTTTCATTATTAGCTATATTACTTCTTCAACTTTCATTCATAATGTCTACTCTCCCCCTTAGGGTTTACTAATAGTCTTTAAATTGTATATATAGCATTTATTAGCTTTATAACTAGAATGTTGGTTTCTATTCAGTTTATACTTTACCTAATTAGGATCCGATGAAAGATTGTACGGTGTATCCACATAATGGTGGATCTCCGAAGCAGATCTTTCAGCATTACCTGATGTACTTAATATTGGACATTTTCGCTAGGATAAGTCTGACTTTGCGAAGCATCTTGAAACACGATTGCCTTAAATGTTTATACTTCCTTAGGTCTTATTTAACTTTATGCCAAATTTTATGCTATTTATGCAACCATTAAGATGATCTGGTTAACTATGTCAACCACACCAGCTGCAAACAAGATACCAACTGTGGATCGGAATGCCGACTATGGATCAAATTACCAGCTACGGATCATCCTAGGTTGTATGTATTTCCCTACGGTTTCTGACCTACTACTGGCATTCTTTCTGAATTGTCAGAATTTACATATCATTTTGCTCCACAACTTCATCTTTGTACTAGTTCATGATACTCCCATGAACTTGGTGTAACTACTTTATTAACTTCTTAGCATCTTACCTACTTTGAATGAGCTTTAAGTTTATTACTTGTTGCTCCATACATCTTTTACACTAAACTTCTTTCTTGAATCTGACTAAGAATAGTCTATGTTTTATCTATCCTCCAAATGGTGTTAATACTCCTTATATCTTGCTTCATCCTTGAAGTAAGTCTTCCTTTTGATCTTTGAAACTCGTCACTCCCTTACACGAATTCCCGTTCCTATCTAGATCTATAACATCAAGTCATAACTGGGTGTTACATCATGCATATGCACACCTAATTAACTTTATGTATAGATCTAGTCAATCAAGAAGATTCAAGAAGATCCAAAAGTAGATAAACAACAAAACATATACCATGTATTATACATAGGTTTTAAATAATTTACAAATGTACTAGATGTCCCAACGGTTTGCTCCACACCTATTTACACAACTATCTTACAAGAACTTCTTGTTCTTGTGAGTATATCCTCACTTATTTTGGCAAACCTTTCAAACTACAATACGCATTACCTGCTATGTACCTTATTCAAGCTCTCATCCCTTGGGATGTCGTTCCTTTCTTACATTCATCTTCCTCTAGTGCTTCCTAGAGTTCTGTCCATGATGACGTGAAGTCCTACGACTGCCTTCTGGAGAATAAGAGCATCCAGGAGGTGCGTATTCTTGATTAAAAGTACCGAGACTGAGATTAGTCATTGAAAAATGACTAGAGTTGGCATAATCCTCTATAGAATATTCCTGGTTTTCCGGCAACGCTTCCTCATAGTAAGTTGGCTCCTTAGTTTTGTCTTGGATCTAGTCGTACATATTGGTATATTAGCTATCAGAATACTCTTCTAAATCGATTGGATTTTTATCACCCCCATATGGTCCATAAGGCTCTCTATGGTTATAGTTGGTCTTTTCTTCAATACCTGTATCACAAGGTATAGGATTTCCTATGGTTCCACCTTAAGATTCTCCTTCCCATCCATACTTGTTTGGCTCAGGGTTATTTGGAATAACTCAATTCCATTCTTGTTGTTCGGAGTTGTACTTGGTCCATAGGTCTTCAGGTGGCTTGAATTCATTTTGGTAGTAGGCATAATTTTCCGAGTTTGGGTCATCAAACTCAGTTTCTTCATACACTTCTTCTGAAGGTATGTATTTGGGATGCCTAGCTTCTTTATCTAACTTCTTCCTATGTGCCATTGCTTTATCAGGATCAGTAAAATCCTTAATGACCGTATCCAGTTCCTGAACTAAGACTTGGTGAGTGTTATGATAAGTGTTTAACAAAGACCGATAACGATCCATATACTCTACAACTAGAGTAGGTTCTGATTGAACTAGAGTAGAGTGATCTAACTCATGCTCTGGGTTTGAGGTTTCATGTGGTATAATGGTATGAGTACTACCTTCTAGAGCTTGGGATTTCTGTTCTCGGATCATGGTTATGGCTGCTGCTACGGCAATCTGATATGCAGATGCCATGCACCTTGCCTCTCCTGATGGCATTTCTCCCTTAAGTCCTAACTTCTTGGGTAACATGATCATGACACGGTATTTAGCTAATACCTGCCCATCATAGTAACTATAAATCTTGACCAAAAGTCTCGATTCACATTCCAAACTCCATAGAAGTTGTCGAAGATTATCTGTCCAATCCCATCCATAGTCATTCATCCTGTTCATCACTTGAACATTCCGGGGTGGATATCGAGGTGCCATGTGGAACTGTGGATAAGAAATTATCGTCAGTCACATAGAGTTAAAACTC
This sequence comes from Avena insularis, assembly GCA_023614405.1. Classification (NCBI taxonomy): domain Eukaryota; kingdom Viridiplantae; phylum Streptophyta; class Magnoliopsida; order Poales; family Poaceae; genus Avena; species Avena insularis. Next base: position 1,863,385 of record CM042691.1, read on the forward strand.
TTGGGTAATGATCGGAATTGCGATCATACTGAAGAGTTATCGCACTAGTAACATGACAGAATTATTCCCAAGTGAATATCCCTCATATCACTAGAGAACTCCTTATTCTTGCAGTATAAGTCCTACAGGTGATACCCATTTACTAGGTTTCCAACCTAAGGTCAAAGCATATGCTCTGATACCAACTGCGGTGACCCAGCATACCACTATGATGTAGTATACTATAGTCGTTGACATAACACCAATGAAACACCGTTCACTAGTATTACATCCCTCAGAATGGCACAACAGAAACACAGCGGGTCCAATACATGGCTAAAGGTTACAACTCACTCTTTACACAAGATCCAGAGAACACTCTAGGTTAAAGAGAGAGAAAGAACTTCTTACAAAGAAGGATAAAAGATGAACAACACAAGAACTAATATGCTACTAAGAATGGTATCTTAACTAAAGGGCTGACATTGCTGTTACTGCAATGCACTATAGAAATAGGTTCTTTGGTTAGAGAGTATATTCCTATTTAATCAGTAATTTCGTCTTCACTTGAGTTGAGGTATTTGTTGACTTCCTTGTCTTTGTTGAAGAGATTTAGCTTTGGATGATGATTCCTGGAGCATAACTTGATGTAGATGTTGTCTATCCCGGCTTCAGAATCTAGCAAGGGTTAAGAAGATACTTTGAGTACGAGCGTACTCAGCAAGTTCACTAGAAAAGGAGTGTTTGATGCACGATAACTACAGCCACATACCATAGGTCGTAGGCAATGCGAGTTTTTATAAACATTTCTTCAAAGGTTGCTTTTATTCTGAAAAGCTATGTCCGTCAGCCTTCATGGGTTTACCAGAACTTTCATGGAGTTCCTTTCTCGCCGCGTTCGCAGCTCCTTCCCGGAACAGGGAGTAACAAGTTACAGTTCTTACACTCTGCAGAGGTGCGTTACTTTACCCATGAGAGATCATGTCACATCCCAAAATTTTCCAAATTTTGAAATGTGAAAAATAAATAAACAAAATAAATAATTGTTGAAATTTAGGGTGAGAAGAAACTTTTTGATTCCAAATGGAAACATCAAAACCTATTTTTTATCAAATAAAATCCTAAAGGGATTTAAAAAGATAAACAATTAATAAATAAAGTTTTAAAAGTTGAAATCACCATTTTTGGATCTTTTAATAAAAAGATATGGTTTTCAAAAGCAAAGGTAGAAATATAAATACGGACTATTTTAAAGAGTCAAATTTAATCTTGGCCAAGTTTTTAAAATAAAATATTTTTTTATTAAAATAGTAAAGGTTTATTTAAATAAAACCATGAGGATTTATTTATATACAAATTTCATTCAAGTATAGACATTTTCCTATTTTGAATGATCATTAAAAACTTATTAAAGTATTTTAAATTATATTTCAAGGTGTTTTAGTTTTCAAGTAAAACCTACTGAAAAGATTTTTGTAGGAATTTATAAAGTCAAATAGAGTTTTTAAACAAATTTTGAATCCTATTTGAAATAAAGACTAAAGCCTATTTATTTGTTTTTAATAAATAATAAACCCTAATAATATTTATTTTATTTTAGACTTTGGAATATGTTGTTAAACAGAATTAAACTATACCTAAAGTTTGGTGGTGGTTTGAATTCAAATGGAGTTTGAATTATTTGAATGAAAAATCAAAACAGAAATTCAATACAGAAAAAGAAAAAGGTTCAGTATAAAAAAATGGGAAACAAACCCAATACACTAAACCTACCTAGCCCAGCAAAGCATCTGGCCCAGCAAGAGCCCATCCGGCAACCCTCACCGAACCGTTTTCTCACGCGCAACCTCACCCGCGAAGTCACTGAGCAGTGGACCCCACGCCCCTCTCTCTCTCTCGTAGACAACCGGTACGCGCCAGTAAGAATTAGACACGTGTCCAGAGATTGATTTAAAAACAGAAATTTGATCTATTAGATTTGCAAACTTGCAAAATTCATAACTTTAATTCTACACGTCCAAATTTTGAAAATTTTATATCAATGGATTCAGCAGAACAAGTACTTTGCAACCATGCACTTTGTTTAATGTTTTGCTTCTGCAAAATTGGTTGAAATTGCAGAAACATGTGTAGGCATAATTTGAATATAAAATTGTTCTAGGTATATTTTTAAGGTGAAATCTTTGCAAAATGGATTTTTTTGAACCTACTGACCATAGGAACCAACTTATGGATTTAAAAATGTATTTTGTGAAGTTAAGGAATAAATATTTGAATTAGCACATTTCTAGTCAAATAAAAATATTGTTTATGGTTTAGAAATGATTTTTGAGTAAAGCCTTTGGGAAATGATTTGATTCAAACCTTATGACCCTAAACACCAAGTTTTGAGATTAATAACATGTTTGATGAACCATATAAATTTATTACTTTGCTAAAAGATATTTTCAACAACATAAAATATCACCTTAACATAATATTTGGTTTATGAGATGAAACCTTTGGCAAATGGTTTTACCACTTTTGTAAATGACCAATGTGAACTTGAAAATGTTTAGAGCCTGGTAGAAACCACTTTTCCAAATAAAACTATCTTTTGCATGCTTGCATGCATTGCCTTGTTTCTATTATTTTATGTGTGATAAATTGTTTGAATGTTGGTTTGAAAATGTGTTTGCTTGATTGAATTGTAGTGAAGTTAGAAGAGTATGATAATTGCAAGATCAAGAAGTGAACCAACATTCTCTACTAAAAAGGCAAGTGGCACTATCATCCATGTCCTACTATTTTCATTACACTTAGTGAATTTTTGTAGCATGCATGATAGGACTACTATATTTCTATGCTATGTTATATCCTACTAGGATATCCTTATATCTCCCTTAGTGAAAACATTGTAGTTGTAGTATTCTTAGCCCTGCTATATATTTGGGATGGGATACATGATATGATTATATGAAGTGTTGGAGAAATATATGTTTTATATAATAAAACAAGTACTCAATGAACCACCTGGGTGGAAAGAGGATACTCAAGTTTTGGACAAGGTGGCAACAAAGGGAACCATGTTTATATGGCTATCTTTTTGTATGTGCACTAGAAGGAAACCACCCAGGGACTTAGAGATTTAACAAGTTTCTCGTACAGTGGCTTCCGTGTACAGCCACATGCTAAATGGGCTCTGGCTTAGTCAACTACATAGTGGAAGACCCATGCATTGGCATCTTCAGGTTAACTAGAATTGTATATGGAAATATATCCCTACATTGGTGCCTGGTAGACAAGCTAGCATTGTGTATTGGGAGGACTCCTATGGAAAGACTTCGTCACATTCTCGATCTGCCAGTACTCCATTTTGGTGAGTACTTATCCAGCGGCCACTGGTGGCATCAAGACGAGATTGTGTCATGTGGGTAAAGTGTACAACTTCTGTAGAAGATCAAATTCTAAGTACTTAGCCGTGTCCCCGGTTATGGACAATTCTGAGCAACTAAGGCCTGAAGCTATGGAAGATCTCAACATTCCAATTTCTCAAAGTAAAACTTGATGGTGACAACAAGGGATTAGAAGCATTTGGAGTTTTCCAAGGAGTTCAAAAAGATTTGACAAAAGATCAAAACTATTTTGAAAAGATAGGATAAAACTATATTGCTTTCTGCAAATGAGCCTAAACCCTACTTAGCCAAATATGCATGTAATGATAGGATCCACTTATTTCTACATAGTAGTGAAACTTGCCAACACAATTCAAATGTATTGACCCTTGTGGCTGCAACTTATTATGTTGCAGGTTTGTTTGATGTTAGTGAAGTGTGTTGAATAGGATTACAAGTCTACAACCAACATGATTGCCTGTGGCACTTTGAAGATGAAGGACCCCATGCTATTGCTATATTCTTCTGCATTGTAATGAGATAGCCAAATGAGCTATGTAAGATGTAATAATTTATTTTATTCCTGGTTATAAATTTGTATTATGACCTTTGTATCTTGATATTACATCTTAACTGTGGATGCTAGCTATTGATCCAGGGACTAGCATTGTAAACATAGGGATCTCTACCTTATTAAAGGTTGGGAACCTTACACATCAACTCTTTGTTGCACAACCGGGCAACTTATTCCCGTCCACAATTCCATGATGTGGGGCCCAGAAGATGATCCAAGCCAATCACTTCCCCCTTCGCGACCTCGCATGCCTCCTTGGTGTACACCATGCCGACATATTGGATTACAGTAGTGGTTTGTACAAACCGTTAGATGCCAGAACTATCATGGGACGTTGAGGGTTCCCACCCATATGCTTCATATCCTCTATGAATTACCAATTAATATGCATGCTATGAGGATAACAGCCACGACCTGCACATCCCGATTCATGCGAGAGGAAGAAGATACAGCTGACTTCTCTGTCCCATTCCAAATCTCATGGTTAACTGTCAACACCTGGATTTTTAATCCCAGATGCCTGTTATGCCATACATCGCAATCCCAGGATTATCATTTTTGCGAGACATAACAGAATTGGATACCATAGTACATCATCCATTACAAACCATACATAAGGTCTTACACAAATAGGGATGTCATGATCCAGTTCTTAATACAACTTCAAGCAGCGGAATACGTAATAATAACGGCAGCGTAGGCGAAGCTCCATCTTGAGGTCACAGTAATCTTGACGATGGGAGATGATCCTAGTTGTCATAACCTTCCTGGGCTCCATCCTCCAGGTACTCCTCTTCATAGTCTGGCCACGGGAATAGCCAGGGACAAAGCCATGAGTACTCTTTAAGTACTCGCAAACTAATACTAACAAGTGGAAGGGGTTTTTGATAATAGGACACTAGGCTCTAGGGTTGTTTTGCAAGAAGCCAGATTTACATCTACTAAGTTTAGAAGCAACGAATCCTAGTTGAAGTTTTATAACACCTAAGTGGGAACTTGTATCTCATGTCACAACTCTGTTGTGGTCAAGTCAAAGTCTCACTTCCTTTCACAAATCATTTTGAAAAGTCGGCGGGGAACAGATGGCCCTCCAATCTGTCCATAACCATGACGGCTATTCGAATAGTTTGACACTCTGTAGAGATTGTACACTTTCACCACAACATTCGATACATCCGTCAGGAACAAATCCTGAATTCACCATACTCAGTATGCGGATAATCAATCCTAACCTTTCAATTACACGCCCTAGTATAAGCACCTCTCCTGTGAGTTTGGCCTCCCAGCCATGACCAACTGTCATCTTGGGTACTGCACAGGTGGACAATCTTCACAAGGTAGCCTCAGCTCAGACCTTGGCCGTGAGGAAACTAATACTAAGGTATATAAGTTTCCAGTCAAGCCCTACCCAATTCTCGGGTATTGTGGTTGTACGATAAAATTGGAATGGTATCGCATCCAGACAACCATCAGTTTTGTAAAGGGCTAAGGCTCATGCCTCAACATTTTCATCACCATAAATCATTTGGTGTTCAGAAACAAATGTCCAAAACATTTCAATAGAATGATCCATCATTCCAAGGTTTTCATAACCATTTTTCCACCAAGTATTCCCATCTAAAGTTGATCAAATTTTATGCTTAGCACTAGCATCTACAAGTGGGGGTAAGTACTAATGAGGGGTGGTAAACAAGTGGAGTTTCAACTAAGTTCAATCTCATGTCTTAGGATGACATAGGATTATCTAGCTTAGGCCAAATTTTATGCTCTTTATGCAATCTTCAAATATCTGTCTAGTATCTACAATTCACTAAAGTAAACTCTAGGTAATAGCTTTGATAAAGAAATAAAGTGATAAGCTTGTAAGTAAAAACTAGGATTGGTTTATCAAGTGGGTAGGATCATCTATGTTTAAGGCATATAGTTGGCATGGTGACAAGCAAGTATTGGCTTGCACAATATCAGTATAAGCTTGCTAAATTACAAGTGTTAGCTTGCACATTCAACTAGTAGCATTAGGCTTGCATTGGTCCACTTGGTTAGTAAGGCTTGCCTTGTGCAGAGCAGTGGTTGAAGTTCTCCTCGGCTTCTTCTTCGTACAATCCTCCTTCCTCCTCGTATCCTTGGTCGGTACTAGCGTCTATAAATAAATATGATGTACACAATCACCAAACAATACTTAACTACTTGCAATCATCATACCAAAGGGTCCTATAGATGATCTAGCATCATCACTAACATTACAAGATTAAAGCTTGGTTTAATTCCTTTTATTTTTAGAAAAGTAATTTGTACTCATTGAAAAGCTACTTAAGATTTAATATTCTCCAAACCAAACATGGGATCATGTTGACACATGTCATCACCACATATTTTAGTCCATGGGAATGTGATTTAGAGTGGTGTCACAATTTAATAAGGTTTTACCCTTTTATTTTTAATTAAATAAAGTGACTAGAAATGCCTATGTAGCATTCTTTTATTACTTGAACATTATTTCTATAAGTAAACCTATATATTTTTATATATTCTGAAAGGTATGGTTAAATGTGATTTTTGAGAGTTGGAATCAACTCAAAAGCTATTATGGTTTTAATTTAAAAAATGTTTGAATGCAGAAAAGCTTCTGCCTTGTTATTTTTACGAAGGATGATCTACATATCCAAATGACTTGAATCCAACGGGCTTGGATTCAGCATTCCCAGACCTTTCTAACAAAATTGGTTTCATTCAATTTGGTTCACTGAATTGATCTGGGTTGATTTTTGAATCTAGGTGCAGAAGTGTGTTTGAAATAAAATGGAAAAGGTTAAATTTCAAATGACTGGGCTGCGCGGGAAGTGATACTGGGTCGGCCTGCTAAGTACAACACTTACGCGGGCTGGTTAAGTGGCTTTCCCCATGCGTCAGTGAGACGAGGGGGTGCGAAGCGGTATGGGGCGATGTGGGGCGTTCGATTTGGTTCTAATCCAACGACCGAGGGTCAAAGTCGACGTTGGGCAACGCCGGCGAGACAGAAACCTAGCGCGTCCAGTGGGGGTCATTGGGGGCTCACCGGGGTTCAGGCGAGGGTCGGCGAGGCGAACGATTTAACCTCCTGGTACCGGCTTCTCTGGCGGCTCAATCGCTGGCCCCTTCTTCTCCAAAGATGCGAGACTCGGTGAAATTCGGCGAAGTGCTGCTCGCCTTGCTCCGGACGGTGGTACGATCAATGAGGAGAGTGAGATGGTGTGCTCAATTCGGTGGGTGGCCTCTATTTATAGTCGGCGATGAGACCGAACAGGATGGGCGGACGGTGGCGACATGTACTGGCGGCTAGAGGCATGGCGGTGGCGATCGCTTGGTGGTCTCTGGCGATGCTCTCGACTTTAATGCCCATGTAGGGGCGATGCGGTTTGGTGCAGGACGCGCTCTGACGACGCAGGCGGCATCTTGACGGTGGCGGTGGTGCGTCATGGGCGTGACGGTGATATCTGGCGATCTCCTCGGTGGTGGCGATCATGTATGCAGCTTGGCCGGCGTAGCGGCGTGTAGGCGTCGGTCGAGTGTGGTGCTCTGGCGCATGCTCGGCATGGTTTCTGGCGAGCTGGGCGCCGTTCATGCGTGTGGTCCAGGGTTTAGCAACGCTCGCGGCTGGGACAGGGAGTGGCGGTGGACAGTGGGCTGTCTCCTAGACAAGGTTGGCACGACTAAATCTCCTCCTAGCTTGCTGTCTCCACTGGGGTGGCATGGTGAGCTTCGGCTGTTCACCATTGATGTCCTTACCCAGCTTACAGTGAGTCTAGTGCTTGGTTTAACTTTCTAGATGATCTACTGAGATGGTTGTGAGCTATAGAGGGAACAAGTTAGGCTTCAATCACTGCTCACAATAGTGTTTAAGATTTTGATGATTTGTGTCTGCAATGTGTTTGATGAAATGGCCGCAAGAATTCAAGTTTTGAATTTTGAAAAGATTTTTGGTGGGAGTGCTAGGTTGGTGCTGGTGAGTCTGTAGATGCTTGGGTTTTGAAAGTTGATCTTGTTTGAGTGGTTTTTGAAAAAGTGGGATCTTCCCATATGATAAAGATTCAATTTTGAACTGTCCTTTAAACTATGCATTTGGATGCTTCTGGATGATCACAAAGTGGGCCTTGATACTTTGTTATGAGTACAATCAAGGGGTGCAAAGATCCAGAAAAGTTTCTGTTAAGTTCTGAAAGTTTGAGACATCCAAAGTAGGCATGGGAGTTAAATTGGTCAAAATGACCATTCCCTTATTTTATTTATTTTGATTTACTTGTCTTTGAGAAAAGTTTGGGAATTGTTTAGATGATGTTTATTTCACCTAAGCATCCATTTACAAGCAAAGGAACACACAAACATGTTGGTTCAAAAGGATTCAAAATGAAATGCATACTCACATGCATGCTTTCATATTTTTATTTAGCAAAGTTTTTGTTAACCCTAAATTTGATGATTAGAGTTTGATGATCCAAGTTTAGTATTTTTGGGATGTTACAAACCTTCCCCCCTTAAACAAAATCTCGTCCCGAGATTTGAAAAGGACGAAAAAGATTACCGAGGATTTGAAGAGATCGGGAAACTCCGTCCTGATGTGATCTTCGCGCTCCCAGGTAGCTTCCTCTTCTGTGTGGTTGCTCCACTGAATCTTGAGAAACTTGATGCTTCGGGTTCGGGTAGTTCTGAAATCTTCTTCCAAAATACGGATGGGTACTTCGGGATAGGTCAGGTCATCGTTAATATCTTTGGTCCGGTGATCGATATTCTTGAACACTTCGGTCTTCTCGGAGACTTCAAGACACTTGCGAAGTAATGAGATATGGAACACATTGTGCACAGTTGACATCTCTTCGGGTAGTTCCAATTGATACGACACTTCTCCTCGACGGTTCAGAATCTTGAAGGGTCCGATATATCTGGGGGATAACTTTCCCTTGAGTTGGAAACGCTGCATTCTCTTCAATGGCGACACTTTCAGATATACAAAATCTCCTATGTTCAAAGCGAGGTCTCGACGTCTCTTGTCGGTGTAACTCTTACATGCGGATGGGCGGTCTTGAGGTGCTCACGAATCTTGTGAACCTTCTCTTCTGCTTCTCGTAGGATGTCGGGTCCGAAAATCTGACTCTCTCCTACTTCCGACCAGTTCAAAGGGGTGCGACACTTCCTTCCGTACATAAATTCAAATGGGGCCATTTGAAAACTGGCTTGATAACTGTTATTGTATGAGAATTCTGCAAATGGCAGACAGTCTTCCAACTTGGATCCATATTCTAGCACACATGCTCTCAGCATATCTTTGAGTATTTGATTTACTCGCTCCGTTTGTCCATCGGTCTGAGGGTGATACGCGGTGCTGAAATCTAGGCGGGTTCCTAAACCTTCTTGGACTTTCTTCTAGAATCTCGAGGTAAACTGAGTTCCTCGATCTGATACGATGTTCTTGGGGACTCCATGCAAACTAACTATTCTAGCGATGTACAACCCTGCTAGCTTCGAACTCTGATATGTGGTCTTGACGGGCAAGAAATGGGCGACTTTGGACAATCGGTCCACTATGACCCAGATAGAGGCATTTCCCCTACTAGAAGTAGGCAATCTGGTGATAAATTCCATTCCAACGGAATCCCATTTCCATTCCGGAATCTGCAATGGTTGCAACAATCCAGCGGGTCTTTGATGTCCGGCCTTGACTCTCTGACATATATCACGCTTGGCGATATAGCTCCCGATTTCTCTCTTCATCTTATGCCACCAAAATTGCTCTTTTAAATCTTGATACATCTTAGTTCCTCCAGGATGGATAGAATAAAGAGTATCATGAGCCTCCTTTCAAAATAACGTCTTTCAACTCAGAATCTGCTGGTACACAAAGGCGTCCTTTGTACCACAGAACTCCTTCTTCGTCTTCGGTGAATCCGGGTACTTTGCCTGTACCGATACGACGCTTGATTCCGTCGATACTAGCATTTCCCTTCTGCGCCTCTTTAATCTGACTGATCAAAGTGGGCTGGAGTTCTATGCTAGCCAAAAATCCTTTACTTACTAATTCCATTCGAAAATCTTCCATTTCTTTGTGCAAGCTTGGTTGCTCCTTTAAAATCATGGAGTTCAAGCGGCACGGCAATCTGCTAAGGGCATCAGCTACCACATTGGCTTTACAAGGGTGATAGTGAATGTCCAGATCGTAATCCTTGATTAGCTCAATCCATCTTCTCTGTCTCATATTCAGCTCCTTCTGAGTGAATATATACTTCAGACTCTTGTGATCCGAATAAATCTCACAACGGTTTCCCATCAGGTAATGTCTATGTCTTTAGGGATAGAACTACGACTGCGAGTTCGAGGTCATGGATTGGGTAATTTTGCTCATGTTGCTTCAGTTGTCGAGATAGATAACCGATCTTGGATGCATCACAATACACATCGAAGGGCTTCGTGATATCCGGCATGATCAAGATTGGGGCTGAAATCAATCTCCTCTTGAGTTCTTGAAAACTCGCTTCACATTTGTCGGTCCATTCAAACTTCTTGTCCTTCTTCAGCAATTGGGTCATGGGTTGGGTGATACTAGAGAATCCTTCTACGAACTTGCGGTAATATCCCGCCAATATGAGAAATGCACGAACTTGGGTTTGAGTGGTTGGGGGCTTGCCAATCTTCTACATCTTTCACTTTTGCAGGGTCCACGGCAATTCCTCCGGCTAATACAATGTGACCGAGGAATCCTACCTCTTGAAACCAGAATTCACATTTGCTAAACTTGGCATACAACTGATGCTCTCTAAGGGTTCCAAGAATGGTCCTTAGGTGTAGCTCATGTTCTTCTTCCGATTTGGAATAAATCAGAATGTCATCGATGAAAACAACGACAAACTTATCCAGGAAGTCCATAAAAATATTATTCATGAGATTCATGAAATAAGCGGGGGCATTGGTTAATCCAAAATACATGACTGTATACTCGTACAATCCATATCTGGTGGTAAAGGCAGTCTTTGGAATATCCTCTGCGCTAATCTTGAGTTGATGATAGCCAGTTCTAAGATCAATCTTAGAAAACACTTTGGCACCGGTTAACTGATCAAACAAATCTTCTATCTTGGGCAAGGGGTATTTGTTCTTGATGGTGACATCATTCAACTTCCGATAATCCGTACACAAACGGTTACCTCCATCCTTCTTGTCCACGAACAAGACAGGTGATCTCCATGGTGACGCACTTGGTTGAATCAATCCAATTTCCAGCATGGCATCCAGTTGCTTCTTCAGTTCTTCTAGCTCAGACGGGTTCATACTATATGGTCTCTGGGCTATGGGTCCGGTTCCGGGGATTAGTTCGATGATAAACTCGATATCCCGATCTGGGGGCATACCGGGCAAAACATCTGGAAATACATCGGGGTATTCATAGACTATCCGGACTTGGTCAATGGTAGGTTGGGCTATACTCTTGTTGCACTTGAATTGACGAGGTAAGGTTTCAGATATATGCTCGACTAATATTCCGGCTGTACTGGTCATGGTTATGGCTTTCTTGGCACAGTCAATCAATCCTTTATGTTTGGACATCCAATCCATTCCTAGTACTACTTACAAACCTTTAGTTTCGAGTACTATCAGATTTGCATAAAAATCTATGCCATGGATTCGGATAGGGACGGCTTTGCAAATTTGCCTAGCCTTGGTGGTTGATCCGGGGATTTGAACAATCATAACATGCTTCAGTTTGGTTGGTTGAATTTTACTAGTGCAGGCAAATTCTTCGGTGACAAATGTGTGCGATGCACCAGAATCAAACAACACTCTTGCAAGTACTGAATTAACAGAAAACATACCCAGCACGACGTCTGGCGCTTCCTGAGCTTCTTCAGCATGCATGAGGAAAAGATGGCCATTGCGGTTGAGCGAATTCCCTGGGGCAAACCTTCTTCCGGGCTGAAGACGACGCTGCTGCTGAGCTGGGGCATTTGCATTGGGTGCTGCGGCATTCTTCTTGTTGGGGCACTCGTTGGAGAAGTGACCCTTATTTCCACAGTCATAACAAGTCACCTGCGACTTGTCCTTTGTCTTCTGAGCACAACATTGCTTCCAGTCCTCGGGGCAGTGTTGGTGTTGGCGGTAGCATTGTTGTTGTTGAACTTGGGTGGGGCACGGTTGAAATTGCTAGAGTTGCCGGGGTTGTTGTGATTTCCTCCGGGCCTAGGGTTTCCACGGTTGGGATAGGTCGGACGGTTCATCGGGGGTCTGTTGGTTCTTGGGGCAAATCCTGGAGATGGGTTAGGGCGATACTTTGGGATCTGATGGGTTCCTGGCTGATGCATCATGCGACGCTTGCGGTTCTCATTGGCTTGGTTGATCTTTCCTTCCATCTGGATGGCAGTGTCGACAAGGGCTTCAATATCAGCAAAGGGGATATTGACTAACACTGTCTGCATCTCATCATGCAGACCATTCAGGAATCTTTCTTTCTTCTTGGCTTCGGTGTCGATCTCATCCAGGGCATACCTAGCTAATGACAAAAATTTGTCACGGTATTCCACTACGGTCATCCTTCCTTGCTTCAGTTCTCTGAACTCGTCTCTAATCCTCTTGATCAAACCCGGTGGCACATGGGTTCTGCTAAACTTGACCTTAAATTCCTCCCAGGTCATCATCTAGCCTCCGGTCATTGCGCGAACACTGTTCCACCATGCCCTGGCATCTCCGGCTAGGTAGTGGGTGGCGAACAGAACTTTCTCGTTGGCTTCCACTCCAGCGACTTCTAGGTTATTTTCCATGGTTTGCAGCCAATCATCAGCGTCTAGGGGTTCTTCTGACTTAGTGAAAACAGGTGGGTTGGTATTCTGGAAATTCTTAAGCTTAGATCCATGGTTGTCCTGATTTCCGTGGCCTTGGTTGTTGTGGGCTAGCTGAGCTATCTGTTGCAGGGTGGCTAGGTTGACTTGACGTTCCGCTCTTTCAGCTTCGCGGTCAGAGGTCAACATTTGCAGGATCTGCAACATCGGGTCCGGGGATGAACCACTGCCTCCGCGTGGCATCTGAAGGTTGAGATATATCATGAGAAAAGAGGGAAATTTCTAAGGTTCTGGGATTTTGAAAAGTTTGTTGGAATTATGCCCTAGAGGAAATAATAAAGATGTTATTATTATAATTCTTGTTCATGATAAAGTTTATATTCCATGCTAGAATTGTGTTAAGCGGAAACTTTACTACTTGTGTGGTTTGTAAACAACACCGTGTCCCTAGTACGCCTCTATGGACTAGCTCATTGATTAATGATGGTTAAGGTTTCCTAACCATAGACATGAGTTGTCGATTAATAATGAGATCATATCATTGGGAGAATGATATGATGGACAGACCCAAATTAAGCGGAGCAATTAGATCGTGTCATCGTGTTCATCTTTGCAAAGCTTTTCTTATGTCAAATATTGTATTCCTTAGACCATGAGATAATGCAACTCCCTAGTATCGGAAGAAAGCTTTGAGGTCATCAAACGTCATCCTGTCGTGGTGGTGGCACGGCAGATGCCATGGGTAGGCTAAAGTTTGGGGCCAATGGATGCTAGTGGGATCTGGGGAGGGAAGATGTAGTGGATTCTACACACAGAAAGCTAACGCAAAGATCTGTATTTCTCCTTCCTTGGGTTACAAGTGCTCCTTGAGCTGTATACAAGGAGAAAGAGAGAACTTTACCAGCCTAACGGTACCAAGAATGAGTCGATCCCCTCCTTAGGGTCCAAGCCTGCCCTTATAAAGGAGAGCCTTGGGTTCCTTTAGGGCTGATGTGGCAAGCATATTCGAGGAATATGCTTGTCCCAATATAGTAGTTCGGTGCCCCCCTTTCCCTGTCGCTCCCCTAATGACGGCAAGGTTCGGAGGGGCCCTCACAGTGCCTCGGGCTTGGACATCACCTCCATGACCTCCTTCTGTCTCTCTGTCGCTCTGCGCCTTTGTCCCTAGTGCTTGGCTTCGCTCAGATTCTCCCTAGCCTGCTACTAGAGTTTGACTTTAGGCTTCTCCTTCTCTTGCAAGCTTCGTATCATTCGGCCCTGCCTCGCGTAACTCGGCTTGTCCTTCACCTGCATCAAGATTACTTGGGCTAACCCGGCCGACTTACGCAGATCCGGCCGTAATGCCTTGCCATTACTATAAGGGTCCTGCCCTTTCCTATCTCGGCCGACCTCTCAGAGATTCGGCCGACTCAGATTGTAACTTCGAGAAACTAAGCGGGAACACCCTTTCGTCTTTCCCGTCTTTACCCTATCGGGGTTACCTCCCCAACATTAGTCCCGAGCTGGTATGGCCCGCCGATAACCTCGGCCGGGTCGTATCGATTCCACGACACTCGTTATGTATTGTTTCCAGTTACCTTGTCGTGGTGATAACACCATATTTAGTAGTGCGCCTCGTCCACGTGTCATCCTCATCATTGTTTCTCTAGTTTTTGTTCCTCTCTGGCGTTCTTGACAAGCTACAGTTACTGTCGCGCCTATCGCGCCGTTGCTGCGACGCCTCATGCGCCGTTCTCGTTGGGGATCGTGAGCTCCTTGGTCAATCGTGTGGCCTTTGGTGCAGTTCCGCTCAGCGACGTGTGATCGTGCTGCGCACACGACCCGCGCTGCCAACTGCCACACCCACGATCCCACTACCTTGCTTGCGGCTAGGTTATAAAGAGGGCGGCGCTGGGAGTTTCTTTTTCCCCTTCTCGCCGCCGCACCTTCTTCTTCTTCCTCGCGCTTTGCGTTCGTTGGTTCCGCCGCGCAGCCTCAACTGGTTCTGCGATGAGAGGACTCCGCTGTATTCCGTCTCGTCTGCAGCCGCTTACTTGTTCCGGCGTCGTCACCGGTGAGTTCTTTTCGGTCTTGCCGCCTAGGCTTTCCTCTAGATTTCTTCGTTTCCTCTTTGTTCGTGCGCTGCGGTTCTGTCGTCGTTCCACCGCCGTTTTTGCGTAGAATTGCGACGGGGCCTCGTAGCTCTAAGTTTTCCTCCTCCACGAGTTGTTCCTCCGGCGATCTTTCCGGCGAAATCATGTCTAGTTCCTTTAGCGGTGCCCTGGTAGAGGATGATGATGCTGGCTCTGGGCCTGAGCGGGGCTCGTGGTAGGGCTCCTCAGTTACCCGGCGGGAGATCGAGTGGCTCATCCGAACCCGGAGGATTCCCGCCGAGGTCTCTTGTCGTTTACCCGGCAACGAGTTATCTCCGGAAGTTAGTGAGGGCGAGTATGTAGTTTTTATGTCACATTTCTCGCGTGGCTTCGGTCTCCCTCTTAGCGATTTTGCAAGAGAGTTTCTCGACTACTTCGGCCTTCAGCCGCATCATCTTCCTGCGAACGCCATCGCTTCTCTTTCTGCATTCATCTCCGCCTCGGAGGGATACTTTGGCCTATGGCCGTCCGTGCACGTCTGGGCGAAGTTCTTCCAGATCCGTTCTAATTTAGTCCCTGACAAGTCTCTGCACCCTTCCGAGAAACTGCTTACTCAGTGCGGGGCGGCGTCCATTACACCTCGGAGGAAGTCTGTATTTCCTCGTGTCACCGGGTTAGAGTCATGCAAGAAGTGGCACAAATCCTTCTTTTACGTCAAGAACAGAGGAACAGAAGACAAGATTGCTCCTGCCTTCTCCATTGGTCCGCCTTCCAAGGTGAATTGGACTTACAATCCGAGGAGGAGCCACGTCTTGGCGAGCTTTTGAGACTCGGCTCAAAGAACTGATCCGGGCAGATGTGGCGAGGACTTGATGGCTACCTTCATCGGCAGAATTTTCCCATTCGGAAAAGGGCGCACAAACTTTGCTACATGAGTGGTCCACTTGACCCAACCGAGTCTCGACCGTCGAACTGGACAACTACCTTGTCTTCAAGCGTCCGAGCTATATTTAAAACGGATATGCTCAAGATTGGACCTGGGATTGAAACCGTTTACCGCGGCGTCCTCCTCCTCCTTGATAAGTTTAACCATCAATGCTTTGATTTTCTATTGTTCTCGAGCTGTTTTCCCTAACCTTCCTTCTTTTTCGCCTCACGAGGTTCGCGAGCAAAAGGACGAGGACGCGATGTTTTGTCGCGTCCGTGGATCATGGATCGAATACCGGACGTTGGGGAGCCGGACTCCGTAGAATTCGTCCCTAAGTCGGATCCCGCTACGGCTCGGGCTCGTGGCAAGACTTCGGTCCATGAGGAGGAAGGTGATTCGGACGAGGTCCAAGCTCTTGAGGTAGTTGCCGCAATGCCTATTTCTTATGCATTTCCGGCTTCTACTTTCCAGCTAATCCGGCGGTCAGGTTCATGACTCGAGCCTATTGCATCCGGCCCCGATTACCTCGGGAAGCGGGGCTCCTGCTAGTGCTTGAGGCGGCCCCAAGCGAATGAAGAAGTCTGCTCCGAACCCTCCCAGCGCAAGACCATGCACAGTCACGAATAAGATTCGTTTTGCTCGTATTTCTTGTTTCCCTGTTTACATTTTCATTCGACACCCTTTTCTTTTTTATTTTCGCATTTCTCGCTTTCCGTTAAACTGGCGGTCCTAGCATGACTAGCCGCCCGATTAAACCGTCTCCTCCATGTTGAAGATACTAGGATTCCTAGTCCTGCTCGTACTCGTCTCCTCCAGCTCCACATATGTCACCCCTCGTCACGCTTTGATACTCGCGTCTCGAGATTTCTACCGAACCGTTGCCCTCCATTGAATCCGAGCATATCCACCGAGCCTCTTTCTACCTCTAGCTCCTCAGTAACCCCAGCAGCCGTTGTCGTTAATACTCGGCGCCCTCTGCGCTGTGATCCCTCCCGCTTCTAAAAACATTGTTCCCATTGTCGAGGGATCGGCTTCTGCTGGTGCCTCCGCTACAGTAAGAAAAACTGTTGCCACCAAGGCTCCCACTTCCCAAAAAGGTTTGGCCGGCTCTTCTCAGCCGAGTATTGCCGACGTCTTTGCGTAAAGGATTGCTCCGCCAAAGCCTCTACTACTCGGCCGCGGTACCCAGCTTGCTCTTCATACGAGCCTGCTGCCTCGGTAATTACGGCATGTCGGGTAAAGTCCTTACTCGGACGGCCAGTGGGAACAGCCTCGGCTCATTGGTGGAATATGCTCATAATCGGAATCTGCTGATCAGCTTGAAGGCAATCAAGCAGTCGGCCGTTTCAACTTTTCGACATCGGCCGTTTGGATCAAGCTGCCAAGATCATTGGATAGCAACAAGATGAACGAGGTAATTGTTGCTTCCGGGGTTTAGACTGATTCTCCATATGCTATTATATATACATTAGTCCCGAAACTTGCAAACGAGTAATTTGTTATTCGCTTGGAAGTTTTATAGTCTCTACTTAACTCGACTTAATTTAGGGTTCGAGCCTATATCCGAGTTGATCTATCTTAAACTTTGCTAGCTGTTCTTTGAATGTCTAGCCACATAGGTCGGGTTAAGCTTTAAGCTTGACTCGAATCTACTTTGGCTTTGAATATCCAGCCACCTAGATCGGGGTTAAGTTTTCGCTTGTGCGGATCTGTTTTGGCTTTGAATATCCAGCCACCTAGGTGCAGGTTAAGTTTTAAACAACTCGGATCTGTTTTGGCTTTGAATATCCAGCCACCTAGGTCGGGTTAAGTTTTAAACTTAACTCGGATCTGTTTAACTTTGAATATCCAGCCACCTAGATGCAGGTTAAGTTTTAAACTTAACTTCCGGATCTGTTTTGGCTTTGAATATCCAGCCACCTAGGTCCGGGTTAAGTTTTTGCTTAACTCGGATCTGTTTGGCTTTGAATATCCAGCCACCTAGATCTGGGTTAAGTTTTAAACTTAACTCGGATCTGTTTTGGCTTTGAATATCCAGCCACCTAGGTCCGGGTTAAGTTTTTAACTCGGATCTGTTTAACTTTGAATATCCAGCCACCTAGGTCGGGTTAAGTTTTTAAACCTTTCGGATCTGTTTTGGCTTTGAATATCCAGCCACCTAGATCAGGTTAAGTTTTCGCTAACTTTCGGATCTGTTTTAACTTTGAATATCCAGCCACCTAGATGCGGGTTAAGTTTTCGCTAACTCGGATCTGTTTTAACTTTGAATATCCAGCCACCTAGATCAGGTTTAGTTTTCGCTAACTCGGATCTGTTTTGGCTTGGAATATCTAGCCACCTAGGTCCGTTAAGTTTTAAGCAACTCGGATCTGTTTAACTTTGAATATCCAGCCACCTAGATGCAGGTTAAGTTTTAAACCTTTCGGATCTGTTTTGGCTTTGAATATCCAGCCACCTAGATCTGGGTTTAGTTTTAAAACTTTCGGATCTGTTTTGGCTTGGAATATCTAGCCACCTAGGTCCGTTAAGTTTTCGCTTAACTCGGATCTGTTTAACTTTGAATATCCACTCATCGTTTGTTCTATTGCTCAGGTTGCACATGACCCGGATCGCTGAATTTCAAAGACTGCTTTTCTCGCACAAGAAGTTGGAAGAAAAATATGAAAAAGTTATCCCTGTGGTGAAAAAAGCAGGTAAGTCGATCATTTTCCTTGTCATCTCTAATATTGTCATTGTTTTGTCTGCGGGATGCCGGCTTACTTTGTGGGTTAACAGGTAACATCAATAATCTCAACATTCGTCTTAAGAAGAAAGTCAAGAGCTTGGAAGGTTAGTTTTCCATCTACCTCGTACTTTTCCCTTTCTAAGACGTGCACTAAGTTTTTTTTTACTTTGTTTGGCTTTGGTAAAGCCGAGAATCTGAATTCTTTGCATCATCTCACCAAAATTGTGCCCATGCACGATGTAATGCTGCATTTTTTTAGAACAAAGGCGCCACTCATTGGTATGACTAAAGAAAAGGATGACGAGATAGCTCGCCTAAGCGCCGAGGTGGAGGCCCTTAAGCTTTCTCAGAAATCCGAGCTAGAAAAGGTCGATCAGGAATTCTCCGAGGAGAAGAACCGGCTAGCTTTGGAATTGCAAAAGAATAAAGAGCTCTTTGAGGCTGCCAAGCTGAAAACTCGAGGAATGAGCGAGGAAATTGCTCGCTTTGAAAAGAACAAGATTGACTAGGCGAAGGACCTTTAGATGATGATGAGTTACATTCATCGTAAGCATCTTAACACAGCCGGATTATCTTTCTTCCTTCTGCTGCCCTCTGACGCCTCCCTTTTTTGCAGTCATTTTCCGAAGCTAAGCCCGTGAGCTCTAAAGCGGTCCTTGCTGCTCGTCTTGTAGAGGTCTCCCTGTTGACGTGAATTTTGAATATTCAATAGAAGATTTCTTGGTTTACATCGCTGCCCTTGGTCCGATGAAAATCATGGGCGGGGACTTGGTCTTTGGCAGCTATTCGAGCCCACCGTGCTCTCTGGCCGAATACCTCTGGGACTCCTAACATCAGCGAGATCGAATTGCTGGTGACTAGATTGAATGCCTCTGAAAAACAACTAAGTCTTTGGAGGGAATCTGCTGGGCGAGCTGGCGCGGATATGGCCCTCACCGTTATCATGTCATGGTACGAAGACATCTCTCTTGATATCTTGAGAAATCTACGCACTGG
Source organism: Avena insularis (assembly GCA_023614405.1). Classification (NCBI taxonomy): domain Eukaryota; kingdom Viridiplantae; phylum Streptophyta; class Magnoliopsida; order Poales; family Poaceae; genus Avena; species Avena insularis. The sequence continues at coordinate 1,882,831 of CM042691.1, forward strand.
TTCTCGTTGGGTTGAGGACCCCACTTTCGTCGCTCTCCGGCAAGCTCGCGCCTTTCAACTCGTCGAGTATGCCGACGTGCACACCTGGAATGAAGGTCCGAGCTTTCTCCCGAACTTGGATGATGAGGTTGCGGTAGAGGATACATCAGACGATAACTCGGCTGAACAGGGTGAAGGCGCAGATGATTCGGCTTCCTCTGGTGACTCTAGTTCGAGCTCGGACGGCAATGGTGACGCGCGGTCCTCCTCCAAAGGTACTGGGCATTCAAGCTGCATGTGATGCCCCTCAGCAGCCTCCAGCTTCAGCCGAGGTTGCACCTAGGTCTGCGGAGGGCGAGGTAACATCGGCCGAAGTTCCTCCTACCTCGGAATCCCCAGCCCCTAACCAAGTTGCCGCCTCTCCAGCTAAAAACGTTTGAGTTATTTGCTATCCCTGGTATGCCGGGCGTACGATGTAGGTGAAACATTCATCTGTTCTTTGTATGGAATGAATTTCTTTTGCCGTGTGCTGCTGAGACACATGTTTGTAATTGTTATCACTTTGTGTAAGTGGTCTTGTTTGTCCGAATTTTTTGCTGTGTTGGGCAGCGATTTCTTAATTTGGGGACGTATCTATCCTTGTATTCGTGGTTTACCCACTTGATCCAGGTGTGAGCTTCGTATATCATATTAGTTTGGACTGTTGTTACTTTCAAAATCGAAGTTCGATACTTTCTTTGTAGCAAAGGCTAGCCAGGACTTCGGAACAAAATATAGCAGTCCGCAAGTTAATGCCTATATGGCGCCGAAGTTTAGTGTATAAACCGAACGGAAAAAATAATATAAAGCGGTTGGCGAGTCGCTGCTCAAGGTGCCGAGGTTTAGTGCATGTAAATTGTAATATCATATGGCAGTCCCGAGTTCTGCTTTGGATGCCGAGGTTTAACATACAACATGAAATTGAAATGACCTATGGCAGTCCCAGTCTTGTCTTTGGGCCGAGGTTTGATTCATAAAATGAAATTGAAATAACATACTGGCAGTCCCAGTCAACTTTCTGGGCGCCGAGGTTTAGTACATAAGATGAAATTGAGATAACATATGGCAGTCCCCGAGTCACTGCTCTGGATGCCGAGGTTTAATACATCATTGGTCCTTGACCTTGAAATACTATGCTATGAGTAAAATGGATGAAGCAAGGCTACATTCCATGGCCGCTTCGTTTCTTCGACTTTATGCGCCTTGTTCCTTACGGGGATTGAGCGTCGATTAGATAATAGGCATCGTTATGTAATGCTTTGCTCACAATGAATGGTCCCTCCCATGGAGGTGACAGCTTGTGCATGCCGGCCGTGCGTTGCGCCAGTCGGAGGACTAAATCTCCTTCTTTGAATACCCTTGGATTCACCTTCTTGCTGTGATATCATCGCAAGTTCTGCTGATAAATAGCTGATCGTGATAGTGCCAGTTCTCTGGCTTCTTCAAGCAGGTCTACCGTATCTTGCCGAGCTATTTCGTTTACCTCTGAGGTTGTATGCTGAGTAACTCTTGGCGAGTCATGTATTATGTCGGCTAGAAGCACGGCCTCTGCCCCGTATACCAGAAAGAATGGTGTATAGCCTGTTGATCTATTCAGAGTAGTCCTGAGGCTCCATAATACGGCTGGGAGTTCCTCAATCCAACATCCTGCCGACCTTTGCAGCAGTTCAACAAGTCGTGGTTTTATTCCTGACAATACTAGTCCATTAGACCTCTCTACTTGCCCATTAGACGTTGGGTGAGCCACAGAGGCAACATCTAGTCTTATATGTTTCTCTCTGCAAAATCTGGCGAAGGCTCCTTCTGCAAAATTTGTGCCATTATCCGTAATAATACTGTGCGGATACCCATATCTTAAAATAATATCTTTGAGAAATTTCACTGCTGTGGGCCCATCGCATTTTTTTATTGGTTTCGCCTCAATCCATTTCGTGAACTTGTCCACCATAACCAATATGTGGGTCATTCCCCCTCGGGCCGGCTTAAATGGTCCCACCATATCTAAGCCCCACACAGAAAATGGCCAAGTGATGGGTATCTTTTTAACTCGGCCGATGGCATATGCATCCTGGTTGCATATCTCTGACAACCATTGCATTTTTCAACCAACTCTTTGGCTTCTTTCAATGTCGTTGGCCAATAAAATCCATGCCTGAATGCTTTGGCTACCAAGGCACGAGATGAGGCATGGTGTCCACACTCTCCTTGATGTATATCTAGGAGGATCTCCTGGCCTTCTGCCGAACTCACACATTTCTGCAATACGCTTGTGACGCTTCTTTTATATAGCTCATTGTTTATGATTGTATAAGATTTTGCTCTCCTTACAGTTTGTCTAGCTAATACTTCATTATCCGGCAATATCGACTCTTTAAGGTAAGAGAATATGGGTTGCGCCCATGGCGGTGTGATTTTTCTGGTGTGGTTTCCTTTGTCTATTTCCATATTTTACTAGACATATCTACCTCGGCCTTCTCCATAATTGTGCTCACTTCTGCTGTCCTCCTCTTGAGGGGTTCCGAGTCATATTGCTGGTCTACTTCCATCGGCGCATTATCTTCTGCTGAATTTGTCGGAATAAAGATAGATTCGGATTCTGGTGACGGGATTATTGATGGTTTCTGAGGTGTTCCAGGGCAATGCACAGGGAATTATTGTCGGGTTGATCCGAGCTTTGACAACGTGTCTGCGGCATCATTTTCTGCCTGAGGTATGTGGTGAAATTCACATCCTTCAAAGTATCCACTGATCTTTTGCACATGAAATCTGTATAAAGCCATATTAGCATCTAATGCATTCCAATTGCCTGAGACTTGCTGTACTACTAGGTCCGAGTCCCCATAGCATAAGATTCGGCGTATGCCAATCTCTTTTGCTACTTTCAATCCATGGACCAGTGCTTCATATTCGGCTACATTGTTGGATGCGGTAAAATGTATTTGTAGCACATATTTCAGCTGATCTCTTTTAGGTGAGGTTAACACTATTCCTGCCCCCAAACCATTTCTTAGTTTGGAACCATCGAAATGCATCGTCCAATAATTTAGATCTGGTAATGGTGGCTCATATTGCACTTCGGCCCAGTCTACGAAGAAGTCAGCGACTACTTGAGATTTAATTGCATCTCTCCTATCAAATTGTGGAGCGTATGGTGACAACTCGATTGCCCATTTTGCTATTCGGCCACTTGCATCTTTGTTGCTCAATATGTCGGCTATGGGCGCTTCACAGATCACTCTGATGGGATGTTCTTCGAAGTAATGTTTAAGGTTTTTGCCGACATATATACTCCATAAGCCATCTTCTGATAATGTGGGTAATTCTGTTTTGAAGCGGATAATACCTCACTTAGATAATACACCTTTATGCGGTTATCATCTTCAAGTCGTTCTACTACGACTACAAAGACTCACTACTCTGTTGGTAGCCGCTATATAGAGTAACATAGGCTCTTTTGATAATGGAGAAGCCAAAAGCGGGTCTTTGTGACTAACATTTTTCAACTCATGAAATGCCTCCGCTTATGGGTCCAAATGAATTTATCTGATTTCTTCATCAGCTGATATAGTGGTAGTGCCTTTTCTCCCAGCCGACATACAAACCCGAGCGAGGCTAGACAACTGTGAATTTTTATACATCATTTAAGCATCTCGGCAATTCCATTCTTTCTCTGCTTTTATCTTTGTTGGGTTGGCTTCTATACCTCGGCTAGATACAAGAAAACCGAGCAATTTTCCTGCGGCCGTAAGCGTGCACTTTTCGGATTAAGTTTCATTGGAATCTTCTCAAGTTCTGAAAGTTTGCGTATATCTTCGATGGTTTTGCTTTCCTTGGTTTTGATGACCACATCATCTACATATACTTGTACATTTTTCCTATTTGATCGTGTAGACATTTTTGCATGCATCTTTGATATGTTGCTCCTGCATTTCGCAGGCGAATGGCATTGTGCGATAGCAATAAGCCCGTCTGACGGGTAATAAATGCAGTCTTTATTTGATCGGCGGATTTAACGGTATCTGGTGGAAACCAGTGCAGCGTCTACAAATGATAATAACTCACAACCAGCGGTCGAATCAATGACTTGGTCTATTCTAGGCAATGGAAAAGGATCTTTTGGACACGCCTTGTTCAGGTTCGTGTAATCGATACACATTCGCCATACAATGGCTACATTGGGATCATCTTTCTTCTTTTCTACCAGCACCGGATTCGATAACCAATCCGGGTACAGCACCTCCATGATGAACCCGGCTGCGAGGAGCCGAGCTATTTCATCCCCTATTATTTTTCTCCTGTCTTCGGCGAAGCGGCGGAGAGGTTGCTTCACCGGCCTTGCTCCGGGTCTTACATTCAAAGAGTGCTCAGCCAACTCCCTCGGAACACCTTGCAGATCCTGAGTTGACCATGCAAATATGTCCCGATTCTCACGGAGGAAGTTGGTGAGCTCGCTTTCCTATTTAGCGTCCAGGCCTGCACCAATAGTAACAGTACGCTCCAGGAATTGCTCATCTATTTGAAACTTCTTCGTTTCTTTAGTCAGCTGAAAAGAGACACTGCCATGCGGGTTGGCTAGTCTTGCGGCATGTTCATTTTGCCGAGCGAGGCTGCTACCTCCTGAATCCTTCTTTTTTCTCTTGCTATAACCAATGATTCGGCCAAATTTGACCCGGCTGATGCACACTCCATTGATTTCTTGTAATCCCCTGTTATAGTTATCACTCCTTGTGGTCCGGGTAGTTCCATTTTCAGATAACTTATATGACAACTGCCCATGAATTTGGCTACAAGTAACGCTGGTCCAGAGTATGATAATAGCTCTCTAGATCCACCACTTCAAACTCTAAATTCTCTGTTCTGCAGTTATCTCTTGTGCCGAATAACACATCCACTCGGACCTTACCAATGGGTTCACATGAAAGCCCTGGCACTATCCCATGGAAAGTGGTCCTCGTGGATTGCAACATGTTCTGCGATATTCCGAGTTTATGCATGGTATCTTTGTACATGATATTGATACTACTTCCATTGTCTATGAGTACTTTTGAAATTTTGACATTGATGCTTGGTCCAACAAATGTCGGATCCAGCACAAGTGCATATGATCTGGGATTTGGCATTATCTTGGGATGATCCTTTATGCTCCAAGTTATCTCCTGATCCGACCAAGGCACATATCTTGGTACCGCGGCATTCTGCATTTACTTCCATATGCGGCGCTGCACACTTTGCTTGTCTTGTTGTTCCGTTGTGAACCGCATAATGGGGTGATGATGTTCTCTGTAATCATTGCGTCCGGTATTCGCTGATTTGTTCTTCCATCCTGGACTTGGTTCATCACTTGATGCACCGTGTCTCTCGATCCGAGTTATCGTACCTCGGGGAGGCGGTAACATCAGTTGTTGTGCATTTGCTCCGATCAACCGTGGGCTGATCTTTGATGTACTTGATGGGGTGCTGGACCCTGCGGGGTTCCCATTGCATTTTCATCCATGCACCTTTGGCGGGTGGTATGGTTGGCTGGCTGGATGGGTTTGACGTGTGAAATTTGCACGGCTGATCTAACATGGATTCGAACGTGTACTTCGGCCTCTCCTGCCATTGTTTCTTTTGTTCTGGGGTCCACTGCCTTTTCGCTTCATTTCTTGGTGCCACTGTTGAGGACCATTCTTCTGCCTTTGAGTTGCTCCGTGACTCGGCGGGTCTTGTGCTACTGCCGCCACTTGGGCCGAATTATATCTGTAATCCGGCCTTTCCTCTCTTCTTCTTCCTCTGAAATCACCGCGCCTAGATGACCCGGCCAAATCTCTTGCATCATGGTCCTGCTGCTCGCGATGATCCGTCGACATTAACTCTGGCTGCGTTGGGTCTCCTAATGCGTAGGAGTCCGCTATTCTGATAGTTTCTGCCAGTGTGGTCGGCATATCTCTTTGTAGACGCTGCCACAATACGCTGCCATAACGGCATCCTTGTGCGAACCAAGCAATTGCCTGCGATTCTATGACTCCTTCACATGAGTTTCTCAGGTTACACCACCGAGTTAAAAACTCTCTATCTGTTTCATTCGGCCTCTGCTTGCACATGGCTAACTGTTGTGGCCTGTTTGGCCTCTTGTATGTACTGGTAAAGTTCTTTGACAAACATTTCCTCAAAATCCAGCAGTTGATCTTGCGGTGGTAGATTATTCAGCCACACCCTAGCTGGTCCTTCCGACATCGTGGTACATACCGTCTCGCCCATCGTAAGTTCCCACCGCTATTTTTACAGCGGTGGCATAGTCAATTAACGTCTTGTGGCTTGGTACTCCCGTTATATGTTTTTCGTGCCCTCGCGGTTGAAAGTTCGGCACAGGTGGTTCGCCCATGATCCGTGGTCCAAAGCATGTCGGCCCTGGTGGACCCTGTTCCTCCAACAATTCGGACCTGTATAGCCGGTCCAGCTTCACTCTTGCATCATTTGATGGCAAATCTCTGTACAGAACTCTGTCCTGTATTCCATAGTGATTGTTTCCGCCATGGATTGCATATTCCATCACAGAATATCCATCATTGTATCTTTCATTAATTCGATCGTGGCGAGCTGGCCTCGTTTCTCTTTCCTGCCGGGGTTCATGCCTTGGTTGCGGGTTGAGTGGCAGTTCTCTCCCTACTTCGACCGGGGTATTGTTCTCCTGATTGCCTCTCGCGGGCTCTCTTCTACCGAGATGTCCGTTGCCTCGGCTTCCTCCGTCTCTCTCAACACGGCCATGGTTCCTCTCCCCACTGTTACCTCGGCTTGCATTGCCTCTGTTCTCATTTGCCTTTCCGGCCATTGCCGGATCATATGGAACAATCTGCTTGTTCCTCTTTCCCGAGGTTACTGCTTTGTCTCTTCGAGCATTATTTCCGGGTGAAGATGCTGCTGCCACGGATAAGGCAGGTGCTGCTCCTGCCGAATGAACCATTCGCGAGGCCCCCGGCCTCGCCGAGTTTGCTCTGAGCATTTCCTCGTTTTGCTGGTTCGCGATGCGCACCAGCTCGTTACTCTTTCTTGTTGTTTCGCGGGCCTCACGGTCAACCCCTCTAACTCTAATGCTGCGGCATTTGCCGCTCTTAGGTTTCTTGCGAGTCGTACCTCGGCAAGCCCAAATCCTCGATTACGCTTTATGAGCTTCATGCTCTTTGTTGATGTCATCCATGAGGTTCTTCCTCTCAATCTTAGTTCGTCCACCCGTTGGTATGACGTCAAGCTTATTGCTTTGGCATATTCTCGCAGGTCCTGTTTAAGGACTCCATAACCGACACCTTTTTTGCCTCTATCAGCACCTTTTGCCTGGTTTCCTCTAACTCTGCCTGAGCATTTGCCGGATTAAGTATCGGCGCTACAGGTGTAGTCAAGCTTTCTATGGTCGCCTGAAGAATATTCTCTGGCCTTTCGGTGGCCCTCTTACTCTTGGTGCCTTTGGGGTGGTGTCTTGCACCTCGGTGGGTTGGTTGCTGGTGGGATTACCTCGGTGGGCATTGGTGTGCTGTGTCGCGCCACATACACCGGTGGCGGGTTCTCTGCCTGATCCGGCCATGCTACTCCAGTTTGCACCCCGGCCACGACCATTACCTCGACGCTACCTGCAGGATGCGCTCCGGGCGGATGGCCTGCAGCGTTAAGAGGTGGATCTCCTGCAACAACAACTTGGTGAGGATAAACGCCGAAGATGTCGACGCCGACGTAAACCTGGTGCCCGCCCAGGTTGATGAAGACACCATTACACGGGGGAGCTTTCCCCTAAGCTCCTCGTATTGTCACGACATAATCACAGAGACCAAATCTGGACTAAGCGAAACAACGCGCCGCCGGTCTTGATGAAGTTTCCGTTCGGATCATAACTCCAGCTAGCACGCTGCTGGCCCCAGTGGCGCCAATCGTCATGGTGGTGGCATGGCAGATGCCATGGGTAGGCTAAAGTTTGGGGACAATGGATGCTAGTGGGATCTGGGGAGGGAAGATGTAGTGGATTCTACACACAGAAAGCTAACGCAAAGATCTGTATTTCTATTTCCTTGGGTTACAAGTGCTCCTTGAGCTGTATACAAGGAGAAAGAGAGAACTTTACCAGCCTAACGGTACCAAGAATGAGTCGATCCCCTCCTTAGGGTCCAAGCCTGCCCTTATAAAGGAGAGCCTTGGGTTCCTTTAGGGCTGATGTGGCAAGCATATTCGCGGAATATGCGTGTCCCAATATAGTAGTTCGGTGCCCCCTTTCCTGTCGCTCCCCTAATGACGGCAAGGTTCAGAGGGCCCTCCTGTGCCTCGGGCTTGAGGGACCTGTGACCTCCTTACATCTCTCTGTCATTTCTGCGCCTTTGTCCCTAGTGCTTGGCTTCGATTCTCCCTAGCCTGCTACTAGAGTTTGACTTTAGGCTTCTCCTTCTCCTGCAAGCTTGTATCATTATTACCTGCCTCGTAACTCGGCTTGTCCTTCACGCATCAAGATTACTTTAGCTAACCCGGCCGACTTCACGCAGATCCCGGGTAATGCCTTGCCATTACTATAAGGGTCCTGCCCTTTCCTATCTCGGCCGACCTCTACAGGATTCGGCCGACTCAGATTGTAACTCGGAAACTAAACGGGGAACACCCTTTCGTCTTTCCCCGTCTTTACCCTATCCGGGGTTACCTCCCCAACACATCCTATGAGAGGGTGATCATAAAGGTGTCTCTCAGGTGATCAGAAAGTACCTGTTGGGTTGTATGTATCGAGATGGGATTTGTCCCTCCCAAGTCAGAGAGATATACTTCGGGCCCACTCGGTAATCGATATCAACACTGCCTGCAAGCACGTGGTTAAGGAGTTAATCGCAAAGTGATATCGGATTACGGAACGAGTAAAGTACTTGCTGTGAACGAGATTGAACTAGGTATGCAGGTACCGATGATCGAATCTCGGGCAAGTAAAATATCGCGCGACGAAGGGAATATATATGGGATTGATTGAATCCTGGCATCATGGTTCATCCGATATGATCATCGATGAATGTGTGGGAGTCAATATGGGATTCCAGACCCCGCTGTTGATTATTGATAGAAGATCATGTCTGCATATTCTCGAACCCGAAGGGTCACACACTTAACGTGTCTCGACGCTAGGATAGATTGGATAATTGGTTTATGAGTTTTTGTTCGTAGTCTCGTATGAGATCCAGGACATCACGAGAGCTTCCAGAATGGTCTGGAGAATAAGATTCATATAAGGCAATGCAGTTTTTGGAGTTCAGAATTGTTTCGGGTTGTTCGGTATTGTATCGGAAGCTTCTAGAACCTTTCGGAGTGGGACCAACGTGGCCCCACTTGTCGGGAGGGGGCGTGGGGCTACGAGGGAGTGCCCTGGCCGCATTGGGCCAGGGGCACAAGGCCCCATAGGCCCAGACGGCCAAGCACCTAGGGAAACCCTAGGGGAGCTTCTAGAGGGGGGGGGACTTGCCCCCCACTCCTTCCTCCTTGGCCGCCGACCTAGGGCTTGGGGGAGGGGCAAGGGCCAGCCGCCCACCCCTCTATATAAAGAGGGCTCGGGGCGCACCCTCCCCACACCTCCTCCTCAACCTTAGACGCCCTGCTGCCCCTCCTCTCTCTCTCTCCCTCCCGACTGCGCATAGGCGAAGCCCTGCCGCAGAAACTCTCCACCACTTGCACCACGCCGTCGTGTTGTAGATCCAATCCATCTCTCCACCCCACTTGCTGGACCGAGGAAGGAGGATACGTCGAGGTGCCACACGTGTGCATCTCTCAGAGGCATCGCCACTTGCGGTGTTAGATCGGATCGGATCGCGAGGAGGAGAAGCGAGTACGACTGCATCAACCACGTTCCGTCGAACGTTCTGCTGTGCGGATCTTCAAAGGTATGAAGATCTCATCTATCCCCCCTCGTTGTTTGCATCTCCTAGATTAGATCTTGGCTTTCCCGTTTGCATCCGTAGATTTTTTTTTTGATTTACTATGCTGCGAAACCCTTCAGTGGTATCAGAGCTAGATCTATGTGTAGATGTGTTTCACAAGTAGAACACAACATGGTTGTTGCGGGCGTGATGTTTTCTGTTGCAAGCCTCTTGTTTGTGTACTTCTTATGATGCAGGATAGTGAGATCGAAGCGGTCCAAGCCAACCTTGCGACCTCGTTCGCAAGACCGGCTCCGCACTTGACGTGTGGCTTGTTCCACACATGCGGCTGGTGGATGCCAGTTTCTCTCACTATAGTTGTCATGGGATTTACACCGGAGTTTGGCAACCATAATATCATCGTTATGGCTTTCCGTAGGTAAGAATCGTTCTTAGCTTGCTACTTCCATAAGCCACGTAAAACATGCAACAACAAAGTAGAGGCGTCTAACTTGTTTTTGCAGGGAGTGTTTTCTGTGATATGGTATGGCCCAAGATGTGATGTGTATGTTGTATGCAATTATCATGTTTTGTAATGTTTCACGACTTGCATGTCGATGAGTACACAACCGGCAGGAGCCATATGGTTGTCTTTATAATTGTGTATGACCTGTGTGTCAACTTCTTATACGCCATGTAATAGCTTTACTTTATCGCTAAGTAGTTAGCAATAGTTGTAGTTGCTATTCGTGGTGGAGGCAATCATGGTGGAGTGATGGAGATCATGCTGGCACGCACAATATGGAGATCATTGCACGAAGATTGGCTATACCATGTCACATAAAGTTATATGCATGTGATGTTTATCCTTCTATGTATCCTATTATGCTTAGATCGCGACGGTAGTATTATAAGATGATTCCTCACTTAAATATCAAGATAAAACTATGTTCTCCCCATGTATGCACCGTTGCGAAAGTTCGTCGTGTTCAAGCATCACGTGATGATCGGGTGCTATAAACTCTACTTTCACATACAACGGGTGCAAGCCAGTTTTGCACACGCGGAAATACTTGGGTTTGACTTGACGAGCCTAGCATGTACAGACATGGCCTCGGAACACATGAACCGAAAGGTTAAGCATGAGTCATATGAATGATATGATCGACACTTCGTTGTCCACCATTGAAACCACATCTCTTCTCGTGAAGATCGGATTAGGTGTGGTGAATTTGGATCATGTTCACTAAACAACTTGAGGGATGTTGAATTTCGTGGGAGTTCATATAGTAATTTAATTAAGTTGAACTAGTTATCATGAACATAGTCTAAATTGTACTTGCAAATTTTTTAGATCAAATGGCTAAGTCCAACTTCAACTTCAACGTTTTTGCTGAGAAAGAAAAGCTTAAGAACAATGGGTCTAACTTCACCAATTGGTTCCGCAATCTGAGAATCATTCTCGCTGGCGGACAAAAGGACTATGTCCTTGAGAAAGCGCTAGGTGACGCCCCTGCTATAGATGCGCTGGCTGATGAGAAAGTTGTTTACCAGTCGCGCAAAGATGATTATGGTTTGATTAAGAGCACCATGTTGTTTGCTATGGAATCGGATCTTCAAAATCGTTTTGAGGATTTCCCGGGCCCCTTTGAGATTCTTGAGGAACTGAAAACTATGTTCCAGACCGAGGCCCGTTCTGAGAGATATGAGATCTCTGAGAAATTCTTTAACTGCAAGATGGAGGAAGGGAGTTCCGTTAGTGAGCACGCCATTAAGATGTCGGGCTACACTCAGCGCCTTGAGCAACTGGATCAAGATTCGGAGGAGCTCAAGATTGACAGGGTTCTGCAATCACTCCCTCCTAGCTACAAAGGTTTTGTAGTTACTCATAATCAGATTGGTTCCACTGATACGATCACCGAGCTCTTCGCTAAGCTGAAAGCTACGGAGGTGGACATCAAGAAGGATAATCATGTGTTGATGGTCAACAAGCCCCCCAGCTTTAAGAAAGGTAAGGGTGCAAAGAAGCCCTTCAAGAAAGGCGGCGACAAGCGCGTTGCCCCTGCTAAGAAGAAGCTCAAGTCTGGACCCAAGCCGGACACTGAGTGCTTCTATTGCAAGGACAAGGGTCCCGGAAGCAATCGTCCAAGTACTTAGCGGACAAGAAGGCTGGCCCCATCAAAGGTATATTTGATATACATGTTATTGATGTTTTCCTTACTAGCCCTTGTTGTAGTGCCTGGGTATTTGATACTGGTTCAGTTGCTAATATTTGTAACTCGAAACAGGAGCTACAGAATAGACGGCGGCTGGCGAGGGATGAGGTGACGATGCGCGTTGGCAACGGATCAAGAGTTGATGTGATGGCCGTCGGCACGCTCTCCTCAGTTTTACCTTCGGGATTAGTTTTAAACCTCAATAAATGTTATTATGTGCCTGTGTTGAGCATGAACATCATATCTGGATCGTGTTTATTGCAAGACGGTTATTCATTTAAATCTGAGAATAATGGTTGTTCTATTTATATGAGTAACATCTTTTATGGTCATGCACCTGCTGTGAATGGTTTATTTCTTCTGAATCTCGAAAGGGATGAAACACACATCCATAACATTGAGGCTAAGAGATGCAAGGTAGATAGTGATAATACTACTTATTTGTGGCACTGCCGTCTAGGTCATATTGGTGTTAAACGCATGAAGAAACTCCATTCTGATGGACTTTTGGAGTCTCTTGATTTTGAATCATTGACACATGTGAACCATGCCTCATGGTCAAGATGATCAAAACCCCGTTCTCCGGAATGATGGAGCGAGCAACGGACTTGTTGGAAATCATACATACCGATGTATGCGGACCGATGAGTGTTTCGACGCGCGGTGGATATCGCTACTTTCTCACTTTTACTGATGACTTAAGTAGATATGGGTATATCTATTTAATGAAACATAAATCTAAAGCATTTGAAAAGTTCAAAGAATTTCAGAATGAAGTGGAAAACCATCGTAACAGAAAAATTAAGTTTCTACGATCCGATCATGGAGGTGAATATATGAGTTATGATTTTCTCACGCATCTTAAAGCAAGCGGAATTGTTTCGCAACTCACGCCACCCGGAACACCACAGCGCAATGGTGTGTCTTAATGCCGGAATCGAACTCTATTAGATATGGTGCGATCAATGATGTCTCTTACTGATTTGCCGTTATCATTTTGGGGTTATGGATTAGAAACCGCTGCATTCACTTTAAATAGGGCACCATCTAAATCCGTTGAGATGACACCGTATGAACTGTGGTTTGGTGCTAAACCTAAGTTGTCGTTTCTTAAAGTTTGGGGATGCGAAGCTTACGTCAAGAAGTTGATGCCGGACAAGCTCGAACCCAAAGCGGTGAAATGCGTCTTCATAGGATACCCTAAGGAAACTATTGGGTATACCTTCTATCACAGATCCGAAGGCAAAGTGTTTGTCGCAAAGAACGGATCCTTTCTTGAGAAGGAGTTTCTCTCGAAAGAAGTGAGTGGGAGGAAAGTAGAGCTAGACGAGGTTGTTGAACCTTCTCCTGAGTTGGAGAGTAGCGCAGCACCTGAAATTGTTCCAGTGCCGTCTGGACCAACAATAGAGGAAGCTAATGACAAGGATCATGAAGCTTCGGACGATGCTACTACTGAACGTCGCAGGTCGACAAGGTCACTTGCCCCTCCTGAGTGGTACGACAACCCTGTCTTAACTGTCTTGTTAGTAGACAAAGTGAGCCTGTGAACTATGAGGAAGCGATGATGAGCCCAGACTCTGAGAAATGGCTAGAGGCCATGAAATCCGAATTGGGATCCATGAGCGAAAACCAAGTATGGACTTTGGTGGACCCTCCTAGCGAGCGAAAGGCCGTTGAGTGCAAATGGATTTTCAAGAAGAAAACGGACGCAGATGGTAATGTTACTGTCTATAAAGCACGGCTTGTCGCGAAAGGTTTTCGACAAGTTCAAGGTGCTGACTACGATGAGACTTTCTCTCCCGTAGCGATGTTTAAGTCCATTCGGATTTTATTAGCAATTGCTGCGTTTCATGATTATGAAATATGGCAGATGGATGTCAAGACTGCGTTCCTCAATGGCAACATTGATGAAGAGTTGTATATGATGCAACCCGAAGGTTTTTTCGATACTAAGGATGCTGATAAAGTGTGCAAACTTCAGCGTTCCATTTATGGACTGAAGCAAGCATCTTGGAGTTGGAACCTTCGTTTTGATCAAGTGATCAAGAGCTTTGGATTTGTTCCAAATTTCTATGAAGCTTGTATCTACAAGAAAGTGAGTGGGAGCTCAGTGACATTCCTAGTACTATATGTGGATGACATATTGATTATTTGAAATGACATTGACATGCTTAACGATGTGAAGAGTTATTTGAATAAATGTTTTTCGATGAAAGACCTAGGGGAATCTGCTTATATATTGGGCATCAAAATCTATAGAGATATACAAACACGCCTAATAGCTTTAAGCCAGAGTATATACCTAGACAAAGTTATGAAAAGGTTCAGAATGGATAAGGAAAAGAAAGGTTCAGTGCCTATGTTTTCAGGTAAGATATTGAGCAGGGCTCAGTGTCCAGCTATGGTAAATGATAGAGAAGCTATGAGCAAAGTGCCTTATGCCTCGGCCATAGGTTCCATCATGTATGCCATGCTGTGTACTAGACCGAATGTGTCCAATGCTCTTAGTTTGACGAGCAGATACCGAAGTGATCCAGGAGTGGAACACTGTACAACCGTGAAGAACATCCTAAAGTACTTAAATAGGACTAAAGAAATGTTCTTAGTCTATGGAGGTGATGAATAGCTCGTCGTAAAAGGTTACGTCGATGCTAGTTTTCACACCGACAAGGATGATTCTAAATCTCAGACAGGATACGTTTATATTTTGAATGGAGGAGCTGTGAGCTGGAGAAGCTGCAAGCAAAGCGTGATCGCGGGATCTACAGTAGAAGCGGAATACATGGCTGCTGCAGAAGCGTCAAGTGAAGGAGTTTGGATCAGGAACTTCATCACTGAGCTTGGTGTGGTTCCAAGTGCCTTGGACCCACTAGAGATATTGTGTGACAACACTGGCGCCATATCACTGGCTAAGGAACCAAGATATCATCCAAAGACCAAGCATATCAACCGCAAGTTTCATATAATTCGAGATTATATAACAGATGGAGATCTGAAGATTAGCAAAGTACATACAGATCTGAATGTCGCGGATCCATTGACTAAACCTCTTCCACGTGCAAAACATGATCAGCACCTTAGTGACATGGGTGTTAGATTGTTGCCAGATGTAAACTAGATTATTGACTCTAGTGCAAGTGGGAGACTGTTGGAATTATGCCCTAGAGGCAATAATAAAGATGTTATTATTATAATTCTTGTTCATGATAAAGTTTATATTCCATGCTAGAATTGTGTTAAGCGGAAACTTTAATACTTGTGTGGTTTGTAAACAACACCGTGTCCCTAGTACGCCTCTATGGACTAGCTCATTGATTAATGATGGTTAAGGTTTCCTAACCATAGACATGAGTTGTCGATTAATAATGAGATCATATCTTTGGGAGAATGATATGATGGACATACCCAAATTAAGCGGAGCAATTAGATCGTGTCATCGTGTTCATCTTTGCGAAGCTTTTCTTATGTCAAATATTGTATTACCTAGACCATGAGATAATGCAACTCCCTGGTATCGGGACAAAGCTTTGAGGTCATCAAATGTCATCCTATGAGAGGGTGATCATAAAGGTGTCTCTCAGGTGATCGGAAAGTACATGTTGGGTTGTATGTATCGAGATGGGATTTGTCCCTCCCAAGTCGGAGAGATATACTTTGGGCCCACTCGGTAATAGATATCAACACCGCTTGCAAGCACGTGGTTAAGGAGTTAATCACAAAGTGATATCGGATTACGGAACGAGTAAAGTACTTGCTGTGAACGAGATTGAACTAGGTATGCCGGTACCGACGATCGAATCTCGGGCAAGTAAAATATCACGCGACGAAGGGAATATATATATATATATATGGGATTAATTGAATCCTGGCATCGTGGTTCATCCGATATGATCATCGATGAATGTGTGGGAGTCAATCTAGGTTTCTAGACCCCGCTGTTGATTATTGATAGAAGATCATGTCTGCATATTCTCGAACCCGAAGGGTCACACACTTAACGTGTCTTGACGCTAGGATAGATTGGATAATTGGTTTATGAGTTTTTGTTCGGAGTCTCGGATGAGATCCAGGACATCACAAGAGGTTCCGGAATGGTCCGGAGAATAAGATTCATATAAGGCAATGCAGTTTTTGGAGTTCGGAATTATTTCGGGTTGTTCGGTATTGTACCGGAAGCTTCTAGAACCTTCCGGAGTGGGACCAACGTGGCCCCACTTGTCGGGAGGGGGTGTGGGCCTACGAGGGAGTGCCCTGGCCGCATTGGGCCAGGGGCACATGGCCCCATAGGCCCAGCCAGCCAAGCACCTAGGGAAACCCTAGGGGAGCTTCTAGAAGGGGGGGGAACTTGCCCCCCACTCCTCCCTCCTTGGCCACCGGCCTAGGGCTTGGGGGAGGGGCAAGGGCCAGCCGCCCACCCCTCTATATAAAGAGGGCTGGGGGCGCACCCTCCCCACACGTCCTCCTCAACCCTAGCCGCCCTGCTTCCCCTCCTCTCTCTCCCTCCCATTGCCAGAAGCGTGGCGAAGCCACCGAAACTCTCCACCACTTGCACCACGCCGTCGTGTTGTAGATCCAATCCATCTCTCCACCCCACTTGCTGGACCGAGGAAGGAGGAGACGTCGAGGTTCGGCATGTTTGCATCTCTCGGAGGCATCGCCACTTGCGGTGTTAGATCGGATCGGATCGCGAGGAGGAGAAGCGAGTACGACTACATCAACCACGTTCCGTCGAACGTTCCGCTCTGCGAATCTTCAAGGGTATGAAGATCTCATCTATCCCCCCTCGTTGTTTGCATCTCCTAGATTAGATCTTGGCTTTCCCGTTCGCATCCGTAGAATTTTTTTGATTTACTATGCTGCGAAACCCTTCAAAGTTTTCAAAGTTTGACTCAGATTTTCTAGTAACTTGCTTTTCATTCATTCATTCATTCATAGCACACGGTACAACACACACCACAACAAGAAAAACAGATGGTTTTAAGAACCATTCTGACAACTACGATACAGTGGGACCGAATACTACTCACTACGCTAGTGCTCAAGTGGTACTACTCCTCGAAATCTGTGACTTCATCATCCTCATCATCATCGATGAAGGCGAAATCATCCTCATCGATGAAGAAGTCCATAGCCTGATCCTCCAGAAAATCATCATCATCGCTAAGATAGGAGTACGGGTCTCCACGAAGATCCTCTCCGGCATTCTCCCTTTCCTCCAGTTGCATGTCTCTCTCGTGGATGGTCTCCTCCAAAGATGAGATACGGTGGCGAAGACGGGAAATGATGCGCTCCTTCTTGTCGAGCTGAAGGCAGCGAGACTTGCGATCCTTTGCCAGCATGGCGATGGTTTGGTCCTTCGTCTTGATGATGGCAGACTTGTGGTTGGAGTAGTCACGACAGTTATCCAACTCCTGCTGACGATCGTACATCATGAAGCTAAGGTGGTCCAATTGGGTCTTCAGCTCGTGGTGGTATGGGGCTTCCAGTGGTTGTCCATTTTCATCACGCCTTGGGCAAAACTCAAAGCGGGTTCCCTTGATCTGATTGATGTTATGCCCATACAGACGGGAAAGAGCTTCCTGCATGGCCCTGGCAAGTCCGTCGAGCCAGTTGTTCTCTCTTAAGGTAAACTGAATTCCCTCAGCAATGGGAGGTTCAATCTTTCCTCGGAGACTTGCAACAATTAGCCACTGTAGATCTTCTCCTCCTTGATCATTGAGCTGAGCTCCAAAGAACTCGGGGTGCGGACGCTCCAGAAGTTCCGAAAGCTGGTCCAAATCCCTCTCAAAGATAAGGTCTCCTCCATTCCCCAACTGATAAAACTTGTTGTACTTCACGTCCATATATAAGAATATAGGATGAGTAAGTTAGTAGAGTGATTAAGTGTGTCAATATTTTATGTATTTTGCAAGAGTTTTTGAGGAACATGAATTTTCATGAAAGAATCAAAGGGATAAGAATGAGAATAAGTTTTTGTAAATATTTGTTTTCTTTAGTTTTGAAACTAAGTTTTTGATTCAACGTCCAGTCTAACTAGGGTCTCCTATGGTCAGGATGGCTCTGATACCAACTTGTCAACACCCGGATTTTAATCCCGGATACTGTTATGCCATACATCGCAATCCCAAGATTACCATTTTTGCGAGACATAACAGAATTGGATACCACAGTACATCATCCATTACAAACCATACATAAGGTCTTACACAAATAGGGATCTCATGATCCAGTTCTTAATACAACTTCAAGCAGCGGAATACATAATAATAACGATAGCGTAGGCGAAGCTCCATCTTGAGGTCACTGAGCAATCTTGACAATGGGAGATGATCCTAGTTGCCATAACCTTCCTGGGGTCCATCCTCCAGGTACTCCTCTTCATAGTCTGGCCACGGGAATAGCCAGGGACAAAGCCATGAGTACTCTTTAAGTACTCGCAAACTAATACTAACAAGTGGAAGGGGTTTTTGATAATAGGACACTAGGCTCTAGGGTTGTTTTGCAAGAAGCAGTTACATCTACTAAGTTTAGAAGCAACGAATGCTAGTTGAAGTTTTATAACACCTAAGTGGGAACTTGTATCTCATGTCACAACTCTGTTGTGGTCAAGTCAAAGTCTCACTTCCTTTCACAAATCATTTTGAAAAGTCTGACGGGGGAACAGTATGGCCACTCCAACTGTCCATAACCGCGGATGCGGCTATTCGAATAGTTTGACACTCTGCAGAGATTGTACACTTTCACCACAACATTCGATACATCCGTCAGGAACAAATCCTGAATTCATCATACTAAGTATGCGGATAATCAATCCTAAGCTTTCAATTACACACCCTAGTATAAGCACCTCTCCTGTGAGTTTGGCCTCCCAACCATGACCAACTGTCATCTTGGGTACTGCACAGGTGGGAAATCTTCACAAGGTAGCCTCAGCTCAGACCTTGGCCATGAGGGAACTAATACTAAGGTATATAAGTTCCAGTCAAGCCCTACCCAATTCTCGGGTATTGTGGTTGTACGATAAAATTGGAATGATATCGCATCTAGACAACCATCAGTTTTATAAAGGGCTAAGGCTCATGCCTCAACATTTTCATCACCATAAATCATCTGGTGTTCGGAAACACATGTCCAAAACATTTCAATAGAATTATCCATCATTCCAAGGTTTTCATAACCATTTTTCCACCAAGTATTCCCATCTAAAGTTGATCAAGTTTTATGCTTAGCACTAGCATCTACAAGTGGGGGTAAGTACTAATGAGGGGTGGTAAACAAGTGGAGTTTCAACTAAGTTCAATCTCATGTCTTAGGATGACATCAGGATTATCTAGTTTAGGCCAAATTTTATGCTCTTTATGCAATCTTCAAATATCTGTCTAGTATCTACAATTCACTGAAGTAAACTCTAGGTAATAGCTTTGATAAAGAAATAAAGTGATAAGCTTGTAAGTAAAAACTAGGATTGGTTTATCAAGTGGGTAGGATCATCTATGTTTAAGGCATATAGTTGGCATGGTGACAAACAAGTATTGGCTTGCACAGTATCAGTATAAGCTTGCTAAATTACAAGTGTTAGCTTGCACATTCAAATAGTAGCATTAGGCTTGCATTGGTCCAATTGGTTAGTAAGGCTTGCCTTGTGCAGAGCAGTGGTTGAAGTTCTCCTCGGCTTCTTCTTCGTAGAATCCTCCTTCCTCCTCGTATCCTTGGTCGGTACTAGCGTCTAGAAATAAATACGATGTACACAATCACCAAACAATACTTAACTACTTGCAATCATCACACCAAAGGGTCCTATAGATGATCTAGCATCATCACTAACATTACAAGATTAAAGCTTGGTTTAATTCCTTTTATTTTTAGAAAAGTAATTTATACTCATTGAAAAGCTACTTAAGATTTAATATTCTCCAAACCAAACATGGGATCATGTTGACACATGTCATCACCACATATTTTAGTCCATGGGAATGTGATTTATAGTGGTGTCACAATTTAATAAGGTTTTACCATTTTATTTTTAATTAAATAAAGTGACTAGAAATGCCTATGTAGCATTCTTTTATTACTTGAACATTATTTCTGTAAGTAAACCTATATATTTTTATATATTCTGAAAGGTAGGGTTAAATGTGATTTTTGAGAGTTGGAATCAACTCAAAAGCTATTATGGTTTTAATTTAAAAAATGTTTGAATGCAGAAAAGCTTCTGCCTTGTTATTTTTACCAAGGATGATCTACATATCCAAATGAATCGAATCCAACGGGCTTGGATTCAGCATTCCCAGACCTTTCTAACAAAATTGGTTTCATTCAATTTGGTTCACTGAATCGATCTGGGTTGATTTTTGAATCTAGGTGCAGAAGTGTGTTTGAAATAAAATGGAAAAGGTTAAATTTCAAATGACTGGGCTGCGCGGGAAGTGATACTGGGCCGGCCTGCTAAGCACAGCGCTTACACGGGCTGGTTAAGTGGTTGTCCCCATGCGTCAGTGAGACGAGGGGGTGAGAAGCGGTATGGGGCGATGTGGGGCGTTTGATCTGGTTCTAATCCAATGGCTGACGGTCATCGTCGACGTTGGGCAACGCCGGCGAGACAGAAACCTAGCGCGTCCATTGGGGGTCACTGGGGGCTCACCGGGGTTCAGGCGAGGGTCGGCGAGGCGGGCGAATGACAAAGTTGACGACGGCGAACCTCCTGGTACCGGCAGCTTCTCCTGGGGCGGCTCCAATCGCTGGCCCCCTTCTTCTCCAGCAGCAGCAGACTCCGGTGAAATTCCAGCGAAGTGCTGCTCGCCTTGCTCCTTGGAACGGGGTGGCATGATCAGTGAAGAGAGGGGAGTGAGATGGTGTGCTCAATTCGGCTGGGGCTGGCCTCTATTTATAGTCGCGACGATGAGACTGAACAGGATGGGAAGGCGACGGTGGCGACATGGCTACGGGCGGCTAGAGGCATGGCCGGCGGTGGCAATCGCTTGGTGGTCTCCTGGCGATGCTCTACGGCTTTAATGCGCATGTAGGGGCGGTGCGGTTTGTATGCAGAGCAGCGACGGCTCTGGCAGTGAGGCGGCGTCTTCGACGGTGAGCGGTGGATGTGCGTCATGGGCGTGACGGTGATGTCTGGCGGTCTCTGGGTCGGTGGCGATCATGTATGCACGCAGCGAGGGCGCGCGCCTGCGTGGCGTCGGTCGAGTGTGGCGCTCTGGCGCATGCTCGGCATGGTTCTTTGGCGGTAGTGCGGTTCATGCGTGTGGTCGAGGTTTGGCAACGCTGCTTTGGGACAGGGAGTGGCGGTGGACGGTGGGCTGCCTCCTAGACAAGGTTGGCACGGCTAAATCTCCTCCTAGCTTGTTGTCTCCACTGGGGTGGCATGGTGAGCTTCCGCTGTTCACCATTGATGTCCTTGCCCAGCTTACAGTGAGTCTAGTGCTTGGTTTAACTTGCTAGATGATCTACTGAGATGGTTGTGAGCTAGAGAGGGAACAAGTTAGGCTTCAATCACAGCTCACAATAGTGTTTAAGATTTTGATGATTTGTGTCTGCAATGTGTTTGATGAAATGGCCGCAAGAATTCAAGTTTTGAATTTTGAAAAGATTTTTGGTGGGAGTGCTAGGTTGGTGCTGGTGAGTCTGCAGATGCTTGGGTTTTGAAAGTTGAGCTTGTTTGAGTGGTTTTTGAAAAAGTGGCATCTTCCCATATGATAAATATTCAATTTTGAACTGTCCTTTAAATTATGCATTTGAATGTTTCTGGATAATCACAAAGTGGGCCTTGATACTTTGTTATGAGTACAATCAAGGGGTGCAAAGATCCAGAAAAGTTTCTGTTAAGTTCTGAAAGTTTGAGACAGCCAAAGTAGGCATGGGAGTTAAATTGGTCAAAATGACCATTCCCTTATTTTATTTGTTTTGATTTACTTGTCTTTGAGAAAACTTTGGGAATTGTTTAGATGATGTTTATTTCACCTAAGCATCCATTTACAAGCAAAGGAACACACAAACAAGTTGGTTCAAAAGGATTCAAAATGAAATGCATACTCACATGCATGCTTTCATATTTTTATTTAGCAAAGTTTTTGTTAACCCTAAATTTGATGATTAGAGTTTGATGATCCAAGTTAAGTATTTTTGGGATGTTACATTAACGCGTAATATACGGCACAAGAATCACTGGCGACATTGGTTGTTAAGTCCTATATAATATGTTCCTTTACCACCGGAACTTTTATAGTAAGTTATTACCTCATGGTAATAACCTATAATCACATTATTATGAAAATAGTGTTTTTAGACCTTTTTCAAATGCATGTGGTGTCCACATTGGATTTGTAAAATACTTTACAGAAAATAACAAAAGGACATGAGCAAGTGTGAACTTGCCTTTTGTGATTGCAAGATTATGCACTCACGGTCTTCAAGATGATATAAGATCCAATATCTGAAATCAGCATAATTGGTACGGTAAGGACTAATGTTTAAAGAAGCAATATGTTCTTATGCATAAGTAATGTGATGCATTTTATAAACCCGAATCCCGAGGATAACGTTGTTCTAGTGTTTGGGTACTAGAAATGATGTATTTGAAATGTGTTGTACTTTTGGATGAGTTTTATACTCGTGCTTCTTATTAAGGCTTGTGAGTGTGTGTGAAACAATCATATAATTACAATATCATAAAACAATAGGACACACACAAATGTGAGATGCTACTCAAGATTGCTTATATAAGAGTTCTTGTTTGAAGTGGCAAAAAGAATAACATTTGAAGAAAAGATTTCTTTTCTAAGGTCTAAACAACCTTTGTGGTTAGTTGAGTATGGTCGATGTTATTTGTGCTTGCTTGAATAGTTTAAGCTTGAGATGCTTTATGACATAATTATATTAGACCAAAGTTAACTATAAAACGTATAACAATGTCTTTAGTATTATATTTAGAGTCTTGTAGACTAAAGTTAACTTTAAAACATAGATAGTTTGAAATGTTATAATGCTTATAACATTTGTACTTTGATTTTATAATAGAATAGTATCACTTACCCTTTTATGGATGAGTGGTTATAGTTTGTAAACCATGGAGTAATGTTACTTAATTGTTTATAAGTTCATTATAGTGTTTTAGTATATTAATAAACTTGTGGTTAAAGTAAAGGAAATAAGTTTTATTTAACTAAAAATTATTCTTGAGGATTTTATATTTGATAAGAATTCTCTTTAGAAAATATTACACACCTATGGTTGAGGAGAATTCAATAAAATTGTAATTAAAATGTGTTAAACTATTTGGACTTCATATTATTAATGTTGAAGACTAATACTATTTATTAGACTCAATTGGTTAATTTTAGACATATTAGCAATTTTTATTTACCTTTATATAAATTATCAATTAAATAAATAAGTTTAAATTTGAGTTATTAAAGTATTTGAATTTTTATTTAACTCAAAAGTGGAATATTATATTTTTAACATGTAGATATTATTTTTGTGATCATTTTGGTATATTACATTTATTTTTGTGATTTATAAATATTAAGATATGATTTTGACAATTCTTATTACTTTATAATTACTTAATAAATAATAAATATTTAATTAAGTGAAATAATAATACATGATTATAGTTTTTAAAATATTGTTTTTATTTTTCCAAGATTCTTGATATTTATTTATATTCTTAACATTTACCATTATTAAAATAGGAATTATCAAAGTTTTATTACCTTTAAAATCTTTATTAAATAATAATTATTGAAATTGCTAACATAATAATGTTAATAATAGTTTTAATTTATAGATTTTATTTTTATAAACATTTTCATATATTATACATATTTTTCTAAACTATAAATCAAAAGTTATTAATTTAACAAGATTTAATCATTTATTTGATTTCTGGTATATTAATAATTGAGCTTATAATATTTTATTTATTTCTTAAACAGGAAATAACTTTTTACACCGCACCCACACCTAGCCCTAGTCACTGACTAGTGGGCCAGAGGCAAACTCAGCTCTCAGATTAGTAATTGTGTTTGTTACCGACCCTATTTCTACTTCCAGACAATGACACATGGGCCCTGGGCCACGTCACTGCCACGCGAGATAAAGACCAGGTCAAACAGAGGACTGGGTCTAGTGTGGCGTCGGCGTGACGTTGCTATGGCGTCAGCACCACCACCACCGTCAGTGGGTGGTCGCCGGCGACGATCCACGACGCCCCAGCAAACGAAACTAACCTAGTTCCAATCAGCGCAACTCGCTGAACCCTAAAGTGGCGGCGCCACTCGGAAATGGTCATCGGAGCCTCAGCTCTGACGAGCTCCAACGGTGGCCGACGATGGCACAAGGTGAGACGGAAATTCACATCGAGATAAGGCGATTTAAGAATACTGGAAGGTTCAGGAACTCACCCTGATGACGATAGAGAGGTCGACGAGGACAAGCGTGGTCGGAGGCAAGCTCTCCGACAAGATTTCCGACAAACTACCGCAAAGAGGAAGGACAAAATTCGTCCACTCCCGTGTTCCCATTGATGCAAGATTTCACCCAGAGGATCTACGGAGGACGGGGCTTCTCCATGGCTACTTGGAAGAGTGTGGGGAGGTGCGGTTCGACGGCGAGGTCTGGCTCCGGTGAGCTAGGGTTTTGGACCCATTCGAATCAGTGAGGATAAGGATGGATTGTGGATAGGGATTGAGGCAAGGCGTCGCGGTGGCCTTCTTATCCCCCTCTAGAACGACGACGATCATCTTGACGCACGGCTGACGACGACAGCATCGGGCGGCGGCGAGCTCCTCCATCGAGCTGCCTATGTGCGCGAGGATGACGATGACGTCACTTTTGCGGAAAAACCCTGGCGAATCTTTCAGCTTAGCCCGTAGTCCTTCGGTCCCACTTGTCAGTCACAGACTAGAACGAGCTGGGCTGGCTGCTGGGATTTTGTGGGCTGCACATGGGCGACAGGTAAAAAGAGAGGAGTTGGGCCACGACCATGAAATGTTTTTTTATTTGTTTTATTTTTTCTATTTTCTGTTTTACTTTCAGAATTAAATTTTACTTACTACCTCCGATCCTAAATAAGTGTCGCGGTTTTGAACTAACTCTAGTTAAAAACCGCGACACTTATTTAGGATCGGAGGGAGTATTTGATTTGAATTCTCTTTATAGAATTGGTTTGTTGAGCGATTGCAGCACTAATAAAGTATATTAAGGTTCTTTTATGAGTTTGTCATATAGTGATATTATTTATTTATTTATTTTCTATTAGAACCCCTTTTGTATAATGCAGAAATCCTTATTATTAATTTTCTTCCTATACTAAACCATGGCTTTATTATATGATATTTTCCTTATTTGTTTATAAAACTTAACTCTAGTTGGCTCATACTTTGAATAGAAATTTTTATATGTATAATGATCCTATATCATTATTTGATGCATGAAATACAAATGAAATTAATATGGTTAATACTACTTCCATTAATTGAGGAAATGGCAATGTATATATTCTATTATGATAAACATAGGGGTTTAGTGTTTGAATTGTGAATATTTACACTAGGGTTTAGGGTTTTTAATATACCTATATTCTTTTGTTGATGTGAGTAAATTTTTAGTAACTAAGCATAAGGTCTTTATATTTGTGATTTTTACTGATATCACCATTTCAAGTAAAATAGTGGATTTGCTTTCTAGGCTAACTTATGAGAAAGAATTGATAAAGTTAGTTCTTAAGCACAAATGATAATTATGATTGAGAATGGCAAGATGTGCTTAAATGATTTGATATAATAAAATATTCCTATAAACCATTGTGGAAATTAGATGATTGATTAACAATATGAAAGGGATATTATGTTTGGGTTGAGATTTAGAGTTGGGTGTTAACCAATAATGTCTATTTTCTATAATTCACAATCCTGGACTTTTAATTAAGGAATTCCTTTCCTAGATATACTACTTCTTCCTATCCATCATCATGGTTAACATGATGATCTTTTCTTCAAAAATATTCCTATCCACCTATTATTCTTCTAAATCCATGAATGAATACAATGGGCTTGACACTAAAGCTTTTATGGTTTTCTCATATCCATACTTGGTTCTATCCACTACTCTATTGTTGATAACCTTCAATCCAACAAGTAGTTCCTTCAAACTCCACTCATAATCTTCCTTAATTATCCATCACTAATATTTCTCCATTAGATGTATTCATCCAACTACCTTTCTCTAAAGCTTACTATTCCTTAAGGTGAACAATACTACTTCCATAATTCCATGCTATACTAAATTGAATCATATTGTCTTACATTTACTTTCCTTTAATAGCTCATACTCCAACCTCACATAATATTAATGTGTCTTGTAATAACTACTCTAGGATAACTTACCTATGATAGGGTTTCAATCATGTTCTACCCACCAATATCACTTATACTAGATATAAGAATTCAATCTTGGTGAGCAGGGCATGATCATTATAATCCTTTAATCATTTATAGCTTAGGTTTCCAATTGGCTAATTAAGACTTCATTAATACAACCTTACATTTGTATTGAAATTATCTTCCCAATATCTCTAATTGGATTAAGGCTGTTATTCGTGGACTATGCCCACTTGGTCTAATAGAATTTCTACTGGTAACTATCTTTAGGGTTCATCCTAGTAATCTTCTTTACTACCACCTACTTAGATATCCTAATAACTCTTCTATCATTCCAGGAGTGAGTTGAACTCCATCAATTATCACATTGATTTATTCTCCTTCAATCACTCCCATCCTATAGATGATATTTGAATCTAGCATTACCATATACCTTTCCTTAGTTGTTTCTTTATAAGCACTTAAGTGTAAACTATGATATGGTCAAGAGTTGATAGATTGAGAACTGGTGAATCAATAGTTGATTTCTCAACCTTGATGAACAATAGATATAGGAATATAACTCAATGGATATGATAAGGATTGATTTGGAAAGAAAGATATATGATGAATGATCTAGACTTTGTTTCTTTCCTACTCAAACTCACTAAAGAGTTAAGGTTAGGTATTACTATGATACTCATAGTAAGAATAGATAAGAATAAGATAGGTCAGGATTAGTCATTACATTCTTATTACTTAAGTTGTTGTGTTGAATATTATAATATGATCCCTTAAGGATCAGATATTAATTATTTAAGCAATGTATTATGAGTAACATTTTATTATATCTGATCTACCCTTAGATCAAATCATGTTTACCCAAATAAGGTTTTAGCAAAGGTTATATTGAAACTTATCACAGTCAACTTGATGATCAACTTCAATTCCATCAAGTTGAGAGAAGCTTCAATCACTTTGACAAGTTTTGTTTAAAAGCGCGAAAATTGTTCGGATTTTCTATGCATGAATGCAATGCACACATCTGAGTTCAGCTTATTTCTAAGCTCTAATGCTGGGATGTTACAAATAATTCTTTTGTTCTTCCGTGAACCCACCTTGCCAATAAGAACTAGTTTCAAAGAAACCATCCATTGATAGAAAGCATGACAAAGCAAGGCAATAACAGACCAGCAACTAGAGCAGGAACTAATTTTTTTGTGTTTTTGATAAGAGAAAGCAAACCAAACTAAACTATTTTTTTTGGAATTCTTGATAAAAAGAGGCAAACAAAAAACCAAGCAAAAGAAACTAAGCAAACCAAAAACAAAGTAAAGAGAAAGGTTGTGAAGGACTCCCCTTGTGAATACGTCCTTAGCCTCCCCGGCAACAGCGCTAGAAAACTTTGATGGTGCTGTGTTGATGTGGAGCACTTCGTTGGGAAACCCGAAGAGCAAGGTGTGAAGCAACACAACAGCAAGTCTTCCCTTAATAAGAAACCAAGGCTATCGAACCAGTAGGAGGAAGGAAACGTCTCAAAGGTGTTGCAAGCAACGTGTAAACTTGCACAACACAAACTCAAGACTTTGCCCCAATGAATAGTGAGGTTGTCAATCTCACCGGTTGCTGTAACAAAGGATTAACTATATGGTGTGGAAGGTGATGATGGTTTGCAGCAAGTAAACAATAATAGTGGAAGATGTATCAATGGTAAAGATTGGACCGGGGTCCATAGTTCAC
Source organism: Avena insularis (assembly GCA_023614405.1). Taxonomy (NCBI): domain Eukaryota; kingdom Viridiplantae; phylum Streptophyta; class Magnoliopsida; order Poales; family Poaceae; genus Avena; species Avena insularis. Next base: position 1,911,022 of record CM042691.1, read on the forward strand.
TAGAGGTGTTCTCCTTAGATAAACAAACATGGCATGCTGGGTAAACAAATTACAACAGGGCAATTGACAGGACTGAGTGATGACCCACAAGTATAGGGGGTGTATCGTAGTACTTTTGATAAATAGGAGTGTCGATCCCAACGAGGAGCAGAAGGTGCTGAACAGTGGTATGAAGCAGGAACTCTCTACAAATACTTCGCAAACGGATTTTTAGTGGTTTTATGATAAGGCAACAAAACGAAATGGAAGTAACAAAGAACAAATGCAGGAAGTGGCCCAATCCTTTCTTAGCAAAGGACAAGCCAGTGTAAATACTTATAAAGACCAAACGTTCTCGAGGACACATGGGAATTCTGTCAAGTGCTTTCGCTTCAAATAGCTGAGTACTCTTCTTTGCTGTTCCGACCTTACTTGGACTAATACATACCTGTGATTAAACCCCCTGCAAACATCCGTAACTACAGGAAAGTAATTAAGATATAAATCTAACCAAAGCCTTAAACTCTGAGATCCTATACTCCCTTGCGCAAAGGTGTCCTAACGGGGGTTCGGGTTTCTGTCACTCCGGCAACCCCACAATTAGTAGCCAAATACACAATGCATTCCCCTAAGCCCATAAATGGTGAAGTGTCATGTAATCGACGTTCACATGACACCACTAGAAGAATAGAACCACAACTTAAATACTAAACCATTGAATAATAACTCAACACAAATCCACTAATAATAACATGACTTCTCCCATATCCTCAAGAACTAAACGAACTACTCGTAAGACATCATATGGATCAAGATCAAAGATGATATGATAATGGATAACAATCTGAACATAAACAATAATCCAATGGTTCCACTCACAAGCATCAACTACAATAGTAATCAACACCGGGAAAGTTTCCCCTAAGAACTAAAGCAATATCCAACACAACTATTACAACGGGGCGGAGTGGAGATGATGGTGTGGATGATGATGATCCCGATGAAGCCTAGCTTGACAATGGTGTTGATGGCGACGATCTCCCCTCTCCGGGAAGGAATTCCCTCGGCAGAAATCTATCTACCGGAGAGATCTTTCTCTCTCGGTGTTTTCCGCCCCCCAGAGGCGGCGGAAATATATCTGTGGTCGCTCCCCTAGCCTTAGGGTTCCGTAGGGAAGATATAGGTGAAGGGGCGGAGTCGGGAGCCGGACAGGTGGGCCACACCTGCCCTAGGCGCGACCTAGGGTGGGCCCGCGCCTAGGGGGTGTGGTCCCCTGCGGCCCTTCTTCGCTCCTCCTTCTGGCTTCCTCAATCTTCTGGAAAAATAATATTTTCCCATATTTTTCTGGTATTTTTTTGATCTTCGCAAAATTGCATCAAAACGCCCTCTTTTCCATCAGAATCTAGACTCCGGCAGTCCATCCTCCGAGAATCATCCAACATGCATAAACAGTGGAAAAGACATAAGTAATACCTCATAATAAGATAAATATCAATGAATAGAGGTAGATTATGATATATAAAGGTGATGCAAATTGGGCGTATCAACTCCCCCAAGCTTATACCTTCGCTTGTCCCCAAGCGAAAACTAAGCTCAGTAAACATGTCCACAGGTTTATGGAGTGAAGTGTCGATAAAAGAATACACACAAGAAGCATCACATTTACCATTACACAACTCATAGAAGAAAGCAACTCACCATTATATAACTTAGCTTGCAACCAAGTACAACAGTCACAATAGAGATGCATAAATATAAATCATAATTGGAATTGGCAAACTTGTTCTTGGTCAGAGAACACCTGGCAAACAGTTTCACAAAAAGCTTTTTGTAGAAGTTTTACAACAGGAGCACTCTTTGCTCAAAAAGGTTTTTCACAAGTGAAGGCTTTCAAAGTAATACTCAATAGGTAAGAGTCTTGTGCAAACAAGGAAGATAGATAAAATGATTGAATAAATTACCATATGAATGCTTGAAACACAACAACTCAAATGTTTGCTGGAGGTAGAGAGGAAGTAGGTTTACTGACTCAACTTGGTAACTATGAGAAAGGTCCCTTCATAGAGGGTAGAAGGGATTACAAGTCATAAAGAGCTTCCAAAAGATTATGGTACTTACTAGCTTTGAGCCCTCATTGCCCCTATCATAGGCATCTTGAGATGATTAAGGTTAAAGTGCACAAAGATGGAGTATATGCTTGACGAAATATAAGTTGGCAATCTCATGTCCCTTGAATATGAGGGCCACTCCTCATGCTACTCAACTTTGGTCACCGGTAAGTTCTTGTCATTGTAAGTACATGCGTATCATAGAGAACCGCCAACGGGGTACCCCTTGCACATGGTACAGGAGCTATCCCATAACCAAATGACAAGGCAAGCAGACAATGAGCATCTCAGCGATCTTTTTATTTACTATATGCATAGCTATTTTATTAAGGATGATTCATAGATAACTCACTATCTTGATGCTGCAAGTTTCCACCATGATTAGGCATGGCTTAGGCTAGCGGCCCAGGCGTTTCTCTAACACAAAATACAGACTACATGGACTTACAAGTTCCCTCTTTATTTCACACCGTTGACATCCATAGACAAAAGAGCATGATATCAACTGAGTACAAAGTACGGGTGCAATGTTGAAAACGTTCCCTGTGACAGCACGATTCTGCTAATTCCAACGTATAGATGCAAGCATATACAACTTTGATGGCACAATGGTTCAAGTCTATTAGGGGCAAAGAAAATAAGGTGTGCCATCAAGTTCATGAGAGCTTTACTAACTAGTTTTCACATAACAAAATACTTTTTAATTCAAAAGGTAGATGAAGCTTCAGAATTTGCTTGGAATAGCAAAAGATACTAGGTAGATATGGTGGACACAAATGGCAAAGGTTTTGGTTCAAAGGGATTGGAAACATGAGAAGTATGCCTTCTCAAAACAGGTTTTTGGCTAGCAAGGCTGGGTAGCAAGCAAGAGAGTTGAAAGAAACAAGCAAACATACAAGTAATAAAGCCAAACATGCAGTCTTCCTTGAAGACACAAAAGATCTTAAATAAATAATACTAAGCTTATGAGCCGATAAGAAAGAAAACAAATGATACAAAATACCTGTAAGCCTTTTCTCTTTTCCTTTCAAACCTCAAAAAGTGTTGCTACTGACCAGAACTCAGTTTTCCAAACAATTTAGATCCACTTGATACTCCCAAAGTAATGCCAATACTGATCAACAAGATCCATCATATAATATAGATTGCAAACTAAAATAAGAAGTGCAAAAAGTAAAAGATGAAACTTCTCATTAATATTCCAATAAAGGCACTCACACCAAGGGATACATAGATAATCAACTAAAGGAGAGATACTTCCACATGCAAACCAAACTATAAGATAACCTCTCTACCAAAGATACGAATCCACTAAAAAGGTAAAAGATAAAAGATAATGGTGGTGATACCGCGGCACTCCCCCAAGCTTGGAACAAGCCAAGGGGATGCCAACCCTGATGACGAATTACTCCTTAGGTGGTGGTGGTGTTCTCTTGTTTAAGGAAAGGAGGTCCTCCAGCATCTTACGAATCATGTCATTCTCTTCTTGAAGTATATCCACCTTCATCCTCAAAGCACAGTACTTATCACAAAACTCGTTAGTGGTTCGAAGGGTTTCCGCTGCCTCAAGGCAGTATCTGAAGTCTGGACCGAAGGCTACGATTCCCTGCATGTTACAAGAAAAAGCATCCCCAGTGTTAATTTCTCCTACCAAAGTAGGTTTCCTTGCCATTGCCCCTGCGGAGGTTTGTTCTTCCAATTTTTTCTCCTCCACGGGCTTCTTGCCTTTGTCGTTGGCAGAGACCATGGAGCTCTAAACTTGAGAAGTTTTCCTGACAGAAACAGATCGAAATGAAAACACGACGAGAACACGATGCTCGAACCTCGGGGGATCCAGGGGGTTATATATTACGAAGTTTCAAAGCATAAGGAAGGTTTTGACATGGAAACGAGGTGAGTTTGAGTCGGGGTGGCACCCCTCGAGCTCCACAGGGTGGGTTTGTCCACCCCGGACTTCGTATCCTCCTCTGTTCCATCTCATAACTTCCCTTATGTATTAAAAACATCAAAAATATAAAAAGATCAGGGTTTCACAAACCTTCTGTTTTCACCACTTTTACCTAGTCAAAGACGAACTCTACAGGCTCCTTTTCTCCTTCTCCTGGAAGTTTCCTTTCCTCACAAGGCAGTACACAAAACTCAATGGCAACATTAGTGTAAGCAAAACAACAAACCTTTAGGTCCACACTTCAACTTAAATCCATCAAAACAAAGGCTTCTATAAGAGGCAAATGCAAATGATAACAGAAATCTGTCAAAACAGACCAGCAGGTAAAGATTGATTTTTTAGAAAACCTTCTGTTGCCCAAATCAAAAAGTTCATAACTAATGAAATTTGGGTAACAACTTGCAGAACAAGCTCAGAAAAATATATCTCCATCCGACGTACTTAGCTCCCTCACGAATTTTTACAATGCAACAAAAAAATCTGTCTCAGGACAGCCACTTTTCACAACTCCTCTACTTCACAAAAGTAGTTGAACTTGACACAAAAACCAAAAGAAAAAGGATAAGGAGCGGTTATTATAGAGGTAATAACTTCCAAGACTCAACAAAACTCTTGGGTTATCTTCCAACAAGTACTTTCCTTTTACGCCTTTAAGTTAGGCTTGAAACTTTCAAAGATGCTCACATAGGAGATATATATCTGGAGTGAAAGAGAACATCAAGAAGCAAATAACCAACACACTTGAGTCTAACCCACTTCCTATGCATGGGAGTAGCATGAGAAAACGAATTGTTGAAACAAAAAGCCACTAGCATAGGAAGATAAAACAAATGCAGCTTCAAAGCTTTCAACATAAAATAGGGAAACTTAACATTATTGAGATGCATAAAACCATGTTTCCCTCTCTCATAATAACTTTCAGTAGCACTTTGAATAAAGTTAACAATATAACTGCCACTGGAAACAACTTTATCATCTGAGTAAGCATACTTACAGTCACCAAAAAGAGGCCCAAGGTCATAAACCGGATCAATAGAAGCAAGTTGTTTCATCCTGAAATCTTTATTAGGCAAGCTGTTTTCACAAGGAGCTTTAGCAAATTTGGAAAAACTAAACTCATAAGACTCTCCATAAAACTTAGTTAAAACTTTTTCCTTCTTACAATCAATAATAGCACCATAAGTGTTCAAGAAAGGTCTACCAAAAATGATAGGACAAGTTTTGCTAGCTGCTGAATTAAGCACTAGAAAATCAGCAGGATATTTAATCTTACCAAAAAGTACCTCCACATCTCTTACGATACCAATAGGGCAAATGGTTTCCTTATTTGCAAGGTGAATAACCACATCAATGTCCTCAAGCTCAAAAGGACCAATCTCATGCATAATTTCCATGTAAAGCTCATAAGGAATATCACTAGAACTAGCACCAATATCACATAAACCATAGTAGAAATTATCACCAATTTTAACAGAAAGCATAGGAAAACTAGATTTTCTATCCTTAATAGGATGAGAGACAATATTAGAAGAATCCTCACAGAATACAATGTGCTCATCCTCTATATTTCTAGCGTCAAGATCTTTCACAATAGTTATCACAGGTTCAACATTCAAATGCTCATCAGGCTCCACGGTTTTCTTTGTACTTTTGTTATTTGCACTAATAATCATAGAATACTCCTTTGCCTTAGCTGGGAAAGGAACTTTCTCAACATGAGGTTCAGGCACAATATGATTGGTAGTACAAACTTCAGTACTTCTAACAGGAACATGATTAACATCATCTCTATAAGGAGCATGGTACTTATTCCACTTCTTTTTGGGAATTTCTATGTAAGAGGCAAAGGCCTTAAAACAGTTGGCAATACTTTGGGAATCAAGACCAAACTCATTACTAATATCACGGAAGTCATCACTTTCCATAAAAGATTTAATACATTCATAATCATAGTTTATACCTGACTTTCTTCCTTTGTCATTCTCCCAAGCTTCAGTGTTCTCTTGAATACGGTCTAGTAGATCCCGTTTAGCTTCTTCCTTCATACGTGTGAATGATCCAGCACAAGAAGCATCTAGTAAATATTTATTATGAAGAGAAAGTCTAACATAAAAATTATTGATAATAATATTGTTAGGGAGTTCATGAATAGGACATTTAAGCATTAGTAACTTCAATCTCCCCCAAGCTTGAGTTGTACTCTCTCCATCATGAGGCCAAAAGTTATATATCAGATTTCTATCCTTATGAATCTCACTGGGAGGATAAAATTTAGAATAAAAGAGAGATGCCATATCCTCCCATTACATAGATTGTCCATTCTTTAGCAACTTATACCATTCTTCAGCTCTCCCTTTCAAGGATATGGAGAGTAACTTCTTCTTCACCTGTTCACTTGTGATACCTACACACTTAAACAGCCCGCATAATTCATGGATAAAAAGCAAGTGATCACCAGGATGGACAGTTCCATCCCCAAAATAATAATTATCCATAACACGATCAACAATACTTGTAGGTATCATAAAAGGATCTATCTCAACAGGTGGTGGTTTATCTACTACCCTAGCAATGGTAGTAGTTTTCCCAAACAGAAAACCAAGTGGGTTATCCATATTGGAAACAAAGTAACAAGCAGTAACAAAAAGCAATACTTACAGTAGAAGTTTCCTTTACCAGTTCCACTCTTCAATAGCGCTTCACTCCCCGGCAGCGGCGCCAGAAAATAGTCTTGATGACCCATAAGTATAGGGGGTGTCTCGTAGTACTTTCGATAAATAGGAGTGTCGATCCCAACAAGGAGCAGAAGGTGCTGAACAGTGGTATGGAGCAGGAACTCTCTACAAATACTTAGCAAACGGATTTTTAGTGGTTTTCTAATAAGGCAACAAAACAAAGTGCAAGTAACAAAGAACAAACGCAGTAAGTGGCCCAATCCTTTCTTAGCAAAAGACAAGCCGGTGGAAATACTTATAAAAACCAAACGTTCTCGAGGACACATGGGAATTCTGTCAAGTGCGTTCGCTTCAAATAGTTGAGTACTCTTCTTTGCTGTTGTAAGTGTTGTGTGGGTGAACCTGTGCTAATGTTCCGACCTTACTTGGACTAATACATATGTGTGATTAAACCCCCTGCAAACATCTGTAACTATAGGAAAGTAATTAAGATATAAATCTAACCACAGCCTTAAACTCTGAGATCCTACACTCCCATGTGCAAAGGTGTCCTAACGGAGGTTCAGGTTTCTGTCACTCCGACAACCCCACAATTAGTAGCCAAATACACAATGCATTCCCCTAGGCCCATAAATGGTGAAGTATCATGTAGTCGACGTTCACATGACACCACTAGAAGAATAGCACCACAACTTAAATACTAAACCATTGAATAATAACTCAACACAAATACACTAATAACAACATGACTTCTCCCATGTCCTCAAGAACTAAACGAACTACTCACAAGACATCATATGGATCAAGATCAAAGATGATATGATAATGGATAACAATCTGAACATAAACAATAATCCAATGGTTCCACTCACAAGCATCAACTACAATAGTAATCAACACCGGGAAAGTTTCCCCTAAGAACTAATGCAATATCCAACACAATTGTTACAGTGGGACGGAGTGGAGATGATGGTGTGGATGATGATGATGATCCCGATGAATCCGAGCTTGACGATGGTGTTGATGGCGACGATCTCCCCTCTCTGGAAAGGAATTCCCCTGACAGAAATCTGTCTGCGAGAGAGATCTTTCTCTCTCGGTGTTTTCCGCCCCCTAGAGGCGGCGGAAATCTATCTGTGGTCGCTCCCCTAGCCTTAGGGTTCTGTAGGGAAGATATAGGCGAAGGGGAGGAGTCAAGATCCAGGCAGGTGGGCCACACCTGCCCTAGGCGCGACCCAGGGTGGGCCCGCGCCTAGGGGGTGTGGGACCCCTGTGGCCCTTCTTTGCTCCTCCTTCTGGCTTCCTCAATCTTCTGGAAAAATAATATTTCCCATATTTTTCTGGTATTTTTCTGATCTTCGCGAAATTGCATCAAAACACCCTCTTTTCCATAAGAATCCAAACTCCGGCATTCCATCCTCCAAGAATCATCCAACATGCATAAACAGTGGAAAAGACATAAGTAATACCTCATAATAAGACAAATATCAATGAATAGAGGTAGATTATGATATAGAAAGGTAATGCAAATTGGGTGTATCTCTGAGCAAGGCATAACAATGCAATACTAGACACAAAGATCCTATGAGATTCGATTGGGCAATACAACAATATACATAGACCGCCATTCAACTGCATCTATGACTAGAAGTCCACCTTTAGGTTATCATCTGAACCCCCTCCAGTATTAAGTTGCAAGCAGCAGACAACTGCTTTAAGCAAAGTGTGTAAGGTAAACAATCCACTTGTTCCATGAACAAGAGACCGTTGTTTTCTCTCTAGTGGAAACCGCACATCTACAACCGAAGAGATTTCTATCACTTCCCTTGGAAACTAGAGGCATGAACCCACTATCGAGCATAAATACCCCCCTCTTGGAGTCACTAGCAACTACTTGGCCAAGATAGCTACTAACAACGGAGAGCATGCAAGATCACAAACAACACAGACATGATAGAATCAATAAGACAAAACCATTAACTAATTTGACATAGTAATCTCAATATCCATAGGATCCCCGCAAACACAACATGCATGATTACAAATAGATTAGATCTTGATCATGAACGGAGCTCACAAGATCTATACATGAAAGAATAAGGAGGAGATACAACCATCTAGCTACTACATGGACCCGTAGTCCAAGGTGGAACTACTCACGCTTCATACCGGAGGATGGCATGATGAAGAAGAAGGCCTTCGGGATGATATCCCCTCTAGCAGGGTGACGGGAAGAGCTTCAGATCCCCCCCAATCTAGGGACGATGGTGGCGGCGGCTACAGACAGTTTCATGCAATGTTGATCGGGGCTCTAGGGTTTTGTCATCGGGGGGACTTTATAGGCGAAGAGGCGAGGCAGGGGCCACCAGGGCGGTTGCACCTCCCCAGGCGTGGGGTGGGCCCACCACAGCCTGTGGGTGTGCCTCCGGTGAGACTCCTGTCTCAGATATGGCTTCGTGTTGCCCACGGTAAAATATTGACTTTGGCTTTTGTCCCGTCCAATTCCGAGAATATTGATTTTCTGCCTTTCTGGAACCAAAAACAGAAGAAAACACACAACTGGCACTGTGGCAACTTGTTAATAGGTTAGTACCAGAAAACATATAAAAACACCTCAAAATGTGGACAAAGCAAAGGAAAGTAGATAGTAAACAAGCATGGAGCATCAAAAATTATAGATACGCTTCCGACGTATCAACAACACAGACATGATAGAATCAACAAGATAAAATCATTAATCAATCTGACATAGTAATATCAATATCCATCGGATCCCCATAAACACAACATGCATGATTACAAATAGATGATCTTGATCATGAACGGAGCTCACAAGATCTAAACATGGTAGCACAAAGGAGGAGAAACAACCATCTAGCTACTGTATGGACCCATAGTCCAAGGTGGAACTACTCCCGCTTGAAGGCCTCCGGGATGATCTCTCCCCTCCGACAGGGTGCCGGGAAGAGCTTTAGATCCCCCGATCTAGGGACGATGGTGGCAGCGGATACAGACTGTTTCATGGAGATCTGATCAGGTTCATAGGGTTTTGGCATCGGGGTGACTTTATAGGCAAAGAGGCGAGGCAGGAGGGCGGCCAGGGGGCCCACACCTGCCAGGCGTGGCCTAGGGTAGGCCCGCGCGTGGGGGGTGGCCACCCTATGGCTCCCCTCCGGTCACCCTTTGGTCTATGTGTTCTCCTCGGAGAAATATTGACTTTGGCTTTTGTCTTGTCCAATTCCGAGAATATTTCCTTACTAGCTTTTGTGAAACCAAAAACAGCAGAAAACAGGCAACTGACTCTGTGGCAACTTGTTAATAGGTTAGTCCCAGAAAATGTATAAAAATACCTCAAAGTGTAGAAAACATAGAAAAGTGGATACTAAACAAGCAAGGAACATCAAAAATTATAGATATGTTTACGATGTATCAACAACTCCAAGGTGTTGCTAACAACTTAGAATCCTGCACAACACAAACTCAAGACTATGCCCCAACTTACAGTGAGGTTGTCAATCTCACTGGTTTGCTGAAAACAAAGGTTTAAACGTATAGTGTGGAAGATAGTGGTTGCTTGCAGAAAGTAAACGGTAACAATAGATAATGTATCAATGGTAAAGATTGGACCGGGGTCCACAGTTCACTAGAGGTGTTCTCCTTAAGATAAATAACATGCTGGGTGAACAAATTATAGCAGGGCAATTGACAGGACTAAGCAAGCATAACAATGCAAATACTAGACATCATGATTCCTATGAGATTTGATTGGGCATTACAATAATATACATAGACCGTCATCCAACTACAATGATGAATAATAATCCACCTTCAGGTTATCATTTGAAACCCCTTGATACGTCGAAAACGTATCTATAATTTTTGATGCTCCATGCTTGTTTAGTATCTACTTTGCTTTGCTTTGTCTACACTTTGAGGTGTTTTTATATCTTTTCTGGAACTAACCTATTTACAAGATTTCATAGTGTCAGTTGTCTGTTTTCTTCTGTTTTTGGTTCTAGAAAAGGCAGAAAATGAACATTCTCGGAATTGGACGAGACAAAAGCCAAAGTTAATATTTCACCGAGGGCAACACGGAACCACGTAGAGGGGGGGTGGTGCCGCACTTCAGCGCGCAAGCCCTGGAGGCGCCTGGAGGAGGTGCAGGGCCCCTGGACCCCCACCGACCTTGATTCATGCGTCTATAAGAAGCCTCTGATGGGAAAACACTAAACAATCCAGAAGAAATCCACGAAAACCTCCACAACGCCGTAGCCACCGAAGGGGAGATTCGGGGGACAGAAAGTCTCTGTTCTGGCACCCTGCCGGGACGGGGAAGTGCCCCCGGAGCCATCTCCATCGATCTCCACCACCATCTCCATCACCGTTGTTGATTCCCATGATGAGGAGGGAGTAGTTCTCCTTTGATCCTAAGAGCTCTACTGGTAGCTATGTGTTCATCTCTCTCTCTATGCATGATCTTGTTGTGGTCATGAGCTTTGTAATCAAGTAGATCTACCTTGCTACTCAAGTGCTTCATTAGATCTCTGCTCTCCCCATGTGTGTGAAAGTGACAGCGTGCACGCCATGGTGGCACTTAGGTTTGAGTCTACATAAATACTCTTTGTGCTTTAATAGATCTATGCTTTTCCCCACGTGTGTGAAAGTGACAGCAGGCATACCATGTGTGGAACTTTGGCTAGATTGAATATTTGTTATGAGTTATATTTGGAGTTGGATGTCTCTATGAAATTGTGGTGTTTGTTGGAACCATCTAGCGCTCAAGGTGACAGTGTAGGGTTATCTAGATTGGGGAAGGCGGACTTTGAGGAGCGTTGTTATAGCCCTACCGATGATTAGAGTGTCCAACCGGAGAGTAGTTAAGAGTAGTATCATGAAGAGAGGATATTTATATGAGAGAGTGTTCACTAGTGAAAGTATGATCCCTAGGCCTAGTTTCTAAAAATTGGAACACCGTTTGCTACTAGATCTGTTGCATGTTTGCTTGCTTTAGTCTTTACCTCACCGTCAAGCTCTTTTCTGGCACCGTTACCACTTGTATTTCACTATCTCTTCGCCGAACTAGTGCACCTATACACCTGACAAGTGTATTGGGTGTGTTGGGGACACAAGAGACTTCTTGTATCTTGATTGCAGGGTTGCTTGAGAGGAAATACCTTTGACCACTTCCTCCCTGAGTTCGATAAACCTTGGGTAATCCACTTAAGGGAAACTTATTGTTGTTCTACAAACCTCTGCACTTGGAGTCCCAACAACTGGCTAGAAGAATAGAAGTGCGTAGACATCAAGCTCTTTTCTGGCGCCGTTGCCGGGGAGGTAAGGTAAAAGGTACTCACATCCTTCAGTGTGAGTGCTCGAAGTTATTTCCTTTAGATTCTAAAATTTTGTCTTTTTGTTTCTTGTTTTCACTAGTTAGGCTTAATGGAAAACAACAACAAAATTAGAGAGCTCTATAGCATTTATCTTGAGTTAGGACATGAAGTGTTTGAAGAGAAAATTAAAAAACCTATGGAGATTTATTTGCATGCTAATAGCAATGTTATTAGTATGAACTCTTTGGACACCATTATTGCTAATGCTATGGAAAACTCTAAGATTGGGGAAGCTAGTTTTTATGAAAATGATCTTTTTAGTTCCCCAGCTTTGGAAGATAGCTATTGTATTGCTTATGATGACACTAAACCTCCAATCTATGATGATTACAATGATGAGTATGATATTTTTAGTCCACCTACTATTGAGGAGAAAATTTATGGTGATTACAATATTCCTCCTATATTTGATGATTATGGTGATGAGAATAACAATGATAGCTATTTTGTTGAATTTGCTCCCACTATAATTAATAAGAATGACTATGCTTATGTGGAGAGTAATAATCATTTTATGCATGTGGCTCATGATAAGAATGTTTTATGTGATAGTTATATTGTTAATTTTGTTCATGATGCTACTGAAAGTTATTATGAGAGAGGGAAACATGGTTTTATGCATATCAATAATATTAAGTTTTCCCTCTTTATGTTGAAAGTCTTAAAGTTGCACTTGTTTTCCTTTCCTATGCTTGGTGCTTTGTGCTTTCATGACTTGTTTCTTTACAAGATTCCTATGCATAGGAAGTGGGTTAGACTTAAATGTCTTTTGAATTTGGTTCTTCATGCTCTCTTTTACTTCAATTCATATTTCTTATGTGAGCATCTTCTCAAACTATCAAGCCTAACTTAAAGGCATTAAAGAAAAGTACTTGTTGGGAGATAAAGCAAGAGTTTTCTTGATTCTTGGAAGTTATTAACTCTGTAATGACCTCTCCTTATCCTTTTTATTTGCCTTTTGTGCCAAGAATGACCTCTAATGAGAGGGAAGTAAGATTTGGGGAGTTGCTGTCCCGAAACAGATTTCTGTCCTCCACCATAAAAATCCGCGAGGAGTCTCTGTAAGTCGGATTGAGCTGAAAATTTACGAATAAATCCCCCAGTATGTTAGTTAACTTTAGTTAGTTCAACACTTTTTGATTTAAGCAACAGAAGACTTTCGAAAAAAATCTGTTTCTACCAGTTGGTCTGTTTTGACAGATTTCTGCCATTATTTGCATTTGCTTCTTATTGGTTCCTTTTTGAGTTATCTTTAGGTGAATTGAGATTTTTGAAGGAGTTTCTACAGTATCTTGTGTTTTTAGTGAAAAGCCTTGCTGTTCCAAAGCTTTGCCAGGGGTCTAATATCTTTTGAGTACACTAATATTGCTAATGAAGATTGTGTGAAGTTTTGTATGAAAGAAAAATTTCCGGTATAGAGAAAGAATGATGTAATGAGATGAAGAATGGACAAAAGCTCAAGCTTGGGGATGCCACCCCGGTGTCACCCCAAGAAATATCCAAGAGGTACAAGCGTCAAAGCTTGGGGATGCCCAAGGCATCCCCTTCTTCATGAATAAAAATCTCAGGTCTTTCTAGACACTTCATTTTTATTGTTTCATGCATTGTTGTGTTGTTCTTGGAGCATCTTAGTTTTTGTTTTTGGTTTTCATTTGCTTAGTTTGATTGAGTAAGTTGGTTGGTTACACCACACTTCTTTTCGAGAGAGACACACTCTGTTTCATTGCCTAGAACACTCTAGTTTTCACTCTTATTGTTTTGTGAGTGTTCACTTTTGCTAGCACTGTGTTCAGCCTTAGTTTTCTTGTGCTTTCAGCTTATAACTTTTTAGTTCTTATTTGTGGATTTGTGAGACAAGCTCACTGATCTTTATTGATTATTATCTTTGTGAGTTGTTTCAAATAAGTTGTTTGGTGTTGGAAAAGAGTAGAAAGTTTCATGCTTATAGTGGTACAAAAGGGAGCTTGCATTGACTGTGACTTAGACTTTAGCATGACATGCTAGGTGTTGTTTTGACCTTATGCTTAGTGATTATTGTTGTATCATGTCTTGTTCCAAACAATTGGGATTGCTTAGTGTGCCTTGAAAAAATTATGCGTTGTTTTAGCATGTAAAAAGCATAGTATTGTGGTATTCTCCTTTGATGCTTTGTTTGGGTTGACTTGGCACATGCTCGCACCATGTTATGACTATGACAAGTCACCATAGCCTTTATGATCATTTAGTCCTTGACTTGTAGTACCACTCTTTGCTTTGATTAGTATGCTTTGTTGCACTGCATGATTATGGCTATTATGCTCTCTTAGTTGGTTGAGTCTTGGAAGTTATTACTTCAGTAATGACCTCTCATTATCCTTTTTGTTTGCTTTTTGTGCCAAGAATGACCTCTAATGAGAGGGAAGTAAGATTTGGGAAGTTGCTGTCTCGAAACAGATTTCTATCCTCCACCAAAACAATTCGTGAGGAGTCTCTGTAATTTGGATTGAGCTGAAAATTTATGAATAGATCCCCCAGTATGTTAGCTAACTTTCATTAGTTCAACACTTTTTTATTTGAGCAACAGAAGATTTTCGAAAAAATCAGTTTCTACCTGCTGGTCTGTTTTGACAGATTTCTGTCATTATTTGCATTTGCTTCTTATTGATTCCCTTTTGAGTTCTCTTTTGGGGAATTGATCTTCTTGAAGGATTTGCTACAGTAGCTTGTGTTTTTAGTGAAAAGTCTTGCTGTTCCAAAAGCTTTTCATAAAGGTCTATTATCTTTTGATTACACTAATGTTGCTAATGAAGATTGTGTGAAGTTTTATATGAAGGAAAAAATTTCAGGTGTAGAGAGAGAATGATGTAATAAGATGAAGAATGGACAAAAGATCAAGTTTGGGGATGCCACCCTGGTTTCACCCAAAGAAATATCCAAGAGGTACAAGCTTCAAAGCTTGGGGATGCCCAAGGGATCTCCTTCTTCATCAATAAAAAGCTCAGGTCTGTCTAGACACTTCATTTTTATTGTTTCATGCATAGTTGTGTTGTTTTTGAAGCGTCTTAGTTTTCGTTTGGTTTGTTTAGTTTGATTGAATAAAGTAGTTTGGACCCCTTTATCGCTGTGTTGTTTCAAATAAGTTGCTTGGTGTTGGAAAGGAGTAGGAAGTTCCTGCTTGAAGTGCAAGAGGAGCTTGCATTGACTGTGACTTAGACTTTAGCATGACATGCTAGGTGTTGTTTTGACCTTATGCTTAGTGATTATTGTTGTAGCATGTCTTGTTCCAAACAATTGGGATTGCTTAGTGTGCCTTGAAGAAATTATGCGTTGTTTTAGCATGCAAAAGCATAGTATTGTGGTATTCTCCTTTGATGCTTTGTTTAGGTTTGTTAGAGTATACGTATCTGTTAGGGATAGACTAGGTCACTTGTCTTGTACTCCAAGTAGGTTACTTGTCTTGTACTCCAAGTTGGTCCCTGTACGCCTATATATACTCGCCCGAGAGGCTCAATAATACAACCATCATATTCCGCAATCTCTCTTTCCCTTTACCCTTCAACATGGTATCAGAGCGGCACGGTCCTTGACCTAGCCGTCGCCTCCGCTTCCGCCGCACCGCCCCCGGGGAGGTCGATCTCCATGATCTCCGCCGGGGGCCGCGCAACCCGTGACGTTAGGTTCGTCACGATCCGTGATCGGCTGCCACAAGTCTTTTTCCTGATCTCTTGATCGGTTTTATTTTTGGTTTACCGATCTTAGATCGGATTAAATGCGCCCATCGCCGTCGCCATCGCCTCTACTCCGACCATCGGCATCGACGATCTACACCGCTTCTGTCACTTGCTTATGCCTTCCTCGGTAGGCCGTCGGCCTCATGACAAGCTGCTGCGGCTTCCTCGGGAGGTTGCCGCGGCCGACCCCCCTTAGGATTGTCTTCGCCGTCATCGCCCGGGATTGCACTGACAACGACGCCGCAGATTCCGATCTGCCGTCGTCACGAACTTGGCGCGTACAGCGCCGCCATCGGTCTGATCAACCGATCTGGCGCTCGTCTCCACAGAGTACGTCCCCGAGCACGCGCCTACCACCGATCGAGCATCGGGCCGCCAGATCGCCCTTCGCCGTAAGCGTCGCCGCCTTTGGTCCCTGCCGCCGGCTACCAACACACCTTCTCAGGCGTGTCCGTCGCTGGTGGTTCTCACGCCACTGCACCGACTCGCGCCCTGCAACTACGCCGCCCCATCGGGCAGTAGCGTCGCTGCACGCGGTCATTGCGTCACCCCGCAAGGACGTCGCATGCCTCCACCGCGCCACCTCCCTCGGTGCGGGTCGCCTCCGTCCGCGCAGGGTCTTCGTCATGTCGCCGGGTTCTTCCTCGCCTACTTCGAGCACCGCCGCCGCATCTCCACAGGTATCCTGCATGGCCACTCCTGGCTGTCGTAGGTCCCGCCGACTACCCCTCCGTCTAGGCATCCAGTATGACCACTCCTGGTCGTCGCTGGTTCGCCGCCTTCTACGTCTTCGTCCAGCACGACTTCGTCGCCATCGTCCTCGTCTCGTCCTCGACCACACCTACTTGTCTACTCCGACAACCGCGGCCTGCATCGGCACTTCGCCGATCTGTGCAACGCAACCGTCGTAGAGTCCTCCTCTGCTAGTCTCCTCTCCGACATGGCGTGAATTTGTTTCTACTGGTCCCGTTCTTCGCATGCCTGGTATTGGCAACACCGGTGCGTGCCTTCGTCCTCGACGCGTTCCTGAGTCTGGCAAACTCGGCGCCAGCGCCTCGTCTTCATCGGCCTTGACAACGTCTTCTTCGGCATCGACTACCTTCTCTATGTCTTCCAAGACCTCGTCACCGATTTCGTCTGCGCGTACTCGGTTATGGCAAAACCGGAGTATACCTTCGTCGACGCGGCGCTGGTTACGCAAAGCCATGGCCGCACCTCGTCCTCGACGGTTCGGACTGCATCGGCTTCGGCATCGCTCTCTCCGACGACTGCCCTGACGCGTCTCCGTCCTTCTCCTGGCTGCACGCGGCTTAATATGCGGCTACCTCGACACCGACAACCCCGACCACGACATCGACCACGGCGACCCCTCGTGTGGCTACCTCAACCAAGGTTGCAGCACCCACCGCTCTCGGCTCACTCGACACCAGCACAAGGGCTACCACCTCGCATGAGCTCCTCACCAGCATCCTCTACGGTCCAAGCTTCTGCGACGTGACACCGTCCACGACGTTTCCGCTACCATCGCGGGGATGTCGACACCGGTCTGCTTCGCTCTCTAGTCCGACCGTTCGCGACGTTCCAGATTGTTCACGATGCTACCGCCACGATCATTGCGGGATGTTAGAGTATACGTATCTGTTAGGGATAGACTAGGTTACTTGTCTTGTACTCCAAGTAGGTTACTTGTCTTGTACTCCAAGTTGGTCCCTGTACGCCTATATATACTCGCCCGAGAGGCTCAATAATACAACCATCATATTGCGCAATCTCTCTTTCCCTTTACCCTTCAACAGGGTTGACTTGGCACATGCTCACACCATGTTATGACTATGACAAGTCACCATAGCCTCTATGATCATTTAGTCCTTGACTTGTAGTACCACTCTATGCTTTGATTAGTAATGTTTTGTTGCTCTGCATGATTATGGCCATTATTGATCTCTTAGTTGGTTGCTCCCAGTCTTTTGCTAGACTCCACTTGTATGAGTAAGCTCTACTCATGCTTCCAACTCCAAAGAAACCAAGTTATTCCAAAGTGTCCACTATAAATTCCTATGCATGGTGTGTTACACCATTCCAAGTATATTCTTGTTATCATCTATATTCCAATTAAAAAGTCACTTTGTTATGTGAAAACTTAGTGATTAAAGCCCTCACAAACTTGATGGCACACTTTATATTCCTTGACCCTAATAAACTTGAACCATTGTGACAACTTTGTTGTATATGCTTGCACTTATAAGTTGGAATTAGCAGAACCATGATGTCACGGGGAACGTTTTCAACATTGCACTTATACTTTGTACTCAGTTGATATCATGTTCTTTTGTCTATGGATATCACCGGTGTGAAATAAAGAGGGAACTTGTAAGTCCATGGAGTTTGTATCCTGTGTTAGAGAAACGCTTGGGCCGCTAGCCTAAGCCATGTCTAATCATGGTGGAAACTTGCAGCATCACCATAATGAGCTATCTATGAAGCATCCTCAATAAAAAGCTATGCATATGGTAAATAAAAAGATTGCTGAGATGCTCATTGTCTGCTTGCCTTGTCATTTTGGTTATGGGAAAGATCCTGAACCATGTGCAAGGGGTACCCCGTTGGCGGTCCTCAATGATATGCAAATACTTACAATGACAAGAACTTACCTGGGCCCAAAGTTGAGTATGCATGAGGTGTGGCCCTCGTATTCAAGGGACTTGAGATTGCCAACTTATACTTCGTCAAGCATATACTGCATCTTTTTCACTTTAACCTTAATCACTTCAAGATGCTTATGATAGGGGCAATGAGGGCTGAAAGCTAACAAGTACCATAATTTTTGGAAGCTCCTTTTGAAACTTGTAATCCCTGCTTCCTTTACAAAAAGGCCTTTCTTCCACCATTATTGAGTCCCCACCTTCTACTTTTAGGCACCATTAAGAGAGCATAGTTGTCATTCTGTGTGCAGTGTTCCAAAGCTTATTGATTGATGCATATTGTGATATTACTTGTTCTTGTGCTATTTGTTTCTAGTCACCCTTGTGAACTTTGAAGGTGTCCTATGCATCTATATTGCTACTCTATGAGGGACAAGCTGATTGCCACTATGCCATGTTTTCTGTATGTGAAACAAACAAACAAACGTTTTTCAATGCATGTTATTCATGATCTTTGTTTGTAGCTTGTCATGTTGCATGCATAGTTACTATGTCCTATTGTTAGAACTCGATCTTTAATGCACCCCTCCAGTATTAAGTTGCAAGCAACAGATAATTTCATTAAGCAATGTCTGTAAAGTAAATAATACAATTGTGTCATGAACAAAAGATTGTTGTTTTATCCCTAGCAGCAACAACACATCTACAACCTTAGAGATTTCTGTCACTTCCCCAGATTACTAGAGGCATGAACCCACTATCGATCATAAATACTCCCTCTTGGAGTCATAGGCATCTTCTTGGCCAAGATAGCTACTAGCAATGGAGAGCATGGAAGATCACAAACAACACAGACATGTTAGAATCAATAATCAATAAGACATGATAGAATCAATAATCAATCTAACATAGTATCTGAATATTCATAAGATCCCCGCAAACACAACATGTATGATTAAAAATAGATGATCTTGATCATGAACAGAGCTCACAAGATCTAAACATGATAGCACAAAGGAGGAGAAACAACCATCTAGCTACTGTATGGACCCATAGTCCAAGGGTGAACTGCTCATGCATCATACCAGCGGCTGGCATGGTGATGAAGAAGGCCTTTGGGACGATCTATCCCCTCCGATAGGGTGCCAGGAAGAGCTTCAGATCCCCCCGATCTAGGGACGATGGTGACGACAACTATGGACTGTTTCGTGGAGATGTGATCGGGTCTTTAGGGTTTCTACATCAGGGGTTTTTATAGGCGAAGAGGCGAGGCAGGAGGGCGGCCAGGGGTCCCACACCCTGCTCTGGCGCGGCCTAGGGTGGGCCCATGCTTGGGGGGTGGAGGCCTCGTGGCACCCCTCCGTCTCTCCTCTGGACTTCGTGTTTGTTTCGGTAAAATATTGACTTTGGCTTTTGTCCCGTCCAATTCCGAGAATATTTGCTTACTATCTTTTCCGAAACCAAAAACAGCAGAAAACAGGAACTAACATTGCGGCATCTTGTTAATAGGTTAGTCCTAGAAAATGTATAAAAATACCTTAAAGTGTAGACAAAGCATAGCAAAGTTGATACTAAATAAGCATGGAACATAAAAAATTATAGATAGTTTATGATGTATCACGGGGATGAGCCTCGCTAAACTTGCATTGGATCTCTGATAAAATAGCACATTGTGAACCTAAAAATGATTTTTGTAAAAAATTATGAGCATCCGATCATGTGCCTATTGTTCGACCCACTTCCTACCGATTTGGCGGGAATTTATCTTTTTCACCTCGAGTGGACGGAAATGTTTGAGATCACCCTATTGGGAAATTGTACATGTAAGGTGGTCTAGTATTTTTAAAATATAGGGTGATAGCATTTTAAATTAGCCATTTGGTGGTTGTTTCACAAAACCCCCAGTTTTTGCGCTCAAAAAATGGAAAATGGCTTTTTGGTGTGACGAAAAGGAAAATTTCCTCCTGCAACATTGTTCGCCATCCCATGATGCACATGCATGCACAATATAGGAACATTATCACAAACTATGCCTTGATTCTAGCCATAATATTGGTCATTTGACTCGAAAGTCAGGAAACCTCGAATGAGGTAGGTTATTTTGTGAAAAAAATTAAGACATAATCAATATACCAAGTTTGATATTTTTCCTTCTAACTGTGTCACATAATATGACACGACGCGAAGGTTTCGCATTGTTTTGATTATTTTTGAATTTTTTGTGCCCGTTTTAAACTATCGACAAACTTTGTCGGACGGTGGGTATGAAGATTCTTAGCTCGGGGCTGAGTCTCGATAAACTTGCATTGGATCTCTGATAAAATAGCATATTGTGAACCTAAAAATGATTTTGTAAAAAATCATGAGCATCAGCTCATGTACCTATATTTCATATCTAATCCACTTCCTACCGATTCGGCAAGAATTTGTCTTTTTCACCCGGGATGGACGGAAGGTTTGAGATCTCCTTGTTGGGACATTGTCCATGTAAAGTGATCTAATATTTTTTAAAAATAGGGTGGTAGTATTTTAAATTATCCATTTGGTGGTTGCTTCACAAAACCCCTAGTTTTTTGCGCTCATAAAATAGAAAATGCCTTTTTGGTGCAACGAAAAGGAAAACTTCCTCCTACAACATTGTTCACCATTCCATGATGCACATGCATGCATAATATGAGTACATTATCATAAATTATGCCTTTATTCTAGCCATAATATTGGTCATTTGACTCGAAAGCCAGGAAACCATATAATATGACACCACGCGAAGGTTTCGCATTGTTTCGATTGTTTTTAAATTTTTTATGTCCTATGGTCAAAACGGTGAGCATGAAGATTCTTATTCAACATAAATATCTAATATTTAAGTGTAGATAGATAAATATTATTTTTCTGTAAATTATGATATGTTATTTATATTTTTCTGAATTAGAATGATTTTTTTATGATTTTTCTAAGAGTAATATGATAAAAGGAAAAAAAATAAAAAATGGATTTTGCCGTGTATACTGCGTAATACAGATGGAAAATGTCGTTTGCCGTGTATACTGAAAATATACACGCCAAAGGGCCGACGAGGCCATACGACAAAGAGGCCATCGTCTGCATTCGTTAGCTTCTCCCCGTCAAGGGACTTGTGGGGTCGCTGGTCCTACCTCGTTGCCATGACGACACCTATGCCTTATGCCGCTGTTGATTTTGCCGGCTGTGTTTTCTTTTGCCGTGTTCTCTTATGGATCTTTGCTATGTATATTTCTTCGCCATGTTCTTTTTCAGAAATTTGCCGTATTCGTGTACTTTGTCGTATGCTTTCTAAATTACACACGGCAAAGACCCAATTCATTTGACACATGGCAAAGACGTGTCTGCACAGCAACGATATTTTTCCCGCAGTGCTGACATCTTGTTACATACAATTTTGCATCATGCACGGCTTGCAGTCCTAGGAACACATAGGTAGGCCTCGTTGTACGCGAGAGTCCTAACGCCAAAGATAAGATATATATGAACGCAGCCTAGGGTTGAGAGCAGGGGGATTTTCTCTATCGGGAGTTCGGGATGGAGTCGGGAATACGAGTTCCGGTGTACGAAATGAATGGTTCTCTGTTCTCTTTTACAATTTGTCATAGCCGAGCGCGTGAGCCGGTGCTCAGCGCGCTGATCTTATCTCACGCGTAAGCTATAAAATAATATCATATTAGTTCATGATGGTTATGTATTTTTTTAGCATGGACACTCAATCGGGTTATAGTGTATATTTGACCTTACATCTAATCTAAAATAGTTAACCGACCAAGTTTATTTTTCTCCACATAATGCATCTAAATACCGCGTCACCAACCTTTTTTTGTCACCAGCCTTTTTATCCCGGCAGATTTCTTCGAGAGAAAAATCGATACTGTTGCGCTCCCCTTGCTGATCTCCCACGACGCGCCACCACCAGACGGCTCATCCACCCCGCCCTACCTCCGTTCCATCACGGGCGCAAGCCGTTGCCAAAGAAGGAGGGAGAGGCTCGAGCACCATCAAGGAGCTCCCTCGAGCGTCATCGTCTCGCGTCCTCCCTTCTCCCTCCTTTAAATCTACCCTCCCAATTCGATACCGCCTCTCCCCATTTGTATATACCCTTTTGATATGATCAGTTCATGCGGTGGGGTATGGAGGTGAAGTGGTTGGCAGCAGGGCGCATGCCTAGTGTAGAGAGACGACGGCGGTCAAACGAGCAAGCACGATCTGGACCACGATCGAGGCTCCCCGCGGGCGACTTCAACAAGGGAACAAGGAGGAGGTAGCGGTAGGGTGAGCACAAAGGCCTCGACCCGGTCCACGTGCCGACACGAGGCTCTGCGGCCTAGCCGCGTTGTGTCACGGAAGTCGGATCTATCGATGGGGGTGGGGTGGGTGGGGGAGACGGGGAGACCGTTCCTTGTTTCTTTGTTTATTTTTCGTTAACAAAGAACACATAGTTATTTTTGTGTGTTGTTTTTTGCCGATTAGAAACCTGGGTGGTTGTTGACGAACGACACACCTCGCCATCTGTCAAGGGGAGATTTCTTTTGCACTTTTTTCATTAAAATGTATGGGGCACACTTGTTCCTTTTGTGGTAGGAAACATGCTCGATAGTCTAACAATGCCAACCTTGTTTTATTCCTTGTGTTTGTTAGACTGTATGAGCTGAGCTGAGCTCAGTTGAGATCATGTTTGGTATATTGTATGACTTGACCTATGCCATACAAAAGTAAAAAAGCAACAGGTCCATGACTACAAAACAAAGAAGCAATCGGGTCCCCAGGAGCATTGAGCCCGGGTCCGGCATTGATGCCGACGAGAGGAGCCGCCGACGAGTGATGACCCACAAGTATAGGGGATCGTAACAGTCTTCACAGGTAGTATTACCCAATTTATTGATTCGACACAAGGGGAGCCAAAGAATACTTGCAAGCCTTAACAACTGAGTTGTCAATTCAGCTCACCTGAAAATAGTTGTTGCTCATAGAAGTTTATCAATAGCAACTGTTTGTGTTAGCAACAGCAATAGTGAAACAGGAGCAATAGTAGCAGTAACGATAACAGTAGGATACGAGCGTGATATGCATAGGGATGTATGGACGGGCGTTGCATGAACGAGTCTAAACATGTAACTTCAAGATCTAGGGCATTGCAGATAAATAATAACAAGCATCCAAGTACTAAACATCTTAGGCATGTTCTCCATATATAGTCATACGTGCTCGCAATGAGAACTTGCACAACATCTTCTGTCCAGTCAGCCCGTGGCAGCGGGGCCTCTAGGGAACTACTGAAAATTAAGGTGCTCCTTTTAATAGAGCACCGGAGTAAAGCATTAACACTCTGTGAACACATATGATCCTCACACCACAGCCATCCCCTCCAGTTGTCCCAATTATTGTCACTTCGGGGCCTTTGGATCCGGACAATGATATGTGTACACAACTTGCAGATAAGATCACAAACAATACTATCATGATGATTCAATAATAAGTTCAGATCTGAGATCATGGCACTCGGGCCCTACTGACAAGCATTAAGCACAACAAGTTGCAACAAAGTCAAATAACACTAAAAGAGATACTAGGCACTATGCCCTAACAATCTTATTCGATTACATGATAGAACTCATCCAATCCCTACCATCCCCATAGCCTACATCGGAGGATTACTCACTCATGGATGAGGGAAACATCGATGGTTGATGGAGAGGCGTTGGTGATGGCGATGGCGATGATCCTCTCCAAATTCCTCGTCCCGGCAGGGTGCCAGAACGGAGTTTCTGGATCCGAATCTTGGTTTCTGATGGTGGCGGCGAAGCGGAACTCTTTTTGGAAAAACGTCGAACCCCCTCGGTTTTTAGGTCAAGGGGTAACTTATAGGTGCAGAGGGAGCCCGAGGGGGTGCCTGGGGTGGCCGCACCCCCCTTGGCATGGGGCAGGGCCCACCCGCACCTGGCAGGGGTGTGGGCCCCCCAGGCCTCCACTCCGTTTCGTCTTCTGGCTCCGTGGATCTTCTGGTGAAATATAATTTTTGGCATATTTTCCGGGATTTTTCCTGATAGTTGATTTTCTGCACAAAAACTAGACACCAAGGTAATTCTGCTAAAAACAGCATCAGTTCGTGTTAGTTGTATCCAAATCACACAAGTTTATAGGAGAAACAATAGAAAAAGTGTTCGGGAAAGTAGATACGTTTTGGACGTATCAACTCCCCCCAAGCTTAGCTTATTGTTTGTCCTCAAGCAATTCAGTTGAAAACTGAGTGCGATAAAAGAACTTTCGCGAACACATTTGCTTCATATGATGTATATATTCTCAGCACAGGAGTAGATACTTAAACCATTCATAATAAGAAGTATGCAACCAAGTCTACTCAATAGTCATTGCAAGCTATGAAGAGAAACCAACTCAATAATAATAAGTAGCATGAAACATAAACATAAGCAACATTGCAATGCTCATGGTAAGGTATGATAGAGTGGTATCTCGCTTGCCTTTGTTTGTAGAGCACAATAAAAATGCCAAGGCGCCTCTGAAGTTCAAGTGAAGACTAGAAGTAAAAATGTTAGAGATACAAGTATCAAAGTCATGACATAATTAACCAAGTTTTGGAACAAACACAAGAATGACAACTATGCTCTCAAAAAGGTGCTCATAGAATAAGTGGTGACTCAACAAAGGAGTGAAAAGGTTTTGAAAAGTTCGAAAGGCTTCCTAATGCTGAAAGGAAGGTACTCATTAGCTTTGATCTCTCATTGCCCCTATCATAGGCATCTTCATATGGTTAAAGTGAAAGTAAGGTCCAATCTGAGTTATATGCTTGACAGATCATAAACTGGAAATCCCAAGTCCCTTGGGTACGAGGGTCGCTCCGCATGCTACTCAACTTTGGTTACCTGTAAGTTCTTGTCATTGTACATACATGCATATCATAGAGAACCGCCAACGGGGTACCCCCTTGCACATAATACAGGAGCTATCCCGTGATCAAAATGACAAGGCAAGCAGACAATGAGCATCTCAGCGATCTTTTTATTTACTATGTGCATAGATTTTTATTAAGGATGCTTCATAGAATGCTCATTATGGTGATGCTGCAAGTTTCCACCATGATTAGGCATGGCTTAGGATAGTGGCCCAGGCGTTTCTCTAACACATATATATACTCCATGAACTCACAAGCTCCCCTTTTATTTCACACCGTCGACATCCTCAAACAAAAGAGCAAGGTATCAACTGGATAGGTATCCATAAGTGTTGAAAGCGTTCCCCATGACAGCACGGTTCTGCTAACTCCCAGCATATAATTTGCAAGCATATAACTTTCATGAACAGGTCGCAATGGTTCAGGATTATTAAGTGCAAGGAATAAAGTGTTCCATCAAGTTCCTGAGAGCTTCACTAACTAACTTTCTCAAAACAGACAAACATTTTATTTGGAAGAAAACAAGGCATATAGAATATGCACTGAAATAGCAAATGATGTTAATAGGTAGGTATGGTGGACACGGTTGGCAATATTGGTTTTGGGGAGTTGGATGCACAAGTGGAGATCATACTCAGTGCAAGTGAAGGCTAGCAATAGAGAGGGAGCGACAAACGAGAGAGCAGTAACTATTATAATCATGCTTGCAACAAAACAGGACTAATTATCGCATGAAATGTTGGAATTATGCCCTAGAGGCAATAATAAAGATGTTATTATTATAATTCTTGTTCATGATAAAGTTTATATTCCATGCTAGAATTGTATTAAGCGGAAACTTTAATACTTGTGTGGTTTGTGAACAACACCGTGTCCCTAGTACGCCTCTATGGACTAGCTCATTGATTAATGATGGTTAAGGTTTCCTAACCATAGACATGAGTTGTCGATTAATAATGAGATCATATCATTGGGATAATGATATGATGGACAGACCCAAATTAAGCGGAGCAATTAGATCGTGTCATCGTGTTCATCTTTGCGAAGCTTTTCTCATGTCAAATATTGTATTCCTTAGATCATGAGATAATGCAACTCCCTGGTATCGGAAGAAAGCTTTGAGGTCATCAAACGTCATCCTATGAGAGGGTGATCATAAAGGTGTCTCTCAGGTGATCGAAAAGTACCTGTTGGGTTGTATGTATCGAGATGGGATTTGTCCCTCCCAAGTCGGAGAGATATACTTTGGGCCCACTCGGTAATCGATATCAACACCGCTTGCAAGCACGCGGTTAAGGAGTTAATCACAAAGTGATATCGGATTACGGAACGAGTAAAGTACTTGCTGTGAACGAGATTGAACTAGGTATGACGGTACCGACGATCGAATCTCGGGCAAGTAAAATATCGCGCGACGAAGGGAATATATATATGGGATTGATTTAATCCTTGCATCATGGTTCATCCGATATGATCATCGATGAATGTGTGGGAGTCAATATGGGTTTCCAGACCCCGCTGTTGATTATTGATGGAAGATCATGTCTGCATATTCTCGAACCCGAAGGGTCACACACTTAACGTGTCTCGACGCTAGGATAGATTGGATAATTGGTTTATGAGTTTTTGTTCGGAGTCTCGGATGACATCCAGGACGTCACGAGAGGTTCCGGAATGGTCCGGAGAATAAGATTCATATAAGGCAATGCAGTTTTTGGAGTTCGGAATTGTTTTGGGTTATCCGGTATTGTACTGGAAGCTTCTAGAACCTTCCGGAGTGGGACCAACGTGGCCCCACTTTTCGGGAGGGGGCGTGGGCCTATGAGGGAGTGCCCTGTCCGCATTGGGCCAGGGTCACAAGGCCCCATAGGCCCAGCCGGCCAAGCCCTAGGGGAAACCCTAGGGGAGCTTCTAGAAGGTGGGAAACTTGCTCCCCACTCCTCCCTCCTTGGCCGCCGGCCCTAGGGATTGGGGGAGGGGCAAGGGCCAGCCGCCCACCCCTCTATATAAAGAGGTATGGGGGCGCACCCTCCCCACACCTCCTCTTCAAGCCCTAGCCGCCCCGCTGCCCTCCTCTCTCTCTCTCCCTCTCGACTGCACGTAGGCGAAGCCCTGCCGCAGAAACTCTCCACCACTTGCACCACGCCGTCGTGTTGTAGATCCAATCTATCTCTCCACCCCACTTGCTAGACCGAGGAAGTAGGATACGTCGAGGTTCCGCACGTGTGCATCTCTCGGAGGCATCGCCACTTGCGGTGTTAGATCGGATCAGATCGCGAGAAGGAGAAGCGACTACATCAACCACGTTTCGTCGAACGTTTCGCTGTGCGAATCTTCAAGGGTATGAAGATATCATCTATCCCCCCTCGTTGTTTGTATCTCCTAGATTAGATCTTGGCTTTCCTGTTCGCATCCGTAGATTTTTTTTGATTTACTATGCTGCGAAACCCTTCAGTGGTATCAGAGCTAGATCTATGCGTAGATGTGTTTCACGAGTAGAACGCAACATGCTTGTTGCGGGCGTTGATGTTTTCTGTTGCAAGCCTCTTGTTTGTGTACTTCTTATGACGCGGGATAGTGAGATCGAAGCGGTCCAGGACAACTTTACGCGACCTCGTTCGTGAGACCGGCTCCGCACTTGACGTGTGGCTTGTTCCACACATGCGGCTGGTGGATGCTAGTTTCTCTCAATATAGTTGTCATGGGATTTACACCGGAGTTCGGCAACCATAATATCACCGTTGTGGCTTTCCGTAGGTAAGAATCGTTCTTAGCTTGTTACTCCCATAAGCCACGTAAAACATGCAACAACAAAGTAGAGGCGTCTAACTTGTTTTTGCAGGGAGTGTTTTCTGTGATATGGTATGGCCCAAGATGTGATGTGTATGTTGTATGCAATGATCATGTTTTGTAATGTTTCACGACTTGCATGTCGACGAGTACACAACCGGCAGGAGCCATATGGTTGTCTTTATAATTATGTATGACCTGTGTGTCAACTTCTTATACGCCATGTAATAGCTTTACTTTATCGCTAAGTAGTTAGCAATAGTTGTAGTTGCTATTCGTGGTGGAGGCAATCATGGTGGAGTGATGGAGATCATGCTGGCACTCACAAGATGGAGATCATTGCGTGAAGATTGGCTATACCATGTCACATAAAGTTATATGCATGTAATGTTTATCCTTTTATGTATCTTATTATGCTTAGATCGTGACGGTAGCATTATAAGATGATTCCTCACTTAAAGATCAAGATAAAACTGTGTTCTCCCCATGTATGCACCATTGCGAAAGTTCGTCGTGTTCAAGCATCACGTGATGATCGGGTGCTCTAAACTCTACGTTCACATACAACGGGTGCAAGCCAGTTTTGCACACGCGGAAATACTTGGGTTTGACTTGACGAGCCTAGCATGTACAGACATGGCCTCGGAACACATGAACCGAAAGGTTAAGCATGAGTCATATGAATGATATGATCGACACTTCGTTGTCCACCATTGAAACCAAATCTCTTCTCGTGAAGATCGGATTAGGTGTGGTGAATTTGGATCATGTTCACTAAACAACTTGAGGGATGTTGAATTTAGTGGGAGTTCATCTAGTAATTTGATTAAGTTGAACTAGTTATCATGAACATAGTCTAAATTGTACTTGCAAATTTTGTAGATCAAATGGCTAAGTCCAACTTCAACTTCAACGTTTTTGCTGAGAAAGAAAAGCTTAAGAACAATGGGTCTAACTTCACCAACTGGTTCCGCAATCTGAGAATCATTCTCTCTGGCGGACAAAAGTACTATGTCCTTGAGAAAGCGCTAGGTGACGCCCCTGCTGTAGATGCGCCGGCTGATGAGAAAGCTGTTTATCAGTCGCGCAAAGATGATTATTGTGTGATTAAGAGCACCATGTTGTTTGCTATGGAATCGGACCTTCAAAATCGTTTTGAGGATTTCCCCGGGCCCTTTGAGATTCCTGAGGAACTGAAAACAATGTTTCAGACTCAGGCCCGTTCTGAGAGATATGAGATCTCTGAGAAATTCTTTAACTGCAAGATGGAGGAAGGGAGTTCCGTTAGTGAGCATGCCATAAAGATGTCGGGCTACACTCAACGCCTTGAGCAATCGGATCGAAGATTCCAGAGGAGCTCAAGATTGACAGGGTTCTGCAATCACTCCCTCCTAGCTACAAAGGTTTTGTAGTTACTCATAATCAGATTGGTTCCACTGATACGATTACCGAGCTCTTCGCTAAGCTGAAAGCTATGGAGGTGGACATCAAGAAGGATAATCATGTGTTGATGGTCAACAAGCCCCCCAGCTTTAAGAAAGGTAAGGGTGCAAAGAATCCCTTCAAGAAAGGCGCTGCTGCCCGCCGAGAAGAAGCTCAAGTCCGACCTAAGCCGACACCGAAAGTGCTTCTATTGCAAGGACAAGGGTCACCGAAGCGCAACTTCTCGAAGTACTTAGCGGACAAGAAGGCTGGCACCATCAAAGGTATATTTGATATACATGTTATTGATGTTTTCCTTACTAGCCCTTGTTGTAGTGCCTGGGTATTTGATACTGGTTCAGTTGCTAATATTTGTAACTCGAAACAGGAGCTATGGAATATACGGCGGATGGCGAGGGATGAGGTGACGATGCACGTTGGCAACGGATCAAGAGTTGATGTGATGGCCGTCGGCACGCTCTCCTTAGTTTTACCTTCGGTATTAGTTTTAAACCTCAATAAATGTTACTATGTGCCTATGTTGAGCATGAACATCATATCTGGATCATGTTTATTGCAAGACAGTTATTCATTTAAATCTGAGAATAATAGTTGTTCTATTTATATGAGTAACATCTTTTATGGTCATGCACCTGCTGTGAATGGTTTATTTCTTCTGAATCTCGAAAGGGATGAAACACACATCCATAACATTGAGGCTAAGAGATGCAAGGTAGATAGTGATAATACTACTTATTTGTGGCACTGCCGTCTAGGTCATATTGGTGTAAAACGCATGAAGAAACTCCATTCTGATGGACCTTTGGAGTCTCTTGATTTTGAATCATTTGACACATGCGAGCCATGCCTCATGGGCAAGATGATCAAAACCCCGTTCTCCGGAATGATGGAGCGAGCAATGGACTTGTTGGAAATCATACATACCGATGTATGCGGACCGATGAGTGTTTCGACGCGCGGTGGATATCGCTACTTTCTCACTTTTACTAATGACTTAAGTAGATATGGGTATATCTATTTAATGAAACATAAATCTGAAACATTTGAGAAGTTCAAAGAATTTCAGAATGAAGTGGAAAACCATCATAACAGAAAAATTAAGTTTCTACGATCCGATCGTGGAGGTGAATATTTGAGTTATGATTTTCTCACGCATCTTAAAGCAAGCGGAATCGTTTCGCAACTCACGCCACCCGGAACACCATAGCGCAATGGTGTGTCTCGAGCAGCGAATCGAACACTATTAGATATGGTGCGATCAATGATGTCTCTTACTGATTTGCCGTTATCATTTTGGGGTTATGCATTAGAAACCGCTGCATTCACTTTAAATAGGGCACCATCTAAATCCGTTGAGACGACACCATATGAACTGTGGTTTGCTGCTAAACCTAAGTTGTTGTTTCTTAAATTTTGGGGATGCGAAGCTTACGTCAAGAAGTTGATGCCGGACAAGCTTGAACCCAAAGCGGAGAAATGTGTCTTCATAGGATACCCTAAGGAAACGATTGGGTATACCTTCTATCACAGATCCGAAGGCAAAGTGTTTGTCGCAAAGAACGGATACTTCCTTGAGAAGGAGTTTCTCTCGAAAGAAGTGAGTGGGAGGAAAGTAGAGCTAGACGAGGTTGTAGAACCTTCTCTTGAGTTGGAGAGTAGCGCAGCACCTGAAATTGTTCCAGTGCCGTCTGCACCAACAATAGAGGAAGCTAATGACAAGGATCATGATGCTTCGGACGATGCTATTACTGAACGTCGCAGGTCGACAAGGTCGTGTGCCCCTCCTAAGTGGTACGGCAACCCTGTCTTAACTGTCTTGTTAGTAGACAACAGTGAGCCTGCGAACTATGAGGAAGCGATGATGAGCCCAGACTCTGAGAAATGGCTAGAGGCCATGAAGTCCGAATTGGGATCCATGAGAGAAAACCAAGTATGGACTTTGGTGGACCCTCCTAGCGACTGAAAGGCCGTTGAGTGCAAATGGATATTCAAGAAGAAAACGGACGCGGATGGTAATGTTACTGTCTATAAAGCACGACTTGTCGCGAAAGGTTTTCGACAAGTTCAAGGTGTTGACTACGATGATACTTTCTCTCCCGTGGCGATGTTTAAGTCCATTCAGATTTTATTAGCAATTGCTGCATTTCATGATTATGAAATATGGTAGATGGATGTCAAGACTGCGTTCCTCAATGGCAACATTGATGAAGAGTTGTATATGATGCAACCCGAAGGTTTTGTCGATCCTAAGGATGTTGATAAAGTGTGCAAACTTCAGCGTTCCATTTATGGACTGAAGCAAGTATCTCAGAGTTGGAACCTTCATTTTGATCAAGTGATCAAGAGCTTTGGATTTGTTCCAAATTGCTACGAAGCTTGTATCTACAAGAAAGTGAGTGGGAGCTCAGTGACATTTCTGGTACTGTATGTGGATGACATATTGATTATTGGAAATGAATTGACATGCTTAACGATGTGAAGAGTTATTTGAACAAAAAAAATTCAATGAAAGACCTAGGGGAAGCTGCTTATATATTGGGCATCAAAATCTATAGAGATAGACAAAGACGCCTGATAGCTTTAAGCCAAAGTACATACCTAGACAAAGTTCTTAAAAGGTTCAGAATGGATAAGGCAAAGAAAGGTTCAGTGCCTATGTTGTCAGGTAAGATATTGAGCAGGGCTCAGTGTCCAGCTACGGTAAATGATAGAGAAGCTATGAGCAAAGTGCCTTATGCCTCGGCCATAGGTTCTATCATGTGTGCCATGCTGTGTACTAGACCGGATGTGTCCAATGCTCTTAGTTTGACGAGCAGGTACCAAAGTGATCCAGGAGTGGAACACTGAACAGCCGTGAAGAACATCCTAAAGTACCTAAATAGGACTAAAGAAATGTTCTTGGTCTATGGAGGTGATGAACAGCTCGTCGTAAAGGGTTACGTCGATGCTAGTTTCGACACCGACAAGGATGATTCTAAATCTCAAACAGGATACATTTATATTTTGAATGGAGGAGCTGTGAGCTAGAAAAGCTGCAAGCAAAGCGTGATCGCGGGATCTACAGTAGAAGCGGAATACATGGCTGCTGCAGAAGTGTCAAGTGAAGGAGTTTGGATCAGGAACTTCATCACTGAGCTTGGTGTGGTTCCAAGTGCCTTGAACCCACTGGAGATATTGTGTGACAACACTAGCGCCATAGCACTGGCTAAGGAACCAAGATATCATCCAAAGACCAAGCATATCAACCGCAAGTTTCATATAATCCGAGATTATATAATAGATGGAGATCTGAAGATTAGCAAAGTACATACAGATCTGAATGTCGCAGATCCATTGACTAAACCTCTTCCACGAGCAAAACATGATCAGCACCTTAGTGCCATGGGTGTTAGATTGTTGCCAGATGTAAACTAGATTATTGGCTCTAGTGCAAGTGGGAGACTGTTGGAATTATGCCCTAGAGGCAATAATAAAGATGTTATTATTATAATTCTTGTTCATGATAAAGTTTATATTCCATGATAGAATTGTATTAAGCGTAAACTTTAATACTTGTGTGGTTTGTGAACAACACCGTGTCCCTAGTACGCCTCTATGGACTATCTCATTGATTAATGATGGTTAAGGTTTCCTAACCATAGACATGAGTTGTCGATTAATAATGAGATCATATCATTGGGAGAATGATATGATGGACAGACCCAAATTAAGCGGAGCAATTAGATCGTGTCATCGTGTTCATCTTTGCGAAGCTTTTCTCATGTCAAATGTTGTATTCCTTAGACCATGAGATAATGCAAATCCCTGGTATCGGAAGAAAGCTTTGAGGTCATCAAACGTCATCCTATGAGAGGGTTATCATAAAGGTGTCTCTCAGGTGATCGGGAAGTACCTGTTGGGTTGTATGTATCGAGATGGGATTTGTCCCTCCCAAGTCGGAGAGATATACTTCGGGCCCACTCGATAATCGATATCAACACCGCTTGCAAGAACATGGTTAAGGAGTTAATCACAAAGTGATATCGGATTACGGAACGAGTAAAGTACTTGCTGTGAACGAGATTGAACTAGGTATGACGGTACCGACGATCGAATCTCGGGCAAGTAAAATATCGCGCGACGAAGGGAATATATATATATATGGAATTGATTGAATCATGGCTTCGTGGTTCATCCGATATGATCATCGATGAATGTGTGGGAGTCAATATGGGTTTCTAGACCCCGCTGTTGATTATTGATGGAAGATCATGTCTGCATATTCTCGAACCCGAAGGGTCACACACTTAACGTGTCTCGACGCTAGGATAGATTGGATAATTGGTTTATGAGTTTTTGTTCAGAGTCTCGGATGAGATCCAGGACGTCACGAGAGGTTCCAGAATGGTCCGGAGAATAAGATTCATATAAGGCAATGCAGTTTTTGGAGTTCGGAATTGTTTCGGGTTGTCCGGTATTATACTGGAAGCTTCTAGAACCTTCCGGAGTGGGACCAACGTGGCCCCACTTGTCGGGAGGGGGCGTGGTCCTACGAGGGAGTGCCCTGGCCGCATTGGTCCAGGGGCACAAGGCCCCATAGGCCCAACCGGCCAAGCCCTAGGGGAAACCCTAGGGGAGCTTCTAGAAGGGGAAACTTGCCCCCCATTCCTTCCTCCTTGGCCGCCGGCCCTGGGGCTTGGGGGAGGGGCAAGGGACAGCCGCCCACCCCTCTATATAAAGAGGGCTGGGGGCGCACCCTCCCCACACCTCCTCCTCAAGCCCTAGCCGCCCTGCTGCCCTCCTCTCTCTCTCCCTCCCGACTGCGCGTAGGCGAAGCCCTGCCGCAGAAACTCTCCACCACTTGCACCACGCCGTCGTGTTGTAGATCCAATCTATCTCTCCACCCCACTTGCTGGACCGAGGAAGGAGGAGACATCGAGGTGCCGCACGTGTGCATCTCTCGGAGGCATCGCCACTTGCGGTGTTAGATCGGATCAGATCGCGGGGAGGAGAAGCGAGTACGACTACATCAACCACGCGTTAATGAACGTTCATTGTGCGAATCTTCAAGGGTATGAAGATCTCATCTATCCCCCCTTGTTGTTTGCATCTCCTAGATTAGATCTTAGCTTTCCCGTTCGCATCCGTAGAATTTTTTTGATTTACTATGCTGCGAAACCCTTCATGAAAGTGATACTAGAACTCTGAGGCAAAATAGACCATCGAGGCTTACTGACTATTGTTTAGTCATATGCATGCGCGGGCATGTGCCAAGTCGATTCACATGAAACTTACATAGGAGGATACCACAATATTATACCAAAATATAAATAAAACAATGCAAGCAAACATTCATATGACATGCTACAAACTATTAGCAAGCTAGATCTAATCATAGACAAGCAAGAACTACTAAGCATCCATCAGTAACATACGCCTTACAATGAACAAACTAAGCATGCTCACAATGATGAGTATATGTACAAAAATGAAAACAAATAGAGTTTGTTGCCAGCCTCTTACCACTTCTCAAGTTGTCTTAATCTTCATTATTGCCATTCACTCGTGTGACTTGAATAATAACATGAAACCAA
Organism: Avena insularis; assembly: GCA_023614405.1. NCBI lineage: Eukaryota > Viridiplantae > Streptophyta > Magnoliopsida > Poales > Poaceae > Avena > Avena insularis. The sequence continues at coordinate 1,946,217 of CM042691.1, forward strand.
AATCCACTGAAGACGGCTGAACCCTGCAAAGAACTCACAAAACCAAAGAAGAACAACAAATATTTTTGGTACTTTCGATTTTTAAAGCAAACCAAACAAAGCAAAAATCTTTTTGGATTTTTCTTTTAAGGCAAACCAAAACCAAAAAGCAAAGAAACAGACCAAGAGAAACAACAAAAATATTTTTGGTATTTTTGTGTTTTTAGAAAGCATCAACAAAAACCAAAAACAAACCGAAACAATGGATATACAAAGAACCGACCAAACATGATATATATATATATATGAGTGTGATGTCGGTATACCTCCCCCCAAGCTTAGGCTTTTGGCCAGTGGGGCTCAATAGCGCGGGTAGTAACCCCAAGCTTGTGGGTCATCGTAGGAATGATCATAGTCGGGCGCTTGCGATGAAGAAGAAGACGCGCCCCAATCAATGAGGGCTACTGGTATGAAGACTCTCCCAAGTTGGAGGGCTTAACCAAATCATCTTTGACATCCTCTCCAACATTCTCCTCTTGCTGGGAGAGCTCCGCCACATATGTGTCAACCTCCTCCTCCGTAAGCGACCATCCTTGCCTGTTATCAAAGTTAAACAAATCAGGTGCAGGCAAACAAACTATTTTCTCAGTCCTGCCCTTTCTCCAACCTTGTTGGGCAAAAGATAATTCATACGGTAAACTTCTCACATTAGCCCCAAGGAAACAAAACCATGCTGAATCATGGATTCAAGATCAAGCCTCTCTATGGGGAACCGATAATCTGAATGGTGAGGCTCTAAACCATGGAGAGCTATCAACCTAGAAGCAATGAGACCTCCACAAATTCCACCCTTCTCATGGTTGGTGGTGAGACGGTGAGCTATCAAAGCACCCAGGTTAAAAGATCTATTCCTATTCAAAGTAAATGCGATAAAATCTAGATCAAAAGAAGATAACTTCCTAGCAATCTTTCTAGCAAGAACACACTTGGTAATGAAATAGGCATAGTATCTAATGGCTGGGAACTGAATGTTCCGAATTTTACCACTTTCCTTTGAGAAGTCGAAACCTTGGCAAATCTCAGCATATAAATCCATAAGCGACTTGGGTCTCTCCTTGATCTTCTCACAAGATCCCCACTGAGGTACTCTAATTGCTGCACAGAAATCAGCAAAAGACAGGTTGACATGTATATTGTATATTTTGTAATGGACCATGGGGCTAGATGTGCACCAAGTAAATCGTAAGTCCTGCACAAAATCCATGGTTATCTTAACAAATTGAAATGGTTCACCTTCAACAAAGTGTTCCAACCCTGCATTGGCAATCAAAGTTTGGAAATCCTGGAAGATTCCCGTAGTTCTCATAAATTCATCGCATGGATAAATGGAAGGGAAAACTCCTTCCTCACGATGAACTTTCATTGTCTTAGGCACCATCAAGTCATATTGATTCAGTGGATAAGCACTCATCTTCCTTGCTGAAATTTTTAGACAATTATCAAACCAAATGATTTCCAAGTTGATAAATAAATAGAAACTGCTATAGAAACTTGCTAGAGGGCTACACATGCATCAAAATGAAATCTCTAAGCATAGAACAAGCATGCAAGCTCACACAACCTGACACCTATAGCAGCAAAATACTCAAGATACAATCTACCAATCACAAATCTAATTGGACAAGTGAAAGAGGCATATACCAAGGAGCAATCCCTCAAAAAATTAGCAGCAAAGATGGGCTGAGCAAGGAGATCGAAAATCGCGATCAAGAACAGCAAGAACTCGAGCTTGAGCAAGTTTTCCGGTGTTTTTCGGGAGAGAGAAAGAAGATGGCTATGAGGGGGCACCTTGGAGGGCCCCAGGTGGGCCAGACCCCCCTAGGCGCCACCCATGGGCGTGCGCCTACAGGGTGTGTGGGCGCCTGGGCCCCTGGTTACTCAGTACCCCTCTGCCCCTTTTTTTGAGGAAAAAAATATTTTGAATTTTCTGAGATTTTTCAGGAAACTTTATTTTTGGCCAATTTTCAGGGTATGAAAATTGATTTTCCCGCAGAAACAGTTTTTTCAGAAGAAGCAAAAGCAAACAAAATCCAAACTACAGAAGTTCTAAGACACTCTAACAAGCAAACAACTAACAAAACCAAAGCTAGCAAAAGAAAGGCAAAGAAAATGAAGGAGAAGAGTAAATGAAAGCAAGTATAATCACAGTGAAAACATTATTTTGTTTATTAAAATCCTTTTGTTAACAAGGTTGATCAAGTCTTGTTACCAAAACAATATTATATGAAATAAAACTTTGTATTCCACAAAGTGATTATATTACCTCAAACTTGATAGCAATGGTCCCAATCATAATATGTCACATCCCAAAATTTTCCAAATTTTGAAATGTGAAAAATAAATAAACAAAATAAACAATTGTTGATTTTTCGGGTGAGAAAAAACTTTTTTATTCCAATTGGAAACATCAAAACCTATTTTTATCCAATAGAATCCTAAAGGGATTTAAAAGGATAAATAATAAATAAAGTTATAATAGTTGGAATCACTATTTTTGGATCTTTTAATAAAAAGATTTGGTTTTCAAAAGGTAGAATTATAAATAAGGATTATTTTAAAGAGCCAAATTAATCTTGGCCAAGATTTTAAAATAAAATATTTTGTTTGATAAATATAGTAAAGGTTTATTTAAATAAAACCATGAGGATTTATTAATATCCAATTTTGTTTAAGTAAAGGCTTTTCCATTTTAAATAAATATTTAAACTAGTTAAAGTATTTTAAATAAGAATTCCAAGTGTTTTGTTTTTCAAATAAAACCTACTGAAAAGGTTTTGATATTATTTAGATTTCAAATAGAGTTTTTAAAATATATTAAATCCTATTTGAATTAAAGACTAAGGTCTATTTATTTAATTATTAATAGATCCTAAAGGATTAAAAGAGTTATTTTATTTTGGACTTTAGATTATGTTGTTAAACAGAACTAAAATTAACACAAAGTTTGGAGGTGGTTTGATTTGATTTGAAGTTTAAATTGTTTGAATTAAAATCAAAACAGAAAATTTAAACTGGAAAAAGAAAAACATTCAGTACAAAAAAATAAACCAAACCCAACCCATCAGCCAGCCCAGCTGCTCACCCCACGCGTGAAACGTTTTTCACTCAGAAAAGAACCCGCAAAGTCACTGACGCTGCGACCCCACTCCCTTCACCCTCTCTCGCAGATAGCACGGTCCCACCTGTCAGATCATCGTTTCCACCCAGCGACCAGTTCCTCCCCCTCATTCCTCCGTTCGTTCTCGGTGTAATTTCGCGGCTTCAATTCCCGTTGAATGCATGAGTTAATCTCACCAGCAACCATGCATACTTAATCGCCCCTGTCTCCTCTACCTTTCCCCCCAAACGCCAGCTCCTCTCTGCCTCCAGGCTGTGCGAATCGCAAGCTCGAATCCACTGTCTCCGACGAGCTCCTCCGTCGATTCCGGCGAACTGCAACCACGCCTCGCCTCCCACTGCACGCAGCCTTGCTCCCCATCATCATCCAGCTGCTTGACCGCGCCTGCTCCAGAACGTCGGCAACCTCAACGCCACTCGCCACCGCCGTCTGCCGTTTCTTCGGCGAGCTCCCCTGGTAAGCGTCGACCGCCCCGAGCCTTTCCGTTGATGCTCACATGATCCCTAGTGCCGTACGCGTCTAACCATGTGCCCTGTTTGTCTTAGCTCGCTCTCAAGCCTCGTCCCGTCGACAACTGAGCAAGCCCGACGCCGCCACCGACTCCGGCGAGAAATCCCCCTGGAACCAGAGCGCCCTTGGCCAAGCCGACCACACCTCGAGCTTCTCCACACTCCCACGAGCACGGTGAGCACCTCCGTTACCCCTCTTGCTTCCTGAATCGTCGGCTCCGCCATAGCCCGAGCGTGCACCGCCGTCCGCCGTCGCCAGCGCCGCCAGACAATGGTCAATGCGTTGTGGTCCGTCGGATCTAGATCCAAAGGATCAGATTAGATCATAAGCGAAAGGGTACGCGTCCATCTGTGCCGTGTGTTTTAAGTGAAATCCTACGGCTAGTATTGCTCAATCCGCACGAAAACGGACCGGCATTAGATTGCTGGCGCCATCTTTGTGGGCTGGATTTAAAATAGAAAAATGATCTATTAGATGCTAGATTTTGTAAAATTCATAACTTTCAAACCACACGTCCAAATTTTGCAAATTTTATATCAATGGATTCATCAGAACAAGTACTTTGCAACCATGCACTTTGTTTAATGTTTTGCTTCTGGAAAATTGGTTGAATTTGCAGAAACATGTGTAGGCATAATTTGAATATAAAATGTGTTCTAGAAATAATTTTAAGGTGAAATCTTTGTAAAATGGATTGTTTTGAACCTACTGACCATAGGAACCAACTTATGGATTTAAAATTGTATTTTGTGATGTTAAGGAATAAATATTTGAATTAGCACATTTCTAGTCAAATAAAAATATTGTTTATGGTTTAGAAATGATTTTTGAGTAAAGCCTTTGGGAAATGTTTTGATTCAAACCTTCTGACCCTAAACACTAAGTTTTGAGAATTAAAAACATATTTGGGAAATCCTTTAAAGATTATTGCTTTGCTAAAAGCATTTTCAACCACATAAAATATTGATTTGATTTAAAAATGGTTTATAAGGAAAATCTTTTGCAAATGGTTTTACCACTTTAGTAAATGACCACTTTGAACTTTATAATGTTTAGAGCCTAGTAGAAACCACTTTTGCAAATAAAACTATCTTTTGCATGCTTGCATGCATGACCTTATTTTTGTTATTTTATGTGTGAAGTGGTTTGAATGCTAGTTGAATTTGTGTTTGCTTGATTGAATTGTAGTGAAGTTAGAAGAGTGTGATATTTGCAAGATCAAGAAGTGAACCAACATTCTCTACTAAAAGGCAAGTGACACTATCATCCATGTCCTACTATTTTCATTACACTTAGTGGATTTTTGTAACATGCATGGAAATGACTACTATATTTTATGCTATGCTAAATCCTAATAGGATACCCTTATATATTCCTAGTGAAAACATTGTAGTTGTAGTATGCTTAGCCCTGCTATATATTTGGGATGGGATACATGATATGATTATATGAAGAGTTGAAAAGATATATGTTTTATATAATAAAACAAGTACTCAATGAACCACCTGGGTGGACAAGGATACTAAAGTTTTGGACAAGGTGGCAACAAAGGGAACCATGTTTATATGGCTATCTTTTTGTATGTGCACTAGAAGAAAACCACCCAGGGACTTAGAGATTGAACATGTTTCTCGTACAGTGGCTTCCGTGTACAGCCACATGCTAAATGGGCTCTGGCTTAGTCAACTACATAGTGGAAGACCCATGCATTGGCATCTTCAGGTTAACTAGAATTGTGTAAGGTAAATTTATCCCTACATTGGTGCCTGGTTGACAAGTTAGCATTGTGTATTAGGAGGACTTCTATGGAAAGACTTTGTCACATTCTCGATCTGCCAGTACTCCATTTTGGTGAGTACTTATCTAGCGGCCACTGGTGGCGTCAAGATGAGATTGTGTCATGTGGGTAAAGTGTATAACTTCTGCACAAGATCAAATTCTAAGTACTTAGCCGTGTTCCCGGTTATGGACAATTCTGAGGAACTAAGGCCTGAAGCTATGGAAGATCTCGACATTCTAGTTTCTCAAATTAAAACTTGATGGTGACCACAAGGGATTTGAAGCACTTGGAGTTTTCCAATGAGTTCAGAAAGATTTGACAAAAGATCAAAAACTATTTTGAAAAGATAGGATAAAACTATATTGCTTTCTGCAAATGAGCCTAAACCCCACTTAGCCAAATATGCATGTAATGATAGGATCCACTTATTTCTACATAGTAGTGAAACTTGCCAATACAATTCAAATGTATTGACCCTTGTGGCTGCAACTTTTATGTTGCAGGTTTGTTTGATGTTAGTGAAGTGTGTTGATTAGGATTACAAGTCTACAACCAACATGATTGCCTGTGGCACTTTGAAGATGAAGGACTCCATGCTTTATAGATATTCTGCTGCATTGTAATGTGATAGCCAAAAGAGCTATGTAAGATGTAATGAAATTATTTTATTCCTGGTTATAAAGTTGTATTATGACCTTTGTTTCTTGATATTACATCTTAACTGTGGATGCTAGCTATTGATCCAGGGACTAGCATTGTAAACACAGGGATCTCTACCTTATTAAAGGTTGGGAACCTTACATAATAGTTTCAAAAAAAAATTGTGAAATGGGACAATATATTTCTCCAACCTTGATGCTCTCAATATTTTTAATGGAATTCAGGCAATATCTTTTAGCAACCCTCTTGGGGAATTAGACAGTATGCTCTTTGTCATTAATATTGAATGTTACTTTTCCTTGATTACAATTAATAACAGCACCTGCAGTATTAAGAAAAGGTCTCCCAAGAATAATAGACATATTATCATCTTCAGGCATTTCAAGCACAACAAAATCAGTTAAAACCAAGCAATTATGAGCCACTTGAACAGTAACATTCTCACATATACCAACAGGAATAGTAGTTAACATAATAGCCATTTGCAAAGTTATATCAGTTGGTATCAACTTTTCTAGCTGAAGTCTCTTGTAGAGAGAAAAGGCATAACACTAACTCCAGCTCCCAAATCACATAAAGTAGTTCTAACATAATTGTTCTTAATAGAGCAAGGAATAGTTGGTATACCTAGGTCACCAACTTTTTTTGGAATCTTACCATTGAAGGAATAATTAGCAAGCAAAGTAGAAATCTCCTCATTGGGAATCTTCCTTTTATTAGAGACAATATCCTTCATATACTTTGAATAAGGATGCAACTTAAAAGCATCAGTCAAAGGAATTTGCAAAAATAAAGGCTTCGTCCACTCACAAAACTTGTTGTAGTGTTCCTCCTCCTTTGACGTGTGTTTCTTACCTGGAAAAGGCATAGGTTTATGTACCCAAGGTTCTCTCTCACTACCATGTTTCTTAGTAATAAAATCTTCCTTTGTGTACCTAGTGTTCTTAGTGTGCTTCTCAGGTTCTTCCTCAACTTCCTCCTTATCAGGAGCATCATTTTTATCATTACCACTCTCAGTTTTAGCATCAAAGACATATATATACTATTAGGATCTACAGCAGGTTCAAGGGGTTCCTCAACTATCTTATGTTTTTTTCTTTCTCTTACGAGGACTACCACTACTTTCACCTTGCTAAGAGTCCTGCTCAATTCTTTTAGGGTGTCCTTCAGTATATAAAGGATCTTGAGTGGCTATACCACTCCTAGTTCTAATTCCATAAGCATGTTTATCTCCTGAGACATTGACTAGGATATCCTTTTGTACCTTAGCAAGTTGATCAAGTTGGGTTTGAACCATTTTAAAGTGTTTGCAAAGCATTTTAATATCATTAGAAGTTCTTTCCACAATATCTTTCAACTCTTTAATAGCACTAGAGTTTTCCAATAAATGATTCTAAACTTGTTTATTAAAATTACCTTGTTTAACAATAAAAATGTCAAGTTCCTCTAAACATTGATCAGGAGGCTTACCATAAGGAATATCACCTTCATCAAAGTGTTGGAGAGAATGTACCTCAATAGTAGATGAGTGGGGAATTGGCTTACATAATTCTTCTATAGGAGGTAGATTCTTCACATTTTCAGCTCTAATAACTTTCTCCATTAGACACTTCTTAGCTTCCTTCATCACTTCATCATTTAATGCAATAACTCCCCTCTTCTTTGGTATTAGTATTGGAACTGGTTCAGGCACAACTGGTTCAGGAATAATAGTCCCAGGTGTATTTAATTCAGTTGAAGTCCAATCATCATAATTCTTGCTTATCTTAGCTATTAATTCTTCAACATCTGTAGGAGTTCTTTTCCTGAAAACACAATCAGCAAAGCTATCTAGATATGTCCTAGAATCATCAGTTAGTCAATTATAATAAATATCAAGAAGCTCATTCTTAGGTAATGGACATCCAGGATGTGCATGAATCAAGGCACAAAATCTTGTCCATGACTCAGGCAATTTCTCTTATTCTCCCTGTTTAAAATCAAAAAGTCTCTGCAAAGCAGAAAATATTTCTGAAATAAAGAAGCAATCAAGCAATTAGGGATATCAACGGAACCAGGAGGTAATCTATTAAACCAAGCCCTAGCTTCTCCTTTTGGTGAAAAAGGGAAGATCTTAGTAACAAAGTACTTACTCATCTTAAAATCATCAGAGAACAAAGCACTCATAGTGGAAAGCTCATTCATATGAGCCACAACACTCTCATTTTCAGTCCCACAGAAAGGTTCTTTCTCAACAATATCTAAATAGGATAAATCAAGAGAGAAATCATAATCTTTATCTTTAATATCTATGGGAGAGGTGGCAAACTTTGGATCAGAGGACAACTTAGGATTAATAGTACGTCTAGCAAGGAGACTCTTAATAGCACTAGTACCATGTGTGTTTCAGCACTCTTCAACAAATTCATCAGTGAACTCAATGTAACCATCATTAATATCATAATTCTTTCTAGACTCAGGTGAGATAACAGGTGTAACAGTGTCTTCACTAGGAGTTTCGGTATTTCCTAGACTAGCCATAGTAGCATCTAGGAAAGGACCTAATAAACCACTCGCATCAAGCACAGTAGAAGTAACATCATGAGTATCCAAAGTAGTTTCAGATTCAGCAGTAGTAGCAGTGTGTGTAGCATGAGTATGTGGTGGTCATGTGACAAGCTTACTTATAGCAGACGGTGAATCAAGAACAATAGAGGTGTTTAGGATTGTACCTCTTCTTGTAGTGGATGGTAAAATAGGGAACTTTCCATCACGAGACTTACCCATGACGAACGGAGTAGCAGTGAACAATAATAGATCCAAGTAAACTTACAAATAAAGCTATGCTCCCCGGCAACAGCACTAGAAAATAGTCTTGATGACCCACAAGTATAGGGGATCGCAACAGTCTTCGCGGGTAGTATTACCCAATTTATTGATTCGACACAAAGGGAGCCAAAGAATACTTGCAAGCCTTAACAACTGAGTTGTCAATTCAGCTGCACCTGGAAATAGTTCTTGCTCACAGAATTTTATCAGTAGCAATAGTTTGTAGAGCAACAGCAAAGCAATAGCAATAGTGAAATAGGAGCAATAATGTGATAATGGTAATGATGGGATCTGAGCCAGAGGCATAGGGATGGATGGACGGGCGTTGCATGAACGAGTCTAAACATGTAACTTCAAGATCTAAGGCATTGCAGATAAATAATAACAAGCATCCAAGTACTAAACAATCCTAGGCATGTGCTCCATATATAGTCATACGTTCTCGCAATGAGAACTTGCACGAATCTTCTGTCCAGCCAGCCCATGGCAGCGGGGCCTCTAGGGAACTACTAGCAATTGAGGTGCTCCTTTTAATAGAGCATGGGAGCAAAGCATTAACACTTCGTGAACACATGTGATCCTCACACCACAGCCATCCCCTCCGGTTGTCCCAATTATTATCACTTCGGGGCCTTTGGATCCGGACAATGATATGTGTACACAACTTGCAGATAAGATCACAAACAATACTATCATAATGATTTAATAATAAGTTCAGATCTGAGATCATGACACTCGGGCCCTAGTGACAAGCATTAAGCACAACAAGTTGCAACAAAGTCAAATAGCACTAAAAGAGATACTAGGCACTATGCCCTAACAATCTTATTCGATTACATGATAGAAACTCATCCAATCCCTACCATCCACATAGCCTACAGCGGAGGATTACTCACTCATGGATGAGGGAAACATCGATGGTTGATGGAGAGACGTTGGTGATGGCGATGATCCTCTCCAAATTCCCCGTCCCGGCAGGGTGCCAGAACGGAGTTTCCGGATCCAAATCTTGGTTTCTGATGGTGGCGGTAGAGCGGAACTCTTTCTGAAAAAACGTCGAACCCCCCTCGGTTTTTAGGTCAAGGGGTAACTTATAGGTGCAGTGAGCCGAGGGTGCACAGGGGTACACCCCCTAAGGCGCGGCGTGCCACCCTTTTGGCAGGGGTGTGGCCCCCCAGGCCTCCATTCCGTTTCGTCTTCTGGCTTCGTGGATCTTCTGGTGAAATATAATTTTTGGCATATTTTTCGGGATTTTTCCTGATAGTTGATTTTCTGCACAAAAACTAGACACCAAGGTATTTTTACTGAAAACAACATTAGTTCGTGTTAGTTGTATGCAAATCACACAAGTTTAGAGGAGAAACAATAGCAAAAGTGTTCGGAAAAGTAGATACATTTTGGACGTATCAACGAGCGCCCACCGTTGCCACCATGCGGCTCTACCACACGCCGCCCAACACCCCACACGCTGCCAGGAGGAGGCCAATCCCCTCCGCTCCTTGTGCGGGTGAGGCCAAGCTCCTCCTCGCATGCCTTGCTGCTGGCCGTCGCGCGCCTTGTTGATGGTCGCCGCGCTGGTGAGGCAAGTTGAGGCGGCGCGGCCAGACGCTGCTCCATGGCCGGTGGCGAGCTCAGGTGAGGCAGGAGCGCAAGGGGAGAAGGAGGCGTGGGAGGATGAGGGAGACCCCTAGCGGTCTGGACCGATTTTCAAGATGGACTCAGCACCGTCGAGTGGTGAAGATCGATTTGAGCTTCTCAACTGGGCAGTGCTAAGGGGTGTTTTTTGCATGAGATGAACACCGTGGAGGTAGCCGACCTACCAAACAATAAAACGTGGGTTGGGGTGAGATTTCTAGGTTGCCACGGGTTACCAAACACACCCTAACTTTCTTCAAATCGAGATGACACCGTGCAAGTGGTGTGTATGTTAATTCGGGGGTGCAAAACAAGCAAATTAGACCCATACAGGAAACAATAGTTTCAGAAATTATTTTTCATTTTAATTAACCCTCTTGTCTATTAACTTGATTAATCCATAATCCAAGTGGGCAGACAGCCAGAGATACATATATAGACTGCGGAGGGATCGCCTCACGTTTTGCGCGCGCGCACACAGGTATGCTGGTATAGCAATATTTAATTTCGCTGCGAGATCCAAATTGAATCCTCCTCACCTCACCTCACTTCTAGTGCTGATGCATGTGCCATGCCCAGGGATGCACAAATACACGGCCCAGCCCAGGCCGTCGCTAGCGAGAGAGATGAGTCACACAGGCTAGGGAGCTGACTTTTGAATCGGACCAATAAATTCCCGTACGGGTAGAAGAAGAAGAAGACCGCCGGCGACGGCGAGCGAGGATGGACGACGACAGGTGCGAGTGGCGCGGTGGACGGGATGATAACGCCCGCGAAGGCCGCGAGTGGAGGCGGTGGTCGGCGCTGGTGGCGACGGTGTGGATCCAGGCGGTGACGGGGACCAACTTCGACTTCTCGGCCTACTCGTCGGCGCTCAAGTCCTCGCTGGGGGTCTCCCAGCAGTCCCTCAACTACCTCGCCACCGCCTCCGACCTCGGCAAGGCCTTCGGCTGGTCCTCCGGCCTCGCCGTCCTCCACGTGCCCCTGCCCGCCGTGCTGCTCCTCTCCGCCGCCATGGGGCTCGCCGCCTACGCCGTCCAGTACTCCGTCCTTCTATCCTCCCCGTCGTCACCGCCCATCCCCTACCCCGCCGTACGTGTCTGCTTTTCTCTCTTCCTATAGCTAATCAATTGAGCATCTCAAATCAACCTCCAACGACAGTATCCGTCGTGCCTACGTGTTCATCCTGCCATCATCATTCATGCCTATGCATCATCGCATTCATTAATCATTTATGGACGGAAAGGGACTTCGATTGCTAACAAGAGTTCATGATCATGGAAGATGTAGTACTACAATCTTGTTTGTAGGAATCAAAGGCCATGATTCATTTGCCAGATTAGGTGAAAAAATGGGCACGAGATCGCAGGAGGAATCAAAGGTCGACCATCCATGTTTACCGCCCGCCAGCTTGTGGCCTCAGGTTTTTTAGTACCTCTCCTCCTAGCCATCTTTATCTTCTCCGCTGCGCCTGCAGGCATGGGGAATGGTGGCCATGGCGAGCTAGATCCAGTATACAGTAGTACCATGACAGTCCTCACTGAATGGTCAGATCGGCCCATTACCATCCTGAATTTAATGACAGTGGTGCCATGCCTTGACTTTTCACCGACTGGCAGCATCTAACTAGTTATAACTTATAAAAAAATCATGCACGTGTAGACAAGTGTATATGCAACCCGTGCAAAATGGTCAAGCTACAGCTTAAGTTATATACTACACAACTTAAACCGTAGAATTTCAATTTTCCCATTTTCGTGGAGGTTGCATAGATGTTTGATTTTTAGAAAAAAAAAATAGCATGAATAAGCTTCTACTCAAGTTATACTAGTCCCGTAGATGTTTGATTTTGCCTCATAATTTTTTAAAACTTAGAAATACGAATCTTGCTAACCTTTCAAATGTAGGATCATATATTTATATACTTAGGTCCACGGTAGTATTCTCCACATGATGAGCACGAGACATATGCATAAAAATCGAGTGGAGATTTTTGGCTCCCGATCTCCAATGGTTCTCTTTAAAAAAAATCATATTTATAAGTTTCAAAAAATAAAAAAATGTAGCCAATGATGTATTCCACAAACGTGTAAAATATCAATTTCAAATATACTTTGTACTCTAAGCTACACCAAAATGATAAAAGTGAGGATCCGGGTAAACATTTTTCTAAATCTCTAGATTTTATCAGAATTTTCTTATTTTCGTGCAACCCAAAACATAAAAAATTCCGCGTTGAGATTTTGGATGATTGTAAGATACATCACTGATAATGTCCAAAACTATTTTCAGATTTTCTAAAACTTGCAAATATGATCTTTGGATTTTTTAAATATGAAGAGATCAATAGAGCTCGGGAGCCGGAACACTTTTCGATAAAAAAACACCTTACAAAATAGCAGTAATCATCACATTATTTTAACACTTCTATTCGTTTTTTCCTTTGGTGCACTACGCAGGAAAGAAAGGCCCAAAATTCTTGGATCGTATGAACTCTTTTCCAAGAAAACATAAAATCTTTACGTGTCAATACAGTAATAGAAAAGGAGTAAATACAATAATAGAAAAGAAATTGTATGTACAAGATCTAGGGATTTATGTGACTTTTGTAGGATTTCAATTCTTAGTATGTTTCTATAAATGTTTTTTCTCCGAAGGACCGTGCTTACTAAATTCCTATGGGTTCTTTTCAATTACTCAAACATATTGGTATTAAGCATCTACTCCAAGCTTATTTTAACACTCGCGTGGGATCAAGACATTTTTGTGTGTTTTTTCTACTTCCTCCGTTTCACAATATAAGTCTTTTTAGCAAACTGTTTTAGCTTGCTAAAAAAGCTTATGTTGTGGAACAGAGGAAGTATGTTCTATCTGAACTTGTGATTCTTTGTTTTACACTTGAATTCTTGGCAAATTCCTGAGTTTTACTTTGTTGCACTTCACATTTCACACGATCGATATAGACCATGAAACAACAAATACAAGAACAAAACTAGCTATATACTTACTCTGTCCATGAATAGATGACGTTTTGAACTTTGAGATGTTTTTGAAACAAGTGTATTTTGCCATATATGTTTTGTAAATAATTTTGTTTATCAAAGTATTCTCTTATGAGTTTAGTGATACTATTTTCATCTTACCAATCTAAATATTGTGTGATGTTAGTACAATTTGATTGCATTCACGTTGGAAGAAGTTATGCTACCTACAAAGAACCTAAGTAGCAGTTTTCCTTACAAAAAGCAACGAAAGCTGTATATAAGAGAAGGGATTTGGTGCACATGGGCACCAGTTCTCCCTTCACTTTCAGATTTTTGGAAATTTGAAAATCTCACACTTTTAATACTATTTACTATCAGAAATTTGTCTTTTTATAATTCTCAAAATACAACATATTTTTTAACGGAACCTTTTTGCGTACACTCCTCATGTATATATCTATATATATATTTAGCGCCATAATTTTTGGAGACATGGAAGTGTGAGGTTTTGAAATTTTCAAAAATCTGAAAATGAAGGGAGCACTGGTTCCCATGTGACGAAGACATTTTCCGCTGTATACAAGAACAACAAAAGATATATCATCAAAGGAAATGAACTCTCATACACAAATTCATCAAGTTTCAACAAAAGAAAAACACAAATTCACCGGAAGCACGCCAGATGCACATGCCCCCAGTTAGCTGTTGCACTGCATCCTCAAAACTAGCACCAGCAGCATCCACACCACGGTCCCGTCATGTCTTCTCCATTCCTTCAACAGCAGCAAGAGTGATAACATTTCATATAACTAAATGAGTGAATTTCACTTTTTACCCTCTAGTTATGTATTTGTGACACTAATTGCCTCGTTGAGTGAAAAATCGTCTAAATTATCCCTTTTAGAAGCTTTGGACACTTATTTTTTGATGTGTGTCTATTAGGCAATGTGTTAGGTGACTACCGGCATTCAAAAATATCAGAACAACGGCAAGAAATGGAACAAATGGATAGATCGCTTTAGACACGATCATCAATGGCAACATCATCTTTACATATTTTGCCGCGTCACGTCGACGTAACATGTCAGTCTTATCTAAGGAAAACAAGCTAAATACTAAAACGGGGTAAAACCATGTTCAAAGTCCCGTAGATGTGATATATTGGTAAAAGTTCCACTAAATGGAGGCAAAATTACAAGTTAAAAAGTGGAATTCACTCTAACTAAAAGCCAATAGCATCACACAAATTGCACCAAGATCCACGGCGCCATTAGGATTTACCATTACGCAAATACTTTGCTGGGCCATCCTGTCAATTATCCCTTGCAAAATCAATAGCACACCCACTTCCACACATATGTTACAACAAGCCCATGATCAGGATTATCACTCTCTAATATAGATCCATTGCATATATTACAGCATATAAAAATATTTAACTTGCACTACATTATGGATTATTTATTCCTACAGAATCTCCCTAAACAGATAACTATTTGTGCACTCTTTGAAATTTCAGTAACTATACTGGAAGTGCACAAACTGAAATGAATATATATGTAATTAGCAAATTGAGTATGATTAACTGATGGATTGATCCTAATAATCTGATTCATGTGTTGCACTTGAATAACAGGTGTTCTTGGTCTGCCTGGTAGCAGGGTGCAGCATCTGCTGGTTCAACACTGTCTGCTTCGTCGTCTGCACCCGCAGCTTCTCTGCCAGCAGCCGCCCCCTGGCCCTCTCCCTCTCCACAAGCTTCAACGGCCTCAGCGCTGCCTTCTACACCCTCTTCGCCAATGCCATCGCCCCTTCCACCCCTTCCATGTACCTCCTCCTCAACGCCACTCTCCCTCTCGCTGTCTCCCTCCTCGCACTCCCAGCGATCCTCCTATGCCGCCAACAGGACCGCCACAACATCTACAGTGTCCGTGAGCACGATGAGCGTGTCTTTCTCGGCTTCTACATCCTCGCCGTCGTCACC
Source organism: Avena insularis (assembly GCA_023614405.1). Taxonomy (NCBI): domain Eukaryota; kingdom Viridiplantae; phylum Streptophyta; class Magnoliopsida; order Poales; family Poaceae; genus Avena; species Avena insularis. The sequence goes on from CM042691.1 coordinate 1,961,735, forward strand.
GGCATATATCTAGTGATCCTCGGGTCTTTCACCTCGACTGGCTCCACTGCGTGGACCGTTCTCTCGGGTGCCATGGTCCTCCTTGCCCTTCCTCTCATCATCCCTGCCACCTCGTGTTGCTCTGATGTGGACATCCATGCTCCTGAAGACCCTGCAATGCCACTCAACCCTGACGACCCACAAAAGCCACTCCTAATCAGCAATGCTCAGTACGAGAGCGAGTACCAGCTGCAGGGCTGTTGCTCTGGGACGATACTGGAGAAGGGCCGGGTGCTGGTTCTCGGCGAGGAGCATAGCGCGAAGAGGCTCCTGCAGTGTGTTGATTTCTGGCTCTACTACACAGCCTACTTTTGTGGCGCCACTGTTGGGCTGGTGTACAGCAACAACTTGGGGCAGATTGCGCAATCATTGCACCGGCAATCGGAGCTCACCATGCTTCTCGCCATCTACTCCTCCTGCTCCTTCTTCGGTCGCCTTCTCTCTGCAGTCCCTGAATTCCTTCACAGGTCTCTCCTCTATTTCTTACTCTATATATATGCATACAGGTATCTTAACTTCTCATTCAAATAGCCTCCTAATTGACTATAACATGTATGCAATCTGCATGCAGGAAGGTGTCATTTGCTCGGACAGGTTGGCTTGCGGCCGCATTGGTGCCTATGCCAATGGCCTTCTTCCTAATGTGGAAATCACAGGACAAGAACACTCTGGTAGCAGGAACAGCACTGATTGGCCTAAGCTCAGGGTTCATCTTCGCCGCGGCAGTGTCGGTGACATCCGAGCTGTTTGGACCGAATAGCATTGGCATGAACCACAACATCCTCATCACCAATATCCCTCTCGGGTCGCTCCTCTACGGACAGATCGCCGCCCTGGTCTACGACGCCAACGGGCTAAGGAAGACGGTACTGAACAACGACACCGGCGCGGTTGAGACAATGATAGTGTGCATGGGTGCAAGTTGCTACTCGACCACGTTCCTCGTGTGGGGTTTCATCACAATGCTGGGGTTGGCATCGAGCATAGTCCTTTTCCTCAGAACAAGACAAGCTTACGCTGCCGGTCGGTCAGTCTAGTTTTAAGCACCGTAGCCAGGTTTCCAGCTGACAGAGGAAGTCCGTTGATCTGCTACTTACCGGTCTCAGATCATGGCTAGCTTGTGTATGCTTCGGTTCTGTTCTAGGTGGACCGTGTTAGATGCAGCATATGTTGTGAATACCATGAAGAGATTCATCAAGAGGGTAGAATGAATTACCAGCTTAGCACCAGCTTGTATATAAAAGATAGACCTGACTGTTTACAAAGACATTGATTCAATTAGGGGGACAAGGAAGGCTGAATGAACCTACTTCTGATTTCTTTTTGTAAGGCAAACTTAGTTTTTTATTTTGTGCTGCTGGCCATATGGAGTCTTGCATGAACGCTTCCATTCTCTACATTTTTTCTACTCTACGAAGGGCAGTTCTGAAATAGAAACTTTGAAATATCCTAACATGTCAGGTTTGAGCCTAAAAATGGTGCTGATGTGCACCTGCAGCAATTCTCAACTGCAAAAAATCCATACTTCACTTCTTCAGTACCAACAATCCATGGAAGCGTAGTCACACACAAACCAATACGGAGTACACCCGTTTGACCTCTAAAAGCCTACACCTTAATTGCTACAGATATGCTCTGTTATGAGAAATGACATAGAGGTTCCAGTATGAACACTCTTTAAAACATTGTGTTCATAGAAACAGTAGAATTTTTTTCAAATATTTGCACAGATGCCGCATCCATATTAGTACTACCAAAAAGGTGAAAAAGATTTGCACAGATCCCGTATGTTGTTATATGTTATCCAAAATGTCCAAAAAAAAGGTGAAAAAGTAATTCTGAAGTTTCGGACAGTCTTGCTGATTAATTATCCGATGCAACGTATGTGCTTGTGTTGTTATTTGGAAATAATTAAGCTTATTATCGATGCGCTCGTTTATGAGAAAAGAAAAGAAAAGAAAAAGGAAAGAACACCCAGCCCATGATCTGATCCATTCGCTCGCTTATTAAGATATGCGTTGTTATGAGAAATGACATACGGGATCCAGTATGAACACTCTTTAAAACAAAACATTGTGTTCAGAGAAACACTAGAATGTTTCAAAGATTTGCACAGATGCCGCATCAATATTACTACTACTACCTCACTAAAAAAGGGGCTATCATACAACTGAAGGATGAGATTGCAATTACTTGACAGGAGTACCCATGAGCCTATGAGTGACTATCCTCTCTCTTGTTCTTCATTCTTGTGCCATGGATTCAAGGCTTCTCTCATGGCCTGGGCATCTGGGCTGCTCTCCCAAGCTCTTTTCTCCGACTCCAGCATAGTTACCTTCTCATCTGTAGCATACAACAAAACAGAAAGCAGCACCATAGAAAAATGACAAGATGATTGGCACAAAGCAATCCAAATTTGTATAACAGAAGTCGGTGTTGCTACTGATGTGAAGAAAAGGGGTTGGATGTTGAATTGGGCGAGGGACGCACAGAATCCGGTGTGGACCATGAAGAGCTCCATGGCGGCGCCTATGGCCGAACCGCCCGCGGCGATCTTCAGGTACCACCCCATAAACCTCATGAGATGAAAAATCTCGCGCTGGATTGTAAACTGCAAGCAGAGGATTCCACAAAGATCAACCAATCCCCAAGGTCGAATGATTGAGACGGAGTAACCCGGTACCTTCCAGCGGTGGCCGGAGCGAGGCGCGGCGGCGGTGGGGATCGTGGCACAAGCAGAGCCGAGGGGAAGAAGAGAAGGCAGTGTGGGTTGTTACGGCCCAAGTGCCCAACCCCAAGGCCCAGCAAACTCGGCATCTCTTTCCCACTGAACACTCCGCACGTGCACCGTATCCATCCACACGCTCCCGCCCGCCCGCCCGCCCACACACATGGCGGCGACCTCGCCGGCGCCGATGAGGGCTGTCGGCGTCGCCGCCGCCGCCGCTTTTTCCTTAGCCACGTCATCTTCGAGGCTCGGCCGCGTATCCACCACCGTGCCTTCGGGCCGCCTTCGTCGGTGCCGCGTCCCTCACCGGTGGCGCCCTCCTCGATGCCGCGGGAAGCCGGTCGTCGGTGGCGTGGTCGAGGACGAGCAGGAGGAGGCTTCACGGGAGGATTTGAAGCCCGAGACCGAGAGGACGAAGGAGGAGGCTGGGGATGCAGTGCGTGGGGTCCTAGGGTGGTTCAGGCTTGACGAGGTTGGGATGGACATCCTGGGCATCGCCTTGCCCGCCGTGCTCGCCCTCGCCGCCGATCCCATCACTGCGCTCGTTGACACTGCCTTCGTCGGCCATATCGGTAACTAAATCACCTTGCACAGCGAGCTCTCATGGTCATGGTAGTGGAAATTAGCAAACTACTAGTACTTGACAAGTTTCAGTGCAAATTTCACAAGAGCAGCATACAGTTCACACTCTTATTGTTTCTTATTGTATGTTGAGGAGAAGTTATATGTTCATCTCATGGTCTTCAATTCTTCTGCCAGGCTCGGTCGAACTTGCTGCTGTTGGTGTATCCATATCTGTCTTTAACCTCGTCTCCAAATTGTTTAATGTGCCACTGCTTAATGTCACCACATCCTTTGTTGCTGAGCAGCAAGCAGTGGATGCAGATTATAGCGGCGTAGATGAAAGTAAGCAAGTTGGGAGTTCTGTTTGTCTTGTTAAAAGCAGCAACCATGTTTGTGTTTCACTGATTACTGTTTAGTTCTCACCTAGGAGATGAAGTGTCGAGCACCCGAGAGCAGGCGAGCCAAAAAAGAAAGTTTCTCCCAGCGGTGTCAACATCCTTGGCCCTGGCTGCTGGCATTGGGTTGATGGAAATGGTGGGACTGATTGTTGGTTCTGGGACACTGATGGACATCATTGGTATACCTATCGTACGTAAGACTAAATTTTTTTTATACTCAAATTGCTCGGATCTGAAGTTGTTTAGATGGTGTCTGGGTGATTTGGTGCCAATTTAGTATTATTTTGTGTCTGTGGTTCATAATGCATACTTGAAACTTCAAAAATAAATTCTTAGACCTCTGCTCTCTGCTTTGTTAGTTGAATGTTTAACAGCTAATTTTGGAGCAAGATAAAGTAGCCTTTTATCATCCTGGGAAAATGTAATCAAATAATAATAGAATTACGCCATTATCCCATTTGGTCGGATGAGTTATGGTACTATCATAATATGGGTATCTACTTGCTATAATAAATCAACTGTTGAATATTTTCATATCGAGAACTCGATTGTTTATTTGTGTAACGAGAAACTTGACATGTCCCATTGAGTACAAACCAGTTTTCTAAGACATGCCACTAGAACCTTCCACTGTATGTTAGGTGTTAAACTGTTAGCTAAGTAGCCTTTGGTCATCCTGGGAAGATGAAACCAAATAACCATAAAATTACGCCATTATCCCATTTGGACAGATGAGTTGTGGTGCGGTCAGAATATGGGTGTTACTTGCTATAATAACAATTCAGTGTTTGGACGTTATTGTATCCAGAACCCGATTATTATTTGTTGAATGAGAAACTCTCCCATGTACTATTGAGTACTAACCATTTTCCTAAACATACCATTAAAACTTATCGATGTATATTAGCTGGTAAACTGTCAGGTCAGTAGCCAACCGCAAGCTTAATTTTCCTGCTCGCGACACTAGCTTTTGTATGGTTTATTCATTTACTCTTTTGAGTGTAGGATTATAAGGTATGTAAATGTGACACTATCATAATGTCATACTGTAAATAATTCATAATACTATTAAGGATCAAACATAACTTTTGCTCTTTACAACGTACACAGGATTCGCCGATGCGAACTCCGGCTGAGCAATTTCTTACTTTAAGGGCATATGGTGCGCCGCCGGTCGTGGTAGCACTTGCAGCACAAGGTGCATTTCGTGGATTCATGGATACAAAGACACCTCTGTATGCTGTGGGTAAGATTACATGAACATATTTTATTGTTATGTTTGGCTTGCTGTTTGAGATATCAAAAGCTGTTGACTTGAAATGTTGAAGTGAGAAACTAATTATAGTATGTGATGCATACAGTTGCTGGCAACCTAGTAAATGCAATACTGGATGCCATTTTTATTTTCCCACTTGGTCTAGGAGTAAGTGGCGCTGCATTGGCAACTGTGACTTCTGAGTATGTTGAAGCTACTATGAGATCTCTTGCCCTTTTTTCTTTACTCATATTATCTATATTTACAAACATCCTAAGCTCTTTGCATTATTCACCTGCATGTACCCAGGTACTTGGCAGCGTTCATTCTCTTATGGAAGCTGAATAACGAACTGGTCCTGTTCTCATGGAATATCATGGGTGGTGACATCATCCGCTACCTAAAATCTGGTTGGCTTATATCCTATGTTCATTTTGTAGGACTCCTTACACATGGTGATTTTGATTCCTAGTAGGGATTTTTTATCTAACAGAAATGGACAGAAAAATTGTCAATTATCTGACTCCACTTATCACTCTATTAAGCATCTACAATTACATGTTGCTGAAACATACCTATATGGTAGCCAATTTAACTTGAGCAATTCTCCAGGTGCACTGCTAATTGGCCGAACCATCGCAGTAATCCTGCCATTGTGGCTGTCGACATCACTGGCTGCAAGGCAAGGGCCTGTTCCAATGGCTGGCTATGAGATCAGCTTGCAAGTCTGGTTAACAGTTTCTCTGCTGAATGATGCACTAGCTCTTGCTGGTCAGGTCTGCATTTACAGGAACTGACCTTTAACGTCTAGCCTGATATCTTCATTGCGTATTTGAAATATCTGTCATTTAATGCAGGCTCTACTTGCAAGTGAATATGCGAAAGGGAACTACAAGCAAGCCCGCACAGTTTTGTACAGAGTTCTGCAGGTTATGACATTACTCACAATCGTTAGTGATGAAGTTTCTCGTCTTCCTTAGCTCTAACTATAAGCTGATGGTGCATCTTCTTTCCTGCAGATTGGAGGCGTGACTGGTGCTGTACTTGCTGCAACCTTGTTCCTTGGGTTTGGATCTTTGACCTTGCTGTTTACGGATGATCCTGCAGTTCTAGATATTGCACGGTCTGGAGTCTGGGTAATGATAATTCTGAGAAGTTGACACTTTGTTTCTCAAGTAACTAAAGCATGATGATCTTATATTCATATGACAAATGTTACTTTTTGCAGTTTGTCACTATTTCTCAGCCGATAAATGCCATTGCTTTTGTGTTCGATGGGCTCTACTACGGTGTTTCTGACTTCGCCTACGCTGCATACTCCACGGTTCAATTTCTATCACCACTAAATTGTTATAGCCTAACATGTTATAGCTGTAACTTTGTGATCGTAACCATATCGGTATATTCGCCTTTTCAGCTTTTCGCGGGGGTTGTGTCATCAGCATTCCTCCTTGCCGTTGCTCCCAAGTTTGGTCTCGGTGGTGTTTGGGCTGGTCTTATTCTGTTTATGGGGCTGCGAGCAATTACCGGGTTCTGGAGGTACGAATTATTTTTAAGAACATCGCACTTGCCTGGATTTGTTCAAAATCAAGTTGTAGACTAATAAAAAATGTAAGGAATGGTTCTTGTTAGGATAACAATACATGCCTGTGGCTTGAATGAAATCTGTTTTTTTTTTCAGGTTAGGGAGCAAAGGAGGACCTTGGGAAATAGTTTGGTCAGAGACTGATTGATAGAGCAAGGAGATGCATGACCATGCATATTCAATTATTTGACCTCTAACAGTGGAACATTTTAACCAACCGGACAAGGATCAGCAGCAACATAACTTGGATGGTGAGTGAGATCATAGTCTTGTGTAACACAACATGAGCAGAGGGACTGTATCGCAGATGAGGGTCTTCCATCGTGCTTTGCCTGCTGCAGAATTCTTTTTTCGGCATTGGACTGCACACAAGAATGCTGGAGAATCCAAACAATTGTACAATCAAGCTTTATACAAATACAAAGCTCCCATGTATTTTTTTCTTGGTCGGAGATCCCACGGGTTGAGGCGAAAATGACATGTTTTCTGGCGAGCTTTTACAAGTGCTCGTGTAATGCCATGCTGTACACTCATGATGTGATTATGTACAGATTTTTGTGAATTCCGTAGGCAAAATCTATTGTAGCTTGTGGATATGATGATGTTACTAGTGATGATTATGAGCAAAACCTAAGAGTTTGGGGTAGCTCCTTTACTTTCTAACCCAGGATAGAATCCTCATTGCGATAGCATGCTGGTTGGTATGAACAACCTCACTCTTCTTCTAATCTAGTAGCACACTAACACATGAATATGACACTGAGTGTTGTTTGGGTGTACAGAGAAGGAATAGTAAATTTACAAGAAGAACTATTGACGGTCTACGCTTGCTGTTGATTATTTGGTTTGCTTCCATTTTAATTCCCTTTTCTCTCGCTGGAATTTTATTCATAATCTATAATATGCTTGGTATTAGACAGAGGCGATCACAAAACCCATCTACGATCCCCCCACCCACCACACCCCCGCCGGCAACGCCGCCGGACCTCTCCGTCTCCTGTGGCCTTAGGGCCTTGGAGGTGAGGCGGATCACAGCCCCTCGTCGGCGGGAGGTTTTCGTTTTTTTAGTCTGTTTTTAGTGTCTTCTTCGAGATGGTGAGACGGCGGCTCCATCCTAAAGTCAGAATAAAGTCCTCCCACCCTATCCTCCCTCCGGTGGTGCGTCTAGCGCCAACGGAGGAGATGTGGAGTCATGTCTCCGGCGAATCTCGTGGGATTTGTGGTTTCATGCCAGTGTCTTCTGATGTACGATTGTCACCATTGGCGAGGATTGCTGCTCTAGTGCGTTGGTCTTTTGGAACCTTTGCACGACGACTTTCCGTTTGTCTACTATAACAAATTTTACTACGACAAGTTTTGCTCGGCTCCGCTGATGGAGGGGCGAGCACAGCGGCGCGCCTTCGGCTCGTGTTAGTGTATGTAGTCGTCGCTAGATGGTTCAAGTATCTAATTGTAATTTTTATTAAATCAGGGTCTAAGGTAAAGGGCACAAGACTTTTCCCGAACTGATGCTTGGTGTCATCACATGGATATGAAATCTAAGAGCAACTCTAGCAGATACTCAAAAACACATACTCATAAATCATTTTTGAGTATAAAAAACATTTTTGAGTATGACAAATGATGTAGAACAGATACCCAAAAAGGCCTACTATAAAGACCTCGTTCCCCTCCATTTCTCATATGAATATGCACATAAACTCAATGTGATCTCTTATTTAACACTAATATAAATCAAAATTATTTTGTTTTCACATAAAATGATACAATGCAAAAAAAAAAAAAGAGATACAAAGTTAGTCGAAACTAAAGTAAATATATATATATTTTAAATCAAATATGCACTACGGCACACAGGCTCTTTGCCGTATGAAAAAAGACACGGCAAAGGCCTCTCGGAACACGGCGAAGCCTTTGCCGTGTGTATGCACACGGCAAAAGCCACACGGCAACGATAGCCACGGCAAAGGCCCTTTGCCGTGTGTCTTTACGCCCGAAACACAGCAGAGCCTTTGCCGTGTGTTTACTGCATCGACATGGCAAAGTAAAGTACTTGACGGTTCCATCCGTCTGACGGAGCCGACACATCTTTGCCGTGTTTCACCTTTGCCGTGTGTGATGACTCTTTACCGTGCATTCGTTCTTTGCCGTGTGTCTTCTCTTTGCCGTGTCCTCTTTCTTTGCCATGTGCCTCAACCTTTGTCGTGTTGATCATCGTTGTCGTGTGCATGCTTGTTGCCGTGTGTGTGCTCTTCGCCATGTGCCCGTTAGGGGGACACACGGCAACGTTCACTCCTTTGTCGTGTGTCTGCTGCGCACTGCACACGGCAAACGCCGTGTGACATTGCCCAGCGGCGCATAGGTGGATCACACGTGGCTCCTTTGCCGTGTGTACACACGGCAAAGGAGCTGTCATTTTTTAAAAAAAAAACTGTTTCCAGTCATTTCCTGCAATTCAAAACATAATATATATATATATATATATATGATCTACAGGTCATCAACAACAATAATATACTCATGAACAACAATAATATACTCATCAACAACAACAATACAATCATCACCAACACCAAAATGCATCACCAACACTAGCAAACATCATCACCACGAAAGCAAGAGATTTCACAAATATTACAAGTGTCAAATGCTAGTGTTTATTCTTGCCACAAGTGTCAAATACTACCAAGTGCATAACCAACTAGTTATAAGATCTAAACTAGACAAATATTACAAGATCATCACCGCCGAGTGCTCCACAAGCTCATGCTCCATCGTGAGATCCTACAAGTTCAAGACAAGTATATCAATATGACAAGTAAAATCATTAATATGTACAAGTTTCTAGGCAAGTTGATGGAAATGGCAATTACATGGGATTTTGACAAGTCTCATGGCAAATTACATCAATATGACAAGTAAAATCACGAATATCTACAAGTCCCATGGCAAGGCTAAAATTTCTATAAGTCCCATGGCAAGGCTAAAATTCCTACAAGTGGCATAGCGTGGCTAAAATTTTGACAATGACATAGAATTATCTACAAGTGTCATGGAATTGCTAAATTTGCTATAAGTATCATGGAAAGGCTAAATTTCCTACAAGTATCATGGAATTGCTAAATTTTCTATAAGTATCATGGCAAGGCTAAAATTTCTACAAGTGTCATAACATGGCTAAAATATATACAAATGCGATGGCATGGCTAAATTTGACAAGTATAAGAAAACAAACCTGGAGGACTCTGATTCAGCCTCCGGACGACCGACGGATTGTTGACGGTGAAAGACGGAGGCGCCTGGTTGTTCGATCCACCCGCGTACCCACCAGGCGGCGGCATCGCATTGTCCATCTGCAGCATTGGAAATTGTGAGCATTAGACAATAAGGCAAGATTGAAAATTGCGAGCATTGGACAATAAGACACTTGATCACTTACCCATGAGAAGGCGAAAGGAGGAGTAGGAAGAGTCTCTGGTTGAGAATTGATGAGCATTTGTTGTGTCATCCACCGCATCATCTGCCCTTGCTGCTACAGCAACCCCTGCTGATGGGCCATCTGCTGCTCTAGCTGCTGCTGCTGCTCGGCCGCCTCTCTGTGTGCCCTATCAGCGGTCATCTCCTCCTACGTCGTGTCGCCACGAATAGATGAACATTGCAACGCAAAACATGTAGTAAAACATAGATGATTGAGGAAGAACATACCCGTAACTGGTCGAGAGCTACAACCGAAGGCCGTGGGCGGGTCTCTATAGCAGGCTGGTCGCTCGTCCTACCACGCCGGACCTAGCGCATAGATGGAATGGTCCTAGGGTCGACGGACCCGTGACCGATCCATAGGCGACCATTCTTCTGGACTTCTCCCGCTAGCACGGCGACCTCGGGGTCGAAGGGGCGGTCTCAGGGTTAGAATCTTTGCCATGCACCTCCTTGTACTTCTCAGGGTACTTCTCACCCCGGAGCCTGGATCCCTCGTTCATCCATAGGCTCCCGTTCCTAGGCTCGTCCAACGTGCGTGTCTTCTTCCAAACGGCAAACACGGACGGCTCTTGACCTGTCTTTATTTTCTGCACAAAAGAGAACGAAGTTAAGTGAAGGGGGACTCCAAAGGGCGAAGTAAAGCATAACATTACAAGCAAGAACAAATAAAGCATTTCATCACCTCTTTTTGCCTAAGAAGGGCGAGGGGGGTGCTGCCTTAGCGGTGTGATCCACCCCCCATCTCCTCTCGCCACTTCTTTGCATCGGCGTGTTTCTGGAGGTAAATGGGGTGTGTCCACCACGCTACCATTGCCGTGAAGCACCGCTCGTCATTACCCACGAACTGAGGAGGTTTCTACATCCACAAGACACACATATTAGTACAATAGAAAATAGAATAAGGTCAAGAAACCAATAAAACAAAAATGCAACTACTGCGAGTATGCATGCAGCTCGAAGAGCATCTCCGGCTTGGCTCTTGTTCATCCAAATCTTGCGATCGCCGAACCGATTCTGACGCCAGATTCACGCGTGCCTCGTAGTGCATGTCTTGCACCTTCCTCTTGGCAAGCTCGTGAACAATCATCAAACACTCCCTTTTGCGCGACCTGTCCATGTCGAAGAACTTCTACAAGTATGCACATAGGAAAAAAATGGGGGGTCAAATCCACGAGTACAAGTATATTTCATCCTCAAGGCGATTGAATTATGACAAGCGAAACAAACTTACCCAGAACAAAACCTGAACCTTCTTGATGGTGGTGTACTTTTTTCGGGATCTTCGGCATAGTGGTAATGCTTCCAAGTCCAAGCCACATCCTTTGAACCATTTGGGAGAGTGACAATCCCAGGAAAATACTTTCTAACCAAGGCTCCAAGGATGCTTGAGTAGCCACGATATGGCTTGATCCCATCCTGATATAGAAAGGCACTACAAAATGAAAAGATAAGGTCAGTATGTGATAAAAATTACAATGTATGGTTTAGGGTCAAATAATGTACCTCGACCCAGCGGACACGAGTACCTTGTCCGCATAGGGATAAGGTAGGTCGGGGAGTCTCGAAACCCCACGCCGATATGGAGCCTTCTCCCGCGACACCAGGCTCGGGTCTATGGCCGCGTACTCCTCAAGGTACTGCGTCTCATCCTCCAGAGGCGCCCACCTCAAGGACGTGTCAAGCTCGTAGGGTAAAGACCCCAACCCCTCATCCTCCTCCTGCTGCTGCTCCTGCTCCTTCTCGTCAGAATCCGAGTGCGTCCCCTCATCCTCCTGACGGCGAACTGGATCCTCCCCCTCGTCCTCCCCCTCCTGCTCCTGCTCCTGCTCGTCCTCCTCGAAGACCGGAGGGGGACTAGGAGTCCTCGCACGCCTCCCACGCCCCCGCCGCTGTGAAGTGCACGGTGGAGCACTAGCACTAGCAGGCTGCTTCCCCCTGGCATCTTTTGAACCACCAGTCACAAGTTTTGCCAAGCTTTTCAGCTTTCTTGTAACTCCCTTTCCCTCCGGCATCTTTCAATCACCTGCAAAACAGAGTGAAAAGAGTAGTTTATTAGTACACATCAGTGACACAAGATCCATAACAGTACAATAATACTCAAGTTTTAAACACACTATATTTATATCGGCAAAAGACGAAATAAGAGAAATACTTCCATGATCCATATAGCATGGGTATGAGACGCGGCAAGCCAAGGAAAGGATTCGGTCTCCACGGCAACGACTCCTCGAAAGGAATCATTGTCGTGGATCGATAATCCTTTCCTGGGCTTGCCACCGTCACATCCCCATGCTATATGAATCTCGAAAATACTTGTCCTCTCTCGACTTTGGGGCTACGAGATGAAGCCTTCCTTGTGTTTTTCCAAAGAGGAAAGGAAAGAAACCATTCCACGATTCATATAACAATGTTGCCCATGCTATACGAATAGTGAAGTAATATCTTTCCTTTAGACTTTCGGGCTATCTAATCTATTTCATTTAAGTCACGCTATCTAATCTATTTCATTTAAGTCACGCTAGCTAATCTATTCGTATCAGCAAATACGAAAGAAGAGAAATACTTCCATGATCCATATAGCATGGGTATGAGACGCGGCAAGCCAAGGAAAGGATTCGTTCTCCACGACAACGACTCCTCGAAAGGAATCGTTGTTGTGGATCGAGAATCCTTTCCTGGGCTTGCCACCGTCACATCCCCATGCTATATGAATCTCGAAAATAATTGTCCTCTCTCGACTTTGGGGCTACGAGTTCTTACAAATACAAAGACAAAGGGAAATAAGTTTTATTACATAGAATAGAGTTCTTACAAATACAAATACAAAGACAAAAAGAAAGAAACTTTATTACATAGCCCGACGGGATTACATAGCAAACACTACTACAAAGATTATTACTACTACATGGATCAGAAGCCTGAGTCGGGATTATGAATTGGACGAGAGGTTTCGTCATCGCTATCATTTTCCGGCCACCAATAATCATCCACGAAACCTGGAGGTGGTCCCTGTGGATCGTTGACGTCAAGGCCTGCATGTAACGCCTCGAGCAAACTCACATCTTGTTGGTTGTGAACCTCCTTAGCTTCATCTTGCGCAGTGTCTTCCTCCTCAACTTCTTCTTGCTCATCGTCTACGACCATGTCACCATCGGTGGACAAGTCGATAGTGAATTGCCCGGGGAGCCCTTCTTCCTGATAAAACTCGCCATCATTTGTTGAGGGGTCTAGGCGGCGGTAATCATCCTTGTTTGGCAAGGGCGGCCTATTGTGTCGGTACCGTCATCACAACATCCCAGTCCTGTAGACGTTTTGTCGGGTTTTGGCATGGGTACAGAAGATAGAATACTTGGAAGGCCTGAGTAGCCAAAATGTAAACATCATCTCCCGCATAAACGAAGTTTCTCTTAACTTCGACCAGTCCAATTTCAGGATCCCGTTTCACCTTATGTGGGTCAAACCAATGGCATTTGAATACAATGGGATTTATCCCTTTGCCAAAACCGTAATTCAGCTCATATATACCCTCGACTCTTCCATAGTACTGGAGGCCATCTGAGCCTTCACAAAAGACCCCGCTATTTGTTGTCTTCCGGTTGGGCCGGCTAGTTGTGTATTCATGGGTATGGAAGCGATACCCATTCACGTCATAAGCATTGAACGTGTCGACTGAATGGTTAAAGCCCCTGGCAATATTTCTTAGCTCGGGTTGCATCTCTTTGTTAGTTCTTGCCTACAAGTTAGAACGAGAAGTTTAGCATAAGAAGTGTAGAACAGCAAGTTGGCTCGAATAGTACCAAACCACAGAACTAGCTGACGAAACCGAAACCACCACCCTTATCGAAAAGATCCTGCTCCTCTTGAGGGTCAGGCTCCCTATTTGGATTCTTCCAATGTGCACTCTTGAATCGTCTATAACAATTTAAAGGAGATTTAGGCATGGACATAGCAGTGAATGTTTGCGGAAAACTAAATGGTGAGCACTTACTCGATGTACGACTTCTTCCATGGTGTTCAAGACATACGAGTGGATCAACTCCTACTCAAGTTTTTTCATTGCGAACCTCTTTGTGCCACTTGATTTGCCACCTAGCCCAACGAAGATGCTAAGATTGGGTACATCTTCAGGGTTGGCGGCATTGTAACGAAACACTGGGTTGTGCTTTGTGGGAATGTTGGCATCATAGTGCTTTGTGGTTAATTTTGCAACCTCCTCGTTAAGGACTGCCTCGGCTATGGATGCCTCGATCTTGCATTTATTGCCTGTTTTATTACGAAGCTTCTTTGTTTCTCTCTCGGGCAGAAACTGCCAACGGGCCCACACAGGTCCCCCCTTTAAAGCCTCGTCCACAAGATGCAAGATCATATGTTGCATCGGATTGAAGAACCCTGGCGGAAGGAGCATCTCTAGATCGCAAAGCAACTCGGGTGCCTGTTCATGTAGCTTCTCAAGCACTTTACGGTCTAACTCCCTAGCACAAATCTGGCGGAAGAGAAAGCTCAACCTCGACAGCACTTGCCAAGTCTCCTCATCGACATAGCCTCGAATCATCACCGGCATTATCCGCTCAAGCCATACATGGTAGTCATGACTCTTGAGCCCTTGTACTCGCAACGTTTCCATGTTCGCACCCCTCATCCAGTTGGCCGCATACCCATCAGGGAAAAACAAACTTTGCGCGATCCACTGGAAGATCTCCCTTCTTTGGGGCTTTGTTGGGAAGAAAGGAGCCTTTGGCTTAGACCACCCTTTTCTGCCTTTGGCTCCGGGTGGCTGCATGTTCAACTTTGGCCTATCGCATAATGCTTCTTGATCAATTCGAGCCTTGATGTTATCTTTCATCTTCTCGGTTTGCATTATGGTGCTCCAAAGGGCCTCGCCGATATTATTTTCGGTGTGCATTACATCAATGTTATGTGGGAGCTCAAGATCCTCAAAATAAGGGAGCTTCCATAAGCAGGGAATGTGGGTCCACTGGTGCGTATCCCCGTATCCCATGAAACCATTCCCATCGGAGTTTGGCTGGAGAGATTCTAACTCATCCTTGATTTCCTTTTCGGTCTTTAGACGTGGCTTTGGATCATGGACAACACGGCCTTTCTTGAACCTCTTTTTTCACTCATGTATGGATGATTCGGCTCAAGACACTGTCGATGTTGATCAAAGCAGGAATACTTGCCTCCCTTCGATAGCCAGAAGAAAGTCAGAGCTTGCATGCACACTGGGCAAGGCCACTTCCCATGTGTACACCAGCCGCAGAACAACGCACGTGCTGGTAGGTCATGCAGAGAGGTATGGTAACAGACATACATATCGAAGTGCTCGTTGTTTTAAGCGTCAAATGTTCGGATCCCCCGACCTTCCCAGCCACGAAGCAAGTCATCCACCAGCGGTTCTAGATACACATTCATGTTCTTACCCGGGTATTTTGGTCCTGGGATTATCATCGAGACAAACATGTTCTCTGATCTCATGCAGGCGCCAGGGGGAGGTTCAGGGGAATAACAAACACTGGCCAGCAACTGTATACTGAAGCCGACATGCCATATGGATTGAACCCATCGGTTGATATGGCAACTGCTACGCTCCTCTTATCACCGGCTTTCTCAGGATATTTCTTGACAAAGTTCTTCCATGCACTACCATCCGACGGATGTATCATCTTGTCGAGGTATCTGTTCCCTTCTACTGCCCACTACATCTGCTGGGCAGTATCCTCGGTCATGAAGAGTCGCTGGAGCCTCAGTATGATTGGAAGATACCGAAGGATGTTTTGGGCAACCCCGGTCTGCTTCTTCTGACCATCACCATTGGGATCGACCTCAAAGTACCTAGAGGATTTGCAGCGGATACAATAATTTGTCTTAGCATGCTCCTTTGTGAATAGCATGCATCACTTAGGACAAGCGTGTATCGGCTCATATGACATCTTAAGGTCACGGAGGAGTTTGGTCGAATAGTAGAAGTTCTCCGACAACAGGTGCCCTTTCGGCAGAATGCTGCCAACGACGGCAAGCATATCATCAAAGTCCTCTCTGGTCAAGTTCCTGTGGCTCTTGAAGGCCAAAAGGCGAGCTATGGCATCCAGTTGGGTAACATCTGTATGTGCATGAAGGGGTCTCTGTGAGGCAAACAAAGTCTCATAGTACTTTGCTGTGTTTTCCTCCGGCTTCTCACTTGTCTCCGCCTCCTGAGGTGTCTCCGACTCTACATGAGGGCTTTCAGGCGCATTAGCATTCAAAAGTTGTCTATGCACCTATCAAAACCAGCATCAAATTCTCCCCTTGGCCGACTCTGCTGCTGACTCTGCCGTGACTCCCTCCTAGCACGTTTCGCTAACTTTTCACCATGGAATGTCCAAGTCTTGTAGGATGGTGTGAACCCGTAATTGAGCAGGTGAGTACTCACATCATCCTTCGAATGTGTATTCAGGTTCTTGCATCTTGCACAGGGGCAGAAAATCCTTCTGGGTCTGCTGGGGACGGCAAATGCCCGGTTCACGAAGTCCTCGGCCTTTTCTTGCCATTCTGAGGTAAAGTCCCACTTATTGACATAGCCATCATACATCCAGTCACGATTCTCCATCCTCTAATCAGTACAAAAAATGACATATATAATGCTTTTAATTAATCATGTCATATAAATAAATCTGGTATTAGTTTGGTTAATTTTAGGAAACATATATATTTTATGCCATACATATATCCACCTATCTCTCTAATAGGTAAAGAGGGTCCTATCAACCGTCGGATCCGTAGATTGAGTATGTTCTCCCTGCTCTACCCCGATCCGAGACAGAATTTTGGCAGCACCTCCCCACTGCTCTCCCGATACACATCTCGGCAAAAAGCCAAGAGGGATGTGCATCTGGAGAACAACAGGGAGACGCTGCCGAAATGCTATCTCGGACCGGAGTAGAACAAGGAAAACATACCCAACTACGCATCCGCCGGCTGTCCTGATAAATGTCGTAAGAGTTACGCTTCATAATATGCGAGACCACTAATGCATATTTATCCGCGTAACCCTTACGGCCGGGAAGAGACGCCTAGGTAACATGACAGACTTGGTGATCTACACACGAAAATAACCCTAGGTACAAGATAGGAGAATAGATTTTTACCCTTGAAGCGTGATCGAGAGGTGAAGAAGATCAGCGACCCTCCCGCAAAATGACCTACGCCGTCGACAGCCCCACCCTCAGACTCGACACATATCCTGCATATACACATGCCAAAATTTAAACATAATAGATATACACAACTAATATATCTACAACTAATGTACTAACCTAATGTACTATCCTAATATACTACAACTAACATATCTACAACTAATGTACTAACCTAATGTACTATATTAATATACTACAACTAACATATCTACAACTAACATATCTACAACTAATGTACTAACCTAATGTACTATCCTAATATCTACAACTAATATATCTACAACACTAAACTACTACTAAATCTAAACATAATAGTAATATAGGGAAAACAAATAAAAAAGAAGAAAAAAATTTACCTTGCCACTGCCGTCTCGGTGTAGATGGGGGCGACGAGGTGGAGGAGGAGAGCAGCCGCACCGCTCGGTAGAGGAGGGGAGCACCTGGCC
Source organism: Avena insularis (assembly GCA_023614405.1). Taxonomy (NCBI): domain Eukaryota; kingdom Viridiplantae; phylum Streptophyta; class Magnoliopsida; order Poales; family Poaceae; genus Avena; species Avena insularis. The sequence continues at coordinate 1,979,405 of CM042691.1, forward strand.
GGAGCTCCTCCCGAGCAGGCCGCGCACCACCTCGGGCTGGGTGTGGGGCGGGACGGGGCGGGGGAGGATGGGGGAAGGGAGGAGGAGCGGCAATGTCGGGCTGGGTGGGGCGGAGCGGGGCGGGGGAGGGCCGGCGATGGCTGGGTGGGGCGGGGGAGGGGCCGGTGGCGGAGGCAGGGGCAGGACAGGGCCGGCGGCGGCAGGGGCAGGGCAAGGCAGCTGGGGGTCGAGGCGCGCGGGGTGTGGCTGGGTGGGGCGAGTGGATAGGGCTCGCGTGGGCCCGCGCGGGACAATAACTAAGCCCGCCTTTGTCGTGTGCCGCACAAAAACACACGGCAAAGGACCTCTTGAAGGGAATATGCCCGAGAGGCAATAATAAAGTGGTTATTATCGTATTCCTTATTTATGATAAATGTTTATTTTACATGCTATAATTGTATTAATACGGAAACGTTAATACATGTGTGTTTAATAAACAAAAGGAAGTTCCTAGTTATGCCTCTCTTATAAACTAGCTCGTTGATTAACAAGATGATCAAGGTTTCCTGATCATGGATATTGGATGTTGTTAATAACGAGATCACAACATTAGTGTAATGGTGTGATGAACATTCATCCGAAGTATAGCATTATGATCAAAGTCATTGAGTTTATATTGCTATAACAACTTACGAAGTGATCGTAATCCTTAGACCATGAGATCATGTTAATCACTAACACCGGAAGAGTTTCTTGATAACATCAAACGTCACACCGTAACAGGGTGATTATAAAGATGAATTCAGAACTAATAAAGTGTTATGTTGAGGCCCATGGATCGAGAGTGAAATTTGTTCATCCCGATGACGGATAGATATGCTTTGGGCCCTCTCGGCGATATCACATTGATTAGCTTGCAAGCAAGTGATTTGATCACTAGAATGTTATATCACGGGAACGAGAAAAGAGTGCATGTCAGTAACGAGATCAAACTAGGTATGGAGATACCGATGATCGAATCTCGGACATGTAATATATCATGAAACAAAGGGATTAAGATACTAGCGTAAAAGGTTCCGACGATCACAAGAAAGTCATCGTTGAATGTGTGGGAGTCAGTATGGGTCTCCAGATCCCGCTTCTGATTATTGATCCGAGAGGGGTCTCGATCATGTCCGCATTATTAACGAACCGTAGGGTGACACACTTAAGAGACACGGACATCCATTTGGAGCAAAAGTTTCATGCCGAAAAGAATAACAAGCGCATGAATTTATTTCACTAGATACCGAAACGGGTTTTCGGGTGAAATTGCAGAAAGTGTTTCTGCATGTGAAATGAAATACTAGCAAGGGGTTATATGTGAATGTTTGTCATTAAAGTAATTGACAAAATTCTGAATAAATAAAAGGAGTTTTATTTAATGAGAGTTTGCATTAAATTTGGTGGAAATGTAATGGGAATTTGAGTGGGTTTTTGAGTGGAGGGAATTGAAAGGCTTTTGTGTGAGTGGAGTGTCCACCCACATGAATGAAAGGAGGGGAGGGGGCAGCCCCATGGCTGGGCGCATGGCCCCTTGGGTGCCCCCTCTCCCTATAAAAGGAGCCCCCCTCCCTCTCTCTCACTCACACCTCCTCGTGAAGGATCTCTCTCCCCCTCTAGAATTTATTCCCCATGGTCTCGGACTAGCGAGATACATGTTCCTGGTGGCTATTCGGCAAGAAAAAGTTGTGCTTCCGCTGCATCGCTGGAGCGAGGAGGCGGAGGTTGCTCGGTGCCTCGAACGTGTGTGCGAGCACGGATGCGCTGCTGTTTTGCGGCGCTAGGACTTCCTCTCGATCTTGAGATCGGCAAGAGATCGTCTACATCAACCACGAGTTTGGACTCGTTAAGCTTTGTCGGTCTTCAAGGGTATGTTCTCTACGGATATACATCCGCCTGTTATTTGTATCTAGTAGATAGATCTTGGTACATAGTTGTTCCCATCGTAGGAAATTTTTTGTTTTCTATGCTGCGAACCCTACAGTGGTATCAGAGCCGTATCTATGCGTAGATACTTTGCATGGGTAGTACACATATGAGTATGTGGGCGATGATGATCATTTTATTTCTTCTTAGTTGTACTTTGGATATTGGTGGCATAGTGGGATGAAGCGGCCCGGACAAACTTTACATGTCCTCGCACATGAGACCTGTTCCACGCTTGACATGCAACTAGTTTTGCATAAGTGGCTAGCGGGTGTCTGTCTCTCCTACTATAATCAATATCTAATTTTCAACGAGTTGTCAACAATTTAGTTATCCTCGTTGTGGTTCATGTCCGTAGGTAAGAACGGTTCTATCTTCGAAAGCCCTAAGCCACGTAAAACTTGCAATGGATAAATTAGAGGCGTCTAGTTTAGATTGTTGCTGGGCTAGTGATATGATATGGTGATGTTGTAAGTAGAAGTATGAGATGATACTATTACAACACACATAACGTGTAATCTCCATAGACCTTGGACTTACACATATAGGTATGATAGTGATCATACCACGGTGCACATGCTAAAGATCATATGCGGGAACCATATCATTCCACTAATAAACATGTGATGTTTGATTGCATCTTATATTGCTTGTTTGGCGTTTTATTAGCATAATAAGATGATCCCTCATTTAGATATCAAGATAAAAATGTGTTCTTCCTTAAGTATGCACCGACAATGTTTCGTCGCTTCAAGACATCACGTGATGATCGGGTGTACTTGAATCCATGAGCATATCTCGGGTGTAAGACAGTTACACACGCGAATACTAAGGTTCTTACTTGGCAAGCCTAGCATGTAATGACATGGCCTCGGAACACGGACCAAAAGGTTAAGCATGAGTCATATGTTTTTGATATGATGACCATATGGATGCTCGCCTTTGAAGCTACGCCGACTCACGTGATGATCGGACTTGGTGTAGTGGATTTGGTTCATGTAATTACCAAAAAGACACGAGGGATGTCGTTTTTGAGTGGGAGTTCATTTCTAATTTGGATTAGTAGAACTCAATTTATCATAAATTAAATCAAAGTGAATTTGCATAATTTGTTGTAGTCATTGGCATTCGTTCACCACCGTATGCATAGTTGTAATTGAGATAATAGAACTATAGAATTCTAGATATATACTTTACGAACTGGTATCGTATTGAGTTGAGTGTCAATCTAAAGTTTAAAGTCCTATTGCAAACTTTCAGCAAACTTTATTTACTCCGTGAGATTTAATAATTGGTATTAAATCAAGAGTAACAATTCCAGTGTTAGTGTCTTAAGTATCATATTTGCCTCCATGATTCTTGATTTAAATATCAAGATTATCTAGGAGCTGAAAGAATTGTTTCAGAAACCATCATGTGTGACAGATATAACGATATCTGAAACAATGTTTTGGTTGCAATATGATAGAGTATAATATGTGTTCTCATATAGGATGAGAATTTGCGAAGGTTGGAGATGCTAGACATCCTAATCATCCAAAAGGGTTTTGGAAAGTAATGTTATACTCACGATTCACCTTTATAAGCTACAGTAGCTTGATCATGAAAGTCGACATGATAAGGATGAATAGAATATGTATGTAAAGTGTTTACTAGACAAAAAGATTACTAAATAATGGATTTTGAAAGAATACCGATCATTTGATGATGGTGATCTACTTCAAAGTGCAAGTCCAAAGGTATTATTATTTGAATATACACGCTTTGGACTATGTGTCATGTATATGGCGCCACTTTTGATGTTGATAGGTTCTTTTAAAAAGGAAAAGGAAATGCTGAAAGAGAATCTATAAAATATATTTGGCAGAAAAGAAAAGATTGGAAATATCCAATTTAGGTATATATATGATATACATGTTATGGTTGTATTCTTTGCTTGTTAAACAATGTGGTTCTTGGGTATTGAATACCGAATTGGTTGGTATGAAATTTCATACGGAACAATGCAATTCATGAACCACAATGGCCTAAGTAACTAGCAAGAGAATATGTGATGATGTTCATCGAAAACAAACAAACCGTTGTTTGTATTTCTCGTTGACATCAAAGCTTGACTTTAAGATTTGTTTTAATAGTTGTTATTTAAATCTGGTATTATGAGAACAAAGGTTGTTCAAATAATTACCGTATTCCATATAAGATGGATGATTTACAAATCTAGTTGGAGAAATCACATCCATAAAACCTAATGCTAAAATGTCGCAAGACAAATGATTGAAAGATCACTTACGAAGTGACATCGCTGTTTAAATTATATTGGAAAGAAAACATGAAGAATCTCCATATTCATGGATTTTTGGAGTCTTTGATTTGATCAATGACGCTTGTGAGACTTTCTACGTGATAATTAAAACTTCGTTCAAAGGCCAAAGAAGAACGAATGACTAAATTATTGGAATTTATACATATTGATGTATGTATTCCATTATGTGTAGTCGTAAGCGATGGGTTTCAACTTCATATGCTTTCTCCGGAAATTTGAGTGAATATTCACTTAATGAGAAAGAAGTATGAAATATTTGAAAAACGTTTTCAAAGACTTTCAAGATGAAGTGAAAATCATTGTAACAAGAAAATAAATGGTTTATGATTTTATCATAAAGGGATTTATTTGAGTTGCAAGTGTAACAAGAAAAATAAATGAATTATGATTTTATCATAAAGGGATTTATTTGAGTTGCAAGTTTAGCAAAACACCTAGATTTACATCTCCCAAAACACCATAGGAATATGGAGTATTTGAGATTTGTAATGAAACCTTGTTTGACATGGTTGGATCAAAGGTGTTATTCATAAAACTGCCATTATGTTTTAAAAGATTAAAGCTTTAGAGACTACCGCTTTTACACTGAAAAGAGCTCCATATTGATCCGTTGAAATGACACCATATGAGTTATGGTTTGGGGTAAAACCCAAGTTGTCATTTCTTAAATTTTGGTATGCTAAACATAAGTAAGTTGTTTACAACCGAAGTCGGATAAGCATGTCTTTGTAGGTTATTTCGAATAACAATTGGTTATTCCTCCATAACACCGAGGACAAAGGGGTTTGTCGCTTGAAATATGAAGTTTCTTGAAGAAGGAATTTTTCGTAAAAGTTAAGTGGGAGGACAATAGAACTTTGATAAGGTTAACGAACCTTAGCTATATGTGCTGAGTTGCGTAGCGCCAGAAATCGTTCCGAAGGCTGCCATAATGCTCATAGCTTATGTGCCTCAAAGGTTGTGGTCACGGAGATCTAAGTTCCTATTGAACCAAGTAGGTCGGTTAAACAATCAAATGCTAAGATTTGAGAGTAAATCATTATTGTTTGACAATGATGAACCGAATACATACAAAGAAGCGATGATGGGCCCTAACTCCGTCAAATGGCTTGAAGCCATAAAATCCGTGATAAGTCCATACACGATAAATCAAGTTTTGAACTTGGAAGACCCTCCAGAAAGGTGTAAAAACATATCGGTCGTATTTGGATCTATAAAGAAACAGACATGGATGTCTCACGTTTATGAAATATTCGACATGTCGTAAAGTATTTTATGACAATGTTCAAAGAGTTGACTATGACAAGATTTGATCTTTCATAGCGATATTTAGTCTGAAGGGATTAAAGTAGCAACCACTACATATAATTTGGTATATGGTAGATGAATAAACAAAACAAAGTTCTTCTAATAGAATGGTTACCTAGGACGTGTACATGACATGGTCCAAAGGGTTTTGTTAATTCAAAGGATGCTAAAAAAAGGGCATGCAAACTTCAATGGTTGAAGTAAGCATCGCGGAGTTGAAATCTTCACCGTGATGAAAAAGGAGTTTTCATCTGGAGACGATGAAGATGCTTGCATTTGCAAGAAATTAAGTGGGAGCGCTGAGACATATTTCTAATACATTATGTGAAGGACATAAGGTTGATTAGAAATGATGTATATTTTATTGACAAAGGTTAAGAATTTCATTTCGATGAAATACTTAGGCAAAACCCGTATATTTAGCGTGAATGTCTATAGTGGATGGTATAGCAGCTAATATGGTATTAAGCGTACATATATGAGATATTGAAGGAGTTCAATATAAAAACGACAAGAAACAATTCTTGTTGCATGGAAAGGAATTGAATCAAGATTCAAGTGTATCGACACTTGATAAGTGAAACAAGATTCAAGTGCTTTGACACTTGATGAGTGAAATCACGAGAATGTTTTGATCAATCATACCATGATATGTACACATCCAGATATGTCCTATGCTCTAAGTGTTATGAGCATATACCCGAATGAATCATAAAATGATCATTGGACGATAGTGAGAATATTCTTATGATCTTTTGGAAGAACTAAGAATATATTTGTGTAGAGGTGACAAACAATTACAAATAGTTCATTGTAAAGCGTTACATTGATACTAGATTTGTCACAAGATACAAATTAAGTTTATCTCAATTTAAACTATGGGTGGCACAATGAAATGGAAGAAAGTTTCCATGATGGATTTGGATGAATTCCAAAGTTAAGACATTGTGATGAATACTACAACAAAAGGCTATGACTGCTATAGTAGCAGCAAAGGAGGGAATTTGTGTCAAGTAGTTTGTTATCAAACTAAGATGTGGTTCGCAACGGGCTAACACTAAAGATATATTGTATGACAATAGTATCGACGTGTTTTAACCCCAAGGAACTAAAGGTCTCACCAAAAGACCAAATTTATACAACGCCATCTCATTGGAGAATGAGTGATGCGTGAAGACGCAAAGACATGCAAATACACACGGACCTGAAAGCGTCAGATCCGTAGATTATGTTAACCACTTGCAGTTGCGTATATGGAACACCAGAAAGCCATATGTGTTCAATACGCAAAGTTTTCAAACTAGATTATTGTCTCTAGTGCAAGTGGGAGACTGAAGGGAATATGCCCGAGAGGCAATAATAAAGTGGTTATTATCGTATTCCTTATTTATGATAAATGTTTATTTTACATGCTATAATTGTATTAATACGGAAACGTTAATACATGTGTGTTTAATAAACAAAAGGAAGTTCCTAGTTATGCCTCTCTTATAAACTAGCTCGTTTATTAACAAGATGATCAAGGTTTCCTGATCATGGATATTGGATGTTGTTAATAACGAGATCACAACATTAGTGTAATGGTGTGATGAACATTCATTCGAAGTATAACATTATGATCAAAGTCATTGAGTTTATATTGCTATAACAACTTACGAAGTGATCCTAATCCTTATACCATGAGATCATGTCAATCACTAACACCGGAAGAGTTTCTTGATAACATCAAACGTCACACCGTAACAGGGTGATTATAAAGATGGATTCAGAACTAATAAAGTGTTATGTTGAGGCCCATGGATCGAGAGTGGAATTTGTTCATCCCGATGACGGATAGATATGCTCTGGGCCCTCTCGGCGATATCACATTGATTAGCTTGCAAGCAAGTGATTTGATCACTAGAATGTTATATCACGGGAACGAGAAAAGAGTGCATGTCAGTAACGAGATCAAACTAGGTATGGAGATACCGATGATCGAATCTCGGACATGTAATATATCGTGAAACAAAGAGATTAAGATACTAGCGTAAAAGGTTCCGACGATCACAAGAAAGTCATCGTTGAATGTGTGGAGTCGATGGGTCTCCGGATCACGCTTCGATTATTGATCCGAGAGGGTCTCGATCATGTCCGCATTATTCACGAACCATAGGGTGACACACTTAAGAGACACCGACATCCATTTGGAGCAAAAGTTTCATGCCAAAAGAATAATAACAAGCGAGGAATTTATTTCACTAGATACCAAAGCGGGTTTTGGTGAAATTGCAGAAAGTGTTTCTGCATGTGAAATGAAATACTAGCAAGGGGTTATATGTGAATGTTTGTCATTAAAGTAATTGACAAAATTCTGAATAAATAAAAGGAGTTTTATTTAATGAGAGTTTGCATTAAATTTGGTGGAAATTTAATGGGAATTTGAGTGGGTTTTTGAGTGGAGGGAATTGAAAGGATTTTGTGTGAGTGGAGTGTCCACCCACATGAATAAAAGGAGGGGAGGGGGAAGCCCCATGGCTGGGCGCATGGCCCCTTGGGTGCCCCCCTCTCCCTATAAAAGGAGCCCCCCTCACTCTCTCTCACTCACACCTCCTCGTGAAGGATCTCTCTCCCCCTCTAGAATTTATTCCCCATGGTCTCGGACTAGAGAGATACATGTTCCCGGTGGCTATTCGGCAAGAAAGAGTTGTGCTTCCGCTGCATCGCTGGAGCGAGGAGGCGGAGGTTGCTCGGTGCCTCGAACGTGTGTGCGAGCACGGATGCGCTGCTGTTTTGCGGCGCTAGGACTTCCTCTCGATCTTGAGATCGGCAAGAGATCGTCTACATCAACCACGAGTTTGGACTCGTTAAGCTTTGTCGGTCTTCAAGGGTATGTTCTCTACGGATATACATCCGCCCGTTGTTTGTATCTAGTAGATAGATCTTGGTACATAGTTGTTCCCATCGTAGGAAATTTTTTGTTTTCTATGTTGCGAACCCTACACCTCTTTGGCGTGTGTCTGATGGCGAGAGACACACGGCAAAGGACCTTTGCCGTGTGTATGACGGCTGGAGGCACACGGCAAAGGACCTCTTTGCCGTGTGCTTTGTCCTTTGCCGTGTGCCTTTAGGTATTTTCTAATTTTATTTTTATTTTTTCTTTCAATTGTATTTATTTAAAGTTTTTAGTTAACTTTTTGTTGGCTATTTGTTAGTATTCAGACCATGGAAACACTAACTTTGCACTAGACCATAAGGTTCTAGAGGATGCTGAACTTCATTTCCATTAGATAGACGATCCGAGGCCCACAGATCATCAGGGGTTCGCCGGAGAAAGACCACGAGAACGTCGAAATCAGATGAAAACTTGCATGTGTTCCTAGCATATGTGTGTGACTGTGGTGCAAGGTTGGTATATGTGCTTGCATGTGTCCCCCCTCGCATGCATGCGCTCTAACCTAGAAGCGAAGGTTACGGACACAGATAAGGGGAATCTCCCTGTTCCGGTGAAACCGGGTAGTATAGTGCCCCAACTTGTGAACCAACATGGTTTTGCATCATCCCATGACATAATAAAACACAAAACAAGAGAGATATACGTTGGGCTACCCCCATCAGAAGAATGTCTAGGGGGGTAGACGATCAGAGCCCCGCAGATCAGGGTTTCGCCGGAGGAAGACCACGAGAACGTCGGAATCAGATGAAAACTTGCATGTGTCCCTAGCATATGTGTGTGAGTGTGGTGCAAGGTTGGTATATGTGCTTGCATGTGTCCCCCCTCGCATGCATGCGCTCTAACCTAGAAGCGAAGGTTCTGGACCTATATAAGGGGGAATCTCCTGCTCGTGAAACTGGTAGGATAGTGCCCCAACTTGTGAACCAACATGGTTTTACATCATCCCATGACATAATCAAACACAAAAAGAGAGAGCTACATGGCTACCCCATCGGAAAGAATGTCTAGGGGTAGACGATCCGAGCCCCGCAGATCGTGGTTTCACGAGGAAGACCACAAGAACGTCGGAATCAGATGAAAACTTGCATGTGTCCCTAGCATATGTGTGTGAGTGTGGTGCAAGGTTGGTATATGTGCTTGCATGTGTCCCCCCTCGCATGCATGCGCTCTAACCTAGAAGCGAAGGTTCTGGACCTATATAAGGGGGAATCTCCCTGTTCCGGTGAAACCGGGTAGGATAGTGCCCCAACTTGTGAACCAACATGGTTTTACATCATCCCATGACATAATCAAACACAAAACAAGAGAGAGCTACGCCGGGCTACCCCCATCAGAAGAATGTCTAGGGGGTAGACGATCCGAGCCCCGCAGATCAGGGTTTCGCCGGAGGAAGACCACAAGAACGTCGGAATCAGATGAAAACTTGCATGTGTCCCTAGCATATGTGTGTGAGTGTGGTGCAAGGTTGGTAGGTACCATGTGTAAATCCCAAGTGTGACCCCCTTTGTAGACATGCGTTAATACTTAGTAAAATCCTGGATATATACGTGGAAACTCCCGTCACTGGTTCTGTCAACCCTCTTGAGGAGCGGACGATAGTTTCTCTTGTAGATATAGCATGTACCAGCCCTTCATAAGGATTGAGACCATGGAAATATGAACTTTGCACTAGACCATAAGCTTCTGGAGGATGCTGAACTTCATTTCCATTAGGTGGGTGCCTAGTCACAAACTTTGAGAAACAATCCTCAACCAATCGTCAAGAGTGGAATTTCCCCTCACGATAGAGCTGACCAACAAAACCAAGCAAGTTGTTGGACTACTTTTGAATCTTTCAAGGTCACTCTTTGGGTCAATCAAAAGACCAAGATGAGAGGATTTCACGACAAAGTCTGAAATTTGTTGTTTGACATCCTTTATAGATTGTTCTCAATTTTGAGTACCTCAAGGACATGCATGAAAGTGTGGTGCTATGTTGGAACATACAAAAACTACTAGTCTCCGGGTGCTTGCATGTGTCTCCCCTCGCATGCATGCGCTCTAACCTAGAAGCGAAGGTTCTGGACTTGTATAAGGGGGAATCTCCCTGTTCCGGTGAAACCGGGTAGTATAGTGCCCCAACTTGTGAACCAACATGGTTTTACATCATCCCATGACATAATCAAACACAAAACAAGAGAGAGCTATGCCGGGCTACCCCCATCAGAAGAATGTCTAGGGGGGTAGACGATCCGAGCCTCGCAGATCAGGGTTTCGCCGGAGGAAGACCACGAGAACGTCGGAATCAGATGAAAACATGCATGTGCCCCTAGCATATGTGTGTGAGTGTGGTGCAAGGTTGGTATATGTGCTTGCATGTGTCCCCCCTCGCATGCATGCGCTCTAACCTAGAAGCGAAGGTTCTGGACCTGTATAAGGGGGAATCTCCCCGTTCCGGTGAAACCGGACCGTATAAGGGAGGGTGCATGTATATAGTGATCAAGACCACAATAACCTATGATCATATGTGTGTGCTCATGATCCTATGAAATAATATCACCTAACATATATGTAATAAAAGCCTTGCTAATTAAAGAAAAGAAAAAGGTGAAAAAAAATGCTTTGTCGTGTATACAGAAGAATACACACGGCAAAGATAAGGCAAAGATTATCTTTGCCGTGTACCTGACAGCGAGGGCACACGGCAAAGATTCTGCCGTCAGCCCCTGCCGGCGGGTGACCCTGCGAGGCCACGGGGCCCCACTTTTTTGCCGTGAATATATCTTTGCTGTGTGTCTTCAATGACTTTGCCGTGACGATTTTCTTTGCCGTGTGTTCTCGTATGTCCATTGCCGTGTTTATTTCTTTGCCGTGTTCTTTTTCTGCAGTTTGCCGTGCACCTGTTCTTTGCCGTGTTCCTCTTGGTTTATACACGGCAAAGATTATCTTTGCCGTGTTCCGAGCCTTTTGACACACGGTAAAGAGCTAGGTCGACGGCAGCGAACATTTTTCCCATAGTGATGGTCATGAATGCAAAGAGTGGTCTGAAACAAACATGGATAAATGAATAGAGATGAACGAATTAAAGGTTGTTGTCTCCCAAATAATTTTCTCACTCTAAGCCGTCCTCAACAGGAGTTTGAAATAGAGATGGGCTTCCATGAAGGCACGTTGGTTCATCCGTTAGTTACTGCGCCATACAATTACAGTCGCGTCAATGTCGGATCGACGAGGATGAGATGACAAAGATGTGATGAGTGATCGCACGTGAAGCAAGGCGACATGGATCCCAAACCAAACGGGCGTCCGTCGTCCGTGAAAGAAACGCACCGAGTTCGATCGTTCCAACAAGAACAGACCGACCACCATGCGTGTCTCATCCGGGAGCTCGCGCGAGTATATATATGTGCGAGCAGCCCGCGGCAGATTCAGGCAGCATGGCAGCAATGGCGTCGACCCTACTAACACCCCTGCTAGCGCTGCTACTCTTCTCCGTCGCCGCCGTCTGCGCCGCAGGCACAGCACCGACAGCCACGGCGGCGCCAACGACGATACGAGCCCAGCGCGGGAAGCCCAATACGTCGCCACCGGCGGCGCTGGTGCGCGCGCTGGTGCAGTCGACCTGCAACGCCACCACCTACTACGACCTGTGCGTGGCCGCGCTGGCCGCCGACCCGTCCAGCGCCACCGCCGACCTCGGCGGCCTCTGCGCCATCGCGCTCTCCGCGGCCGCCGCCAACGCCTCCGCCACCCAGGCGGCTCTCGCCAACACCTCCTCCTCCTCCGCGCGGGCGTGGGCGCTGTTCCGGGCGTGCGCGGGCAAGTACGGCGAGGCGCGGGAGGCGCTTCTGGAGGCCCGGGAGTCGGTGGGCGAGGAGGCGTACGACGACGCGTTCGTGCAGGTGAGCGCGGCGGCGGAGTACCCGGCGGTGTGCCGGACGCTGTTCAGGAGGAGGCGGGTGGTGGCGTACCCGGCGGAGCTGGCCACGAGGGAGGAGGCGCTCCAGCGCCTCTCCACCGTCGCCATCGACATCATCACGCTCCTCTATTCTAGCTAGGTAGCTTCCTGCATGCGTAGAGGCTCCTTCGTCATTGATCCATAGTGCTGCTGCTGCTAAATATCGTGTCATCATGTGTGTGTCAGTGTGTGTATGGATCAAATCCGGTAGTAATCGCGCCCATGCAGTTCGGCATTGTAATGCATTATACACTGTACGAGTTTTTTTTCAGAACATGCTGCAGTGTTTCGCTTCGATCGAATGTAGCAGAAGTACATGATGTTCCGTCAGTCCGATGCAAACTCCAGGGCAGCGTAGCTTAGAAACCAAAATACTCTAACCATTTGAGCGACAATTAATTCATGCATGAGCAATCGAGAGACACACACCAACACGAGGGGACAAACTAATAAGGGCAGTTAGTTAATGAAAAGTCTGGTCACGGACACTTCCTCCTTCCTTCCCTGTTTGTTTGGATGCCATCTGCATCTTGTCTCTGACTCCTTGGACACGAATCTGTCGGGACCAGACTCTCTCAGTCTCAGCTTCTTCACACAGAGCAGTGAACAGTTCGAAAAATGCATTGGGGATCTAGTTGCCGCCGCACACCGCCACCATCGGATTTCGTACTTCCGAGTTTTTTTTGAAAACACTGAAACAAATTATGATCATTGGTTATGTCGTATCTTATGCATCTTCGGATTTTTAACCAAAACTAGTTAAGTGCCCGTGCGTTGCTACGGGACAACGATGAATGCATTTGGTAAATGTTTGTACCTAATGTGGATCCTTGTGATTTTTCATGTTCATTATATTTCTCTCAGCTCTCACCTCTTTGACATTCAATATGCAGAATTTGTTGACTTTCATTTTTGGCATACATTATATCTTGGTTGTTGGTTCAATTTCCCCACTTTGTTCAGTCAATGTTAATCCGTTGTCACATTATAGGCTTCAATAGTTCTAGTGAATATTTTCATGGCTTCAATCATATGCCAAGATTGATGGTGGTGCTTTTATACATACCCTATTGAATTGGCTAGTCGGTTAGCATTTTTTTTTATTTTTACACAACTAAGCCTAAGTGTTTTATGTTCTAGAAATAGAAGCATGAAGTCCTACTAATGTCATCAAAATAGCAACATGAAGCTTTTGGGTGAATTTTGCAAAAAAGAACAGTTGTATCAACTTCTCTTGTATTTTACTTATTATATTCATCAAAAAAGCAACTCATGTATGTTGGAACCTCGCAACATTAAAACATCTTATAACATCTCTTTAGCCTAAACATGTAATCTGACATACATATGGTACCATAGTTAGAAGCTAAGATAGATGGCACCACATAAAAACTTCCACAGTGATCTCCCCAACAACATATAGGAAAGTTAGTTGATATATTCTAGACCGTGACTAAAGTAAAGCAAACAAAAAAACATGAAAGCACCTTATGCACCTTCTGAATCTAAACCAAGCTTTAGCCAAAACATGAAAGCACTTTATGAGTTTTCTAATCTGAACCAAAATGTGGTCGGCTAATCATTGATCATGTCTAACCAAAAATAAACGGAATAATGATCTAAGAACCAAACATTTACATCTCAATAATTAAGCAACACATGAAAGGAAATCTGATAAGAGCCAACATGGAAAATCCCACGCCTTAATTTTGCCTGGGCTACTGCAAGAAAGCAGCATAGAATTTGAGCACCAGCCCCCGCCCCATATTTCCCAGGATTATCTATTCCACTGCCAACCAAAAACATCACCCATGTCACTGACATTTCAGCCTTGGTGGTGAAAGGGTAAACATAGTGACAGATAAAGTAGGGTTGTCGATCACCAGCGGACATAATCCCATCTTTGTCAGCCACTTAAGATTTCTTCGTATCACCTAGCAGATACCCCTATCAATTTAGAAATCTTTGTAAATATATAGGAAGTGGTACAAAACTAACACTATAAATTAACTCTTCTACTTGTCACTCTAGTGTGAACTCGAGCAAAGTACAATACAAATAACTTTGAAATGGCACAATAGTAGATCACCACCACTCCACTAAATTTTTTGAACTCTTCAAAGGTCAGCTGATGTTATTCAGTGTCCCAAGTGCAGCCTAGCAGTATATTAGTGCAATGCGACTCCAAGAAAATCAAACAGTGTTAACTAACTTTTATTTTTCTCTTTTATACTGAGTAACATGTAGTACTCTGCCTTTTCATCAATAAGAATAACTATTCTTTATCTCTACGCAAGAAAATACCATCCAAGAAGGTTATGTGCAAGAACTTTCCTCTAAAATAAAAACGAACAATAACTCTAAAATATCGTGTTTACACTCTGTAACAAAATAAAATACACAGATCTTTTGTTTAATACATATTGTAGCTTGAACACGGGCCATGTGTGCATGAGTGCAAGAGTAGCATGAGTGCAAGAGTATGTTGCAGCAGCTTGACGATGGACGGATGCAAGAGTATATAAAAAATCAATTATACCAAAGTTTTATATAGAAATCGATTATATATGAAAAATTAAGGTGTTTCCAAGGGCCATATGTCCCTGGATTTAACGGGCATGCAACATCCATTGTAATTAGGAAAGAATAAACCAACCAAATATCACATGCTCGTTGGCTATTCTTCGTTTTCTTCGGGAGAAATTTAATTTGTAAACATAATTCGCTCCGTAAGGTACATTTTCTTCAGGATGATAAATTTTAATTGTAAATAGAATTGAGTCCAAAAGGTACATTTTCTTTAGGATGATAAATTTTAATGGACGCATTGAATATATATAGCTTGCATTTTGAGAACACCTCCAACCATGAAACTGGAATAAATAGAGCTGGCATACAATTTAATATGGGCATATAGCAAAGCAGTATAGAAAAACACTAAGGACGCAATGTGTACCTTTGATAGGTGTACTGAGTTTTTCCAATTGCATCTTATTGGATCCTCCACAAAAGACTTATTGGAATGTGAAAATGGAATTTTGTTGTGGACCAAACAAACCACTATGCGTCGCTGACGCCCCGTCCTCGGTGCACCACATAAGTTAGCCACAGTGTCTCCTCTTTTCACCTCCTCCTACATCTACTCTTCAGGCCTCCTCCACCTCGCCGGACCACGACATCTACGGGCTCGCCAACCTCAAAGCCATTCCTCAGGTCAGAATCATCCCCATCGACGCTGCTCGGTGGCTCAATAGAAGGATGGTCGACCATTTGAACCTGAAAGGGATGTCCAACCATCATAATAATCAAGAGTTGTACTGCTTCTAGGTAAAAAGGAAGTGTACGTTTGGTTTTCGTTGGTGTGAGGCACATGTTATAATAATATCTGCTCGATATGTACAAGAAACATGCATCTGTATATGTCTAAACGTCCAATGTGACATATTTGCTTGTTTAAATTCCAAACTACATATTTTTCGGCATCAACATGAATCATGACATAAACAAATCTAAGAATTAGTGAATGCAAATGACTTAAACATCCATGGTACTATGTCAAAACAAGTTTTTGGTAGAACCAGATCTGATAACATCCAGAGATTGAACCATATATGAATTTGCAAGAGAAATATGAAGCAAATAATACAACAGTTGAACATAAAACACATAAAAAATTGGCTGAATAACGTGTGTAAAACACAAATGAAAGGACAATCAAACAACACCATAAGATGTATACATTTTCTCAAAGGATAATATTGTAAATTGTAAATATTTAATCCATATAGAGGTGTCTAGTAATTACCTTCCATCCAAGATAACCGCCCCTTGGGGCCCCTCCTTGCCGGTGCGTTGCGTCCCAATTCAGATCACGATCACATCACTCTCTACGACCACCCACTTCACTCTCTGGTCCTATGCACCCAATTTCCAAAACTTCCGGGTGGACCAATATTTGTATATCAACAAAGCAATTATGTACTTTCGAAAATCTTCAGCTAAGCTATAAAGCAAGACTGGACATGGTCAGCATGGCACCGCTGGTCTGAAAACCATAATGTATATTGATGAAATTGTGACTGATATTGTTGTCTGACATAGTATCAAACAAGTTCTACAATTAATGACATGTTTAGCACAAAGTGTGCGGTGAAAGTTTCCTTCATCTTCGAGTCCTTACCACGCTAGCAGTACACTGGTAAATGGATCAATTACCCCCACATCCTACACCGATGAAACGGCCCAGTTTATCCAGTAATATGGACCAAGAACCTGGTTCTCTAGCTGTAGCATTTAGAGATCCATCAGTATGACCATCAAACTGCTATGTATTTTGTAGGCTTTCAAGATCCACTTGTAGCACACCCTGTTTTAAGAAAAAGAAACCAGATCTTCAAACAACACAACCTCTCAAACTGGAAGTCTATGAAAATAACCCAACAATAGTAAAAAAGGAACAGGCCATGCACATGTATTAACTGGGACAAACAGAAAAGATCTAACATCACAAAGCGAAATAGCATGGTCCAAAGAAAAATGCAGTGTTACGGAATAGCATGGTCCAAAGAATAAAATTAGACATTCAACCTCTCCATGCCATTTCATCACGTGCCCCACAAAACGGCACTTTGATTTTTAGGCTATATACATACGATAAGAACAAAAGCATACTCGCTCTCTGTTCATAGAGAACACAAAGCAATGGCACATCATCATATATCGACATAACTCATTTCCCGAGTAGAAGAGGAAACATAACCAAAATGTGGACCCTCGATCAAAAGATCCCCACTAACCCGTGAACAAACAACAGAAGTATAAATAATCAGTAAAATCCAGCGGTAAAGAGGCAACGATGGTAAATCCGATGGCCGAGTTTGTCAAATTTCTGAGGAGCTCTGAGGTGCCGAGAAGCAGAAACATAACACCAAGAGCTAGCTACATAAGTAATCAACTGCAGAATAAGGACAGTACCAGCAATGCAATCCACAAGGAGGCAATCACGTATCTGCACATAGCTGGCCCCAATCTAACAAAAAAAACTTTGGTATAGAGCTGCAACAACGCAAACCATCTCCTTTTGCATCACTGCATCGCCAATAGCCCACGAACAATTCTTAGCCTAACAACTGCGATTAAAATTAAGAACAATGAATCTGGAAGGGGATTGAACAAGGCAGGCATATAAAAATATGAGGAAGAGGGAAAGCTTTGAGCACCTGCGAGAGAGAGAAAGAGAGCGAGAGACCATATAGCAGCATTCCTAGTCTTAATCCAATAGAACCGACCTGTCATCAGCGGTGTCTATCAGAGCATTATTAAAACTATGATTGAATTACCTAGCACGCACTAACTTACTTAATAAAGTTCAGTAAAAATAGGGTACCATATTCCCTAAATACTTGATAGACAAAAGACACATAATGGCCCGAGGACTGACTTGCAACTTCACCAGATTATTGTGGCAAATATTGATGTTCTATACGGTAAAGAACCATTGGTCTAATAACGACAAGAAGATTCATTTGGATTTGTTTATAGCTTGCAGACATACAAAAGACCAGGAAGAGAGGATGAACTGAGCTATGATTATATATTAATGATAAATGCTGATCCGTTTCTTACTCTGCAAGCTTAGCTCTAGTAGTAGTGTGGAAGCTATTTATCAACATGGGGTAGCAGTTCCACTCGGATAGGTCAGCTCTGTGATCAAATACTATCACCTAGCAGACACAAAAACACAGCTTAGACACGACTAAGCTAATTCCTTTCAACAAAAAACGAAGCGTAATCAGATAAACATAACAAATGCAGGGTTAGAAGATGTGAAAATAAGTACACTGCACAGCACAACAAGACTAAATAGACCGAGAAAGCTAAGAACAAACATGAAACCGATCATCCAACTCAGTGAAGGATTCTTAACATTCACCGCCCGTGCGAAACATCAGATCAGCCTGAGAGAGATGTTTGATTAACTGAGTGTTACTAAAGATTAAGATGGTTGCATAATCTCCTACCAGGTCGCTGGCTGCCGCTCAATCTCTTCTCCCGTTCGTAGGGGACCAACTGCTCTCTCATCTCCCGTTCGTCCCTCATGATGAAATCAGCGGCCAAAAGATCTACAAAGATGAGAGATGGAGGGCTCAGAGTAGGAGAAAGAGAGGATCAAAGAGATAAAGAGAGATTAAGGAGAGAGGAGGGTGGTGCCCTGGTGCTACACATCCGGCGATTGTAAAGATTACCAAGGCGCTGGGGTGAGATTGAACCGGCGGTGGCGGCTGGCACTGCTATTTCTAGGATTCACACGCCCCCGATCTTCTCATGATCCGCTTGACCTCCACGGCGCGCAGTTGTGTCAGGGGAGCACATCCACGCGGCCAGCTTCATTGCGCCTGACCTCTGCCGCTGCTAGATCAGCGGCGACGTCGCCGCCTGAGACTTTTAGGGCATGGCGTGGGGCAGATGTGGGGGCTGACAAGGTGCATGTGGAAGAGCTTGGTGCCGCCATGAGGAAGTGAGGGAGATGGGCGGGTTTCATCGGCTCTACCGAGGGAGATTAGATGAGGATGAAATAGGAACAGAAGGGATCGACGAGAAAATTGGAAACTGTAGCTAGCGGAAGCGACGGCGTAGTCTCCGGGTGGAGCGGGACAAGAGAGAGGGGCGCGCGGAAGGAAGGAAAATATGGTAAAGTGCGACGAAACAGACGACGTAGCAAGATCTGGCAGAAAACGGAACCACATCTTACTTTTTAGATAGTAGAGATATGACTATGTGCGGCTTGCAAAAGAAATGATGTATAAACGAGACGGAAATTCGGCTCATAGGTGCAAATACATCCATTACGAGAAAACATATTTCGAAATATCAGAAAAAGTTATTTTTTTGTATATATACATTTGAACATTTTATGTGGTTCACAAATTTTCGAAATGGAAAAACATTTAATGTGTCGTGTATAAAAAAGATAAAAAGTGTCACTGTGCGACATCTGACGATGGATGCGGGCACAACTAGTTGCAGAATATTTGCCTTTTGTAGTTTTATCGACTTGACGCGACTATTTGAGTTGATCAAAGACCTAGAGCTGCAAAACAAGCATACACCTGACCGTAGCTCCAAAGGGGATGCTTATTAGAGTTCAATACTGATGGCTCATGCCTTTGCTTTTGCCTCACTAGTGGCTAGGTTAGCCCCTTCATCCTTTTCACTACGATAGACCCACAACAAAGTCAACGATTTATTCACTCCTAAGACCAGAAATTGAAAGTTCAACTCGTTAAGTTCCGGTTAAAACGTCCAATTCCATCTGGCATAACACGTATAGTATGTTTCATAAACAACATGAATCGTAGTAAATAAAAATCAAGAGAAAGATGTTTTAAAAAGAGAGACGTCAAATAGAGGGGACAATATGCAATTAATGAAAAGGCTGGTCATGGACTCTTCCTCTTTGGAGGATATGTGAGGCTTGTCTCTGCTGCTTGGACTCGAATCAGTCACGGTGGAATCTTTGGAATTTTTATTTATTTTTATTAGATTACAGGATTGATTCCATGGGCCGGCTCGTCTCGCTTTGGGAGAGTCCATGGAGTCATGGAATGGACCCTCGCAACCACTTCCGGTCTCTGATGCAAATGCAGGCCCACTTAACAGTACACAGCACACACGTACCAAGGGCAAGTCTGTATCCTGACACGGTCACCTCAAAAAAAAACAAGGTTTGAATTCCTTTTGATATCCAAATACAATTCAATATGGTATTAAACTGTACGCTTTCTGTGGGTTAAATCAAAAGTTGTAATGGTGATGTTCTCAACAATATGATCCATCTTCACTGTATGAGCCCGTATATATAAAAAAGAACCGGTATATAAAAGATCAAATGCAGCTCCATTGTTAGGAAAGTAATCAGTCACATTTGCAATACATACAAGTTGCTATTCTATGGTGTTAGCAGAGATTGATTTGTTATACGCTTGTACTCTCTCCGTTTAAAAATATAAAACATTTTAATAGATAGTCTAATAAAGAGATTGTTTTATTATATGCAATCGATAGAATTCCTACATACTTTATAAGTTTATCGTTATTTCTTTAGCGAGAATAGTACATCGAATGGACTTTTCTTGAACCAAAAAGGAGGTTTAAAGGCTTAAGGCTCTTCTCCGGAAGCAAAAAGCGTGAATGATTTTTCTTGCTCATTATGTGACAAGTGGAAGCAACCTGTAAAGGTGATGAAGGATTGCAATCTTAGCAAAGCTAAAATGTGACTATTCTGTAGAGGGAGAGGATCCTATTATGTATGAAGTCATGCCCATCACGTTGGCAATTTTGGAGGTGCCCCGGGGCCTCATGAATGCTACATGAATTATAGCTGTAGAAATGCTAGTACATGAATTATTTGTTTTCGTGAGAGAACAAAATGCTGGTGAAGTGTTTGTTTCTGTCTACCTAATTGAGTAATTGTGGCTATAAATAAAAGGAGAATTGGGTGCATCGGAGCTATTCATCTTGTAGCTGGTTCAACAAGGAAAGGTGGGGGGGTTGTCCCCCCCCCCCCCCCCCCCCCCGCGCAATGGTTGGAGATCGCCTTTTTATAGTTTCAAAAGCATGCCAAAAAAAATATAAAAATTGTAAAAATAAAAGCCTTCAAACTGTAGTTATATTAAGTGATTTAGTTGTTACGAAAATTAAAAAATATGAATTTCGACATACTTTGGCAAAAAATGTTACGAAAACTTGAAATAGCTATAACTTTTGCGTACGATGTCGGAAAAAAGTACAACCTATCAAAATGTGCGGAATTTTTTTTTGAGTTCGATTTCAACTGCCTTAAGCCATTTTGGATTCTTTTAGATTTTTAAAATAGAAAAGGAAAAAAAGTTATTTAAAAAATTAATATTTTTACCAATTTTTTTATGCATATTTGGATTCCTCACATTTTTCTAATAATGGATATATTATTTATCGAATTTCGATTTATAGATTTAAAGATATAATTTATGCCATATTAAATGAATAAATGGCAAAAAGGAATAAAATGGTATTTTAATTAGTTTTTTACTTTCATTGGATTAAAATATTATTATTACTTATTTATTGAGAACTGCTTGGAGAGTAAAAATGACCTAATAATGAGAACTGCTTGGAGAGTAAAAATGACCTAATAATGTAACTTGGTCTGTGGCTTCCTTACATGTTGATGTGACTTTATGAATATATCGTTATTTCTTTAGCGAGAATAGTACATCGTATGGACTTTTTTCTTGAACCAAAAAGGAGGTTGAAAGGCTTAAAGCTCTTCTCTGGAAGCAAAAAGTGTGAATAATTTTTCTTGCTCATTATGTGACAAGTGGATGCAACCTGTAAAGGTGACGAAGGATTGCAATCTTAGCAAAGCTAAAATGTGACTATTCTGTAGAGGGAGAGGATCCTATTATGTATGAAGTCATGCCCATCACGTTGGCAATTTTGGAGGTGCCCCGGGGCCTCATGAATGCTACATGAATTATAGCAGTACACTTGTGGAAAACAGGGTTGTAGTCCCGGTTTTGGGCCCGGGAGTGCGAAAACGGGACAAGAGCCCCCCCCTCCCCCCTCTAGTCCCGGCTCGCAACGGCCCGCGACTGATAACAGCCACGTGGCTGTTTCAGCGTCGCGGAGGCGGAAACCCTCTAGTGCCGGGCTGTAACACCACCCGGGACTAAAAGGTTTCCTGCCGCGGCAGAGAAACACCACATTTCTCTGTCGTGGCAGAGATTGTGTATTTCCTTTTTTTTTCATTTCGTTCCTTTTTCGTTTTGTGTTTCACTATAATTCAAACATATATTTCAGTATACATATTATACGCTACTACATACACACTACACGTCGATGTATTTATATAATTAATTAATCCCTTGCAAGCATACATATAATCAATCATATCAAAAGGAAGAAATGTTTTGAAATTACATGGTCATTGATGAATATATATATATCATATCAGCTACATGAAGATGACTAAGGAAAATCGAGTTTCACGTCATCCGTATAATGCTCTCCATGTACATCAAGGACTTCCTTCATCATAAATCCCGCCAGCTCCTCTTGAATTGCTCTTATGCGCTGGTCTGGCTCTAGTTTTTCCCGCAAATCATAAATATAATGTGAGTCAACTTTCCGCTCACTGGTCAACTCGCGGATGTACTCGCAGACGTAGTATCAACATAAATGAGTTCCCGGTGGCTGCTGTAAACTCTTCACCATTTTATAAGTTAACTCCTCTTTGAATGGACCTAGTATTTTCTGTCTGAACCGTGTCCAATACCTGCTCGGCAAAAAAAATGAACAAAGGAGTTATTAGTTACTTGATATCAGGAAATGAATGAAAGAGGACGATATAATGCGATAATGATTGAAATTACTTATGGAGCATTGTTTTCATGTCGCTCCACTGCTCTTGGTCCCAACTTAATGAGTCGTGGACTTCAACTAGGGAGTTGTCAACTTGAATGTTTAGCAAGATCCAGTGGAATCTGCGGACATTTACATAAGCATACATGCATAGCTCATCCAGTAAGCAAAAATAAAATGTATACAAGATATAAACACTCACTTGAAATTGTAAGGAAATAGTATTTCCTTAACAAAATTATGTTCGGTTAAGAACCTGCACAGGTCTTCTTCCACGTCTTTGGGGTGATTCTTTAACATATATTCATTAATGATATATGGGTCAATAAACCCAACATCGTATCTTCTAGCTCTTTTGCATCAAGCATCTTCATTCTGCGGAATATAATATCATCATACAAATGGATACATAGTTAGGATAATATATTAAATGCAATGAACGAGCTAAAGCTACAAACTTAATTATAGAAATAAATAACTTATAGACAGTAGCAACCAATAATAGATTTGTCGAGGGCGCGCTGGTTGTATAACTGAAACAGTTCGGTCATTTGAACCTGTATCGAGTATGGTTTGAAGTGATGCTCCTTTCTAACGTCCACCGGAAACCAATCTTTATGATGTTTTTTTTCTGCTTGCGACATGTACCATTCATGCAGATTTCGCATATGTGTGAATAGACGCGCGAGCTCCTCATTACTGACTAGAGGCTCCCCTTGGACATACTGTCGTACTATCTGACCCACTGGCGTATCTTCATAGCCTAAATATTGACCAAGAGATATATTTGCTTCGTTAGCAAGTGCTTTGGCCTGCGATACAGTGATTCCCATAAGTGCAGCATTATTACGGGCTCTAGGATCCATTATTTGCATGTCCATATCCATTTCAGCTCTGAAGGCCTTGTCGAGGTCTGAAATGACTTTGAGCGGGGCGACCGATTGATTCTTCTATGCTCCGAGCTGGGCAACTTGCTTCCCGCTTTTTGCAATTGTGATTTTTTCTTCTGTGCTTGCTTAATAATCTCCCGGTCATAGTCTGATTCCAGATTCATCGATATCTGGGATGGTTGCTCAAGAAAGGACTTAGCCCACTTTTTGGTTTTTTCGTTATATACCGGCTTTGGCTCAGGCTTTTTGGGTGCAAAATGCGCCTTAACTTGGGCAGCCACATCCGCGTTAGTTTCCTCATCGGTCTTGTCATAAGGTCTCTTTGGAAGAGCCGGCGGGATATCGACTATCTTCGGTGTTTGACCTTTCTTTGATGTGGGGCGCGGGAGACCGTCGAACTTCCGTTTCTTCGACGAGGTAGTAGTATTGCATGGAGATGGAGGCGGAGATCGAGTTGATGTACTCCTGCTGCGGCGATCGTCAGCGGGGCGGGGTGGACTTGGAGGTTGGCGATAATCAGGTTGGGGTGGACTTGGAGGTTGGCGATAATCGGGTTGGGGTGGACTTGGAGGTTGACGATATTCGATGCGGGGTGGATTTGGATTCCTTAGAGTCGGTGGCCTTGGCGTCGAGCCTGGAAACTTGATGTACTTCTTATTCCATAGAATGATGTTGCGCTTGACATCTCCTAGTTTCGTAAGGCCTTCAGGCGTACCGATTTAAATCTCTAGGTCCGCAAAATCCTTCACTATGTCATCCACCATGACACGAGCATAGCCTGGTGGATTCGGAAGTGAATGGTGGAGTGCTCCAGGTAGACAAGGTAAAGCAATGCCGATCGCCACCTTGAAGGACAGGTTGTTCATTGCCTGATGTAGCTCACATTGTGCCATCTCTCTGACATCATCCACGGGGTAGTGAGGAGCCGGTGCATCATCCAGCAGTGCTTGATCATCAGCACGGACCTCCGTGGAAGCCACGCTGCTTCTCCGTTGGCTAAGATCCAATGCAGGATCATCAGACCGCGGCGGCCTTTGGCTAATTTCATGCATGAGGTTCTTCAGATCAGCTAGGTCCTGCTCTACCCTGGATCTCCGGTCTGCCTCCCGGTCCTTCTTTCTCTGACGGCTTCTGTAACTGGCATCGTATTGAGGAAACCCTTTCTTCCACGAGACACCGGCGCCTTTGCCTCGTGTTCGTCCTCCCTTTTCAGGATTCCCTAGGGCGCGTGTCAGCTCGTCGTTCTCTCTCTCTCGGGACGGAACAATCCCAATTGAGCATCGTTCATTGCTTGAATAAGGTCTTGGGAGGGTTTTAGAATTTTATCATGAAATAATGTCTTCCCTGTTTCTGGGTCCAAGGATCCCGTGCATTACCACCGGCTTTGACCTCTCGGGCCATCCATCTGTACCAGGAGTGACGCCTCTAGCCCTCATATCCTTCTCCATAGTTTCCCACTTAGGGATGGCACTCTTGTAGCCACCTGTCCCCATTTTATGATGGTATTTCTTGTTGGCAGCATTTAACGTGTTCTTTGCCGACTTTGCCTTTGCTTTATAAGATTGCTTGTACTGTATAAAATCGGGCCACTGTTCTCTCAACTTCTCGTTTACTCCTTTGAAGTCTAGAGTTTTCTTTTTCGCGACATATTTCGCGTATAAACTTTTCTTGTGGTTCCGGTACAGTTCAGCCATCTTGCTCAATGCCCACTCCTTGACTTTCGCTCTATTTTCAAGCCTACCCGGCCTTGGGGTAATACCATCTACCTCAAATTCCTCATACTCTGGAGGTAGTATGAAATGCGCTATGAGCTTCTGCCAAAGGTCATCTTTGGCATCATCGGTGACATAGCTGTTGGATTCTTCATCGGCTTTCTTTGACTTATTCCATTCTTGGATGGTGATCGACTGGTTGTCCCTAACAAGCACCCCGCATTGATTTATTAACATTCTCCGGTGCTCCTCTGGAGCAATCGGTTCACCATCATCATCTATTTCTTCGATGGTGAACCTCTGATTACCATCCAACTTTTTGTTCGGCCCTTGTTTCGTTCGAGCTGTCGATTGCTTCGATCCGGTGGGCTAAAAGAAGAAGAGAGAGTGATTAATATATATCTAGATCACTTAATGAATAGAGGTAACACGAGACTTTATATATATATATGTACCTCGCCGGATCCTGTCGAGGGGCCATCATTATTGTTGTTATTTGTTTGCCCTTCGTCCATCTGGTCTTCCCCTTAGTACATTAGGTTTTCCTCTATTCCATCACCGGATGGATTCAGATATGAGGATATCTCTTCCTCGAGCAAAATATCTTCGGCGCCGGTAGTAATATTAAGAGGAATTTCACCTCTTATCATGCCCTGAAGAAAACCTTCACCGATGCGACCAGGATCTTCGGATGGATCCATGACTTAATTATCTATAAAAAAGAGAGTTAAACAGGTTAGAAATAACTAAAATAACCCTAATAAAACAATAATCCTAATATTATTTGTGGTAAAACAAAAAAATAACTAAAACAATATAATCCTAATAAATAAAACAAAAAATAACTAAAACAATAATCCTAATCCTAATTCTAATATTTTAATTAAAACAATAATCCTAATAACTAAAACAATATAATCATAGTTATAATAATCCTAATATTATTTGTGCTAAAACAATAATCATAATAACTAAAACAAAAAAATAACCCTAATAAAACAATAATCCTAATATTATTTGTGGTAAAACAAAAAATTAACTAAAACAATATAATCCTAATAAATAAAACAAAAAATAAATAAAACAATAATCCTAATCCTAATTCTAATATTTTAATTAAAACAATAATCCTAATACTAATCCTAATAACTAAAACAATAATTCTAATCCTAATAACTACTAAAACAATATAATCATAATACTAATCCTAATAACTAAAACAATAATTATAATCCTAATAATTATATCCTAACTAAAATAAAAACCACCTGCCTCGTCGACGATCGAAGCGCACGCAGCGGCGAATGACCTGACGGCAACAGACGTGATGGAAGCGGCCAGGGACTAGTGTGTATTTTTTCGCCGTTTTGCTGAAAGGCAACCTTTAGTCTCGGGTCCAGCCACGACCCGCGACTAATTGTTTTTTTTGTAAATTTTCTTTTTTTTAATTCAAAACTAATATAAAAACTTTGGAAAATCATATCTTTTATTATAATAATCCAAATAAAACAAATAATATGTATATTATTATCAGAAAAATATAAAGAATCTTAATATAACATCTATTTATCTGTTTGCATCATTTCTAAATTTTTTTTTAATTCAAATCAAATATAAAAACTTTGGAAAATCATATCTTTTATTATAATAATCCAAATAAAACAAATAATATGTCTATTATTATCAGAAAAATATAAAGAATCTTAATATAATATCCATTTATCTGTTTGCATCATTTATAAATTATTTCATGTGTAAATTTTCTTTTTTTAATTCAAATCAAATATAAAAACTTTGAAAAATCATATCTTTTATTATAATTATCCAAATAAAACAAATAATATGTCTATTATTATCAGAAAAATATAAAGAATATTAATATAATATCCATTTATCTGTTTGCTTCATTTATAAATTATTTCATTTGTAAATTTTCATTTTTTAATTCAAATCAAATATAAAAACTTTGGAAAATCATATCTTTTATTATAATAATCCAAATAAAACAAATAATATGTCTATTATTATCAGAAAAATATAAAGAATCTTAATATAATATCCATTTATCTGTTTGCATCATTTATAAATTATTTCATTTGTAAATTTTCATTTTTTAATTCAAATCAAATATAAAAACTTTGGAAAATCATATATTTTATTATAATAATCCAAATAAAACAAATAATATGTCTATTATTATTAGAAAAATTTAAAGAATCTTAATATAATATCCATTTATCTGTTTGCATCATTTATAAATTATTTCATTTGTAAAATTTCTTTTTTTAATTCAAATCAAATATAAAAACTTTGGAAAATCATATCTTTTATTATAATAATCCAAATAAAACAAATAATAAGGGCTGAGGATCCCCAGAGTGGCAGGTGACAATGACGATGATGATGATGATGATGATGATGACGAAGAAGACCCTGAAACTGCGTACTATAGGACTAGGCATGATTATGACTAAAGGGGGCGGCTTTAGTCCTGAGTGTTAGCTAGTCCCGGTTTGTCCCGGTTTTTAATATTAATAAATGTCTTGAGTGTTACCTAATAAAGAGAGGGTTCATCTTTAGTCCCGGTTGGAAAAATCAACCGCGACTGAAGGGATTGCGGCAGACTGGGCTAGGCAACACTAATAATAGGGGTGAGTATCGACATTATGTCGTGCGGCTTGTACCTTGTTTCGGATGGTGTCACCAACCGGGACTAAAGATGAACCTTTAGTCCCGGTTGGAGACACCAACCGGGACTAAACATGAGTCAGCACTAATAATAGAGGTGAGTGTCGATATTATGTCGTGAGTGTCGACATTATGTCGAGCTGCTTGTACTATAAATATGCATCCTTGTGAGTCCAGTCCTCCAGCCAGTTTGAGGCATCTCCAAGATGGTTTTCGAGAGCAGGGACACCACTACGGCCAGTTTCAGGGAGATGCCGACGGAGCCCAGTCCTTCGGCATCTCCGAGAAACTGGTCATAGAGACACTCCCTAATATGTGAAATTAGCTAGCTCCCAAGCGTATTGATCTAGTTAGAGAAGTTACAAGCTGCAAGATGGTTTTCGAGAGCAGGGACACCACTACGGCCAGTTTCAGGGAGATGCCGACGGAGCCCAGTCCTCCGGCATCTCTGAGAACTGGTCATAGAGGCACTCCCTAATATGTGACCTCACGCGTTTAGAGATCAGATCTTAATGGTAAGTATGAATCGGGACTAAAGGCCCTCCTTTAGTCCCAGTCCAGTCACAAAACGGGACTAACACACTCAAGATTGTTTGCAGACAACACTATAAAAATGGACACATGCATGGAGCATCTTCACTCATAAAATGTTACAATTATTACATATTATTTCTTCGCGTGTGTTCCTTTCTGATCCCTTCGTATCCATGGAGCATCTTCATTCATTAACATGATGCTTGGGTCATCCTTCACCGCGAAGGGCGGAATTTCATGAAACTTATCACAATCTTCTGACATGTCTGTCTTGTCCTCCACTCCCACGATGTTTCTTTTTCCTGAAATAACTATGTGGCGCTTTGGCTCATCGTTTGATGTATTATTTTTCTTATTTTTTCTTTTTCTAGGTTTGGTAGACATGTCCTTCACATAGAAAACCTGAGCCACATCATTGGCTAGGGCGAATGGTTCGTCTAAGTACCCAAGATTGTTGAGATCCAACAATGTCATTCCGTATTTCTTGTCTACCTCAACCCCTCCTCCTGTCAGCTTGACCCATTTGCACCGAAACAAGGGGACCTTAAAAGTAGGTCCATAGTCAAGTTCCCATATCTCCTCTATGTAACCATAATATGTGGTCTTTGACCCATTGTTGTATGTTGCATCAAAGCGGACACCACTGTTTTGGTTGGTGCTCTTTTTATCTTGGGCTATCGTGTAAAATGTATACCCATTTATCTCATACCCTTGGAAAGTCGATATAGTCGAATATGGTGACCTAGACAACAAGTATAGCTGATCTCCAAGAGTGTTGTTTTTGATGAGATGTTGCAACCAACCGCCGAAACTCTTCATGTGTTCATCTCTAATCCAAGAGTCATGCTTTCCAGGGTTGTTGGAGCGTAAGATTTTCTTGTGTTCCTCGATATATGGGGCTGCCAAGATAGAATTATGTAGAACGGTGTAATGTGCTTCGGTGTAAGAATGCCCGTCCCTATATATTATTGATTTCCTTCCTAGAGTACCCTTTCCACTCAGTCTCCCCTCATACCGCGATTGAGGAAGACCAATCGGCTTAAGGTCAGGAACAAAGTCAACACAAAATTCAGTGACCTCCTCTGTTCCATAGCCCTTGGAGATGCTTCCTTCTGGCCTAGCACGGTTACGAACATATTTCTTTAAGATTCCCATGAACCTCTCAAAGGGAAATATATTGTGTAGAAATACAGGACCGAGAATGGAAATCTCTTCGACTAGGTGAACCAGCAGGTGTGTCATAATATTGAAGAAGGATGGTGGGAACACCAACTCAAAACTGACAAGACATTGGACCACATCATTCTCAGAATCGTGGTAGATCTTCAGGATTGATTATCTTCTGAGAGATTGCATTGAGAAATGCACATAGCTTCACAATGGGTACTCGAACATTATCTGGTAGAAGCCCCCTCAATGCAATCGAAAGCATTTGCGTCATAATCATGTGGCACTCATGAGACTTTAGGTTTTGGAACTTTTTTCTGCCATATTTATTATTCCCTTTATATTCGACGAGAAGCCAGACGGGACCTTAATACTGCTTAGGCATTCAAAAAATATTTCCTTCTCTTGTTTGGTAAGAGCGTAGCTGGCATGACCTTGAAACCATTCTGGATGCAGGCCATCTAGGTCTTTCATACGTTGATGGTCCTTTCGTGCTTCCGGTGTATCTTTTGTCTTTCCATACACGCCCAAGAAGCCTAGCAGGTTCACGCAAAGATTCTTCGTCACATGCATCACATCGATTGCAGAGCGGACCTCTAAGAATTTCCAATATGGTAGCTCCCAAAATATAGATTTCTTCTTCCACATGTGACATGATTATACCCTACGGGTACGTAACTTTAGCATACCTGGTCCAGCCCAAGGAAGGCCCACAGCAGATATACGCTGGCCCATGAAGATTTTTGGGTGGCCAAGGCCCATGACGCCTTCGGATCCTTGGAGAGCAAGACTAGCGTAGGTAAGAAATTCAAATGGGTAAAACCCTATAACTTGTAACCGACTAGGACTATGCCCGGGACCTGCCTAAGTCTATATGCGCCACGATCATCCAGGAGCAGCAAACGCCTAACCCGCCGCCCAACACGAACCCCAACCCGCAGGACAGAAACGGCGAAAACGGCGAATGAGAAGCCAGCCCCCACCCGACGGGAAAACAATGGCCACGCTATCCAACTTAGCAAAGAAGGATGGGTCAAGGCACGCCGCGTCAGAAAGCAGCGACATAGTCCTACCTGCAGACGCCTCACGTGAGCTACTGATGGCATACCACTACCTCCTCATCGAGGAGCACAAGAAGCAAGTCAAGATGCAGGAGACGCTCGACAAACGCAAGCAAGCAGCCTCTGAGTCCAGCGCGCGACGAGCTGCGCTCTCCTCCATGGCACCCGGCTCTAGCACAAACGGAAATCAGGGAAACAAACACCGCTCTCGGGTGGAGAACATGGATCCCAGGGAACGCCGTGATGTGACCCGAACTCTCCACACATCGTTCATGAATATGGATGCCGACGGCAACATCATCCCGAAGACACCGCAAGCTGCGATCATGGCAGCCACTGTGTATCTCGCGGCCCACCCTCCTCCGGAGGGGGACCCGAAAAGAGCCATGCATAAATCCGCACTCACCGGACTCGGACTCGTCGGAGCTGCGCTCCACGAATATGCTCCTGCGGAGCCAAAGAAGAAAGCTCCGGCCAGGCGCGACCGGAGCCCCACCCCTTCATCCGAAGAGGAAGAGGAGCACGACCTTCCTCAAAGGAAGAAGAGCTCGCATCGCCATAAACGCGACTACGACGCCAGGGACGCGCTTACACAGCGCAAAATCGACAAAGCACGAGCCAAACGTGCATGCTCGTCTGAATCCGAGATGGACGAAGACGAAGGAGAACTCTACGGAGCTCGATGCTTCAGCAGATCTGTTCGGCGAACGCAGATGCCACGCAATTTCAAGCTTCCTTCGGATACTTCGAAGTTCAATGGCACGCAAGATCCAAAATCTTGGCTCAGCGACCATTTGTCATCCGTCAAGATGCACAGCGGTAACAAAGAAACCGCCATGCAATGCCTTCAGCTGCAGCTAACAGGCGCGGCGCGGGTTTGGCTCAGCAGCCTATCATCAGGATCCATCCGAAGTTGGGAGGAGCTAGCTTACAGCTTCATCCGAAATTTCAAAGGCACTAGCAAGAGGCCCGCCTCAATCGAAGAGTTGCGAGCCTGCACTCAGAGAACGGGCGAATCTATTCGCTCGTACATACTACGCTGGTCTACCACCAAGAACTCCGTAGCACATATCTCCGAGGAGAGGGCCATCGACGCCTTCAGAGATGGCGTGAAACGCCAAGATTTCAAGGAGGAACTTGGGCGCGTCAAGCCCAAGACACTCGACCACCTCATGGAAATTGCCAACAGTTGGGCGGACGGCGAAGATTGCATTCAACGAGCGCCAATGGACCCTCAGCATTCAACAAACTTTCGGGTCCATGCACCATCCACTTCTACATCGACAAACAAGATGGCAAAAAGAAAGCCAGCCACATGCTCAAGGACTGCCGCGAGTTCCAGAAACTCAGCGAAAGCATGGTGCAGATGAGGCAACAGGCCCCAATCCCTGCGTTCGGAAAAGCACCTGCGCCAGGTGAAGTAGCACACGGAGCTCCTCCACCGCCGCCTATTGGAGGCCCAAACCAACCAGTCGCACCAGCGCAGAACAACGCCGGGGTCGGGTACCCCCCACCGAAAGGAGCACTAAATATGATCCAGAAGGGACGCCCCACGAATAGGGTGCAGAAGAAAATCACCCGACAAATCAACTTGGCCGTGGCAACTCCGCCTGCAATCCCTGAGTACCTCAGCGGATCGGAGTCCTGCATCACATTCACTCGCGCGGATCACCCTTGCCAGATCCTCGCCAGTCATGCTGCCTGACAGTGGAGGCGCAGATCGGAGGCTTCGAGATGAGTCGCGTCTTCATGGACGGCGGCAGCGGCATCAACCTAATGTTCGCAAGCACTCTAGCAGCAATGCGGATCCCACAATGCAGCCTGGAACAGTCAGACATAACATTCCACGACATCGTTCCAGGGAAGGGCATATTCCCCCTGGGCAAAATAGGGCTCGACGTCATCTTCGGGAAGCCGGACAACTTTCGGCAGGAGCGCCTTGAATTCGAAGTGGTGGACTTGCCGTCGCAATACCACGCCATCCTAGGGCGCGTAGCATTCGCAAGGTTCCTGGCCGTCCCACACTACGCATACCTTCTACTCAAGATGCCAGGACCAAGGGGCGTCATCACAGTCCACGGGAGCTTCACCCGATTGGACCAATGCGACAGGGATTACAACAAAATCTCCCAGTCTTTCGGCATGCAAGACGAGCTTGTAAGGCTCCGCGAGACAACGAACAATGGGGTACCCCTAGTCACAAGGCAGAACGCACCTGACATGTCCTTCGACTCCACCGTCAACACCAAGAAAGTACAGGTCCATCCGACGGACGCCTCCAAGACGGCCTTGATCGCCAACGACCTCATCATCAAGATAGGAAGACGCCGCGTCAATTCCTTCGTGGCGCTGAAATTACTGGTGTCCTACGGACATGCCAGAGTTCCTGTGGAATTCGCCGAGCACGCACTCAATGTCTTTCCGGACACCAAGCCGCCAAGCGGTCCATCCAAGACCTGCCGAGCCACGAGCCGAAGCTATCGGCAAGGAAATCAATAGATTGCTCGCTGCAGACTTTATCAGGGAAATCAAGGAAAGCGAGTGGCTTGCAAACACAGTGATGGTCCCAAAGAAGGACACGGACATCCTGCGGATGTGCGTGGACTTCACGTCACTAAACAAGCACTGCCCAAAAGACCACTTCCCTCTCCCTCGGATCGACCAGATCATCGATTCGACTGCAGGCTGCGAGAAACTCTCCTTCCTCGACGCCTACTCAGGCTATAACCAGATTCGACTCAAGGTCGAAGACCAGGAGAAAACAGCGTTTATCACACCGTTCGGAGTATTCTGTTACAACACAATGCCCTTCGGGCTAAAGAACGCGGGTGCCACGTACCAGCGATGCATGCAGGCCTGCCTCAAGGACCAGATCGGTCGCAACGTCCAAGTCTATGTCGACGACATAGTAATAAAAACCAAGGAGGCAAGGACACTTATCGATGATCTCCGCGAGACAATCGACAACCTTGATCGCTACAGGATCAAGCTCAATCCCGAAAAGTGCGCCTTCGGCGTCCCATCGGGCCAGCTGCTCGGATACTTCATCTCTCAACGAGGGATCGAGGCGAACCCGAAGAAAATCAGAGCCATCATGACAATGGAGAAGCCGAAAAACCTCAAGGGCTTGCAGCGGCGAAGTAAGGCGCTAAGGTGTTTATCAGCCGCATGGGCGAGAAGGCCCTACCATTCTACCAGCTGCTGCGCAAGGCAGATAAGTTCGAGTGGACACCAGAAGCCAACGATGCATTCGAAAGCCTCAAGTGGCTCCTCTCCACCTCGCCCGTTTTGGTTACGCCAAAGGAGCGCGAGCCCCTGTTGCTGTACATAGCAGCCACACACCAGGTGGTCAGCACCGTACTCGTGGTCGAACGACCCGAAGAAGGCAAGACCCACGGGGTCCAGCGCCCAATTTACTACCTCGGCGAGGTACTGACACCAACAAAGCAGAGGTACCCTCACTACCAGAAGCTAGCCTACGACGTGTTCATGACGGCTCGACGGCTGAGCCATTACTTCCAGGAGCACCAAGTGATGGTCGTCAACGAGGCACCCCTGAACAGCATCCTGAATAATCCAGAGGCCACAGGACGGGTGGCCCTGTGGGGCATCGAACTATCACCCTTGGACATCGCTTCACGAAGCGACACGCAATCAAATCTCAAGTCCTTCCGGACTTCCTGGTACATTGGATGGAGCTACAGCTGCCAGACACCCCAGACATGTCGCAGTCATGGACAATGCACTTCGACGGCTCCAAGCATGAAGCCGGAGCAGGGGCAGGAGTCATATTGACCTCCCCGCAAGGCGACAAGATGAAGTACGTTCTTCGGATGAAATTCAAAGCCTCCAACAACGAGGCCGAATACGAAGCCCTCATCCATGGCATGAGGATGGCAAAGATATGCGGCGCAATGCGCCTGGTCATCTACGGTGACTCCAACCTCGTCGTCCAGCAGACGATGAATGAGTGTGACGCACACGCCGAAAACATGATCGCGTACCGCGCGCTCTACAACGCACTCGAAGGAGAATTCGACGGCTGCGAACTTCGGCACGTTGGAAGAGAAAGCAACGAAGAAGCCGATAGACTCGCCAACATCGGCTCCACTTGCGCAAAGGTGCCACCAGGTGTGTTCCTCGAACAAATCTGCGTGCCATCCATCAAGCGGAAATTCCCCAAGGGATCATCCGAAGAAGCAGAACACTCGGGAGCTACGCTACCCGAAGGACACGAAGGACCCGAAAAACTGGACACAGAGGTAGCCATGGTCAACCTAATGCAGGTCATGGCAGTCGATGAAACTTGGACGCGACCATACCTCCAGTTCTTGATAAACGGAGAATCGCCGACAAATTATCAGATGCCCGGCGCATATCTCGCCGGTCAAAAGCCTTCACCATCATCAATGGCGAGCTGTACAAGCGCAGCATCACGGGTGTACTACAACGGTGCGTCACCATCGACGACGGCAAGGCCATACTCCAAGACATCCATGAAGGCATCTGCGGCCACCACGCAAGCAGCCGCTCCCTTGTCGCAAAAGCTCTACGAGCAGGATTCTACTGGCCAACGGCCATGAGCGACGCAAAGGATATCGTCCGAAGATGCAACGGATGCCAACGGTTCGCCGACAAACCGCACGCACCTGGGTCCGAGATCAGACCCATACCCATAGCTTGGCCTTTTGCTCAATGGGGCCTCGACATGATCCGCAAACTGCCAAAATCCTCGAAAGGGGGACACGTCTTCCTCCTGGTTGCAGTCGATAAATTCACCAAGTGGATCGAGGCCATGCCGGTCACCAACCAGAAAGGCAAAACTGCCGTCAAGTTCTTCGAGTCCATTGTTTACAGGTTCGGCGTACCGCACAGCATCATCACCGACAACGGATCGAACTTCATCTCCGAAGAATTCGTGACTTCGCAAGGCCTTGGGATCAACATCACGTACGCCTCAGTGGCGCACCCGCAAACGAATGGGCAAGTGGAAAAGGCCAACGGCCTAATCGGCGCCGGCATCAAGAAGCGCCTCATGAGCTCACTCGAACAAAAAGCTGGAAACTGGATGAAAGAGCTACCATCCGTCCTGTGGAGCTTACGGACCACGCCAAATAGCTCCACCGGCTACACACCGTTCTTAATGGTACACGGCGCCGGGTGCTACCACCAAGCACGCCACCAGCCCCACGGTCGCCGCCACAAAGCCGAATCCACGATTGCACTCGAAGATGCTGTCGACACACTCGACGAAGCACGGGATATAGCGGCAGCTCGAATAGCGGTGTACCAGCAGAGTCTCCGCAACTACCACAGCCGCCGGCTGCGCCCAAGGTCCTTCGTCGAAGGAGACCTCGTCTTGCGACTCAAGCAAAAGCGACCGAATAAATTCGAGTCACCATGGGAAGGACCCTACGTCATCACCGAAGTCATCCTAGGTGGCGCCTATCGCCTCAAGCACGTGGAGTCTCGAGTCGCATACTCCAACCCATGGAACATCGCGCACCTGCGACGATTCTATCCCTAGCTACCTACCCCTTTACTTTCAATAAGGCTTTCAGCCAAGGCTATTCAGCCGAACAATGTACCTCCTTCATTACGATATAAATAAAGCTAAGTGTCTCGCCCCAAAACTTCAGTTCACTATTTTGCAACTTTACTACATGCTACAAACGCACTCGGGGGCTCCCCCCCACCTCACGATTTCATCGACTGAGGATCAAATGTGTACACCTGAGTAGCTGACAACGTCAGGCAAACGAAAAGGACACGTACTCAATCAAAAGCACTGCGTGCTCACAACAAACAAACTTTTACAACAAAGGGCACAACACGCCCAGCCGAAATATACAAATTTTACATCTATCTCTTTTTACAGGTACTACCTACGTTGAAGAATAACTTGGGCACGCTGCTCAAACAAATCTACGACCTGTTCGGCATACTACCTTACAGCTGCGTAATGCGGACGCATTTCCCACTCATCGTCATCAGGGCGAAGAGGTGGCCCAGCGGCCACAGCAGCCAAATCCACGTCAGGCCGGTGCAGCCTCACAAGAGACAATGCAGCCTTCACTCCTGCGATGAGCTGTTGCCGCACCAACTCCTTGACATTGCTCACGTTCCGAAACTTCGACAGAAGACCCGCAAGGGTCGTCGGTACGGCATCCAAAGGAAACATGACGTGCATCACCGAGGAAAGTGATGTCTGCACTTGGCAGAGCACCCGCGAAACTTGATAAACATGATCCTGCACCGTCGCCAGAACCATGGCGCGATCGCGATCCATCCAGAAGAAGCCGCCGGCCTCCATGTCCTGTTGAGTTAAGCAATTGACCCGAACAGCGACACGCTCTTTTTCTTCCCTCGGAGCAAGATTCGCACCTGCGACAATCGCACAGAACAAGAATAAGGCCAGCAGGCTCATCCGAAGAACTGAGCTACAACTCGAACCAAAGAACAACTTACATTGCAGCTGCTCGGACAGCCGAACCAGCTCCATCATCAAGTACTCCTCTCTGGCTGCACCACGATCCGCCTTGGACTTCCAAACGCTTAAGACGATCACAGAATCCGAAAGCAACTCCCTCTCCAGACTACGCACACGATCCCGAAGAAAAGTAAGTTGTGAGGAATCATCCAAAGATGGTCGCAACGGCATTGCGGATGGGGTGTCAACAGGGTCAGCACCCGAAGGGACCTAGAACAGCAGAAAAAGAAAGGGACAAACACATTTCAGACAATGACAGAGCACAACTCAGAAGAATTCATTAAACATATAAGGCCATTACGTGGCACAAGGATGGTGTTCTTCAGGATTTTTACAACAAAAGTAGACTACAAACTACCCTACGTCTACAAAACGCCTAAGATACGGCACCCTGAGTCGCCTCGAGCCGATCGCCTAGCTTGGCCCCGCCGCATGAGGCATACTCAGATAGCAAATCAATGAGCTTGGGCCCATATCGCTTGCACCGAGCAGAGTAGGCAGCAAAGGCTACCTCGGATCCATCCGTAGCCGTCGGCATCCGAGAGGTGATCTGGGGCAGATCCAGCTCCTCTCCAGCCGCCAAGGCCATCGCCAGCCCGACGGACGCGCCTTACGCTTGCGCTTATGCCGCAGCGCGCTTCGCCGACAGAGCCTCCGCCAGAGCATCCACATCATCAAGGGCTGTGCCCTTCGGGACAAGCTCCTTGTAGAAGCGACCAAGGACCTCTTTCGCCTTGGCAAGGGAGCTGAAGACGGTGCTACAGCGGTCTTCGACCGCCACAGTGGCATCATCTAGAGCACTTCCGTGCTCTAGAGCACCGCGGTCGAACTCAATGCCTGCGGCATCTGAGACAAAAAATAAGAAGGAACGCATGAAGAAAATCAGCACAGAAGAAGACCCAAAGAAAAAAACAAGCACAAATACAACACTTACCCGAAATAGCCTTGGCAGCAGCCATGAGCTTCGCCGCCACCTCTCTCTTCACAAGAATAAAGGGCCAGCTGCTCCTCACGGTCCGCGGCCTCCTGCTGCAGACGCTCTTTCGCTTCGGCTGCCTTGGTCAGCTCTAGCTCAAGGCGTTCCTTCGCACCAACGGCAGCCTCGGCCTTCTGCTCCGATTGACCAAGGCTCTTCTTGAGAGCGTCGACCTCACGGAGCGAAGTGTTATGCTCCTCTGCATTCAAGACAAGAAAGAGTTAAAGAATAGGACCAGGATAAATAAGAGAGGCATTAAAGGGCAGATAGATACCTTGAAGCTGCCGAAGGTTCGCCTCCAGCGCCAAGCGCTCCTGCACCAGCCGCTTGGCCTCCTGCACAAAAGGCTGAGGAAAAAGAAACAGCAGTAAGAAAAGGACTTGGGGGCTACGCCCAACGCAAAGGAGTAAAAGCAAAATCCGCACACGAAGACACTCGGGGGCTTCCCCCGTGACATGAAGCAGAAAAACTTACATGCTCTGATGGCGACCCTGACGGACCGCCCGCGAAATTCTGAGGCGCAACCACCTGCACCTCCTGCAACGGAGGATCCGGAGCCGCGCCACCCGAAGTCGCCACCGTCTGAGGCGGAGGAGACGCAATTTTCGACTCCCCCATCATCTCCCGCGCACCATCACCGGAGGAATCATGGGAGGAGTGCCTGCATACGAAGCAATCAGCACAAGTGCAAAATCAAGAAAACAAAAGGGACAACGATATAACAAGAAACTTACGAGCCCAACGAGCTCAGGTCGAAGACAGGAGGAGTCCTTCGGGCTCTCTTCTCCTCTTTCTTCTCTTCCTTCTTCTCCTTCTTTTTCTCTTCCTTCTTCCACTTCGCTGGCAGGTGCGGTGCAACAGCCCGCACAGGAATGGCAGGAATAGAAGAAGACGAACCTCCATGACCGTCACTATGACGCTCAAGGCCCAGAGGGTTCCTGGGAGTCGGAGGAGTCGAGGCATCCGAAGACTCGCTGGAGCTCCGTGATCGTTTGCGCGTATGGTCCTCACTCGACCACAAGATCCTCCGCTGGAGATCAAGCGCTGACGGCAGCTCGGACACGACTCAACCACTTCATTGTCCGGCATTCGATACTTTTCGGCAATGGCGGTACCATGCCGGCACTTTGAAGCTCGCAAAATCAGAAGGAACTTTGTTAGCAAACAAAGGAAGTAAATACACACCGACAAAAGCACTACGCACAAATCTACACCATGCGACGCCAACGTCGAAGAAAATGGAGGAGTTAGCGATTTCCCTGGGATTTCTTCTCCGGCCTTGAACTTCAGCAGCGCGCGAAGGGCCCTGTCAAGATCCCCCTCAGAGATTTTCTCAGCCGAAACCCTCGTCGGATCACGACGCCCAGAATAAAGAAACATCGGGTGCCCCCTCGCTTGGAGAGGCTGCACCCGACGCTCAAGAAAAGTCTGGATGATGTCCACGCCGTTCACCTCCTTGTCCGGAATCAACTGGAGATCCTCCACGCGACGGTAAAGGGCCTCTACTTCCGCCACCTCACCGTCCAAGATTTGGTTTTTCCAAGACCTTTTCTTCTCAATCATTTGGGAGGGGTCAAAGGGAACAAGCCCAAAATCTTGCCCGGGCACTACGGAGTCGCGGATATAAAACCATCGCCTCCGCCAGTACTGGACAGATTCGGACATAGAAAAAGAAAAGAAGAGAAGATTAGGACTCAGGGAGATGATGCAACCCCCAATGGGATACACACCATCCGAACCAGACTGCCTCTTCACGGAATAGAGCTTCCGGAAGAGGCCAAAGTGCGGCTCAATGCCAAGCCAACACTCGCAAAAAGTGATAAAACAAGCAATGTGGAGAAGAGAATTGGGAGACATATGATGAAGCTGAATCCCATAGAAGAAGAGCAGTCCACGGAGGAAGTTGTGGACCGGAAAAGAAAACCCACGAATAACGAAGGCGAGAAAAATAACTCGATACCCAGATGGGGGACGGGGGATTACCTCGTTGCCGGGGAGCCTGACGGCCTCCCTATCTTGTGGGATCAGACCCCGCTCGCGAAGCTTGCGGAGATCGCTCTCCCGCGTCTCTGATCGCCGCCAGCCACCATCGGTGACGCGAGTAGCGGCGGTGCCCTTCTCTCCTCCGGCGGCGCTGGTCCCAACCGCAGATGAAGACTTCTTTGGTTTCCCCATTGCGCTACGGCGGCGCCGGCGGTGAAAACGCAGAAAGAGCGACGGAAATGTGGAAGGAAATCCCAGCGCGAAGCAAGGATCGCTATAGCACAAGGAGGCAGTGAACAGATGAACTGGTGCGGTGAAAACAAACCACGGTTTCCCCCAATGATTATAACAGCGAAGACGACGCACGACAGCCGTCCATCCAGAAGACCTAACGCCAACGGCAGATCTGACCGTACACGTGTCAACATCACAACGAACCGTCGTTACCACGCCATCCACTACGCGCGGAAATCGAGGAGACGCCGTAATTATCTCCACGCCACGCGTGACCGGTCAATTCAAAGTTAGCAAGTGGGACCCACGTTCGTCCAGTCAAGTCATCTCTGGCGTAGCAGACGCTTGAGGTCATCGAACGTCAGCACTGATGTCATCAAAAGCTATACTAGCACCAACTATAATTCTTCGGTTCCACAGATAAGAGTACTCACTCGAATCTTCGATTCGACTAAATACTCGGGGGCTACTCCTATCAGGAGCGCTGGCCACGCACCCGGAAGATGAATAACGACAAGGTATTTCTTCGAGTCCTACGTCGAGTCTACGACTCCACTACGGACTCGGGGGCTACTCCCATAGGGAGGATGGATTTAAGCATCCGAAATTTTTTGAGTCCTACGGACTTAACAACTGAACAATGCTTAAAGTCTCTGCTCGAGTCTATGACTCAAACAGACACTCGGGGGCTACTCACATAGGGAGCGCTGGTCGCGCACCCTATGAATTCTTCGACTGTGAACTTTCGGATCAGCATGCAAAAACTTTTTGGCATCTTTGCCCCAACAAAAGCCGAGTGAGCGACAAATCTCCTTGGCCACCCGAAACACCTCCGCGGTGACAAATGTTCGGATGCTGCGTCCGCGACGCAAAGATAAGACCTGCAGATATCATCTGACGGTCTGGCAACGTACATGACTGCGCTCTGCTAGTACAAATCCATGTCAACAGGCGTGATGAAAAATCCCGACGGACGCATTGGGTACATTAATTAAAATCACTGGAATTTCACTCCTGTAAGTCCTTCGCGGCCTGAGTCGAATTACGCCAGCATATGTTCCAGGTCCGAGTTGAGGGACTCGAACTTGAAGAAGATCGTGTTGTTTCGTCCTAAGATGCTTAATCGACCTGATCCGTCGGGTGAGTCAGGCACACGCATCAACAATCTCTACACATATATACTATTAATACATAGTTGCACCCAAAAGATGAAAGAGTCCTCAGCCGAATCTACGATTCGACTGATCACTCGGGGGCTACTGACATGATTATACCCTACGGGTACGTAACTTTAGCATACCTGGTCCAGCCCAAGAAAGTCCCACAGCAGATATACGCCGGCCCATGAAGATTTTCGGGTGGCCAAGGCCCATGACGCCTTCGGATCCTTGGAGAGCAAGACTAGCGTAGATAAGAAATTCAAAGGGGTAAAACCCTAGAACTTGTAACCGACTAGGACTATGCCCGGGACCTGCCTAAGTCTATATAAAGGCCAGGAGGGCACGCCCTAGATCTCTCGACTCATACTTTCGCACACGCACCTCCACGCCAGATCGAATCTGTGCACCCTGTAACCTTCGGTTTCGCCGTAATCAAGAGCAGACAAGCAGGAGTAGGGTTTCCCTCCGGGGGCCTGAACCTGAGTAAATCTCGTGTCCCCTGGTTGCTTGTCTGTTAACCGTTCCACGATCTCCAGCATCCCCGTCTTCTCCAAAACCCCAAGTCCATAACAATGGGCATTGACGAGTCGAAACCTCGTCAACATGGGTGTGTGTCCTTCAGCGCCCTTCGAAACAGATTTTCCTCCAGGACCCTTTCCAAAGGTTACCAGTTGATCCAAATCTTTGACCATATCAAATATATCAGCACCAGTACGCTCCTTAGGCTTCGTCTGGTGACATGCCAGACCGTTGAAATGCTTGCCTTTCTTTCTTAAGGGATGCTTGGCCAAAAGAAATCGACGATGATCATTGTATACATTCTTCTTACAATGTTCCAAATATATACTTTCAGTCTTATCTAAACAGTGTGTGCATGCATTGTATCCCTTGTTTGACTGTTCTGAAAGGTTACTAAGAGCAGCCCAATCATTGATTGTTACGAAAAGCAATGCTCGAAGGTTAAATTCTTCCTGCTTGTGCTCATCCCACACGCGTATCCCGGGTTCGTGCCACAACTGTAAAAGTTCTTCCACTAATGGCCTTAGGTACACATCAATGTCGTTGCCGGGTTGCTTCGGACCTCGGATCAACACTGGCATCATAATGAACTTCCGCTTCATGCACAACCAAGGAGGAAGGTTATAGATGCATAGAGTCACGGGCAGGTGCTGTGACCGGAGCTCTGCTCCTCAAAGGGATTCATGCCATCTGTACTTAGACCAAACCTTAAACTCTTTGCGTCATCTGCAAAGTCCGGATACTTTCTATCGATTTTTCTCCATTGCGACCCATCAGCGGGGTGTCTCAACATCCCGTCTGACTTACGTTCCTCTTTATGCCATTGCAACAACTTGACGTGCTCTTTGTTTCTGAATAAGCGTTTCAACAGTGGTATTATAGGAGCATACCACATCACCTTCGTAGGAACCCTCTTCCGGAGGGGCTCGCCCTCAACGTCACCAGGGTCATCTCGTCTAATCTTATACCGAAGTGAAGTGCATACCGGGCATGCATCCAAATTCTCATACTCCTCACCGCGGTAGAGGATTCAGTCATTAGGGCATGCATGTATCTTCTGAACCTCTAAATCTAGAGGGCAGACAACCTTCTTTGCTTCGTACGTACTGGAGGACAATACGTTATCTTTTGGAAGCATATTCTTCATTATTTTCAGCAACTTTTCAAATGAGGAGTCAGGTATAGCACACTCAGCCTTCCATCGCAGCAATTCCAGCAGGCCCAAATTTTTTCGCAATTTTCGCAATTTGGGTATAATAACTTTTTGTGATCCTCTAACATGTGGTTGAACTTCTCCCTATCCTTTTCAATTTCACAATCTCTTCGTGCATCGGCAATGGTCTGACCAAGATCATCAGCGGGTTCATCATGTGTCTCTTCTTCATCCTCCCCTTCAGCATCCCCCATGGAAGTATCTCCGTACTCAGGGAAACCATGATAGTTGTCATCCTACTCCTCTTCTTCATTGTCTTTCATTATAACCCCTCTCTCTCCGTGCTTGGTCCAACAATTATAACTGGACATGAAGCCGGACTTCAACATGTGGCTGTGAAGGGTTTTTGAGTCAGAGTAATCCTTCTGATTCCTACATCCATTACATGGACAGAATACAAAACCATTGCACTTGTTTGCATTAGCAAACACGGATGAATTCATGCACGCCATTAATAAACTCGCCAGAGCGTCGGTCAGTACTGTACATCCATTCCCGGACCATCTGCATTATAGTAAAAGTATATCAAAAATCATTACACAACATGATAAAACTATTACAAGTTATATTGAGAGCTTCTAGAGCATTAATTTTGAATTTTGAAAAATTTACATGCACCAATTTGTGAATTGCAGAAAACAATTAACATGATAAATGTGGAGTTTTTTATTATTGTTCTATCAGTGAAAACCTCATTCCATTCTAAGCTCTAAAACTCTAAAATTACACATTTTAATTTTCAGTAACTACGTGCCTAATCAAAATTTGTTACACACACACACATATATATATATATATATATATATCAAAATCCTTCTAGCTACTTCTAGAGCATGCATGCATTTGATCCATATCTCTATACTTCTAGAACATTATAGAGCTAAAGTAGCAATAAGAGATGAAAGAATGAAGTTCTAACCTTTTAAAACTTTGGATTTAGGTGTTGCAAACTAAATCTTAAGAAAAAAATGGCATGAACTCTCTTGCTTCTTTGAGAAAAATAGCCACCATATGCTTTAGGGCAGCAGGACAGGAGGCAGATTATATAGTCGTGGACAACTAGTCCCGTGATACGACCTGTGACTAATAGTCCACGAAAGGACCAGTGACCTGCTCCAGGTTATTAGTCCCGGCCAGACATGACCGGACTAATGACCTGGTCCGGCCCGGGACTAGTCACTACGGCCGTTTCTAGCCGTTAGAGGCCTCACGGCCCGGGACTAGTGCTCTCACTAGTCGCGGGCTGTGCCAGGCCGAGACTGCTGGGCTTGTTCTGATCGAACCGAAGATGGTTTTTCCAATAGTGGTAGAAATGCTAATACATGAATTATTTGTTTTCGAGAGAGAAACAAAATGCTGGTGAGGTGTT
Organism: Avena insularis; assembly: GCA_023614405.1. Taxonomy (NCBI): domain Eukaryota; kingdom Viridiplantae; phylum Streptophyta; class Magnoliopsida; order Poales; family Poaceae; genus Avena; species Avena insularis. Next base: position 2,024,252 of record CM042691.1, read on the forward strand.
TGTTTCTGTCTACCTAATTGAGTAATTGTGGCTATCAATAAAGAAGAATTGGGTGCATCGGAGCTATTGATCTTGTAGCTGGTTCAGCAAGGAAAGGTCGGTCAGATGTCCAAAAGGGAAAGAAAGGGGAAATGTCGGTCTGCTCAGCAGCTCCTTCCTTGGTTTTGCATTTCCTTCTCCTAGTACACACCACAACAACTTTTGTTGTCTTCATCCATGCCTAACTATTGTACACGTCACGACAACAATGTGTCTTCATCTATAGTACGTAACAGTCGTGTGGGACTGTGGAGTTGCTCTAGGCTGCGGGTTTTTTGTGCTTGCAGTATGTCCACACGTGTGTTTTTTACTAGTCCACGGGTTATTAATTGTAGAGGTAACTCAGGAAAAGTATATATATTGTTGATCATGTAAATCAAGAATGGGTCATAACGGTAAGCATCATTACCATCATCCCCTTTGTTCGAGAGATACACACGAGCGAAAGGTTACCTGCCTCCCCCCCCCCTCCCCTCCCATCGACGTCGACGCCAATCTGCCTCGCCTCGTGTGGCCTTAGGGCCATGGATACACGATGGATCCCGATACTTATGGGTGGGAGGGATCCATTTTCTATGTTCTTTTCGGTCTATTTAGAGGTTATATCCTACTCACAAAGGTGTACCGGCGAAGATCCTCTCGTCTAGTCCCTGCTCGGATGGTGCGTTTAGCATCGTCGAGAGGGAGGGGGCATTTAAAGGTGTGTCTCCGGTAGATCTCGATGGATTTGATCGATGTTCCTACTGATTTGTGTTTCTCTTCATCGGAGACAATTGATGCTCTCATGCAATGGTCCTTTCGGGCCTTACCACGACGACTAACAGGTTTTATTATAACAAGGTTAGTTTGACTCCGGTGCGGCAAGAGCGAGAACGATGGTGGGTTTTCGACTTGCTGAAGTGATTGTAGTTGTCGCTATGTGTACCGTGATTGATGAGTATGAATAGATTGTTATTTTTTTGAAAAGATAATAATAATGGGCCAGTAGCCAAATGTTGGTAGCAAGGGCTCTTCATCCCACCGACACCGACACTTTTCCTTTCACTGATCTAGCTTGTGCCCATTGTAAACAGTAGTAAAAAACAGGCAAATGAAAAGAAAAATGGTGCACCTGTCCCTAACCGTTGACCCGTCGCGTCCCCCGGTGGTGCGTCGGTGCTAAGTAACCAACCAACCACACCATTTTTTTCCAATACAAAGCCGTCCATTTCCGCGTGTTCCCAGCCCTCCTCAGATCCAAATCGCGCGCCAGAACTAGAACCAGAAACAGAGAGATCTGGCGGCCATGGCCTCGGCTGCACCTCCCCTCCTCCCCACCTCCGTCCCCGCCGCCGCTCCCGCGACCGTCCTCCCGGCCGCCCCCGACGCCATCGGCTCCGCTGACCCGGCCGCCACGCGCGCCTTCCTGGGCCGCGTCTACGACTCCACCAAGCGCTCCCTCTCGGGGGCCCGCCCCTGGCCGGAGCTCCTGGACCGCGCCGCGCTCAACCGCCCGGAGTCCCTCTCCGAGGCCACCTCCCGCCTCCGCAAGAACCTCGCCTACTTCCGCGTCAACTACGCCGCCCTCGTCGCCCTCTCCCTCGCCGTCGCCCTCCTCGCCCACCCCTTCTCCCTCGCCGCCCTCCTCGCGCTCCTCGCCGCCTGGTGCTTCCTCTACCTCCTCCGCCCCGCCGACGCGGCCCCGCTCAACGCCTTCGGGCGCACCTTCTCCGACAGGGAGACTCTGGGGGGGCTCATCGCCGCATCCGCCTTCATCGTCTTCCTCACCTCCGTCGGCGGCATCATCTTCTCCGCGCTCGCGCTCGGCGCCGCCGTCGTCTGCGCGCACGGGGCCTTCCGCGTGCCCGAGGACCTCTTCCTCGACGAGGTGCCCGACCAGGGGATCGGAGGAGGCGGCGCCACACTCAACCTGCTCTCCTTCATCAACAACGCCACCGGAGCACGCGTCTGAGTTCATTCACCACATCTTCAGGTCTCTCGCCTCTGATCTCCTCCTCAGAAAGAAGAGACAGGTCGACATTGGCTTGTTTCAGATCATATATGCAGGAGAGAAGAGAAGAAGATTTTGGAAGAGGATGAACTCCAGTTAAGTTTTTATAAAACAGATACACACACACATAAGAAAGGAACATTGTTGGATCTAGTAGTTTTGTTTCATTTTTGCGTTTGATGATATCGATGTATGTTGACGAGATTGAGCTTATTGATTGATATTCATATGATACCACCTGTCTCATTGTCGGTAGCACACAAAAACAAATTTAATTGCTGCCCCTCTCTTAAGCATGAAATGAAATATACTCCATGATAGATAATTGCATCAGTTCTTTTCAAGAGATCCATGGATGCCCGTTTCATAGATGATCTGCTGGATACTGGGTCAAGCTGTTGGATCAGGATGAATGATCTTGATCATAGTAGAGTATGCTCTTTTATGCTGAAAAATCTGTAAAGATGCGTCCTGATTAGAAAGGAGTGCCCTGTTTCAGTGCTGAACTTATCATTCTGTAATTGGGAACTAGATATCCTTTCTACAGAGGTCTCTGGTCCACTACTGCTGCTCCTCGGAAGACACTAGTGGTCATTGGCTTGTTTCAGATCAATACCATTACATGGCTTGCAACTGACCACAAGCAGGGGAAGAAATGAATTCCGAGTTATACAACAGATACTGTATACACATAAGGAAGGAACATTGTTGGATATAGTTTTGTTTCATTTTGCATTTCGTATTGTTGTATGATGACAAAGTTGAGATCTGATACGTGCCTCATTGCCGGTAGCACACGAAACAAAATAAATTGCTGTTCCTCCTTCCGGAGGGGGGGGGGGGGGGGGTCATATGATGTTGGATCTTGGTGAATGATTTTTATCATAGTAGAGTGTCCTCTTTTGTGCTAATGTCTATGAAGATGCATCCTGGTTAGAAAGGAAATGCCCTGTTTCATTGCTAAACTTGTCATTACATGATGTTAGAACTAGATATCCTTAAGTTTACCAATGGTTTTATTCAAAACTCCATAAGCACCAAAAAACAAGCGTGATCGACAAGTCACGCGGTCTCTCTTGCTTGCGGCTTACTACTGGCCAACCATTGTAGCAACAAAGAGTTGGCCTCTGGCACGGGCTTGTTTGGTTGCAGCGTTTCCCGGGGTGTCCGCGACTCTTCCTGGGGCGAGGAAACCACAGGTTTGAATTTCCCCGGGCGAGCCCGTGTAACCATTTGCTTGTCGTTGGGCCAAATTGACCCGGGCCTTTCCACGCCCTTCCCCGGAAGAACGATCCGCTGGTCCGGACATTGGGGAGGAAACCCTTGGGGTCCTCTCGTGACAGGCACCAACCTACGGTTCTTCTTCCACCGATGGCCGGACAACTAGTCCTTCTCCTCCCAAGGTCTCGAGCAGGCGGTCGTCCTTCTCCTCCCGAGATCTCTCCTCCCAAGATCTGCTCAACCGCAAATCTCCTGCCCCCTCCAGCGACGACGACAGTCGGCGGTCGCCATTGTCTCCTCCGTCGACGAAGGTGAGTCCCCTACTTCTTCTGATAAATAATATGCAAGTGAAAGCACTATATTGTCCTCGTGCATATAGTGTTCTCCTGCCATGGTTACAGTAAATTGTTTTCTAGGATCAGACCGCAGCATATTCATTCTTGCTAGGTACTGGAGCTGCGCGGTAATGCATCACCAGCTGTAGCTAATATAAATGTGGAGGTTGATGGCATAAAAATTGCTTGCACTGAACTGCATTGTGATTCAGTGCTAGCTAATGCTACAACTTCTATACTTGCTTGCACTGCTATTTTAAAGTGTGCAACAACAATCATTTCGTCCCTTCTTTCCATCTAGTTCCAAAAAGGTTTGGGTTTTAGAGTAAACCTGAACGTGCAACTATGAGAGTTCGTTTTAGATACACATGTATGGCGAGCAGGAACTATTTGGTGATAATTTTTCTTGCAGTTAATAATTCAGTTTTGTTGTTCATGCACTTGTTTGAATACACATTGAGCAATTGTAATGATACCGCCACACCTCTGTTGTTTCAGCATGCTGTGTCCAGTGCCTAGTTATGAACTGATTATACATTCATATGTTTTCTCTTCCATATTTACCTTTTTTGACACTTGTCTTTTTTTCAACACTTGTCTGTGAAGTCACTGCAACAAGTTTGCTTTAGCTGTCACTTTCCTGTAAAATTAAAGTTTATCCATAGCTCCATATTTGGATTGATGATTATTTTAACAGAGTCATATACTGACTATTTCTTTATTCTGAAGACATGAATGGTCCACCAGGGGAGGAGTAGAAGGAGACCATGGAAAGCTCATGAAGATGTTTCCAACAAGGTGATTGTAGAAATTCTAGCAGCTGCAAGGGTGAACGAGCACGAGTCATCACGCCCATGCAACCTTTTCTTGGATTTCATGTTAATAAACTATTTATATTTTGAACGGGAGTCATAGACCAAGCTATGTTGGCATCTGTCGTATGCATAAGCATGCAGACTTCTATACTAATCCAGTTCAATTTCTGCTATCCAGTTTGGTGAAATTTAGATATTAATTGACATGATTAAATTTTTGGTGCAAGTTGTGTTTCTTTTTGGAAGAAAAGCTACAAGATGTTTCGTAATATTATGGCATCTTGCTGGATTTTCTAGCTTTTCAACTACTTATGATTGTTTGGAATTGATATTTATTACAAATTTGTCAAAAGAAATCGATTATATGTGAGAAAGTAAAAAACAGAACTGTGTCGTAGCCCAGGATTATTCCCCTCCCAGGCCCTTTCCCCTAAGTGGGAGGGTATCCCGTGCGCAGGTTAAAATTCCCTGTGGGGAGCTGTTTTCCTGGGTTCTTGATGCCCTGCAACCAAATGAACCCTAATTCGGCTTCCTCTAGTAGGTCACTACGCGTGTACAAACCTCGTGCGCTACCACACAAACCAGAAGGTGTTGAATTGACTTTGGTGGCTGATCATATAGTGGGCACACAAGTGGATGTGGAAACCCCACTTGAAAACAGAACGAAAACAGACGAAAACATGCATTATTATTTTCGTTTCCTCCTGTGTCGTTAGAATTGGAAACGAAACGGAGAACTCTGAAAACCAATACGGGATAAAAAAATCATCAGAATCTTGTATCTTGTTCGTCGTTGAAGGTGTTATTAATTTAATGTTGGGCTATTTGGCCTTTTATCTAAAAAAATACACACACACTTTTGTGTGATCACACTTTGGGGAAATGGAATAAACATACCGTGACATCGCTGTAGTTCAAGCCAAACGACTGTGTACGTTCAACGTGAAATGGAATAAAGTGATAATTATGTCATTCCATGGCTCGAGATGGATGGGTTTGTTTAGATTTCTTTAAGGAAGGGTTGTCAAGTTGGATATAGATGATGACCGATGTGTATGTACCGAGCTGTATAGAAGCATTTTAAATTGTGAAGAGTTTGATAAAACGTTACACCCACCAAGTAGTATAACGGAACGGATCTAGGGATGATAACTGTACGCGTAGACCCACTCTATGGTCGAACCCATGCCGAAATTCGTATCTTTTTCCGGCCGGACGGCGCAAGTTTTCGGCCTGGATACGTCCAGTTTTTCACTCGCATACACAGGCCGAGTACCCAGGCGAACACAAAACGGCTATATATTTAAATCTTTATCGTTCCCGCCGGCGAGTGCTCGGCCACAAGGTGTTCGACAGGTACGCCCACAAGTTCGGCGACAGATTTTTATTACATAACAGGGGAAACAACTCTCAGTCGTCGATGGGGATGGGCTCCTCCGGGGTGGCCGACGCGGCGTTGTCGTCCATCTCGCCGGTGAAGGCTCCCGGGTTGGAGGAAGTCGAAGCAGAGCTCGGCGTGGGAGCGTTCAGCGCAGGCAAGTTCGGCGCAGAGGAGGAAGGGGAAGCCGTGATCATGCCTGCAGGATGGCCTGACGTTGCGCCATGTACCAGGCCTTGACCGGCGAGCTCATCTTCAACGTGTCCTCGCCGCCCATGAGGAACTTGAGGTCCGTGTTGCGCTTCTTGGCGGCGTAGTTGGCCTTCTTCTCGGCGAGGTTGGCCTTGATGAGGGCCACCTTTTCCCCTTGTGTCTCGATCAGCTTCTTCCGGCGCTTCTCGCTCTTCTTAGCCCTCTTCTTGGCTTGCGCCCTCGTGTCGGCGAGGCATTTCTCAATCGAAGCCTGGAGACGCTCGGCGGAAGGTCCGGCGGCCTTGAGCATCTTCGCCTTCTTCTGGCCGAGCTCAGGTCTTCCTTCGCTGGCAGCAGCAGCCGGGGCCTCGGGGTTGTAGACGTCGTCCTTGCTCTTGGAGAGACTCAGGCGAGTGTCCCGCCACTTCTCGCAATGCTCGATTTTCTCGAAGACATGATGGAACTTGAACTCCATCTTCATGTCCTCTCGAAACAGAGCAAGTGCACGACGCAGCTGCAAAATGAAAGTGTGTCAAGTTTGTCAAAATGGAAGAGAGTGCACGACAAAGCTAGTGTTCACGAGTATCTCTGAAAGAGCATTTGCTATCCCTAGTGATTTTGGTGTTTGATAACAACACACATATCGGACTAATGATTTGCTAAGTGTGTCGCAGGTACATTAAAAAGGTTTGCAAACATTCAGAACTGTTTCTGGCGCGTACCAAAAGCGGTAGTACCGCTTTTGCTACCGACTGCATGAAGCAAGTGACTAAATGTCAAAAAGTCTCTGCCGTGTCAGGTACTAAAAAGCGGTAGTACCGCATTTTAGTATTTAGCCGATGAAGCTTTTTACAGCTTGTCAAAAGCTTCACGCTCGGTACTAAAATGCACCGCCAGATGAGGCTTTTGAACGCAAAAAGTTATCGTCTGGCCGGTAGCAAAATGCGGTAGTACCGCATTTTACTACCTGGCGTGACAGAGACTTTATGCGTTGTAAAGCTTGTTGGCTGCGTAGCAAAACGCGTAGTACCGCATTTTACTACTGGCGTGATGTAGACTTTTGTACGTTGCAAAAAAGTTCATGCGGTAGCAAAATGCGGTAGTACCGCATTTCACTACCTGGCGTGACAGAGAGTTTTTGTACGTTGCAAAAAGCTTCTGTCTGCGCCGGTAGCAAAATACGGTAGTACCGCGTTTTACTACCTGGCGTGACAGAGAGTTTTTCGTATGGAAAAGTGCTGATCTCTCCAGGTCCGGTAGTACCGGTTGCCTCAAGCGGTACTACCGCTTTCCGGTAGCAACTACAGTAGTACCGCTGGGGGAAGGACTTGATGCAGTTTGAAAAAGGGTGGTCCAGTACCAGGTCCGGTAGTACCGGAGTTCTCCGGTAGTACCGCTTGAACTTCCGATACTTGCAGTAAATGCATCAACGGTCAGATTTTGTGGAGGGGTATAAATACCCCTCCACCTACCTTGGGACAAAGTGCTCAGCACATTAAAGTCATTGCCCACCATTGGAGTCCATTGGAGCCACTCAAATTCTCAAGATCTCCTCATCCAACCACCCAAAGTCCTTGATCTTTGGGGAATCGAAGGAGGAGGCCCCGATCTACTACTTCACCAAAAGAGATCTTCATTTCCCCCTCATTTCATTGAGGGCCCCTTTGCTCTAGTGTTTTGTTGGAAACCCTAGCTCTTGTTTTTGTTCTTACAAGCTTGTCTTTGATTGCTTTGACAGCTTGCTTGTATTTGGGAGCCTCCGATTAAGTTGTGGATGTGTGCCCCAAACTTGTAACGGTGCCGGCTTCCACCTTGAAGGTTGCCGATATAGTGGAAGGTGAATCGATCCCGTTGGGGTGAGATTCATCGGAGAACAAGGGAGGCCTCTCGTATGGTGGTTTGAAACCACCCCCTCTCCAAACGTAGACGTACTTCCCCTCAAAAGGAAGGAACTACGGGAAACAAATCCTTGTGTCTCCGCGTCCACTTTTCGGTTACCTCTATCCTTTACCGCACCTTACTTACTTGTTACTACTTTGTGTTGTGGTAGCTCTTGCATAATTGTCATATAGGTAAATTCACCATAGTTGCATTATCTAGAGAATTTACCTTATTGTCAAAACTTAATTTGAAAAAGAAGAAAATTTGAAGTAGCACCTATTCACCCCCCTCTAGGTGCCCATACGATCCTTTCAATTGGTATCAGAGCCTTGGCTCTTTATTCGGGCTTTACCGCCTAAGAGAATATGGGTAGCCAAGAAGGGGATGGTGGTAGTGAGTCGACTCCGGTGACCATGGAAGATCTCAGAAACTTGGAAACAAGATTGAGCTCTTCCTTGGTCAACAAAGTCAAGAAGATGCTTGAGCAACTTCTTAAAGACAAAGATGGCTCATCACCCCATCTCCTCAAGAGGAACTACCATCCGTTGTACCTAAAGGGAATACTCCGGTATCCCCCGAGGGTATGGTGGTAGGGGACAAACTAGACAATGCTAACTCCTCCACACGACTTGATGGGGGGAAGGGTGAGCACCGTGATTCTTGGTACTCTCCCGATCCTCCCATCCCACACCCTCATGTGTACAATAGAGGTGACCCACATAAGCTAGAAGAGTCTGCTACTTTTGCTCAATGGCAATCACTAATGAGAACTCATATGCGCAGCTCTTGAATTGAACTATGGAACATCATCGAGCATGGACTCTTTATTGGGGATCCAAACAACTTGACAAGAAGAGAGGTTGTCAATAGTCAACTCAATGCCACTGCTTTGCATATGATTCAACAAGGGTTGGGAACAAAGGATTACCCACACATTGAGCACTTTAGCATTGCCAAGGAAGCTTGGGATGCTCTCACTGTGTTGTTTGTTGGTAATGAGAGTATGAGGAGGAACAGATATGATGCTCTAAGCAATGAAGCCGAAGGTTTCTACATGAAAGAAGGTGAAGACCACGAAGACATGTATCGAAGGCTCAAGACCACCGCCACCGCTTTTAGAAATGTGGGTGCCTCACATGTGGATGATGCATGGATAAAAAGGAAATATGTGAGTGCACTCATGCCTTTTGAGCCCACCGACTTGAAGAGCTTACAGGGAAGACACAACTATCATCTCATGACCTCAAATGAAGTTATGCAAGAGATGGCCGCTTTCAAAGTCGCCGCCAAGAATGCCAAAGATGCCCGTGCTCGTGCTCTCGGTATGAGCAATGTGGTCAATGTTGCTTTGAAGGCCAAAGTTGTGGACCTTGAAGATGAAGATGATAGTGATGAAGGCCTCTCCTTGGACCATCCCGATGATGTCAAGATTGCTCATAGTCAATATATGGCTTTCTATGCAAAGAACTTTTGGAAGAACCCCGCCAAGGCCAAGATGGAAATGCAATGAAGAAGCAATCCAAATGGGAAAAGAGAGAATGCCACTAGGTTGAGAACTTGCTTCAATTGTGGTGACCGCTACCACTTTGTGGCAAGCTGCCCCTATGAGAAGAGAGAAGATAATGGTGGGAAGCTCGTGTTGAAGAAGACTCTCAAGGCACCCTACAAGAAACCTTTCATCAAAAAGAATCCCATCAACAAGAAATCGGGAGAAATTGTCTTAATCACTCATGAAGAATACTCCTCTGATAATGAAGATGATGAAGATGAGGAAGAAGAAGAAACCTCACATGGTATGGCTGCTCTAGCTACCACCTCTACTCCGACACTCTCACTCTTCGACTCTCCAAATGATAACTCTTCCTCCAAGAACGTCACTTGCCTTATGGCAAGAGGAACGGAGGAATTAATTGCCTTTGATGAGTTCATGACTAACCTAGAAGGTGATGGTAAACTACATTTTGGGAACATCTTAGATCAACTCTCCCACACTCAAGAGCTTCTAGATGTTAGATGTAAACTTGGGCATGAACATATGATTGAACTAGAGGCTTTAAGCAATGCTCTAGAAGAAGAACAAGAGACTAGGTTGTCCCTTGAGTCAAAACTTGAAGGGCTTGATGAGGCCAATGACATCATTGTTAACAAACTCATCAAAGAGCGTGATCATGCTATTGCTAAATACAAAAGAGCTAAAAAGGACAAGGTTGAGTTTGGTGTGGTTCATGAAAAACTTGCCGAGTACTTTAGCTTGCTTAACAAGGCCCACAAAGCCTTGGAGAGTGAACTCTTGTCTCTCACAAAGTCCCATGAAACGCTTCAAACTCAATTGGCCAATATTCCTTCACCTAGTAACTTCATTCCATCGAGTAGCACAACTATCCTTGAAGAGAATGCTAGGTTGAAGGGGGAGCTTGCGAAGGCTACATTTCCACAAGGCAACAAGTCTATTGATGATATTTTGAGCAAGCAAAGGCGTAGTGGTGATAAAGGGGGCATTGGTTTTGTCTCCAAAACAAAGAAGAAGAACAACAAGAAGAAGAAGGACAAGCCCGCACAAGAGACCAACAAGACCATTGTGGAAAGTAAGACCACAAATGGCAAAACTATGTCTCATGATGATTTTGCGGGAAGTGCTAACCCTCACTATGTTCTAATGTGTGATTACTATGGTGATGTGTATGCACAATATGTTGGTCCTTATGATGGTTATATTGCTTGGTCTATTTGGGTTCCCAAGACCCTTGTTGCTAACAAAAGAGGACCCATTGAAAAATGGGTACCTAAAAACTAGCTTGATCTTTTGTAGACTTATGCTTCCGGAGGGTCAAAATGGGTGATTGATAGTGGTTGCACAAGTCATATGACCGAAAGCTCGTCTATTGTCAAGTACTTGGTGTCAAATGAAGATCAAATCACCGTCACATATGCCGACAAGTCAAAATCTACGGTAATGGGTTTCGGCAAGGTAGTGGTGGCTCACGACATTACACTCGTGAACGTCATGCTTGTTGAAACTCTTGGACACAATTTACTTTCTGTCCGTGCTCTTGGAAAGATGGGCTTTGCCGTCTTTATTGATAATGATATTGTGGTCCTCATGTGGAGCAAGTCTCTCAAGGTCGCTTTCGTTGGGTACGTCGAAAATGACTTGTATGTGGTGGACTTTTCGGGGCAAGCCACTGCAGGTCCGATGTGCTTATACGGAAAGGCCGATGTGGGTTGGCTATGGCACCGCCGACTAGCCCATGTCAATATGTGAACTTTGCAAAGTCTCCATAAAGAGGGCCATATTGTTGGACTAAAAGAAAATGTTTCCTTTGCCAAAGATCGTGTTTGGTGGCATGTGTTCTAGGAAGATGCATGACGCCTCCTCATAAGCCCACGAACCAAATCAAGTCTAACAAGATCTTGGAACTCCTTCATGTGGACCTATTTGGTCCTCCATCTCATGCAAGTCTTGGTGGGAAGAAATATTGTTTGGTGATTGTTGACGACTTTTCAAGATACTCTTGGGTTTATTTCTTCAAGTTGAAGAGTGAAACTCAAAGGACTTTTATCGACTTCATCAACTTGGTTCAACGGCAACACAATGTTCCCGTGTTGATTATAAGAAGTGACAACACCGAAGTTCAAGAACTACACCTTGAATGATTTTCTTAGTGATGAGGGGATTAAACATCAATATTCCGCTGCATACACCCCTCAACAAAATGGTGTGGCCGAAAGGAAGAACCGGACTCTTATTGAGATGGCTAGGACCATGTTGGCGGAGTTTAAATCTCCATATAACTTCTGGGCAAGCCTCCACCGCTTTCCATGCTTCAAACCGGCTCTACCTCCGCAAGAAAATCAACAAGACTCCATATGAGATACTTACCGGTAACAAGCCCAACATATCTTATTTCCGGGTGTTCGGTGTAAGTGTTTCTATCTCATCAAAGGTGTTCGTTTGTCTAAGTTCGAGTCTAAAGCATTAGAGGGTATCTTTGTTGGCTATGGTCTCGAATCTCACACTTATAGAATCTATGACAAGCTCTCCGGAGCCGTCATAGAATCTTGTAGTGTGACCTTCGAAGAATATGATGGTCCCTAAGGGGGCGTGCTGATGCTTGTGATGCAGATGATGAAATGCCTCAGGATGCCATAGGAAGAATGGGTGTGGGTTATATCCACCCCGTTGAGGAACCCCTTATGGCGGATCGAGAAGAACTATGCTCCACTCGAGTGGAGCCCTCATCTTCACAACCTCAACATGCTCCATCTACCGAAGAGGACATTGACTCAAGCCAAAGACAAGATGTGGACCCTCAACATAGTGATCAATGTGTGAACTCTAGTCAAAGGGAGCTTGGTCCATTCGATGGGGTGTCAAGTGGTGCCAAGTCAATTTGCCAAGGAAGATCCATCCAAGCTGTTTTGAGACGTGCTCAAATTGAGGCTAGAAGAGCACTTGATCAAGACCAAGGTTAATCCTTGCCTCCCAGTGTAGAGGATGAATCCAATGATGATCAAGGTCAAGTTGATGGTCAAGACGAGGATCAAAATGATGAAGAGGGTCCTCCAAGAAACAATGAGGAGATCCACGCTCGTCGCGAAGCTAGAAAGGAAAGAATGCTGGAAATAAGAGACCACACCCTCCAAAATGTTGTTGGATATCTAAGGAAAGGAATTTCCACAAGAGCACAATTGAAGAGGTTCAGTGAACATCAAGCTCACATTTCCATGATTGAACCAAAGAAAGTGTGGGAAGCTCTTGAAGATTCGGATTGGTTAGAAGCTATGCACAAAGAGCTCAACAACTTTGAGAGAAACAAAGTGTGGAAGTTAGTTGAGAAGCCAAAGTATTGCCGCAATGTTATTGGAACAAAGTGGATATTCAAGAACAAGCAAGATGAGCATGGGATTATTGTAAGGAACAAGGCTAGATTGGTTGCACAAGGTTATTCCCAAATTGAAGGCATTGATTATGGAGAGACTTATGCACCCGTGGCTCGCCTTGAGTCCATCTGTATCCTTCTTGCTTATGCGGCACATCATAACTTTAAGTTGCAACAAATGGATGTAGAAAGTGCATTCCTTTATGGTCTTTTAAATGAACTGGTATATGTTAAGCAACCCCCGGGATTTGAGGACCCCAACTTCCCAAACCATGTCTACAAACTTGATAAGGCGCTCTATGGGCTCAAGCAAGCCCCACGCACGTGGTATGAGCACTTTAGAGAGTTATTGTTCGACCGTGGCTTTGAGGTTGGGAAAATCGATCCCACTCTTTTTACTAAGAGGGTTAATGGGGAGCTTTTTGTATGCCAAATCTATGTTGATGATATCATCTTTGGCTCATCTAACAAAGCTTTTAATGATGAATTCTCAAAGCTTATGACTAGTAGGTTCCGGATGTCCTTGATGGGGGAGTTGAAAGTATTCCTTGGCTTTGAGATCAAGCAAGTTAGAGGAGGAACATTCTTCAATCAAGCCAAGTATACTCAAGATATGCTCAAGAGATTCAAAATGCAAGATTTGAATGGAGCCCCAACTCCCATGGCAACAAAGACTCATCTAGAACAAAATCCAAATGGTAAAGATGTGGATCAAAAGGTATACCGGTCTATGATTGGTTCTTTGATTTACCTTTGTGCACCTAGACCCGATATTGTGTTGAGTGTAGGTGTGTGTGCAAGATATCAAGCGGCTCCTAAGGAAAGCCATTTAATGGCGGTCAAGAGAATCTTTCGATATTTAGTTCATACCCCATTTTATGGTCTTTGGTACCCTCAAGGCTCAACATTCGCTCTTTGTGGATACACGGACTTGGCGGAGACAAGGATGATAGAAAATCAACTTCCGGGCTTGCCAATTCCTTGGTAGGTCCTTGGTATGTTGGTCTTCTAAGAAGCAAAATTGTATATCTCTCTCCACCAAGCCGAGTATGTTGTCTTTGCTAGTGCTTGCACCCAATTGCTATGGATGAGGCAAACTTTAAAGGAATACGGTGTCCATTATGACAAAGTGCCTCTTCTATGTGACAATGAAAGTGCCATCAAGATTGCATACAACCCGGTGGATCACACAAGGACAAAGCATATTGAGATTCGACATCACTTTATTAGAGATCATGTTGCTATAGGTGATATTGATCTATCCTATGTATCAACCAAAGATCAACTTGCCGATATCTTCACGAAGCCACTTGATGAAGCAAGGTTTTGCTACTTGAGGAATGAACTAAATATCGTAGATTCTAGGAGTTTGACTTGATTATCTTGCACTCTCACCTAATACTCGACCCATGTTTGGTTTAGGTGTAGGCATGGACATAGGGGGAGTGCGGTCCTAATTGATTGGACTATCCCTCCCCCCATTATGCGCAAATTAAACAAAAATCATTCCTCTTAATATCATTTTGTGATATGTGAGCTCAATGATGAGTTTCGGTAATGGACCCAAGATACATCTTCGTGGTGCCAAGCCGAGTATACTCAAATATGGTGGCCTAGGCCACCGTCCCCTCTCAATCGAGAGGTTGAAGTGCTTACTCATGTTTGTCACCTAGTTGAATTGGTTCTTACTCATGTTTGTCATCCTCTAGTTGGTGTTGATTCTTTTGGTCATGCATTCAAGTTTGGCTCTCCATATGTTTTTAGTGTTTTTCCTTTGAGTGCATTGGCCCATATCCGCATGTCTCTCTAAACCCAGGCCACTCTTATCCAACAAAACCCATCTACTCTGCACAAGAACCTTCCTTTTTTTCTGTATCTTGGCTCTCTGTCCTGATGGTAACGGTACTACCGGATCTCATATGCGGTACTGCCGCCTAACGGTACTACCGGAAGTTACTGCGATTACCACTTCGGGTGTGTTTCTGTGTTCTGCCTAAAACTTCCCAGAGCGGTATTTACCGCCTGCATTTACGGTACTACGCTGCGGTACTACCGCCTGTGGACTGCAGCTGTCACAAGGCTGGTTATGACTGGAGACGGGGGAGAGGCACCCCTCAGTGCCTCATTCATCCCTTGTCTCCACTCCTCACCAACGCCACCACCAGAGCAAGACGACGCCGGAGGAAGCCCGTCCGTCCCTCCCTCTCCCGGATCCACACCGGATTCGGCCTCCCTGCGGGCTCCTCTCTCTTCCCCACCGTCATGGACACCGGTACCACCGCCCTCCTCATCTTCTTACTTGTTTTCTCCATTGAATCTAGGGTACCTTCGATTCTTGGTTAAAACTCGCATTCTTGAGGTTGTATCGTGTGCTATTTACCAGATCTATCACTTGGCCCGATGGGAATCGTGCTTTACAACAAATTTGTTGCCCATACTTGGATCTTAGTTCAGATCTCAGCATCAGAGTCGGGCCGGTAGTACCGGGAATCTTTTTCCGGTACTACCGCTTGGCGGTATTACTGCTTGTGCAGGTCCGGTACTACCGCCCCAGTACTGGCAGCAATTTTTTTTTAAAACACTCAACTCCATCCTCTGTTTGCCCCAGGTTCTTGTGCCCTTACCCCTATGCTCCCTGCTTTTTCACAGTGGGGGTTCCCAGGGATCGCGCAAGTGCTCCAAAGCTCACCATGAGATCGAGGACTATGAGTCAGAATCTGAGACTGAGTCTGAAGAGGAGGTCATGCCTCAACCTAGTGCCCGTCTGAAACTGCCAACAACTCGTGGTCGTGGGGGTAAGGGGGTCAAGCAGAGTGCTGGTCGTGGTAAAGCTCCTCCACCTCCTCCTCCCTCTGGTCCTTGCAAGAGTCAAAGTTCCGGGCCATCAGGGCCAAAGCTGTTGTGTGATATCTCTGAGACAGAATTTCATGCTCTGCGGGTGGTCAGTCCGTATGGGGCAGCTCGTGCTTATGCTCGAGAAAACAGCCTCTTCTTCACGGACTTTCAGGAGCGGGTGTTCCATGAGATTCTCATGAAACATGACAAAATTGTGGTTCCTCAAAAATGGATCGAGATGAATCATGTGATGAAGAATCTGAACTACTTTGGTGAGGCCCTTGACATTTGCACCAACATTGGCTTTCTTCTTATTATGGAGTTCAAATGCAACTATGATCCAATGCTCATTGCTCAGTTCTATGCAACCGTTCACTTTGCCAAGAATGATACTAGGACTCTCACTTGGATGACCGAGGGTGTTGTCAAGGAAGCAACGTTGGCTGAGTTTGGGGCTATCGTCGGGTACGAAGACCGTGGCAAGGATGTTCCCATTGGCTTTCGGTGACATGCCAATGACTACCCCATGAAGAAAGATAGGCTTGCCCCACTGTACGTCCGGGGGCGCGGAATCCCTGGTAAGATCAAAGGGCTCCTTCCTACTTATGACATCTTGCACCGCATCTTTCGCGAGACCATCGCCCCTCGTGCTGGGAATGTTGATGAGATTCATGCTTACATGGTGGATATTATGATGGCCACCTATCACCACCGTGACTCTGGCCTCCCTATGGATGTGATGGATGTTATCTGGAATGAGATGGTCTGCGCCACTTTTCAGCGGAGGGTGCCTCCTTTTGCTCCATACATCATGGCTCTCATCATTATCAAGTGCCCTAAAATTGCCCGTGACTTGCCTCATCTTCGTCTTGCCACTCACCGCCACAAGAATCTGCTGATCAAGACCCATCTCAAACCCCGCAATGCGGATGGTCAGATTGTTGATGAGGATGGGAACCCGGTTGAGGAGGACTCGGTGATGTCCGATGCACCAGGTGCTGCTTTTGTGGTCTCGTCGCCAGCCTTAGCCATCTTGGGCTAAGAGGTTTGAGGCCAAACTCAAGAAGATATTCTGCCTCAAGTGGACAATCGAACGCTGTCTGAGGCCCATGTCTATGCCAAGAAGGCCTGTGCTCGTCAGAAGGAAATGATGGAGGCTCAAGGCTTGACTGCTTCCAAGGGCTCCGAGAACAACATTACCCCAGAAGACCAATGGATCTCCAAGCACAAAGAATCGAAGATGATGCCACCTCCTCCTTCCGTGCCCCTCCACCTCATGGTGCATGGGACGACGTTGATGATGATGATGAGTGATCTCCGGGGCGTTAGTGTTGCTCTTGTCCCTTTTTGGCGTCTTGATGCCAAAGGGGGAGAAGTTGCACATTAGGTATGCGGGAGATTTGCGAGGGAAGTCACAAGCTCGTTTTTGCCTTTGATTTTATTCGCTTGTGAACTTTATTTGGTTGCCTCTTATTATGTGTGACTTACTGTGTGAACCTAACTATTTGTGCTATGTATGATAAGACTATGTGGTTATCATATGGATCCATCTTATGTGTAATATGGCTATTTGGTTGGATCCATCCTATGTGATGACATTCCTCATTTCTAATCAATATTGGTCATCACATGTTTTTAGCTAAGGTATGTCCTCTATGTGCGACTTCTACTCTCAGTTAGCTTGCTAGAATGTATGGGGCTTGTTTCTACATATCTAGAGGGAGCCCCATCTACATCTTGTCATCACTAGATTTCCTTGCAAAATGTGTGTTGTCATCAAACACCAAAAAGGGGGAGATTGAAAGAGCATTTGCTATCCCTAGTGATTTTGGTGTTTGATAACAACACACATATCGGACTAATGATTTGCTAAGTGTGTCGCAGGTACATTAAAAAGGTTTGCAAACATTCAGAAACTGTCTGCCTGGCGCGGTACCAAAAAGCGGTAGTATCGCTTTTTGCTACGACTGCATGTAAGCAAGTGACTAATCATCAAAAGTCTCGCCGTGCGTGTACTAAAAGCGTTAGTACCGCATTTTAGTACATAGCGCGACAGAAGCTTTTGTACAGCTTGTCAAAAGCTTCTGCCTGCTCCGGTACTAAAATGCGGTGCGGTAGTACCGCATTTTAGTATCGCCAGATGAGGCTTTTGAACGTTGCAAAAGCTCTGTCAAGGCTGGTAGCAAAATGCGATAGTACGCATTTTACTACCGGCGTGATGAGACTTTGTACGTTGCAAAAGCTGTCATGCCGAGCAAAACGCAGTAGTACCGCATTTTACTACTGGCGTGATGAGACTTTTTATGCGTTGCAAAAAGTTGTCTGGCCGGTAGCAAAATGCGGTACCGCATTTCACTACCGGGCGTGTGAGAGTTTTTATGCGTTGCAAAAAGTTACATGCGCCGGTAGCAAAATACGGTAGTACCGCGTTTTACTACCTGGCGTGACAGAGAGTTTTTGTATGGAAAAGTGTTGTTCTCTCCAGGTCCGGTAGTACCGGTTGCCTCAAGCGGTACTACCGCTTCCAGAGTAACTACAGATGTACCGGGGCAGGACTTGATGCGCTTTGAAAAAGGGTGGTCCGTACCAGTCCGTAGTACAGAGTTCTCCGGTAGTACCGCTTGAACTTCCGGTACTACCGCTGCAGTAAATGCATCAACGGTCAGATTTTGTGGAGGGGTATAAATACCCCTCCACCTACCTTGGGACAAAGTGCTCAGCACATTAAAGTCATTGCCCACCATTGGAGTCCATTGGAGCCACTCAAATTCTCAAGATCTCCTCATCCAACCACCCAAAGTCCTTGATCTTTGGGGAATCGAAGGAGGAGGCCCCGATCTACTACTTCACCAAAAGAGATCTTCATTTCCCCCTCATTTCATTGAGGGCCCCTTTGCTCTAGTGTTTTGTTGTAAACCCTAGCTCTTGTTTTTGTTCTTACAAGCTTGTCTTTGATTGCTTTGACAGCTTGCTTGTATTTGGGAGCCTCCGATTAAGTTGTGGATGTGTGCCCCAAACTTGTAACGATGCCGGCTTCCACCTTGAAGGTTACCGATATAGTGGAAGGTGAATCGATCCCGTTGGGGTGAGATTCATCGGAGAACAAGGGAGGCCTCTCGTGGCGTTGGTGGTTTGAAACCACCCCTCTCCAAACATAGACGTACTTCCCCTCAAAAGGAAGGAACTACGGGAAACAAATCCTTGTGTCTCCGTGTCCACTTTTCGGTTACCTCTATCCTTTACCGCACCTTACTTACTTGTTACTACTTTGTGTTGTGGTAGCTCTTGCATAATTGTCATATAGGTAAATTCACCATAGTTGCATTATCTAGAGAATTTACCTTATTGTCAAACCTTAATTTGAAAAAGAAGAAAATTTGAAGTAGCACCTATTCACCCCCCCTCTAGGTGCCCATACGATCCTTTCAACCTTGTTGTCCATGTTCTCTCCACTGGCTTGTGTGCGGTCGACCTCTTCCACACAGCTGTGCCACTTGCTACAGGCAGTTTGGATGATCGCCCAGTGATTGGTAATAGCCTTTTCCCCTCGCTCCATATGGATCTTGTGATACTTTGGGTCGCACATGCTTCGCTCGTCGAATGCTGCCTTCACGCGCCGCCAATAATTGTCTAAATTCTGGTTAGCACCGGTGATCGGATTCATGCTCCCCGTTTTCTATGCTTTGGCGAGGCAGGTGTCCTCGGCCACAGTCCACTTGATCCGAGCGTTCGCCGAAGTGCCCGGCCTCTTCTTCCCCTTCTTGCCTTTCGCCTCAGCCTCGGCGTCCTCCGGCTGCGTCTGCTCGGCCTGCGTCTCCTCGGCGTCGATGTCGGCGAGGTCCTACGACTCGATGTCGTGCTCGGCGTCGGCCCGGATCTGCTCTTCCGTGAAGAAGGAGGGGTGGTTTGTCGCCGAGCTTGTTGCGATCAGGTCCTCCATGTACGCCTCGGCCGTCATGCCGGCCGGAAGGGCGCCCGTCAATCCGCCGAACAGGTTGCGCGTGTCGGCCTCGCCGAAGGGCGCCGAGCTTCCGCCGAAAGGTAGCGGTCCGCAACGCAGAGCGGGGCTTGCGTACGCCGGAGAGCCGGAGTAGGGGAGGTTGATGTCGATGCTGAAGGCCGAAGGAGGGCGTGGCGCCAGGCAGGGGAAGATGACATTGGGGTTGAAGCCGCCGTCGAACTCGGGCGACGAGGAGTACCTCTGTCGAGCAGCCGCCTGGCTCTCCTGGAAGCTGGCTGGAGAGATCGGCGAGAATCCGGCGGGTGAGCCGACGCTCGCCTGGCTTCCCTAGTATGGTGGATACGGCGCGGACATCAACGCCAAACGCGTCACTGCGTCGCCGCTTTCGCTTTCACTGCCGCTTCGCCTTCGCCATCGCTTTCTCCTCCTCCGATTGTTATTGGAGCTCGCCTCTCCTTCCTCGTTCTTCCGCTTCGCCGACGAGATCTGCCTGGCGTGCTCCCTCTTCTCCCACTCGGCCGAGGACATGCCCTCCGGCTTCGTTGGCGACGCTCTCGGCTTCCTCGCCTTCTTCTCCGCCGGACCCTCGCCGAGGATCGATCTGGGTTGGACGAAGCTCTTTGGCGGCATGTCGGGCGGGGAGTTTGGCGGAGCGTCGGGGGTGGGGGGAATGGGTAAGAAAGGCGGGAGGAGGGAAGAAAAGGACAGGAGCTCGGCGAAGTGGCGGGAGTGGTGCCTTCTCTCACCGACAGACCTGGCCCACGCCCGTTTTTGCTGAGTCCGGCGTCCCTAGGGCGTACCCGGGATCCTGGGTACGGCCTGGGTAGGCCGGACCAAAACACGCCGAAATCCGAACGAAAACAGGTCCCTGGGTACGCGACTGGGCCGATTTTCGATGTCCGGACCGAAATTCGGCATCCGGATCGACGTCCTGGGTAGAGTGGAGATGCTCTAAGCCTTAGAGAATCTCCACTCGTTGGCCGAACCCAGGCCGAAAATTGGTCCTTTTTGGCCGGACAGAACTAGTTTTCATCCTGGGTACGCCGATTTTCCCACTCGTGTACCCAGGCCGTGTTCCCAAGTTCGGCTAAAATTCATCAAAGATGGGCGAATTTCATTAAGTTGGGCGAATATAGGCGGATTACATCAAATTTTAAATAAACTACTACATAATAAACTTAAAAAAGCCGCCGCCATAGCCTACGCCGGTGAACTCGCCGCCGTCATCCTCATTGCCGTCGCCATCGCCGTATCGTCATCGCTCGGCGGCTTGTTCTGGCGGGAGCTCCCCTGGCCAGGATCGCCGCACCTCCAGGGCTAGAAGGACGGGCCTTCGTCGTCGAGAACATAGAGCGGGGCGCCCTGGTAGGCGAGCTCCCGCCCAGACAAAGCCCGACGCCGGGCGGCTCGCCTCGGCTCGCCGCTACAGGCCGAGGCTTCGCCGCTTCCGCCTCGATCCTTCTGGACCACTCCACGATGTCCGGCGAGGAGGGCGCCACCGCGAGGCGGCGCGTGGCGCTTCGCGGCGCACGGAGCGATCGCTTCCAGCTTATCTTCAGCGCGACGTCTTCAGCCGGCATCGAACCTTCTACCTTGGGGCGACGTAGGTGGCCGGTTGGCGATGTCGTCGTGCGCGGCTCGCGGATGACGATGCCGCGCGAGCGCGTCCGCGACGGCGAGCGCGCGGGCGACTCCGCCTCGCGCTTGACTGTCATCGGCGCGTGTAGTGGCGCCGAGCCGGAGGAGTGTGACGCCGACACGGAGGAGGACGAGCTCATGCTCGCCATCCTCCTCGGCATCCAGTTCGACGGAGGACGCCGCCCCGTCCTGGCCGCCGGCGCCGGCGTGCGCGGGAAGCCAAGCCACGACGTGTTCCCGCGGTTGATGTGCTCGACCACCGCCTCGAGGGTTCGGCCTGGCGCGCTCCACCAACGTCGGCGGCCAACCGAGTTGTTGCGCTTCGGCGGCGACTCATTCGGCGGACCCTCATGGTGGGCGAGATCCTGCTGGCGTCGCTCGGCGAAGAACTGCTCCCAGTGGAGCAGGTTGTCGGCGCTCTCGGCTTCGGCGGGGTCGGCCATGCTGTTGATGTACTCCTGCACATCATACGGCAGCTCGTCCGGCGTCGGCACCGGCGGGACAGGGATGTCGTCGGCGCTCCGTTTCCAGCGGGGCGACATCCACATGTCCGGCGGCGCCATATAGCCGGCGTCGTGCAGGAGGCGTGCCTCACAGGCCTGCAGGGTGCCGCGGCCGAAGCCGTTCGCCGCAGCTCCGTCGCTGGGGTACCGTGAGGCCATAGCTGGGAAGGGAAAGGCGGAGGAGGGTTCGCCGGAGTTTGTGGGTGGGGGAGCTGTGAGAGAGTGTGGAGATCTCCGGCGAGGGGTACAACTTATAAAGGCCGAGGTGGGCGGCGAGGGCGGGAGAGGTGTAACGGCGAGGGCGGGAAAAGGGGAAACGACGGGAAGTTAGTGCCCGCCGGTCCGCCGCGGGAGCCGAGGCGGCGATGGTGGCGCCGTAAATCGGCGACGCGTGGCCGACGGCAATTGCAAGTATTGCGGTATCGCCATGGTTTCGAGGATGACGACGACTCGCTTCACATCGACTTCGGGTCCACGCGCCGCTTCGTTTTTTTCGCCGATTTCGCTGAGTCCGGCGTCCCCATGGCGTACCCGAAAACCTGGGTTCGGCCTGGGTAGTCCGGACCAAAATGGCCCAAATCCGACCGAAAACAGGTCCTTGGGTACGCGATGGGCCAGTTTTCGGCGTCCAGACCAAAATTCGGCGTCCGGATCGACGTACTGGATAGGGTAGGCGAGTGGAGATGCTCTAGAGCAAGTACAATAAGCTTATATAAGCAGGCTATAAGACTTTAAATAATATATTTGAGATGAGGTGGAGAAGAGAGAAGAGAAGATAAAATACTAGTGAGCTCTTATGCAAGAGCCCGCTATAGCACGTGCTTCTAGGCACTTTGTGTGAGTGTAAGGTGGGCCTTAGCTAAATAAAATAGTACTTACTTATAACTAACTATTAGTATATGTGTTTCTTATTAGACTGACTATAGATGATATGGCAGTGACTTATAGTCAACCGCGGGCTTTACTATTGAACTTGGTCTTGGATCCGGCTCCGAACCCGGCGGCGGGTGGCATCCCATGCGACGCGGATGCTGCTGAGCCAACATATCGATGGGAATTCCATTGCTACCCACACACACGAATGATGACGACGATATAAAGAATGACAATGTACGTGCCCATATGTTGCGACAGTTCTAGCATTCGATGTTCACCAGCAGCAGAGGTACAGGTACTACTTGAGTGGGACGACACGTGCCGCTCGTGCCTCGTGTCCTTGGTGGGCCCGGGAGACCCAACACCTGGACCTTGTCCCTGTCTCGAGGCAGAAGCACACGGGATTCCCGCGAGGTCGCTCGGCTGACCGAGTCCAACAGGACCGGCCCCACATCACAGAGGGAGACCCGTTGCTCGCCTCGAAACAAAACGGAACTAGCCGTTGCGACTCGCGATCCCCAATCCATTTCGCTCACCGTTAGCCTCCTTCTTTCTGGTCATCAAATCGGTCAACATGCCGCCGCCGCCGCTCGCCGGAGCTGCTCGGCGCGGTTCACTCCTCCTCCTCCTCATCCTTCATTGCTGCTGCTGCTGCACATTCCTCTCGACGCGCGCGGCCGGCGACGGCGTCATCATAAGCCAGGCGGACTACCAGGGCCTGCAGGCGATCAAGCACGACCTCGCCGACCCCTACGGCTTCCTCCGCTCCTGGAACGGCACAGGCGTCGGGGCGTGCTCCGGCAGCTGGACCGGCATCAAGTGCGTCAACGGCAGCGTCGTCGCCATCACGCTCCCCTGGCGCGGCCTGGGCGGCCGGCTCTCCGACCGCGTCGGCCAGCTCGTCGCCCTCCGCCGCCTCAGCATCCACGACAACGTCGTCGTTGGGGCCATCCCGCCCGCGCTCGGCTTCCTGCCGGACCTCCGCGGCCTCTACCTCTTCAACAACCGCTTCTCCGGCGCCGTCCCGCCCGAGATCGGCAGCTGCCTCGCGCTGCAGTCCTTTGACGCGGGTAACAACCGCCTCACCGGCGCCGTCCCGGCCTCGCTCGCAAACTCCACCAACCTCATCCGCCTCAACCTCAGCCACAACTCCCTCGCCGGCGAGATCCCACCCGAGGTAATCGCGGCCTCGACCTCGCTACTCTTTCTCGACCTCTCCTACAACAGGCTCTCCGGCCGCATCCCCGACGCGTTCGCTGGCGGCTCCGGTGAGGCGCACTCGTGCGCTGCCCAGCTCGTCTTCCTCAGCCTCGCGTACAACTCGCTCGATGGGCCGGTGCCGGGGTCTCTCGCGGGCCTCACCAAGCTGCAGGAGCTGCGCCTCGCTGGCAACAGCATCAACGGCTCCATTCCCGGCAGCCTCGGGTCGCTCACCGGCCTCAAGGCGCTCGACCTCGCCGGTAACAACCTCACCGGAGAGATCCCGGCGAGCATCGCCAGCCTCACGGCCACGCTCCAGCACTTCAACGTCTCCTACAACAATCTCTCTGGCGCGGTGCCTGCCTCGCTCGCCCACAAGTTCGGGCCTCCTTCCTTCGCCGGAAACATCCTCCTCTGCGGCTACTCTGCTTCTTCGCCGCCCTGCCCGCTGTCGCCGTCTCCGGCGCCGGCGTCACCCGATCAAGAGCTCACTGGTCCCCGCGGCGGCCGCACGAAGAAGGAGCTCATTCTGATCATTGGAGGGATCGTGGTCGGTGCCCTCATCCTGCTGTCCCTCTGCTGCATCCTGCTCTGCTGCTGTATAAGGAAGATGAGCAGGTCGAGCGGTAGCAGCACTCGAGCACGCACCGGTAAGCAGTCGTCCAGCAAGGACGCCGCCGCCGGTGCCGCTGCTGCTGCGGCTGCCGGGCGAGGTGAGAAGCCGGGAACTTCGGAAGCGGAGTCCGGCGGCGGCGAAGTGGGAGGCAAGCTGGTGCACTTCGACGGGCCGCTGGCGTTCACTGCGGACGACCTGTTGTGCGCGACGGCGGAGATCATGGGGAAGAGCACGTACGGGACGGTGTACAAGGCGACGCTGGAGGACGGCAGCCTGGTGGCCGTGAAGCGGCTGAGGGAGAAGATCACCAAGGGCCACAAGGAGTTCGAGGCCGAGGCGGCGGCGCTCGGCAAGATCCGGCATCCCAACCTGCTGCCGCTCAGGGCGTACTACCTCGGCCCCAAAGGGGAGAAGCTGCTCGTCTTCGACTACATGCCCAATGGCAGCCTCTCCGCCTTGTTGCACGGTGAGATTTTTTTCCATCTTTTCAGCTGAAATTGAACTATGCACAATTGTGTGATTATTCTGACATTGATTGGATTGGATTGGCATTTGCTTCAGCTCGCGCGCCAAACACGCCGGTGGAGTGGCCGGCACGGATGACGGTCGCCAAGGGCACGGCACGCGGCCTCGCCTACCTCCACGACGACGCGAGCATCGTCCACGGCAACCTCACCGCCAGCAATGTCCTCCTCGACGACGGCTCAAGCCCCAAGATCGCCGACATCGGCCTGTCCCGCCTCATGACGGCCACCGCCAACTCCAACGTGCTCGCCGCCGCGGGCGCCCTGGGGTACCGCGCGCCGGAGCTGTCCAAGCTCAAGAAGGCGAGCGCCAAGACCGACGTGTACAGCCTCGGCGTCATCATCCTCGAGCTCCTCACGGGCAGGTCGCCCGCCGACACCACCAACGGCATGGACCTGCCGCAGTGGGTGGGTTCCATCGTGAAGGAGGAGTGGACGAGCGAGGTGTTCGACGTCGAGCTGATGCGGGACGCGGCCACCGGGCCGGACGGGGACGAGCTCATGGATACGCTCAAGCTCGCTCTGCAGTGCGTCGACCCGTCGCCGTCTGCCCGGCCCGATGGACGGGAGGTGCTGCGGCAGCTTGAGCAGATCCGGCCTGGACCGGATGGACCCAGTGAGGAAGCTCACATGATGGCTCTTGGTCCTGCAAGCAGCGAGTAGGCCACAGCCCACAGCTAGGAGAAGTTCAGAAACGAAATGACGATGCGACTGTTAGTTAGCTTAGCTAGAGAGGCTAGAGATGAGAAAATGATGCAAGATTTAAGAGATTCTTTAATTCATTTGCAGCGAGTAGTAAAAACAGCAGTGCAATTATATGTTAGTGTAAGGCAAATATTATTTGTAACTAGAATATTAGTGCTGGAAAGGAAACTAAGTTGCCATAACAAGGTCGATTTAGAAATGGGGCTATTTCTTATCTCTCAATTCGCATTTGTATATCTCAATTGGCATTACTAGCCGCCACTAGACGAACAGGCTATTTAGAAATGGGGTTATTACAGTACTTCACGGATAATCGACGAGGAAAGCATATTCCTATATGTTCCAGTTCAAAAGCTCTTTCCCTAGAAATTTTGAAGTTATTTGTACTCCCTCCGTTTCAAAATATAAGATGTTTTAGCTGTGTGAAGCAAATGTATCTAGACTTGTTTTAGTGTCTAGATTCACTTTAAACATGAGTGAACCTACATACTCCCTCCGGCCCATATTAATTGACTTGGATTTATCAAATTTTGGATGAACCAATATACTAAATAGTGTCTAGATTCATCCAAATTTTGACAAATCCAAGTCAATTAATATGGGTCGGAGGGAGTACTAAAACAAGTCTAGATATATTCTCTTCACAAACCTAAAACATCTTATATTTCGAAACGGAGGGAGTATAAACCTACTACTCCTTTTTTCCCGTAAACCAAGAGGTACATATACCTAAAAATAAAAATACACTAAATGGTTTGCTCTGCTCCACAAACTGAATACTTGAGCATATATTGTGTGATATAGTTTGTACTAAGACTAAGGTCTTTAGATGAAACCGTGTGGAGTTACAAAATTTAAAAAAATGGATGAAGAAAGGACCTCGGACGGGTAGTTTTATCAGGCCAAATTTGTTCATTCCTCTGTTAGCTAGTTATTAGGTATTCGTGTCAATGTAACACGTTGTGTATGCGTGCGTGTTGAGTTTTCTTGTATGCCAAGAGTCCGAATTGATAAGGACTTGGGCTGTTCTATCTAGAGTTCGTTGTACTGGACAACAACTTCAATGTAAATCCTTTTAAGGTGATTGGTTAAACCACCTATATTAACATGTACGTACACTCCCAACGGAGTATGACACCTTTTACCAATTCCATATGATATCAGAGCATACTTCCTTTAAAAGCACATCTAGCGATAACCCAAATCCTGTAGATCGATCACCCGGCAATAGTGTTGATGGCGACCTCTTCTTCCTCCTCTCCCAATCCAGCCGGTGCCTCCTTTGGCTCTGGTGTCACCGAGAAACTCGGGAAAGGGAATTTTGTCCTCTGGCAGGCCCAGGTGCTGCCGACCGTCAGAGGTGCTCGCCTCTCCGGCTTCCTCGATGGAACGGCCAAGGTACCCAAGGAGGAGATCGACGTCAAGCATGGAGAAGAAACCATCGTCGAGCCAAAACCATCCTACGAGGACTGGGAGGCACGGGACAAAAAGGTCTTGAGCTTCCTCATCTCCTCCCTCTCACGGGAGGTTCTGCCCCAAGCTGTTGCTGCCAAGATGGCGACCGAGCTCTGGGAAACTCTCTAGGAGATGTACACGGCAAGATCCCATGCACACACCACCAACACCCGCATTGCCCTCGCCAACGCGGAGAAGGGAAACAAAACCATGGGTGAGTACGTGGCATCCTTCACTGTTCGAATGGCATCCTGACCATGTGAAAATCTGTTAGCATTGTTGGTCCGTGTGAAGCAGCCAAGCGGTATACCAAATCTAGCTCGAGCGACGTCTCCGACCACAACTACCGACTCGATATGATGCACACCACTCGTATGGTGCAACATATCCTTCTTCGCGTGCCGATCCGAGACGCTTGAGGTAGTGCATGCCCGGAAGCAGCATAGTACCACTGATATATACCTGATTACTCACATTAGTGTTCGACATGGAGAGGCGGATGACAAACTCCTCATGCAGCCAATGCGGACGTCCTTGTGCGGCATCTTCCTAGCGTCATCGGTGGCCTTGTGCCGAACATTGTTGAAGATGATGGCGAAGACCATGCATGGTGTCGGGTCGAACAAGTCCCAAGCGCCGCTCGTTCTACCCGGATTGCACTTATTAGCCTTGATGTATTGTGGTAACAAAACCACAAATACTATTTTTAAATGACGCCGACGTGAATATGCCGAGGCCACACCTCATACAATAAGTAAAAGTTTAGAATGGATAAAAAACATCACAAGTTTCACTAAGTGGGTAAATGGAAGTATTTTCTATTATCTAGGCTAAATATATAGTCATAAATGTCAAATTAGGGCTAAAAATGGAATTAACTCTAAAGAGAAAGGGGTAGGAAACCTGAAATGGAAAAGTGATTATAGACTAACCGTGAAAATATGACCAAACCGTAAAATTGAGGAGTGTTATACTAGAGTAGTGGAAAATTGAAGTTTCGATCAGTCAAATGGCAAAATTGAGTTTTGGGTTTGTCATAATGGTAGAAATGATAAAAAAAACCTAAAAATCAATTGTAAACATAAAAAAACCTAAAAACCCTCTTTATTAGTAGACCACAACTAATAAATCTTCATAACTAGACCACACCGAAGAGGTCATAATAATTGTAAACAAGTAATGACAATGATATCTTAGTACACGGGTTACAATGAGACATGCAATATTTTTCTCTCTAATATCACGATTTTGCGAGAGGGTAAAGTAGATGAGAGTTCTACAACTAAGTCGAGATCCCTAACCTACTAGCACAATTATAGTCGAATGAAAGATATAGATTGAGTGGTGAAAGAAGGAGGACCTCGGCGATACATAATTAATATCAATGCAAACATGTTTGTTGATAGAAAACATCGCCGATTATACCTTTGATCAATATGGTTGGAGTCTTTGAAAATGTTTTACATAAAACCCAATTTGAAACAAATATTAACATCTTGAATTAGGAATTTCTAGCTATATAACTTGGTGTATGTGTACATGAGCGAGTATTTAACTACAAATACATCTATATTTCTAATGGAAGTGGAAACCGTAAAAATAGATACACAAGTTTTGATTAAAACACTTAAAATTTCCATCATGTGAAAGCAATATCACTGAATACATGGTTGTTGATAGAAAATTTCACCTATAAGATAGACTATTTGATCAATAAAATGAGCATATTAGAATTTTTTATTTCATACATCTAATCTGAAACAAAAAGCTACTTCGCATCTGTGAAACCCTGACGCATGGCTTAATAGGATTGATAGGATACACATATAAACAAGTTATAACTTTTTTTTGAAAGCTCATCTAAAACTTTGAAGTTAAGCGTGCTTGGTTTAGAGCAGTTTGAGGATAGGTGACCGACCAAAAGTGGGTCCCAGGTGCGCACAAGTGAGAACAAAGTGCGCAGAAAAGACTAGTGCTGGTTCATGGGCCAGTCTAGAGATCCTACTAAGCTGTTAGGAGTGACAGCCCGGGCACGGAGAGTCCGGGGTTTTACAAAGTGATATCAGAGCCGATCCTCACGGTTAGACGAGTGTGTGCGGGTCAGTGGCAGACATATGGAGCATGACATGTGTGATCAAGAGTGGGCACGACATGACACATGTGTCGACACTGGACGAACACATGTGTGCCAAGTGAGGATGTTCCTGGCTTGTGGTTGATCGACGAGGCATCGATCTTATAAATATGGGTGTATGTGAGACCCTGGCTCATGGCTTAATAGGATTGATATGATACAATGGGCTAGCTAGCTAAGTGTAATTCCATGTGGAAATAAAATGTCGCACACAAACAAGAAATATGATCATTAGAATTATAAATGTAAATAACATAATTTTATTTTTTATAGAAAATATTATTAAATATGTTACAATCATAATATATTTGTTGATTATAAAACAAATCAACATATATATAGGAATACATATGATCAACAACAAATAAAAAGAAAAGAGACCAAATAATCAAACAATAAATTCGATGTGAAGGCCACCATGCTAGTTGATTCTTGATTGTAATAGTAACATAGAGGGTTAAAGCATATCCACTAGCATTCCTAGGATGGCCTTTCCATGCATTTTTTTTCATCTCGATGGTGAATTTTCACCCAATCGCGCGTTCTTAGGATGCCTTTTTCATTGGATTTGGCCCAACTTTCATCCGGCGTTTTTAGGCCGAACACGACCCACCGGGTGTCGTCTGGAAACGCTGGATGAAAGAAAAACTGGTAGGCCAACTGATAACCCACAAGTATAGGGGATCGCAACAGTCTTCGCAGGTAGTATTATCCAATTTATTGATTTGACACAAGGGGAGCCAAAGAATACTTGCAAGCCTTAACAACTGAGTTTTCAGTTCAGCTGCACCTGGAAATAGTTCTTGCTTACAGAAGTTTATCAGTAGCAACAGTTTGTAGTAGCAACATCAAAGCAACAGCAGCAACAAAACAAGAGCAATAGTAACAGTAGCAGCAAACTGTAGGATATGAGCGCGGTAGGCATAGAGATGGATGGACGGGCGTTGCATGGACGAGTCTAAACATATAACTTCAAGATCTAGGGCATTGCAGATAAATGAGAATAAGCATCCAAGTACTAAACAATCATAAGCATGTGCTCCATATATAGTCATGCATGCTCGCAATGAGAACTTGCACAATATCTTTTGTCCTGCCAGCCCGTGGCAGCGGGGCCTCTAGGGAACTACTGGCAATTAAGGTGCTCCTTTTAATAGAGCACCAGAGCAAAGCATTAACACTCCGTGAACACATGTGATCCTCACACCACAGCCATCCCCTCCGGTTGTCCCAATTTCTGTCACTTTGGAGCCTTTGGATCCGAACAATGATATGTGTATACAACTTGCAGATAAGATCACAAACAATACTATCATAATGATTCAATAATAAGTTCAGATCTGAGATCATGGCACTCGGGCCCTAGTGACAAGCATTAAGCACAACAAGTTACAATAAAGTCAAATAGCACTAATAGAGATACCAGGCACCATGCCCTAACAATCTTATTCGATTAGATGATAGAACTCATCCAATCCCTATCATCCCATTAGCCTACAGCGGGGATTACTCACTCATGGATGAGGGAAACATGGATGGTTGATGGAGAGGCGTCGGTGATGACGATGGAGATGATCCTCTCCAAATTCCTCATCCCAGCAGGATGCCAGAACGAAGTTTCTGGTTCCGAATCGTGGTTTCTGGTGGTGGCGGCGCAGCGGAACTCTTTCTGGAAAAACAACGAACCCCCCTCGGTTTTGCGGTCAAGGGGTAACTTATAGGCGAAGAGGGAGCCCGAGGGGGTGCCTGGGGTG
This sequence comes from Avena insularis, assembly GCA_023614405.1. Taxonomy (NCBI): domain Eukaryota; kingdom Viridiplantae; phylum Streptophyta; class Magnoliopsida; order Poales; family Poaceae; genus Avena; species Avena insularis. Next base: position 2,055,184 of record CM042691.1, read on the forward strand.
GCCGCGCTGGCAGGGGTGTACCCCCCAGGCCTCCACTCCGTCTCGTACTCTGGCTCCGTGGATCTTCTAGTGAAATATAATTTTTGGCATATTTTCCGGGATTTTTCCTGATAGTTGATTTTCTGCACAAAAACTAGACACCAAGGTAATTCTGCCGAAAACAGCGTCAGTCCGTGTTAGTTGTATCCAAATCACACAAGTTTAGAGGAGAAACAATAGCAAAAGTGTTCGAGAAAGTAGATACATTTTGGACGTATCAACTCCCCCCAAGCTTAGCTTATTTCTTGTCCTCAAGCAATTCGGTTGAAAACTGAGTGCGATAAAAGAACTTTCACGAACACATTTGCTTCATATGATTTATATATTCTTAGCATAGGAGTAGATACATAAACCATTCATAATAAGAAGTATGCAACTAAGTCTACTCAATAGTCATTGCAAGCTATGAATATAAACTAACTCAATAATTATAAGTAGCATGAAACATAAACATAAGCGACATTCAATGCTCATAAAAAGGTATGATAGAGTGGTATCTCGCTTGCCTTTGTTTGTAGAGCACAATATGAATGCCAAGGCACCTCTGAAGTTCAAGTGAAGACTAGAAGTAAACATATCAGAGATACAAGCATCAAAGTCATGACATAATTAACCAAGTTTTGAGACAAACACAAGAATGACAACTATGCTCTCAAGAGGGTGCTCAAGAATAAGTGGTGACTCAACAAGGAAGTGATAAAGGTTTTGAAAAGTTTGAAAGGCTTCCAAATGCTGAAAGTAAGGTACTCACTAGCTTTGAGATCTCATTGCCCCCATCATAGGCATCTTTATATGGTTAAGGTGAAAGTGAGGTTCAATATGAGTTCTATGCTTGACAAACCATAAACTGGAAATCTCATGTCCCTTGAGTACGAGGGCCGCTCTGCATGCTACTCAACTTTGGTTACCTGCAAGTTCTTGTCATTGTACATACATGCATATCATAGAGAACTGCCAACGGGGTACCCCTTGCACATGATACAGGAGCTATCCCATGATCAAAATGACAAGGCAAGCAGACAATGAGCATCTCAGCGATCTTTTTATTTACTATGTGGATTCTTCATAGATGCTCATTATGGTGATGTTGCAAGTTTCCACCATGATAAGGCATGGCTTAGGCTAGCTGCTCAGGCATTTCTCTAACACATATATATACTCCATGAACTCACAAGCTCCCCTTTTATTTCACACTGACAACATCCATAAACAAAAAAGCATGGTATCAACTGGATATGTATCCATAAGTGTTAAAAGTGTTTCCCGTGACAGCACGGTTCTACTAACTCCCAACTGATAATTTGCAACCATATAACTTTCATGGGCAGGTCACAATGGTTCAGGATTATTAAGTTCAAGGAATAAAGTGTGCCATCAAGTTCATGAGAGATTTACTAACTAACTTTCTCAAAACAGACAAACACTTTATTTGGAAGAAAACAAGGCATATAGAATATGCATTGAAATAGCAAATAATGCTAATAGGTAGGTATGGTGGACACTGTTGGCAATATTGGTTTTGGGGAGTTGAAAGCACGAGTAAAGCTAATACTCAGTGCAAGTGAAGGCTAGCAATAGAGAGGGAGCGACACACAAGAAAGCAATAACTGTCATAATCATGCTTGCAACAAAACATGACTAATTATGGCATGAAAGTGATACAAGAACTCTGAGGCAAAATAAATCATCGAAGCTTACTGACTATTGTTTAGTCATATGCATATATGAGCATGTGCCAAGTCAATTCACATGAAACTTTCAGAGGAGGTTACCACAATATCATACCAAAATATGAATAAAATAATGCAAGCAAACATTCATATGACATGCTACAAACTATTAGCAAGCTCGAGCTAATCATAGACAAGAAAGAACTACTAAGCATCCATCAGTAACATACTCCTTACACGAACAGACTAAGCATGCTCACAATGATGAGTATATGTACAAAAATGAAAACAAATAGAGTTCGTTACCAGCCTCTTACCACACCTCGAGATGTCTTAATCTTCATTATTGCCCTTCACTTGTGTGACTTGAATAATAACATGAAACCAAAATCCACTAAGGACGGCTGAACCCTGCAAAGAACTCACAAAATCAAAGAAGAACAACAAATATTTTTGGTGTTTTTAATTTTTTAAACAAGCAAACAAAGCAAAAACAAACAAAGAAAAATATTTTTGGATTTTTTCTTTAAGGCAAACCAAAGCAAAGAAGCAAAGAAATAAACCAAGAGAAACAACGAAAATATTTTTGGTATTTTTTGTGTTTTTGAGAAAGCAGCAACAAGAACCAAAAAGAAAGCGAAACACGGATATACAAAGAACCGACGGACATGATATATAGATGAGTGTGATGTCGGTATACCTCCCCCCAAGCTTAGGCTTTTGGCCTAAGTGGGGCTCAATAGCGCGGGTAGTAACCCCAAACTGGTGGGTCATCATAGGAATGATCGTAGTCAGGCGCTTGCGATGAAGAAGAAGACACGCCCCAATCAAATGAGGGTTGCTGGTATGAAGACTCTCCCAAGTCAGAGGGATGAACCGAATCATCTTCGGCATCCTCTCTAACATTCTCCTCTTGATGGGAGATCTCCGCCACATATGTGTCAAACTCCTCCTCTGTGAGCGACCATCCTTGCCTGTTATCAAAATTAAACAAAGCAGGTGCAGGCAAATAAACTATTTTCTCAGTCCTACCCCCTCTCCAACCACGCTGGGCAAAAGATAGTTCATACGGTAAACTTCTCTCAGTAGCCCCCAAGGAAACAAAACCATGCTGAATCATGGATTCAAGATCAATCCTCTCTATGGGGAACCGATAATCTGAATGGTGAGGCTCTAAACCATGGAAAGCTAGCAACCTAGAAGCAATGAGACCTCCACAAATTCCACCCTTCTCGCGGTTAGTGGTGAGACGGTAAGCTATCAAAGCACCTAGGTGATAAGATCTATTCCTATTCAAAGCAGCTGCGATAAAAGCTAGATCAAAGGAAGATAAATTTCTAGCAATCTTTCTAGCAAGAACACACTAGGTAATGAAGTAGGCAAAATATCTAATGGCTGGGAACTGAATGTTCCAGATTTGACCACTTTCCTTTGAAGTCAAAACCTTGGAAAATCTCAGCATATAAATCCATAAGTAACTTGGGTCTCTCCTTGATCTTCTCATAAGATCCCCACTGATGCACTCTAATTGCAGCATAGAAATCAGCAAACGGCAGGTCGACAGCTAGATTGTATATTTTACAATGGACCATGGGATTAGATGAATACCAAGTAAACCGGAAGTCCTGCACAAAAGCCATGGTTAGCTTAACATATTGAAGTGGTTCACCTTCAACAAAGTGTTCCAACCCTGCATTGGTAATCATAGTTTGGAAATCCTGGAGGATTATCACGGTTCTCATAAATTCCTGACATGGATATATGGAAGGGAAGACTCCTTCCTCACGATGAACTTTCATTGGCTCAGAAACCATCAACTCATATTGATTCAGTGGATATGCATGTAGGGTTCGCAGCATAGAAAACAAAAATTTTCCTACGATGGGAATAACTATGTACCAAGATCTATCTACTAGATACAAACAACGGGCGGATGTATATCCGTAGAGAACATACCCTTGAAGACCGACAAAGCTTAACGAGTCCAAACTCGTGGTTGATGTAGACGATCTCTTGCCGATCTCAAGATCGAGAGGAAGTCCTAGCGCCGCAAAACAGCAGCGCATCCGTGCTCGCACACACGTTCGAGGCATCGAGCAACCTCCGCCTCCTCGCTCCAGCGATGCAGCGGAAGCACAACTCTTTCTTGCCGAATAGCCACCGGGAACATGTATCTCGCTAGTCCGAGACCATGGGGAATAAATTCTAGAGGGGGAGAGAGATCCTTCACGAGGAGGTGTGAGAGACAAGTGAGGAGGGGGGCTCCTTTTATAGGAGGAGGGGGGCACCCAAGGGGGTGGCCGCCGGCCATGGGGGCTGCCCCTTCCCCTCCTTCATTCATGTGGGTGGACACTCCACTCACAAAATGTCCTTTAAATTCCCTCCACTCAAAAGTCCACTCAAATTCCCATTAAATTTCCACCAAATTTAATGCAAACTCTCATTAAATAAAACTCTTTTATTTTATTCAGAATTTTGTCAATTACTTTAATGACAAACATTCACAAATAACCCCTTGCTAGAATTCCATTTCACATGCATAACCACTTTATGCAATTTCACCCGAAAACCTGTTTCGGTATCTAGTGAAATAAATTTCTGCGCTTGTTCATTCTTTCGGCATGAAACTTTTGATCCAATTGGATGTCGGTGTCTCTTAAGTGTGTCACCCTACGGTTCGTGAATAATGCGGACATGATCGAGACCCCTCTCGGATCAATAATCAGAAGCGGGATCTAGAGACCCATACTGACTCCCACACATTCAACGATGACTTTCTTGTGATCGTTCGAACCTTTTACGCTAGTATCTTAATCCCTTTGTTTCACGATATATTACATGTCCGAGATTCGATCATCGGTATCTCCATACCTAGTTTGATCTCGTTACTGACATGCACTCTTTTCTCGTTCCCGTGATATAACATTCTAGTGATCAAATCACTTGCTTGCAAGCTAATCAATGTGATATCACCGAGAGGGCCCAGAGTATATCTATCCGTCATCGGGATGAACAAATTCCACTCTCGATCCATGAGCCTCAACATAACACTTTATTAGTTCTGAATCCGTCTTTATAATCACCCCGTTATGGTGTGACGTTTGATGTTATCAAGAAACTCTTCCGGTGTTAGTGATTGACATGATCTCATGGTCTAAGGATTAGGATCACTTCGTAAGTTGTTATAGCAATATAAACTCAATGACTTTGATTGTAATGCTATACTTCGGATGAATGTTCATCACACCATTACACTAATGTTGTGATCCCGTTATTAACAACATCCAATGTCCATGATCAGGAAACCTTGATCATCTTGTTAATCAACGAGCTAGTTTATAAGAGAGGCATAACTAGGAACTTTCTGTTTGTTTATTAAACACACATGTATTAACGTTTCCGTATTAATACAATTATAGCATGCAAAATAAACATTTATCATAAACAAGGAATACGATAATAACCACTTTATTATTGCCTCTCGGGCATATTCCCTTCAGTCTCCCACTTTCACTAGAGACAATAATCTAGTTTGAGAAATTTGCGTATTGAACACTTATGGCTTTCTGGTGTTCCATATACGCAACTGCAAGTGGTTAACATAATCTACGGATCTGATGCTTTCAGGTCCGTGTGTATTTGCATGTCTTTGCGTCTCCACGCATCACTCATTCTCTAATGAGATGGCGTTGTATAAATTTGGTCTTTTGGTGAGACCTTTAGTTCCTTGGGGTTAAAACATGTCGATACTATTGTCACACAATATATCTTTAGTGTTAGCCCGTTGCGAACCACACCTTAGTTTGATAACAAACTACTTGACACAAATTCCCTCCTTTGCCGCTACTATAGCAGTCATATACTTAGCCTTTTGTTGTAGTATTCGTCACAATGTCTTAACTTTGGAACTCTTCCAAATCCATCATGGAATCTCCTTTCCATTACATTGTGCCACCCATAGTTTAAATTGAGATAAACTTAATTTGTATCTTGTGACAAAACTAGTATCAATGTAACTCTTTACAATGAACTATTTGTAATTGTTTGTCACCTCTACACAAATATATTCTTAGTTCTTTCCAAAAGATCATAAGAATATCCTTACTATCGTCCAATGATCATTTTATGATTCATTCTGGTATTTTCTCATAACACTTAGAGCATAGGACATATCTGGATGTGTACATATCATGGTATGATTGATCAAAACATTCTCGTGATTTCACTCATCAAGTGTCAAAGCACTTGAATCTTGTTTCACTTATCAAGTGTCGATACACTTGAATCTTGATTCAATTCTTTCCATGCACAAGAACCGTTTCTTGTTGTTTCTATATTGAACTCCTTCAATATCTCATATATGTACGTTTGGCACAACCATATTAGCGTCACAGTCTATCCACTATAGACATTCACGCTAAATATTTGGGTTTTGCCTAAGTATTTCATCGAAATGAAATTCTTAACCTTTGTCAATAAAATATACATTATTTCTAATCAATAAGATGTCCTCCACATAATGTATTAGAAATATGTCTTAGCGCTCCCACTTAATTTCTTGCAAATGCAAGCATCTTCATCGTCTCCTGATGAAAACTCTTTTTCATCACGGTGAAGATTCCAACTCCGCGATGCTTACTTCAACCGTTGAAGTTTGCATGCCCTTTTTAGCATCCTTTGAATTAACAAAACCCTTTGGACCATGTCATGTACACGTCCTAGGTAACCATTCTATTAAAAGAACTTTGTTTTGTTTATTCATCTACCATATACCAAATTATATGTAGTGGTTGCTACTTTAATCCGTCCAGACTAAATATCGCTATGAAAGATCCAATCTTGTCATAGTCAACTCCTTTGAACATTGTCATAAAATACTTTACGACATGTAGACTATTTCATAGATGTGAAACATCTATGTCTGTTTCTTTATAGATCCAAATACGACCGATAGGTTTTTACACCTTTCCGGAGGGTCTTCCAAGTTCAAAACTTGATTTCTCGTGTATGGAACTATCACGGATTTTATGGCTTCAAGCCATTTGACGGAGTCAGGGCCCATCATCGCTTCTTTGCATATAGTCGGTTCATCATTGTCAAACAATAATGATTTACTCTCAAATCTTAGTATTTGATTGTTTATCCGACCGACTTGGTTCAATAAGAACTTAGATCTCCGTGACCACAACCTTTGACGCACATAAGCCATGAGCATTATGGCAGCCTTCAGAACCATTTTCGGCACTGCGCAACTCAGCACATTTAGCTAAGGTTCGTTAACCTTATCAAAGTTCTATTGTCCTCCCACTTAACATTTATGAAAAATTCCTTCTTCAAGAAACTTCATATTTCAAGCGACAAACCCCTTTGTCCTCGGTGTTATGGAGGAATAACCAATTGTTATTCGAAATAACCTACAAAGACATGCTCATCCGACTTCGGTTGTAAACATCTTACTTATGTTTAGCATACCAAAATTTAAGAAATGACAACTTGGGTTTTACCCCAAACCATAACTTCCATGGTGTCATTTCAACGGATCAATATGGAGCTCTTTTCAGTGTAAAAGCGGTAGTCTCTAAAGCTTTAATCTTTTAAAACATAATGGCAATTTTATAAATAACACCTTTGATCCAACCATGTCAAACAAGGTTTCATTACCAATCTCAAACACTCCATACTCCTATGGTGTTTCGGGAGATGTAAATCTAGGTGTTTTGCTAAACTTGCAACTCAAATAAATCCCTTTATGATAAAATCATAATTCATTTATTTTCTTGTTACACTTGTAACTCAAATAAATCCCTTATGATAAAATCATAAACCATTTATTTTCTTGTCACAATGATTTTCACTTCATCTTGAAAGTCTTTGAACGTTTTCAAATATTTCACACTTCTTTCTCATTAAGTGAATATTCACTCAAATTTCCGGAGAAAGCATATGAAGTTGAAACCCATCGCTTACGACTACACATAATGGAATACATACATCGATATGTATAAATTCCAATAATTTAGTCGTTCGTTCTTCTTTGGCCTTTGAACGAAGATTTAATTATCATGTGGAAAGTCTCACAAGCGTCACTTGATCAAATCAAAGACTCCAAAAATCCATGAATATGGAGATTCTTAATGTTTTCTTTCCAATATAATTTAAACAGCGATGTCACTTCGTAAGTGATCTTTCAATCATTTGTCTTGCGACATTTTAGCATTAGGTTTTATGGATGTGATTTCTCCAAATAGATTTGTAAATCATCCATCTTATATGGAATACGGTAATTATTTGAACAACCTTTGTTCTCATGATTCCTGATTCAAATAACAATTATTAAAACAAATCTTGAAGTCAATCTTTGATGTCAAAGAGAAATACAAACAACGGTTTGTTTGTTTTCGATGAACATCATCACATATTCTCTTGCTAGTTACTTAGGCCATTGTGGTTCATGAATTGCGTTGCTCCGTATGAAATTTCATACCAACCAATTCGGTATACAATACCCAAGAACCACATTGTTTACCAAGCAAAGAATACAACCATAACATGTATATCATATATATACCTAAATTGGATATTTCCAATCTTTTCTTTTCTGCCAAATATATTTTATAGATTCTCTTTCAGCATTTCCTTTTCCTTTTTAAAAGAATCTATCAGCATCAAAAGTGGCGCCATATACATGACACATAGTCCAAAGCGTGTATATTCAAATAATAATACCTTTGGACTTGCACTTTGAAGTAGATCACCATCATCAAAATGATCGGTATTCTTTCAAAATCCATTCTTTAGTAATCTTTTAGTGTAGTAAACATTTTACATACATATTCTATTCACCCTTATCATGACGACTTTCATGATCAAGCTACTTTAGCTTATAAAGGCAAATTGTGAGTATAACGTTACTTTCCAAAACCCTTTTGGATGATTAGGATGTCTAGCATCTCCAACCTTCATAAATTCTCATCCAATATGAGAACATATATTATACTCTATCATATTGCAACCAAAACATTGTTTCAGATATCGTTATATCTGCCACACATGATGGTTTCTGAAACAATTATTTCAGCTCCTAGATAAACTTGATATTAAAACAATCAAGAATCATGGAGGCAAACATGATACTTAAGATACTAACACTGGAATTGTTACTCTCGATTTAATACCAATTATTAAACTTCATGGAGTAAACAGAGTTTGCTGAAAGTTTGCAATAGGACTTTAAACTTTAGATTGACACTCAACACAATACGACACCAGTTCGTAAAGTATATATCCAGAATTCTATAGTTCTATTGTCTCAATTATAACTAAGTATAAGGTGGTGAACGAATGCCAATGACTACAACAAATTATGCAAATTCACTTTGATTTAATTTATGATAAATTGAGTTCTACTAATCCAAATTAGAAATGAACTACCACTCAAAAACGACATCCCTCGTGTCTTTTTGGTGATTACATGAACCAAATCCACTACACCAAGTCCGATCATCACGTGAGTCGGTGTAGCTTCAAAGGCGAGCATCCATATGGTCATCATATCAAAACATATGACTCATGCTTAACCTTTCGGTCCGTGTTCCGAGGCCATGTCTGTACATGCTAGGCTCGCCAAGTAAGAACCTTAGTATTCGCGTGTGTAACTGTCGTACACCCGAGATATGCTCATGGATTCAAGTACACCCGATCATCACGTGATGTCTTGAAGCGACGAAACATTGTCGGTGCATACTTAAGGAAGAACACATTCTTATCTTGATATCTAAATGAGGGGTCATCTTATTATGCTAATAAAACGCCAAACAAGCAATATAAGATGCAATCAAAACATCACATGTTTATTAAGTGAAATGATATGGTTCCCGCAGATGATCTCTATCATGTGCATCGTGGTATGATCTCTATCATACCTCTATGTGTAAGACCAAGGTCTATGGAACCTACACGTTATGTGTGTTGTAAGAGTATCATCTCATACTTCTACTTACAACATCACCATATCATAACACTAGCCCAACAACAATCTAAACTAGACGCCTCTAATTTATCCATTGCAAGTTTTACGTGGCTTAGGGCTTTCGAAGATAGAACCGTTCTTACCTACGAACATGAACCACAACGAGGATAACCAAATTGTTGACAACTCATTGCAAATTAGATATTGACTATAGTAGGAGAGACAGACACCCGCTAGCCACTTATGCAAAACTAGTTGCATGTCAAGCGTGGAACAGGTCTCATGTGCGAGGACATGTAAAGTTTGTCCGGGCCGCTTCATCCCACTATGCCACCAATATCCAAAGTACAACTAAGAAGCAATAAAATGATCATCATCGCCCACATACTCATATGTGTACTACCCGTGCAAAGTATCCACGCATAGATCCGGCTCTGATACCACTGTAGGGTTCGCAGCATAGAAAACAAAAAAATTCCTACGATGGGAACAACTATGTACCAAGATCTATCTACTAGATACAAATAACGGGCGGATGTATATCCGTAGAGAACATACCCTTGAAGACCGACAAAGCTTAACGAGTCCAAACTCGTGGTTGATGTAGACGATCTCTTGCCGATCTCAAGATCGAGAGGAAGTCCTAGCGCCGCAAAACAGCAGCGCATCCGTGCTCACACACACGTTCGAGGCACCGAGCAACCTCCGCCTCCTCGCTCCAGCGATGCAGCGGAAGCACAACTCTTTCTTGCCAAATAGCCACCAGGAACATGTATCTCGCTAGTCCGAGACCACGGGGAGTAAATTCTAGAGGGGGGGAGAGATCCTTCACGAGGAGGTGTGAGAGACAAGTGAGGAGGGGGGCTCCTTTTATAGGAGGAGGGGGGCATCCAAGGGGGTGGACGCCGGCCATGGGGGCTGCCCCTTCCCCTCCTTCATTCATGTGGGTGGACACTCCACTCACAAAATGTCCTTTAAATTCCCTCCACTCAAAAGTCCACTCAAATTCCCATTAAATTTCCACCAAATTTAATGCAAACTCTCATTAAATAAAACTCTTTTATTTTATTCAGAATTTTGTCAATTACTTTAATGACAAACATTCACAAATAACCCCTTGCTAGAATTCCATTTCACATGCATAACCACTTTATGCAATTTCACCCGAAAACCTGTTTCGGTATCTAGTGAAATAAATTTCTGCGCTTGTTCATTCTTTCGGCATGAAACTTTTGATCCAATTGGATGTCGGTGTCTCTTAAGTGTGTCACCCTACGGTTCGTGAATAATAGCTCTAGAGTTTTCCAATAAATGATTTTGAACTTGTTTATTAAAATTACCTTGTTTAACAATAAATGTGTCAAGTTTCTCTAAAAATTGATCAGGAGACTTACCATAGGGAATATCACCTTCATCAAAGTGTTGGAGAGAACGTACCTCAATAGTGGATGAGTGGGGAATTGGCTTACATAATTCTTATATAGGAGGTAGATTCTTCACATCTTCAGCTCTAATACCTTTATCCTTTAGACATTTCTTAGCTTATTTCATCACTTTATCATTTAATGCAATAACTACCCTCTTCTTTGGTGTTGGTATTGGATCTGGTTCAGGTACAACTAGTTCAGGAGTAATAGGCTCAGGTGTATTTAGCTCAGTTGAAGTCCAATCATCATAATTCTTGCTTATCTTAGCCATTAATTCTTCAGCATCTGTAGGAGTTCTTTTCCTGAAAACACAATCAACAAAACTATCTAGGTATGTCCTAGAATCATCAGTTAGTCCATTATAATAAATATCAAGAAGCTCATTCTCAGGGAATGGAGATCCAGGATGTGCATGAATCAAGGCACAAAACCTTGTCCATGACTTAGGCAATTTCTCTTCTTCTCCCTGTTTAAAATCAAAAAGTCTCTGCAAAGCAGCATTTCTAGCACTGGGAAGAAAATATTTCTGGAAGAAAGAAGCAATCAAGCAATCAGGGTTATCAATGGAACCAGGAGGTAATCTATTAAACCAAGCCCTAGCTTCTCCTTTTAATAAAAAAGGGAAGATCTTAGTAAAAAAGTACTTGCGCATCTTAAAATCATCAGAGAATAAAACACTCATAGTAGAAAGCTCATTCATATGAGCCACATCACTCTCATTTTCAGTCCCACAAAAAGGTTCTTTATCAACAATGTCTAAATAGGATAAATCAAGAGATAAATCATAATATTTATCTTTAATATCTATGGGAGAGGTGGAAAACTTAGGATCAGAGGATAGCTTAGGAATAATGGTACATCTATAAAGAAGACTCTTGATAGCACTAGCACCATGTGTGTTTCGGCACTCTTCAACAAATTCATCAGTGAACTCAATGTAACCATCATTAATATCATAACTCTCTCTAGACTCAGGTGAGCTAACAGGTGTAACAGTGTCTTTACTAGGAGTTTCAGTATTTCCTAGGCTAGCCATAGTAGCATCTAGGAAAGGACCTAATGAACCACTCGCATCAAGCACAGTAGAAGTAACATCATGAGTATCAAAAGCAGTTTCAGACTCAGCAGTAGTAGAAGTGTGTGTAGCATGAGTATGTGGTGGTGGTGTAACAAGCTTACTTATAACAAACAGTGAATCAAGAGCAACAGAGGTGTTTAGGACTGTACCTCTTCTTGTAGTGGATGGTAAAATAAGAAACTTTCCATCACGAGACTTCCCCATGATGATAGGAGTAGCAGTGAACAATAGTAGATCCAAGTGAACTTACAAATAAAGCTATGCTCCCCTGCAACGGCGCCAGAAAATAGCCTTGTTGACCCATAAGTTTATCAGTAGCAACAGTTTGTAGTAGCAACAGCAAAGCAACAGCAGCAGCAAAACAAGAGCAATACTAACAGTAGCAGCAAAACAAGAGCAATACTAACAGTAGCAGCAAACAGTAGGATATGAGCGCGGTAGGCATAGGGATGGATGGACGGGCGTTGCATGGACGAGTCTAAACATATAACTTCAAGATCTAGGGCATTGCAGATAAATGAGAATAAGCATCCAAGTACTAAACAATCATAGGCATGTGCTCCATATATAGTCATGCGTGCTCGCAATGAGAACTTGCACAACATCTTTTGTCCTGCCAGCCGTGGCAGCGGGGCCTCTAGGAAACTACTAGAAATTAAGGTGCTTCTTTTAATAGAGCACCAGAGCAAAGCATTAACACTCCGTGAACACATGTGATCCTCACACCATAGCCATCCCCTCCGGTTGTCCCAATTTCTATCACTTCGGGGCCTTTGGATCCGGACAATGATATGTGTACACAACTTTTTGATAAGATCACAAACAATACTATCATAATGATTCAATAATAAGTTCAGATCTGAGATCATGGCACTCGGGCCCTAGTGACAAGCATTAAGCACAACAAGTTGCAACAAAGTCAAATAGCACTAATAGAGATACTAAGCACTATGCCCTAACAATCTTATTCGATTACATGATAGAACTCATCCAATCCCTACCATCCCCATAGCCTACAACGGGGGATTACTCACTCATGGATGAGGGAAACATCGATGGTTGATGGAGAGGCATTGGTGATGACGATGGCGATGATCTTCTCCAAATTCCCCGTCCCGGCAGGGTGCCAGAACGAAGTTTCTGGATACAAATCTTGGTTTCTGGTGGTGGCGGCGCAACGGAACTCTTTCTAAAAAAACGACGACCCCCCTCGGTTTTTAGGTCAAGGAGTAACTTACAGGCGAAGAGGGAGCCCGAGGGTGCACAGGTGGCCGCGCCACCCCACTCCGGCAGGGGTGTGGGCCCCCCAGGCCTCCACTCCATCTCGTACTCTGGCTCTGTGGATCTTCTGGTGAAATACGATTTTTGGCATATTTTCCAGGATTTTTCCCGATAGTTGATTTTCTGCACAAAAACTAGACACCAAGGTAATTCTATTGAAAACAACGGTAGTCCATGTTAGTTGTATCCAAATCACACAAGTTTAGAGGAGAAACAATAGCAAAAGTGTTTGGGAAAGTAGATACGTTTTGGACGTATCACCAACCTTGTCGGCGAGACATCCCATTTTCCTACCATGATTCGGATTTCCCGCGGGCAAAGAGCATTCTCCCCACCTACCCCTTGCCGCTATGTTATAGATGGTGATGCCCCGTTCAGCTGAATCCACGCTGATAGAAAGGTCCACCACCTCCGCCGCATCCTCTCCCCTCGTTGTTGGCCTTGTTTTGCCTTGTCACGGTGTCGCCGACAGCTTGACTCTGTTCCGATCTACTGCCCACCATGCTCGCGAAGTGTTTGGCATTTTGCCTGTTTGGCCATGGACTCCAACGACGAGGAGATATTTGCCATGCTGTTGGAGGAAGAGAACTCCGCAACCGCTAGAGATGAAGAGCATATGCGGATGCTCTGCTCTATGGATAGACTGTACACGCAGACTGCAACACCTAAGCATGGAGGCTCAACGAAGGTTCGCTGGAAGTGCAAAGCAAGGCAGCGGATAGATGGTTACTGCATGTTGTACGCTGACTACTTTGCCGACAACCCGCTGCACAAAGAGGCCTTGTTTCTGTGCCGTTTTAGGATGAGCTAGAAACTCTTCCTCGAGATCGTGTATGCCATCTAGGAGTACGAACCCTACTTCATATGCAAGAATGACTGCACCGGCATGGTAGGGTTTTCCTCATTGTAGAAGTGCACGGTGGCGATAAGGTTGCTTGCATACGGAGCTCCGGGTGACAATGCCGATGACTATCTCCGCATGGCCGAGTCCATCGCCATCGATTGTTTATACAGATTCTGCAGGGTAGTGATTGCAGTGTTTGGGCCACTATACTTGAGATCACCCACTGCTTAAGAAACTGCTCGGATCCTCTCAGTCAATAAAAGTAGAGGATTTCTTATGATGCTTGGAAGCATCGACTGCATGCATTAACCTATCCATTTGCTTGGCAGGGAAGGTATAAATGCCACAAAAGAGGTTGCACTGCGATACTCTAGGAAGTTGCTACACATGATCTCTGGATTTGGCACTCCTTCTTTGGCAAGGCAGGATCGAACAATAACATTAATGTCCTCCAGTCCTCTACTGTCTTCGCCAAGCTTGTTGAGGGTCATTGCTCCCCCGATGGGCTTTGAGATCAACGAGCACCGGTACAACAAGGGATACTATCTTGCAGATGGCATCTATCTAAGATGGTCAATATTTGTGAAAATTATCTCAAGCCCATCTCACCAAGCATGCCCAGTTTGCTAAGGAACAAGAATCTTGTAGGAAGGACATGGAGCCGACATTTGGTGTGCTCCAACAGAAATTTGCAGTTGTCCGGTTCCTTGCTATGACCTGATCGAAATATCAGATGTGGGAAGTAATGAACTGTTGTGTGATCTTGTACAACATGATCATTGAGGACGAGTGGAAGCATCCATTAGATTTGGTCAAGCAGGAGGAGCCATAATACAGATAGGGGCCTCTTGCAGAGCTTGATCACCAGGTGTCGGCATCATGGGCTGGCTTCATCGCCATGCGTCAGGAGATCCGAGACCCGACGGTACATAAATAGCTGCAGATGATCTGGTCGAGCATATATGGATACGCAGAGGCAACCCATAGTTGCTATGCCAAAAATGATCTGGTCGAACTATGCTGAATTATGTTGTATTCCATTCTATGACGAGTTATGCTGAACTATGTTGTGTTTAATTTTATGCCGAACTATGCCAACCAATTCTTTGTACTGATATTATGCTGAACTGTGTGAATTTTCGAATTGGGTGAAATGTTGCCAAATTTGCTGAAAATACGTCTGCCTAGGAAGACCTGAAAATGCGAGTACTAAAAGTTCTATTCATCCGGTGCTATTAGCGCCGGCCCGAGAACATCGAAACGAGTGGGGTGCTCTTAGATATTATATTTGTTTACAATGCCCTAAATGGGTGTGTATGTTGCACAAATTTATCGTGTGTGCTGAACTGCAGTCGTGGATTTGAAGTCGTTTTGTTCTCGTTTGTAATGCTTCTTTGTCGAGGCTAAAAATAGGGAGAGGTGGAAACAAATGTGCAACCCCGCGTGTTGCTCCTTGCCACTCACCACCAACAATTATGGATGAGGATCGACAATGGCACCGGCATGCAGCGTGTATTAGCTAGGCTAGGTGCCGGCGGCGTGTCGCATCCGAATGGGGCTGGACGACGACGCCGGCGGCGGCGGCGGCGGCAAGAGCTCCGGCTGCGGCCTTGGCAACCTCTTCCGTCGTCGGGTCAGCCACTCTCTCCGCTCCTGTTCCGCCCCAGCCATCGCCACCAACGACGTTGTGCCCCTCAAGCCCAACAAGGCAGCCGTCGTCGCTCCAACTCATCATAACCAACACGAACACCGCCAGCATCGGCAGAGCAATCATCCCATCCACAACAACAATGGTACTGGTGCGTCATCTCCGGCACTGGTGCGCGCGTCGTCGGAGAACGTCATGCTCTACGGCAGCCTGGGCAACCTGCGCGCGGCGGGACCGGTCACTCCCAACCGCAACGACGTGCTCGATTTCCTGCCCATGACCGCCGATGAGCTCAAGCAGCAAACCACGTCCAAAAACAACAACAGCGCCGGCACCAAACCAAAGCCGAAGCCGAGGCAGAGAGAGGCGGTGCTGTGCCGCGCGCTGTCGGTACGCGAGGACCCCGAGTTGCTGAAGAAGAAGGGCAACGACGAGTACATGGCCGGGAACTACGTGGACGCCGTGGACTACTACGAGAGGGCCATCGCCGTCGACCCCCGCAAGCCGGCGTACTGGAGCAACAAGGCGGCGGCGCTGATGGCGCAGGGCCGCATCCTGGACGCCATCTCCGACTGCAGGGAGGCACTCAGGGTGGACCCCTCCTTCGGGCGCGCGCACCACCGGCTCGGCACCCTCTACCTCCGGACGGGCCTCGGCGACCGCGCGGCGAAGCAGTACAAGCTGGCGGCACACGACGCGAGCCCGGAGGACATGTCGCGGGCGCACACCGTGCAGGCGCTCGTCGCCAAGTGCGAGGAGTCGCGCCGGCGCGGCGGCTGGAAGGGCCTCCTCAGTGACGTCCAGGCCGCCGTCTCCGCCGGCGCTGACGCGTCCCCCACGCTGGCGTGCTACCAGGCCGAGGCCCTTCTGTGTCTGCAAAGGCCAGAGGAGGCGTATGCCGTCCTCGGTGTCTGCACGGAGGAAGAGACGGAGCGGCACGTGGAGATATTCGGCGCCGGCAGCTGCGGCTACCTGCTGGCCACGCGCGCGCTCGTGGACATGGCCATGGGAAGGCTGGAGGCGGCGGTGTCGGCGTCCGAGGAGGCGGTGCGGGTCAGCCCCGGAAGCAGGGAGGCCGCCGGCGCGGCGCGGCAGGCGCGGGCGGTGGCGTCGGCGCGGAGCAGGGGCAACTCGCTGTTCAGGGCCGGGAAGCTCCGCGAGGCGTGCGCGGCGTACGAGGAAGGGCTGCGCGAGCAGCCCGGCAACGCGACGCTGCTGTGCAACCGCGCGGCGTGCCGGTGCAAGCTCGGGGAGTGGGAGGCCGCGCTCCGCGACTGCGAGGCCGCGCTGGGCGCGCGCCCCTCGTACGGCAAGGCTCGCCTGCGCAGGGCGGCGTGCAACGACCGGCTGGGACGGTGGGAGGCGTCGGTGCCGGACTACGAGGCGTTGCTGCGGGACGCGCCGGGTGACGAGGAGGTCGCCACGGCGCTCGCCCACGCGCGAACACAGCTCACGCGGCGACATGTGGCCGTCTGATTCGTCGTACTTCGTAGGATTAAACTGTACAGAATGACACGCCACTATTAGAAGATTAGCTGATGGGATATGATGATCGTCTCCTCGATGTTCCACCCATTATTAAATTAGTCACATTTCACGTCAAATTTTTTTTGTCACATTTGTACTAGTAGTATCAGTTTGATTATTCTTGATTAGTACTGTGACAACGGGATCCTAGCAAAGGAGAGCCGAGAGCCAGATAACACACGTTGAGGCGCTCGCTAAAATTGACAGGAATTGCTATGTTTCGTGAACTCGTGGTGCCAACAAAATGCATACCACATTTGCAAAATAGTATGGTTATGTGATTGTATCTTTAGTCTGCACTACTAATGACCATATAAATGCACATGAGGAATGGTACTGGTTTACCAATTTGGACGATATCGAGAAACATATTCAGAAATGGTGAAGTATCATGTTTTCAGACGAATTTTAATGTAGATTTACTTATTTTGCGCCAAGCATATGCATTAAGAAGTGTCTATATATGTGTGTGTTTTAGGAAAAAAAAAGGTTAAACTAGTTTATGTTTAGAACGAGTGAGCACAAGGATTGGAGCTGTTTTCAGGCCGAGATTTAGCTTACGCAAAACAAAATCTTTAATTTGTTGGGCACGCGATTCGGGGACGCTTGCCTTGGGCAACCAGATCAACAAATTGCTCCATCTATGTGGCACGACTAAGACGTCGACCACACACTTTGCCGATGCGAGCTTTGCACGCTTTGCATGGAGCTGGGTACAATCTTGGTTGAATCTTTCCACTTCAATCTTTAGTGGAATCCTTCTACTAGCTTGTCTGTTTTCTATCTATTACCTCTAGGGTTTCGAATCAGTATAGCAGGTTGGTTTGGGTGCCTCTCATCCTCATAAAACTTCAATCTTTACTCCACTAGGTAGGGACAGTATGGGAGATATTAGGCAAAATACGACTAGAATTTGGGGGAAAGTGTGGAAATGGGGTAGGAGGTGGTGGGGATTGAACTAGCCAATACTTTAGAACCAAATATATTTTTAGCAATAAGTGGAGATCTAGTGTGTGATGAAGATTATCCTTACTAATGCCCACAAATACTCTAATATTCTAGTACCAAATAAGACATGATTTTTTTTCTTATTGTTAATTTAAAATGATTGTCTTCCTTTAGCAATGGAAGTCACTAAAGTTAAAGAAAGCAGGGAAGCCGTCGGTGCTATGGCGTCAAAGATTCACTCCTACCATGTGGACACTCGCATTGTGTCAACGCCTCCGTATGTCCTTTGTGTTTTCTCCTATTGGATGGTTTTTGTATCCTGTTTCACGAGCCTTCTATTTTTTTCAATTTATCTACCTTAAGTGCGTCCACCTATTGCTCATTGCATGATTGAGATCATGTGGCTTTCTTTATAAATTTTGGTTTATTTTTCTCTAAAAATGAGAAATTCTTAAGTAATTCCACACAAAATAAATTAAGAACACGTCAATCTAGAATTAACTTAATTCTCGGTCATTTGAGATAATCCAGTTTTATACATTCATGTGCAACTAGTAGGTAAAATGATGTGTAATTATCATATGCACGAATCATGATACAAATCTAACAGTTGTAGATTCTATCTAGTACTAAAATTAACTTAATTATAGATCGACCTAGAACTAGCAAAAGGGATAAATTAATGACGATGGAGAAAGCCACACATGGGTCACACTGGCCTGTGATCTTGTCGGTTACGGGTGCATTGTAGTATCAGGCTGGTCATAGTGGGGAGTAACTTAGAGTATTAACATGCACATGTTATTAGTCTAAGTTACTACCTTTATAGTGGAAAATAACTTAGGTGTGGTAATATGCAATGTCACATTAATTAGGCTTTAGACACACTTTGTTTTGGTATGTGTGATGTTACAGTAATATAGCTAGTTACTCAATCCATCTTTCTCTTCATTAAATCATTGCCACATAAGCAAAAATGCTGACTTGGACTCTTAGTTACTAATGAAGTTACTCCCACTATAACCAGCCTCAGGATTATCAAATGGTGGTAGCCCATTGAGTTGCTAGGTGGGAGACCGACGAACTAGGCTCAATTTTCGATGTTGGACTTATATTTTTGTACCCTCTTCGGCCCATATTAATACTCAAATTTGTCTAAATTTGAATGAATCTAAACACTATTTAGTATATAGGTTCATCCAAATTTTGACAAATCAAAGTCAATTAATATGGATCCGAGGGAGTACTATCTCTTCTATGAAAATATTCATGGAAACAGAAAATTGTTGGTTAAGCAAATGGTAAAGGTTGCAAAATCTGGTATAGTAGAAAAGATAGAGTATTATAATTATCAATAATGATGTCAACCATGAGGTGAAAATTAAAGGCACCCTTGTGCAAGGGATTAGACATTCGATATTTTCAGCACTAATTGTTGGTCCGGTGACCTATGATCCAAGGTGGCTTGGATCACATAGGTTTGAAACTATTAACATTTGCCCAAGAGTGCCAATAGCACGATGTCATATCTTGAGTGACATTTAACATCACCTTACACGAAAATTGTACCGTTTTAGCCACTTTGTCTTGTGGACAAGGATTGGCTAAATCCTGAGACGGCAAAGCCAAAACAAGATGCTAGTCAACAAAATCTTAAGCCAAAAAATCTTGCAATAAAAATATCAATTAGGGAAATTTATTTCAGACAAGCAAGGTGTAGGATAAAGAGTAGAATGGGATAAGAACCAAAGCCTCCATGGGTATCTCATTGTTGGGACAAGGACCATCACATGGCACTCTTCCACCATCGTGGTTGTAGTCCGGACATATCCACATCGTGCCGCCGTCGACTCCAACAGCGCATCTGGATGGTATATCCTCTTCTGATTCTCCTACTCCGCTTG
The DNA here is from genome assembly GCA_023614405.1 of Avena insularis. Classification (NCBI taxonomy): domain Eukaryota; kingdom Viridiplantae; phylum Streptophyta; class Magnoliopsida; order Poales; family Poaceae; genus Avena; species Avena insularis. The sequence continues at coordinate 2,075,519 of CM042691.1, forward strand.
TGTTATCCACGGGGAGAGACATACACGAGTTATTCATCATTTTTGGGAGACACCTAGGGTTCCTCCGCCGCCATCGCGCGAATCCTACGGGTGGTGGCCAGGGAAGGTGGGCGGAGATTCGTGTTCCTTTACACAAGTTGTTGTGTCTCCTGTTTCTCTGGGTAGTCGAGGACCTGCATCGATGGATCAGAGAGGTGGTGTAGGTGCTCGGGGCCAGCAGATCCACGGTTGGGGAAGAGGATTTGGGGGCCGGGAAGATCGTGGTGGTGGCCGGGGTCAGAATTTTGTTTGGCATCGTGGGCCGCGAGAGGCGGTGAGGCAGAACTCTCCTACTGCTGGTGTTGGGGCTGTCCAACATCCTCCTAAGCGAGATCGCTGGGAGGTGGCAGCAGATGCTCATGGTGGTCAAGAGTCTCGATCTGCAACGAATAGGGACCCTTCGAATCAAGAGCTTCCTGTGGGTAATCGTGATGATCCTGGTCCTTGTCATAATTGTAATATCTCTGGGCATGTGGTGGCGCATTGTCCTACTATTAGATGTGATAGATGCGATAAATTTGGCCATACGGTACATGTTTGCCAAACTCTTCTGTCGTGGCGGTGTGTTGCTTCTATTTGTGGGTTTCAGTCTCCTGGTCAGGGTTTCTTCTATTTTCCTGATACTAGTACTCCTAAGCAACTTAAAGATAAGTCTAGCACTATGATCATTATTGTGGTGGAAGGTGCAGTTAGTGCTAGAGATATTGAGGTGGAATTCAATGGTGGATTATTTGGGGCTGGCTAGAGATGTACTGCAAGAGCTATAAGTCCTAAGCAGTTTACTATGCGTTTACCTAATCCTAAAGAGGTTGAGAGGGCCTGTTATTGGGGGAAGAGAATGTAAATGAAGACTAAAAATGATGTGTTGAATTTGTCTCCTTGGTCTAATTCTGTGGGTGCTTTGGCTCAGTTACACAAAGCTTGGGTGAGAATTAGGAATATTCCTTCTGAGAAAAGGTGTGAGGCTCATGCCTACTATACTGCTTATTTGGTGGGAGTGCCTCTAGGAATTGATTCTTCAACTTTGTATCGTCCTGAATATGTGAAAATTCTCATTGGCTGTAGGAATGTGGATAAAATTCCAGAAAAAGCTGAAGGGTGCATTGGTGACAATTTCTATCTGTTTTATTATGAGCTGGATAAGGTGGTTGTGGGTGGTGCTCCTGGAAATCACAATTTTATTCCCGTTGAGAGTGGTTCTGATGTCCCTTCTCCTAAAAGAGCTAGGGTGGAGAACTTGACTCAGGAATCTTCTGAGGATCAAAATATTAATGACTCACAACAATCTGCTTCTGGAACTATGGATAGTCTTATGCTCCTGGTTTGGAAACAGTGCAGGAACATGAATTTGAGGAAGATAGTGAAGATGATCAAGGGTTTCTCATTGACCAGATCATCCAAGAAAGGAAGTTAGGAGACATCAATGATGACTCCTTGGAAAAAATGAGGATTCCATGAGTGATAAGTGTCATGATGAAGTAGAGAAGAATGGGGAGAAAATTTCTGTGGTGGATAAAGATATGGAGTTACATAATGTTGAGAAATCTATGGTGGTGCATAACTCTGCATGGAATTCATTTTTGATTCCTCCTAGTACTCCTACTATGAACAAATAATTAGGTTTTCCTGATCTTCATCCTAGAGCGATATTCTTTGTGATGGCCCCTTATTGCCAGTATCTGAGCAAGGAAATTTGGCTCCCTTTACCTTAGATGGTGGAAGTTAAAAGCAAAGATTTGGTAGAGGAGTCTATTGATTAGGCCTAAACTGTCCAATATCCTGACAGTTCTTCTGGGGTGGATGAGGGGATCTCTGTTGATCAAGATATGGAGGTGGAATTCCCTGGGAGATTTAGCACAAGAGCAGCATCAGTTGTTACTGAGACTATTCTTGAGAAAGCCACTAATATATACAAGAAGAGGGATTCCCAAGGTACTTACTCTCCCCATGCTCATTCTAATGCTTTTGATGTACTATCTGATTAGCAAATCATGCTTAGGGCTTCTTTGATGGGTGTAGATATTCCTAGTGATAATTTTGATTCTGTTGATTTTATTAGAGAGTGTGAAGTGTCTAGAAATTGTTTAGTTGACAAACAAAATAGCAAACTTGATAACCTTCTCATTGAGAATGTTAGTGGTAATAAAACTCCCTTAGATCTTCAGTGGATACCTCGGGAAGAGGAGGGTGGTGATTTTACTGTTATGGAATCTCAGAAAAGTAGGAAAGCTGGAAAAAAGAAGAGTGTGATGGGTCACATACCCTTGACTAGAAGTCAAAAGAAAGCTGATATTTCTACCCATTCTCCTGGTAGAAATATCAGGCAAAGGAAAAAACCTGATAGATATAAATGAAAGGTGCCTTTTGGAATGGTAGGGGGTTGGGAATAAAGGTATGTCTGCTTGTTTAAATGAGCTGATTGTGGATCATGCTCTTGATTTCCTTGCTTTTCAAGAAACTATGAAGAAAAAGTACTCTGATAGTTTTTTTAGGAAAATTGATCCTGGTGGTCTGTTCTTTTGGAAATGGATTCCTTCTGTTGGTAAATCTAGGGGGATCTTGTGTGGTGTGAGGAAAGATACTTTAGGGGTACTGGGATTTAAGATGGGAGAGTTTATCCTGAGATTTGATCTTTGGGATAATGTTAAAAAATGCAAGTGGTCTTTGTTGGTGGTTTATGGTCCTGCTCATGATGAATTCAAAGATAAATTTCTTGCTGAGATTTCTTCTTTTTGCACTGCCCTTGATTCTCCTTATATTATTAGAGGTGATTTTAATATTTTGAGACATGTTGGGGAGAAAAATAGGAGGTCTCCTTTATCTCATTTTTCTGATATTTTTAATTCAGTAATTCATGTGCTTAGGGTTAGGGAGATCCATATGCATGGGGGTGTTTATACTTGGTCTAATAATCAAAGGTCTCCTCTGTTGAAAAAATTGGATAGGGTTCTTATGTCTGCTGACTAGGAGGATATGTTTCCTCTGGTGCAAGTAAGGAAGTTGGTTTCAGATTTATCTGATCATAGTCATTTGCTGGTCATGACTGGTGATTGTAATATTGTGACCCCTAAAATATAGAATTTAGATTTGATGTTGCTTGTCTTAAGAATGATGATTTTTTGGAAAAGGTGGGTGAGATTTGGAAGAAACATGTGACTAGTGTTGACCCTATTGATATCTTGAATGTCAAGTTGAAAAGGTTTAAGAAACATTTTAAGGGCTGGGGGTCTAGTCTATTTGGACATGTAAGGAAAAATAAAAAGGAATTAAAAGAGGAGCTTGATAACCTTGAGAAAATTGAGGAAGGGTCTCCTTTATCACCTGAAGAGTTTATTAGGAAAACTAACATTTTGTTCGAGTTGCATGAGATTTATGCTGATGAAGATCTGTTTTGGTTATAAAGATCTAATGAGAGACGACTTTTAAAAGGAGATAACAATACTGCATACTTTCATAGGGTTGCTAATGGGAGAAAGAGGAAAATAACTATTCATACTCTGAAAGATGTTATCCTGTTGATTGAGGGGACTGGTGAAATATTACAACATGCTACTGAGTATTATAAAAATCCGTTTGGTCCTACTCCTGGGAATTTATTTCACTTATCCAGGGATTTGTGGAGTTTGGGTGAGACTATTAGTGATGAGGAAAATGTTATGTTGACTGCTCCCTTTTCGGTTAAGGAGGTGGTGGAGGCTTTGTTCTCGATGGATGTAAATAGGGCTCCTGGACCTGATAATATCCCAATTGAGTTTTATCAACGTTGTTGGAATTTGGTTAAACCTGAAATCATGTATATTTTTCATTGCTTTTACTTGGGGACCCTGGACTTGAAAAGGCTGAATTGTGGTGTGATTACCTTACTCCCTAAGGTGGTTGGTGCAGAAAAAATTACCCAATTTAAACCTATTTGCCTGTTGATATGCATTTATAAATTTATTACTAAAGTTTTAACTATTAGATTGGAACCTTATGCTTACAAATTGTTTAGCATCCACAAGAATGCTTTTATTAAGAACAGGAATATTATGGATAGTGTTTTGTCTCTTCATGAATTACTCAATTATGCTCATGTTAACAAAAAAGTGTGGGGTTATGCTTAAAATTGACTTTGAAAAGGCTTATGATAAGGTCCATTGGGATTTTATGTTGGAATGTTTGCATACTAGGGGGTTTAATGATATGTTTTGTTCTTTGGTTAAAAAGGCTTTGTTGGAAGGAACTGTGAGTGTGAAAATTAATAATGAGATGGGTCCTTATTTTACTAGTGCTAAAGGTTTGAGGCAAGGTGATCCTCTGTCCCCTACTTTGTTTAATTTGGTTGCCGTGTGCTTGACAAAAAATGGTTTTGAAAGCACAATCGAATGACCTATTTGAGGGTTTTGCTCCTGATTTGATTGATAAGGGGGTTGCTATATTACATTATGCTGATGGTACAGTTCTTTGCATTTCTCATGATACTGACAAAGCTGTGAATTTGAAACTCCTTCTCTATATTTTTGAGTTGATGTGGGGCTTGATGATCAATTTTGAGAAGAGTGAAATTTATACTGTGGGGGTGATAATGATTTGGATGAATTCTATTCCAATTTGTTTGGATGTCAGGTGGGAACCTTGCCTATGAAATATTTGGGTGTACCTATCTCTGCTTTGGCTCTTAAAAATGTTGATTGGGATTTCATTGATGCTAAGCTGGTAAAAAAGTTGATGCTTGGGTGGGCAATTCTATGTCTTCTGGTGGGAAAGAGATTTTGATTGATTCCTCCTTGTCCACTATCTTGTACTACCCCATGTCTATGTTCTTGCTGCGGAAGAGTTTTATAAGTAAATAAACATTTTAAGAGGTTCTTTTGGCAAAAGAAGAAAGATAAAAAAGCTATTATATGGTGAAATGGAATAAAGTTTGTCGATCAAATAATACGGGTGGTTTGGGTATCAAAGATTTGAGGAAGCAAAACATTAGTTTGTTGGTTAAATGGTGGTGGAAACTTGAAAAACATGATGGTCTTTGGCAAAGAATTGTCAAAGCTAGATATTTGAGGAACAAAACCATTTACATTATGCCTCCTAGGTTTAAAGATTCTCCCTGTTGGAAATATCTGCTTCAGGTCAAGGATACTTATTTGGATGGGAGGGAAATTGTCCTTAAAAGTGGTAATATAGTTCGTTTTTTGGAAGGACACCTGGGGATCCTGGAGGTCCTCTGTGTAGCCAGTTTCCTGAAATTTTTGGGTGGGCAATTATATGTCCTTAAAAGAGGTAGACCATGGTTTTTCTATTCCTTTCAGGAGGAGGATTCGTGGTGAACTCCGACTCCAATGGGAATCTATCTTGGTTAAGGCTCAACACATCCATTTATGTGGTGAGCCTGATCTGGTTGAATGGAGGTTTATTGGGAATATACAGTTCTCCACCAAGTCTATTTATTAGTATCTGGAGAAAAATTTAGTTGGGCCTAATAAAAAACTTCTTTGGAAAGCGAGATTATCCTTGAAAATTCAGATCTTTATTTGGCAAATGCTTAGAAATGCTATTCCCACCAGGGATAATATGGGTGGCAGAAATTGGCTTGGGAATCCTGTTTGCTCATTTTTTAAACAAGTGGAGACTATGAACCACTTTTTTCACTTGCTCTGTTGCTAGAATTGTCTGGGGGTCCTGGGCAAACTGTTCGGCACATCCACTTGTCCTAGGAACTATTGGCAGGCTTTGCTGTGGTTTTATCGTTTTTTGCCTGGTGGGAAAAAATTCTATGTGATTGGGATTGATGCTATCTGTTGGGCCATATGGACTCTCAGGAACTAAGTGACTTTTGAGGAGTACATCTTGCGGTCACCTATGGAGGCAATTCTTACTGTTTGTTCATCTTTGTACTGGGCAGGTCTGCAGAAAGGTGGCGATAGAGAGTTCATGATTTCCAATAATAAGAAGATGATGACCCTGGCTGCTGAGGTGGCAAAAATTTCTAGGCAAAGGTCAGGGGAGATGCTGAGAATCAGTGACTAAAGGTGCTTTTGCTTGTGGGGTTGATGCCACTGGCTTGCGGTGCTGTTGCTTTATTCTCCATTTGATAGTGGTCCTGCTTTGATTGGAGGTTGCTCTTTCCGGCGCTGTTGTAGCCATTTTGTTGAATGGTATCTTTGGTGACAAACTTTGTAGGTGTAGTTTTTTGAGTTTTGGTGGTAGTAGGTTTTCGTCCTGTAGGAGTTGTTTCGAGATCGAGCAGCTCCAGCAGGTTTCCTACTAGTACCCAAACTCGCTTTCCCTTTCTTTCCCTTCCTATCTTTGTAGCAGACTTTGTATTTCCATTATGCTTATAATGGAAAGGGGGTTAGCTCAGTTGAAATCAAAAACTCAAAAGGAAAAACCAAGAGACCACAATCATTTGGGCTACACCATTATTGCAAAGCTTGCATATAGCACGATGTCATATGTGAGTAACATTTTCCGTCGACCTACACTGACCACTTGAGAGCATCTCCACTCACATTCCCAGGATGGTATTTTGAAAGTGTAAGATGGTTAACCTAGAGGGGGTGAATAGGTTTCTACAAAATTCTTTATTAGCTTTTGCAAGTTTTAGGCTTTGCGGAATATAAGTGAGCCTAAATGCAAATTAGGTGAGTCAACCTAGATGATGAACAAGATGCTTCAAGCTCGAAGGCTATCACAAGGTAAACAACACAAGCAAGAGATCGGTTAAGGAATAACCAAGGCACGCGGAGACGAAGATGTATTCCCGTGTTCACCACCTTTGGGAAGGGGGCTACATCACGTTGGAGAGGTGTGAGGTTCCACGAAGGATTCCTCACGCGCCACAAAGGCTCACCTTCTTCTCCGAGCCTATCCCACGAAGGAATAACTCACTTACTCGTGGTATACTTTTAAGGTAGTCTCCAAACCCTCACAAACTTTCCACGGAGCAAATCACAAGCCGAATGCCTCCGGGCGACCCTAGCCGCCTAGGGTTTCCCACAAACCCAAGAGTAACAAGCTAACTCGATGAACTCAAGGGGGAATGAAATTTGGCTTGGTGGAAACATAGATCGGGACCTCCTCTTCATTTCTACCAAATGGATTTGGATATGGTTGGGTAGAATGGGAGATCCTCAAGCTTTTGTGTTTCAACAATGGGGGAGAGAGAGAAAGCTTCAAGAAATGAAATATTTGCTCAAGTGCCTGACCTCATAGTGGAGAATAAAGGGGTATATATAGTATGAGGGGAAAAGAGCCGTTTGGGGGTTCCTGCGACAGAACCGACAATAAGTCCGATCGGACCGAGTTGCTCGCCGGAATTTCCACCTACAGCTCCGGTGGACCGTACCACACGCCAGAATTTTTGGCGGCGACCGGAATTCTCGTTAAACAACCGAAAGGCTATGCAGTAAGCCATATCGGCGTACACCGAGAATTTCCGGCGGCGACCGGAAATTCCGGCGACAGCACCGGCGCCACCGACGCTTTTGCCGATTTCATAGTAACCCCTTTTGACTCATTTTTCAAGGCTATTTTCTCTCTCTCTTCGAACGGGTGTGTGGTGGTGGATGATGAGAAGTATATTTGGTGTAGAACAACCCCAAAGAGCGCATCGAGATCACCCATCTTAATAGTGCGGTGTTTCCTATTTGACTCAAGTGTAAATAAGAGAAAATAATAAACAATACCACCGACTCTCCATAAAGAAACGAATGGGGGGTCACCCATCACCTATCACCAACAACCTGCGGACTCTCACCTGTAGAGAAGCTAATAGAGACATTAGTCTGTTCTCTAGCTCCGATGTCATAGTTAACCAAAACACTAGATAAGGGCTATTTTCCCTTTCAATCCCCCCTTTTTGGTTAACAATGACAAACCGAGCTAGAGTCAAAATATGATATTATGATACGATTAGATCTAGCACATAATAGCAAGCACATAGTGATAGGAAATCCAAGTACAATAAGAGAACTGCAAAGTTGTCCAAACACACACACAAATGGTTCGATAGAGCAAATAAAAGCACAAGCCAATGAGAGACAAACGAGCAAAGTAGGGCTTGTGTAAGAGGCAAGTCATGAAAGAAGAGACTCTACTCTTTCTCCCCCTTTGGCATCGAGACCAAAAAGGAAGAAACAAGCAGAGAGAACGATCTAGCCAGCGAAGTTGTCCTCATCGTCATCATCATAGGCTTCTTCCTCCTCTTCGTCTTCATCATCACCCTCCTCTTCGTCCTCGTCCTCACCATCATCGTCATTCCCTGTTGATGTAGCACGGGGCTGAGAGGAATTAGAAGTGGCAAACCCGGGGAACATAGATTGAAAGTTGGGCAAGCGCATGGACAGACGAACAAGCGAAAGAAAATTTTTGGCTCCAGGCCCGGCGGAACCGAATCTGTCGCTGGAATTGTCGGTGACGGTTCCGGAGAACCGGAAGCTCGACCGGAATTTCCGGCGAGCATTTCGGTCGACCGGAACATTGACCGGAAATTCCGGCGGCAGTTTCGGCACAACCGGGCCTGGGACCGAAAAGTTAGGGCATGCGACTGTGAGACTATCCATGACTTAGTACTTGCACAAAGAACATGTGGGAGAACATGGGGGTGAAACTAGGGTGGTACTAGCCTAGTTACTCTAGGGGGTAGAGAACTAGGGGAGCACAAGTGACCATGAAAGCTAGGGTTTCACCACCAACAAGAGAGATAAGAAGGAGAAGAAATATCATAGTACCCTCGGATGCCGAAGAAGAAGCCATGCCCCCTCCCTTGCCAAAGATGGGCACGAAGAAAGCACCACATGAGAAAGAGTGGAAGCACTCCCCGATCTCCCAATGCGGGCAAGGAGAGAGCAAAACCTTCGGTGATAAGACTTGTAGAGGCCCGATCTACAACTTGGTGGAGTGGGAAGGGATTTGGGTAGAGGGAAGGGCCTATGGGGGTGGGGAAGCTTGGGGCGGCAGCCATGGAGGAGGGGAGGGCGTGGGGAAGAAGGAAAGAAGAAGATGGAACTACCCCACGCGCGGGCTATAAATACCCTCTCAAAAAAAATTCGGCGATAAGTCCGGTCGAACCGGTTCCCACGCCGGAATTTCCGGCAAGAACATCACCGAACCGGCCCCGTGACCGGAATTTCTGTTTGCGACCGAAAGTTTTGGTAGAGAACCGAAAATGTGTACTGGAAGGGTTTTCGGTCGTCTGCCGGAATTTTCGGCGGTCGTCGGAATTTTCGGTCGCCAGACCGGAATTTTTGCCGGAAAATTTCTGGAGACAGCGTATGAGTAAATTTTTCTGGAGATGAAACATTGTGAGCAATCATATGAGCATATACACAAGATCCAAATGAAAACCAGATAAAGCACTGTCCATATGACAAGGTCATGAAGAAACAAAAACAAAGAGCAACCATGGACAAAGGATTTAGCTTGGAACATCAAGGCACCCAATACACAAAACCAACCATTTAGCGGAGGATTTCTCCCCCTATGTTTAAGCACACATGTCATGGCGCCTCAAAGATAGATGCTTGGACCCGTATCATGACACGAGATCAATTTATGTTGCACACATAGGTAAGCATCAAACCAAGACATGGTAAAATGACCATCCCTACATGTGCTGCACAACTAGGCTACATAGCACGTTAAGAGCAAGAATATAGTGCAAGAAGCACATCAATCCAAGTTTTGAGGATCTAGGATACCGAGTTCTCGCCTCAACATGACAAACCGGGCTTCATCCAAAGGCTTCGTGAAGATATCAGCCAATTGGAACATCGTACCCACATGAGTGAGATTGATATCACCATTTGCGACATGGTCACGTAGGAAGTGGTGGCGGATGTCAATATGTTTGGTGTGGCAATGTTTGACGGGGTTATTGGCAATATTTATTGCGCTTTCATTGTCACATAGAAGAGGCACCATACCAAGAGACACACCATAGTCCTTCAAGGTTTGCCTCATCCACAACAATTTAACACAACAAGATGTCGCGGATATGTATTCGGATTCGGCGGTGGATAGGGCTATGGAGTTTTGTTTCTTGGAAGACCAACTCACCAACGATCGGCCAATAAATTGGCAAGCCCCCAAGGTTGATTTCTAGTCAACCTTATCACCTGCCCAATCGGCATACGAATAGCCAACAAGCTCAAAGGTTGACCCCTTTGGATACCAAAGCCCGAGAGTAGGAGTGAGAATAAGGTACCTAAAAATCCGTTTGACCGCCATCAAGTGGCACTCCTTGGGAGCGGATTGAAAACGAGCACACGTTCCAACACTTAACATGATATCCGGCCTAGAAGCACAAAGGTAGAGCAAGGAACCAATCATATAACGATATACCTTTTGATCCACGTCCTTCTCACCAACCCCAAGGCCAAGTTGTCCATTTAGTGGCATGGGTGTCTTCATGGGATTAGCCTTGGCCATCTCGAACTTATTGAGCATGTCCTTAATGTACTTCACTGGAGAGATGAAAGTGCCATGAGGAAGTTGCTTTATGATGAAGCCTGGAAAGAACTTCATCTCCCCCATCATGGACGTCCTAAATTTCATAGTCATCAACTCGGCAAAAGCTTTGTTATGAGATTCGTTAGTTCCACCAAAGATAATATCATCAACATAAATTTGAACAATAAATAATCCACCCCCTTTAACCCATTTGGTGAAAAGGGTGGAATCGACCTTACCCACGCTAGACCCATCCATGAGTAGAAAATCCCTAAGGTGCTCATATCAAGCACGAGGAGCTTGCTTTAGTCCGTAGAGAGCCTTATGGAGTAGATACACATGGTTGGGATAGCGTGTGTTTTCGAAACCCGGGGGTTGAGCTACATATGCAACCTCTTTCAAGGGACCATTAAGAAATGCACTTTTCACATCCATTTGGTAAAGCTTGAAGTTATGGAAAGATGCATAAGCAAGCAAGAGACGAATAGCTTCAAGATGAACAACAGGCGCAAAGGTGTCCTCATAGTCAATACCTTCTATTTAGGCATACCCTTGCGCCACTAACCTTGCTTTGTTTCTTGTGATGACCCCGTTCTCATCTTGCTTGTTCTTGAACACCCACTTGGTCCCAATGGCATTGATGCGATGATCTTTAGGCCTCTCCACTAGAAACCAAACTTCATTGCTGGTGAAACACTCGAGTTCTTCTTGCATGGCAATGACCCAAACTGGATCCTCCAAAGCCTCATGAACCTTGAGGGGCGCAAAGTTGGACACAAAAGCATGATGCCCACAAAAGGTTGTGAGGTTCTTCTTCCTGGCACGGGTCTCGATTCCTCTTGATATGCTTCCAAGGATATTGTTGACTTGAAGTCTACTTGCAACGGAGGCAGCCTTGATCTTCCGAATTGTGCCTTCATAATCAACGAATTCATCTTTTGAGGGGCCTTGATCATTGACACCATCTTGAGATTGACCTTGGGATGGAGATTGATCTTCTACTTGGTCTTTCTCAAGGGATTGAGGGCTTGGTTCTTGTTCTTAGGTTTACATGGCATCTTGAGTGAGATGTTGATCTTGTGGTGCACTTGATGGCTCGACTTGAGTAGAGCTCGACTCTTCTTGAGTTGAGCTTGATTCTCCCCCATCATCTTGTTGGACATGAATGTGAGACTCGGTGGGCAAGATATGCCCAATACCCATCAGCTTGATGACTTGAGAGGAATCACCATCACCTACATCACGAGAAGAAACTTGCCCCTCATGGGGACCATTATTCTCCAAAAACTCCACGTCACAAGATACTTCAACACAACGATTGGTTTTGTTGTAGTATCTATAGGCATGAGAGTTTTCCACATAACCAACAAATATACCCTCTATAGTTCTAGATTCGAATTTACCGAGCTTTTCCTTTTTGTTCTTGACGAGGCACTTGCATCCAAAGACACGGAAATAGTTGACATTGGGCTTGTTACTTGTGAGAATCTCGTATGGAGTCATGTTAAAGGGGGCTCGGAGGAAGAGCCGGTTCGTGTAGTGGACCGCGGTAGCAATGGCTTCTCCCCAAAAATTGTGGGGGGACTTGAATTCACTCAACATTGTTCTTGCCATCTCGATGATTGTCCGGTTCTTCCTTTCAACAACACCATTTTATTGAGGGGTATAAGGAGCTAAGAATTCATGCTTGATCCCCTCATCTTCAACAAATTCTTGCATGGTGTAGTTCTTGAACTCGGTGCCATTGTCGGTTCTAATGGTCTTGATCTCCACTCCATGAGTGCGTTGAGCTTGCTTGGCAAAGATCATGAATTCCTTGTAGGTCTCATCCTTTGTCTTGAGAAGAAAGACCCAAGTATACCTTGAGTAATCATCAACAATGACAAGACCATATCTTCTTCCACCAAGGGAGTCATATGTTGATGGCCCGAAGAGATCCAAATGGAGAAGCTCCAAGGGTCTTGACGTGGCCACCTTGGTAACAGAAGGGTGATGCTTCCCAATTTGCTTTCCTGAAATGCAAGCACTACACACACGATCTTTCTCAAAGGAGACACCGGTTAGTCCAATAATATGCTCACCCTTTAGGAGTTGATTGAGATTCCTCATGTTGACATGACCTAGGCGACGATGCCAAAGCCATACCTTGTTAGCCTTGACCATTAGACATGTAGGAAGATATTAGCTCTCTTTTGAGAGGTCAACCACATAAAGGTCATCTTCCACGTGTCCAATGAGAACCAAGATGAGATCATCACCCCTAAAGACCTTCACAAAAGTTCTAGAGAAATAGGAGTCATAGCCGGCATCCGCAAGGTGTTTAATTGAAAGCAAGTTGTAACCAAGGTTTTCAACATGTAAGACGGTCTCTAGAGTCAAAACCTTGGAGATTACCAACTTACCATAAACTAGTACCTTTCCTTTAGAGTTATCTCCAAAAGTGATGCTTGACGTTGAGTTGACATCTTGAATGAATTGGTCAAGCCCGCTTCTACCTCCGGTCATGTGATTGGTGCATCCACTATCAAACACCCATTTTGACCCACCGGAGGCATAACCCTACAAAATCAATTCTTTGATTTAGGAACCCATTGAGTAATGGGTCCCCTAGCATTAGCAACAAGATCCTTAGGTACCCAAATTGAGTACCACCTATAAGCATAACCATTTCGAGGGCCAACATATTTGTCATATACATTTCCTTGAGAGCCCTTACATAGCACATAGGAAGGATTGGACTTTCCCGCATACTTATGATTGGGATTGCCCCTTATGGCTCCCCCATTCACAACATTCCTTTTGACTTTGTCAACCACCTCGTCACCTTCTTTTACAAAGATTATATTCTTTGGTGGAATGGCATTGCTCGTGTTGTTCTTTAGATCAAAACCGACACCTTCCTTGGAAATTTTCGTCTTTTGACGGGATAAAATCTCATCTAGGATCTTTCCTTTGGAGGTAAGTGCACGACACTCTTTCTCAAGTTGCTCTTTCAACTTCTTATTTTCCTCAATGAGAGCTTGATCAAAGGTAGAGTTAGAGGAACAAGAATCATTTTCAACAATAGTTAGATCCTTCAATGTACCAAGAGCCTTTTCATAGGACACCCGAAGTTGGTCATGGTTCTCTCCAAGTTTTATGAGCTCACGCTTGACAAGCAAACTAGCTTTTTCAAGGTGCTCAAGGTCCTTGGTAAGAGAAGCATGGGCAACTTCAAGCTCCTTCTTTGAGGAATCAAGCTCTTGGGACAAAGAGTTAGCCCTATCAATAGTGTCCATGTCTTTTGCTTTATCAATTTCAAAAATTTTGATTTGTAGTTTAAGAAAAGAATTGGTATTCTTTTCCTCACAAATCTCTTGCTCAAGAAGATTGAATATTCGTTTCTCATCATCAATATGAGATTCCAAGCTATCAATGGCCTCATCGCGTGAGCTAAAAAGTTCCATTAATTGCTTGACTCTAGCACGAGCAATCTGAGGAAGAGACTTCATGATAGCATACATTTCTTTTATATACTCTTCACCAAATTCATCACTATCACTATCACTATCATGATCACTCTCAAGATCATCCAAGACGCTAGATAGGGATGGAGGAGAGACGATTACCTTGGAGATTCTTTCCATAAGACAAGAACCAGTGATCTTGGGAATAGGAGAACTCTCGATGTAGTCCTTGGCGTAGTCGTAGGTGAGAGGTGAACCGGGTTCGACATATGCCAAACCGGTCACACCCACCACGTTCTCCTTATCCCCACACTCCATGTCGGACTCGTCCTTGGAGCTCCTTGCCATGAGGCAAGTGGCGGTGACCTTGGGAGTAGGAGAGTCGTCGGTGTAGTCCTTGGTGTAGTCATAGGTAAAGAGAGACCCGGGTTTGGCGAAGGCCAAACCGGCCACTCCAACCACCTTCTATTCATCCTCTTCCTCCTTGTCGGATATGTATTCTTGACCTAGGAAGACCTTGCCATCACGCCTATTGTTCCTCTTGAATCTTTCATTGATGGGGTTGGGCTTCAATCTTGGTTTGGCACCCTCTTCATACTTGGGCTTGTCAAGCCTCTTCTCATAAGGACATTTATCGGCAAAGTGGCTTGACTCATCACAATTGTAGCACGTCATTTTCTTCTCACTTGATCCCATTGAACTTCTCCTTCTTCGGAACTTCATGTTATTGGTGAAGAGAGCAAGTTGAGAGAGCATATCATCAACTCCATCAACATTGCTTTCTTCATCACTAGCATCATCTTATTGCACATGCTTGGCCTTTAGTGCTAGAGAGTGAGAGGACCCAATAGCACGGTTGATCTTCTTGATCTTTTTCCCTTCATCCGCCAAGTTGACTGTGGCAACAAGATAAGAGACTAGATCATCGGGAGTGAATTGATTAGCTCTATCAAGAAGTTGCAAGTTCAAGGCAAGCTTCTTATCAGTGACCGCGATCATAGAGACAATATTGGACTTGATGAGCTCATCATTCAAATTGAATCCATCATCGTACTTCTCACATCCTAGGCCACCAATCTTCACGCGGAGGGCAACAAGTCTCTTGTATGCTTCAACGATAGTCTCATCATCATGGTTCATGAACATGTTCATCTCTGACTTGGCAGCTTCATACTTGGATTTTTGGATAAGAGACGTTCCCTCTTGGAGAATGACAATCCTATCCCAAAGATCCTTGGCGGTGGTGATGTCACTGACTTGATCATGGAGAGTGTGATGAATGGCACTCCTTATCTTGTCACAAGCTATCGCATTTAGTTGACGGTCGTAGTACTCTCCCGGAGTGAGGTTGTTGGGATCATGAGGGTGGAAACCGGTGCACACAATCTCCGAAAATTCAACACTGCAGCTGCGAAGATGAGATTCCATAGAAGCTTTCCAATGAGAGAAGTAAGTTCCATCATAATGAGGTGCAGGACCCGAACCATTAATATGAGGCATGATATTCTTTTGCTTAGGATAAACATAAGGAAATTTATTATGGGGTGTGGAGAGTTTTGACGAGCCGCTCTCATGAGCGGACTCGGCATCCTTATCCTTTTCGGTGTCCATTGGCCTCCCTTGAGGTACTACCAATGGGTTACCAAGAAAAGCCCCATCGCCAATGGCCTTAAGTTGTCCTTCTAGGTAACTCATTCAAACAAGGAGATCAGAATCAGCCTTGGCCTTTTCAAGGGCACCCTTGGCTAATATTTCACGAAGCTCCTTGACCGAATAAGTCTTATCCTCCTCATCATCGGAGAAAACCATCTTTTCTCTTAGGCGGTGAAGCCCTTAAAAGAGCCCTATGCTCTGATACCAATTGAAAGTGTAAGATGGTTAACCTAGAGGGGGGTGAATAGGTTTCTACAAAATTCTTTATAATCTTTTGCAAGTTTTAGGCTTTGCGGAATATAAGTGAGCCTAAATGCAAACTAGGTGAGGCAACCTAGATGATGAACAAGATGCTTCAATCTCGAAGGCTATCACAAGGTAAACAACACCAGTAAGAGATCGGTTAAGGAATAACCGAGGCACGCGGAGACGAAGATATATTCCCGTGTTCACCACCTTTGGGAAGGGGGCTACGTCACGTTGGAGAGGTGTGAGGTTCCACGAAGGATTCCTCATGTGCCACAAAGGCTCACCTTCTTCTCCGAGCCTATCCCACGAAGGAATATCTCACTTACTCGTGGTAGACTTTTAAGGTAGTCTCCAAACCCTCACAAACTTTCCACGGAGCAAATCACAAGCCGAATGCCTCCGGGAGACCCTAGCCGCCTAGGGTTTCCCACAAACCCAAGAGTAACAAGCTAACTCGATGAACTCAAGGGGGAATGAACTTTGGCTTGGTGGAAACGTAGATCGAGACCTCCTCTTCCTTTCTACCAAAGGGATTTGGATTTGGTTGGGTAGAGTGGGAGATCCTCAAGCTTTTGGTTTTCAACAATGGGGGAGAGAGAGAAAGCTTCAAGAAATGAAATGTTTGCTCAAGTGCCTGACCTCACAGTGGAGAAGAAAGGGGTATATATAGTATGAGGAGAAAAAGAGCCATTTGGGGGGGGGTTCCTGCGACAGAACCGACAATAAGTCCGGTCGGACCGAGTTGCTCGCCGGAATTTCCGGCGATAGCTCCGGTGGACCGGACCACACGCCGGAATTTTCGGCGGTGACCGGAATTCTCGGCGAACAACCGAAAGGCTATGCAGTAAACCATATCGGCGTACACCGAGAATTTCCGGCGGCGACAGCACCGGCACCGCCGACGCTTTTGCCGATTTCACAGTATCCCCTTTTGACTCATTTTTCAAGGCTATTTTCTCTCTCTCTTCGAACTGGTGTGTGGTGGTGGATGATGTGAAGTATATTTGGTGTAGAACAACCTCAAAGAGCGCATCGAGATCACCCCTATTAATAGTGCGGTGTTTCCTATTTGACTCAAGAGTAAATAAGAGAAAATAATAAACAACACCACCGGCTCTCCATAAAGAAATGAATGGGGGTCACCCATCACCTATCACCAACAACCTGCGGAATCTCACCTGTAGAGAAGCTAATAGAAACATTAGTCAGTTCTCTAGCTCCGATGTCATAGTTAACCAAAACACTAGATAAGGGCTATTTGCCCTTTGACATTCCCAGTGCGTTTTTTATTTGGATGACGAATTTTCGCCCAACCGTGTTTTCAGGACGCCGAATAGCATCGAATTTGGCCCAACTTTCATCCGTTATTTCCAGCCCCAACCCGGGACGCTAGGAACCGCCTAGGAACACTGGACTAAGCGAAAAGGAAGGTGGGCCAACCCTGTCGGCGACTCGAGGCTGTGCTCCCGTATTTTCTTCTTCCCCTTCCGCCTTTCTTCTCCATTGCCCTCCACATCTCTCGCCTGTTCCCCGAGCTCCCGCCCACCATCGCCCAAGGGTTTCGTCAAACCCTGATCCACCGTCGGTGAACCGAACGAGAAAAAGCCAAGGAAGCCGAGGCCGGAGGGCTTGACCAACAGCCGAGTGGTTGGCTCTAGTCCGGTGGAGGAAGATCAAAATAGACAACCGCAAGGATAGGACGACAAGGTTGGAGGCAAAACGCTCGCCAAGGCCCAGGCGATGAGGGAAGTGGAGGCGGCTTCGAAGCGCGCGGCGCGTGCGACGATGTCGCGCCCGACGCCGATCGTCCCCTCGCAGTACTCCGCACACTGGGGGATCCAACAGAGCGTTGGACCGCTGACAGGGTTCTCGCCGATCTCGCTGGCCATGTTCCAGGAGAGCTAGGCGAACCCATGGCAGAGGTACTCCTCCTTCCCCGAGTTCGACGGCGGGTTCAACCCAAACATGCTCTTCCCCTGCCCCGCAGCTCACCCTCCTCCGGCCTTCAACATCGACATCAATGTTCCCTATGCCAGCTCTCCGGTGTACGCCGGCACTTCGTCGTCCATGCCCCGCGACCCTCTTACGTTCGTCGGCAGCTCCTCACCCGCAACCTTCGACAACACGGACGTCCACAATATGTTTGGCAGAATATCGTGAGAAGCTTACATGCAGGACATGATCGCCTCCGGTTTGGCGCGGCCGGCAATACCTCCTTCTTCACTCAAGAACAGTCCCGGGCCGATGCCGAACATGGCCTCGAGTCCCAGGATTTCGCCGACGGCCAGGCCGACCAGACGCAAGCTGAGGATGGGGAGGATGCCAAAGAGGGTGCCTTTGCGCCAACGAAGGGCAAAGACAAAGGCAAGAGGAAGGTGGGAACATCGGCGCCGGATCCCGGCATCAAGTGGACGATGCTTGAAGACGTTTGACTCGCCGACGCCTGGAAATCGGTGAGCATGGATCCCATCACCGGTGCAAACCAAAACTCAGAAAATTACCGGAAACATGTCAAGCTAGCGTTCAACGAGCGCAACCTTATGGACCCAAAGTAAATTAAGGTTCACATGGAGCACGGCAAAAAAACCATGATCAACCACCGGGGACTCATTCAGCAGGCGTGCAGCAAGTGGCACGACATTCTCGAGGAGATCGAGCGCACACCCGTCAGTGGTGAAAGCATGGATAGCAAGGTACTTCGACAACCCCTAGCCGAAACAATGCACTTCGCCTTGCCTTTGCAGCTCGTCCGTGCACTCGACAATGTACCAGGAAGACACCAAGACGGAGTTCAAGTTCCATGACGTCTCTGCCGAAATACAGAAACGCTAGAAATGGATGGATACTCGCGCGAGCCTCGCCAAGAACAAGGACGACGTGTACAACCTGGAGGCTCCTCCCCCTGCTGCCGGGGAGGGAAGGTCGGAGGTCGACCAGAAGAAGGCGAAGATGCTCAAAGCCACTAGACCTCCCACCAAACGTCTCCACGCTTCAATCGAGAAGTGCATCGCCGATTCCAAGACCTATGCCGAAAAGAGAAAGGAGAAGGCCGATGAGAGGTGGACGTAGCTGCTCCAAAACCAAGATCGGAAGCTCGACCTCCTCAAGACAAACTTCGCTGCCAAGAAGAGGAACACAGATCCAGTTCCTCATGGGTGGCAAAGACACCTCGGCGATGAGCACGCCGGTCAAGGCCTGGTACGTGGCGTGCCGCAACGCCGTACTCGCTGAGGACACCGCCGCCAGCACGCCGAGCTCTGCGCCGACCGTCTCGGCCGCCACACCTTCGCCAAGCTCTGCCTCCACATCGTCGTACAGGCAGGAGACACCCATAGACACGGAGGAGGAGCTCATCCCATCGACGACTGATCGCCGGACTTCATTATCCTGTTTTGTAATAATTTGATCGTCGAACATTTTAGGCGTATTTCTGTCAAACACCTTTGACTGAGATTTCACCGGAAATATTTTGAATATGTTGCTGTTTTTCTTCGTCTGAGAAATCGGTTCGAGAACCCGAGTAGAAAACTGGAGGTTGGTGCTCTGGGTTTGCGATCGCCCATTCCTGTGTGAAACCACTTACCATGACGTCAGGAAGGAAAAATGATTCCCACAGGATCGATCCATATCTCGTTTTAAATTCAGCGCCGTGTACTCCTATACATGATAACATGATCGTCGGGGTTTGGTTTGGGTTGTTACGCGAGAGTGACGGACGGCTTGCTTCCAGAGACTCCAGAGTTCCAGTCCAATCTCCTCCCTTTTTCTCCCTCTATCTCTTTGTGCTGTGTGCCCAGCGACGACCCAGCTGCACACGGAAGGAACAACGGCCGGATGGCGATGGGCGCGGCGGCGCGGGCGGCGGCGGCGGACGCCGTGGTGACCTTCCTGTGGGTCTTCTGCGCGTCGACGCTCGGCGCCTGCACGGCCGCCGTCACCGCCTACCTCAGCCTGCACGAGGGGATGCACTACGCCCTCCTCGTCACCGTCTCCATCCTCGCCCTCCTCCTCTTCGCCTTCAACCTCCTCTGTGAAGCCCTCGGCGGCGCCTGCTTCAACCCCACCGACGTCGCCGCCTTCTACGCCGCGGGCCTCACCAGCCCCTCCCTCTTCTCCATCGCGCTCCGCCTGCCAGCACAGGTCTGTCTGGAGACTCCGATTCTATCACCTTCTATTTTGGCAGATCAGTAAGACGACCAGGAACCAACGGATATACTAACAAATCTGCGTTGGGTGGTAGGCCGCCGGCGCCGTGGGCGGAGCTCTGGCCATCTCGGAGCTCATGCCGGAGCAGTACAAGCACATGCTCGGGATGCCCTCGCTCAAGGTGGATCCCCACACCGGCGCCGTCGCCGAAGGGGTGCTCACCTTCGTCATCACGTTTGCCGTGCTCTGGGTCGTCGTCAAGGGCCCCCGAAACCCCATCGTCAAGACAGGGATGCTCTCCGTCTCCAGCGTCTGCCTCATCCTCACCGGTGCCGCGTACACAGGACCCTCAATGAACCCTGCCAACGTACGCTACACATTCACTCACCATTTTTTTTCTTTCCATTTGATTGCACAAGCTTATCCATCGAACTGCAATCCCCGACACAAATGAATTTGGTGATGCAAATGTTACTTGTTCGTCTCAGTTTCCCCCTTTGACTTTTTTCCCTTTTACTCCCTCTGTTTTAAAATATAAGATGTTTTAGGTTCGTGAAGAAAATGAATATAGACTTGTTTTAGTGTATAATTCATTTCAAATCGCAGTGAACCTTCGTATTAAAAGAAGTCTAGATATATACGTCTTATATTTTAAAACGAAGAGAGTATAATAGTACACCATTAAAGGACGAATCATTTTCAAAGAAGAATTAATCAAACGCTTAGAATGGCACCTTTAGGCTTACAACGATTCTTTTGAGCGGAACTACGGCGCCAGCCTGAACAATTTCATTCAAAGTTGACTATGAGGCTTTTCAGCCTCTACAAGATAGGGTTCAAATGAACCGGAATTTGCAGGGGTTACAAGAGAAGAGAAATAAAGGAGAAAAACACACACACACCACCCACATCAAAGATTGAGAGGAAAAGGGGCTACTCTGAGAATCCTCGGAGGCGGTTGACTGATGAGAAAACTCATCACAACCCAAGCACAACGATCACAAGGAAGAACCAGCAGGACACGACCGCAGGGGGGCAATCCAGCTCGAGTCATCGCCGGAGTAAACGAACGGCCTTGATCAGCCGAGACCCAGCCTCGACACTGCACCATCGACGTAATCGAAGGGCAACGCACATCTGAGACCACACAACGCACCGACACCACCTGTGTCGTGGGTATGGCCGAAGAACGCAGCGAGACGACGCCATGGCCTTTGTGTGCCATTGGATGGAGTCGAAGGCGTCCAGTGTAGTCACACCATTGAGCACTCTCACATGGAGCACCCACACCGCACGCTGGGAGTCGCTGCCGTAGTCGAAAGGCATAGCAACACCGAGGGCAACCCCAACCCCACATGGGTTCGATATACCCGAAGAGTGGGCTAGCCGAGAGCACACGCAAAAGACCACCCCTCGCCAGGTACGCCGTAGAGCTCTGACAAGGATCCAACACAAGAGCTTGGCAACCGGCAAGGAGAAGCCACCACCACCACTGCCACGGCTCACCTCGCACATGGAGAGAAGACCGCACCCATGGCTGCCATCTGCAGAACCATAGGGCACACCAGAACAGGCGGGAGCAGCGCCCGCTGAAACTGATGGCAAGACAGAGGGGCTCCACGCTCGGCCACGACGCCCCCCTCCCCCCGGGTAGGGAGCGCGTCACCACCATGGCCGCCATCTGCGAAGCCACGGCATCAGCCAGCCTACAACGGGCAACCCTGCTGCAGGATGATGACTGAGAGAGGAGGCAGCGACCCTTGCAACCACCGGAGAGCACACCAATGACCGTCAGCGGCCAGGACATCGCGAGCAGCGAGAGCACAACCAGCCCTGCCCAAGCACCACCAAACCACCACCACCTCCGCCGCCAACCGGGGACTGACTGCCACCGTACGCCGCTCGAGCCAGCCCTGGCGGGCCCAGATCTAGGCCCAAACGAGCCCACGCACTGCCCCGCCACCGCCGCACACCTCAGCTGCAGCCCTGCCGCCCAAGCAGCCTGGATGCCCTCAGACGCTAGCAGCGCCGCCACCCCCACGCACAGCCGCGCCGGGAAGCTACCGGAACCGCTGCAGGCCCTCCAGCTCGCGGGGGGAAACCGAGGGAAAAAAGGTGACCTCGCCGCCGCCGTCCGCCACGCAGGCTTCGCCGGCGGCATCCTCCGTCAGCGGCGAGGGAGAGGATGCGGGGGAGGTGGGGAGGGTGGCCCAAAGGGTACGCCTAACCCAAGCAAAACATTAAGGCAGTGTGTCAACCAACTTGGGTCACCTCTGAAAAACGGCAACTTCATCAGAACTCAACGTACTCTCCACCCTTGTGTGTCTCAGCCAACATAGGACTTGATCAGTCCAAAGGAAGGCATCATCTTGGATTGAGTCACCGGCGCCCTGGAAACTCAACCCCGAGCACCGACAAGCACTAGGGTGTGTTCGATTTTGGAATTTGGTGGAACAGAACCGGTCCGTTCCGCGTCCAGCGTCCGTTCGTGTGTTCGGTTGGAGGAAAGGAACGGAACAAGGTAGTCCCGTGGAACAGAATATTCCTCTAATATGCGGAACCAGGTCGTGAGACCAAATCGGTCGGACCGCGCGAAACGGGTCGCTAATCACGCAATTAGTGCCTCTCTCGCCCGCGCAGAACGACAAATCGGACCAGACGCACGCGGCAGTGGTCGCCGGTGGCCACACGCAGGAAGCAGCCTGGCGGGCCGCACACGGCGGCGGTCGGCAGCACACCCGACGGCGGCAGGCGGCGCACGCGGTGGCGGCAAGCTGCAGCAGGCGGCGCACACGGCAAGAAGAAGGCCTGATTTTGACCTCTATCCTCTAATTGACCTCCGATTTAACTTTAATCTCAAATCAACGGAATATTTAGCGGGTTTTTTCTATGTTCTGTTCTTTGGTTCCACCAACCGAACAAAAAACGGAACCATTTCGTTCCTCGATTGTTTACAAACCGAACACGGGTCAGAACTGTTCCATGACGTTGGAACGGAACCATTCCATTCCGTCCTCTCTGGTTTTGGAACCGAACACACCCTAGAGTAATGCCTCACCAGAACCAATGTGCTCCCCCAAAACGTGTCCCCAAAAGCGATGCTTTTAACAAAGGAACAGCGTCTAAGACCACGCTTTTGCCAATGTGGATCCAGATCTCGGCTTTCACTGAAGACATCACCGACAGTGGCCGAGGGAGGTGCTAACGCTCTTGCCATAGTTGAAGTACACGACCAAGTAAACAAATACCCTAAAAGTCAACCGAATTCAATGCTATGGTGATAACTGTAATCTACTTGTAGTAACTTTATTGGCGAGTCAAACTATTTTATTCTTTGGCCGAGGTTGCACAAAAATGTAACAATATTGATGAAACCAGGTAACTGTATGATAAAAATATATTTTATCATGAATCTATAGATACTACTAATTTTGTGGCATAAATGTTCATGTCCTTTTAAATAAATACGGTCAAACTGAATAAAATTTGACTCTACAAGAAAGCTGGAAGTATACTCTTTCTTGGACGGAGTATATTTTTACAAGTAACGTTGATGTTAACAGGTACACGCCCACCTGAGCCATAAATAAATTGATGAGGTTTGGAGATGATAATATAGCCATGTTATTGAAAATCTTCTAGGAGCACATATAATTGGCATAAATATGCAATATAAACACACCTATGTAATGAACAATCACGGATTACATCACTAGTGAATTCTTAATAGTCAAACTACCAGTGCAACAATTTACCTTTGACTCGATTAAAACTTTCTGAACACGTCAACATTTCCAACTCAAGAGAAAATGCTCTGTAGTTAATTTTCACTAGATAACATTCTACGGCATAAAAGGAAAATGAAAACAACCTGATGCATGCCATGGGAAGTTTGTTATTGTGTTTAGTTGTAGGCTATACTTTCAATTAGTTATTATGGGAAAAGTTACTAGGTGCAATGTCATATCTTGAAAGAATTAATGATTCTTTCCAACTAGTACTCCCTCAGTCATAAAATAGATTTTGCAGATTTGTCTAAATTTGGACGTATTGACATATCCAAATTTAGACAAATCTACTATATCTATTTTGAGACAGAGGAGTACTAAAATTGGACTACCTGACTATTTGACTTGGACGCTTGTTTTCTGAATAGCATGGAAAGCTTGTGTTTTCTTATTCTTTACATGGTTTCCTAGCAACTGATTTCGTTGAAATGTCATGTACAGGCGTTTGGCTGGGCGTATGTTAATGATCGACACAACACCTGGGAGCAGCTGTACGTCTACTGGATAGGCCCCTTTATTGGTGCCATTCTTGCTGCGTGGATCTTCAAGGCCGTTTTCCAGCCACCGCCACCTAAGCCCAAGACCAAGAAAGCATGATGAGCTCAAGCAAAAACTTGAACTCAGCAATTTGCTACAATTGTTGATTCTTAGGAAGCCAACATTTGTTTGCTAGAAGAACACATGAATAATTTATCAATGTATTTAAGCACCTCAACCTTACACCAATGTTTAACTTACAGTGGTAATCTACCAGCCGTTCGTGCTCACCATCGAATAGTTTTTTTTTTGAGCATGAACTTTGCGGTTTGACACAGTAGTTTATTCATTAGTAAAAGGCAAACAAGAGAGTGTCCAATCCATAATTACAGCAGGTTAGGAGTTAAGAAAAAAAAGTGAGTTAACTAGGACTGTGAATCCATTGTGACCAAGCAGCATTATGTTTAGCCTTCAACCTATGCACATGCAGGATTACTTCATGAACAGAAGCCCTTCTCCATGATCTAAAAGATGACATTACTTTCTGAAATATTGCTTCATTTCTCTGCTTCCTGATGTGCCAAGATGCTAGAATCACCACTTCTGCAGAGAAAGGTTGCCCAATTTTCTTCCTGGTTCTGGAAAATACCTCCTCAAAAGAATCACCAGGTTCTCAATGTATCTGGAGATAATTCCAAATCCTGATACTGAAGTTACAATGAAAAAACAAGTGGGTCCAGTCCTCAATAACTCTGCTTGGACACATGATATAATGATATTCTCTAGTGACATTACAGTTTCTCCTCTGAAGCATATCCCTGGTGTTTAGGCGATCACTAACCATAAGCTAGGCAAACACCTTTATTCGGAGCATAACCTTGCTCTGCTAGTTCCATGAGTAAATCACACTGGCACGAACATTCCTGAAACAATGATGATAGTATCTACTTGAGGTGTAAGCACCATCGGTCCATATGGTCACCCATTTGTCCTTTCCATCAGGTGTAAGCTATGTATCTGTAACCATGGCCTGGACATGCTGAAATTTATGAAAAGCCTGCTGTGATAATGGCAGATAGAAAAGTTGTGACAGGTCATCAGTAGACGCAGCATCCTTAACTGATAGATTGACATCCAAAGCAAAAGAGAATAGTCTAGGGAAACATTGCTGCAAGGGCTTGACATTGCCAAGAATCTGAACAAAAGAGTGTTGTATTCCCAGCAGAAACTTGAACAATGCAAATTGATCTGTACTCATGAACCAGTTTCATTACATCTCTCCACCAGAAGTAACCACACAATTTTTTAGTTTCGGGAACTCCACTAGGATAATATTGGCATACCAAATTTACCTAGGGAAATCATCCTTATTAAAAAAAAATCCGTGGAGGTGTTTCATGTGCAGAGCCTCATTTTGTTTCTTGAAATCCTTGGATAATAAAAAAATGTTGAGATCCAATTCTTATTTATCATTATCTTTTCGGTTCAAAAATAATATAGTACAAAGCGAGCAAGATAAAAAAAGTGATTTTGAAGAATAATTCTGAGCATGGTTTAGTCTGAATTCTTATCTCTTCAGGTTCACAGTCTAAAGTAAACAAGCCAAATGCCAATGCCTCTTGGAACGGACTTACCCACAATATATTTCATGCTACTATATAAGCTACATTCTTGTGTTGGGATGTGACTGAGTCCGATGATACGAAAAATTCTACTTTACCCAAATGATAAATTTCCTTGTTAAACCGACTACAAGGGACATATATAGCCAATTCCATGTCATTTTTGCTCGGCGTTAGCAATAATTTATCCTGATTTAGTTTTGAGATAGAACTTTCTGACAGCACACTTCGGGCGGGTTTGTTTAGCTGCAATGATCACGAATTCGATCGATGAGACCCTTCTAAGCCTTGTTTGGCTGGGCCGTATTGGGAGGTTTCCTGTCTGGTTGTCCGCATTGGCTCGTAAGATCCGATACATGTTTGAGAGATATGATCAAAAGCTCGTGGTTTTCGCGTTTTATAGATGTTTTTATGAGATATTGTCCACATTATTGGGGTTCCAAGGCGATATACAACGACCATAAGACCTGATACATGTTTGAGACTTATGAAAAAACACACGTCGTTTTCGCGTTTTATGGCCATTTTCATGAGCTATTGCCCATAGTTTTGGGTACTAGGGGGATTTGCATGGCCCCTAAGAGCTGATACATGCTTGAGAGTTATGACCAAAAACTCGTTGTTTTTGTGTTTTACGGCTGTTTTCTTGAGCTATGGCCCACAGTTTTGGCATTACAAGGAGATTCAACCGTAAGACCCGCTACATGTTTGAGAGTTATGACTAAAAAACTCGTCGTTTTCACGATTTATGACCAATTTTATGAGCTATTGCCATCGTTTTGTGGTTTTAGGGCAATTTGCATAGCTTGCAAGACCCGATACATGTTTGAGAGTTAAAACCAACAATCGTTGTTTTCGTGTTTTATGGTCTTTTTCATCAGCTATTGCCTACAGTTTGGGCATTTTAGGGGGATTTACAGCATCCGTAAGACCCGATACATGTTTGAGAGATTTCACCAGAAACTCATTGTTTTCGTGTTTTATGTCCGTTTTCATGAGTTATTGCCCGTCGTTTTGGGGTTCCAAGGTGATTTACAAAGACCATAAGACCCGATACATGTTTAAGAATTATTACAAAAAACTCGTCGTTTTCGCATTTTATGGCCATTTTCATGAGCTATTGCTCATAGTTTTGGGGTTTCAGGCCGATTTGCATGTCTTGTAAGACCCGATACATGTTTAAGAGTTATGACCTAACTCTCATCATTTTTGCGTTTTAGGGCCGTTCTCATGAGCTATTGCCCATGATTAGGGGTTCTAGAGGGATTTGCATGGCCCGTAAGATCCGATACATGTTTAAGAGTTATGACCAAAAACTCGTCCTTTTCGTGATTTACGGCCGTTTTCATGGCTATTGCCCATAGTTTTGGCCTTCCAGGGAAATTTACAACGACCGGAAGATGGATACATGTTTGAGAGTTATGACAAAAAACTTGCTATTTTCGCGTTTTATGGCCATTTTGATGAGCTATTGCCCACAGTTTTGGGGTTTTAGGGAGATATGCATGGATTGTAAGATCCAATACATGTTTGAGAGTTAGAACCAAACTCTCATCATTTTCGTGTTTGTAGGGCCGTTTTCACACTTTTCTGATTCCAGGGTGATTTGCAAGGGTCATCAGACCGATCCATTTTTGAGAGTTATGACCAAAAAGTCGTTGTTTTCGCGTTTTATGACCATTTTCATGAGCTATTGCCCACAGTTTTGGGGTTTCAGGGAGATTTGCATGACTTGTAAGACCCGATACATGTTTGAGAGGTAGGACCAAACTGTCATCATTTTCGTGTTTTAGGGTCATTTTCATGAGCTATTGCACACAGTTTTGGGGTTCAAGGAGGATTTGCTGGCCTGTAAGACGCGATACATGTATGAGAGTTATGACCAAAAAAACTCATTGTTTTCGCGTTTTACAGCCGTTTTCATGATCTATTGCCTACACTTTTGGCGTTCCAAGGAGATTTACAATGACCATAAAACCGAGACATGTTTGATAGTTTTGACCAATAACTCATCGTTTTCGTGTTTTTTGCCCGTTTTCATGAGCTATTTCCCATAGTTTTGGCATTCCAGGGAGATTTACAATGATCGTAAGACCGATCCATGTTTGACAGTTATAACCAAAAACTCGTTGTTTTCATGTTTTATGGCCATTTGCATGAGCTATTGCCCACAATTTTGGGGTTTCAGGACGATTTGCATGGCCCGTAAGACCTAATACATGTTTGAGAGATATGACCAAAAACTCGTGGTTTTCGCGTTTTGTGGACGTTTTCATGAGCTATTGCTCACAATTTTGGGTTCCAAGGCGAGTTACAACGACCATAAGACCTGATACATGTTTGAGAGTTATGACCAAAAACACGTCATTTTCGCGTTTTATGGTCGTTTTCATGAGCTATTTCCCATAATTTTGGGTTCTAGGGGGTGGTGGTGGTGTGTGTGTGTGTGGGGGGGGGGGGGTTAGCATGGCCCGAAGAACCGATACGTGTTTGATAGTTATGACCAAAACCTTTTGGTTTTCGCAGCTGTTTATATGAGCTATAGCCCACAATTTTGGCATTCCAAGGAGATTTATAACGACCGTAAGAACTATCCATGTTTGAGAGTTATGACCAAAAACTCATCGTTTTCGCATTTAATGGCCCTTTTCATGAGCTATTGCCCACAACTTTAAGGTTTCAAGGAGATTTGCATGGCCCGTAAAACCAGATACATGTTTGAGATATGACCAAAAGCTCGTTATTTTCGCGTTTTATGGATGTTTTCATGAGCTATTGCCTATAGCTTTAGGGTTCTAAGGCGATTTACAATGACCATAAGACCCGATACTTGTTTGAGTCTTATGGTCAAAAACATGTCGTTTTCGCGTTTTATGGCCGTTTACATGAGTTATTGACCATAATTTTGGGTCCTAGGGGGGGGAGGGAGGGAGGGGGAGTTTGCATGGCCCGTAAGACCTCATAACTGTTGAGATTTATGACCAAAAACTCGTTGTTTTCGCGTTTTATGGCCGTTTTCATGAGCTATAACCCGCACTTTTGACGTTCCAGGGAGATTTACAACGACCGTAAAACCTATACATGTTTGATAGTTTTGACAAAAAACTCGTCGTTTTCACGTTTTCTGGCCATTTTCATGAGCTATTGCCCATAGTTTTGGGGTTTCAGGGCGATTTGCATGGCATGTAGAACCGATACATGTTTGAGAGGTAGGACCAAAAACTCGTTGTTTTTGTGTTTTACGGCCATTTTCATGAGCTATTGCCCATACTTTTGGCGTTCCAGGGAGATTTAACATCCGTAAGACCTATACATGTTTGAGAGTTTTGACCAAAAACTCGTCGTTTTCACGTTTATGGCCATTTTCATAAGCTATTGCCCATATTTTTGGATTCTTAGGGCGATCTCGATGGCTTGTAAGACCCGATACATGTTTGAGAGTTAGGACCAAACTCTCGCCGTTTTCGCGTTTTAGGGCCATTTTCATGAGCTATTGCCCATAGTTCTGGGGTTCTTGGGGGATTTGCATGGCCCGTAAGACCCGATACGTCTTTGAGAGTCATGACCAAAAACTCGTTGTTTTCGCGTTTTACGATCGTTTTCATCAGCTATTGTCCATAGTTTTGGTGTCACAGAGAGATTTACGACGATCGTAAGACCCGATACATGTGTGAGAGTTATGACCAAAAAGTCATCGTTTTCGCGTTTTACAGCCTTTTTCATGAGCTACTGGCCATAGTTGGGGGTTCAGGGCGATTTGCATGCCATGTAAGACCTGATACATGTTTGATAGGTAGGACCAAAAACGCGTTGTTTTAGCGCTTTATGACTGTTTTCATGAGCTATTGCCCACACTTATGGCGTTCCAGGGAGATTTAGAACGACCGTAAGAACGATACATGTATTGACAGTTTTGACCAAAAACTCGTCATTTTCGCCTTTATGGCCATTTTCATGAGCTATTGTCCATAGCTTTGGAGTTTCAGGGCGATTCACATGGCTTGTAAGACCCGATACATGTTTGAGAGTTAGGACCAAATTCTCGTTGTTTTCGTGTTTTTGGGCCGTTTTCAAGATCTATTGCCATGAGGTTTGGTGTTCTAGGGGGATTTGCATGGCCCGAAAGACACGATACATGTTTGAGAGTTATGACAAAAAACTCATATTTTTCGCGTTCTTAGCCCGTTTTCATGAGCTATTGCCCATAGTTTTGGCATTCTAGGGAGATTTTCATAGACCGTAAGACCAATCCATGTTTGATAGTTATGGCCAAAAACTCATTGTTTTCGCTTTTATGGCGATTTTCATGAGCTATTGCCCACAGTTTTGGGGGTTTCAGGGCGATTTGCATAGCTTGTAACACTCGATACATGTTTGAAAGTTAGGACCAAACTCTCGTTTTTTTCGCGTTTTAGGGCTGTTTTATAAGCTATTACCCATAGTTTTGGGGTTTTAGGGCGTTTTTGTGAGCTATTGCCCATAGTTTTGGCGTTCTAGGGATATTTACAATGATCGTAAAGCGATACATGTTTGAGAGTTATGAAAAAAAACTTGTCGTTTTCACGTTTTATGGCCATTTTTATGATCTATTGCCCACAATTTTGGGGTTTCATGGCGATTTGCATGGCTTGTAAGACTCGATACATGTTTGTGAATTAGGACCAAACTCTCATCGTTTTCGCATTTTAGGGCCGTTTTCATGTGCTATTACCCATAGTTTTGGGATTCTAGGGGGATTTGCAAGGCCCGTAAGACCCGATATATGTTTGAGAGTTATGACAAAAAATTGTTGTTTTCGTGTTTTACGGTCGTTTTCACGAGCTATTGCCCACGGTTTTGGGGTTTTAGGGCGATTTGCATGGCTTGTAACACCCAATACATGTTTGAGAGTTAGGACCAAACTCTCAGCGTTTTCGCGTTTTAGGGCCGTTTTCATGAGCTATTGCACACGGTTTTGGGATTCCATGGAGATTTACAATGCCTGTAAGATCCGATACATGTTTGAGAGTTATGACCAAAAACTCGTTGTTTTCGCATTTTACCGCCGTTTTCATGACCTATTGCCCACAGTTTTGGGGTTTCAGGGAGATTTACAATGACCATAAGACCGATACATGTTTGAGAGTTATGACCAAAAACTCGTCGTTTTCGCGTTTTATGGCCATTGTCATGAGTTATTGCCCACAGTTTTGGGGTTTCAAGGCGATTTGCATGGCTTATAAGACCCTATAAATGTTTGAGAGTTAGGAACAAACACTCATCATTTCACGTTTTAGGGCCGTTTTTATGAGCTATTGCCCATATTTTTGGGATTTCTAGGGGATTTGCAAGACCCGTAAGACCCAATACATGTTTGAGATTTATGACCAAAAACTCGTTGTTTTCGTGTTTATGGCCGTTTTCATGAGCTATTGCCCATAGTTTTGGCGTTTTAGGGATATTTACAACGATCGTAAGACCGATACATGTTTGAGAGTTATACCAAAAACTCGTCTTTTCCGCGTTTTATGGCCATTTTCATGAGATATTGCCTACAGTTTTGGGGTTTCAGGGCGATTTGCATGGCTTGTAACACCCGATACATGTTTGTGATTTAGGACCAAACTTTCGTTGTTTTCGTGTTCTAGGGCCGTTTTCATGTGCTATTGCCCATAGTTTTGTGATTCTAGGGAGATTTGCAAAGACCGTAAGACCCGATACATGTTTGAGAGTTATGACAAAAAATTGTTGTTTTCATGTTTTACGGCCGTTTTCACAAGCTATTTCCTAGAGTTTTAGCATTCCAAGGATATTTACATTGAGAGTAAGACCCGATACATGTTTGAGAGTGATGACCAAAAACTCGTCGTTTTTGTGTTTTCTGGCCATTTTCATAAGCTATTGCCCACAGTTTTGGTGTTTCTGGGCGATTTTCATGGCTTGTAACACCCGATACATGTTTGAGAGTTAGGACCAAACTCTCATCATTTTCGCGTTTTAGGGCCGTTTTCATGAGCTATTGCCCACAATTGTGGGGGTTTCGGGGCGATTTGCATAGCTTGTAACAATCGATACATGTTTGAAAGTTAGGACAAAACTCTCGTTGTTTTCACGTTTTAGGGCTGTTTTATAAGCTATTACCCATAGTTTTGGCGGTTTTAGGGCGTTTTCATGAGCTATTGCCCATAGTTTGGGCGTCTAGGGATATTTACAACGATCTTATACATGTTTAAGAGTTATGACCAAAAAATCGTCGTTTTCACGTTTTATGGCCATTTTCATGAGCTATTGACCATAGTTTTGGGGTTTCAGGGCAATTTGCATGGCTTGTAAGACTCGATACATGTTTGTGAATTAGGACCAAACTCTCGTCGTTTTCGCGTTTTAGGGCCGTTTTCATGTGCTATTACCCATAGTTTTGGGATTCTAGAGGGATTTGCAAGGCCCGTAAGACCCGATACATGTTTGAGAGTTACGATAGAAAATTTGGTGTTTTCGTGTTTTACGGCCGTTTTCACGAGCTATTGCCTAGAGTTTTGCCATTCCAAGGAGATTTAAATTGAGAGTAAGACCCGATACATGTTTGAGAGTGATGACCAAAAACTCGTTGTTTTCGCGTTTGACGGCCGTTTTCATGAGCTATTTCCCCCAATTTTGGTCTTTCAGGGCGATTTGCATTGCCCGTAACATCCGATAAATGTTTGAGAGTTATGACAAAAAAATCATTGTTTTTGCGTTTTACGGCCAATTATCATGAGCTATTGCCTACAGTTTTCGCGTTCCTGGGAGAATTTACAAATGACCATAAGACCGACACATGTTTGAGAGTTATGACCAAAAACTCATTTCATGAGCTATTGCCCAAAGTTTTGGAGTTTCAGGGTGATTTGCATGGCTTTTAAGACCCGAGACATGTTTGAGAGTAAGGTCCAAACTCTTGTCGTTTTCGCGCTTTAGGGCCGTTTTCATGAGCTATTGCCCTGAGTTTTGGTGTTCTAGGGGGATTTGCTTGGCCCGAAAGACCCGATACATGGTTGAGAGTAATGACCAAAAACTTGTAGTTATCGTGTTTATAGCCGTTTTCATGAGCTATTACCCATAGTTTGGGGTTCTATGTGGATTTGCATGGCCGTAAGACCCGATACATGTTTGAGAGTTATGACGAAAAACTAATTGTTTTCGTCTTTTACATCCGTTTTCATGACCTATTGCCCATGGTTTTGGGGTTTTAGGGCGATTTGCATGGCTTGTAACACCCGATACATGTTTGAGAGTTAGGACCAAACTATCGTCATTTTCGCGTTTTAGGGCCGTTTTCATGAGCTATTGCCCACAGTTTTGGGGTTTTCAGGGAGATTTGCATAGCTTGTAACACTCGATACATGTTTGAAAGTTAGGACCAAAATCTCGTCATTTTCGCATTTTAGGGATGTTTTATAAGCTATTACCCATAGTTTTGGGGTTTTAGGGCAATTTGCATGGCATGTAAGACTCGATATATGTTTGAGAGTTATGACCAAAAACTCGTTGTTTTCGTGTTTTATGGCCATTTTCGTGAGCTATTGCCCATAGTTTTGGCGTTCTAGGGATATTTACAACGATCGTAAGACCAATACATGTTTGATAGTTATGACCAAAAAATCGTCTTTTTCGCGTTTTATGGCCATTTTCATGAGCTAAATCCCACAGTTATATGAGTCGAGCACGAAACCTTCCGTGCGTGGTCGTTTCAGCCTCCTGCCTCCTTTTTCTAACGAGGCAAGCATATGTGTAAGAGTTATCTCTTACCCATATTTTGTGTCTATCTACCCATATATGGGTAGAAGGTGTCAAAATTTGGGTGATAACCCAAAAAAGAATTTAGTTGGGGACCACTTATGGGTAAGCTGTTGGACCAAGTTTTTTGCCCATCTTACCCATAAAAGTGATTTTTGGTCCTCTTACCCATATATGGGTAAGCTGTTGGAGTTGCTCTAAGACCGATACATGTTTAAGAGTTATGACCAAAAAATCGTCGTTTTCACGTTTTATGGCCATTTTCATGAGCTATTGACCACAGTTTTGGGGTTTCAGGGCAATTTGCATGGCTTGTAAGACTCGATACATGTTTGTGAATTAGGACCAAACTCTCGTCGTTTTCGCATTTTAGGGCCGTTTTCATGTGCTATTACCCATAGTTTTGGGATTCTAGAGGGATTTGCAAGGCCCGTAAGACCCGATACATGTTTGAGAGTTACGATAGAAAATTTGGTGTTTTCGTGTTTTACAGCCGTTTTCACGAGCTATTGCCTAGAGTTTTGCCATTCCAAGGAGATTTAAATTGAGAGTAAGACCCGATACATGTTTGAGAGTGATGACCAAAAACTCGTTGTTTTCGCGTTTGACGGCCGTTTTCATGAGCTATTTCCCCCAATTTTGGTCTTTCAGGGTGATTTGCATTGCCCGTAACATTCGATAAATGTTTGAGAGTTATGACAAAAAACTCATTGGTTTTGCGTTTTACGGCCAATTATCATGAGCTATTGCCTACAGTTTTCGCGTTCTTGGGAGAATTTACAACGACCATAAGACCGACACATGTTTGAGAGTTATGACCAAAAACTCATTTCATGAGCTATTGTCCACATTTTTGGAGTTGTAGGGTGATTTGCATGGCTTGTAAGATCCGATACATGTTTGAGAGTTAGGATCAAACTCTCGTCGTTTTCACGTTTTAGGGCCGTTTTCATGAGCTATTGCCCTGAGTTTTGGTGTTCTAGGGGGATTTGCTTGTCTCGAAAGACCCGATACATGGTTGAGAGTAATGACCAAAAACTTGTAGTTATCGTGTTTATGGCCGTTTTCATGTGCTATTACCCATAGTTTGGGGTTCTATGTGGATTTGCATGGCCCTTAAGACCCAATACATATTTGAGAGTTATGACAAAAAACTCGTTGTTTTCGTGTTTTACAGCCGTTTTCATGACCTATTGCCCACGGTTTTGGGGTTTTAGGGCGATTTGCATGGCTTGTAACACCCGATACATGTTTGAGAGTTAGGACCAAACTCTTAGCGTTTTCATGTTTTAGGGCCGTTTTCATGAGCTATTGCACATGGTTTTGGGATTCCATGGAGATTTAAAATGCCCATAAGACCTGATACATGTTTGAGAGTTATGACAAAAACTCGTTGTTTTCGTGTTTTACGGCCGTTTTCATGAGCAATTACCCATAGTTTTGGTGTTCTAGGGATATCTACAACGATCGTAAGACTGATGCATGTTTGAGAGTTATGAGCAAAAACTCATCGTTTTCGCGTTTTATGGCCATTTTCATGAGCTAATGCCCACGGTTTTGGGGTTTCAGGGCGATTTGCATGGCTTTCATCATATATTAATATTGTAGTATTTTAGAAAAATACTAAACAAATATTTAATAACAATTTTTGATATTTAAGTGATAATTCTTAAAGAATTATTAAATCAATAAAAGTCAAATAAAAGGGAAATAAAATAAAAGAATACAATATTCTATTATAAATATTAAAAAATTAATATTTATCAATCCTTTATTATTAAAAAGAATTTTTATAATAATGGGGAGAATGCATATCGAGTTAAATGATGTATTACATTACTTTGCGTAATCATTTTGCTTCTTTAAATATTGTCCTTACCGGGCAATAATGATGTTATTGTAGACATAGAAGCTCAAGGTCCAGTGCAAGCATCAGACTTCACTACCTTGCCATCACAAGGCAAGTTCATCACTTGCTCATTTCCTTTGAAGAGTCTTTATCAAAGTATTTGAAAATTGTGTGTTATCATATATACTCTAAAAGAAAGAAAATATTATTTTCACAAATAAAGAAATCATAGATATCATCCTAAGTGATGATATAATGGAGCAATAGAACTTAGGGTTCTATTTGCAACAATGATGATCAGGTAGGTACTTAATAACCCCTGACATCAGTGATTCTAGCGTAGTATATTACGCGTTAGCCATGAGATTTGGAATGGGACAGAGAAGTCAGCTGTATCTTCTTCCTCTACGAAGCCCGGATGTGCGTGTCATGTTGTTGTCCTCAGATGCATATTAATTGGTAATTCGTAGAGGATATGTAGCATGTGGGTGAGAACCCTCATCGTGCCACGATAGTTCTGACATCTAACGGTTTGCACAAACCATTGCCGTAATTCATTATGTGGGCACCAAGGAGGCATGCGAGGTCGAGAAGGGGGCAGTGATTGGCTTGGACCAACTACTAGGCCCCACATCATGGAATTGTGGACGGGAAAGTACGCCCAATTGTGCAACAAGGAGTTGATCTCTCATGGGTAAAGTAACGCACCTCTGCAGAGTGTAAGAATTGTAACTTGTTACTCCCTGTTCCGGGAAGGAGCTACAAACGCGGCAGGAAAGGAACTCCATGGAAGTTCTGGTCAACCTGTGAAGGCTGATGGTCATAGATTTTCACAATAAAATCAATCTTTGAAGAAAGATTTTACAAAAATTGCATAGTGCCAAGGATTTATAATCCGAGGTGGTAGTTAGAGCATCAAACTTCCCACCTTGCATATAATGAACTTGTTGGGTAACGCTGTTACTCATCCTTTCCTTTGATCCTTTGCTTAGACTCTGAGGATCCCGAAGACGTGCCAATGTATGCAGCTGAATGTCAAGAAGATGTGTTCTACGAAGAGCCTGACCTGTCAGGAGGTGTTGAAGGAGTGGATTACGAAATACGCTATGGTGTCGACGATAACGAATCCAACTAAGTATCCTAGTTAGAAGTAACCAACGGAGCCGAGCAGCATGAACTCTATAGAATAAGCTGCTGAGCTCAACTCCTAGTCGGAGTGGCTACTTTTAAGTTCCGCTGAAACACTTTATATTTGGGTTTGTAACTTGAAACCTTTTGAAGTCCTGAACTTCTGGTATTGTAATAATAATAATGTGTGAATGTTTGTAATATGGACTCGCAATGTTTCTGTTGTACCACTCTGAGGGATGTGATATTTACGAAACGGTATTCTGTGGATGTCATGTCAACGACTATAGTGTACTACACATGTAGTGGTATGCTGGGTCACCACAGTTGGTATCAGAGCAAATTTCTTTGACCTTAGGTTGAAAACCTAGTAAGGGTAGTACCTGTAGGAGAGTGTAGCAACGATAAAGAATTCTCTAAAAGTACTATAATGGGTATTCAAATGAGAATATTCCGTTATATATTTTAGTGCGATAATTCCTTGTTATGATGCAATATATTATTGGTTACTAATCAAAAAATTATTTTTATGATATACAGAGCTATGGCACCAAAGTTTCCAAAACAGACTTTGGTGAGGAAAGAGGAGACTCTGGATGATTATCAAGGATCATTGACCGACCAACTTCGTCAACTTTTAAAGATCTTTAGTTGTCCAACTAGAATTCCAGGGAATACTATAACTTACCTTGATGGATGAATGTTATCCAAGTATCGTGTGAGTATCCAACGTCCAGAGGAGCTTGGATTATATCACGATCTACCTATAGGTGAAGGTAGGAGTCATTTAGCAGCATATCATGTTGCGGTTGTGGAGGCGATAGCTAATATCCGAGAGCATAAAACCAAGGAGTTAGAAGGTAGCACACTCTCTGTGATACCTCATGATTCTATAGACTCGGAGCCTATACCGGATCATCTTACTTTGGTTAAGAAGCATCCTAAGTTAGCATGCAAGTTTATGGATAGATACCGAACACTCTTTGCTTATTTTTTACAAGACACATCAAGTGATTGTTGAAGATAAAAATGACATGCTAGATGATCTAACTGATTTGGAAAGGAGGAAGGAGTTAGCATTCCAGTTAGAGAAGGAAGCAGGTAGTAGTGCAACAACTATCTTTAAGGATATACCTATAGATCGTGAATCTTTTATACCATATCCTTATTCACCAAGTCCTGAACCTAGACATGATCCTACTATGGATATGAGGTATTCAGTACCACAGGGCTCAGAGGATGGTTCTGACTCAGAACTTCCTATTGAGAATTCTGATGGTTGGAGAAGGGGATCATATGAAGGATCTCATGAACATCAGATGTCCACAAATGGTTCTGACAGAAATGTTGGACAATCTAGCGGGATGTGTGCAAGGATTAACCCTAGTAACAGTAGTAGAAATGCCATGTCGATAGATAATCAGGATGAAGAAGAAGATCCTGAGGAGAGAGTGTTTGAATCATCAACATCTTCTCAAAACCCAGGGAATATACATTATCTAGTGTTTAACTATCTTGCCAAAAGGAGCACCTAGGAAGCAGCAGGATCTGCGTATCCTGTTGACAACTCAAGGAATGAAGCTTAGGAGATGCAGGCGGGAGATAATATTGAATATGTTTCTGAAGACTTTTCAGCTGAGCTGGAGGGAGTCAATGCGCTCAGGTTGAGTAATGACTAAAGTCCTGACACTTCAGATACAGAGTATGCTCCTTCTGGAGGGCCATTTGTTCCACAAACTATGCGACGAACAACACGTCATCATGGTTGAACATCAGGCATGTATGATAAACATAGTTACTACTAGAAGGAGGCAACTAGTTAGTGATATCAAGTACCATATATTGTACTCCAAGAAATAAGATAGTTAGATGAATAAGGTAGTTTTGTGATTATACCTATATGGTATATGTTGTAATGACTTTATATTATTATGATATTATGTATAAAATGTGAAATGCATATTTGGATTTTTTTGGATCTTCATTGTGTGACTAGTTCTGTGCGTAAAGTCGATCTCAGAACACATGTGCATGATGTAATTATGAGTATTCTCTTTATGTTGCAGGACTAGAGGGTCATGGATACGGGTGTAGAAATGGAAACTAAGTAGTAGCGGATGGAGCGAGAGGCCAAGGAGAAGGCCGATGCAGATGCAACAAATCAGGGAGCATTGCCACCACCACCAATGAGGCTGTTAATGGAGCAGAACTTTATGCAGTGCATGCAAATGATGCAAGAGACCCAAACCAAGTTCATGGAAGAGCTGCTGGGACGAGAAAATCAGAGGTTACCTGAAGGTGGAGGAGTAAGTCTATCTGACTTCTAGAATGCAAGGCCGTTACCTTTTGCATCAGCTCCCGAACCAATGGATGCAGAAGATTGGCTAGCAGATACAGAATGGAAGCTAAAGACTGTAGGTTGCAATGATGAGGAGAAATTGAGGTATGCAACTCATCTTCTGACTGGACCTGCAGCATCTTGGTGGGAGAATCAGTTGGCTATGCAACAACCAGGAAGGGAGTTCACCTGGGAGGAGTTTAAGCAGAGATTCCGTGAATATCATGTTCCGGAGAGTGTTATGGAGTTGAAGCAGAGAGAATTTGAGGAGATTCAGCAGGGATATACTAGTGTCATGAAGTACATCCGGGAGTTTAGTCAACTCTCTCGCTATGCTGAGGAGGATGTTAACACTTAAGAGAAGCAGAAGAAACGTTTTCTGCGTGGGTTAAACCCATTTGTGAAAATGCAGCTAAGGTTAGCTAATAAGCAAACTTATCAGCAGTTGCTGGATGCAGCCATTACTTTCGAAGATGATTATAATAATGTCCAAGAGGATAGGAGGAAGAGAGCCAAGAAGAAAACCAAGAGAATTCAGGCAAGCAAACCTAAACCTAACCTAGAGTTCAAACCTCGTAACATGAACTATGGCAACAATAACAATAACAATAACAAGGGCAGTGGTGGAAATCAATCCAATCCAAGAAAGAATGTTATTTGTAACAATTTTGGAATTCCAGGGCATTTCTAGAGGGAATGCAAAAAAGCCTGTGGTGATCTGCTACGGTTGTGGTCGGAAGGGGCATATGAAGCCCGATTGTCTGAGCAAACCACCAGGAGGTTGGCCTACAAAGGGAGGAGGACAAGCCAGTGGAGGTAATGGACATCCCAATAAAGGAGGAAATAATGGCAAGAACAACAATGGCAAGAGGAACAGACCTACCGGGAAACTGAACTGTGCAACCCTCGAGGAGGTGGATAATTCAGAGCATGCAGTGATATGTACGCTCAATATCCTTACCAATCCCGGCAAAGTTCTATTTTATACTGGTGCAACTACTTCATTCATTTCTGAAGAATTTTGTGATATGTTCGGGATTAGAAGGGCAACATTAGAAAGCCCTATGACCGTAGTTATGGCAGGGGGAAACGTGATTATACGCCACATAAAACAAGACCAGGTTATCTCGATCTGTGGTTGTACATACTTCGCAGACATTTATGTGATTCCTTTGAAGGGAATTACAATAGTGTTGGGAATGAATTGGATGATGGAACACGGAGCTCAGATAAATTGTGAGGAGAAAACTGTCTCAATCAAAACTCCAAGTGGATCAAGGATAGTTTATCAAGCAGATAAGCACAGTCATATCATGGTGGATCTGTAGTTGAACTCAATGAAAGAGGTCAAATTGGAAGATATTCCTATAGTAAATGAATTTCAAGATGTTTTTCCAGCACAGCTACCGGGAATGCCACTGCATCGAGATAGAGTTCACTATTGACCTAATTCCTGGTACAACACCAATAGCTCAAGCACCATATAAAATGGGACCCAAAGAGTTAAAAGAACTCAAAGAGCAAA
The DNA here is from genome assembly GCA_023614405.1 of Avena insularis. Lineage (NCBI taxonomy): Eukaryota > Viridiplantae > Streptophyta > Magnoliopsida > Poales > Poaceae > Avena > Avena insularis. The sequence continues at coordinate 2,115,962 of CM042691.1, forward strand.
TTGATGAGTTAGCCAGAAAAGGATTTATTCAGGAAAGTGTATCTCCATGGGGAACACCAATAATCTTTGTGGATAAGAGAGATGGTGGAAGAAGAATGTGTGGAGATTATAGAAATCTGAACAACATTACTATCAAGAATAAGTATCCTTTACGAAGAATTCAAGATTTGTTTGATCAAGTGAAAGGAGCCAGAGTATTCTCAAAGATCGATTTAAGATATAGATACCATCAAATAAAAATCAAACCGGAAGATGTTCCAAAGACAACATTTGTCTCAAGATATGGACACCATGAGTATCTGGAGGTATCATTTGGTTTGACCAATGCACCTGCAATATTCATGAATCTAATGAACAAGATCTTCATGCCATATTTGGACAAGTTCGTCATAGTCTTTATTGATGATATTTTGATATATTCCAAGGAAAAGGAAGAGCATACTAATCATTTGAGAATAGCATTGCAGACTCTAAGGGAACACAAACTTTATGATAAGTTTAGTAAGTTTGAATTTTGGCTAGATGAGGTAGAATTCCTCGGTCATGTGATCAGTAAAGATGGAATTGCTGTAAATCCATCTAAAGTTCAGTCAGTACTAGAGTGGACTGCACCAACCAATGTGAAACAAATTCGAGGTTTCTTAGGAATGGCTGGTTATTATCGGAGATTCATTGAAGGTTTCTCCAAAATAGCAGGACCAATGACCAAATTGTTAAGAAAGAATACATCATTCAATTGGGATGAGAAGTGTGAAGCAAGTTTTTAGGAGTTGAATACTAGGTTAACCATAGCTCCAATCTTAGTAGTTCCTGAAACAGGGAAAGACTTTACAGTATACTGTGATGCATCTAAAGAAGGTCTAGGTTGTGCGTTAATGCAAGATCAAAAAGTCATTGCTTATGGTTCAAGACAACTGAAACCACATGAAGTCAACTATCCAACTCATGATTTAGAGTTAGCAGCAATAGTTTTTGCGCTAAAGGGATGGAGGCATTTTCTTTATGGAGCCAGATGTGAATTATACACTGACCATAAAAGTCTCAAATATTTCTTCACTCAAAAGGAATTGAATATGAGATAGAAGCGTTGGTTGGAACTAATCAAAGATTATGATTTAACAATCAACTATACTCCAGGGAAAGCAAATGTTGTAGCTGATGCCTTAAGCAGAAAGAGTGCAGATATTCAGCCTAGCAATAGGGAGCTACCAAAAGAGTTACAAATGGATTTGGAAAGATTAGAACTTCAATTCATTAGATCAGAGGTTCTTGGAGGATTAGCTACTATGCAAGTAGTTGCAGAGCAGGAAAGTGATCTTAAGCAAGAGATTTTCAGACATCAAGCAGAAGATCCTTTTATTGCTGAGGAAATTCGGAGGATATCTCAAGGGCAAAAATCAGTTTTTCGCCTTGGAGATTATGAGTCTTTATGGTTTCAAGATCGTCTTTGTGTTCTAGATGTGACTGAGATTCATGATGTCATACTCAGAGAAGCACATGAAACACCGTACTCTATACATCCAGGAAGTACCAAGATGTATGTGGATTTGAAAGAACTATTCTAGTGGAATAACATGAAAAGGGACATTGCTAAATATGTATCACAATGTCATACTTGCCAAAGGTTTAAGGCTGAACATCAAAGTCCAGCAGGACCATTACAACCTTTAGAAATTTCCGAGTGGAAGTGGGAGGAAATAGGTATGGACTTCATCACAGGATTTCCTTTGACACCTAAACGGAAGGATATGATATGGGTTATTGTGGACAGACTCATAAAAAGTGCACATTTTATTCCAGTGAATCAAAAAGATAATGCCGAGAAGTTAGTTGAAGTATATGTCAAAGAGATAGTAAGTAAGCATGGAGTGCCCAAAAAGATCGTAACTGTTAGGGGATTAGTGTTTACTTCAGCATTTTTGGAAGCAATTGCATGAAGCACTTGGTTCAAAGTTAGATTTCAGCACATCCTATCATCCTGAGACAGGAGGTCAAATAGAGAGAACAAATCAAATACTAGAAGACATGCTAAGAGCGTGTGCATTAGATTTTGGAGGTACATGGGAAGATCATCTACTATTGGCAGAATTTTCCTACAATAATAGCTATCAGAGTAGTCTGAAGGCAGCTCCTTATCAGGTTCTGTATGGAAGGAAGTGTAGATTACCAATATGTCGGTAAGAGCCTGAAAGCAGCAAAGAATTTGCACCAGATTATATCAAGGAAAGACAAGATATCATTGATAAGATCAGGGATAGACTGAAAATAGCCGCAGAGTAGGCAGAAAAGTTATGCTGATCAAAGTCGAAGATCATGGCATCCAGAAGTGGGAGACATGGTATACTTGAAAGTAAGTCCAATGAAAGGAGTAAAAAGGTTCGGAGTTAAAGGAAAATTGAGTCCAAGATACATCGGACCATTCAAGATATTGAGTCAGAACAGAACTATAGCTTATACTTTAGAGTTACCAGCAAGATTGTCTCAAGTGCACAATGTTTTCCATGTGTCACAACTTCGTAAATGTTTGAAAGTTCCAGATGATGCAATTACACATCAAGAGATAGAACTACAAGCAGACTTGACCTATATTGAAAAGCCCTGTAAGATTCTGGAACAAAACTAGAAAAGGTTGAGGAATAGAGAAATTAAATATTGCAAAGTACAATGGGAACATCACCCTGAAAGGAAAGCCACGTGGGAGAAAGAAGAGGATTTAAGAAAAACCTATCCAGAACTATTCAAGTACATCTCAACAAACTTCGGGACGAAGTTTAATTTAAGGGGGGAAGTCTGTAACTTCCCAGCATTTAGGAACTAACGAAGGGTAGATTTAGGAATTTGGAATGTTGCATGCATCCATCTGTGAAAATGTGGGTAAATTTTTCGCCAAATAAAAACCTAAAGTGATCAAGGTTTCTTTCATACTTTGAGATTAGGTTTAGTTTTAAAGGATGATTGCTATAGACTTTGATATGATCTTTGTGGAATTATGTGTTTTGGGAAATGAAATTTGAATTTAAAACATTGAGTGTTTAAATGATAATTAAAAAGGATTTTTGAACAATGTTTGAATCTTGATTTAATTAAGAGTTAACTAATATAACTCAAACTTCATCTAAAGAAAGCAATTAATAATATGAGTATCTGTTTCATATTGTCATTCAATAAATAAGTTACAAAAATGTAACTTATAAAAATCATCCACAATTTTTACAATAGTAAATAAATGAAGAATAATATTTATTTATTGATAATAGTATAATCTTTATTACAAAATTATAAAATGAAGATTCCAAAAGAATAGAACTAAAATTACAAAATAATAAAGAAGATTACATTGGACTATTCTATAAAGAAAAAAATAAACTAAAATCTTCATCTTCAAATCTGTACCTGCAAAATAAACAGAAACTGAATAGGAAAAGGAAAGTTAGGATTATCATTGTTTTACTCTTAGACTTGTCAGTGAAGTGCACTGATCAAGGTTCATCATGGAGTAAACTTATAAAAAGGGGCAAGTTTCACCAATATGAAAGAATGTATCTTTCATAATTTTAAGCCAGAAGTCAAATGACAGCAAGGAGGGGCAAGTTTCACCAGCCAAGAAAAAGTTATCAGATAAAAGTAACTTTCAAAATTCTGAACATATCCACATCTGTGCAGCAAGCACACAAGCATCACACACACCAAACTGCATGGTGTGTGCTATCAACACCACAACAGCAGCACAACCAAACAAAACTCCCAACATAGCCGTGGGAAAACCAATTCCCACACCATTCCATTGCTTTTACACACCAAGTACAGCAGCCAGCAGCTACACCAAGCCAAAGCTAAGCTAGATCAAACCAACCAAGAAACCAGGAGCACATCACCAAGATAGTGACCTAAGGAGGGGGAAGATCAGGTTGATAGCAAGACCAAGGTCAAGCCATCAGGATCAGGAGATGATGGGCTAGATCAAGGACAAGCTAGGAGATGGATATACCAGGTGATCACAAGATCAACCACAAGATCAAGCTACCACAAGATCCACCACTAGCAACCACAACATCAAGTGACAGTGGTGAGTAAATAGACCATCACATGATCTATCTGTCTAAGATTAGACAATCATACATGATCTGTATCACATTCAAACTCTCAGAAAGCACCCAAGTGGGGTGAATCCATCACTAAGGTTTTAAACTCTAAAAGCAAATAGAAAAGCATAAGGATCCAACTAAATCTCAGAACAACATCATTGATTTAGCTATCAAGCTATATTTTCACTCAAGAATGAATATAGCTAAGATTTAACTTCTAGGCTCATCTCTAAGATAAGAGTAGCACCTTAGAATCTAATCTTATGGATCTATCTAAGTTATCAAGCTTACAAGCATCTTTTCCCAACTTTGATTCAAGCAATAATAGCCGGTATCACTATCAGAATCAATTCATGTGAACCAATTAGATAGAGGTCTAAATCCCTAAACCTCAGACCAACATCATTGGTCTTAGGGATTTAAGAAAGGAAGATTTCTACTTATCTTGAAATCCAAACTCATTTTAAGCTGGGACCAACCCAAACAATGAAATAGAATCTAACTTGTGTGCCATACAAAGATGGTTTCACAAGAACAATTCTATATTAATCAGATTAAGCATTCAATCTTCACAGATACAATTAACCAGTTATAAATCATTTTCCTGTTCTTAAACCCAGGAATCATAAACAGGATATTCATATATATATATATATATATATGCCTTCACTATAAGAGACCATTGTGATCTTAAACCACACATGAATTCTCAAACCAACAGTACTAAGACAGTAACTTCATCACACCATACCCACTGTCATTAACCAAGTAATGATAGTGTTAAGTTATCCAAACCACTAGCTTTACCAAGTAGTGTTTCTAATATAATTTTACCCTCTAAATCATATGAGATTTAACCATGGAATCATCAGCAGCAAGCCACTAGCATCACCACAGCTAATCATCATCCATAAGCCACAACTAATCACCACTTAACAGATTCAAAGATCATCAACAGATGATCTAATTCATCAGTATCTAATCAACAATAGGGTATGGACCCTAAACAGAACCAAGAACCTTAATCAGAACAAGACAGTGACCAGAAAGATCACCACCAAACATCTAGCATAGGATGACTTAACACAGAGCAGCATGAGAGGAGAGGGAGCACTCACCAAAGGTCCTCGCTGAAGAATAGAGGAGGAAGCAGAAGGGCCGACGACCATGGCGGCACGGGGAGCACCCCATGGGGGGCGCTGCAACCCATACAGCACCACAGCGGCGACCATAGTCACGTCTAGGGGCGAGGTGAATCACCACAGAGCGCGATAGCAACAACGACGCCAGGATCAACGCCAATCCCAAACCCTAGGGTACGGGACGACATTGATCTATCGCAGGAGAGCTCCATGTCCAAATCCAGTTGGACAGGAGGGAAGAGCAGAATTGACAATCCCTTCCTGCACCACGGCGGCGGCCATGGCGGTCCACGACGACGGGAATCGCCGGTGGCGACATCACCGACCACGGGGTCAGCGAGTGATTGGGCTGAGTTGGGCGAGAACCCTTTAAGGCCTGTATTAATAAATAGAAAAAGACCAAAATGCCCCTGAAATTAATTCAATTCTAGAAAATAAAATAAAATTCCAAAAATTATAAATAAAATATTTATGGATTTACAATAATCCAAACTATCCAAATAAATTAAGTGATAAAATTTTAGACATATAAATTTTATTAAGAATTTTGTAATTTATATATTCCTTATGGAATTTTACAAAATTATTGAAAGATGATAAAAATAAATAAAAATCTCTTTCATCATATATTAATATTGTAGTATTTTAGAAAAATACTAAACAAATATGTAATAACAATTTTTGATATTTAAGTGATAATTCTTAAAAGAATTATTAAATCATTAAAAGTCAAATAAAAGGGAAATAAAATAAAAGAATACAATATTCTATTATAAATATTAAAAAATTAATATTTATCAATCCTTTATTATTAAAAAGAAATTTTATAATAATGAGAAGAATGCATATCAAGTTAAATGATGCATTACATTACTTTGCATAATCATTTTGCTTCTTTAAATATTGTCCTTACCGGGCAATAATGATGTTTTTGTAGACATAGAAGCTCAAGGTCCAGTGTAAGCATCAGATTTCACTACCTTGCCATCACAAGGCAAGTTCATCACTTGCTCATTTCCTTTGAAGAGTCTTTATCAAAGTATTTGCAAATTGTGTGTTATCATATGTACTCTAAAAGAAAGAAAATATTATTTTCACAAATAAAGAAATCATAGATATCATCATAAGTGATGATACAATGGAGCAATAGAACTTAGGGTTCTATTTGCAACAATGATGATCAAGTAGGGACTTAATAACCCCTGACATCAGTGATTCTAGCGCCGTATATTACGCGTTAGCCATGAGATTTGGAATGGGACAGAGAAGTCAGCTATATCTTCTTCCTCTCGCATGAAGCCGGATGTGCAGGTCATGGCTGTTATCCTTCTAGCGTGCATATTAATTGGTAATTCATAGAGGATATGCAGCATATGGGTGGGAACCCTCATCATCCCCACGATAGTTCTGGCATCTAACGGTTTGTACAAACCATTGTCGTAATTCATTATGTGGGCATGGTGTACACCAAGGAGGCATGCGAGGTCGCGAAGGGGGCAGTTAGAGCATCAAAATTCCCACCTTGCATATAATGAACTTGTTGGGTAACGCTGTTACTCATCCTGTCCTTTGATCCTTTGCTTAGACTCTGAGGATCCTGAAGACGTGCCAATGTATGCAGCTGAATGTTAAGAAGATGTGTTCTACGAAGAGCCTGACCTGTCAGGAGGTGTTGAAGGAGTGGATTACGAAATCCGCTATGGTGTCGATGATAACGAATCCAACTAAGTATCCTCGTTAGAAGTAACCAACGGAGCCGAGTAGCATGAACTGTATAGAATAAGCTGCTGAGCTCAACTCTTAGTCGGAGTTGCTACTTTTAAATTCCACTAAAACACTTTATATTTGGGTTTGTAACTTGAAACCTTTTGAAGTCCTGAACTTCTGGTATTGTAATAATAATGTGTGAATGTTTGTAATATGGACCCGCAATGTTTCTGGTGTACCACTCTGAGGGATGTGATATTTACGGAACGTTGTTCTGTGGATGTCATGTCAACGACTATAGTGTACTACACAACGCCAGAATCTCGTCGTTTTCGCGTTTTAGGGATATTTTATAAGCTATTACCCATATTTTTGGGGTTTTAGGACAATTTGCATGGCTTGTAAGACTCGATACATGTTTGAGAGTTATGACCAAAAACTCGTTGTTTTCGTGTTTTACGGCAATTTTCGTGAGCTATTGCCCATACTTTTGGCGTTCTAGGGATATTTACAACGATCGTAAGACCGATACATGTTTGATAGTTATGACCAAAAACTCGTCTTTTTCGCATTTTATGGCCATTTTCATGAGTTATTGCCCACAGTTTTGGGGTTTCAGGGCGATTTGCATGGCTTGTAAGATTCGATACATCTTTGTGAATTAGGACCAAACTCTCGTTGTTTTTGTGTTTTATGGCCATTTTCACGAGCTATTGTCTAGAGTTTTGGCATTCCATGGAGATTTACATTGAGAGTAAGACCCGATACATGTTTGAGAGTGATGACCAAAAACTCGTCGTTTTTGTGTTTTCTGGCCATTTTCATGAGCTATTGCCCATAGTTTTGGCCTTTTAGGGCGATTTGCATGGCATGTAACACGCGATACATGTTTGAGAGTTAGGACCAAACTCTCATAATTTTCTTGTTTTAGGGCCATTTTCATGAGCTATTGCCCACAATTTTGGTGGTTTCAGGGCGATTTGCATAGCTTGTAACACTGGATACATGTTTGAAAGTTATGACCAAACTCTCGTTTTTTTCACGGTTTAGGGCTGTTTTATAAGCTATTACCCATAGTTTTGGGGTTTTAGGGCAATTTGCATGGCTTGTAAGACTCAATACATGTTTGAGAGTTATGACCAAAAACTCGTTGTTTTCGTGTTTTATGGCCGTTTTCGTGAGCTAATTAGTAGATTGCAAACTACTGTTCGTGTTCGACGGCTACGTGCGCAAAAACTTGGTGGTGTGAATATCTCCTAGGGTTTGAGGGCTGTTGCATTGGCATCAGGGTTTGAGCGTGAGAGTTCATAGCTACAGGCTAGTTATTTATCATCCACCATCACCATCGACAAGTGCTTGCTGAGAAGATTGGGCCACCCCATATCAGTATCATCATGGCGGCTATGTGTACACAACTTGGTAGCTTATACCGCGGCAAAAGTGAGCAATATGTACATGCAATTAGATGTTGCTGTCGATATATACCGAGTGACTAATGCTGGCATATTCACAATGGTTTTAGCTCCTAAGTTGAATCTAGATGGAACTCTAGACGCCGGACACTGTTATACACAGGTTCTTCTTGGCAAGTAGGTAATGGAATAAGTGGGAAGCCGAATGATGAAAATTTTGCTCATAAAGTGCTATTGTGCAAGTTTTAGATAATTTACTTTACTTTTGGTATGTTTTCATAACCCTTTTTTAGATCAATTATGAGGCGTGAAGTGTTAAAGATCAACTTATAGTGAAGTTTTTCAATTAAAAAATTATTCTCACTCCCATACACATGCTAGCTCACAAAAAAGCCAAAGTAAGTTACAAATTGGTGGTCCGGAGTAACTAACTGAGTTTTAGATTAGTGTTAGTCTATCAAATTATTAGCCCTTTTTCTATTTTGTTCAGAGAACTATCATATATATGAAGAAATAGCCTAAGTATTTGTCTCCTTACTGTTATGAGAAGTCCAATAATGTTGCTAAATGTTGTTCTGAGTATATTCTGTTTAAGACATTGAAGGTTGCAAAGTTTATGCAATACAATTTGATGATTGAACGCCAATTGCAAATGCTTGGAGGTTTATGCATTATTATTTGATGTAGATTTCTAGAAATTCTAGCCCAAGCATGAAACGCTATCTTTGGCTTATTTCCCACCTTCAATAACTCCTATACTCTTCCATGTCTAGCTTGTGCAGGCATGTCCCTTAAAAAGTTGTATTCGAGCTGGATGAGAGGCACATGTAGGAATTCAGAACAGTAGGTGAGCCGTCCTCCTGAGTTACTATTTGCTATGAGAAGGATCTTGTTACTTGCACTTCTGTTTCTAGCATTTGGAGAGACTTGCATGCCCATAGTTTTGGCGTTCTAGGGATATTTATAACGATCGTAAGACCGATACATGTTTGAGAGTTATAACAAAAAATTCGTCGTTTTCGCGTTTTATGGCCATTTTCATGAGCTATAGCCCACAGTTTTGGGGTTTCAGGGCGATTTGCATGGCATTTAAGACCCGATACATGTTTGTGAATTAGGACCAAACTCTCGTCGTTTTCGCGTTTTAGGGCCATTTTCATGTGCTATTGCCCATAGTTTTGGGATTCTAGGGGGATTTACAAGGCCCGTAAGACCCGATACATGTTTGAAAGTTATGACCAAAAAGTTGTTATTTTCGTGTTTTATGACCATTTTCACGAGCTATTGCACAGAGTTTTGGCATTCCAAGGAGGTTTACATTGAGAGTAAGACCCGATACATGTTTGAGAGTGATGACCAAAAACTCGTTGTTTTCGCGTTTTTCGGATGTTTTCATGAGCTATTTCCCACAATTTTGTTCTTTCAAGGCGATTTGCATGGCCCATAACACCCAATACATGTTTGAGAGTCATGACCAAAAACTCTTTGTTTTCGTGTTTTACAGCCGTTATCATGAGCTATTGTCCATAGTTTTGGTGTTCCAGGGAGATTTACAACGACCGTAAGACCGATACATGTTTGAGAGCTATGACCAAAAGCTAGTCGTTTTTACGTTTTATGGCCATTTTCATGAGCTATTGCCCACATTTTTGGTGTTTCAGGGCGATTTGCATGGCTTGTAACACCCGATAGATGTTTGAGAGTTAGGACCAAACTCTCGTCATTTTTGTGTTTTAGGGCCGTTTTCATGAGCTATTGCCCTGAGTTTTGGTGTTCTAGGGGGATTTGCTTGGCTCGAAAGACCCGATACATGGTTGAGAGTAATGACCAAAAACTTGTAGTTATCGCGTTTATGGCCATTTTCATGAGCAATTACATGTTTGAGAGTTATGACAAAAAACTCGTTGTCCGTTTTCATGACCAATTACATGGTGTTCTAGGGGGATTTGTTTGGGGTTCTATGTGGATTTGCATGGCCCGTAAGACCCGATACATGTTTGAGAGTTAAGACCCGATACTTGAGTTTTGGAGTTATCGCGTTTATGGCCATTTTCATCAGCAATTACATGGTGTTCTAGGGGGTTTTATTTGGGGTTCTATGTGGATTTGCATGGCCCGTAAGACCCGATACATGTTTGAGAGTTATGGCAAAAAACTCGTTGTTTTCGTGTTTTACGGCCGTTTTCATGACATATTGCCCACGGTTTTGGGGTTTTAGGGTGATTTGCATGGCTTGTAACACCCGATACATGTTTGAGAGTTAGGACCAAACACTCAGCGTTTTCATGTTTTAGGGCCGTTTTCATGAGCTATTGCACATGGTTTCGGGATTCCATGGAGATTTACAATGCCCATAAGACCTGATACATGTTTGAGAGTTATGACCAAAAACTCGTTGTTTTCGTGTTTTACGACCGTTTTCATGAGCAATTACCCACAGTTTTGGCGTTCTAGGGATATTTACAACAATCGTAAGACCGCTAAATGTTTGAGAGTTTTGACCAAAAACTCGTTGTTTTCGCGTTTTATGGCCATTTTCATGAGCTATTGACCATCGTTTTAGGGTTTCAGGGCGATTTGCATGACTTGTAAGACACGATACATGTTTGTGAATTAGGACCAAACTCTCGTTGTTTTCGCGTTTTAGGGCCGTTTTCATGTGCTATTGCCCATAGTTTTGGGATTCTAGGGGATTTGCAAGGCCCATAAGACCCGATACATGTTTGAGAGTTATGACCAAAAATTTGTTGTTTTCATGTTTTACGGCCGTTTTCATGAGCTATTGCCCATAGTTTTGGCATTCCAAGGAGATTTACATTGAGAGTAAGACCCGATACATGTTTGAGAGTGATGACCAAAAACTCGTCGTTTTTGTGTTTTTGGCCATTTTCATGAGCTATTGCCCACAAGTTTGGCATCTCAGGGCGATTTGCATGGCTTGTAACACCCGATACATGTTTCAGAGTTACGACCAAACTCTCGTCATTTTCGCGTTTTAGGGCCGTTTTCATGAGCTATTGCCCACAATTTTGGGGGTTTTAGGGCGATTTGCATAGCTTGTAACACTCGATACATGTTTGAAAGTTAGGACCAAACTCTCATCATTTTCACGTTTTAGGGCCGTTTTCATGTGCTATTACCCATAGTTTTGGGATTCTAGGGGGATTTGCAAGGCACGTAAGACCTTATACATGTTTGAGAGTTATGACAAAAATTGTTGTTTTCGTTTTTTATGGCCGTTTTCGCGAGCTATTGCCCAGAGTTTTGGCATTCCAAGGAGATTTACATTGAGAGTAAGACCCGATACATGTTTGAGAGTGATGACGAAAAACTCGTTTTCACGTTTTACGGCCGTTTTCATGAGCTATTTCCCACAATTTTGGTCTTTTAGGGCGAGTTGCATGGCCCGTAACACCCGATACATGTTTGAGAGTTATGACCAAAAACTCATTGTTTTCGCGTTTTACGGCCGTTATTCATGAGCTATTGCCCATAGTTTTGGCATTCCAGGGAGATTTACAACAACCGTAAGACAAATATATGTTTGAGAGTTATGACCAAAAACTAGTCGTTTTTGCGTTTTATGGCCATTTTCATGAGCTATTGCCCACAATTTTGGAGCTCCAGGGTGATTTGCATGGCTTGTAAGATCCGATACATGTTTGAGAGTTAGGATCAAACTCTCATCGTTTTCGCGTTTTAAGGCCATTTTCATGAGTTATTGCCCTGAGTTTTGGTGTTCTAGGGGGATTTGCTTGGCTCGAAAGACCCGATACATGGTTGAGAGTAATGACCAAAAACTTTTAGTTATCGCGTTTATAGCCGTTTTCATGAGCTATTACCCACAATTTGGGGTTCTATGTGGATTTGCATGGCCCGTAAGACCCGATACATGTTTGAGAGTTATGAAAAAACTCTTTGTTTTCGTGTTTTATGGCTGTTTTCATGACCTATTGCCCACGGTTTTGGGGTTTTAGTGAAATTTGCATGGCTTGTAACACCCGATACATGTTTGGGAGTTAGGACCAAACTCTCAGCGTTTTCACGTTTTAGGGCTGTTTTCATGAGCTATTGCACACGGTTTTGGGATTCCATGGAGATTTACAATGCCCATTAAGACCCGATACATGTTTGAGAGTTATGACCAAAAACTCGTTGTTTTCTTGTTTTACGGACATTTTCATGAGCAATTACCCACAGTTTTGGAGTTCTAGGGATATTTACAACGATCGTAAGACCGATACATGTTTGAGAGTTATCACCAAAAACTCACCGTTTTCGCGTTTTATGGCCATTTTCATGAGCTATAGCCCATAGTTTTGGGGTTTCAGGGCGATTTGCATGGCTTGAAATACTCGATACATGTTTGTGAATTAGGACCAAACTCTCTTCGTTTTCGCGTTTTAGGGCCGTTTTCATGTGCTATTGCCCATAGTTTTGGGATTCTAGGGGGATTTGCAACACCCGAAAGACCCGATACATGTTTGAGAGTTATGAACAAAAACTCGTTGTTTTTCACGTTTTACCGCCGTTTTCATGAGCTATTGCCCATAGTTTTGGTGATTTGCTTGGCTTATAAGACCCTATACATGTTTGTGAATTAGGACCAAACTCTCGTTGTTTTCGCGTTTTAGGGCCGTTTTCATGTGCTATTGCCCATAGTTTTGGGATTCTAGGGGATTTGCAAGGCCCATAAGACCCGATACATGTTTGAGAGTTATGACCAAAAATTTGTTGTTTTCATGTTTTACGGCCGTTTTCATGAGCTATTGCCCATAGTTTTGGCATTCCAAGGAGATTTACATTGAGAATAAGACCCGATACATGTTTGAGAGTGATGACCAAAAACTTGTCGTTTTTGTGTTTTTGGACATTTTCATGAGCTATTGCCCACAAGTTTGGCATCTCAGGGCGATTTGCATGGCTTGTAACACCCGATACATGTTTCAGAGTTACGACCAAACTCTCGTCATTTTCGCGTTTTAGGGCCGTTTTCATGAGCTATTGCCCACAATTTTGGGGGTTTTAGGGCGATTTGCATAGCTTGTAACACTCGATACATGTTTGAAAGTTAGGACCAAACTCTCATCATTTTCACGTTTTAGGGCCGTTTTCATGTGCTATTACCCATAGTTTTGGGATTCTAGGGGGATTTGCAAGGCACGTAAGACCTTATACATGTTTGAGAGTTATGACAAAAATTGTTGTTTTCGTTTTTTATGGCCGTTTTCGCGAGCTATTGCCCAGAGTTTTGGCATTCCAAGGAGATTTACATTGAGAGTAAGACCCGATACATGTTTGAGAGTGATGATGAAAAACTCGTTTTCACGTTTTACGGCCGTTTTCATGAGCTATTTCCCACAATTTTGGTCTTTTAGGGCGAGTTGCATGGCCCGTAACACCCGATACATGTTTGAGAGTTATGACCAAAAACTCATTGTTTTCGCGTTTTACGGCCGTTATTCATGAGCTATTGCCCATAGTTTTGGCATTCCAGGGAGATTTACAACAACCGTAAGACAAATACATGTTTGAGAGTTATGACCAAAAACTAGTCGTTTTTGCATTTTATGGCCATTTTCATGAGCTATTGCCCACAATTTTGGAGCTCCAGGGTGATTTGCATGGCTTGTAAGATCCGATACATGTTTGAGAGTTAGGATCAAACTCTCATCGTTTTCGCGTTTTAAGGCCATTTTCATGAGTTATTGCCCTGAGTTTTGGTGTTCTAGGGGGATTTGCTTGGCTCGAAAGACCCGATACATGGTTGAGAGTAATGACCAAAAACTTTTATTTATCGCGTTTATAGCCGTTTTCATGAGCTATTACCCACAATTTGGGGTTCTATGTGGATTTGCATGGCCCGTAAGACCCGATACATGTTTGAGAGTTATGAAAAAACTCTTTGTTTTCGTGTTTTATGGCTGTTTTCATGACCTATTGCCCACGGTTTTGGGGTTTTAGTGAAATTTGCATGGCTTGTAACACCCGATACATGTTTGGGAGTTAGGACCAAACTCTCAGCGTTTTCACGTTTTAGGGCTGTTTTCATGAGCTATTGCACACGGTTTTGGGATTCCATGGAGATTTACAATGCCCATTAAGACCCGATACATGTTTGAGAGTTATGACCAAAAACTCGTTGTTTTCTTGTTTTACGGACATTTTCATGAGCAATTACCCACAGTTTTGGAGTTCTAGGGATATTTACAACGATCGTAAGACCGATACATGTTTGAGAGTTATCACCAAAAACTCACCGTTTTCGCGTTTTATGGCCATTTTCATGAGCTATAGCCCATAGTTTTGGGGTTTCAGGGCGATTTGCATGGCTTGAAATACTCGATACATGTTTGTGAATTAGGACCAAACTCTCTTCGTTTTCGCGTTTTAGGGCCGTTTTCATGTGCTATTGCCCATAGTTTTGGGATTTTAGGGGGATTTGCAACACCCGAAAGACCCGATACATGTTTGAGAGTTATGAACAAAAACTCGTTGTTTTTCACGTTTTACCGCCGTTTTCATGAGCTATTGCCCATAGTTTTGGTGATTTGCTTGGCTTATAAGACCCTATACATGTTTGAAAGTTAAGACCAAACTCTCGTCATTTTCGCGTTTAGGGCCATTTTTATGAGGTATTGCCCATATTTTTGGGGTTTCAGGGGGATTTGCAAGACCCGTAAGACCCGATACATGTTTGAGAGTTATGACCAAAAACTCGTTGTGTTCGCGTTTTACGGCCGTTTTCATGACCTATTGCCCAACGTTTCGGCGTTCTAGGGTGATTTGCATGGCTTGTAAGACTCGATAACAGTTTGAGAGTTATGACCAAAAACTCGTCATTTTTGTATTTTATGGACATTTTTATGAGCTATTCCCCACAATTTTGGCGTTTCAGGGCGATTTGAATGGCTTGTAACACTCGATACATGTTTGAGAGTTAACACTAAACACTCGTCGTTTTCGTGTTTTAGGGTCGTTTTCATGAGCTATTGCCCACAATTTTGGTGGTTTCACGATGATTTGCATAGCCTGTAACACTCGATACATGTTTGAAAGTTAGGACCAAACTCTCGTCGTTTTCGCTTTTTAGGGCTGTTTTATAAGCTATTACCCATAGTTTTGGGGTTTTAGGGCGATTTGCATGGCTTGTAAGACTCGATACATGTTTGAGATTTATGACCAAAAACTCGTTGTTTTCGTGTTTTACGGCCGTTTTCGTGAGCTAATTAGTAGATTGCAAACTACTGTTTGTGTTCGACGGCTACGTGCGCAAAAACGTGGTGGTGTGAATATCCCCTAGGGTTCGAGGGCTATTGCATTGGCATCAGGGTTCGAGCATGAGAGTTCATAGCTACAGGCTAGTTATCTATCATCCGCCATCATCATCGGCAAGTGCCTGTTGAGAAAATCGGGCCACCCCATATCAGTATCATCATGGCGGCTATGTGTACACAACTTGGTAGCTTATACTATGGTGAAAGTTAGCAATATGAACATGCAATTAGATGTTGCTGTCGATATATACCGAGTGACTAATGCTGACATATTCACAATGGTTTTAGCTACTAAGTTGAATCTAGATGGAACTCTAGATGCTGGACACTATTATACACAGGTTCTTCTTAGCAAGTAGGTAATGGAATAAGTGGGCAGCTAAATGATTAAAATGTTGCTCATAAAGTGCTATTGTGCAAGTTTTAGATAATTTACTTTACTTTTGGTATGTTTTCATTACCCTTTTTTAGATCAATTATGAGGTGTGAAGTGGTAAAGATCAACTTATAGTGAAGTTTTTCAATTAAAAAATTATTCTCACTTCCATACACATGCTAGCACACAAAAAAACCAAAGTAAGTTACAAATTGGTGGTCCGGAGTAACTAACCGAGTTTCAGATTAGTGTTAATCTATCAAATTCTTAGCCCTTTTTGCAATTTTGTTCAGAGAACTACCATATATATGAAGAAATACCTTAAGTATTTGTCTCCTTACTATTATGAGAAGTCCAATAATGTTGCTAAATGTTGTTCTGAGTATATTGTATTTAAGAAATTACACATTGAAGGTTGCAAAGTTTGTGCAATACAATTTGATGACTGAACACCAATTGCAAATGCTTGGAAGTTTATGCATTATTATTTGATATAGATTTCTGGAAATTCTAGCCCAAGCATGAAACGCTATCTTTGGCTTATTTCCCACCTTCGATGACTCCTATACTCTTCCATGTCTAGCTTGTCCAGGCATGTCCCTTAAAAAGTTGTATTCGAGCTAGATGAGAGGCGCATGTAGGAATTTAGGACAGTAGGTGAGCCCTCCTCCTGACTTACTATTTGCTATGCGAAGGATCTTGTTACTTGCACTTCTGTTTCTAGCATTTGGAGAGACTTGCATGCCCATAGTTTTAGCGTTCTTGGGATATTTACAACGATCGTAAGAGCGATACATGTTTGAGAGTTATGACCAAAAAATCGTCGTTCTCGCGTTTTATGGCCATTTTCATGAGCTATTGCCCACAGTTTTGGGGTTTCAGGGCGATTTGCATGGCTTGTAAGACCCGCTACATGTTTGTAAATTAGGACCAAACTCTCGTCGTTTTCGCGTTTTAGGGCCGTTTTTATGTGCTATTACCCATAGTTTTGGGATTCAAGGGGATTTGCAAGGCCAGTAAGACCCGATAAGTGTTTGAAAGTTATGATAAAAAAATTGTTGTTTTCGTGTTTTATGACGTTTTCACGAGCTATTGCCCAGATTTGGCATTCATAGGAGATTTACATTGTGAGTAAGACCCAATACATGTTTGAGAGTGATGACCAAAAACTCGTTTTTTTCGCGTTTTACGGACGTTTTCATGAGCTATTTCCCACAATTTTGGTCTCTCAGGGCGATTTGCATGGCCCATAACACCCGATACATGTTTCAGAGTTATGACCAAAAACTCATTGTTTTCGCGTTTTACGGCAGTTATCATGAGCTTTTGCCCACAGTTTTGGCGTTCTAGGGAGATTTAAAACAACCGTAAGACCGATACATGTTTGAGAGTTATGACCAAAAATAGTCGTTTTTGCGTTTTATGGCCATTTTCATGAGCTATTGCCCACAGTTTTGGAGTTTCAGGGTGATTTGCATGGCTTGTAAGATCCGATACATGTTTGAGATTTAGGATCAACTCTCGTTGTTTTCGTGTTTTAGGGCCGTTTTCATAAGCTATTGCCCCGAGTTTTGGTGTTCTAGGGGGATTTGCTTGGCTCGAAAGACCCGATACATGGTTGAGATTAATGACCAAAATTGTAGTTATTGCGTTTATGACCGTTTTCATGAGCTAATACCCACAGTTTGGGGTTCTATGTGGATTTGCATGGCCCGTAAGACCCGATATATGTTTGAGAGTTATGACGAAAAAGTTGTTTTCGTGTTTTACGGCCGTTTTCATGACCTATTGCCCACGATTTTGGGGTTTTAGGGCGATTTCCATGGCTTGTAACACCCGATATATGTTTGAGAGTTAGGACCAAACTCTCAGTGTTTTCACATTTTAGGGCCGTTTTCATGAGCTATTGCACACGTTTTTGGGATTCCATGGAGATTTACAATGCCCGTAAGACCCGATACATGTTTGAGAGTTATGAACAAAAACTCGTTGTTTTCGTGTTTTACGGCCGTTTTCATGAGCAATTATCCACAGTTTTGGAGTTCTAGGGATATTTACAACGATCGTAAGACCGATACATGTTTGAGAGTTATGACCAAAAACTCGTCGTTTTCGCATTTTATGGCCATTTTCATGAGCTATTGCCCATAGTTTTGGGGTTTCAGGGCGATTTGCATGGCTTGAAATACTCGATACATGTTTGTGAATTAGGACCAAACTCTCTTCATTTTCGCGGTTTAGGGCCGTTTTCATGTGCTATTGCCCATAGTTTTGGGATTCTAGGGGGTTTGCAAGGCCCGTAAGACCCGATACATGTTTGAGAGTTATGACCAAAAATTTGTTGTTTTCATGTTTTACGACCGTTTTCATGAGCTATTGCCCAGAGTTTTGGGATTCCAAGGAGATTTACATTGAGAGTAAGACCCGATAACTGTTTGAGAGTGATGACCAAAAACTCGTCGTTTTTGTGGTTTTGGCCATTTTCATGAGCCAATATAACATTCAAAAATATTATGAATGCATGCAAAATGCTATGAGATGATTTTCCACCCTTTTAAAATCAAACTCTACAGTACTGAAGACAAATCATACTTTCTAAAGTCTAGGTAACACAAAAACCACCTAAAAATAATAATCCAAAACATTTTTATAGTCAAAATAGTCCTACAAATGTCTCTTTACAAAACTCTAATTTTACAGAATCAAAGGTCCAAAGTAAGGCCATAGAATTAAATTACATAATTTTCTGAATTTGTACACACCTAACTTTTAATTTTCTGAATTACAGATCAAAAGTTATGAATTTTTCAAGTTAAAACATCAAATAGATCAAATCTGGATTTTAAATCTAAAACACAGACACACGACAGGCTCTGATTAGCCGGTACCAGTTCACGCGGATCACACGCATGCACCGTCAGATCTAAATGAAATCCTATGGCTCAGACCTAAACATACCCTTGACGCTGGCATCTCTTTCTTGCCAGTGGATCAAAATGCTCTGGCCAAATCCTTGCGGTGACCCAGCATACCACTGCATGATGTATTACACTATAGTCATTGACATAACACTAATGAAACATCATTCACTAGTATTACATACCTCAGAGTGGTACAACAGAAACACAGCGGGTCCAATACATGGCTAAAGGTTACAACTCACTCTATACACAAGATCCAGAGAACACTCTTGGTTTAAAGAGAGAGAAAGGATTTCTTACAAAGAAGAATGAAAAACAAATAATGCACCAACTAATATACTTTTAATACTAGTATTTCAACTAAGGGGTTGGCATTGCTGCTATTGCAATGCACTACAGAAATAGGTTCTTTGGCTAGAGAGTATATTCCTATTTTAATCATGAACTTCATTTTCACTTGAGTTGAGGTACATGTTGACTTCCTTGTCTTCGTGGAAGATCTTTAGCTCTGGATGATGATTCCTCGAGCATAACTTGATGTAGACATCGTCTGTATTCGCTTCAAAATCTAGCAAGGGTTAAGAAGATACTTTGAGTACGAGCATACTCAACAAGTTCACTAGAAAAGGAGTGTTTGATGCACTATATATACAGCCACAGACCGTAGGGCGTAGGCAATGCAGGTTTTACAAACATTTCTTCAAAGGTTGCTTTTATTCTGAAAAGCTATGTCCGTCAGCCTTCACGGGTTTACCAGAACTTTCATGGAGTTCCTTTCCCGCCGCGTTCACAGCTCCTTCCTGGACCAGGGAGTAACAAGTTACAGTTCTTACACTCAGCAGAGGTGCGTTACTTTACCCATGAGAGATCAACTCTTTGTTGCACAACCAGGCAGCTTATTCCCGTCCACAATTCCTTGATGTGGGGCCTAGAGGATGATCCAAGCCAATCACTGCCCCCTTCGTGACCTCGCATGCCTCCTTGGTGTACACCATGCCCACATATCGAATTATGGCAATGGTTTGTATAGACCGTTAGATGTTAGAACTATCATGGGACATTGAGGGTTCCCACCCATATGCTGCATATCCTCTACGAATTACCAATTAATATGCATGCTACAAGGATAACAGCCACGACCTGCACATCCGGCTACATGCGAGAGGAAGAAGATACAGCTGACTTCTCCGTCCCATTCCAAATCTCATGGTTAATGCGTAATATACGGCGTGAGAATCACTGGCGACATTGGTTGTTAAGTCCTAGATAATATGTTCCTTTACCACCAGAACTTTTCATAGTAGGTTATTACCTCATGGTAAATAACCAATAATCACATTATTATGAAAATAGTGTTTTCGGATCTTTTTCAAATGCAGGTGTCGTCCACATTGGATTTGTAAAATACTTTACAAAAAATAACCAAAGGGCATAAGCATGTGTGAACTTGCCTTTTGTGATTGCAAGATTATGCACTCACGGTCTTCGACACAATATAAGATCCAATATCTGAAATCAGCATCATTGCTTTTATGCATAAGTAATGTGATGCACTTTATAAACGCAAATCCCGGGGATAACGTTGTTCTAGGGTTTGGATACCGGAAATGGTTATTTTAGAATGTGTTGTCCCTTTTAGATAAGTTTCATACTTGTGCTTCTTATTAAGGCTTGTGAGTGTGTGTGAAACAACATGTAATTACAATATCATAAAACAATGAGACACACACAAATGTGAAATGCTACTCAAGATTGCTTATATAAGAGTTGTTGTTTTAGGTGGCAAAAAGAATAACATTTGAAGAAAAGATTTCTTTTCTAAGGTTTAAACAATTTTTATTGTTAATATGATGTGTTCAATGTCTTTTTGTGTGTGATTGATTAGTTTGGACTTGAGATGCTTTATGTCTTAATTGGAATAGACCAAAGTTAACTATAAAAACGTATGTACTTTATTAGACATAATGATTATAAGCCTTAAGACTAAAGTTAACTTTAAAAAACATAGGTGGTTTGGAAGTGTAATGCTTATGATATTTGTACCTTGTGTACCTGGTAATGTTTCCTTAAGGTTACTTAAGAATGGTTATCCTTTTACTTGGTGTAGTGGTTTCATGATTTTATAATGGAATAGTATCATTTACCTTTTTATAAATGAGTGGTTATAGTTCATAAATAAAGAAGTAATATTACTTAACTAATTATGGACTTATTATAGTGTTGTGATAGTTTTGTAAAGTGGTGGTTGAAGTATATGGAAAATATTGGATTTAGTCACAATTATTCTTGGGGATTTTATATTGGATAAGGATCCTTTTGGAAAATAATCTACACTTATTGTTGAAGGATAATTCAATAAAATGGTATTTATAATGTTTTGAACCATTATTACTTCATATTATTAATATTCAAGACTAATACTTATATATTAGACTTAATTGACTAATTTTAGAAATATTAACAAATTTTATTTACCCTTATATGAATTTTTAACTAAAGAAATAGGTTTAAATTCAAGTTGCTAAATATTAAGTTTTTTATTTACTTTAAAATTGGAATATTATATTTTTAAAAAGTAGACATTATTTTTGTGATCATTTTGATATATTACATTTATTTTTGTGATTTATAAATAATAAGATATGAGTTTGACAATATTTATTACTTTATAAATACTTAATAGATAATAAATATTTAAGTAAGTGAAATAATAATGCATGATTATAGTTTTAAACTATAGTTCTTATGTTTCTAAGATTTTTGGTATTTGTTTTATATTTTTAACATTTATCATTATTGGAATATGAATTATCAAAGTTTTATTACTTTTAAAATCTTTATTAAACAATAATTATTTAAATTGTTAACATAATATTGTTAGATAATAGTTTTATGTTATAGATTTTATTTTTCTACAAATTTTCATATATTATACATATTTTTCTGAATTATAAAACAAAAGTTATGGATTTAATAAGATTTAATGATTTTATTTTATTTCTGGAATATTTAAATTTGGGCTTATGACATTTTATTTATTTCTAAGACAGAAAATGACTTTTGTACCGAGCCTATCCTACCCAAGATCACTAACTGGTGGGCCAGTGGCCAAATGGCATACCTAGCTCAAATAATGTTTTTGTTACTGAACTCGTTTCTACTCAGAGACGATGACAGATGGGCCCTAGGCCATGTCACTTGCCACGCGAGACAAGGACCAGGTCAAATGGCTGACCAGGTCAAGGGTGACATCACCCTGACATCAGCTCGCCAGAACCTCGTCGGAACATTGTCGGAGACGGCGCATGAGTGGGTTTTGGGACATGCGAGTAGGGGCATTCGATGAAGGGGTGTCTACTGAACCTAATAGTGCCAGCTCCGTCCCCTAAAGGTCATCGAAACTGGAAGTCCGCAACGACGAGCGGCGGAGCACACAAATATATGATGAACGCTTGATCTAGGAAGCAAATGAAAGCTTGGAGAGCCTCAGGAGGATCAGGGACTCACCACAGTGCTTGTAGTAGGTTCAGTGAGGTCGAGGAAGGCCTGAAGACGGCGAATCGATGGTGGTCAGACTTCGGAAGGACGAGGCCGTGAGCTCGATTAAGACCGCGTGCGACCGATTCCTTCCACGAGATGAACCAGCGCAGCACGACGGTTCCAACGGTGAGCACAATAGGACTAGGGAAGCTTCAGAACGACGACGACCAATGTCTCCTGCGAGCAAGGTTTCGGCTCCATTTGAAACAGAGAGGATAAGGAGGAGATGGGGATAGGGATGAGGCAGGATGTCGTGGTGGCCTTCTTAACCCCCTCTGAAATGGCGGCGAGCATCTCGACGCACGGCTGACGACGACGACGGCATCGGGCGGCGACAGACTCCTCCAGCGAGCTGCCTGTGTGCGTGAGGATGACGACAACGACAGTTTTATAGAAAACCCCCTGGCACTTCTTTCCTCTCAACCTGCGATCCTTCTTTGGTCCCACCCGTCAGTCACAGAAGAGGACAAACTGGGCTGGTTGTTTGGGCCTTTATGGGCTGCTCGTGGGCGACAAATAAGAAGAGGGATGTTGGGCCACTCCCAGGAAATGTTTTTTTATTTGCTTTACTTTTTCTATTTTCTGTTTTGCTTTTCAGATTTATATTTAATCTATAATTTGAACTTTTCTATCAAAGTTTATTTGTTGAACATTTGCAGCAACAATTAATATTGATTGAGATTTATTTTGTAAAGCTTAATGATAAATATTTTCCATTTATATATTTCTTTATTTACTTTATATAAATCTGCTTTCAATATTTTGTAGAATACTTTGTTATTAATCAACTTTCTAATAATAAACCATGGTTTCATGATATTTCCTTATTTGTTTATAAAATTTAATTCTAGTTAACTATTGGTGTGGAGGAAAATTCTTATATTATGGTCCTTTATTATTATTTATTGTATAAGATACAAAGCAATTAATATGTTTAGTATTACTCTCACAGAGTTAGGAAATAGCAATGCATATATTCTATTATAATTAATTTATGAGTTAAGGTTTTGAATTACAATTGTTTACCCTAAAGTTAGGGTTCTTGATATACTTATGTCCTTTTATTGAGAAAGTTTATGACTAAGCATATTATCTTTTTGTTTGTGATCTTTAATGATATCACCTTTTAAAATAGCAAGTTATAAACTAAAATATTTTATTGAAAAGAATTGATAAAAATATATCCTAAACACATATGGTTAAGACAATTGGAAATGATAAAGATGTGCTTATGTGATTTTCTATAGGAAAATATTCCTATAAAGTGATATAGATAAAAGATGAGGAATTCATAACATGAAATGGATATTATGTTTGGTTTAAGATTTAAAGTTGGGTGTTTACCAAGAATTCCTATCTTCCATAATTCACAATCCTGGACTTCTAATTAAGGAATTCCTTTCCTAGATATACTACTTCTTCCTATCCATCATCATGGTTAACATGATGAGCTTTACTTCACAAGAATATTCTTATCCACCTTTTGTTCTCCTAAATCCATTTTAAAATCCAATGAGCTTGACATTAAAGCTTTCATGGTTTTATCATATCCATACTTGGTTATATCAACTACTCTTCTGCTGATAACCTTCAATCCAACAAGTAGTTTCTTCAAATGACACTCATTCTCTTCCTTAATCATCCAACACTAATATTTCTCAAGTGGATGTATACATCAAACTACCTTTCTCTAAAGCTTACTATCCTTTAAGAGGAATAACACTACTTCCAAAACTCCATGCTATAGTAGCTTTAATTTAATCATACTATCTTACATTTACTTTACTCTAATAACTCATACTCCAACCTCACATTATAGTAATGTGACTTGTAATGACTATGCTAGGCTTACTTATCTATACTAGGGTTTCAATCATGTTCTACCCACCAATGTCACTTATACTAGATATAAGTATACAATCCTGGTGAGTAAGGCATGATCATTATAATCCTTTAATCATTTATAGCTTAGGTTTCCAAATGGGATAATCAAGGCTTCATCAATACAACCTTACAATGGTATTGAAATTATCTTCTTAGTATCTCTAATTGGATTAAGGCTGTTATTCATGGACTATGCCCACTTGATCCAATAGAATTACTACTGGTAACTATCTTCAGGATTCATCCTTGTAATCTTCTTTACTACCATATAATTATATATTCCATTAACCCTTCTATTATTCCAGGAGTGAGTTTAACTCTATCAATTATCAGATTGATTTGATTCTCTTCATTCACTCCCATCCTATAGATGATATCTAAAACTAGCATTACTATTCACCTCTTCTTGGTTGTTTCTTTATAGGCACTTAAATGTATTCTATGATATGGTCAAGAGTTGATAGATTAAGAATTTGTGAATCAATAGTTGATTACTCAACATTGATGAACAACAGATATTAAGATAGGGTTCCATAAGGATTGATATGGAAAGAAATATATATGGTGAATGATCGTGACTTGGTTTCTTTCCTACTCAAACTCACTAAAGAGTTAAGGTTAGGTATTACCATGGTACTCATAGTAAGAATAAATAAGAATAAGATAGGTCAGGATTAGTCATTACATTCTTATTACTTAAGTTGTAATCTTAACTTGGCATTTATGAGTTATTGTGTTGAATATTATGATATGATCCCTTAAGGATCAAATATTAATCATTTAAGTAATGCATTATGAGTAACATTTTATTATATTTGATCTACCCTTAGATCAAATCGTGTTTACCCAAATAAAGTTTTAGCAAAGGTCATATTGAAACTTATCACAGTCAACTTGATGATCTACTTCAATTCCATCAAGTTGAGAGAAGATTCAATCACTTTGACAAGTTCTTATTTAGAAGCGCGAAAATTAGTCGGATTTTCTATGCATGAATGCAATGCACACATCTGGGTTCAGCTTATTTCTACGCTCTAATGCTGGGATGTTACAGACTCTCACCCTTAAAATAAACTTTGTTCTCGAAGTTCGTGAACTCTCACGTTTTGGAGTAAGGAATTGACTTGTAGTGGTTGCTACATTTCTCCACTCCATGGTGACCTTAAATGGAAATAGTTGTAGTATTCTATAACCTGATTAGATATCCTAATCCAATTCTTTTTATTTAACCATCAAACTTTATTACTATGTTAAATACAGTCCAGGGAGTCTCACTAAAACAAGTTTTAAGTTTCTATATGCCCGTGATTGTCGTCAAAAGACTATATTTTTATTCTTGTCATAGTATAGTTGATACTGGTATTCCTTCCAAATATTGGATTTGAATTCATTTAGTTCATACCTATTGGAATTTCTTGTTCCTCTACACCTGTCCAATTGGATGTGCTTTATTCTCTTTTATGAATCTCTTAAGAGTTATTTCTTCTAGAATTATCCCATTAAAATTAATCTATTTTACTCTCGGATTCAGATAACATTACTGTTGTTTACTGTTCTACTCTCCCCCTTAGGGTTTACTAATAGTCTCTAAACTACATATATAGTAACCATTGGTTTTATAACTAGAATGTTGGTCTTAGTTCAGCTTATACTTTACCTAATTAGGGTCTTATGAAAGATTGTACGGTGTATCCGCACAATTTTGGATCTCCGAAACAAATCTTTCAGCATTATTTGTCTTACTTACTATTGGACATTTTTGCTTTGGTAAGTAGACTTCGCGAAACGCTTCGACAAGACGATCACTTAAATTTTATACTCATTTTTGTCTTAATTAACTTAGGCCAAGTTTTATGCTCTTTATGCAACCATTAAGAAGATCTGGTTAACTATGTTAACCAAATACCAGCTGCAGACAAAATACCAACTGCGGATCATAGTACCGGCTATGGATTCTCTCTAAATTGTCAGAGCTTGAATACCATTTTGCTCCAAAGCTTCTTCTTTGTACTAATTCATGATGCTTCCATGAACTAGGTATTATTATTCATTAATTCCTTAGTAATATCACCTACTTTGATTGGACCTTAAGTTCATCCCTTCTTATTGTTCCTTATACTTACTACATTAATCTTCCTTCTCAGAGCTAGCTAAGAATGATCTATGCTTTATCTATCCTCCAAATTGTGTTAATACTCCTTATATTTTGCTTCATCCTTCAAAGAAATCCTCCTCTTGGTCTTTGTAACTCGTCACTCCTTTACACGAATTCCCGTTTCTATCTAGGTCTATAACATCAAGTAATAACTAGGTGTTACATCATGCATTTGCACACCTAATTAAACGTCATGTACAAATCTAGTCAATCAAGAAGATTCAAGAAAATCCAGAAGTTGATTAACAACAAAACATATACCATGTATTATACATAGGTTTTAAATAATTTAAAAATGTACTAGATGTTCCAACGGTTTGCTCCTACATATATTACACAACTATCTTACAAGAACTTCCTGTTCTTGTGAGTATATCCTCACTTATTTCGGCAAAACTTTCAAACTACAATATGCATTACCCTCTATGTACATTATTCAAGCACTCATCCCCTGGGATGTTGTTCCTTTCTTACTTTCATCTTCCTCTAGTGCTTCCTGGAGTTTCGTCCATGATGACGTGAAGTCCTACGACTGCCTTCTGGAGCGTAAGAGCATCCAGGAGGTGCGTATTCTTGATTAGAAGTACCGAGACCGAGATTAGTCATTGAAAAATGACTAGAGTTGGCATAATCTTCTACAGGATATTCCTGGTTTTCCGGCAACTCTTCCTCAAAGTAAGTTGGCTCCTTATCCTTTTCTTGGATCCAGTCGTACATATTTGTATAGTAGCTATCAGAATACTCTTCTAAGTCAATTGGATTAGTATCACCTGCATATGGTCCATAAGGCTCTCTATGGTTACAGTTGGTCTCTTCTCCGATACCTGCATCACAAGGTATAGGATTTCCTATGGTTCCACCTTGATATTCTACTCCCCATTTATACTGATTTTGCTCAGGGTTATTTGGAATAACTCCAGCCCATTCCTGTTGTTCGGAGTTGTACTTGGTCCATAGGTCTTCAGGTGGCTTGAATTCATTTTGATAGTAGGCATAGTTTTCTGAGTGTGGATCATCAAACTCAGTTTCCTCATACACTTCTCCTGAAGGTATGTATTTGGGATGCCTAGCTTCTTTATCTAACTTCTTCCTACGTGACATTGCTTTATCAGGATCAGTAAAATCCTCAATGATAAGTGTTTAGCAAAGACCGATAACGATCCATATACTCTATAGCTAGAGTGGGTTCAGTTTGGACTAGAGTAGAGTGATCTAACTCATGCTCTAGGTTTGAGGTTTCATGGGGTATAATAGTGTGGGTACTACCTTCTAGAGCTTGGGATTTCTGTTCTCGGATCATGGTTATGGCTGCTGCTACGACAATCTGATATGCAGATTCCATGCACCTAGCCTCTCCTGATGGCATTTCTCCCTTAAGTCCTAACTTCTTGGGTAACATGACCATGACATGGTATTTAGCTAATACCTGCCCATCATAGTAACTGTAAATCTTGACCAAAAGTCTTGATTCACAATCCAAACTCCATAGAAGTTGTCAAAGTTTATCTATCCAATCCCCTCCATAGTCATTCAGTGTCCTGTTCATCACTTGAACATTCCGGGGTGGATATCGAGGTGCCATGTGGAACTGTAGATAAGAAATTATCATCAGTCACATAGAGTTAAAACTCTTGGGTAATTATCGGAATTGCAATCATACTAAAGAGTTATCGCACTAGCAACATGACAGGATTATTCTCAAGTGAATATCACTCATATCACTAGAGAACTCTTTATTCTTGCAAGTATAAGTCCTACAGGTTCTACCCATTTACTAGGTTTCCAACCTAAGGTCAAAGCATATGCTCTGATACCAACTGCGGTGACCCACCATACCACTACATGATGTAGTACACTATAGTCGTTGACATAACACTAATGAAACACCATTCACTAGTATTACATCCCTCAGAGTGGTATAATATAAACACAACGGGTCCAATACATGGCTAAAGGTTACAACTCACTCTATACACAAGATCCAGAGAACACTCTTCGTTTAAAGAGAGAGAAAGAATTTCTTACAAAGAAGAATCAAAAACAAATAATGCACCAACTAATATACTTTTAGACTAGTATTTCAACCAAGGGGTTGGCATTGCTTCTATTGCAACACACTACAGAAATAGGTTCTTTGGCTAGAGAGTATATTCCTATTTTAACCAGAAACTTCATCTTCACTTGAGTTGAGGTACATGTTGAGTTCCTTGTCTTCGTGGAAGAGCTTTAGCTCTGGATGATGATTCCTCGAGCATAACTTGATGTAGACATTGTCTGTATTCGCTTCAGAATCTAGCAAGGGTTAAGAAGATACTTTGAGTACGAGCGTACTCAACAAGTTCACTAGAAAAGGAGTGTTTGATGCACTATAACTACAACCACAGACCGTAGGTCGTAGGCAATGCAGGTTTTTACAAACATTTCTTCAAAGGTTGCTTTTATTCTGAAAAGCTCTGTCCGTCAGCCTTCACGGGTTTACCAGAACTTTCATGGAGTTCCTTTCCCGCCTTGTTCGCAGCTCCTTCCCGGAACAGGGAGTAACAAGTTACAGTTCTTACACTGTACAGTGGTGCGTTACTTTATTCATGAGAGATCAACTCTTTGTTGCACAACCGGGCAGCTTATTCCCGTCCACAATTCCATGATGTGGGGCCTAGAGGATGATCCAAGCCAATCATTGCCCCCTTCGCGACCTTGCATGCCTCCTTGGTGTACACCATGCCCACATATCGAATTACGGCAATTGTTTGTACAGACCGTTAGATATCAGAACTATCATGGGACGTTGAGGGTTCCCACCCATATGCTGCATATCCTCTATGAATTACCAATTAATATGCACGCTACGAGGATAACAGCCACGACCTGCACATCCAGCTACATGCGAGAGGAAGAAGATACAGCTGACTTCTCCGTCCCATTCCAAATCTCATGGTTAACGCGTCATATACGGCGCGAGAATCACTGGCGACATTGGTTGTTAAGTCCTAGATAATATGTTCCTTTACCACCGGAACTTTTCATAGTAGGTTATTACCTCATGGTAAATAACCAATAATCACATTATTATGAAAATAGTGTTTTCGGATCTTTTTCAAATGCAGGTGTCGTCCACATTGGATTTGTAAAATAATTTATAGAAAATAACCAAAGGACATGAGCAAGTGTGAACTTGCCTTTTGTGATTGCAAGATTATGCACTCACGGTCGTCGAGACAATATAAGATCCCATATTTGAAATCAGCATCATTGGTCCGGTAAGGACTAATGTTTAAAGAAGCAAGATGCTTTAATGCTTAAGTAATGTGATGCACTTTATAAATGCGAATCTCGGGGATAACGTTGTTCTAGGGTTTGGATACCAGAAATGGTTATTTTAGAATGTGTTGTCCCTTTTAGATAAGTTTCATACTTGTGCTTCTTATTAAGGCTTGTGAGTGTGTGCGAAACAACATGTAATTACAATATCATAAAACAATGAGACACACACAAATGTGAAATGCTACTCAAGATTGCTTATATAAGAGTAACATTTGAAGAAAAGATTTCTTTTCTAAGGTTTAAACAATTTTTATTGTTAATAGGATGTGTTCAATGTCTTTTGGTGTGTGATTGATTAGTTTGGACTTGAGATGCTTTATGTCTTAATTGGAATAGACCAAAGTTAACTATAAAAACATATGTAGTTTATTAGACATAATGTTTATAAGCCTTAAGACTAAAGTTAACTTTAAAAAACATAGGTGGTTTGGAAGTGTAATGCTTATGATATTTGTACCTTGTGTACCTGGTAATGTTTCCTCAAGGTTACTTAAGAATGGTTATCCTTTTACTTGGTGTAGTGGTTTCTTGATATTATAATGGAATAGTATCATTTACCTTTTTATAAATGAGTGGTTATAGTTTATAAACAAAGAAGTAATATTACTTAACTAATTATGGACTTACTATAGTGTTGTGATAGTTTTGTAAACCGGTGGTTGAAGTATATGGAAAAGATTGGATTTTGTCACAATTATTCTTGGGGATTTTATATTGGATAAGGATCCTTTTGGAAAATAATCTACACTTTTGGTTGAAGGATAATTCAATAAAATGGTATTTATAATGGTTTGAACCATTATGACTTCATATTATTAATATTCAAGACTAATACTTATATATTAGAGTTAATTGACTAATTTTAGAAATATTAACAAATTTTATTTACCCTTATATGAATTATTAACTAAAGAAATAGGTTTAAATTCAAGTTGCTAAAGTATTAAGTTTTTTATTTACTTTAAAAATGGAATATTATGTTTTTAACAAGTAGACATTATTTTTGTGATCATTTTGATATATTACATTTATTTTTGTGATTTATAAATAATAAGATATGATTTTGACAATATTTATTACTTTATAAATACTTAGTAGATAATAAATATTTAATTAAGTGAAATAATAATGCATGATTATAGTTTTAAACTACAGTTCTTATTTTTCTAAGATTTTTGGTATTTTATTTATATTTTTAACATTTACCATTATTGGAATATGAATAATCAAAGTTTTATTACTTTTAAAATCTTTATTAAACAATAATTATTTAATTTGTTAACATAATAATGTTTGATAATAGTTCTAACTTATAGATTTTATTTTTCTACAAATTTTCATATATTATACATATTTTTTGAAGTATAAAACAAAAGTTATGGATTTAATAAGATTTAATGATTTTAATTTATTTCTGGAATATTTAAATTTGGGCTTGTGACATTTTATTTATTTCTAAGACAGAAAATGACTTTTTGTACCGAGGCTATCCTACTCAACGTCACTGACTGGTGGGCCAGTGGCCACATGGCATACCTAGGTCAAAGAATGTTTTGTTACTGAACTCGTTTCTACTCAGAGACAATGACAGATGGGCCCTAGGCCATGTCACTTGCCACGCGAGACAGGGACCATGTCAAATGGCTGACCAGGTCAAGGGTGACATCACCCTGACATCAGCTTGCCAGAACCTCATCGAAACATCGTCGGAGACGGCGCATGAGTGGGTTTTGGGACGCGCGAGTAGGGACGTTCTATGTAGGGGTGTCTACTGAACCTAATAGTGGCAGCGCCGCCCCCTAAAGGTCATCGGAACTGGAAGTCCGACGATGATAAGCGGCAGAGCACACAGATACATGATGAACGCTTGATGTAGGAAGCAAATGAAAGCTTGGAGAGCCTTGGGAGGATCAGGGACTCACCACGGTGCTTGTAGTAGGTTCAGTGAGGTCGAGGAAGGCCTGAAGACGGCGAATAGACGGTGGTCGGATTTCGGAAGGAAACAGCCGTGAGCTCGATTAAGGGCGTGCGCGACCGATTCCTTCCACGAGATGAACAAGCACAGCACGGCGGTTCCAACGGTGAGCTCAATAGGGCTAGGGAAGCTTCAGAGCGACGACGACCAATGACTCCGGCGAGCTAGGTTGCGGCTCCATTCGAAACAGAGAGGATAAGGAGGAGATGGGGATAGGGATGAGGCAGGATGTCGCGGTGGCCTTCTTATCCCCCTCTGAAATGGTGGCGAGCATCTCGATGCACGGCTGACGACGACGACGGCATCGGGCGGTGGCGGACTCCTCCAGCGAGCTGCCTATGTGCATGAGGGCGACGACGGCGGCATCGGGCGGCGACGACAGTCTGAAGAGGATGACCCCTGGCACTTCTTTCCTCTCAACCCGCGATCCTTCTTTGGTCCCACCCGTCAGTCACAGAAGAGGACGAACTGGGCTGGCTGTTGGGCCTTTGTGGGCTGCACGTGGGCGACAAATAAGAAGAGGAAAGTTGGGCCACTGCCAGGAAATGTTTTTTTATTTGCTTTACTTTTTCTATTTTCTGTTTTTCTTTTCAGATTTATATTTAATCTATAATTTTAACTTTTCTATCAAAGTTTATTTGTTGAACATTTGCAGCAACAATTAATATTGATTGAGATTTATTTTGAAAAGCTTAATGATAAATATTTCTGTTTATATATTTCTTTATTTACTTTATATAAATCCCCTTACAATATTTTGTAGAATACTTTGTTATTAATAAACTTTCTAATAATAAACCATGGTTTCATGATATTTCCTTATTTGTTTATAAAATTTAATTCTAGTTAACTATTGGTTTGGAGGAAAATTCTTATATTATGGTCCTTTATGATTATTCATTGTATAAGATACAAAGGAATTAATATGTTTAGTATTACTCTCACAAAGTTAGGAAATAGCTATGCATATATTCTATTATAACTAATTTATGAGTTAAGGTTTTGAATTACAATTGTTTACCCTAAAGTTAGGGTTCTTGATATACTTATCTCCTTTTGTTGAGAAAGTTTATGCCTAAGCATATTATCTTTTTGTTTGTGATCTTTAATGATATCACCTTTTAAAATAGCAAGTTATTAACTAAAATATTTTATGGAAAAGAATTGATAAAAATATCTCCTAAACACATATGGTTAAGACAATTGGAAATGATAAAGATGTGCTTATGTGATTTGCTATAGGAAAATATTCCTATAAAGTGATATAGATAAAATATGAGGAATTCATAACATGAAATGGATATTATGTTTCGTTTAAGATTTAAAGTTGGGTGTTTACCAAGAATTCCTATCTTCCATAATTCACAATCCTGGACTTCTAATTAAGGAATTCCTTTCCTAGATATACTACTTCTTCCTATCCATCATCATGGTTAACATGATGAGCTTTACTTCACAAGAATATTCTTATCCACCTTTTGTTCTCCTAAATCCATTTTAAAATCCAATGAGCTTGACATTAAAGCTTTCATGGTTTTCTCATATCCATACTTGGTTATATCAACTACTCTTCTGCTGATAACCTTCAATCCAACAAGTAGTTTCTTCAAACGACACTCATTCTCTTCCTTAATCATCCAACACTAATATTTCTCAAGTGGGTGTATACATCAAACTACCTTTCTCTAAAGCTAACTATCCTTCCAAAACTCCATGCTATAGTAGCTTTAATTTAATCATACTATCTTACATTTACTTTACTCTAATAACTCATACTCCAACCTCACATTATAGTAATGTGACTTGTAATGACTATGCTAGGCTAACTTATCTATACTAGGGTTTCAATCATGTTGTACCCACCAATGTCACTTGTACTAGATATAAGTATACAATCCTGGTGAGCAAGGCATGATCATTATAATCCTTTAATCATTTATAGCTTAGGTTTCCAACTGGGAGAATCAAGGCTTCATCAATACAACCTTACAATGGTATTGAAATTATCTTCTCAGTATCTCTAATTGGATTAAGGCTGTTATTCATGGACTATGCCCACTTGATCCAATAGAATTACTACTAGTAACTATCTTTTGGATTCATCCTTGTAATCTTCTTTACTACCATATAATTATATATTGCATTAACTCTTCTATTATTCCAGGAGTGAGTTTAACTCCATCAATTATCAAATTGATTTGATTCTCTTCAATCACTCCCATCCTATAGATGATATCTAAAACTAGCATTACTATTCACCTCTTCTTAGTTGTTTGTTTATAGGCACTTAAATGTATGCTATGATATGGTCAAGAGTTGATAGATTAAGAATTTGTGAATCAATAGTTGATTACTCAACATTGATGAACAACAGATATTAAGATAGGGTTCCATAAGGATTGATATGGAAAGAAAGATATATGGTGAATGATCGTGACTTGGTTTCTTTCCTACTCAAACTCACTAAAGAGTTAAGGTTAGGTATTACCATGATACTCATAGTAAGAATAGATAAGAATAAGATAGGTCAGGATTAGTCATTACATTCTTATTACTTAAGTTGTAATCTTAACTTGGCATTTATGAGTTGTTGTCCTGAATATTATGATATGATCCCTTAAGGATCTGATATTAATCATTTAAGCAATGCATTATGAGTAACATTATATTATATTTGATCTACCCTTAGATCAAATCATGTTTACCCAAATAAAGTTTTAGCAAAGGTCATATTGAAACTTATCACGGTCAACTTGATGATCTACTTCAATTCCATCAAGTTGAGAGAAGCTTCAATCACTTTGACAAGTTCTTATTTAAAAGCGCGAAAATTATTCGGATTTTCTATGCATGAATGCAATGCACAAATCTAGGTTCAGCTTATTTCTAAGTTATAATGATGGGATGTTACAATCCTAGCGGTGCAAATGGTGACTACGGCGGCGGCACGTCTGTCGATGGCGTGTCGGCGAGGATAGGGGTAAGGGAGGGGGCTTAGGGTCTTACCAAGGTCGCAGAGAAGGGGTGGTTCTCGAGGTGATCGCGGACGGTTGAGGGGCGCACGGACACGGCGGCAATTCCTTGTCGGAGAAGAGCTGAGCGTCGGGTGCTTCCAGAGCTTGATGAGGACGACATTCTGGGGCACAAGAGGGCAAAAGTCAAGCATCATAAGGAGCACAAGAAGATGGCGAGCAAGTTCGTTTGAACCAGAGGCTAAGGGGCGCACGGGACTCACCATAATACGTCGCTGGAGCTCGTCGGAATAGCGGCGGTGCGAGGAGAAATTGGTGTAGCCTGGCGGCGCTCAGGGGTGGATGAGTGGGGGGAAATGGAGCGGCGGGGAGGGGGTTAAGTAGCAGGCTCGGGGATGAAAATTATGCCCACAGTTACTCAGAATCAATCTCGAAATCTAATGACCCACAAGTATAGGGGATCGCAACAGTCTTCGCGGGTAGTATTACCCAATTTATTGATTCAACATAAGGGGAGCCAAAGAATACTTGCAAGCCTTAACAACTGAGTTGTCAGTTCAGCTAAACCTGGAAATAGTTCTTGCTCACAGAAGTTTATAAGTAGCAACAGTTTGGTAGTAGCAACATCAAAGCAACAACAACAACAACAGTGGAACAAGAGCAATAGTAACAGTAACGGTAATAGTAGGATTCGAGTGCGGTAGGCATAGGGATGTATGGACGGGCGTTGCATGGACGAGTCTAAACTTGTAACTTCAAGATCTAGGGCATTACAGATAAATAATAACAAGCATCCAAGTACTAAACAATCCTAGGCATGTGCTCCAAATATAGTCATACATGCTCGCAATGAGAACTTGCACAACATCTTCTGTCCAGCCAGCCCGTGGCAGCGGGGTCTCTAGGGAACTACTGGCAATTAAGGTGCTCCTTTTAATAGAGCACCGGAGCAAAGCATTAACACTCCGAGAACACATGTGATCCTCACACCACAGCCATCCCCTCTGGTTGTCCCAATTATTGTCACTTTGGGGCCTTTGGATCCGGAAAATGATATGTGTACACAACTTGCAAATAAGATCACAAACAATACTATCATAATGATTCAATAATAAGTTCAGATCTGAGATCATGGCACTCGGGCCCTAGTGACAAGCATTAAGCACAACAAGTTGCAACAAAGTCAAATAGCACTAATAGAGATACTAGGCACTATGCCCTAACAGATCTTATTCGATTACATGATAGAACTCATCCAATCCCTACCATCCCCAAGCCTACAGCGGGAGATTACTCACTCGTGGATGAGGGAAACATCAGTGGTTGATGGAGATGCATTGGTGATGATGATGGCGATGATCCTCTCCAAATTCCCCATCCCGGGAGGGTGCCAGAACGGAGTTTCTGGATCCGAATCTTGGTTTTTGGTGGTGGCGGCGGAGCGGAACTCTCTCTAGAAAACTATCGACCCCCCATGGTTTTTAGGTCGAAAGGCAACTTATAGGCACAGAGGGAGGCCGAGGAGCTGCCTGGGGTGGCCACACCCCCACCAAGCGCGGGGTCAGGTGGCCCCGCGCCAGGGGTGGGTCTAGGCCCCCCCCAGGCCTCCCCTCCGTCTCTTCTTCTGGTTCCGTGGATCTTCTGGTGAAATATAATTTTTGGCATATTTTCCAGGGTTTTTCCTGATAGTTCATTTTCTGCACAAAAACAAGACACCAAGGTAATTCCGCTGAAAACAGCGTCAGTCCGTGTTAGTTGTATCCAAATCACACAAGTATAGAGGAAAAACAATAGCAAAGTGTTCGAGAAAGTAGATACGTTTTGGACGTATCAAAATCAAAGGGGGAAACGGCAGTGGCGAGTAGGTCGTCGCGCGGTATTTGGGACGAAGGGGGTGACGTGGAGGGGTGCGACTACGCGCAGTGAGAAACGGAGGGGAGAGGGGAAAATCCCGGGTGGGCTAGGTAGGCTGTTTATTGGGCCGCATCAGTAGGCTGGTATGTTTCTATTTTTTTCAAAGCTTTTTCTTTTTCTATTTTGATTTTCCAAATATGATTTGAATGACAAAATCAACTCCAAATCACTTTAAACTTTCATCACATTTTTGTGGGGTGATCCTAGTATGAAAAACTGTTTTAAACACACAATCGCCCATAGTTTTTGAGGGATACATGTTTGAAAGTTAGGACCAAACTCTCGTCATTTTCGCATTTTAGAGCCGTTTTCATGAGCTATTGCCCACAGTTTTGGGGGTTTCAGGGCGATTTGCATAGCTTGTAACACTCGATACATGTTTGAAAGTTAGGACCAAACTCTCGTCGTTTTCGTGTTTTAGGGCTGTTTTATAAGCTATTACCCATAGTTTTGGGGTTTTAGGGAGATTTGCATGGCTTGTAAGACTCGATACAAGTTTAAGAGTTATGATAAAAAAACTCATTGTTTTCGTGTTTTATGGCCGTTTTCATCAGCTATTGCCCACAGTTTTGGTGTTCCCAGGATATTTACATTGAGAGTAAGACCCGATACATGTTTCAGAGTGATGACCAAAAACTCGTTGTTTTCGCGTTTTACGGCCGTTATCATGAGCTTTTGCCCATAGTTTTGGCATTCTAGGGAGATTTACAACGACCGTAAGACCGATACATGTTTGAGAGATAGGACCAAAAACTAGCTGTTCTTGCGTTTTATGGCCATTTTCATGAGCTATTTCCCACAGTTTTAGGGTTTCAGGGCGATTTGCATGACTTGTAAGACCTGATACATGTTTGTGAATTAGGACCAAACCCTCGTCGTTTTCGCGTTTTAGGGCCGTTTTCATGTGCTATTGCCCATAGTTTTGGGATTCTAGGGGGATTTGCAAGGCCCGTAAGACCCGATACATGTTTGAAAGTTATGACCAAATAGCTGTTGTTTTCGTGTTTTATGACTATTTTCACGAGCTATTGCCCAGAGTTTTGGCATTTGAAGGAGATTTACATTGAGACTAAGATCCGATACATGTTTGAGAGGGATGACCAAGAACTCGTTGTTTTCGCGTTTTACGGATGTTTTCATGAGCTATTTCCCACAATTTTGGTCTTTCAGAGTGATTTGCATGGTCCATAACACCCGATACATGTTTGAGAGTTATGACCAAAAACTCATTGTTTTCGCATTTTACGGCCATTATCATGAGCTATTGCCCATAGTTTTGGCGTTCTAGGGAGATTTACAACGGTCGTAAGACCGATATATGTTTGAGAGTTATGACCAAAAACTAGCCGCTTTTGTGTTTTATGGCCATTTTCATGAGCTATTGCCCACAGTTTTGGAGTTTCAGGGTGATTTGCATGCCTTGTAAGATCCGATACATGTTTGAGAGTTAGGATCAAACTCTCGTCGTTTTCGTGTTTTAGGGTCGTTTTCATGAGTTGCCCTGAGTTTTGGTGTTCTAGGGGGATTTGCTTGGCCCGAAAGACCCGATACATGGTCGAGAGTAATGACCAAAAACTTGTAGTTATCACGTTTATGGCCGTTTTCATGAGCTATTGCCCATAGTTTGGGGTTCCATGTGGATTTGCATTGCCCGTAAGACCCAATACATTTTTGAGAGTTATGACGAAAAACTCGCTATTTTCGTGTTTTACGTCAATTTCATGACCTATTGCCCACGGTTTTGGGGTTTTAGGGAGATTTGCATGGCTTGTAATACCCGATACATGTTTGAGAGTTAGGACCAAACTCTCAGCATTTTCACGTTTTAGGGCCATTTTCATGTGCTATTGCACATAGTTTTGGGATTCCATGGAGATTTACAATGCCCGTAAGACCCGATACATGTTTGAGAGTTATGACCAAAAACTCGTTGTTTTTGCATTTTACCGCCGTTTTCATGACCTATTGCCCACAGTATTGGGGTTTCAGGGAGATTTACAATGTCCGTAAGACCGATACATATTTGAGAGTTATAACCAAAAACTTGTTGTTTTCGTGTTTTATGGCCATTTTCATGAGTTATTGCCCACAGTTTTGGGGTTTCAAGGCGATTTGCATGGCTTATAAGACCCTATACATGTTTGAGAGTTAGGACCAAACTCTCGTCATTTTCGCGTTTAGGGCCATCTTTATGAGCTATTGCCCATATTTTTGGGGTTTCATCGGGATTTGAAAGACCCGTAACACCCGATACATGTTTGAGAGTTATGACCAAAAACTCGTTGTTTTCGCGTTTTATGGCCGTTTTCATGAGCTATTGCCCAATGTTTTGGCGTTCTAGGGAGATTTACAATGACCGTAAGACCGATACATGTTTGAGAGTTTTACCAAAAACTCGTCTTTTTGTATTTTATGGCCATTTTTCATGAGCTATTGCCCACATTTTTGGTGTTTCAGGGCGATTTGCATGGCTTGTAACACTCGATAGATGTTTGAGAGTTAGGACAAAACTCTCGTCATTTTTTCCTTTTAGGGCCATTTTCATGAGCTATTGCCCATAGTTTTGGGGGTTTCAGGGCGATTATCATAGCTTGTAACACTCGATACATGTTTGAAATTTAGGACCAAAATCTCGTCATTTTCGCATTTTACGGGCTGTTTTATAACCTATTACCCACAGTTTTGGGGTTTTAGAGCGATTTTCATGGCTTGTAAGACTGGATATATGTTTGAGAGTTATGACCAAAAACTCGTTGTTTTCGTGTTTTATGCCCGTTTTCGTGAGCTATTGCCCATAGTTTTGGCATTTCAGGGCGATTTGCATGCTTGTAACACCTGCTACATTTTTGAGAGTTAGGACCAAAATCTCGTTGTTTTCGCGGTTTACGGTCGTTTTCATGAGCTATTACCTATAGTTTTGGGATTCTAGGGGGATTTGCAAGGCACCTAAGACCCGATACATGTTTGAGAGTTATGACAAAAAATTGTTGTTTTCATGTTTTACGGCCGTTTTCACGAGCTATTGCCCATAGTTTTGGGGGATTTCAGGGCGATTTGCATAGCTTGTAACACTCGATACATGTTTGAAAGTTAGGACCAAACTCTCGTCGTTTTCACGTTTTAGGGCCGTTTTCATGTGCTATTACCCATAGTTTTGGGATTCTAGGGGGATTTGCAAGGCACCTAAGACCCGATACATGTTTGAGAGTTATGACAAAAAAATGTTGTTTTCATGTTTTACGGCCATTTTCACGAGCTATTGACCAGAGTTTTGGCATTCCAAGGAGATTTACATTGAGAGTAAGACCCTATACATGTTTGAGAGTCATGACGAAAAACTCGTTGTTTTCACGTTTTACGGCCGTTTTCATGAGCTATTTCCCACAATTTTGGTCTTTCAAGACGATTTGCATGGCCCGTCACACCCGATACATATTTGAGAGTTATGACCGAAACCTCATTGTTTTTGCGTTTTACGTCCATTATTCATGAGCTATTTCCCACAGTTTTGGCGTTCGAGGGAGAATTTACAACGACCATAAGACAGATACATGTTTGAGAGTTATGACCAAAAACTTGTTTCATGAGCTATTGCCCAAAGTTTTGGAATTTCAAGGTGATTTGCATGGCTAATAAGACCTGAGACATGTTTGAGAGTTAGGACCAAACTCTCATCGTTTTCGCATTTTAGGGCCGTATTAATGAGCTATTGCCGTGAGTTTTGGTGTTATAGGGGGATTTGCTTGGCCCAAAAGACCCGATACATGGTCAAGAGTAATGACCAAAAACTTGTAGTTATCGTGTTTATGGCCATTTTCATGAGCTATTACCCATAGTTTGGGGTTCTATGTGGATTTGCATGGCCCGTAAGACCCGATACATTTTTGAGAGTTATACCAAAAACTCGCTGTTTTCGTGTTTTACGTCCGTTTTCACAACCTATTGCCCACAGTTTTGGGGTTTTAGGGAGATTTGCATGGCTTGTAACACCCGATACATGTTTGACAATTAGGACCAACCTCTGAGCATTTTCGCATTTTAGGGCCGTTTTCATGTGCTATTACCCATAGTTTTGGGATTCTAGGGGGATTTGCAAGGCACGTAAGACCCGATACATGTTTGAGAGTTATGACAAAAAAATTGGTTTTTTCATGTTTTATGGATGTTTTCACGACCTATTGCCCAAAGTTTTGGCATTCCAAGGAAATTTACATTGAGAGTAAGACCCGATACATGTTTGAGAGCGATGACCAAAAACTCGTCGTTTTTGTGTTTTTGGCCATTTTCATGAGCCAATATAACATTCAAAAATATTATGAATGCATGCAAAATGCAATGAGATGATTTGCCACACTTTTAAAATCAAACTCTATAGTACTGAAAACAAAGCATACTTTCTAAAGTCGAGGTAACACAAAAACCACCTAAAAATAATAATCGGAACCCTTTTTTATAGTCAAAATAGTCCTACAAATGTCTCTGCACAAAACTCTAATTTTACAGAAGCAAAATTCCAAAGTAAGGCCATATAATTAAAGTACATAATGTTCTGAATCCATACACACCTAATTTGAACTTTTCTGCATTACAGATCAAAAGTTATGAATTTTCAAGTTAAAACATCAAATAGATCAAATCTGGATTTTATATCGAAAACACAGACATGCGGCAGATTCTGATTGGCTGGTACCAGTTCACGCAGATCACACGCGTGCACCATCAGATCTAAATGAAATCCTAAGGCTCAGATATAAACATCTCGCTTCACACTGGCATCTGTTTCTAGCCACTGGATTAGTGGATTAAAATGCTTTGACCAAATCCTAGCGGGGCAAATGGTGACTGCGGTGGTGGCACGTCTATCGATGGCGTGCCAGCGAGGCTAGGGGTAAGGGAGGGGATTAGGGGCTTACCAATGTCGCGGAGAAGGGGTGGTTCTCGAGGTGATTGCGGACGGCAGAGGGGCGCAAGGACACGGCGGCAATTCCTCGTCGGCGAAGAGCCGAGCGTCGGGTGCATGTAGAGCTTGACGAGGACGATGTTCTAGGGAACAAGAGGGCAAACGGCAAGCATCAGAAGGAGCGCAAGAATATGGCGAGCAAGTTCGTTTGAACCAGAGGCCAAGGGGCGCACGGGACTCACCATAATCCGTCGCCGGAGCTCGTCGGAACAGCGGTGGTGCGAAGATAAATTGGTGTAGCCTGGCGGCGCTCAGGGGTGGATGAGTGGGGGGAAATGGAGCGGACTGGAGGGGGTTAAGTAGCAGGCTTGGGGACGAAAACTACGCCCACAGTTACTGGAAATCAATCTCGAAATCAAAGGGGGAAACAGCAGTGGCGAGCAGGTCGTCGCGCGGTGTTTGGGGACGAAGGGGGTGACGTGGAGGGATGGTCCACCTGTTAGCTAGGGGTTACGACTATGCGCGGTGAGAAACGGAGGGGAGAGGGGAAAATCCCGGGTGGGCTAGGTGGGCTGTTTATTGGGCCGCGTCAGTAGGCTGGTTAGTTTCTATTTTTCAAAGCCTTTTCTTTTTCTGTTTTGATTTTCCAAATATGATTTGAATGAAAAATCAACTCCAAATCACTTTAAACTTTCACCACATTTATGTGGGGTTATCCTAGTATGAAAAAGTGTTTTAAACACACAATCGCCCACAGTTTTGGCATTTCAGGACGATTTGCATGCCTTGTAACACCCGATACATGTTTGAGAGTTAGGACCAAACTCACGTCATTTTCGCTTTTTAGGGCCGTTTTCATGAGCTATTGCCCACAGTTTTGTGGGTTTCAGGGAGATTTGCATAGCTTGTAACACTCGATACATGTTTGAAAGTTAGGACCAAACTCTCGTCGTTTTCGCGTTTTAGGGCTGTTTTATAAGCTATTACCCATAGTTTTGGGGTTTTAGGGAGATTTGCATGGCTTGTAAGACTCGATACAAGTTTGAGAGTTATGATAAAAAAACTCATTGTTTTCGTGTTTTACGTCTGTTTTCGTGAGCTATTGCCCATAGTTTTGGCGTTCCCAGGAGATTTACATTGGCAGTAAGACCCAATACATGTTTGAGAGTGATGACCAAAAACTCGTTGCCCACAGTTTTGGAGTTTCAGGGTGATTTTCATGGCTTGTAAGATCCGATACATGTTTGAGAGTTAGGATCAAATTCTCGTTGTTTTCACGTTTTAGGGCTGTTTTCATGAGCCATTGCCCTGAGTTTTGGTGTTCTAGGGGGATTTGCTTGGCAAGAAAGACCTGTTACGTGGTCGAGAGTAATGACCAAAACCTTGTAGTTATCGCATTTATGGCCGTTTTCATGAGCTATTGCCCATAGTTTGGGGTTCTATGTGGATTTGCATGGCCCGTAAGACCCGATACATTTTTGAGAGTTATGACGAAAAACTCGCTGTTTCTGTGTTTTACGTCCATTTTCATGACCTATTACCCACGGTTTTGGGGTTTGAGGGAGATTTGCTTGGCTTGTAACACCCGATACATGTTTGAGAGTTAGGACCAAACTCTCAACATTTTCGTGTTTTAGGGCCGTTTTCATGTGCTATTGCACATAGTTTTGGGATTCCATGGAGATTTAAAATGCCCGTAAGACCCAATACATGTTTGAGAGTCATGACCAAAAACTCGTTTTTGCATTTTACCGCCGTTTTCATGACCTATTTCCCACAGTATTGGGGTTTTAGGGAGATTTAAATGACCATAAGACCGATACATGTTTGAGAGTTATAACAAAAAACTCGTTGTTTTCGCGTTTTATTGCCATTTTCATGAGTTCTTGCCCACAGTTTTGGGGTTTCAAGGCGATTTGCATGGCATATAAGACCCTATACATGTTTGAGAATTAGGAACAAACTCTCGTCATTTTCGCGTTTTAGGGCCGTTTTATGAGCAAGACCCGTAACACCCGTAACACCCGTAACATATTGCCCATATTTTTGCGGTTTCATCGGGATTTGCAAGACCCGTAACACCCGATACATGTTTGAGAGTTATGACCAAAAACTTGTTGTTTTCGTGTTTTACGGCCGTTTTCATGAGCTATTGGCCAATGTTTTGGCGTCCTAGGGAGATTTACAATGACCGTAAGACTGGTACATGTTTGAGAGTTATGACCAAAAACTCGTCGTTTTCGCGTTTTATGGCCATTTTCATGAGCTATTGCCCACATTTTTGTTGTTTCAGGGCGATTTGCATGGCTTGTAACACCCGATAGATGTTTGAGAGTTAGGACCAAACTCTCGTCATTTTCGCGTTTTAGGGCCGTTTTAATGAGCTATTGCCCACAGTTTTTGGGGTTTCAGGGAGATTTGCATAGCTTCTAACACTCGATACATGTTTGAAAGTTAGGACCAAACTCTCGTCCCGATAGTTTTGGGATTCTAGGGGTTTACGTGTTTAAGTCCACTATCATGAGCTATTGCCCATAGTTTTGGGGGTT
Organism: Avena insularis; assembly: GCA_023614405.1. NCBI lineage: Eukaryota > Viridiplantae > Streptophyta > Magnoliopsida > Poales > Poaceae > Avena > Avena insularis. Next base: position 2,160,092 of record CM042691.1, read on the forward strand.
TCAGGGCAATTTGCATAGCTTGTAACACTCGATACATGTTTGAAAGTTAGGACCAAAATCTCGTCGTTTCACGTTTTAAGGCTGTTTTATAAGCTACTACCCATAGTTTTGGGGTTTAGGGTGATTTGCATGGCTTGTAAGATTCGATACATGTTTGAGAGTTATGACCAAAAACTCGTTGTTTTCGTGTTTTATGGCCGTTTTGTGACCTATTGCCCATAGTTTTGGCGTTCTAGGGATATTTACAACGATCGTAAGACCGATACATTTTTGAGAATTATGACCAAAAATTCGTCGTTTTCGCGTTTTATGGCCATTTTAATGAGCTATTGCCCACAGTTTTGGGGTTTCAGGTCGATTTGCATGGCTTGTAAGACCCACTACATGTTTGTAAATTAGGACCAAACTCTCGTCGTTTTCGTGTTTTAGGGCCGTTTTTATTTGCTATTGCCCATAGTTTTGGCGTTCCAGGGATATTTACAACGACCGTTAGACCGATACATGTTTGAGAGTTATGACTAAAAATCCGTCGTTTTCACGTTTTATGGCAATTTTCATGACTTATTGCCCACAGTTTTGGGGTTTTAGGGTGATTTGCATGGCTTGTATGTCTCGATACATGTTTGAGAGTTAGGACCAAATTCTTATCGTTTTCATGTTTTAGGACCGTTTTCATGAGTCATTTTCCATATTTTTGGGGTTTCAGGGTGATTTGCAAAGCTCGTAAGACCTGATTCATGTTTGAGGGTTAGGACCAAAAACTCGTAGTTTTCGCATTTTAGGGCCGTTTTATGAGCTATTTGCCATAGTTTTGGGGTGGACCAAAATCTCATCATGAGCTATTGCCCACAATTTTCGTCCTTCCGGGCGATTTGCATGGCCCATAAGACCCAATACATGTTTGAGAGTTCTGACCAAAAACTCGTCGTTTTCGTGTGTTATGACCATTTTAATGACCTATTGCCCATGGTTTTGGCGTTTTAGGGGGATTTGCAAGACCCGTAAGACCCGATACATGTTTGAGAGTTAGGACCAAAAATTTGTTGTTTTCGTCTTTTATGACTACTTTCACGAGCTATTGCCCAGAGTTTTGGCATTCAGATTTACATTGAGAGTAAGACCTGATACATGTTTGAGAGTGATGACTAAAAACTCGTTGTTTTTGTGTTTTATGGCCATTTTCATGAGCTATTGCCCACAGTTTTGGTGTTTCAGGGCGATTTGCATGGCTCGTAACACCCGATACATGTTTGAGAGTTAGGACCAAACTCTCATCATTTTCTCGTTTTAGGGCCGCTTTCATGAGCTATTGCCCACAGTTTTTGGGGGTTTCAGGGCGATTTGCATAGCTTGTAACACTCCATACATGTTTTAAAGTTAGGACCAAACTCTCGTCCCGATAGTTTTGGGATTCTAGGGGTTTTCGCGTTTTAGGGCCGCTAGCATGAGCTATTGCCCATAGTTTTGGGGGTATCAGGGCGATTTGCATAGCTTGTAACACTCGATACATGTTTGGAAGTTAGGACCAAAATCTAGTCGTTTTCGCGTTTTAGGGCTGTTTTATAAGATATTACCCATAGTTTTGGGGTTTTAGGGCGATTTGCATGGATTGTAAGACTCGATACTTGTTTGAGTGTTATGACCAAAAACTCGTTGTTTTCGTGTTTTATGGCCGTTTTCGTGACCTATTGCCCATAGTTTTGGCATTCTAGGGATATTTACAACGATCGTCAGACCGATACATGTTTGAGAGTTAGGACCAAAATCTCGTTGTTTTCGCGTTTTAGGGCTGTTTTATAAGCTATTACCCATAGTTTTCGGGTTTTAGGGCGATTTGCATGGCTTGTAAGACTCGATACATGTTTGAGATTTATGACCAAAAACTCGTTGTTTTCGTGTTTTCTGGCCATTTTCATGAGCTATTGCCATAAGTTTTGGCGTTTCAGGGCGATTTGCATGCTTGTAACACCTGATACATGTTTGAGAGTTAGGACCAAAACCTCGTTGTTTTCGCGTTTTACGGCCGTTTTCATGAGCTATTGCCCACAGTTTTGTGGGATTCAGGGCGATTTGCATAGCTTTTAACACTCGATACGTGTTTGAAAGTTAGGACCAAACTCTCGTCCCGATAGTTTTGGGATTCTAGGGGTTTCACGTTTTAGTGCCGCTATCATGAGCAATTGCCCACGGTTTTGGGGGTTTCAGGGCGATTTGCATAGCTTGTTAGACTCGATACATGTTTGAGAGTTATGACCAAAAACTCGCTGTTTTCGTGTTTTACCGCCGTTTTTGTGACCTATTGCCCATAGTTTTGGTGTTCTAGGGATATTTACAACGATCGTAAGACCGATACATGTTTGAGAGTTATGACCAAAAACTCGTCATTTTCGCGTTTTATGGCCATTTTCATGAGCTATTGCCCACAGTTTTGGGGTTTCAGGGCGATTTGCATGGCTTGTAAGACTCGATACATGTTTGTGAATTAGGACCAAACTCTTGTTGTTTTCGCATTTTAGGGCCATTTTCATGTGCTATTGCCCATAGTTTTGGGATTCTTGGGGATTTGCAAGACCCGATACATGTTTGAGAATTATGACCAACAAGTCGTTGTTTTTGTTTTTTACTGTTGTTTTCACGAGCTATTGCCTAGAGTTTTGGCGTTCCAAGGAGATTTACAATGACAGTAAGACCCGTTACATGTTTGAGAGTTATGACCAAAAAACTCCTCGTTTTCGCGTTTTATGGCCATTTTCATGAGCTTGTAAGACCAGATACATGTTTGAGAGATAGCACAAAAGTCTCGTTGTTTTGCATCTAGGACCGTTTTCATGAGCAATTGCGCATCGTTTTTGGGTTCCAGGCGATGTGCAAGGATCGTAAGACCTGATTATTGTTTGAGAGTTAGGACCAAAAACTCATAGGTTTCGTGTTTATGGCCGTTTTCATGAGCTATTGCCCATAGTTTGGGGATTTCATGGGGCTTTGTAAGGCTCATAAGACCCGATACATGTTTTAGATTTATGAAGAAAAAATTGTTGTTTTCGCGTTTTATGGTCATTTTCATGAGCTATTGCTCACAGTTTTGGGGTTCTATGTGGATTTGCATGGCCTATAAGACCTGATACATGTTTGAGAGTTATGACCAAAACTCGTTGTTTTCGTGTTTTACGGCCGTTTTCACGAGCTATTGCCCATAGTTTTAGCGTTCCAGGGATATTTACAAAGACCGTTAGACCGATACATGTTTGAGAATTATGACCAAAATCTCGCCGTTTTCGCGTTTTAGGGCTGTTTTATAAGCTATTACTCATAGTTTTGGGGTCTTAGGGGGATTTGCATGGCTTGTAAGACTCGATACATGTTTGAGAGTTATGACCAAAAACTCGTTGTTTTCGTGTTTTACGGCCGTTTTCGTGACATATTGCCCATAGTTTTGGCGTTCTAGGGATATTTACAATGATCGTAAGACCGATACATGTTTGAGAGTTATGACAAAAAATTCGTCGTTTTCGCGTTTTATGGCCATTTTCATGAGCTAATGCCCACAGTTTTGGGGTTTCAGGGTGATTTGCATGGCTTGTAAGAATCGATACATGTTTGTGAATTAGGACCAAACTCTCGTTGTTTTCGTGTTTTATGGCCGTTTTCATGTGCTATTGCGCATAGTTTTGGGATTCTAGGGGATTTGCAAGGCCCATAAGACCCGATAAATCATTCAGAGTTATGACCAAAAATTTATTGTTTTCGTGTTTTATGACTGATTTTGTGAGCTATTGCTCAGAGTTTTGGCATTCCAAGGAGATTTACATTGAGAGTAAGACCCGATACATGTTTGAGAGTGATGACCAAAAACTCATTGTTTTCATGTTTTAGGCCATTTTCATGACCTATTGCCCACAGTTTAGGGGGTTCGAGGCGATTTGCATAGCATGTAACACTCGATACATGTTTGAAAGTTAGGACCAAACTCTCGTCGTTTTCGCGTTTTAGGGCTGTTTTATAAGCTATTACCCATAGTTTGGGCGTTTTGGGGCGATTTGCATGGCTTATAAGACTCGATTAATGTTTGAGAGTTATGATCAAAAACTCGTCGTTCTCGTGTTTTACGGCCGTTTTCGTAAGCTATTGCCACAGTTTTGGAATTTCAAGGAGATTTACATTGAGAGTAAGACCCGATACATGTTTAAGAGTGATGACCAAAAACTCGTCATTTTTGTGTTTTCTGGCCATTTTCATGAGCTATTGCCCAAAATTTTGGCGTTTCAGGGCGATTTGCATGGATTGTAACACCCGATAAATATTTGTGAGATAGGACCAAACTCACGTCATTTTCAGGTTTTAGGGCCGCTTTCATGAGCTATTGCCCACAGTTTTGGGGGTTTAAGGGCGATTTGCATAGCTTGTAACACTCGATACATGTTTGAAAGTTAGGACCAAACTCTTGTCCCGATAGTTTTGGAATTCTAGGGGTTTTCGCATTTTAGGGCCGCTTTCATGAGCTATTGCCCACAGTTTTGGGGGTTTTAGGGCGATTTGCATAGTTTGTAACACTCGATACATGTTTGAAAGTTAGGACTAATATCTCGTCGTTTTCGCGTTTTAGGGCTGTTTTATAAGCTATTACCCATAGGTTTGGGGTTTTAGGGTGATTTGCATGCCTTGTAAGACTCGATACATGTTTGAGAGTTATGACCAAAAACTCGTTTTCGTGTTTTACGGCCGTTTTCATGACCTATTGCCGATAGTTTTGGCGTTCTAGGGATATTTACAACGATCATAAGACCGATACATGTTTGAGAGTTATGACCAAAAATTCGTCGTTTTCGCGTTTTATGGCCATTTTTATGAGCTATTGCCCACAGTTTTGGGGTTTCAAGGCGATTTGCATGGCTTGTAAGACTCGATACATGTTTGAAAGTTAGGACTAAAATCTCGTCGTTTTCGCATTTTAGGGCCGTTTTCATGTGCTATTGCCCATAGTTTTGGGATTCTAGTGGATTTGCAAGGCCCATAAGACTCGATACATGTTTGAGAGTTATAACCAAAAAGTTGTTATTTTCGTGTTTTACGGTCGATTTCAGGAGCTATTGCCTAGAGTTTTCGCATTCCAAGGAGATTCACAATGATAGTAAGACTCGTTACATGTTTGAGAGTTATGACCAAAAAAACTCCTCGTTTTCGCGTTTTACGACCGTTTTCATGAACTATTGTCCACCATTTTTGGGTTCGAGGGCGATGTGCAAGGCTCGTACGACCTGAGTATTGTTTGAGAGTTAGGACCAAAAAGTCGTAGGTTTCGTGTTTATGGCCATTTTCATGAGCTATTGCCCACGGTTTTGGGATTTCATGGGGATTTGCAAGGCTTGTAAGACCCGATCCATGTTTGAGATTTATGAACAAAAACTTGTTGTTTCCGCATTTTACAGTCGTTTTCATGAGCTATTGCCCATAGTTTCGGTGTTCTATGTGGATTTGCATGGCCTATAAGACCCGATACGTGTTTGAGAGTTATGACCAAAAACTCATTGGTTTTATGTTTTTTGGCTGTTTTCATGAGCTATTGCTCACGGTTTTGGGGTTTCAGGGCAATTTGCATGGCTTGTAAGACCCGATAAAGGTTTGAGATTTAAGACCAAACACTCGTCGTTTTCGTGTTTTATGGCCTTTTTCATGAGCTATTGCCCATAATTTTGTTGTTCTAGGGAGATATACAACGAATGTAAGACCCGATACATGTTTGAGAGATTTGACCACAAACTTGTTGTTTTCGTGTTTTATGTCCGTTTTCGTGAGCCATTGCCCGTAGTTTTGGGGTTACAAGGTGGTTTACGACGATTGTAATACCCGTTACATGTTTTAGAGTTATGACTAAAAACTTGTCGTTTTCGCGTTTTAGGTCCGTTTTCATGAGCCACAATTTTGGGGTTTCAGGGCGATTAGCATGGCCCGTAAGACCCGATACATGTTTGAGAGTTATGATAAAAGCACTCCTTGTTTTCATGTTTTACGGCCGTTTTCATGAACTTTTGCCCATAGTTTTGGCGTTCTAGGGATATTTACAACGACCGTTAGACCGATACATGCTTGAGAGTTATGACCAAAAACTCGTCGTTTTCGCGTTTTATGGCCATTTTCATGAGCTATTGCCCACATTTTCATGGTTTCAGGATGATTTGCATGGCTTGTAAGTCCTAATACATGTTTGAGAGTTAGGACAAAATTCTTATCGTTTTTGTGTTTTAGTACCGTTTTCATGAGCTATTGTACATAGTTTTCGGGTTCTAGGGCGATTTGCAAAGCTCTTAGAACCTGATTCATGTTTGAGAGTTAGGACCAAAAACTCATAGTTTTCCCGTTTATGGCCGTTTTCATGAGCTATTGGCCACAGTTTTTGGATTCCATGGGGACTTGCAGGGCCCGTAAGAACCGATACATATTTAAGAGTTATGACCAAAAACTCGTTGTTTTGGTGTTTTACGGCCGTCTTCATGAGCTATTGCACACAGTATTGGGGTTTTAGGGCGATTTGCATGGGTTGTAAGACCCGATACATGTTTGAGAGTTAAGACCAAACACTTGACGTTTTCGTGTTTTATGGCCTTTTATGAGCTATTGCCCACAGTTTGGGTGCTCTAAGGAATTTAGAGAGATCGTAAGTCCCGATATATGTTTGAGAGATTTGACCAGAAACTCGTTGTTTTCGTGTTTTATGTCTGTTTTCATGAGCTATTGCTCGTAGTTTTGGTGTTTCAAGTCGATTTACAACGACCATAAGACTAGATACATGTTTGAGAGTTATGACCAAAAACTTCGTTTTCATGTTTTATGGCCATTGTAAATGAGCTATTGTCCACAATTTTGGGGTTTCATGTCGTATTGCATGCCTTGAAATACCCGATATATGTTTGAGAGTTAGGACCATACTCTCGTCATTTTCGCATTTAGGGCCGTTTTTATAACTATTGCCCACAGTTTTGAGGTTCTAGGGGGATTTGCATGGCCCGTAATACCCGATACATGTTTGAGAGTTATGACCAAAAAATCGTTGTATTAGCGTTTTACGTCCGTTTTCATGAGCTATTGCGATTTGCATGGCTTGTAAGACCCGATACATGTTCGAGAGTTAGGGCCGTATTCATGAGCTATTTCCCACCGTTTTGGGATTCCATGGTGATTTGCAAGGCCTATAATACCTAATACATGGTTGAGAGTTATGACCAAAAACTTGTTGTTTTCGCGTTTAACAGCCGTTTTCATGAGCTATTGCCCATAGTTTTAGGGTTCTAGGTGATTTGCATGGCCCGTAAGACCCGTTACATGTTTGAGAGTTATGACCAAAAACTCATTGTTTTCGTGGTTTCCGATTGTTTTCATGAGCTATAGCCCACAGTTTTGGCATTGCAGGGAGGTTTACAACGATTGTAAGATCCGATACATGTTTGAGAGTTATGACCAAAAACTTGTCGTTTTCGCGTTTTATGGCCGTATTCATGAGCTATTGCCCAGAGTTTTGGGGTTTCACGGGGGTTTGCATGACCCGCAAGACCCGATACATCACTGGTGGAAACAGCCCTATTGGTCCCGGTTGGTAAGGGGCTTTAGTCCTGGTTGCCCAACCGGAACAGGGCAATCGGGACTAAAGCCCTAACCTTTAGTCCCGGTTGCCCCACCAACCGGGACAAATGGGTGCACACGTGGCAGCGGCAGAGGGCGAGGTGGGTGGAGCATTAGTCCCGGTTCGTAAGATGAACCGAGACTAATAACCTTCTGCCGCGGCAGATATTTGGCCCATTTCTCTGCCGCGGCAGAGAATTCATTTTGGCACATTTTGTTGCCGCGGCAGCATTTTCGCCACTTTTTGTGCCGCGACAGAGAATTCATTTAGGTTGTTTTATTGTTTATTTAGTGTTTTGCACTTATCAATGAAGGAACCTTATATTACACAAGATCATCATGACAATATTACATTCAATACATGGATCGAGTTCATGCACTACATACAAAAGTTGCTATTCGATGCTACCGGTCAATTCCTTCAAAGTTGCTATTTTTACAATCCCTATTGTCTATACACAGCCGAATAGTATTCCCCTTTTGGGTTTAGGACTTCTGCATCCAAGAATCCCACCAATTCCTCCTTAATTGCTCGTACGTGATCCTTTGGCAGAAGACCGTCCCGTAGACGTTCGATCTGATTTAAAAAAGGAGTCAGTCTATATGAATGAAACTAAACACAATTTGATTGTAATTAAAAACTATAGAAATTGTTTACGTACGCGGAGTTGCTCTAAATTTCTGCCCTTCTCATCGCACGTCTGCCGGATGAACTCGCAAACATAGTATCCACATAGATTGTTACCTGGTCCCTGCGTCAGGCACTTTACGAGAACAGAGTTCAATCAAAATAATAATCAAGCTTGATAATAACTGTATCAAAACTAGAATCAAAGAGATACGTGGATATAGCTAGTGGTGCTTACATTTAGTGGTTGAAATGTAAGCTCCTCTTTCCAAACACCCCTAGCCTTGTTGGTGAACCGTTTCCAAGCGCTGCACGGCGAAGAAAACGAATAAAAGAAGTTATTAATTACTTGATATCATAAAATTCACGAACATTGCCGATATAGTGTCCTAATGATTAGAATTACCGCTGGAGAAGCATCTGCATGTCCTTCCACGTCTCAAGGGGTTTATGTTTCGAGTCCATGACTAGTACACGCCCTTTGTCAAGTTGAATGATTAACAGAATATAGTGGAAGCCGCGAATGCATAACTAATCAATTATATACTTAACATCGAGTAAGCGAAATAGAAAGTGTATAGAAGACAATAACACTCACTCGAAGTTGTAAGGAAAAAGTATTTCCCTTCTGCTTTCTTGAAACCTTAACGCGTGTACTATACTATCCTCCGTATCCTGGGGGCTTGTTTTGAGATTAGCTTCATGAACCCAATATGGGTCAATGAAGCCAATGTCATAGATTTGTCCTCTGCTTCATTCGAGAATCTTCATTCTGCATATTACAGTATGATTATATACATGCAATAAACAAGGTGAGATAGCTGGAGACTAAATTAATTACAGAATTAGTACTTACAGACAATAGGCACTGATGATCGATTTGTCCAAGGCGTCTACATTGAATAATTGAAATAGTTCATCAAATTCAATGGATATCATGTCATCTATATCTTTCCCATAATGCTTTTTTGTAACCTTCAGCACTATCCAGTTAGCCCCGGCCTTTGTGGCATGTAGGTACCAGTTATCCAATCTTCGCATTTTTGTTGGAAGATTGTTTACCTCCTCAGGTTTGACGAGAGGTTTGCCGTACTGGTATTTGTATGCTACTTCACTCACGGGGAAGAACTCTAACTGAGATAAGTACTGGGCAATACTCATACCTTGAGCAGCTGCAGCTTCTCCATATTGTGCAACTACCTCTGGATCATACTGCTCTTCGGCCCCATATTTGCTCGACCCCACATTGGTTTGGGAAATCACCTTGAGAGGGGCGCAAGTCTGTTTTGCTTGTTCTCCGAGATGGGCAATTGATTTCTCGCTTGCATCAGTACTGCTCTTCGAGGCTTTTTGTGCCGCATGTGACTTGAGAATAGAACGCTCATAGTCTGATGACAGCTTTGGCTCGGGTTGATGAAGAGTCTTTAGCATTTTCAACACTTTGGCTTTTTCTTCTTTGGTGTCGGGAACTCGATCTTCGGCCGCCTCACTTAGCTTAAAAATGTTGTCGCTTTCCGATCAACGATCGCCGTCTCCTCTTCAAGACAGTCATAAGCTCTCTTGGGAGGAACCTTTGGTACTTTTGGAAGAGGCTCTTGTTTACGTTTGGCGATCGCTACCACGACGACAAGAGAGCAGACGCTTACGCTTTTTATCCTGAGGCGCCGGCGATGGCTCCCGCGGCGATGGCTGCGCCGGAGATTGGTGAGGCGACGGAGCCGGGTGAGGCGACGAAGACGGCTGCCGCGGCGGCGATGACCTCGCTCGAGACGGGTGAGGCGGCGGTGAAGATGGCCTTGGCGTGTGATGAGGAAGCACAATACATTCCTTCGGCCATAGAATGGTGACGTTTTTTGCGTCTCCTTGTACAGTCACATCCCCTTCACCTGCAGGGAAGTGAAGATCCAAAACTTCAAAGGTGGGCATGATTTCATCCACCTCGACAACAACGTAGCCCTCTGGAACCGGACGACATTGGTAAGTTGGTGTGGGTCCAATTGGTAAGGCATAGCTGACCGCCACCTTCATTGATATGTTCACAACTTTGACATGTAGCTCGCAGTGTGTCATCTCTGTGATATCATCCACCGGGTAGCCAACAGGAGCCATCGTCGGTGCACCATCGTCATCGCCATTGTCATCACCCGGGACCTCGGTGGAAGCCACACTGCTTTTTCGATTATTCGATAGGCCGGTAGCATCGAATGCAGTGTGCTGCTGAGATGGGCCGGTAGTACTTTGCTCTTTAAGTGCGTTAATTTCATCTTGTTGTTGCTTTAATCATTCTTCAATTAAACGCATCCGCTCTTTCTGACTATTTGCTTCAACTTACGCCCTGTCCTTTCTCCTCTAACGGCTTCTATCAGGATATTTCTTCCTCTCTTCGGGAAACCCAGTCCTCCATGGTTGGGAGCCTGTTGTGCCTCGTGTTCGTCCATCATGTTCCTTATTTCCAAGGGCGAGTGTGAGCTCATCATTCTCTCTATCGGGAATGAAGTCCCCATCTTTAACAGCCTTTACTGCTTTTCTCATCCTCTCGATTGGCAAGGGGTCTTATTTATGTCGTATGTTATATATACACCTCCCTTCCGAGTCCAACGTGCCCCCATGCCCGTAAAACCATTTCCTTGCATGTTCTACCCAATCGTCTGTCTCTGGGGTGATCTTTTTAGCACGCAGTTCATTCTCAAGTTTCTCCCACTTAGGAATGCCAGCCCTGTAGCCACCTTGCCCCATAGTATGGTGATACTTCTTGTTAGCAGCATTCAGCTTATTCGTTGCAGACATTTTCTTAGCTTTTTTTGATTTCTTGTATTCCACAAACTCAGCCCAGAATGGTTTTATCTTCTCAAACTGAATATTCTTGAAAACGGGAGTCTTCTTTTTCAAGACATAGTCAAGGTGCAATCTTTTCTTCCAGTTGGTGAAACACTGGGCCATCTTCTTCAAAGCCCACTCCCTGACCTTAGCCTCCATGGCTCTCCCATGTTGTAAGGCATCCTCAACTGGATCCTCCGCATTTGGATCCAACTCTATCTTCGGTAGTTTGAAATTAACCATGAGCCTCTTCCACAGTAAATCTTTGGCGTGGTTAGGGACAAATAAACATGTTCCCTCTTCATCCGCATTAGCAGGCCTATTCCAATTTCTAATGGTGATCGGGATTAAGTCCCTAACGATTACTCCGCATTGTGCCACAAATTTGGTTGCGACAACTTCGGGAGCCGTCGGTTTGCCGTCTTCAGCGACATCTTCGATCCTGAACCTCTCATGGTCTTTCAACTTTTTGGTTGGGCCTCGTCTGCTCTTTTCAGTAGATTCCTTCGATCCGGAGGGCTAAAAGAATAAAGATTGTCGTTACTATTTCTATATAGATAGCAGATGATTAATTAATGAATTGATTATATTACATGCACCTCGCTGAAGCGGTCGTCTTCTCGATTACACAAGGCATCACCTTCTCCCTCGCGGAAGGCAACACCTTCAACCTCAAACAAGTTGTCTATTCCGGTAAAAAGAGGATCACCCTCACCGGAGTTGTTCAGAAACGTTGATACGTCTAAATTTTCTTCCCCACAGATCACACCTTGGATCAACCCTTCCTTTTCTTCGTCTCTGACGTGTGGGTCCATATTTTCTGCATAGGTCGAAAAACGAATAAGTCAAAGCGGCTAAAGGAGAAAGTTAGGTACGGTGTTGAGAGATATAAACCCTAATTCGGAGAAACCCTAATATATACATACACAATAATAAAAATGAAGAGAAACCCTAAACCCTAAACCTAGCTACAAAAAGGAAACTATGTAGTAGATAGGTAACTCTAGGTAAAATCAACTAAAATCGATATTCCGGAGTTCCGAGGGATGTAAAACCTAGTTCGGAGAAACCTCGAATGCATATGAGAGGGGAACATGAGTATAAGGCTACAAAAGGGAAACTATCCAGCAGATATGTAACACTAGATACTAACAAAATACCATATTGGAATCGATTTAAGAGGGTTCGGAATGCCCTGGCGAAGGCACATCGTCGAACCCACATGCACCTAATTAAGGGGTATTAATGATTCCTTCTCTAAGATAGGGCTTTTAAGTTGTTTGACAATGTGAATCGAGTCTGGGGCTACCCACAGTGATTGACTAGTGGGGCCGAAGACCAATAATACCAAACTAATTAATAAACCTAATAATACCTAACTAATAATAAACCTAATAATCAAAACACCGAAAAGAAAGGGAAACAATCAACACATGGCATCGATGCAATGCTCAAGCAAGTATGATGATATGACAAGTTAATTTGCATTGGAATGTAACCCTAAGACATGCTCGACGATTTAATCGGGGTTCCGAGGGGTGAAAACCCTAACTCGGGGAAACTCCGGAACATATGAGAGAGGTGCATTTGTTCTTCTAATTATACTTGTCATTTAAGTTGTTGAACAATGCATTATTATAGGTTAAATAGATAGGTTTCATTTTTCTGAACAATTTGATATATTATTTGTATTTTTCTGACTTATAAATAAAAAGATATTGAATTTACAAGTTTATATCAATTTCTGGAATTATTAAATCATTTAAAATTGAATTACTGTGTCAATATGACATTAGCAAAGGGTTGGGTTTTTTACCCAGACAGAACCTAGCCACTATGACTGAGTGCTGGGCCCTAGGCCACATCAGCAAGCCACCGTGGTGGTCAAAGGTCAGCGGGCCCGTGGGCCACGTCAGCGTGACGCCGGGGTGACGTCATCTCGGCGGCCACCGTCGGGTGGTCACCGGGGACGGCGCTGTGAGGCGTGCGGGGCGATGGGGCTAGGCTTGATCAAAGTAGTGCGTCGAGGTAAGCAATAAAGTGGCGGCGCCGCTCGAAGAAGGTCACCGGAGCTGGGCGCACGGCGGGCAGCAGCGGTGGTGCTTGCAGGGACACGACGTGTGGCGGCTACAACAAGCAGCAGGCAAACAGAGGGCACTGGGAGGTGCAGAGGCTCACCGCGCGTTAGAGAGAGGCGGCGCCGCTCCTTCTTGGTCACCGGAGCGTCGCCTCCGTCGAGCTCGAGCGGCGGCGGCGGCGGGCGGGGGGGAAGTAGCTGGGGCGCGCACGGACGGAGGCGGCGGTGGTGGCGGACGGAACGCGCGGGCTCGGGCAGCCTCTCGGCATTGGGGGCGGCGAGCTCGGGCAGCCTGCCGGCGTCGGGGTGGTTCCTGTGCGTGCGTCGGTGAGAAGCAGAGAAGTGAGATGGGGAAGAAGAAGAGGAGGCGCATCAGTTATAACCAAAGGACCTTTAGTCCCGGTTGGTGGCTCCAACCGAGACTAAAGGGTTATACGTCCCGGTTGGAGCCACCAACCGGGACGTATACTCCAATTTTTTCAGCAGACCAAGGGTTGACGCGCCGCAGGGGTCTTTAGTCCCGGTTGGTGGCTCCAACCGGGACATATGACCCTGTTTTCAAATTTTTTCAGGAATTATCTCTCCGTTCCCACCTTATTTTTTATTTTGGGGTTTAAATTTGTAATGTTTTTTAAATGATAATTACATTGGAATTTAGAAAAACTTTAAACATAAAAAGTGTTTGAATTTCAATAATAATTCAAAACCGTTTTCTGTTTTTAAAAATAATTAATGTAACCATTTAAACTATGAACCATTTAAAATTTAAAATGAATTAACTTATATTTTTTGAATATTAATTTGGAATTTAGAAAAACTTTAAACATAAAAAGTGTTTGGATTTGAATAAATAATTCAAAACCATTTTCTGTTTTAAAAAATAATTAATGTAACCCTTTAAAATATGAACCATTTACAATTAAAAATGAATTAACTTATATTTTTTAATATTAATTTGGAATTTAGAAAAACTTTAAACATAAAAAGTGTTTGGATTTAAATAAGTAATTCAAAACCATTTTATGTTTTTAATTTGGATTTGAATTAACTTATATTTTTTATATATTAATGGGCGGAAAAAAAAGGACGGAAAATAATGGGCGGAAAGAAAATTTGATTAGGATAGAACTGGAATTAAAGTACATAACGCAACTAACACAAAGTTACATAGAAGAACTGAAAATTAAGATACATGGCCAGATTAAGCCACAATCGGCCGAACTTGTTTTGCAATGTTGGAATAATTCAGTCATGCTCCTGCCATAACCGTAATAGTCGCCATCGTAGTCGTGACTCACCATGCCGTCGCCGCTATCGTCCGGGTCGCCAGAGTTGAACCTTGAAGGTTGAGTACGAGTGGGCTGGACTTGAGGGTAGCGCAGGCGGGGGCTAGAGTCGGCGGCCGTGTCGTAGGCCATGACGCTCTGGAGAGTCCGGCCGCGCCACCACAGCCGACGCTGGCCTCGTTGAAGTTCGGAGGAGCTGGGCCCTCCTCCTCGTGCCTGGCGAGTGCCCTCTCACGCCGATCCACGAAGAAGGCTTCCCAAGTCGGGAAATAGTCGGGATGCCATCTAGGATTCCTCCGCTGCTCCGGCGTGAGCTCGAAGTAGTAGTGGTTCGTGATGGCCATCCGACGCGCCACACCAAGGGGGACAGGAGGAACTGCACGCCCGGCGCCAAAGATTCCAGGGGACACAGAGTTCGGCGAGGGGTAGTTCGAGGTGCAAAGCGCCTCTGCCTCCCTGGGAGTTAGTGCTACGGTCGAAGCCATGGGAAAGAGTGATGAGGTTGCAGATATGAGTCTAGAGATGTGCAATGACAATGGAGGCCAACCCTACATATATATATAGTGAAGAACTGGCGGGAAGAACTGGAGGGAAGAACTGGCGGGAAAAAATGGCAGGAAGAAAAATAGCGGGAAGAAAAATGGCGGGAAAAATGGCGTGTCGACATTATGTCGTGCGGCGTGTACCTTGTCCCGGATGGTGTCACCAACCGGGACTAAAGATGAACCTTTAGTCCCGGTTGGAGACACCAACCGGGACAAAACACGAGTCAGCACTAATAATAGGGATGAGTGTCGGAAAATTGAAAAGGGCTTTTCCGTGCGACAAAAAGGAAAACTTCCTCCTGCAACATTGTTCTCCATACCAATGTCCACACACATGCATAATATGGGCACAACATCACAAACTATGCCGTGATTCAGCACATAACATCGGTCATTTGGACCAAAAGCCATGAAACCTCAAACATGATAGGTCATTTGTGAAGGTTTTTTCGAAACATGATCAATATACCAAGTCTGGTATTTTTCCTTTCAACTATGTAACATGATATGGGCACAACATCATATGATGTATTCGTTTGCATATTTTTTCTTTTTTTGGTCTGGAGGACATGTCCTTCACATAGAAAACCTGAGACACATCATTGTCTAGGACGAATGGTTCATCTCTATAACCAAGATTGTTGAGATCCACTGTTGTCATTCCGTACAACTGGTCTATCTTTACCCCTTCCCCATTCAGGTTGACCCATTTGCAGCGAAACAAAGGGACCTTAAAAGAGACTCCATAGTCTAGTTCCCATATCTCCTCTATGTAACCATAATATGTGTCCTTTTGTCCATTCTCGTCTATTGCATCAAAGCGGACACCACTATTTTGGTTGGTGCTCTTTTTATCTTGGGTGATCGTGTAGAATGTATTCCCATTTATTTCGTACCCTTGGAAATTCAATACAGTAGAAGATGGTGACGCGGCGAACAAGTATAGCTGATCTCCAACAGTGGTGTCATTCAAGAGATGTGTCCGCATCCAACCACCGAAAGACTTCATGTGTTCATCTGTAATCCATGATTTAGGTTTCCCCGGGTTTTTGGAGCGTACAATATTCTTATGTTCCTCGATATACGGAGCTGCCAAGGTGGAATTATGTAGAACTGTGTAGTGTGCTTTAGTGAAAGAATCCCCGTCCCTACATATCATTGCTTTCTTTCCCAGCGTGCCTTTTCCACTTAGTCTTCCCTCATGCCGCGAGTCAGAAACACCAATCGGCTTAAGGTCAGGAATAAAGTCAACACAAAACTCAATGACCTCCTCTGTTCCATATCCCTTGGAGATGCTTCCTTCTGTTCTAGCACGGTTATGAACATATTTCTTTAAGACTCCCATGAACCTCTCAAAGGGGAACATATTATGCAGAAATACCGGACCGAGAATGGCAATCTCTTCCACTAGATGAACCAGGAGATGCGTCATAATATTGAAGAAGGATGGTGGGAACACCAATTCAAAACTAACAAGAAATTGTACCACATCCTTCTGTAACCTTGGCAGAATATCTGGATTGATTACCTTCTGAGATATTGCATTGAGGAATGCACACAGCTTCACAATGGGTACTCGAACATTTTCCGGTAGAAGCCCCCTCAATGCAATTGGAATTAACTGCGTCATAATCATGTGACACTATGAGACTTCAGGTTTTGGAACTTTTTCCGCCATATTTATTATCCCCTTTATATTAGATGAGAAGCCCGACGGCACCTTGATACTGTAAAGGACTTCAAAAAAGATTTCCTTCTCTTCTTTGGTAAGAGCATAGCTGGCACGACTTAAGTGACGCCCTTTATCCGTCTTGTTATGTGTATGCATGTTCTTTGGGTCTTTCATAATTTGTTGGTCCTCCCGTGCTTCAGGTGTATCTTTTGTCTTCCCATACACGCCTAGGAATCCTAGCAGGTTCACGCAAAGATTCTTCGTCACGTGCATCATGTCGATTGAAGAGCGGACACGCAGGACTTTCTAATATGGCAGCTCGCAAAATATAGATTTATTCTTCCACATGGGTGCGTGTCCTATAGCGACGTCGTTCGGAACTGATTGACCGTCAGGACCCTTTCCAAAGATTACTTCTATGTCCTTGACCATACCAAATACATCATCACCAGCAGGGAGTTCAGGCTTCTTCCGGTGATCTGCCTCACCTTTGAAATGCTTGCCTTTCTTTCTTACGGATGATTGGTCAAGAAATCGAGTCGCCAGGTACACAACCTTCTTGCATTTATGCAAATATGTACCTTCAGTCTTATCTAAACAGTGGGTGCATGCCTTATATCCCTTGTTGGTCTGTCCTGAAAGGTTACTAAGAGCAGGCCAATCATTGATGGTTACGAATAACAACCCTCGTAGATCAAATGGCTCCTGTTTGTTCTCATCCCACGCATGTACACCTGGTTTGCCCCACAACTGTAAGAGTTCTTCAACTAATGGCCTAAGGTACACATCAATATCGTTGCCCGGTTGCTTCGGGCCTTGGATGAGCATTGGCATCATAATGAACTTACGCTTCATGCACAACCAAGGAGGCAGGTTGTAGATACATAGAGTCACGGGCCAGGTGTTGTGACTGCAGCTCTGCTCCCCAAAAGGATTCATGCCATCCGTACTTAGACCAAACCATAAGTTCCTTGCGTCACCTGCAAAGTCTGGGAAATCTCTCTCAATTTTTCTCCACTGTGACCCATCAAATAGGTGTCTCAACTTCCCGCCTTTCTTACGGTCTTCTTTGTGCCATCGCAACAACCCGGCATGCTCTTTGTTTCTGAACATGCGTTTCAATCTTGGTATTATAGGAGCATACCACATAACCTTAGCAGAACCCTCTTCCGAGGGGCTCTCCTCAACATCACTGTGGTCATCTCGTCGATCTTATACCGCAATGCATTGCATACCGGCATTTATCTAAATTCTCATACTCCTTACATGGTAGAGGATGCAATCATTAATGCATGCATGTATCTTTTGCACATCTAATCCCAGAGGATGAGAGTCTTCTTTGCTTCAGAGGTATTCTCGGAAGTTCGTTATGTTTTGGAAACTTGACTTCATTATTTTCAGCATCTTTTCAAATGAGGAGTCGTTAGACCACACTGCCTTCCATCACAACAATTCCGATGTGGTACCGAGCTTTGTCGCCATCTTCACAATTTGGGTACAACAATTTCTTGTGATCTTCTAACATGCCCTCTAACTTCAACTTCTCATTTTCTTTCACAATCTTGCTTTGCATCGAAATGACCCTACTAAGTTCATCACCGGCTCATCCGATGCCCGTTTCTTCACCTCTTTCCTCCATTGTCTTCCATTGCAGATCACAGATTCAGAAACATATGATGATAGTTGTTATCATCATCTTCTTCTTCACCATCTTCCATCATAACCCCTCTTTCCCGGCTTGGTCTAGCAATTATAGTTGGGCATGAAACCTTTCATAATCAGTGGCCGAATGATTTTCGAGGAAGAGTACTCCTTGTTGTTCCGACATTGAACACATGGACAACGTATAAAACCATTCTCTTTGTTTGCCGTAGCCACATCGATAAATTTATCCACGCCTTTCATATACCCGGCTACGCGCCGGTCACTGTACATCCATTCCCGACCGTTCATCTGCATCATATAAGTAAGTTTATCAAAAAATAGGACATCATAAATAGTGAAATGACAGAGAAAAGATAAGATTGCTAACCTCGATCGAGGGAAATAAAGAGGAGAAAGCTTAAGTGCGTCTCAGACACCTTCTATATTTTTGTTCTATGAGAAATTGAACGGGATTATTCACTCAAACATTTCATCAAACACCTTCAATGCATGCATAGAAGAGAAAAAACTAGCACACCCCTCACACCTTCCACCAAGAGAAAAAACAGAGTGGAGGCAAAGGGGGCTGGGGCGTTGCATTTATAGAGGGCGGGAGAATACGTCCCGGTTGGAGCCAGCAACCGGGACTAAAGGTGTGTGCCACGCCATGTGGCTGTGGCCAAACCTTTAGTCCCGGTTGCTGGCTCCAACTGGGACATATGCCCCCTTACCAACCGGGACGCATGCCTCTGTCCCGTGCCCTCGAACCGGGGACGGCGTGCGGATTAGTCCCGGTTGGTGGCGCAACCGGGACTAATGCTCTGAGGGGACGCGAACGGATGGCCCTTTTTCCACTAGTGCATGTTTGAGAGTTATGACCAAAAACTCATTGTCTTCGCGTTTTACGGCTGTTTTCATGAGCTATTGCACAACTTTTAGCATTCCCGAGAGATTTACAACGACCGTAAGACCGATACATGTTTGAGAGTTATGACCAAAAACTCGTCGTTTTCGTGTTTTATGGCCATTTTCATGTGCTATTGCCCCGACTTTTGGGGTTTTAGGGCGATTTACAATGACCGTAAGACTGATACATGTTTGAAAGTTATGACCAAAAACTCATTGTTTTCGTGTTTTATGGCCATTTTTATGAGCTATTGCCCACAGTTTTGGGGTTTCAGTGATAATTGCATTGCTTGTAAGAACCAATACATGTTTGAGAGTTATAATCAAAAACTCGTCATTTTCGTGTTTTATGGCCGTTTTATTGAGCTATTACCCATAGTTTTGGGTTTTAGGGGGATTTGCATGGCTTGTAAGACCAGAAACATGCTTGAGAGTTGGCCCCAAACTCTCGTCGTTTTCGCGTTTAGGACTGTTTTCATGAGCTATTGTGCACCGTTTTTGGGTTCCAGGGCGATGTTCATGGCTCGTAAGACCCGATTAATGTTTTTGTGTTTATGGCCGTTTTATGAGCTATTGCACACAGTTTTGGGATTTCATGGGGATTTGCAAGGCTCGTAAGACCCGATACATGTTCGAGATTTATGACCAAAAAGTCGGTGTTTTCATGTTTTACCTGCCATTTTCATGAGTTATTGCCCATAGTTTTGGGGTTCTCTATGGATTTGCATGGCCTGTAAGACCCGATGCATGTTTGAGAGTTATGACCAAAAACTTATTGTTTTCGTGTTTTTGGCCGTTTTCATGAGCTATTGTCCACATTTTTGGCGTTGCATGGAGAAATATAACAAACGTGAGACCAGTGGAGGATCCAGAATTCCACCAAACCCATGGCCAAGATCATATTATATGCGGAAATTAGGCACAATCCTAAAAAAATAGTGCATTTATACTAATATATAGCTGAAATTTTTGTCTACACGCCGGGCCATGGCCCGGGATGTAGATCCACCCCTGGTGAGACCCGATACAAGTTTGAGAGTTATGACCAAAAACTTGTCGTTTTCGCGTTTTATGGCCATTCTCATGAGCTATTTCCCATGGTTTTGGGCTTTCAGGGCAATTTTCATGGCTTGTAATACCCGATAAAGGTTTGAGAGTTAACACCAAACTCTCATCATTTTCGTGTTTTATGGCCTTTTTCATGAGCTATTGCCCATAGATTTGGAGTTCTAGGGAGATATACAACGACCGTAAGACCCGATACATGTTTGAGAGATTTGACCAGAAACTCGTTGTTTTCATGTTTTATGTCCGTTTTCGTGAGTCATTCCCGTAGTTTTGTGGTTCCAAGTTGATTTACGACAACTGTATTACCCGATACATGTTTGAGAGTTATGACTAAAAACTCGTCGTTTTCGTGTTTTAGGGCAGTTTTCATGAGCTATTGCCCACAATTTCAGGGCGATTTGCATGGCCCATAAGACCCGGTACATGTTTGAGAGTTATGATCAAAAACTCGTTGTTTTTGTGTTTTACGACCATTTTCATGAGCTTTTTCCCATAGTTTTGGCATTCTAGGGATATTTACAAGGACCGTTAGACCGATACAGGTTGGGAGTTATGACCAAAAACTCATCATTTTCGTGTTTTATGGCCATTTTCATGAGCTACTGCCCATAGTTTCATGGTTTCAGGGTGATTTGCATGGCTTGTAAGTCCCAATACATGTTTGAGAGTTAGGACCAAATTCTTATCGTTTTCTTGTTTTAGTACCGTTTTCATGAGCTGTTGTACATAGTTTTCGGGTTCTAGGGAGATTTGAAAAGCTCGTACATGTTTGAGAGTTAGGACCAAAAACCCATAGTTTTCCTGTTTATGGCAGTTTTCATGAGCTATTGGCCACAGTTTTTGGATTCCATGGGGATTTGCAGGGCCCGTTGATGACCCACAAGTATAGGGGATCGCAACAGTCTTCGTGGGTAGTATTACCCAATTTATTGATTCGACACAGGGGAGCCAAAGAATACTTGCAAGCCTTAACACCCGAGTTGTCAATTCAGCTGCACCTGGTAATATTTCTTGCTCACAGAACTTTATTAGTTGCAACAGTTTGTAGTAGCAACAGCAAAGCAACAACAGCATTGAAACAGAAGCAATAGTAAGAGTAGTAGCAAACAGTAGGATTCGAGCGCGGTAGGAAATAGGGATGGATGGACGGGCGTTGCATGGACGAGAATAAACATGTAACTTCAAGATCTTGGGCATTGCAGATAATTAAGAATAAGCATCCAAGTAGTAATAAATCCTAGGCATGTGCTCCATATATAGTCATGCGTGCTCGCATTGAGAACTTGCACAACATCTTTTGTCCATCCAGACCGTGGCAGCGGGTCCTCTAGGTAACTATTGGCAATTAAGGTGCTCATTTTAATAGAGCACCGGAGCAAAGCATTAACACTCCATGAACACAAGTGATCCTCACACCACAGCCATCCCCTCCGGTTGTCCCAATTTTTGTCACTTCGGGGCCTTTGGATCCGAACAATGATATGTGTACACAACTTGTAGATAAGATCACAAACAATACTATCATAATGATTCAATAATAAGTTCAGATCTGAGATCATGGCACTCGGGCCCTAGTGACAAGCATTAAGCACAACAAGTTGCAACAAAGTCAAATAGCAGTAATAGAGATAGTAGGTACTATGCCCTAACAATCTTATTCGATTACATGATAGAACTCATCCAATCCCAACCATCCCCATAGCCTACATCAGGGGATTACTCACTCATGGATGAGGGAAACATTGATTTTTTGCACTACTAGGAAAATAGCCATTCGTGGCTCACATGGAAAGGGAAACCATGGCGGACTAGCCGTGCGCCACTAGCCTCGCGCTGCGGCTATCTCCTACCCATAGCACACTGCCTGGTGCACTACTGTTATCTCCACATAGTAGTAGCACACCTGCTAGTGGGCCACGGCTAGGAAGGCAGGTGCGCTACAGGAACTATATTCTGTGGCGCACATGGCAGTGCGCCACTAATCTGCACAGGTGCGCTTTAGTGGCAGTGCGCCACTAAAGCCAAGCCATGTGCGCCACGGGCGTGTTTTTTGTTTTTTTAATTTTAGAGCCAAATGATATGCAATACATATTATATACATTATTATAGGCAGATATACACACAGATATAAGATATACAGTTATATATAAATACACAATTTGCAAAACAAGATTGAAACAAATACATATAGATAAGTCCCATACATGAATACATAGTATAAGTTACATTGTTTCGATCAAGTTACAAAGTAGTTGGTGACATTGGAATACATGTGTCTCAAACAAGTTAGAGCTCGGAATGAAGCTCGCCTAGACATCTAAACTAGCTAGAAACAAGCGTGGGATAAATAACCAAAGACGACAAGCATCACCGCGACGAAGGTGTAGGTCTTCATCCGGTTCCTCGTCCTAACTCCCGCTAGATAGCGTGTGTATCTAGCTTCCGCCTCCGCCATAGTGTTGTACCCTTTGTAGCTATTGCCGCTGAAATGGTGCACCTGTCTCCGGCAGTCTTCCCAATCATCGTAGACTCTAGGAACCAGTCCCTTGTACACGACGTACCACGTCATCTACAAGTTGACAATAATAATTAACCGGTGATTGAAAAAACATGTATAATTAAAGTCGCATATGAAGATACACTTACTCCCACCTCAAAAAGACCAAAGTAACTCAAAAAGCATGCCTCATATATAACTAGGTCGGACACATGAATATGCTACGATGGAACCGTCAGCCAAGTAGGATGCACAACACCTGGACCTGTGCATATCACAAGGCTGTTATCCCGTCGTAGCATATTCACATATATAGTGTGCCACGACATTTCAATCATCGACATTCTCGAAAAAGACCAAAGTAACTCAAAAAGCATGCCTCATATATAACTAGGTCGTTGGACACATGAATATGCTACGACGGAACCGTAAGCCAAGTAGGATGCACAACACCTGGAATTGTGCATAGCACAAGGCTTACAATCCCGTCGCAACACATTCACATATATAGTGTGCCACAACATTTCAATCATCGGCATTCTCGAAAAAGACCAAAGTAACTCAAAAAGAATGCTTCATATATAACTAGGTTGTTGGACACAGGAATATGCTACGATGGAACTATAAGCCAAGTACGATGTACAACATCTGGACTTGTGCATAACACAAGTCTTACAATCCCATCGCAGCACATTCACATATATAGTGTGCCATGACATTTCAATCATCGGCATTATTCTCGAAAAAGACCAAAGTAACTCGAAAAGAATGCCTCATATATATACATAGGTCGTTGGACACAGGAATATGCTACGACGGAACAGTTAGCCAAGTAGGATGCACAACACCTAGACTTGTGCATATCACAAGGATAACTATCCCGTCATAGCACATTCACATATATAGTGTGCCACGACATTTCAATCATCGGCATTAATCTCGAAAAAGACCAAAGTAACTTAAAAAGAATGCCTCATATATATATACATAGGTCGTTGGACGCAGGAATATAATACGACGGAACGGTGAGCCAAGTAGGATGCACAAGACCTGGACTTGTGCATATCACAAGGCTCACAATCCCATCGTAGCACATTCACATATATAGTGTGCCACGACATTTCAATCATCGACATTCTCGAAAAAAGACTAATAAAGTAAGGAAAAAAGAAGGACCAAAGAGATCAAAGGACCAAAGAGTAAGCAAAAGAACCAAGCATTGATTCATATATAATAATAATAAGCAAAAGAAGTAAGCGCTGATTCATAAACCTAATAAGATAAGTAGTAGCATGTACACTTTTGCACACACACACACAAAGGTCAGAACTACAACTAGGCCAACATCAAGCCTTCTGGCTTGGCTCAGGGACTGGGAGGACGCCTTGTCTCGTCATGAACTTCCTATAGTCACCCTGTATCTCTAGGCGATCTTCTATGTCACGGTTATTCGGGATATTTCCTCCGTAGAATATCCCCCCCCCCCCAAAGTCATAACATCACGAAAGATGATTGCCCCAAAACTACTGCTGGATGCGATACATCTCTTGTCTAATATCTGAATCAGTGATCTTGGCCTTGGCTTCGGCCCACTGTTTGAGATGATCTAGCAACATAGAATTCTGCTGGTCTAGTAGGAACGCCCTCATGTGATGGAGTGTGTAGTAGGATTCCTTCTTCGCTTTCTGCTTTCACTTCCAGGGAACTCATATGTGGTTGAAGACGTTCCTGCCGAACTTGAGCTTCTTACGCACGAAGGTGGTGCCTTCCGTCGAGGCATAGCCAGTGAGAGCATCATCCATAACTTACTTGATCTTGTCGTAGTTTTTCTTCTTTTCTAGACTCCCCGAGTCAAAATACGTTGCGTGTGAATGCTTCACGATAAGGAGATGAGCGTGCAGTGTTCATCTCTGTGCAAAATAATTCAAATGGAATGTGTTGGAAAAAGAATGATGATAATATAATAAAGCCAATCGATGGTGGCGAGTGAATAATGACTTACTCGGGAAAGTAAGGCACGAGAATGTATTCCTTTGTCTTGTTCGCCATGAAGATTTTTTTTAGGTACGAGGCCACGATACGTCATTCAGAGACGCTTCCCAAGCAGCCATCACGCATGTAGTAGGGGTCCACTATAGCGATGCCCGGTGTGTTCTCTCTAATGATATGTATGGCCAGGCTGAGAGAAAACAGGCGGACCATGGTATACTGTAGCGGGTACAGGTGAAACATATTGAAGATGTCATCAAACCGCAGGAAGAACAGATCCGCGGGGGCATTATCGACGAAGCCCAAGCCAGGTGGCACCTTAACCACAAATACCGGGTGTGAGGGATCTTTCTCCGCCAGAAGGCATTTCTCTACCGTTAGCACACCGTCATGCACACTCTTTAGTTCCGAACTGGCAAGCCTTCACAAATTCTTAGGTAGCATGGGCTCACCTGCCACATGAATCCTCCACATAATACCCTCATGTCTTGGTGGCCCGTCCCGAAACCTGATCGGATTCGGAGTTGATGCCACCGGCTGGCTCGAGCTCCTAGATTTTCTTTTTCTGGCCTTTTTTCCTTTTGGAGAGCGGGCAGGCACCGCAATATGAGCACCGACCGCCCTATATAGTGTGTCAGGGCTTAGAATAAAGGGCCAGTTGGTTGTATCAGCTGGCTCGGTGAAGGAGCAAGCTAGAGGCATCTCCTGAGAACCAAATAGACGCTTGGTGATAGTGGGTTTCTCTGTGGGGCCACCAGCTGGGTCTTCGTTGCTAAACTGAGTGTTGAAGAAGTGATCATTCTAGACTTCGTCGTCCTTGGCCGGATCCTTGCATGGAGGTGACGGCAAGGGCGATAAGGGGGCCTTGCCATCGCTTGACGCTGGCATGACAGGCGGTGCTGTTGTGTGTGGAGTGATGGCCCCCGCCATCCCCAAATGGATCATGCTCTTTGGTCATTGCAAGAATAAGACGAAGCAACTTCTGAGGACAGTCGGCTCTTCTTCATCCGCTCCTAGGGGTTGAATGGGAGGTTCTAGGTCGTCGCAACCCCATACCACCCGACTAATTTTAACCCGGTGCATGATATCTGGCATCGGCCTTGAGTGGAACATGCACTGCAAGGGTTGAAAGATGGTACCCTTGGCAACAACCCTCATCTCGTTGTTCACGTAGCATAAGAGAGTGCAAGGAACATCCGTCTGTGGAAAACATGTACGGCGTCAGAGAGATGCCATAAGAGTAATAGATGGCGTGAAAGGCGGTAAAGCAATTTTTTTACCGTGATGGCGTCGAGATCGGCTAATGTCGAGGCACCGCATACGACGACGGTAGTGCAAGATACGGAGGGGCTGCTTGATGGCGTGGTGCTGGCCGCCGGTGTATTCTCCTTAACGGGTTCTTGGAGTCACCAACACTTTCGGTGCTGGACGCGACGATGGCAGGGGGTTCACCAACATGTCCAGCACCACGGTGATGGCAGGGGGAGTCACCAACACTTTCGGTGCTGTGGTGCTTGCGGTCAAAGTCACGAACACATAATTCGCCTGATTCGTTGGTGCCGCATTGTTCGGCTGGCTGCTAACCATTCTTGGAATGGGTCACGACCCTTGTCGACTACACGCACTCCAGTTCGCTATTGACTCTACCAAGGTAGGCAGGATGGGCGTGAGGGTGATTGCCAGGTTGTCTTGGACGACCTGCGGGATCCGCAGCACTTGTTCCTTAAGTTCTTGAACCTCGTGGTTTTCCTCCTCGCTCCTTCCCAACGGCGCCACACGCGTCCTCAGCGGTGGACCAAAATGATCCACCCAATTCTTACCCCCGAGGCTAGCCAGGCGGCCAGCCAACGACGGCTTCTTCGTAACCGGCTCTATTTTCTTGGCCCGGTTCATCACCCTATTAAAAGGGTTATCCCACTGGGTGGCCGTCATCGACCCCAAAGGGTTAGCCAGTGACTAGCAACAATGTCCTCCTCCTGCAGAAGAAGTAACAGTGAACCATTTAGAAACCCGACTACATCGATTAGAATGCAATCGAGTTTATCCGCGGTAATTAAATTACTTACCACAATTTCCTCGAATTCCTTCGCCGCAGGATCTACGGTGAGTTGTTTGCTTTTTGGGTCCACATGGTAACGGGCCCTGATGAAGTTTCGAAGCTGCCCTTTTTGAATTTCACATTGGGGTTAGCTATCCCCTTAGGTCTATACTCTTTGTCCTCCTTATCCCATTTGGCCTCTGTGGTTCTGTATCCACCAAATCCGAGATGGTGGTGACCTATATTTATTGCATGCAGCACCTTTCCCCGATTACTCGAGGCCTGGGCTCTTTCCTATTCGCACCAGTCCTTAAACTCCCGGTACTGATCTTCGGTGATCTGCGGGTCAATCTTCTGGATCTCCTCGAGACTTTTGCCTTTTTTATAGATCTTCTTCTTTATTCGGGTTCTCCAGTTGGCTAGGGCGGTGCTCATCTTTGTGAGGTTGGATTTGTTTACTTCATTCCCATGATAATGTGTGTTCCGATACTCAGCGGGGAACTTGTATCTTGCGTGCAGCTTCTCGAAGAGGAGTGTGCGCAAGTGGCCATTATCTTTATGCCGAAGATTCTCGGTGTTGATCGAGATGGTAGTCCGAGTGATTGCCGCCACTTTCCCACCGTACCCTCTGACGACAAGGTCGAGTGCCAAAGGAACCCCTGTTGGGCTCACTTCCGTAACTTCCTCTCTCACGGTGTCGACCGTGTTTGGGCGCCGTTCCTTCTTATTCTTCTTACGAGGATTGCTACCACTCCCTGTGCCCTTGCCGCCATCAGTGGTTTCATCATCCGCTGTTCCTTCGGCTTCTTCCTCCGCGTCTTCCATCTCATCGTTCTCACTCTCCGAAGGATGGTATTCTTCATCGTCTTCTAGCCGCTGGTCCGCCTCCAGAATGTCAATTGTTTATTCGGAGGTCTGAGTCCTTCAGCGATGATGCGCTTAGAACAGCCAGCCTCGTCGTTATCACACATCTTTGCACTAATAAAAAACAAATAATAGGTTAGTAATAAAGTGCATGGAAAAATCCGGCATGATCTTTGCTAATTTTGTTAAATTAGGAGTGCCCAATTTCTGCCAAATGGAAGTTAATCAACATTCCGGCAAAAATCAGGACTCATTTCATACAAGAACCTGCATACACGTCATAATAAAGTGCTTCATACAAGCACAAGCACAATTTCAAGTGCTACATGCAAATACAAGCACAAGCACCTATCATTATAGCAAGCACAAGCACCTGTCATTATAGCAAGCACAAGCACCTGTCATTATAGCAAATACAATTTCAATCACAAGCACCTGTCATTATAGCAAGCAAGCAAATACAACATGCAGATTATATGACAACAAGCAAATACATATATAGCAGCACACAAGTTTGTGTATAGTAGTATACATTAAATTAGCCTATTGTTAACTACTAACTGCTAACCTACTACTTACCTACAACATCTAAATTGACAGCAACTTACATATAGCAACTAACTTGACAGCACACAAGTAGTTAAAAGATAGGTCAATCAGGGCAATCAGGGCACTCAAACTAACTTGACCCACTGCCACCTAGAACAGAAGCTAGCTAGATCCTAAACTGGAATGGCACTAAAACAACACTAAAACCATTTATCTAGAACAGCATTGACATTCCTATCTAGAACAGAAGCTATCTAGACAGAGACATCTTTTGAAATAATGGTACTGCAACATGTGGGGTGTGTGTGCGTCCAGGTTCAGGTTCAGCAAATATGGCATCAGTTATGTCATATTATGCAGGCTGTCCAAAGTGAGCATCCTATGTTGCATTTGGATATGAACTATGTAGTAGTACTAGTTAACAGTTGTACTATATGGGATCATTATATAGTGTCCCCAACAACAGGCAGATTCAGGTGTACTATATGAACTATGTGTGTGCAAGGAGGATTGAAACCCTGTTCTTTTACAGCAGTAAAATAATGTAGTGTTCTAAAAAAAGTGTCTGGTGCAGGGGACTATGGAGCAATATTGTTATCATATTTTCTGGTAACAGTATATTCTTAAGGGAAACATGAAATGAACTGATTTAGCAAGCCCAACTCACACAACATTATTTCTTTAACCATTAGCCAACCTCAAACTCTCCATAAAGATAGTTCTTGAGAATTTTAAGAATTGGGTAAGTTTGAAGTAGCAAAATAAGCACCCTTATTCAAGTTAGAATCAACATCTTAAATCTATCTAATATATGGTTGTTTGCAAGGAATTAATTATGAAGTAACAACAGTTGACCAGGAAATAACTAACATAGATATTCCACAAAACTAGTATGCACCAGATACGCATCATTTGCTAGAGCTTAGTTCACTTGCAGTAATTATAGTTATAGAAAGTTAAAGGCACAAGCAAGAACTGTCACAATACTAGCAATGGTATCAGTGATGTGCCATTTCTCAAGTAAACCCCTTATAAGAGTACTTATGCTATTTGTGATGGGCCAATACTTAAGTAAACCCCTTATAATAGTATCAGAAAGCTTGCAGTCTTTATCAACAAACTAAGTGACATAGTATGACAGTTTCGGGGCGATTTGCATGGCCCATAAGACCCGATACATGTTTGAGAGTTATGATCAAACACTCGTTGTTTTCGCGTTTTACGGCCGTTTTCATGAGCTTTTTCCCATAGTTTTGGCGTTCTAGGGATATTTACAAGGACCGTTAGACCGATATAGGTTGGGAGTTATGACCAAAAACTCGTCGTTTTCGTGTCTTATGGCCATTTTCATGAGCTATTGCCTAAAGTTTCGGGGTTTCAGCGTGATTTGCATGGCTTGTAAGTACTGATACATGTTTGAGAGTTATGACCAAATTCTTATAGCTTTCGTGTTTTAGTACTGTTTTCATGAGCTATTGTACAAGTTTTCGGGTTCTAGGGAGATTTTCAAAGCTCATACAACCTGATTCATGTTTGAGAGTTAGGACCAAAAACCCGTAGTTTTCCCGTTTATGGCCGTTTTCATGAGCTATTGGCCATAGTTTTTGGATTCCATGGTGATTTGCAGGGACCGTAAGACCCGATACATGTTTGAGAGTTATGACCAAAAACTCGTTGTTTTGGCGTTTTACAACCGTCTTCATGAGCTATTTCCCACGGTTTGGGGGTTCTAGGAGGATTTGCATGGCCCGTAAGACCCGGTACGTGATTGAGAGTTATGACAAAAAACTCGTTGTTTTCGCGTTTTTCGGCTATTTTCATGAGCTATTGCCCACAATTTTGGCTTTGCAGGGAGATTTACAACCATCGTAAGATCCGATACATGTTTGAGAGTTACGACCAAAAACTTGTCGTTTAGCATTTTATGGCCATTTTGATGAGCTATTTCCCAAAGTATTGGGGTTTCAAGGCGATTTGCATGGCTTGTAAGACATGATACATGTTTGAGAGTTAAGACCAAACACTCGATGATACGTTGGAAACGTATCTATAATTTTTGATGCTTCATGTTTGTTTAGTATCTACTTAGCTTTACTTGTACACACTTTGAGGTGCTTTTTACATGTTTTCTGGTACTAACCTATTAATAAGTTGCAGCAGTGCCAGATGCCTGTTTTCTGTTGTTTTTGGTTTCAGAAAAGTTAGTAAAGAAATATTCTCGTAATTGGACGGGACGAAGGACAAATTCAATAACTTTCCTTGGGGAACAAGAAGTCCAGAGGGGAGCCCAGAAGGCCAGCCAGGGGGCTAGACCCACCCTAGGCCCATGCCTGGCTAGGGTTTGAGCACCCTAGACGCCTCCCGGTCTCGCCCCTTCGCCTATAAGAAGCCCCGGATGCAAAAACCCTGGGTACCCGATCAGAAATCCACGAAACCGTCTGTAGCCGCCGCCACCATCGTCCCTAGATCGGGGGGATCTAAAGTTCTTCTCGGCACCCTGCCGGAGGGGAGATCATCCCGGAGGCCTTCTCTCCGGTATGATTCGTGAGTAGTTCCACCTTGGACTATGGGTCCATGTAGTAGCTAGATGGTTGTATCTCCTCCTTTGTGCTTTCATGTATAGATCTTGTGAGCTCCGTTCATAATCAAGATCTAATCTATTTGTAATCATGCATGTTGTGTTTGCGGGGATCCGATGGATATTGAGATTATTATGTTGGTTTGATTAATGGTTTTATCTTTATGATTCTATCATGTATGTGTTGTTTTTGATCTTGCATGCTCTCTATTGCTAGTGGTTATCTTGGCTAAGTAGCTGCTAGTGACTCCAAGAGGGAGTATTTATGCTCGATAGTGGGTTCATGCCTCTAGTTTCCAAGGGAAGTGACAATAATCTCTTTGGTTGTAGATGTGATGTTGCTACTAGGGATAAAACAACGGTCTCTTGTGCATGGAACATGTGGACTGTTTACCTCACACACTTTTCTTAAAGCAGTTGTCTATTGCTTGCAACTTAATACTGGAGGGGGGTCGGATGATAACCTGAAGGTGGACTTATAGTCATAGATGCAGTTGGATGACGGTCTATGTATATTGTTGTATTGCCCAATCAACCTCATAGGATCTTTCTGGCTAGTAATTGCATTGTTATGCCTTGCTCAGTTCCTGTCAATTGCCCTGCTGTAATTTGTTTACCCTTCATGCCATATTGTTTATCTAAGGAGAACACCTCTAGTGAACTATGGACCCCGATCCAATCTTTACCATTGATACATCCTCCACTGTTACTTGTTTACTTGCTGCAAACCATTATCTTCCACACCATACGTTTAATCCTTTGTTACAGCAAAACGGTGAGCTTGACAACCTCACTAATTTGTTGGGGCAAAGTCTTGAGTTTGTGTTGTGCAGGTCTCTGTGTTGTTTGCAACACCTATGTGACGTTTCCTTCCTCCTTCTAGTTCGATAACCTCGGTCTCAACTGGTGGAAAACTTGATGCTTGCTCTTCACACACCCTACGCTTGGGGTTACCAACGAAGTGCCACGTCGAGCATCACTCGACGTTTTCGTGTTTTATGGCCTTTTATGAGATATTGCCCATAGTTTGGGTGTTCTAGGGAATCTAGAGAGACTGTAAGTCCCGATATATGTTTGAGATATTTGACTAGAAATTCGTCGTTTTCATGTTTTATGTCCGTTTTCATGAGCTATTGCTCGTAGTTTTGCGGTTTCAAGGCGATTTGCAACAACCGTAAGACCAGATACATGTTTGAGAGTTATGACCAAAAACTCGTTATTTTCGTGTTTTATGGCCGTTTTAAATGAGCTATTAGCCACAATTTTGGGGTTTCATGGCGTATTGCATGCCTTGAAAGACCTGATACATGTTTGAGAGTTAGGACCAAACTCTCGCCGTTTTCACATTTAGGGCCGTTTTTATGACTATTGCCCATAGTTTGGGGGTTCTAGGGGGATTTGCATGGCCCGTAAGATCCGATACATGTTTGAGAGTTATGACCCAAAACTCATTGTATTCGCGTTTTATGTATTTTTTCATGAGCTATTACGATTTGCATGGCTTGTAAGACCCGATACATGTTTGAGAGTTACGACTAAACTATCCTTGTTTTCGCGTTTTACGGTCGTATTCATGAGCTATTGCCCACCATTTTGGGATTCCATGAGGATATGCAAGGCCCGTAAGACCCGATACATGGTTGAGAGTTATGACCAAAAACTCAATGTTTTCGCGTTTAACGGCCGTTTACATGAGCTATTACCCACAATATTGGGGTTCTAGGTGGATTTACATGGCCCATAAGACCCGTTACGTGTTTGATAGTTATGACCAAAAACTCATTGTTTTCGTGGTTTCCGGCGGTTTTCATGATCTATAGCCCATAGTTTTGGCATCGAAGGGATATTTACAACGATTGTAAGACCCGATACATGTTTGAGAGTTATGAGCAAAAACTTGTCGTTTTATGACCGTTTTCATGAGCTATTGTCCATGCTTTCGGGGATTCAGGGGGGTTTGCATGACCTGTAAGACCCGATAGATGTTTGAGAGTTATGACCAAAAACTCATTGTCTTCGCGTTTTAGGCAGTTTTCATGAGCTATTGCCCAACATTTTGGCGTTCTAGGGAGATTTACAATGACCCTAAGACCATTACATGTTTGAGAGTTATGACCAAAAACTCATTGTTTTCGTATTTTATGTCCATTTTCATGTGTTATTGCCCAGAGTTTTGGGGTTTCAGGGCGATTTATAATGACCGTAAGACCGATACATGTTTGAGAGTTATGACCAAAAACTCGTCGTTTTCGTGTTTTATGGCCATTTTCATGAGCTATTGCCCATAGTTTTGGGGTTTCAGTGAGATTTGCATGGCTTGTAAGACCCGATACATGTTTGAGACCTATGATAAAAAAAACTCGTCATTTTCGTGTTTTATGGCCGTTTTCATGAGCTCTGGCGCGTGGGCGCGTGTCGAGTGCGGCGCTCTGGCGCGCTCTCGGCATGGCACAGAGGCATAGGGCGCGGTGGTTCTAGAGTGGTCCAGTGGCTGGCAGGGTGTTGGCGTTGGACAGGGGGTGGCGGTGGACGGTGGTCAATGTCCCATATAAGGTGGCTAGGCTT
Source organism: Avena insularis (assembly GCA_023614405.1). Classification (NCBI taxonomy): domain Eukaryota; kingdom Viridiplantae; phylum Streptophyta; class Magnoliopsida; order Poales; family Poaceae; genus Avena; species Avena insularis. Next base: position 2,193,429 of record CM042691.1, read on the forward strand.
GGTGCTGCTCCTAGCTTGCTGTCGACCATGGGGTGGCAAGGTGAGGCTCGGCATGCTCACCATTGATGGCAATGGCAAGCTCATAGTGAGCTAAGGCTGGTTAATTGAGCTAGATGATCTACTAATAGCATGCTGTGAGCTATAGAGGGGACAAGGTTGGCCAAATCTCTGCTCACTATAGTGTTTGTTGTTTGTTTGTTTTGTGTTTGCAAAGTGTTTGATGAAATGGCCGAAAGAGATTTGAATTTGAATTTTTGGTTCAAACTTGGTGGGTGAACTAGTTACATACTAGGTAGTCTCTGGTTAGTTGGAATGGTCAAGGTGCACTGGTTTGGTTGGTTTTTGAAAATGGGTGATCTTCACATATGTTAAAGATTCAATTTTGACTTGTCATTTGAATCAAGTTTCCAAATGTTTCTGTAAGTTTGAAAGGTGGGCTTGGGTTCACTTTTACTTGGTCTAGCAAGGGGTGAAAATAAATAGAATTGTTTCTGTTTGAAATCTTGGACTAGAAACACTCAAAGTGGCCTAGTGAGCAAGATTGGCAAAAATGACAATTTGCTTGTTTTTTTTGTTGTTGATTTTATCTTGATTTGTTTCTGCTTGGAAAAGTTTTAGATGATGTTGTTTTCATCTTTAAACCATTCCTTGCTATTTACAACAATCAAACAAGTCCATTCATGCATTTATACAATCATCACATACACACGTGCATTCATATGATGTTGATTAACAAAAGTTTTTGTTAACCCTAATTTTGAGTGGTTGGAATTTGATAATCATTGTTCAATATTTTTGGGATGTTACAGCTATTGCCAACATTTTTAGCGTTGCACGGAGAATTACAACGACCGTGAGACCCGATACAAGTTTGAGAGTTATGACCAAAAACTTGTCGTTTTCACGTTTTATGGCCATTCTCATGAGCTATTGCCCATGGTTTTTGGGTTTCAGGGCAATTTGCATGGCTTGTAAGACCCGATAAAGGTTTGAGAGTGAAGAACAAACACTCGTCATTTTGTGTTTTATGGCTCTCGTCGGATTGTCGACATGTACGCTATAGGGGGTCCTAACAGCGTTGAGAAGATGAGGCATGAAACGTCGGATGTTTCGGGAGTGGTGAGCACAAGTTTACCCAGGTTCAGATCCGACTGCGGTGATCGGATCCTACTCCTGCTAGTAACCCAGTAATATATCGGCGAGATATGGATGTTATAGCGGATTACAAGAGAGGTTTTCCTGTGCGAGTAGGTTGTGGTGCCATAAAGGCTCCCTCAGGTCCGGCTTATAAAGGCGCCAATACCTAGGCTTGCAGGAGAGGCCTATCTAGACTATGATACAAATTACTACGTCTTGTAATCCAAGTCTTCTATCATATGGGCCTAAGTCGGTATCTCTTATAGGCCTCTAGTAGCCGGATAGTCTTACGTCTTCTCTCGTTGACGGGGCCACCCGTGGAGCCATATGCTCTAACCACAAGTGGGCCACCTTGGTATCCGAGTATTAGTCCTTGCCGTGGGTATATATGAAAACTGTAACCCCGACAATGGCCTTTTTCATGAGCTATTGCCCATAGTTTTGGAGTTCTAGGGAGATATACAACGACTGTATGACCCAATACATGTTTGAGAGATTTAACCAGAAACTCGTTGTTTCATGTTTTATGTCCGTTTGCGTGAGCCATTGCCAGTAGTATTGGGGTTCCAAGTTGATTTACGACAACTGTATTACCCGATACGTGTTTGAGAGTTATGACTAAAAACTCGTCGTTTTCGCGTTTTAGGGCCGTTTTCATGAGCTATTGCCCATAATTTTGGGGTTTCAAGGCGATTTGCATGGCCCGTAAGACCCGATACATGTTTGACAGTTATGATAAAAAAACTAGTTGTTTTCGCGTTTTACGTCCGTTTTCATGAGCTTTTGCCCATAGTTTTGGCGTTCTAGGGATATTTACAACGACCGTTAGACCGATACATGTTTGGGAGTTATGACCAAAAAATCGTCGTTTTCGCGTTTTATGGCCATTTTCATGAGTTATTGCCCACAGTTTCAGGGTTTCAAGCTGATTTGCATGGCTTATAAGTCCTGATACGTGTTTAAGAGTTAGGACCAAATTCTTATTGTTTTCGTGTTTTTGTACCGTTTTCATGAGCTATTGTAAATAGTTTTCAGGTTCTAGGGCGATTTGCATAGGTCGTACGACATGATTCATGTTTGAGCATTAGGACCAAAAACCCGTAGTTTTCCCGTTTATGGTCGTTTTCATGAGCTATTGGCCACATTTTTTGGATTCCATGGGGATTTGAAGGGCCTGTAAGACCCGATACATGTTTGAGAGTTATGACCAAAACCTCATTGTTTTGGCGTTTTAGGGCCTCCTTCATGAGCTATTTCCCACAGTTTGGGGGTTCTAGGAGGATTGGCATGGCCCGTAAGACCCGGTACGTGCTTGAGAGTTATGACGAAAAACTGGTTGTTTTCGCGTTTTTCGGCCATTTTCATGAGCTATTGCCCACAGTTTTGGCTTTGCAGGCAGATTTACAACCACTGTAAGATCCGATACATGTTTGAGAATTATGACCAAAAACTCGTCGTTTAGCATTTTATGGCCATTTTCATGAGATATTGCCCACGGTATTGGGGTTTCAGGGCGATTTGCATGGCTTGTAAGACCAGATACCTGTTTGAGAGTTAAGACCAAACACTCAACATTTTCGTGTTTTATGGCCTTTTTATGAGCTATTGCCCACAGTCTTGGTGTTCTAGGGAATCTAGAGCGACCGTAAGTCCCGATATATGTTTGAGAGATTTGACCAGAAACTCGTTGTTTTCGTGTTTTATGTCCGTTTTCATGAGCTATTGCTCGTAGTTTTGGGGTTTCAAGGCGATTTACCACGACCATAAGACCAGATACATGTTTGAGAGTTATGACCAAAAACTCGTCATTTTCGTGTTTTATAGCCGTTGTAAATGAGATATTGCCCACACTTTTGGGTTTCATGGCGTATTGCATGCCTTAAAAGACCTGATACATCTTTGAGACTATTGCCCACAGTTTTGGGGTTCTAGGGGGATTTGCATGGCCCGTAAGACCCGATACATGTTTCAGAGTTATGACCACAAACTCGTTGTATTCGCCTTTTATGTCCGTTTTCATGAGCTATTGCGATTTGCATGGCTTGTAAGACCCAATAAATGTTCGAGAGTTAGGACCAAACTATCGTTGTTTTCGTGTTTTAGGGCCGTATTCAAGAGCTATTCCCCGCCGTTTTGGGATTCCTTGGGGATTTGCAAGGCCCGTAAGACCTGATACATGGTTGAGATTTATGACCAAAAACTCATTGTTTTCGCGTTTAACGGCCGTTTTCATGAGCTATTGCCCACAATTTGGGGTTCTGGGTGGATTTGCACTACCCATAAGACCTGTTACGTGTTTGAGAGTTATGACCAAAAACTCATTGTTTTCGTGGTTTCTGGACGTTTTCATGAGCTATAGCCCATAGTTTTGGCATTGCAGGGAGATTTACAACGATTCTAATACGCGATACATGTTTGAGAGTTATGACCAAAAACTCGTTGTGTTCGCGTTTTATGGCCATTTTCATGAGCTATTGCCCACAGTTTTGGGGATTCAGCAGGGTTTGCAAGACCCATAAGACCTGATACATGTTTGAGAGTTATGACCAAAAACTAATTGTGTTCACATTTTAGGGCTATTTTCATGAGCTATTGCCCAACGTTTTGGCGTTCCATAGAGATTTACAACGACCGTAAGACCGATACATGTTTGAGAGTTAAGACCAAAAACTCGTCGTTTTCGTGTTTTATGGCCATTTTCATGTGCTATTGCCCAGAGTGTTGGGGTTTCAGGGCGATTTACAATGACCGTAAGACCGATACATGTTTGAGAGTTATGACCAAAAACTCGTCGTTTTCGTGTTTATGGTCATTTTCATGAGCTATTGCCCACAGTTTTGGGGTTTGAGTGAGATATGCATGGCTTGTAAGACCCGATACATGTTTGAGAGTTATGATTAAAAACTCGTCATTTTCGTGTTTTATGGCCGTTTTCATGAGCTATTACCCATAGTTTTGGGTTTTAGGGGGATTTGCATGGCTTGTAAGACCAGATACATGTTTGAGAGTTAGCACCAAACTCTCGTCGTCTTCACGTTTAGGGTCGTTCTCATGAGCTATTGCGTACCGTTTTGGGGTTCCAGGGCGATGTTCAAGGCTCGTAAGACCCGATTAATGTTTGAGAGTTAGGACCAAAAACACGTAGTTTTTGTGTTTATGGCCGTTTTATGAGCTAATGCCCACAGTTTTGGGATTTCATGGGGATTTGCAAGGCTCGTAAGAACCGATACATGTTCAAGATTTATGACCAAAAACTCGTTGTTTTCATGTTTTACCCGCCGTTTTCATGAGCTATTGCCCATAGTTTTGAGGTTCTATGTGGATTTGCATAGCCCATAAGACCCGATACGTGTTTGAGAGTTAAGACCAAAACTTATTGTTTTCTCGTTTTTTGGCCATTTTCATGAGCTATTGACCATATTTTTGGCGTTGCACGGAGAATTACAACGACTGTGAGACCTAGTGGCAGATCCAGAATTCCACCAAACACATGGCCAAGATCATATTATATGCTGAAATTAGGCTCAATCCTAAAATATCAGTGCATTTCTACTAATATATAGCTGAAATTTTTGTCTACAGACACGATACAAGTTTGAGAGTTATGACCAAAAGCTTGTCGTTTTCGCGTTTTATGGCCATTCTCATGAGCTATTGCCAACGGTTTTTTGGGGTTTCAGGGCAATTTGCATGGTTTGTAAGACCCGATAAAATTTGGGAGTTAAGACCAAACACTCGTTGTTTTCATTTTTATGGCCTTTTTTTATGAGCTATTGCCCATAGTTTTGAAGTTCTAGGGAGATATACAGCAACCGTAAGACCCAATAGATGTTTGAGATATTTGACTAGAAACTCGTTGTTTTTGTGTTTTATGTCCGTTTTCATGAGCCATTGCCTGTAGTTTTGGGGTTCCAAGGGCCGATACATGTTTGAGAGTTATGAATAAAATCTCGTCGTTTTCGCGTTTTAAGGCCGTTTTGATGAGCTATTGCCCACAATTTTGGGGTTTCAGTGAGATTTGCATGACTTGTAAGACCCGATACATGTTTGAGAGTTATGATCAAAAACTCGTCATTTTCGTGTTTTATGGCCGTTTTCATGAGCCCCATAGTTTTGGGTTTTAGGGGGATTTCCATGGCTTGTAAGACTAGATACATGTTTGAGATTTAGCACCAAACTCTTGTTCGTTTTCGCGTTTAGGGCCGTTTTCATGAGCTATTGCGCACCATTTTTGGGTTCCAGGGCGATGTTCATGGCTCGTAAGACCCAATTAATGTTTGAGAGTTAGGACCAAAAACACCTAGTTTTCATGTTTATGGCCGTTTTATGAGCTACTGCCTATACTTTTGGCATTTCATTGGGGATTTGCAAGGCTCATAAGACTCGATACATGTTTGAGATTTATGACCAAAAACTCGTTGTTTTCATGTTTTACCTGTCGTTTTCATGAGCTATTGCCCACAGTTTTGGGGTTCTATGTGGATTTGCATGGCCCGTAGGACTCAATACGTGTTTGAGAGTTATGACTAAAAACTTATTATTTTCGCGTTTTTTGGCTGTTTTCATGAGCTACTGCCCACATTTTTGGCATTGCACGGAGAATTACAACGACAGTGAGACCCGATACAAGTTTGAGAGTTATGACCAAAAACTTATCGTTTTCACGTTTTATGGTCATTCTCATGAGCTATTGCCCACGGTTTTGGGGTTTCAGGGCAATTTGCATGGCTTGTAAGACCCTATAAAGGTTTGAGAGTTAAGACCAAACACTCGTCATTTTCGTGTTTTATGGCTGTCGTCGGATTGTCGACATGTACGCTATAGGGGGTCCTAAAGGCGTTGAGAAGATGAGGTGTGAGACATCGGATGTTCCGGGAGCGGTGAGCACAAGTTTATCCAGGTTCAGATCCGACTGCGGTGATCGAATCCTACTCCTGCTAGCAACCCAGTAATATATCGGCGAGAGCCGGATGTTACAGCAGATTACAAGAGAGGTTTGCCTCTGCGAGTAGGTTGTGGTTGATCTATGATCTGGTGCCCTAAAGGCTCTCGCAGGTCCGGCTTATAAAGGCGCCAAGACCTAGGGTTACAGAAGAGGCCTATCTGTACTACGATACAAATTACTACGTCTTGTACTCCAAGTCTTCTATCATCTGGGCCTAAGTCGGTATCTCTTCTAGGCCTCTAGTAGCCAGATAGTATTCTGTCTTCTCTCGTTGACTGGGCCACCCGTGGAGCCATATGCTCTAACCACATGTGGGCCACCCTGGTCTCCGAGTATTAGTCCTTGACGTGGGTATATCTGAAAACTATAATCCCGACAGTAGCCCCCGGAGCACTCCAAGATCTATAGCCAGATTGTTGATGTCTTGATTCAACTTCCGTCTTTAGCCGTCAGCGGTCTTCAACTGGAGCATCTTGAAGTGGTCCTGAAACTATAATACTCCCTCCGTCCCAAAATAGATGTCTTAGATTTGAGACATCTATTTTAGGACAGAGGGAGTATAAAATTTGTCCGAATCTAATGAAGTCGGATAATCATTAGTCATTCTTTTTTCTTTTCTACTTGATTCAAACTGAGTCGGGGATATTTTCTTGGTCAATCGAGGAGACCGATGTTTCTACGGGGTTAGAATAAACCGGACAGATATTTGGTTAATCATCCACGAAGGGTTGTGAATGAGCCGGATAATCATCTGTGTCACAGTTTAGTCATCCCTCGTGATCAGTATGCATGAGCCGGACGGCAACATGACCGACGTCAGGAAAAAACACGTCCGAGTTACAGACGTTAAGGCTGCCAGTCTAGGGACTTAATTCCTACATGGCAACGCCAGGGCAATGTCAACGTCTAGCCCATGGGCATCATTACCCGATTTTTTCTTTGTCATGGACCTTTTTCTTGATTGAACGGCAGGCTGCACGCTGTAAACAGTGCGGGACTCCCTAGGCAGAATACCTATGAAGATTATTTCCACCAAGATAGGTACGTACAAAGGACTTTAAGCTAGCTTGGTTTAAAAAGCCTTCACGTAGCCGGATCTCAAAACATGAATTTCCGAAGGAAATCCATGAGCTGGATTTTTATTGAGACTGAGACCAGTCCCTAGTAGCCTCCAAACGTTGAGTCGACTTGCTCATAAGGCGCCTTGATGCTCAACAGTCCAAGTTTTGTTAATCTTCTTGGTTGTAGCCACCTAGGCTCATGCCGGCTTATCAAAAAGCACATCGGAGATCGCAGCCCCTGAGTCCAAGGATAGGCTAAAACGGTCAAGCATTATGTACCTGATACAAAAAATAAACGTAACGTATAATTGCATCAAATTGTTCTATTGGTCATGTCCAATAAATGAACGCAAATAAAAACTCAATATTATTATTGTGAATTATAATGGAGTTAAACAAGTAAATCAAGCATACTAAACTATGCAGTTAGATATTTTGCTAGTAAGACTTAAGCAAATTTTTCAGCTCACGAGGTTTAATCTCGTCAATGCCCATTGTTATGGACTTGGGTTTTGGAGAAGATGGGAATGCTGGAGATCATGAAACGGTTAGCAAACAAGCAACACGGGAACACGAGGTTTACCCAGGTTCAGGCCCCCGGAGGAAAAACCCTACTCCTGCTTGTCTGCTCTTGATTACGGCGGAACCGAAGATTACAGGGGTGCGCAGATGCAATCTGGCGTGGAGGTATGTATGTGGTGGTGTGCGAGAGATTGTAAGAGAGCCTCCTCGTCGTGTTCTCCTGGCCTTTATATAGAGATAGGCAGGTCCCAGGCACAGATCGAGTCGGTTACAGGTTTTATGGTTACCCCTTTGAATTTACTATCTACTCTAGTCTTGCTCTCCAAGGATCCGAAGGTGTTATGGGCCTTGGCCACCCGAAAGTCTTCATGGGCCGGCGTATACTTGCCGTGGGTCTTCCTTGGGCTGGACCAGGTATGACGAGATCGTGTACCCACGGGGTATAACCATGTCAGTAGCCCCCGAGTGTTCAGTCGAATCGTAGATTCGGCTGAGGACTCTTCAATCCTTCGGGTGCAACTCTGTCTTGCAAGAGAATGTGTAGGGATTGTTGATACGTGTGCCTGACTCTCCTGACGGATCGGGGTCAGTTAACTGTCTTAGGACAAAATAACACGATCTTCTTCAGGTTCGAGTCCCTCGACTCGAACCCGGAACATATGCTGGCGTAATTCGACTCAGGCCGCGGAGGACTTACAGGAGTGGAATTCCAGTGAAATTAAATGATGTACCCAATGCGTCCGTCGGGATTTTTCATCGCGCCTGTTGGCACGGATTCATACTAGCAGAGCGCAGTCATGTGTGTTACCAGGCCATCAGATGATATCTGTAGGTCTTATCTTTGCGTCGCAGACACAGCATCCGAATGTTTATCATCGCGGAGGTGTTTCGGGTGGCCAAGGAGAATGTTGCTCACTTAGCGTTTAATTAGGGAAAAGTTGCCAAAAAAATGTTGGATGCTGATCCAAAGGATCGCAGTCGAAGAATTCATAGGGTGCGCGACCAGCGCTCCCTATGGGAGTAACCCAGTGTCTGCATTGAGTCGTGAACTTTGATTCAGCCGTTGTTCAGCTTTAGGTCCATAGGACACAAATTTTTCGGATGCTTGAATCCATGCTCCCTATGGGAGTAGCCCACGAGTCCGTAGTGGAGTCGCAGACTCGACGTAGGACACGAAGAAATAATTCAGTGCTGTAGTGTTTTGTTCATTTTCGGGTGCACGGCCAACTCTCTCGATAGGAGTAGCCCCCGAGTAGTTAGTCGAATCGAAGATTCGAGTGAGTACTCTTAGCTTTGTAGCCGAAAAATCATGGCCTTTGCTAGTATAGCATTTGATGACGTCAGTGCTGACGATCGGTGACCTCAAACGTCTGCTGCGCCCGAGATGACGTGACTGGACGAACATGGGTCCCACCTTCTAACCTTGAATTGAACGGTCACGCGCGGCGTGGAGATAATTACGGTGTCGCCTCGATTTCCGCGCGTAGTGGACGGCGTGTGAGCGACGGTTCACTGATGTATTGACACGTGGACGGTCAGATCTTGCATTTGGTGTTAGGTCTTCTCGATGGACGGTTGACGTGCATCGTCTTTGTCCTTATAACCTATGGGGAAAAATTAATCTATTTTCACCACAGCCATTCTTGTTTCACTACTCCAATCTTCTCTGAGCGTTCTTGCTGCGCGCTAGAATATCCACGAACATTTCCTTCTTCGATCCTACGTTCTCGCCGCCGGCGCCGCCGCACTGCAATGGGGAAGCCTAAGAAGTCTTCTTCTGCGGTTGGCACCAGCGCTGCTGGAGGCAAGAAAAGTGTTGTCGCTGCCCGTGTCACCGACGGTGGCTGGCGGCGATCGGAGACGCGGGAGAGTGATCTCCGCAAGCTTCGTGAGCGGGGCCTGATCCCGCAGGATAGGGAGGCTGTCAAACTACCTGGCAACGAGGTAATTCCCCGTCCCCCCGCTGGGTTTCGGGTTATGTTCCTCGCATTTGTCCTTCGGGGCTTGTCCTTCCCAGTCCACAATTTCCTTCGTGGACTGCTTTTTCTCTACGGCATCCAGCTGCATCATCTTTCCCCCAACTCTCTTCTTCACATTGTTTGTTTCGTTACTTTCTGCGAGTGCTGGCTCGGTATCGAGCCGCACTTTGGCCTCTTCCGGAAACTCTATTCCATGAAGAGGCAATCTGGTTCTGATGGTGTTTATCCCATTGGGGGTTGCATCATCTCCCTTCGATCCAATCTTCTCTTCTTTTCTTTTTCAATGTTCGAATATGTCCAGTACTGGTGGAGGCGATGGTTTTACATCCGCGACTCCACGGTGGCTGGGCAGGATTTTGGTCTTGCTCCTTTCGACCCCTCCCAAAAGATCGAGCCGAAGAGGTCCTAGAAGAACCAGATCTTGGATGGCGAGGTAGCGGAGATAGAGACTCTCTATCGTCGAGTGGAGGATCTCCAGCTGATTCCGGATAAGGAGGTGAACGGTGTGGATATCATCCGCACTTTTCTCAAACGTCGGGTGCAATCGCTCCAGGATAGGGCGCACCCGATGTTCCTTTATGCTGGTCGTCGTGACCCGACTAGGGTTTCGGCTAAAGAATTCTCTAGGGGAGATCTCGACGGGGTCCTTCGCCCGCTGCTGAAGTTCAATGCTGGAGAGGATATCCCGAGGAAGTCGTTGACTTCTCCGTTCTCCTCTTCTCGTCCGGTTCCTCAGGTGTAGATCCGGGACGTGCGTGTGGCGCTATTTTCGTCTGAATTTATGTTCCTGCTAACATATTTGCTTCTTTTGTGTAGGATTTCAAGGTGCCGGGCATGTCACCTCCATTGCCCGAAGTATTTTGGGATGCTCCAGATAATGAGGTGGTGGACTCCATGTCCGAGCTGCCATCGGCGCGGTCTCCGGCTGAAGAAGCCAACGAGTCGAGCGAGGATCACACTCGCAAGCGCACGAGGATCTCCAGCGAGTCTTCGGATGCTTCAACTCCACTGACCCCCAGGAACCCGTTGTGCCTTGAACGTCACAGTGATGGGCATGGGGGCTCTTCCTCTCCAATTCCTGTCGTTCCCGTGCGGGCTGTGGCACCGCACCCGCCGGCGAAGTGGAAGAAGGAAGAAAAGAAGGAAGATAAGAAAGAGGATAAGAAGGTCCGGAAGACCCCTCCTGTCTTCGACTTGAGCGGGCTTGACTCGTCAGTTTCCTCAGTTCTGTTTTGCTTTTTCTTGCCTGTTTGCCTTGCACTGTGCTGATTTTTCCTTGTGTAGCCACTCCTCTGGCGACTCCTCCAGTGATGGTGCTCGGGAGATGATGGGGGAGTCGAAGGTCATTCTTCCTCCTGCTTAGACGGTGGCCACCTCTGAAGGCGCTGCTCCCGACCCTTCTCCGCAGGAGGTTCGGGTGGTTGCGCCTCAGAAGGCTACGAGCGGACCTTCGGAGTTGTCGTCAAATCATGTAAGTAATTCTGCTTTCTGCCACGGGGGAGCCCCCGAGCCTTTTTGGATGATCTATTGATTATTTCTTTTCTTCCCACCTCGGGGGGAGCCCCCGGGCATCTGTAGGGTATTTTGTTGTTCGTTTTTCCTTTGAGTCTCGGGGGAGCCCCCGAGCATTTTTCGTATGTGTAACTTGCTTCTGCTTGTTCTTTTGGGCGTAGCCCCTGAGCCCTTCTTTTGACTAGTAGTTCTTTTTTGCAGCCTTTTGTGCAAGGTGCCAACCAACTGGTGCAGCAGCACCTGGCGTTGGAGGCCAGCATCAAACAACTTCAAGGTATTTTTATGCCTTGGTCTTTGTTTCTTCTTGCATTTTTGTCCTTCTATCTGACATTTGTATTGCTTACTGCAGAGGATCACAACACCTCTCTTCATGAGATTGATGCTCTGAAAAAGAGCCTCGGTCAAGCGGAGAAGAAGTCCGAGGTTGCCGTTGGTGCAAGGGAGCGCCTTGAGCTGGAGTTGGCCAACGCGGCCGAGGCTAAGGAGCGCCTGCAGCAGGAGGCTACGGACCGCGAGGAGCAGCTCGCCACCGCCACGGCTTCGCGCGAGAGAGAGGTGACCGGCAAGCTTATGGCGGCTGCCAAGGCTGTTTCGGGTGAGTATCTCCACCTTCCTCTTTTTGATTTCCTTGTCTTTCTTTTGTAGTGCTTTTATTCATTCTGCTTCCTTTGTTGTCTTAGATGCCGCGGGCATCGAGTTTGATCGCGGTGCTCTGGAGCACGGGAGCGCTCTGGATGATGCTACTGCGGTGGTCTGCAGTACTGTTGTCAACTCACTTGCCAAGGCCAAGGAGGTCCTTGGGCGCTTCTACAAGGAGCTTATCCCCAAGGGCGTGGCCCTCGAAGATGTTGATGCCCTAGCGGAGGCGCTGTCAGCCGACGCACCTGCGGCGTACAAGCGCAAGCAGAAGGGCATCGGCGCATCCGTCGGGCTGGCAATGGCCTTGGCAGCTGGAGCGGAGCTGGACCTTCCTCAGGTCACTTCTCGGATGCCGATGACTGCTGATGGATCCGAGGTAGCCTTCGCCACCTATGTTTCTCGCTGTAAGCGTTACGGGCCGAAGCTGATTGATCTACTGGCCAAGTACGCGCTAAGGCGGCAAGGGGAAGCCAAGGCGAGGCAGTCCGGCTCCGAAGCTACTCAGGGTGCAGCTTCGTAGGCTTTGTAGCTATAGGATAGTTGTAGCTTCTTTTGTTGTAATTATTTTGATGAACAATCCTTGTTCCATGTAGTGATTTTTGCTGCACTTAATGAATTTATAGAGTTGTATTCTCCTTCGTCTGCTTGTTCATGTCTTTGTCTTTCTGTTAATCTAGGGTCCTTCGGGTGATGATCCCGTTGACACTTCGTCTGCAGCGCAACTGCGGCCATCCCTGGATGATGCGTTGCAGCTTGTGTTTCTTCGAGACCGTATTCGTAGCCTCGAGAAAGAGTTGCTAGTGGTGCGTGGCCATGCTGACGTTTGGAAGTCCAAGGCAGATCGAGGCGCTGCCAGAGAGGAGTACTTGATGGCGGAGTTGCTTCGTTTGTCCGAACAGCTTCAGTGTGAGTTTTTCGAGTTGTTGCCCGTTTCTTCCGATGCGCCTGTTGGCATTTCATCTTACACTTTTGCAAGTATTGCAGGTGCTAACATTGCTCCAAGGGAGGAGAAGGAGCGTGTTGCTGTTCGGATCAACTGCTTGACTCAGCAGGACATGGAGGCCGGCGGGTTCTTCTGGATGGACCGTGATCGTGCCATGGTCCTTGCGACGGTGCAGGATCGCCTTCACCAGGTATCGCGGGTGCTTCGTCAGGTGAAGTCTTCGCTCGCGTTAGTTCTGCATGTAATGTTTCCGCTGGATGATGCGCCGTCGACTCTCTCTGGTCTGCTGTCAAAGTTTCGGAACGTGCATCATGTCAAGGAATTAGTGCGGCATCAGCTTGTCGTAGGGGTGAAGGCTGCGCTCTCCCTTGTGAGGTTACATCGTCCTGATTTAGATCTATCTGTTGTGGCGGCTGGGCCGCCTCTTCGGCCAGATGGTGACGAGTGGGATATGCGTCCGCATTATGCGGCTGTAAGGCAGTATGCCGAACAGATCATAGATCTGTCTGAGCAGCGTGCTCAGGTTATTCTTCAGAATAGGTAGTACCTGTAAAAAAAATGTTGGGCCACGCGGAGATAAAATAAAATTTTCCTCTAACGTGGTGATCCCAAGATCTAGCTGAGGTAGAAGGCCACGAGGTTTACCACTAGACGCGCAGTTGCGGATTACTGATGAAGCGCGTCAGTTGATGCAGTGCAGTCCTAACGATCCGATCGTCCTGGTGCTGATCGCACAGCACCTCTGCTGGTATCCACACGTACAAGGAGGAGCGCCGGCGACGAACTGCTAGGTTCGTTACGGCGGCTGGACTGCTGTGGAGCTAGGGTTTCCAACACATGGAATGACCTAACCGAACAACGATTAACCTTTCTGGGTTACGGTGCTCCACTATATATAGGGAGTGAACGTGGGCTCTGCTCGCGCGACCCATTCACTAAAGCCCATATAACACTAGTCACCGTGAGTCCAACTCACTAACTCAGTCCTAATCTGGTTTAGGTCCAACCCAACCAGATTACAGATTCGGATCCAATCCGAACTTGCTCCCGCTCTTAAGTGTGTGACCCCGCAGGCTCATGGCTACTTGGACACGATTAGAGTCCGACTCACAATCGATCAGTCGGCAGCGGCTCCTAGCAGAACGTGCCAACTCCCAAGTACCAAAGAGTCATGACGACTTGCCTTTTCCAATGCGACTTACGTCCGAGTCCCTTTTGCCTCACGATATACCTTGTCAGACTATAGGCGAATATATGTCATCCCTTCAATAGTCCGACTCTCTTCTCGATCCGAGATAAGTGATTCACCCGACTAACTCTTAGTCGATCGCCTCGGTTAACACTTAACCGAGTCGTGCATGGCCATGCTTTCCGAATCATATCTCACGAGAGGGCCCAGAGAATATCTCTCCGAATGGAGGGGCAAAATCCCATCTTGGTTATTCACATCACGCAGCTTGATTCTCAGTCGACCCGAACCCTGCCTTTATAACTGCCCAGTTACGGATCAGCGTTTGACAGAACCTAAGTCGGTGATCCTCAACTCGGACTATGCAACAACCTCAGGTCTAAGGATTACATTGATTGAGATATACAAATGACAACTTGTTCGTTGTACCTCAATATGGGTCAATCCGACTCGCTAAACTCTTTAGCCGAATCTGTGTAAGTTGGAATAGCATCTCCATGCTCATGACAAGTGGAACCGAGTCATCAAGCCAACTTTCACATTGGTCTAAGTTGTGTGTCCGGCACAACCTCAATGACCAAGGATATTTAGTACAAACAACATGAATGCATAGTTCCACAACCGAATCACATATTCAATGATACACATCAGATGTTCATACAAGGACTACTTAACAACTTTATGAATACAATGGGAAATCTCATCATACATGATTGCCTCTAGGGCATATTCCCAACAAAAAATAGATGTAAAATTTGTATGCATTTGACTGGGCGTGTTTTGCCCTTTGTATAAAGGTTTGATTGTTTTTTTAGCACGTAGTGCTTTGTTCGTATACGTGTCCTTTTCGTTAGCCTGACGTGGTCAGCTACTCAGGTGTACACGTGTTATCCTCAGTCGACGAAGTCGTGAGGTGGGGGGAGCCCCCGAGTGCGTTTGTAGCATGGAGTAAAATGCGAATAGTACAAAAAATTTGGGACGAGACACTTAGCTTTATTCATATCGTAATGGAGGAGGTACATTGTTCGGCTGAGTAGCCTTGGCTGAATAGCCTTACTGAAAGTAAAAGAGGAAGGTAGCTAGGGGTAGAACCGTCGCAGTTGTGCGACGTTCCATGGGTTGGAGTATGCGACTCCAGACTCCACGTGCTTGAGGCGATAGGCGCCACCTGGGATGACTTCAATGACGATGTAGGGTCCTTCCCATGGTGACTCGAATTTCTTCGGTCGCTCTTGTCTGAGTCGCAAGACTAGGTCTCCTTCGACGAAGGACCTTGGGCGTAGCCGTCGGCTGTGGTAGTTGCGGAGACTCTGCTGGTACACCGCTGATCGAGCTGCTGCTATGTCTCACGCTTCGTCGAGCGTGTCGACGGCGTCTTCAAGTGCAGCCGTGGATTCGGCTTTGCTATAAGCGACGACCCGTGGGGCCTGGTGGCATACCTCAGCTGGTAGCATGGCTTTGGCTCCGTGCACCATAAAAACGGCGTGTAGCCGGTTGAGCTGTTTGGCGTTGTATGCAGGCTCCATAGGACGGAGGGCAGCTCTTTCGTCCAGGCTCCGGCGAGTCGCTCGAGTGGGCTCATGAGGCGCTTATTGATGCCAGCACCGATTAGGCCGTTGGCCTTCTCCACCTGCCCGTTTGTTTGCGGGTGCGCCACTGAGGCGTATGTGATATTGATTTCGAGGCCTTCGCAGAAGTCCTGGAATTCTTTGGAGATGAAGTTCGATCCATTGTCGGTGATGATGCTATGCGGCATGCCGAACCTGTAGACAATGGATTCAAAGAACTTGACGGCAGTTTTGCCCTTTTGGTTTGTGACCGGCATGGCCTCAATCCACTTGGTGAATTTGTCAACTGCGACCAGGAGGTAGGCGTGTCCTCCTTTCGAGGACCTTGGCAGCTTGCCGATCATGTCGAGGCCCCATTGGGCGAAAGGCCAGGCCAAAGGTATGGGCCTGAGCTCTGATCCGGTGCGTGTGGTTTGTCGGAGAACCTTTGGCACCCGTTGCATCTTCGGACGATGTCCTTGGCATCGTTCATGGCCGTCGGCCAGTAGAATCCAGCTCGTAGGGATTTGGCGATAAGGGAGCGGCTACCTGCATGATGGCCGCAGATGCCCTCATGGATGTCTTGGAGGATGGTTTTTCCGTCACTGATGGTGACGCACCTTTGTAGTACACCCGAAATGCTGCGCTTGTAAAGTTCGCCATTGATGATGGTGAAGGCTTTGGACCGACGAGATATGCGTCGGGCATCTGTCTGGCTATCAGGCAGTTCTCCGTCTATCAAGTACCGGAGGTATGGTCGTGTCCAAGTTTCTTCGACTACCATGACCTGCATCAGGTTGACCACGGCGACCTCTGTATCCAGCTTTTCGGGTCCTTCCTGACCGTCGGGTAGCACGGCCTCCGAGTGTTTTGCTTCTTTGGGTGATCCCTTGGGGAATATTCGCTTGATGGATGGCACGCAGATCTGTTCGAGGAACACACCTGGCGGCACTCGTGCTCAGGTGGAGCCGATGTTGGTGAGTCTGTCAGCCTCCTCGTTTCTTTCTCTTCCAACGTGCCGAAGCTCGCAACCGTCAAAGTCTCCTTCGAGTGCGTTGTAGAGTGCGCGGTACGCAATCATGTTGGCGGCATGCGCGTCGCACTCGTTCATCGTCTGCTGGACGACGAGGTTGGAGTCACCGTAGATGACCAGGCGCATTGCGCCGCAGATCTTTGCCATCCTCATGCCATGGATGAGGGCCTCGTATTCTGCTTCGTTGTTGGAAGCTCGAAACTTCATCCGGAGGACGTACTTCATCTTATCGCCCTGCGGGGAGGTCAGTATGACCCCAGCTCCTGCTCCGGCTTCACGCTTGAGCCGTCGAAGTGCATCGTCCATGACTGCGTCATGTCTGGGGTGTCTGGCAGCTGCAGCTCCATCCAGTGTATAAGGAAGTCCGGGAGGACTTGAGATTTGATCGCGTGGCGTTTCTCATAGATGATGTCTAGAGGTGACAGCTTGATGCCCCACAGGGCCACACGTCCTGTGGCCTCTGGGTTGTTCAGGATGCTGTTCAGGGGTGCCTCGTTGACGACCATCACCTACTGCTCCTAGAAGTAGTGGCTCAACCGACGAGCCGTCATGAACACGTCGTAGGCGAGTTTTTGGTAGTGAGGGTACCTCTGCTTTGTTGGCGTCAATACCTCGTTGAGGTAGTAGATTGGGCGTTGGACCCCATGGGTCTTGCCCTCTTCGGGTCGCTCGACCACCAGTACGGTGCTCACCACCTGGTGTGTAGCTGCTATGTACAGCAGTAGGGGCTCGCGCTGCTTTGGCGTGACCAGGACGGGCGAGGTAGAGAGCAGCCGCTTTAGATCTTCGAATGCGTCATCCGCCTCAGGCGTCCACTCGAATTTGTCTGCCTTGCGCAGTAGCTAGTAGAATGGAAGTGCTTTCTCGCCCATGCGACTGATGAACCTGCTTAATGCCGCTATTCGTCCTGCAAGCTGCTGGACACCCTTGGGGTTTTTCGGCTTCTCCATGGCCATTATGGCCCATATTTTCTTTGGGTTCGCCTCGATCCCTCGCTGGAAGATGAAGTAACCAAGCAGCTGACCCGATCGGACGCCGAAAGCGCAATTTTCGAGGTTAAGCTTGATCCTATAGCGGTCGATATTATCGAACGTCTCACGGAGATCGTCGATGAGCGTTCTCGCCTCCCTGGTTTTGATGACTATGTCGTCAACATAGACTTGGACATTGCGACTGATCTGGTCCTTTAGGCATGTCTGCATGCACCGCTGGTACGTGGAACCTGTGTTTTTTAGCCCGAAGGGCATTGTGTTGTAGCAGAACACTCTGAACGGCGTGATGAACGCCGTTTTCTCTTGATCTTCAACTTTGAGTCAAATCTGATTGTAGCCTGAGTAGGCATCGAGGAAGGAGGGTTTCTCGCATCCTGCAGTCGAATCGATGATCTGATCGATCCGAGGGAGAGGGAAGTGGTCCTTTGGGCAGTGCTTGTTCAGCGACATGAAGTCCACGCACATCCGCAGGATGTCCGTGTCCTTTTTGGGGACCATCACTGTATTGGCGAGCCACTCGCTTTCTTTAATCTCCTTGATGAAGTTTGCAGCGAGTAGTCTATTGACTTCAATACCTATGGCTTCGGCCCGGGGCTCGGACAGTCTCTGGATGGACTGCTTAACGGGCTTGGCGTCTGGAAAGATGTTGAGTGCGTGCTCGGCGAATTCCCTGGGAACTCCTGGCATGTCCGCGGGACACCAGGCGAAGATTTCCCAGCGCTCACGGAGGAATTCGACGAGCGCGCTTTCCTATGCGGGGCTGAGATCGTTGGCGAACAGCGCCGTCTTGGAGGCATCCGTCGGGTGGACCTGCACCTTCTTTGTGTTGACGGTGGAGTCAAAAGACATATCAGGTGCGTTTTGCCGTGCAACTGGGGGTGCCCTATTGTCTGTCACCTCGCGGAGCCTTACGAGCTCCTCTTGCATGCCGAATGACTGGGAGATTCTGTTGAAGTCACTGTCGCAGTGGTCCGATCGGGTAAAGCTCCCGTGGACCGTGATGACGCCCCTGGGTCCTGGCATCCTTATTAGCAGGTACGCGTAGTGTGGTACTGCCAAGAACCTTGCGAATGCTACACGCCCGAGGATGGCGTGGTATTGTGATGGCCAGTCCACCACTTGGTCGAGCCTTCGCGCCGGAAGTTATCCGGTTTGCCGAAGATGACATCGAGCCAGATCTTTCCCAGGGGGAATATGCCCTTTCCTGGAACGATGCCATGGAACGTTGTGTCTGACTGTTCCAGGCTGCACAGCGGGATCCGCATTGCTGCTAGGGTACTTGCGAACATCAGGTTGATGCTGCTGCCACCGTCCATGAAGACACGGCTTATCCCGAAACCTCCGATCTGCGCCTCAAGCACCAGGGCAGCATGACCTGGGCGAGGGACCTGGCAAGGATGATCCGAACGGCTGAACGTGATGCAGGACTCCGATCCGCTGAGGTACTCATGGGATGGTGGGTGGAGCTATCACGGCCAGGTTGATCTGACGGGTGATTTTCTTCTGCATCCTATTCGTTGGGCGCCTTTTTGGATCATCAGCGCTCCTTTTGGCAGGGGATACCTGTGCCCACCGTTATTCTGTGCTGGTGCGACTGGGTGGTTCGGGCCTCCTACAGGTGGTGGTGGAGGAGCTCCATGCGCTATCTCGCCTGGTGCAAGTGCGTTCCCGAATCCAGGGTTTGGGGCTTGCTGCCTCATCTGAGCCATGCTTTCGCTGAGTTTCTGGAACTCGCGGTAGTCCTTGAGAATGTGGCTTGCCTTCTTCTTACCATCCTGCTTGTCAATGTAGAAGTGGATGATGCATGGACCCGACAGTTTTTCGTATGCTGAGGGTCCGTCGTCGCAGCCGCGGCGCTGCCATGACTGTGCTGGGCGTCCTCCATCGCGAAAATTGCCTCCGCGGTATCCGCCGCTGTTGCGATTGGCATCACTGTGGTGGTCGGCGTAGCCAGCCGCGACCATGCCGGGTCCATCGCGATCGTCGTAGACGCACGATCTCCTCTTGCTACGACGTTCTCGCCATCGGCCGTAGTCGTCCTCTTCCTCCGAGTGCGCTCGGTGGACGGAGTCCTCGCCGTCGGCCCACCTGTTGGCGATGTCCATGAGGTAGTCGAGTGTCTTGGGCTTGACGCGCCCAAGTTCTTCCTTGAAGTCCTGGCGCTTGACGCCGTCCTTGAAGGCATCGATAGCCCTTTCTTCGGAGATGTGTGCCGCGGAGTTCTTGGTGTTGGACCAACGCAGTATGTACGAGCGAATGGATTCACCCGTTCGTTGAGTGCAGGCTCGTAACTCCTCGATCGAGGCAGGCCTCTTGCTGGTGTCTTTGAAGTTTCGGACGAAACTGTACGCCAGCTCCTCCCAACTTCGGATGGATCCTAAGGATAGGCTGCTTAGCCAGATCCGAGTTGCGCCTGTCAGCTGCAGCTGAAGGCATTGCATGGCGGTTTCCCTGCTTCCGCCGTGCAGCTTGACGGACGACAAGTGGTCACTGAGCCACGCCTTGGGGTCATGTGTGCCGTCAAATTTAGGAGTGTCCGAAGGGAGCTTGAAGTTTCGCGGCATCCTTGTCCGTCGGACAGATCTGCTGAAGCATCGAGCTCCGCAGAGTTCTCCTTCGTCTTCATCCATCTCGGATTCAGACGAGCATACGCGCTTGGCGCGTGCCTTGTCAATCTTGCGCTGCGTTAGCCCGTTTTGAGCGTCGTAGTCGCGGCTGCGATGGCATGAGCTCTTATGCCTTCGAGGAAGGTCATGCTCTTCGTCCTCGGATGAGGGTGTGGGACTGCGGTTGAGTCTGACAGCAGCCTTCTTTTTCGGCTCTGCAGGAGCTTCTCCGTGGAGCGCAGCTCCAACGAGTCCGAGCCCGGTAAGCGCGGACTTGTGCATGGCCCTCTTCGGGTCCCCCTCCGGAGGTGGGTGGGGCCTTGGTCTGTGATGGCTACCATGATCGCAGCTTGCGGCGTTTTTGGGATGACGTTGCCGTCAGCGTCCATCTCCATGAAGGACGCATTGAGGGCTCGGGTCACCTCGCGACGCTCTTTGGGGTCCATGCTCTCCATCCGAGAACGGTGCTTGTTCCCGTTATTGCCGTGTGAGATGGAGCCGATGCCCATGGCGGAGAGCGCAGCTCGTCGCGCACTGGACTCCGAAGCTGCCTGCTTGCGCTTGTCAAGCACTTCCTGCATCTTGATCTGCTTCTTGTGCTCCTCGATGAGGAGCATGTGGCATGCCATCAGTAGATCTCGTGAGGCATCAGCGGGCAGGATCTTGTTGCCTGCCACGGCCTCGCGTGCTTGAGCCCATCCCTCCTTGTCGAGGTGGATGATTTGATTGTTGTTTTCCCTGTTGGGTGGGGGGATTGGCTTCTTCTGTTTCCACTATTTCTACCCTGCGGGTTGGGTGGCGGATTGTGTTCCTGGTCCTGGATGACCGCGACGCACTGGTAGAGCTCGTAGATCGGTCTGCTGTTGCCGCAGCTTTCGGATCCGGAACCGTAGGTCCCTTCGTCCGATGGCGGATCGCACAGATCGGAGTTGCAGTTGCTGCTGTCATAGGACTCGTCTATTGATGATGAGGTGCATAGCACAGGGTGTGGAGCCCACGAAGCGGTCCTGATCGATGGTAGGGGCACCCGCTCTGGGAGACGGAGAGTGCCGATCTGCCCCACCTGGAAGCAGAAGCTCCCGAATAGGATCTCAAGTCCGTCGCCAACGGGCTCAAAGTCTTTCATGGTGGCCGATGAGTGAGCGGTGAAGTCGAAGCCGCCGAAGAGGAGATGACTCTCCGTCGCTGCGGAGTTGTAGATCGCTCGGGTTGGGACCGTCACGATCGCACAATCAGCGTCCCCAGTTCCCACAGACGGCGCCAATTGATGAGGTTTAATCTCGTCAATGCCCATTGTTATGGACTTGGGTTTTGGAGAAGATGGGGATGCTGGAGATCGCGGAACGGTTAGCAAACAAGCAACACGGGGACACGAGGTTTGCCCAGGTTCAGGCCCACTGAGGGAAAACCCTACTCCTGCTTGTCTGCTCTTGATTACGGCGGAACCGAAGATTACAGGGGTGCGCAGATGCAATCTGGCGTGGAGGTATGTATGTGGTGGTGTGCGAGAGATTGTAAAAGAGCCTCCTCGTCGTGCCCTCCTGGCCTTTATATAGAGATAGGCAGGTCCCAGGCAGAGATCGAGTCGGTTACAGGTTTTAGGGTTTACCCCTTTGAATTTCCTATCTACTCTAGTCTTGCTCTCCAAGGATCCGAAGGCGTTATGGGCTTTGGCCTCCCGAAAGTCTTCATGGTCTGGCGTATACTTGCCGTGGGCCTTCCTTGGGCTGGACCAGGTATGCCGAGATCGTGTAGCCGCGGGGTATAACCATGTCACCAGCTTATCGTTTATCTGCCTTTTTCACTTAGTTTTTTTCGTAAGCCGACCAACTTTCAGCACGAAAAACACTGCCAAGCAACGGATCTCAATTGCTAAACCATTTAAACTTGGAAACAAAGCCGGCTTTCAGTACCAACAATTCACTACTCAGAAAAATCTGGTGTCCAAGCAATCAGACAAGTCAGACTTGTAAATTTGTGATAATAATAATAATTGATGATTGTACAATGAGAGAATACAATGGTTTATATAGGAGAGGGGGAGAGGAGGTGTAGCGCACCGACCTAAACCCTAACTTGATATGTAAGTAAATATAATCTAACATCCCCCCGCAGTCTCAACCGTGGGCTCGACAACGTTGAGACTAAAACGAATCTCTATAAATGGTGTAGTAGCAAGTCCTTTGGTAAAAATATCTGCAAACTGGGCCGTAGAAGGCACATGAAGAACACGCACTTCTCCCAAAGCGACCTTCTCTCGAACAAAATGGATGTCAATCTCAATATGCTTTGTCCGCCGATGCTGAACTGGGTTTCCAGACATGTAAACAGCTGAAATGTTATCACAATATACCATTGTGACCTGACCAATAGGACGATGTAACTCAACAAGTAACTGACGCAACCAAACTGTTTCAGCAACTGCGTGAGCAATAGCACGGTACTCAGCCTCTGCGGACGAGCGAGAAACCGTAAGTTGGCGCTTCGAAGACCAAGAAATTAAATTATTGCCAAGAAAAACACAGTATCCTGAAGTGGATCGACGAGTGTCTCGACAACCAGCCCAGTCTGCATCGGAATATGCTGTCAATGATGTGGGTGATGAGTGGTTGATATGCAAACTATGATCTAATATACCTTTGAGATATCTAAGTATGCGTTTGACATGGTTAAAATGCGGGACTCTTGGATCATGCATGTAAAGACAAGCTTGATGGATAGCATATGATATTTCTGGACGTGTAATGGTGAGATACTGAAGGGCTCCGGTTAAGCTACGGTATAGAGTCGGATTAGTAAAAATTTCACCATCCGAGGAAAATTTAGAAGAAGTATCTACAGGTGTACGGGATGGTTGACAATCTAACATTCCAGCCCTAGTTAGGAGATCAACAGAGTATTGACGTTGAGAGAGAAAAAGACCAGAAGAATCACGAGTGACAGCTATACCTAAGAAGTGATGAAGGGAACCTAGATCAGTCATAGAGAATTCAGCTTGTAGGAGAGAAATAATATGAGTGAGAAAAGTTGTGGAGGAGGCAGTGAGAACTATATCATCAACATAAAGTAGGAGATATGCAACCTGGGTGTTAGAGTGGTAAACAAAAAGAGAGTAGTCAGAACGAGAGGGAATGAATCCTATAGTTTGAATAAAGGTAGAAAAACGTTGAAACCAGGCTCGGGGTGCTTGTTTGAGGCCATAGAGAGATTTTTGGAGAAGGCAAATGTGATCAGGAAAAGAAGAATCTTCGAAACTGTAAGGTTGTTGAGAATAGACGACTTCGTTTAAGGAACCATGGAGGAAAGCATTTTTTACATCGAGTTGATGAATGGGCCATGAAGAGGAAACAGCAAGACTAAGAATGGTTCGGATGGTGCTAGGTTTAACTACTGGAGAGAAAGTTTCGTCGTAATCGACACCGTGTTGTTGAGAGAACCCACGACAAACCCAACGTGCTTTATACCGAGAGAGAGTGCCATTAGAATGAAATTTTTGACGGAACACCCACTTTCCAGAAACAACATTTGCATTAGGAGGTCGGGGAACAAGTTTCCATGTGTTATTGGATTAGAGTGCTTGAAACTCATCGCGCATGGCAGCGGACCAGTTCGGATCAAGAATAGCAGATTTGTATGTTTTGGGAAGAGGTGAGAGAGTTGGAGAAGCATGAAGATTGAGGCGTGTTTGAGGAAGTCGAAAACCAGACTTGGCACGTCTGTGCATGGAATGGTCGTTGGTAGGTGCGATAATGGGAACGACATGTGAAGGAGGAGCTGCTGCATCCGACGCAGCGGAGGAGGAGGACGCATCAGCATGAGGGACAGAGGATTGGGTAGTTTGATTGTCGGGGGCAGGAGTTTTGGGGCGGAAACAGGTTATGGGTGGTCGAGACACGGGTGCTGATGGGGCTGTCGAGGCAGCCGAGTCGGCCGGGGCAGGGTCAGGGAGTACCGTGGCAGGAGAATTGGGAGCGGTATTGGTCGAGGGAGGGTAGTGGACAGCTGTGGCAGGGTTGTAGGGCAGGTTAGGAACGAAAAAGTGAGCTTTTATGGAATTGGCTGAGCGAGGGGTGGATGTGGTGGGAGTAGATGTAGGGGTTCTAGTGGCGAAAGGAAAGGTGTTTTCATCGAAAGTGACATGCCTAGAGATGTGAATGTGACCGGTCACAAGATCAAAACACCGGTACCCTTTGTGTTCATCTGAATAACCTAGGAAGACACAAGGAAGGGAACGAGGAGAGAGTTTGTTTGGGGAAGTTGCATAGACATTGGGAAAGCAAAGGCAACCAAAAACGCGAAGCTCAGTGTAGTTTGGGTGAGAGAGAAAAAGGGAGTAGAAAGGTGTGGTGTTTGGGTTAGTGCTAGATGGTCGAATATTGAGGAGATAGGTTGCGGTTCTAAGAGCTTCAGCCCAAAACGTGCAGGGCATAGATGATTGAATGAGGAGTGTGCAAACTATGTCATTGATGGTGCGGAGTGATCGCTCAGCCTTGCCATTTTGTGGGGAAGTGTAAGGGCAAGAGAAACGAAGGAGAATGCCATGTTGAAGAAAGAAATTACGGTTTGCAAAATTGTTAAATTCTTTTCCATTGTCACATTGGATAGATTTTATGGGTAAAAAGAAGTGTGTGTTGACATAGGTTTTAAAGTTGATAAAAAGTGAGTGGACATCAGATTTGTTGCGAAGTGGAAAAGTCCAAACGAAGTGTGTAAAATCATCTAAAATAACTAAGTAGTATTTGAAACCGGAGAGACTCACGGTTGGAGAGGTCCATAGATCACAGTGCAAAAGTTCGAAGGGATAAGTACTATGAGAAGTAGAATGCGCAAATGGTAAACGAACATGTTTTCCTTGTTGACAAAACTCACAAATGGAGGAATTATGAACCTCTTTATTACAAGGGATCGAAAAATCACTAAGTAGAGAGGATAAAGTGGCTTTATTCGGATGGCCTAAGCGTTTATGCCATAGATCTACGGAGGCGAGCATGGATGATGGAGACGAGGCCGCAGGAGCGCCATGAACAGAGTAGAGGTCGCCAGAGCTATCGAAGCGAGCGATCTCCGCCTTGGTCATGAAATCCTTCACAGACAAGCCAAAAGGGTCAAATTCGACGGAAACATGGTTGTCTTTGGTGAAACGACGAACAGAGATTAAATTTTTAATGAGGGCTGGTGCAACTAAGACATCTTTAAGTAGGAGTGGTTTGGAAGTGGAAGATGCAAGGTTTGTATGACCGACACATGAAATTGGTATGGAGGAACCATCGCCTAATGTAATGGATGAAAAATGAGATGGTATGCAAGTTGACAGCATAGTATTCGATGAAGACATGTGACTAGAAGCACCAGAATCGAAAATCCAATCAGTACCTGAGTTACCTTGAGCAGCAAAATTATTCATGGCCTGTAGAAACGCAGCTTGGTCCCAGCTCGGAGTAGAGGGAGTCGGTGCAGTTGACGGAGCAGGTACTGGCGCAGGTGGTGGCGGTGCAGCAGGAGTCGAGTACATGGTGTATGGCGAGTAGTAGCCTCCAGGATTATAAGTGACCGGTGCCGAAGAGCCATAAGGACCCATAGCAAAGGGCATCGGCGAGTGCATCGGCGAGGCATAGGGAGCCGGCGATGGTGCAGCATACATGGGCGGTGAAGGAGCGGCGTAATGAGCTTGTGCAGGGACCCGTGGTGCAAGGAGGCCAGGTGAGCCTGTATGAGGATGCACGCCGGGCTGCCACGAACCAGTGTAGGCAGGTGGCGCGCCAACAGGAGAGGGCGCGGTCCAGGGCATTGGCCAAGCGTGAACCATGCCAGTCCAAGGGTCCTGAGAAGATCGCCAAACTGGTGTTGCAGGTGGAGCCGGTGGTGGTGCCAGAGCAGGTGGAGGAGCCGGTGCTGTTGGAGGAGGCCGTGGTGCAGGCGGCCGATAGATAGGCCGGTTGCACCTATAGTTGGGGCTAGGGCGCCAACCTGGCGGTGGAATAGGCGCAAGCAACGCCGGAGGCGGTGGCGGTGCAGGAGGCCGTGGAGCAGCAGCATAGGCCTGAGGGCGAGACTCTTGAGTGGTCATGGCGCGGTCCGCCCAGGAGAGCATGGAGCGGACTTCTGCAAAGGAAGGAGACGGCCGCATCATGGGGATGAAGGACTGCTGCTTGTCGAAGCGCTGATTGAGGCCGACGAGGAGGATCTTGATGAGCTGTTTGTCCTCAACGGGATCACCGAGTTCACAGAGTTCATCGGCGATGGTCTAGAGGCGCTGGCAGTATACCCCCACGGGCAAGACGCCCTGGGCGGTGTTTCGAAGCTCCGTGTTGAGCTTGTTGACACGGGCGTCGGCGTTGTCCTGAAAAAGATGACGGAGGGCTGCCCAAAGGGCGGCGGCGCTGGTGGCAGCCCTGAAAACGAGATTGAAAATCTCGGTGCTCACCCGCTGGTAGATCCACTGTATTACAGCGAGATCATCCTTGACCCAGCGGGGATCCGAGGGAGACGGCGGGATGTTGGGGTCGATGTGCGCCATGAGGTTGCAGCGGCCCAAGTGCACCTCAAAAAGATGCCTCCAATGGTAGTAGTTGTGTTTGGGGAGATCTAAAGTGATGGGCATCAATGGAGTAACGTCGGAGATTGTATCGGCGAAATTGATGGTGGTGGCGATAGGAGGTGGGGCGGATGAGGTGGATGGTTTGGCAGCCGCGGCGGCGGCCATGGCGGCGCGCCACTCGAAGAACCCCGGAGGGGGCGGTGGCGGCGGGGTGGGAGGCATGGGAGCCATGCCCTAGAATCTAACCTTAATCTGATACCATGTAAATTTGTGATAATAATAATAATTGATGATTGTACAATAAGAGAATACAATGGTTTATATAGGAGAGGGGGGGAGAGGAGTTGCAGCGCACCGACCTAAACCCTAACTTGATATGTAAGTAAATATAATCTAACAAGACTTATACCCGAAGGTAGCATATATCATGGCATAAAGCTGTTAAGTAGCAAATTCAGTTGAATAAAACACGAGCACATTACTTTCGAGTACTCTAAGATTTGCCAGAAAAAATGATCAAGATAAAACATTAACCACGGTTTTAGTTCATGATCATAAGAATTTAAAATACTAAATATAAATAGAGACTTAGCTATTTATTAAACAAAGTCGATGTCGATCGTTATAGATTGGACTCTGGCCGCGACGAATGTGCTTAAGCCAGATCCGATGAAGGCGGAATAATATTGCGTCGCAGTTTATGCGGATCCGATGAGTATGATCGTTTTAGTCTAAATTCCAACTTAAGTCAGAGGGGACGGCTTTTGGCAATTAATCGCTTCAGGCTTTCGTGGCCTGGTTGTTGGTATGGAATCGGTGCTGGTCTCACCGAACCGAAGGCGGAATTGAAATCGGCCACAGTGAAACAAACAGCGAAACCGAAACGCAACGGAGTGGAAATCTGTCGCGACGAAGGCAAAACTTTTATTTTCTTTCCTCTTCCTAAAAATAGGAAAATAGGAGCACGTCGCATTGCATCTCTCCAGATCGTCTTTTCTTCCTGGGAATTGATGGCGTGATTCTTCTCTGTATAGACAAGGTCACGTGGCTGATATTTTTTTGCCTTGAAACTTATGTTCAGCATGGGTCAGACTTCCGACTTGGTTTATGAAAACCAAACGGGGTAAACAATGGAGACAGAAATTTTTCGTGAATCTCAGCATGAAATTTTTCGAGTGCAGTTTGACGGATCTTGAGAACGGATTATCTGGTCACCGCCAAATATCTTGAAACTCCTGATCTTGTAGATCGGATCAGCTGCGTACGAAGGGCGTTGGCGACATTGAGCCTCAAGCGCGCAGCGAAATTTTCTTCGTCGTCGTGGACGAGATTGAAGTAGATCTTGATAACAATTTCCCTGGAACGTAGATCCGAAGGTCACCAGCCCCATGGTGGGCATCAACTGTCGTCGGATTATCGACATGTACACTATAGGGGTCCTAACAGCGTTGAGAAGATGGGGTGTGAGACGTCGGATGTTCCGGGAGCGGTGAGCACAAGTTTACCTAGGTTCAGATCCGACTGCGGTGATCGGATCCTATTCCTGCTAGCAATCCAGTAATATATCGGCGAGAGCCGGATGTCACGGCGGATTACAAGAGAGGTTCGTCTGTGCGAGTAGGTTGTGGTTGATCTATGATCTGATGCCCTAAAGGCTCCCTCAGGTCCGGCTTATAAAGGCGCCAAGACCTAGGGTTATAGGAGAGGACTATCCGGACTACGATACAAATTACTATGTCTTGTACTCCAAGTCTTCTATCATCTGGGCCTAAGTCGGTATCTCTTCTAGGCCTCTAGTAGCCAGATAGTCTTCCGTCTTCTCTCGTTGACTTGGCCACCCGTGGAGCCATATGCTTTAACCATAAGTGGGTCACCCTGGTCTCCGAGTATTAGTCCTTGCAGTGGGTATATCTGAAAACTATAACCCCGACAATGGCCTTTTTCCATTTGCTATTGCGCATAGTTTTGGAGTTTTAGGAAGATATACAGCGACCATAAGACCCGATACATGTTTAAGATATTTGACTAGAAACTCGTTGTTTTCGTGTTTTATATCCGTTTTCATGAGCCATTGCCCGTAGTTTTGGGGTTCCAAGTTGATTTACGACGACTGTAAGACCCGATACATGTTTGAGATTTATGACTAAAAACTCGTCCTTTTCTCGTTTTACGGCTGTTTTCATGAGCAATTGCCCACAATTTTGGGGTTTCAGGGCGATTTGCATGGCCCGTAAGACCCGATACACGTTTGAGAGTTATGATTAAAAACTCGTTGTTTTCACGTGTTAAATAATACTTTATACATCATCATGACATCATCATGCATATTAATTGCCAAAACTATTTTCTAAAGCCTATGTTGTTTCTAATTATCCCCTCCTCTATTTCAAATTGAAATCTCGATCTTTTCCAAATATTTTGTTTTGTCCAAAAATCATTTACAAAAGATTTTAAAATAAAAATATACAAATATAAAGTAAAACTATTTTTAGGGGAGGCCTCCGGCCGCCAGGCCCAGAGCCCAGCAGCCAGGAGCCTACCGCCCCAACCTAACCCTAATCACCATCCAAACCCTAGCTACCCCTGATCCCTCCCCCACTTTTCTCCCTCCATCCGCCGACACCACACACGCCACGCACGCTCCCACCCCACCCGCCCTTCCGAACTGCTCCTGGTCCCACCCCTTGTCGCATCCTCCTCCACCAACCCTGGGACGAGCCCCGCCCCCCCTGGACTGATCCTCGCCGCCAGGACCCCCTCGCCCTAGCGCCGCTCGCTCCAAGCCCCCCCTTCCTCGCCTGTTTTTGGCACCGCCCGCATCGATCCTCCCCGCCTCCACCTCCCTCTCGCTCCACTCTGCCGCCGTCGTGTACCACCTCGCCTTGCCTCCCCTTCCGGCTGTGCACCGTCCTCCCTCTTCTCTAGCCCAAGCTTGCCAGTGAGCTCGTCTCCCCGTCACAGGCGCGCCCGCTGACGCGCGTCACCGAGATCCGCCGGTCACCTTCTCCATCTCTGGCCGCCCTCTCTACGCCTCGTCATGACCCTTCATCCCCATTGAGCTCCCGCCGCCAGCAATCCACCTCTCTGCCTCTCGTCGTCCTCTTCCACTCACGGCCGCCTCCCTGTCACCCCGGCACGCCGGCCAAGCTCCCCCACCCCCTCGTCCTCTGTGCGGCTCGCTATCCCCAGGAGGCCATCCTTCGCGCCGACCCGCCTCCTCTTCGGCCAGGCCGCTGCCCCGCCTCCGCCTCCCCACCGTGGTGCTTCTCTATCTACCGCCAGGGCCGCCTAACTCGCGTCGCCACTGGAGCCACGACCTCGCCGCTTTTCTTCCTCGCCGCACTTCCCTGCCATGTTCGTTTGCCTACAGCTATCCGCGTGTGCAGGTGTGTGGGTGCCTATGTTTCTATGAGATGGTGGCCAGTTCGGGCTAAACATCTGTGACAGTTAGTGCTGCCTTGCAGGCCGCACTGTTAAATCTTATCGCGAGTATATCCAACACCAACAACTTTGGAAGAGGAACCAACATCAATTTGGGATCCGACAAGTTCTTCTCGCCTACAAAACCCTCACCAAGGTCGATGTCCGGAGACGGACTCGTTGTACTCCAAGGAGGAACGCGAAGGTATTCAATTTGGAACACCAAGTTCTCCGCCCTCGTACCCGAACACGCCAAGAACGCCACATGGAAAACCGAAGCCCCGATGTCCCGATCCGAAGACCGATCCCGGCGATACTGAACCATATTCCTCGGAAACATACTCGCGGAAGCCGAATTCATGTGTGACCCTTTTCCGAGACCCCTATTTTTATGAATGATATAAATTGTTGCATATTAAATTGTCATGATTACACATGTGGTTTTGGGGGCATTATGCCGATTCATCTTATAATTAAATATGGAGACCATATGCGGACAAATCTAGTCTAATATTGGTCCCATTTAAATTTGTGTAGCGAACCGGTGCTATATTTTGCCTTGTTAAGACAACATTTAAAAACGGGGTATCTAAACAACATGAAACCTCTCAATAATTGTCGGGACCCCGGTTCTGCTTAATGTGGCCTAGTTGCATCGCACATTTGCCATGTCATACATGCATCATGCCCGATCTTTTACCGTAGTATTAAATAGTGCATCCGGTGTTTCTTCTAGTGCTTTGCTTCTTCACGGATTAGGCCGATGAGTTGATGCGAGAGTCGACCCAATCTTTGGATGAACCTTCGGCAATGTTTTCAGGCGAGCATTCTCCCCCTTTCTACCTATTTTACATTTATAGTCTTTATTTCCTCCTGTTAATCTATTGCTATCTGTGTTGCGATGCTATAGATTCCATACCCCGTTATACCTCCCTGCAGCCCTTATATTGCCATGGACATATCCTATTACCTGTTGTTTGGTAGATAGTCGGCCTTGCGAGTCGTAGTTGATTGCGCAGGTGATGTGTCGCGTCGTCGTTCTTCCACAATTGAGTAATAATGCCGCAGGTTTAATGCTGGAGGTGATCATGGCTTTAATTAACGTTTCACAACTAAAATTGAAGTAGGTAAATAATGCAAAGGCACAGGTGGGCAATAGATGTTATTTGGTTTTTAACCGTCCACTTGTGTCCCGTAGGACCCCGAGTACTTGATACCTGTTCTTTGAATATTCGCACTATCCACATGTGGGACCATGAATCCCCCTAGCCAGAGCTTGAGTCAAATATTATTTCTTGGGGCCACAAACTAGTTTGGGGCTTTATTACTATCCTGTACTTATGCCATGTCTTACTGCTTTATTTACGATTGCGCGTGGAGCGCCTGTACTGTTTAGGAATCCCGTGCCACGTTTTCGCTGTATCGACAAGCCCAGTCACACTTTCGGGTTCCCAGTCGTTTACAGCCGTCGCCACACACCCTGGGTCCGTATCGGAGACGGCCGACTTCGTTGCGGGTAGCTTAGTGGGGTGGCCCCCTAAAATTTATATGAATCTTGCAATTGCTCTGTCGTGATGCCTCGTTGGGTTTTCATTTGGTTTTTCTCGAGGTTGATCGTGCGTGTGTTGCTATTTGTGCCCCCCTGCAGGGTAAAACTTTCTGAAAGCCGTATCCGCGGTTATGGACGACTTGGAGTACAGTATCTCGATCATAGACAACTATAACTAAAGTAGTGCTATAAATTTGACTTTATAATGACTAGTAATTAGCTTCACTATAACGGAATGGCTAAATAAAAGTGCCAACAATTGCTGGTTTGGGTTGTTGCCTGTTACCATTGTACCTGACTAGTAAGTATTGCAACTACAACGGAATGGCTAAATAAAAGTACCAACAGCTGCTGGGTTTTGGGATGCCTCATGCTATATGTATCTGACTAGTAAGTACTACAACTACAACGGAATGGTTAACTAAAACTGCCCACTGCTTATTATATTAGGATGACTCATGCTATCTATATCTGACTAGTAACTGCCGCAACTATAATGAATGAATAAAACTGCCAACTGTGTGAGTTCCTCGATTGGTTTTGAGGGGGAAACACCAGGATGGGTATGTTTGGTGTTAGCATCAGGTTGGATCCGAATAGATCTTTCTTATCCCTCTTTGATAGCCGCCAGTTGTATCGAGTCTCTCTATAGGTTGTTAGTGCATGCTGCGCTGCTGCTTTAGTCCACCATACGTATGTAGGCGAGGACCGCCGAATTCTAGTCTCGCCGTGTACTGGCCTCAGTACTGACCGCTCTCCTTTTTTTCCTTTGCCCTTTGTCGGCACCCCTTTTGTTTAAGCGGGTTTTGAGATCGACGTCGTTAGCAGGGTTACACTTCCGGCTTGGCCTAGGCAGGGTTATGGATGCCATTGGTTATTCTTCAGGGCTCTTAGCTCAGTTTTCATCTTGTCCATACTCGGACGCTGTGTCGTTTTCAAGGTGATTTGAATCTTTGTAATGTATATCTGTATTCTTGACTCATTGAGTCGTTGTTGTATATATATGTTTTGTGGGTTCCATCGAGGACTATTGTGTAATGATATTACTTTATTTTCCACCCGCACGCAAGTGCCTGGTGGGCACCTTTGAATCGTTTCTATGCAGGTTTGGCGGGAAGCGCTAAAACTTGCATAGGGACGATTCTGAGGGTGTTATAGAGTGGTATCAGAGCTCAGCAATTACGATACTCCACTGGTCCAGCCTATAGGATAACCTAGCTAACGGCCGATGTAGAGTGTCAAAACTATTTTGGAAAAATCGGTTGGATAGATCTGACTAGGTCTGCTTTTACTCCTTACCCTCTGCTATTCTTCTCTTACCTCTGCGTGTCTTTAATCTACTCTCTTACCCTTTCTTCGAGTCCAGGAATTCTCGTGGTTGGGTTTCCGTCGTACCTTCAGGGTTTCGCTTCCATCCTTTGTTAACGGTGCCTCGACAACTGCTCTTCATGCTATCTGATGGATCTTTCATCTGTTGTACATTTTCAGTGGACCGAAGATTCACTAAAAAAATTCTTTCTATCCTCCGGTGTTTTCCGATACGACGAAGTCGTCTACATCAAATTTGATGAGAATCTCCATCCCTCCTTTGTTTCCGAACCTCGCTTGTCGAGATCTTCAGTCTGATTCCGAGAGTTGGTTGCATAATTCCCCTATTCATGTGCAGAGTAATGCTTTGGGTGCGCGATGGACTGATCACCATCCCACTACTCTTATCATTCGCTCTTGCACATTGAATTGGTGGATCAAGCATGTTTACTCCGACCGCAGGAGTTAGAGGTGGCCTTATCTTTTGATACCTCTACCTTCGTCCTTTGTTTATCCGGAGTGTTCTCTCAACGAACGTGAGCACCGACCCTTGGTGGTGTCGCTGATTTCAAGACAGAGAAGAATCCTTGTTAGTGGTGTCGCGAAGATCTACACGAAGCGGGAAGATTCAGGTCATCAGCTTTCTTCCCCGTACTAGGAGGCGGATCTCGAGGGCGAGATCCATTGTTAGTGGTGTCAAATTGTAGCACCCCGGGAAAACCACAACCAGAAAATTGCGTGTTAAATAATACTTTGTGCATCATCATGACATCATCATGCATATTAATTGCCAAAACTATTTTCTAAAGCCTATGTTGTTTCTAATTATCCCCTCCTCTATTTCAAATTGAAATCTCGATCTTTTCCAAATATTTTGTTTTGTCCAAAAATCATTTACAAAAGATTTTAAAATAAAAATATACAAATATAAAGTAAAACTATTTTTAGGGGAGGCCCCCGGCCGCCAGGCCCAGAGCCCAGCAGCCAGGAGCCTACCACCCCAACCTAACCCTAATCCCCATCCAAACCCTAGCTACCCCTGATCCCTCCCCCACTTTTCTCCCTCCATCCG
This sequence comes from Avena insularis, assembly GCA_023614405.1. Classification (NCBI taxonomy): domain Eukaryota; kingdom Viridiplantae; phylum Streptophyta; class Magnoliopsida; order Poales; family Poaceae; genus Avena; species Avena insularis. The sequence continues at coordinate 2,227,421 of CM042691.1, forward strand.
CCGACACCACACACACCACGCACGCTCCCACCCCACGCGCCCTCCCGAACTGCTCCTGGTCCCACCCCTTGTCGCATCCTCCTCCGCCAACCCTGGGACGAGCCCCGCCCCCCTCGACTGATCCTCGCCGCCAGGACCCCCCTCGCCCTAGCGCCGCTCGCTCCAAGCCCGCCCCTTCCTCGTCTGTTTCTGGCACCGCCCGCATCGATCCTTCCCGCCTCCACCTCCCTATCGCTCCACTCTGCCGCTATCGTGTACCACCTCGCCTTGCCTCCCCTTCCGGCCGCGCGCCGTCCTCCCTCATCTCTAGCCCAAGCTTGCCAGCGAGCTGTCTCCCCGTCGCAGGCGTGCCCGCTGACGCGCGTCACCGAGCTCCGCCGGTCGCCTTCTCCATCTCTGGCCGCCCTCTCTACGCCTCACCATGACCCTTCATCCCCATCGAGCTCCCGCCACCAGCAAGCCACCTCTCTTCCTCTCGTCACCCTCTGCCACTCGCGGCCGCCGCCCTGTCACCCCGACACGCCGGCCAAGCTCCCCCACCCCCTCTTCCTCTGTGCGGCTCGCTGTCCCCAGGAGGCCATCCTTCGCGCCGACCCGCCTCCTCTTCGGCCAGGCCGCTGCCTCGCCTCCGCCTCCCTGCCATGGTGCTTCTCTGTCTACCGCCAGGGACGCCTAACTCGTGCCGCCACTGGATCCACGACCTCGCCGCACCTCCCAGCCATGTTCGTTTGCCTACCGCTATCCGCGCGTGCAGGTGTGTGGGTGCCTATGTTTCTGTGAGATGGTGGCCAGTTCGGGCTAAACATCTGTGACAGTTAGTGCTGCCTTGCAGGCCGCACAGTTAATTCTTGTCATGAGTATATCCAACACCAACAACTTTGGAAGAGGAACCAACATCAATTTGGGATCCGACAAGTTCTTCTCGCCTACAAAACCCTCACCAAGGTCGATGTCCGGAGACGGACTCGTTGTACTCCAAGGAGGAACGCGAAGGTCTTCATCTCGGAACGCCAAGTTCTCCGCCCTCGTACCCGAAGACGCCAAGAATGCCACACGGAAAACCAAAGCCCCAATGTCCCGATCCGAAGACCGATCCCGGCGATACTGAACCATATTCCTCGGAAACATACTCGCGGAAGCCGAACTCATGTGTGACCCTTTTCCGAGACCCCTATTTTTATGAATGATATAAATTGTTGCATATTAAATTGTCATGATTACATTCTTAACATGTGGTTTTGGGGGCATTATGCCGATTCATCTTATAATTAAATATGGAGACCATATGCAGACAAATCTAGTCTAATATTGGTCCCATCTAAATTTGTGTAGCGAACCGGTGCTATATTTTGCCTTGTTAAGATAACATTTAAATTACGGGGTATCTAAACAACATGAAACCTCTAAATAATTGTCGGGACCTCGGTTCCGCTTAATGTGGCCTAGTTGCATCGCACATTTGCCATGTCATACATGCATCATGCCCGATCTTTTACCGTAGTATTAAATAGTGCATCCGGTGTTTCTTCTAGTGCTTTGCTTCTTCACGGATTAGGCCGATGAGTTGATGCGAGAGTCGACCCAATCTTTGGATGAACCTTCGGCAATGTTTTTAGGCGAGCATTCTCCTCCTTTCTACCTATTTTACATTTATAGTCTTTATTTCCTCCTGTTGATCTATTGCTATCTGTGTTGCGATGCTATAGATTCTGTACCCCGTTATACCTCCATGTAGCCCTTATATTGCCATGGACATATCCTATTACCTGTTGTTTGGTAGATAGTCGGCCTTGCGAGTCGTAGTTGCTTGCGCAGGTGATGTGTCGCGTCGTCGTTCTTCCACAATTGTTGGAGTAATAATGCTGCAGGTTTAATGCTGGAGGTGATCATGGCTTTAATTACCGTTTCACAACTAAAATTGAAGTAGGTAAATAATGCAGAGGCACAGGTGGGCAATAGATGTTATTTGGATTTTAACCGTCCACTTATATCCCGTAGGACCCCGAGTACTTGATACCTGTTCTTTGAATATTCGAACTATCCGCATGTGGGACCATGAATCCCCCTAGCCAGAGCTTGAGTCAAATATTATTTCTTGGGGCCACAAACTAGTTTGGGGCTTTATTACTATCCTGTACTTATGCCATGTCTTACTGCTTTATTTACGATTGCGCGTGGAGCGCCTGTACTGTTTAGGAATCTCGTGCCACGTTTTCGCTATATCGACAAGCCCAGTCACACTTTTGGGTTCCCAGTCGTTTACAGCCGTCGCCACACACCCTGGGTCCGTATCGGAGACGGCCAACTTCGTTGCGGGTAGCTTAGTGTGGTGGCCCCCTGAAATTTATATGAATCTTCAATTGCTCTGTCGTGATGCCTCGTTGGGTTTTCATTTGGTTTTTCTCGAGGTTGATCGTGCGTGTGTTGCTATTTGTGCCCCCTGCAGGGTAAAACTTTCTGAAAGCCGTGTCCGCGGTTATGGACGACTTGGAGCACAGTATCTCGATCATAGACAACTATAACTAAAGTAGTGCTATAAATTTGACTTTATAATGACTAGTAATTAGCTTCACTATAATGGAATAGCTAAATAAAAGTGCCAACAATTGCTGGTTTGGGTTGTTGCCTGTTACCATTGTACCTGACTAGTAAGTATTGCAACTACAACGGAATGGCTAAATAAAAGTACCAACAGCTGCTGGGTTTTGGGATGCCTCATGCTATATGTATCTGACTAGTAAGTACTACAACTACAACGGAATGGTTAACTAAAACTGCCCACTGCTTATTATATCAGGATGACTCATGCTATCTATATCTGACTAGTAACTGCCGCAACTATAATGAATGAATAAAACTGCCAACTGTGTGAGTTCCTCGATTGGTTTTGAGGGGGAAACACCAGGATGGGTATGTTTGGTGTTAGCATCAGGTTGGATCCGAATAGATCTTTCTTATCCCTCTCTGATAGCCGCCGGTTGTATCGAATCTCTCTATAGGTTGTTAGTGCATGCTGCGCTGCTGCTTCAGTCCACCATACGTATGTAGGCGAGGACCACCGAATTCTAGTCTCGACGTGTACTGGCCTCAGTACTGACCGCTCTCCTTTTTTTCCTTTGCCCTTTGTCGGCACCCCTTTTGTTTAAGCAGGTTTTGAGATCGGCGTCGTTAGCAGGGTTATCCTTCCGGCTTGGCCTAGGCAGGGTTATGGACGCCATTGGTTATTCTTCAGGGCTCTTAGCTCAATTTGCATCTTGTCCGTACTCGGGCGCTTTGTCGTTTTCAAGGTGATTTGAATCTTTGTAATGTATATCTGTATTCTTGACTCATTGAGTCATTGTTGTATATATATGTTTTGTGTGTTCCATCGAGGACTATTGTGTAATGATATTACTTCGTTTTCCACCCGCACGCAAGTGCCTGGTGGGCACTTTGAATCGTTTCTATGCGGGTTTGGCGGGAAGCGCTAAAACTTGCATAGGGACGATTCTGAGGGTGTTATAGAGTGGTATCAGAGCTCAGGTGCAGCCTATAGGATAACCTAGCTAACGGCCGATGTAGAGTGTCAAAACTATTTTGGAAAAATCAGTTGGATAGATCTGACTAGGTCTGCTTTTACTCCTTACCCTCTGCTATTCTTCTCTTACCTCTGCGTGTCTTTAATCTACTCTCTTACCCTTTCTTCGAGTCCAGGAATTCTCGTGGTTCGGTTTCCATCGTACCTTCAGGGTTTCGCTTCCATCCTTTGTTAACGGTGCCTCGACAACTGGTCTTCATGCTATCTGATGGATCTTTAATCTGTTGTACCTTTTCAGTGGACCGAAGATTCACTAAAAAATTTCTTTCTATCCTCCGGTGTTTTCCGATACGACGAAGTCGTCTACATCAAATTTGATGAGAATCTCCATCCCTCCTTTGTTTCCGAACCTCGCTTGTCGAGATCTTCAGTCTGATTCCGAGAGTTGGTTGCATAATGTTGGAGATATGCCCTAGAGGCAATAATAAATATAGTTATTATTATATCTTTGTGTTTATGATAAATGTTTACATTCATGCTATAATAGTATTAACAAGGAAACATTAATACTTGTGTGATTTGTAAACTAAAATAGAGTCCCTAGTAAAGCCTCTTCATAATACTAGCTTGTTGGTTAATACATGATTATGGTTTCCCTATCATGAACATTGAGATGTTATTAACAACAAGATCATATCGTTAGGAGAATGATATGATGGACATACTCCTATAGATAAGTGTAGCATAAAGATCAAGTCATTTTAATAGTTCAATTGCTATATGCTTTCTGATACATAGTAACCTAATTCCTTCGACCATGAGATCATGCATATCACCTTCACCGGAAGGATGCTTTGATGACATCAAACACCACACCGTGAATCGGGTGGCTATAAAGGTGGCATTGAGTGTTCGGAAAGTATTGGTTGAGACACATGGATCAAGAGTGGGATTTGTCCATCCATATGACGGATAGATATGCTCTGGGCCCTCTCGGTGGAATGTCATCCAATTAGCTTGCAAGCATGTGACTGGCTCACAAGGGATCACATATCACGGGAACGAGAAAAGAGTACTTATCAGTAACGAGGTTGAACTAGGTATGCAGAGATACCGACGACCATAACCTCGGATAAGTAAACTATCATGAGACAAAGGGAAATTGGTATTGTATGTAAGTGGTTCATTCGATCGGAAAGTAATCGTAGAAATATGTGGGAGCCATATGAATTTCCAGATTCCTCTATTGGTTATTGATCGGAGAAGTGTCTCGATCATGTCCGCATAATTCGCGAACCGTAGGGAGACACACTTAAGGATTCGACGTTGTTGAGTAGTTATGGAATGATGAGTAAGAGACCGAATGTTGTTCGGAGTCTCGGATGGGATCCGGGATATCACGAGGAGATCCGGAATGGTCCGGAGAATAAGATTCATATAAGGAAAGTCCTGTTTCGGGGTTGGAGAATGGTTCCGGTGTTTTCATCGGGAATGTTCTAGAAGGTTCTAGAATGTCCGACACTCTGGAGGGGAAGGGTACATGAATGTGTCATAACAAGTTGGAATGGTTGCATCATGTACTAGGTGTCATCGCTGAACAAAATAAAGGGATAAATCAAATCCTAGTTTGAAAAGTCAAACGCCAATTTGAAAAGTCAAACGGCTATTTTGTTTGGTGGAGGGAGAGTAGGAAACCTAGTTGGGGAGGAGTTCCTCTCCCTCCACCGTCGGCCCACTTGGAGACCGAGTTAGGGAGGGACTCCCCTACCCTTGGCGCGCCCCCTCCACCTATATAAGGAGGGCCAGGGCTGCCCCTCCAAGACACAACACACACCCCGCAAACCCTAGCTCCTAGCCGCCGGCGCCGTCAACTCCTGCTGCCGCCGCCGACGCCTAGGGCAAGCCACCGCCTAGGGAACGCCCTAGCTGCCGGCCTTGCCTTGTCCTTGGTGCGTCTAAACCCTAGATCACCGAGGCTCTCTCATAGTCCACCATACTCGCTCCGGCTTAAGGCGAAGCCCTGCGAGATCTCCCCTCTACTTCCGGTACCACGCCGTCGTGCTGCCGGAATCGCGAGGAGAGTGCTACAACCTCCTCTGCCTGCTGGAACAAGGGAGAGGAAGGTCTTCGTCGAGTATCGAACATGTGACCGACTACGGAAGCGCTGCCGGAACGCAACGCCGGAAGGATCGTCTACGCGATCTTGAGATCGGGAAGAGTACGACTACATCACCCACGAGAATCCGCTCTCGTTAAACACTTTGGAATCTTCAAGGGTGAGTTATTCTATCGACTCGTTGCTACAATCTAGTAGATAGATCTTGGCTTGTTTGTTTGTATGCGGTAGAAAATTTTTGTTTTCCATGCTACGAACCCCTACAGTGGTATCAGAGCCGTGTCTATATGTAGATCTGTTGCACGAGTGGAACGCAATGGTCATTATAGTATAGATCCAATTTAGAACGGGCACTTGATAGTTCAAACATCAACATTGTGGTTCTTGTTCGTAAGTTAGATCGACACTTATTGAAAGCCCCAAACCACGTAAAACATGCAAAGAAATTAGAGGCGTCTAACTTTGTTTTGCAGGGGTGTGCTGTGATGTGATATGGCCATGATTGTGATTATATTTGATGTATGCAATGTTCCTTATTGTAAGTTGGCAACCGGCAGGAGCCATATGGTTGTCTTTAATTTATGTTAAGACCCGCGTGTCAATTCAAAGTAGTTGTAATAGTTAAAGCTGGTGGACGACAACCATGGAGCAGCGTCATTGACCTTGATGCAATGCCGGTGATGATGGAGATCATGTTCGTGCTTGAAGATGGAGATCGGAAGCACAAAGAAGAAAGGCCATATCATATCACATATTATGAATTGCATGTGATGTTAATCCTTTATGCATCTTGTATTGCTTAGTTAACGATGGTAGCATTATAAGATGATCCCTCATGCACATGAATTTCAAGTTCTAAAGTGTTCATCCTTAGTAAGCACAGTTGCTAAAGCTTGTTGTTTCGAAGCACCACGTGATGATCGGGTGTGTTAGATTCCGCAAGTGTATACAACATGAGCAAGCCACATTTGCTCATGCAGAAGCTAAGGTTTGATCTTGACGAGCCTAGCATGTACAGACATGGTCTCGGAACACGGATCACCGAAAGGTAAAGCATGAATCATATAGTAGATATGATGATCATGTCGATTGTTCGCCATTGAAGCTACATCAACTCTCGTGATGATCGGTTTTGATGTGGTGGATTTGGTTCGTGTGATCACTAAAACAATGTGAGGGATATTGTTTTGAGTGGGAGTTCACCTAGATTAATTTAACTATTAATTAGAACTCAATTTGTCATAAACTTAGTCTAAACTATTGCAAATATGTTGTAGATCAATGGTGGCCCCTACCATCAATTTTAATGCGTTCCTAGAGAAAGAAAAGTTGAAAAACAATGGAAGCAACTTCGCGGATTGGTTCTGCAATTTGAGGATTGTCCTCAATGCTGGTAATTTGACCTATGTGCTGGATGCACTGCTGGGTGACCCACCTGCAGCTACTGCTACCGATGAAGTAAAGAATGTTTACCTCGCTCGAAAGACTTAGTACTCCAATGTTCAGTGTGCTATCTTGTATGGTTTAGAATCGGAGCTTCAGAAAAGGTTTGAGAATTCAGACCCACATGATATTGTCCGTGAACTCAAATTGATCTTTGAGACTCACGCGGCAGTTGAGAGCTATGAGGCTTCTGAAAAGTTCTTTAACTGCAAGATGGAAGAGGGCAGCTCCGTCAGTGAGCATGTGCTTAACATGTCTAGGCACGCAAACAAACTTCAAAGCTTGGGTATAATGATTCCTAATGCTTTGGGGATTTACCGTGTCCTTCAATCACTACCACCAAGTTACAAGAACTTTGTGATGAACTACAATATGCAAAGCATGAACAAGCAGTTGCCAGAACTCTTCTCCATGTTGAAATCTGCAAAAGTGGAGATCAAGAAAGAGCACCAAGTGTTGATGGTCAATAAGACCACCAAATTCAAGAAAGGCAAGTCTAAGCAAAAGGGACACTTCAAGAAGGGTGGTAAGAAAGTTACCGCACCGACGAAGAAGACCAAGGCTGGACCCAAGCCTGATACTGAGTGCTTTTACTGCAAGGGAGAAGGTCACTAGAAGCGGAATTGCCCAAAGTACTTGGCGGATTTGAAGAACGGCAACATCAAGAAGAAAGGTATATCCAATATACATGTTATTGATGTGTATCTCACTAGTACTCGTAGTAGTTCCTGGGTATTTGATACTGGTTCGGTTGCTCATATTAGTAACTTCGAAGCAGTCTTTGCGAATAAACGGAAGCTAGCGAAGAACGAGGTGACGATGCGCGTGGGAAACGGATCAAAGGTTGATGTGATCGTGGTCGGCACGCTATCTCTTCATCTACCATCGATATTAGTTTTATACTTAAATAATTGTTATTTGGTGCCTGCGTTGAGCATGAACATTATATCGGGATCTTGTTTATTGCGAGACGGTTACTTGTTTAAGTCCAAGAATAATGGTTGTTCGATTTATATGAGTAATATGTTATTACATGCACCTTTGATAGATGGTCTATTCTTATTGAATCTCGATAGTGGAAATACACATATTAATAACATTGAAGCTAAAAGTTTGAAATCGAGCGATAACTCGACCTATATGTGGCACTGTCGTCTTGGTCACATTGGAGTGAAGCGTATGAAGAAACTCCATTCCGATGGACTTCTTGAATCACTTGATTTCGAATCACTTGAAAGATGCTAAGCATGTCTGATGGGTAAAATGACTAAGACTCCATTTTCTGGTATGATGGAGCGAGCTACGGACTTATTGGAAATCATACATACCGATGTGTGTGGTCCAATGAGTGTAGCATCACGTGGTGGTTATCGTTATGTTCTTACCTTCACGGATGACTTGAGTAGATATGGGTATATCTATTTCATGAAACATAAGTCTGAAACTTTCGAGAAGTTTAAGGAATTTCAAAGTGAGGTGGAGAATCAACGTAACAAGAAGATTAAATTTCTACGTTCTGATCGTGGAGGTGAATATCTAAGTTACGAGTTTGGCAAGCATTTGAAGAAATGCGGAATACTTTCACAATTGACACCACCGGGAACACCACAGCGTAATGGTGTGTCCGAACGTCGTAATCGAACTCTCTTAGATATGGTTCGTTCTATGATGTCACTTACAGATTTACCGCTATCATTTTGGGGTTATGCATTAGAAACAGCCACATTCACTTTAAATAGGGCACCATCTAAATCTGTTGAAATGACACCGTATGAATTATGGTTTGGGAAGAAACCTAAATTGTCGTTCCTTAAAGTTTGGGGTTGCGAAGCCTATGTAAAGAAGTTACAGCCGGACAAGCTTGAACCCAAAGCGGAAAAATGCGTCTTCATAGGATAGCCAAAGGAAACTATTGGGTATACCTTCTATCATAGATCCGAAGGCAAAATCTTCGTTGCCAAGAATGGATCCTTTCTAGAGAAGGAATTTCTCTCCAAAGAAGTGACTGGAAGGAAAGTAGAACTCGACGAGGTTGTCGAACCTTCTCTCGAACTTGCGAGTAGCGCAACACCGGAAGAAGTTCATGTGGTGCCTGCACCAATTAGAGAGGAAGCTAATGATGATGATCATGAAACTTCGGTTGAAGTTGCTACAGAATCTCACAGGTCAACGAGAACTCGTACCACTCCTGATTGGTATGATCCCGTTATGAGTGTCATGTTGGTGGACAACACCGATGACCCTGCGACATATGAGGAAGCGATGGTGAGCCCAGATTCCAATAAATGGCAAGAAGCCATGAAATCCGAGATTGGATCCATGTACGAAAACCAAGTATGGACTTTGGTGGACTTACCGGATGGCCGGAAGGCTGTCGAGAACAAATGGATTTTCAAGAAGAAAATAGATGCTGATGGTAATGTTATTGTCTATAAAGCTCGACTTGTCGCAAAAGGGTTTTGACAAATTCAAGGAGTTGACTACGATGAGACTTTCTCACCTGTAGCGAAGCTAAAGTCTGTGAGGATTATTTTAGCAGTCGCTACATATTATGATTATGAGATATGGCAGATGGATGTCAAAACGACGTTCCTCAATGGAGACATTGATGAAGAGTTGTATATGATGCAACCCAAAGGTTTTGTCGATCCTAAAATGCTAACAAGGTATGCAAACTTCAACAGTCCATATATGGATTGAAGCAAGCATCCCGGAGCTGGAATCAACATTTTGATAAGGTAATCAAAAGTTTTGGTTTTATACAAACTTATGGAGAAGCTTGTATTTACAAGAAAGTGAGTGGGAGTTCTGTAGCATTCTTAATACTGTATGTAGATGACATATTGTTGATTGGGAATGATGTAGACCTTCTTAATAGTGTCAAGGAATATTTGAATAATAGTTTTTCAATGAAAGATCTTGGAGAAACAGCTTACATATTGGGCATAAAGATTTATAGAGATAGATCGAGACGTCTAATATCATTGTCACAAAGTACATATTTGGACAAAGTTCTAAAGAGGTTTGGAATGGAAGATAGCAAGAAAGGGTTCTTGCCCATGTTGCCCAATACGACGTTGAGTAAAACTCAAAGTCCGACAACGGTAGAAGATAGAGAAAGGATGAGTAAAACTCCCTATGCCTCAGCCATAGGATCTCTAATGTATGCCATGCTATGTACTAGACCCGACATTGCATATGTTGTTAGTTTAACTAGCAGATATCAAAGTGATCCAGGAGTGGATCATTGGACAGCGGTCAAAAACATCCTTAAGTACTTGAGAAGAACTAAGGATATGGTTCTTTCTTATGGAGGTGATGAACAGCTCGTTGTTAATGGTTACACCGATGCTAGTTGGAACACCGATCCAGATGATTCTAAATCACAATCTGGATATGTATTTACTTTGAATGGTGTAGCAGTTAGCTGGAGGAGTGCAAAGCAAAGTGTTGTGGCGAGATCTTCAACTGAATCAGAATACATGGCTGCTTCGGAGGCTTCACAAGAAGCGATATGGATGAAAGAGTTCATTACAGAGCTCGGTGTGGTTCCTAGTGTGTTGGACCCAATGTCTATCTACTGTGATAACATGGGTGCCATAGCCAATGCGCAAGAACCAAGGTCACACAAGAAGCTGAAGCACATCAAGCTACGTTTTCACGCTATTCGAGAACATGTCCAAGATGGGGACATAAAGATTTGCAAAGTACACACAGATCTGAATGTGGCGGATCCGTTGACTAAACCTCTCCCGAGGGCAAAACATGACCAACACCAAACTGCCATGGGTGTTCGGTATATTACCATGTAAACTAGATTAGTTGACTCTAGTGCAAGTGGGAGACTGTTGGAGATATGCCCTAGAGGCAATAATAAATATAGTTATTATTATATCTTTGTATTTATGATAAATGTTTACATTCATGCTATAATAGTATTAACAAGGAAACATTAATACTTGTGTGATTTGTAAACTAAAATAGAGACCCTAGTAAAGCCTCTTCATAATACTAGCTTGTTGGTTAATACATGATTATGGTTTCCCTATCATGAACATTGAGATGTTATTAACAACAAGATCATATCGTTAGGAGAATGATATGATGGACATACTCCTATAGATAAGCGTAGCATAAAGATCAAGTCATTTTAATAGTTCAATTGCTATATGCTTTCTGATACATAGTAACCTAATTCCTTCGACCATCAGATCATGCATATCACCTTCACCGGAAGGATGCTTTGATGACATCAAACACCACACCGTAACTGGGTGGCTATAAAGGTGGCATTGAGTGTTCGGAAATTATTGGTTGAGACACATGGATCAAGAGTGGGATTTGTCCATCCATATGACGGATAGATATGCTCTGGGCCCTCTCGGTGGAATGTCATCCAATTAGCTTGCAAGCATGTGACTGGCTCACAAGGGATCACATATCACGGGAACGAGAAAAGAGTACTTATCAGTAACGAGGTTGAACTAGGTATGTAGAGATATCGACGATCATAACCTCGGATAAGTAAACTATCGTGAGACAAAGGGAAATTGGTATCGTATGTAAGAGGTTCATTCGATCACAAAGTAATCGTAGAAATATGTGGGAGCCATATGAATTTCCAGCTTTCTCTATTGGTTATTGATCGGAGAAGTGTCTCGATCATGTCCGCATAATTCGCGAACCGTAGGGAGACACACTTAAGGATTCGACGTTGTTGAGTAGTTATGGAATGATGAGTAAGAGACCGAATGTTGTTCGGAGTCTCGGATGGGATCCGGGATATCACGAGGAGATCCAGAATGGTCCGGAGAATAAGATTCATATAAGGAAAGTCCTGTTTCGGGGTTGGAGAATGGTTCCGGTGTTTTCATCGGGAATGTTCTAGAAGGTTCCCGAATGCCCGACACTCCGGAGGGGAAGGGTACATGAATGTGTCATAACAAGTTGGAATGGTTGCATCATGTACTAGGTGTCATCGCTGAACAAAATAAAGGGATAAATCAAATCCTAGTTTGAAAAGTCAAACGCCAATTTGAAAAGTCAAACGGCTATTTTGTTTGGTGGAGGGAGAGTAGGAAACCTACTTGGGGAGGAGTTCCTCTCCTCCACCGCCCGCCCACTTGAGACGAGTTGGGGAGGGACTCCCTCCCCTTGGCGCCCTCCACCTATAAGGAGGCGGGCTGCCCTCAAGACACAACACACACCCCGCAAACCCTAGCTCCTAGCCGCCGGCACCGCCACCTCCTGCTGCCGCCGCCTAGGGCCAGCCGCCGCCGCCACCTAGGGCAAACCCTAGCCGCCGGCCTTGCCTCCTCCTTGGTGCGTCTAAACCCTAGATCACCGAGGCTCTCTCATAGTCCACCATACTCGCTCCGGCTTAAGGCGAAGCCCTGCGAGATCTCCCCTCTACTTCCGGTACCACGTCTTTGCGGAATAGCGAGGAGAGTGCTACAACCTCCATTTTCTGGAACAAGGAGAGGAAGGTCTTCACGAGTATCGAACATGTGACCGACTGTGGAAGCGCTGCCAGAACGCAGCGCCGGAAGGATCGTCTACGCGATCTTGAGATCGGGAAGAGTACGACTACATCACCCACGAGAATCCGCTCTCGTTAAACACTTTGGAATCTTCGAGGGTGAGTTATTCTATCGATTCGTTGCTACAATCTAGTAGATAGATCTTCAGTCTGATTCCGAGAGTTGGTTGCATAATTCCCCTATTCATGTGCAGAGTAATGCTTTGGGTGCGCGATGGACTGATCACCATCCGACTACTCTTATCATTCGCTCTTGCACATTGAATTGGTGGATCAAGCATGTTTACTCCGACCGCAGGAGTTAGAGGTGGCCTTATCTTTTGATACCTCTACCTTCGTCCTTTGTTTATCCGGAGTGTTCTCTCGACGAACGTGAGCACCGACCCTTGGTGGTGTCGCCGATTTCAAGATAGAGAAGAATCCTTGTTAGTGGTGTCGCGAAGATCTACACGAAGCGGAAAGATTCAGGTCATCGGCTTTCTTCCCCGTACTAGGAGGCGGATCTCGAGGGCGAGATCCATTGTTAGTGGTGTCGAATTGTAGCACCCCGGGAAAACCACAACCAGAAAATCGCGTGTTAAATAATACTTTGTGCATCATCATGACATCATCATGCATATTAATTGCCAAAACTATTTTCTAAAGCCTATGTTGTTTCTAATTATCCCTCCTCTATTTCAAATTGAAATCTCGATCTTTTCCAAATATTTTGTTTTGTCCAAAAATCATTTACAAAAGATTTTAAAATAAAAATATACAAATATAAAGTAAAACTATTTTAGGGAGGCCCCGCCAGGCCCAGAGCCCAGCAGCCAGGAGCCTACCACCCCAACCTAACCCTAATCCCCATCCAAACCCTAGCTACCCCTGATCCCTCCCCCACTTTTCTCCCTCCATCCGCCGACACCACACACGCCACGCACGCTCCCACCCCACGCGCCCTCCCGAACCGCTCCAGGTCCCACCCCTTGTCGCATCCTCCTCCACCAACCACGGGACGAGCCCCCCCCCCCTGGACTGATCCTTGCCGCCAGGACCCCCCTCGCCCTAGCGCCGCTCGCTCCAAGCCCGTCCCTTCCTCGCCTGTTTCTGGCACCGCCCGCATCGATCCTCCCCGCCTCCACCTCCCTCTCGCTCCACTCTGCCGCCGTCGTGTACCACCTCGCCTTGCCTCCCCTTCCAGCCGCGTGTCGTCCTTCCTCTTCTCCAGCCCAAGCTTGCCAGCGAGCTTGTCTCCCCCTTGGCGCTCGGCCATCACACAGGCTCATGAGTCGCCTTCTCCATCTCTGGCCGCCCTCTCTACGCCTCGCCATGACCCTTCATCCCCATCGAGCTCCGGCCGCCAGCAAGCCACCTCTCTTCCTCTCGTCGCCCTCTGCCACTCGCGGTCGCCTCCCTGTCACCCCGGCACACCGGCCAAGCTCCCCCACCCCCTCGTCCTCTGTGTGGCTCGCTGTCCCCAGGAGGCCATCCTTCGCGCCGACCCGCCTCCTCTTCGGCCAGGCCGCTGCCCCGCCTCTGCCTCCCTGCCGTGGTGCTTCTCTGTCTACCGCCAGGGCCGCCTAACTCGTACCGCCACTGGAGCCACGACCTCGTCGCTTGTCTTCCTCGCCGCACCTCCCTGCCATGTTCGTTTGCCTACCGCTATCCACGCGTGCAGGTGTGTGGGTGCCTATGTTTCTGTGAGATGGTGGCTAGTTTGGGCTAAACATCTGTGACAGTTAGTGCTGCCTTGTAGGCCGCATTGTTAAGTCTTGTCACGAGTATATCCAACACCAACAACTTTGGAAGAGGAACCAACATCAATTTGGGATCCGACAAGTTCTTCTCGCCTACAAAACCCTCACCAAGGTAGATGTCCGGAGACGGACTCGTTGTACTCCAAGGAGGAACGTGAAGGTCTTCATCTCGGAACGCCAAGTTCTCCGCCCTCGTACCCGAAGACGCCAAGAACGCCACACGGAAAACCGAAGCCCCGATGTCCCGATCCGAAGACCGATCCCAGCGATACTGAACCATATTCCTCGGAAACATACTCGCGGAAGCCGAACTCATGTGTGACCCTTTTCCGAGACCCCTATTTTTATAAATGATATAAATTGTTGCATATTAAATTGTCATGATTACATTCTTAACATGTGGTTTTGGGGGCATTATGTCTACTCATCTTATAATTAAATATGGAAACAATATGCGGACAAATCTAGTCTAATATTGGTCCCATTTAAATTTGTGTAGCGAACCGGTGCTATATTTTGCCTTGTTAAGACAACATTTAAATTACAGGGTATCTAAACAACATGAAACCTCTAAATAATTGTCGGGACCCCGGTTCCGCCTAATGTGGCCTAGTTGCATCGCACATTTGCCATGTCATACATGCATCATGCCCGATCTTTTACCGTAGTATTAAATAGTGCATTCGGTGTTTCTTCTAGTGCTTTGCTTCTTCATGGATTAGGCCGATGAGTTGATGCGAGAGTCGACCCAATCTTTGGATGAACCTTCGGCAATGTTTTCAGGCAAGCATTCTCCCCCTTTCTACCTATTTTACATTTATAGTCTTTATTTCCTCCTGTTGATCTATTGCTATCTGTGTTGCGATGCTATAGATTCCGTACCCGTTATACCTCCCTGCAGCCCTTACATTGCCATGGACATATCCTATTACCTGTTGTTTGGTAGATAGTCGGCCTTGCGAGTCGTAGTTGCTTGCGCAGGTGA
Source organism: Avena insularis (assembly GCA_023614405.1). NCBI lineage: Eukaryota > Viridiplantae > Streptophyta > Magnoliopsida > Poales > Poaceae > Avena > Avena insularis. The sequence continues at coordinate 2,242,760 of CM042691.1, forward strand.
TGTGTCGTGTCGTCGTTCTTCCACAATTGTTGGAGTAATAATGTCGCAGGTTTAATGCTGGAGGTGATCATGGCTTTAATTACCATTTCACAACTAAAATTGAAGTAGGTAAATAATGCAGAGGCATAGGTGGGCAATAGATGTTATTTGGTTTTTAACCGTCCACATGTGTCCCATAGGACCCCGAGTACTTGATACCTGTTCTTTGAATATTCGCACTATCCGCATGTGGGACCATGAATCCCCCTAGCCTGAGCTTGAGTCAAATATTATTTCTTGGGGCCACAAACTAGTTTGGGGCTTTATTACTATCCTGTACTTATGCCATGTCTTACTGCTTTATTTACGATTGCGCGTGGAGCGCCTGTACTGTTTAGGAATCCGTACACGTTTTCATGTATCGACAAGCCCATCACACTTTCGGGTTCCCAAATCATTTACAAATACGCCACACACCTGGTCCGTGTCAGGAGACTTAATTCTATGGTAGCTTAGTGGGGTGGCCCCCTAAAATTTATATGAATCTTGCAATTGCTCTGTCGTGATGCCTCGTTGGGTTTTCATTTGGTTTTTCTCGAGGTTGATCGTGCGTGTGTTGCTATTTGTGCCCCCTGCAGGGTAAAACTTTCTGAAAGCCGTGTCCGCGGTTATGGACGATTTGGAGTACAGTATCTCGATCATAGACAACTATAACTAAAGTAGTGCTATAAATTTGACCTTATAATGACTAGTAATTAGCTTCACTATAATGGAATGGCTAAATAAAAGTGCCAACAATTGCTGGTTTGGGTTGTTGCCTGTTACCATTGTACCTGACTAGTAAGTATTACAACTACAACGGAATGGCTAAATAAAAGTACCAACAGCTGCTGGGTTTTGGGATGCCTCATGCTATATGTATATGACTAGTAAGTACTACAACTACAACGGAATGGTTAACTAAAACTGCCCACTGCTTATTATATCAGGATGACTCATGCTATCTATATCTGACTAGTAACTGCCGCAACTATAACGAATGAATAAAACTGCCAACTGTGTGAGTTCCTCGGTTGACTTCCTCGATTGGTTTTGAGAGGGAAACACCAGGATGGGTATGTTTGGTGTTAGCATCAGGTTGGATCCGAATAGATCTTTCTTATCCCTCTCTGATAGCCGCCAGTTGTATCGAGTCTCTCTATAGGTTGTTAGTGCATGCGGCGCTGCCGCTTCAGTCCACCATACCTATGTAGGCGAGGACCGTCGAATTCTAGTCTCGCCGTGTACTGGCCTCAGTACTGACCGCTCTCCTTTTTTTCCTTTGCCCTTTGTCGGCACCCCTTTTGTTTAAGCAGTTTTTGAGATCGACGTCGTTAGCAGGGTTACCCTTCCGGCTTGGCCTGGGCAGGGTTATGGACGCCATTGGTTATTCTCCAGGGCACTTAGCTCAATTTGCATCTGGTCCGTACTCGGACGCTGTGTCGTTTTCAAGGTGATTTGAATCTTTGTAATGTATATATGTATTCTTGACTCATTGAGTCGTTGTTGTATATATATGTTTTGTGGGTTCCATCGAGGACTATTGTGTAATGATATTACTTCGTTTTCCACCCGCACGCAAGTGCCTGGTGGGCACCTTTGAATCGTTTCTATGCGGGTTTGGCGGGAAGCGCTAAAACTTGCATAGGGCCGATTCTGAGGGTGTTACATATTGCCCATAGTATTAGGGTTTCAGGGCGATTTGCATGGCTTGTAAGACCCGATACATATTTGAGAGTTAAGACCAAGCACTCGATGTTTTCATGTTTTATGGCCTTTTATGAGCTATTGCCCACAGTTTGGGTGTTCTGGGGAATTTAGAGCGATCGTAAGTCCCGATATATGTTTGAGAGATATGACCAGAAACTCGTCGTTTTCGTGTTTTATGTAGGTTTTCATGAGCTATTGCTTGTAGTTTTGGCGTTTCAAGGCGATTTACAACGACCGTAAGACTAGATACATGATTGAGAGTTATGACCAAAAACTCGTCATTTTCGTGTTTTATGGCTGTTGTAAATGAGCTATTGCCCACAGTTTTGGGGTGTCATGGCGAATTGCATGCCTTGAAAGACCGGATACATTTTTGAGAGTTAAGACCAAACTCTCGTCATTTTCACATTTAGGGTCGTTTTCATGACTATTGCCCACAGTTTTGGGGTTCTAGGGGGATTAACATGGCCCGTAAGACCCGATACATGTTTGAGAGTTATGATGAGGGGTTTAGGGTTTTAGTATCTAGGGGCTGAGGGTTTAGGTTTTAGGGGTTATTTAGGATTTTAGGAATTTTCAGTCATGTTCAAGCTTTATGCATATATTCCTCGAATAGAATGGTGTTGCCCAATTTAATGAAAGTATCTCAAATTTGATATGCAAGTGCATGATACCTACTTGGTCAGGGTATAGGGGTTTATTAGTGTTTAGGATTATAGGGTTCAGGGGTTTAGTGTTTCGGGAACTTTCAATAATGTTCAAACTTTATGGTTACATTCGTGGAATACAATAGCGTAACTAATTTTATCACCGCACCAATTTTACGGTTCAAAGACTATATATGGTTCAAAGTCTCACCGCACCAATTTTATCACAAAGTATGAATTATTTGACGAATAATGCCCAAGTTTCTTAAAATTTTCAAGTTCACGATCTAGTTTCGCCGAGTTTAACGAGTTTATCTCGGTTTAGCGAAAAATGTTCGAATTTTGAACTGCAAACAATGGGAATTTCTACTTCCCGTAATTCTGGGTCACTAACAAGCGGGTCACTTGCATTGTGAGTCCACAAAGTCAGTGTAAGGCCAGAGGGGGCGGGCAGGTAAATACACTTATTGAAGAAGGGCAGGGAACCAGGTCGATAGGGTGATGCACATGGGAGAATGCAAAATTACCACCTATATCCCTCTATTATTGCATTACTCCTCGGGTTCTTGTTTTGGGATTAGGGATAGAAGAGGAATTTTCATTCTAAAAAAAGGTGAAGTATGTTTGGGGCTGGATGTTTGAATGGATGGGTGGGATATTTTGGCGCTCTCTAGAAATTTTAAAGTTGAAGCTTCTAAGGTACGCTACTCCCACTCCCACTTGGGGGATGATGTCTCTGTCATATAGACCTAGACGCATGTACACTTTCGAGCATTTAATGAGTTGATAGACATATGCCGCCTTTCAAACAAGATGACCAAGGTCACAGCCGTAGTTGCTTTTTTTGACCTGCACAACCATAGTTGTTGGTACCGTGTCCATGTCTTGTACTCCGTACATTGGATGCATCTTGTCCAATCAAGCTTTGCTTACAAAGGGAAAATCTAATTTTATTTTTCTAAGTGACAACATTGTTTTTGGTTGTGAAGCAACTTCAAATATTATGGCTCATTATGACATCAGGCCAATTTTCACACAAAGAACCCTATTTAATGGATAAACCATATCAATCTTACTGGCTAGATTTTTGCGCTAAATTGACACTATGGTAGTTTATTAAAAACATGTCAATTTTGCTAACATGGTCTAGAGAAATGATGGAGAAGACTCTAGAACGATGGAGAAGTGTGTTTTGAGATTTGTGTATAGTGCTTATTGTGCTAAAGACTATCAATAGTATCTTCTAGCATTATATGCTAATAGAATGGAAAAGAAGATCCGACGGCTAACAATATTGGGATTCGTGAGTCTTGATCCAACTGTCTATATTCAAAGTGGTAAGATGAGATAAGATATGGACCAAAATTCCACCTTCCATAATTTCACACAAATTACTGATTTAACAGACAATTCACGAGTTTCATGAATTTTCAAGTTTCCGTGCTGATTTCGCCACTTTAACTAGTTCATCTCGGTTTAGCCAAAATTGGTCAATTTTGATCTATGGTCACTAACAGGGAGCCACGTATATGGTGGTGCCCAAAGCAAGGTAGGTCAGAATTTTCGAAGTTATCCCTCCCCACCCCTTCACGCTGTGTTAACATCCACCCTCTGCCGCCTAGACCCTCACCTCCTTGGAAGCCCACAAAACAGACGCGCTCTCCGCCGCTCCTCATCTCACCACCATGCGACCGAAGAAGCTTTCCCTACCCATAGGTGTTCTTGAGATGCACCGGTGGTCACGTGGATCACACGGTAGTCCTTCTATCTCTAGCTCAATCTGGTTGGCTATTTATTTCCATTTCACCAGATCTGCCTCCTCAAATATGTAGTTTAATTTGTCCTCATTCTATATGGCCATAGTTGATTCTAGGCTTGATCTATGTTCTTAAGTACCTTCTCCCATTATTGTTGTCAATATGTTTGCTGAAATGCATGGGCATATATAGTTTATGTACTCCATCTATTTGTTTCATGCATTTATTTTACTAATTAAGAACCAATCCTGTATGTCATAATTAAACATATGGAGATATTTGGGATGCAGGTTTCTCCATTAGGCAGCCCTAAACATATCATGGGCGTTGTATGATTTATTGAGTTTGTTAGAGCTTATTGTGAAAACTCAGAAGTACATTTCCCCTTCCGCTTGTGTGTGAATTAGAGGGTGCTCCCTTTCAGTATAGTGAAAGCCCATATTTATATGTTTGGAATGCTAAGCACATATGTTAGATGGTTATTTCATGGTCAAGCATATGAATCACGAGAAGAACATCTTTATCATCTAGATCAAGTAGGGGAAGCAGATGTTGATCATCAAGATCAACTGATAGAGACAGCTCCTGAGTGTCTAGATCAACTTGTAGAAGGAGGAGAGGCGCAAGGTGCATGAAACGGGTTTCATTTTAGGTACTTACGCTATGCCAGATGACAAGGCACTAGATCTATAGAACGGCAAATTTTTAGGTTGTGTGTCCTTGATGTTTCTCTTTAAATGTGTTTGTTAATGTACTAATCGCAGAAGCGGACAACCGAAGAGGACATTGATGGTAATGACAATGACCTGTTCTGCTTCTGGATGGAGTCGATGCAGGGCTGCTGATCATAATAAGGGGGGTACTTTTGCTGTCGTATGTGCAGTCTCATGACCACTAGCCCAGATGCAAAACTCTTGGGGGTGCACCTAAGATCGCTCTAAATATATGTAGAGCTATCTCATGATTGGTCCGCTACTATCGTAGTACTGTAATATGGAGCTACCTTATGATTTTTAGGCCTTTGTTAGCATATCTCTAACTAGAAACTATTTCGTTCATTAGCAGAGTAGTATATATGTGTGTATGTGTGTGTTTCCTTCTTTTGAGGCTTCCCAAGAGGCTTTTGAGGCATCGAGTTGGTGCCCTATGGTGGAAAAAATGTCGTCTTTTCCTCTGCCAGCCCTTCCCCTCCCTCAAATGTTAATCTTCGGAATATATGTTGTCTGAGATATAATGTACTTTGTTTCTGATATTAATATATTAGCTCTTCTGTTCAAAAAAAATCTCCATGAGCCGAATCTGTTTGATTCGATACTGGACGATTTTCTCGATCCTGGGAGAGGAACACGGGATGATTTTCTCGGACCTGGGAGAGAAAAACGGGACAAAAAGGGAAAAGGAGGAGGTTGATTTGGGTCCCGCACAATTTATTATCCCACGCCACGATGTGTTGAAAATTTTGTAAAAACACGGGAATCTCTTCCCACCGCTGCTTGACACTGTAGAAAAAATTGTAGTACTTCTGCCCCTACTAGTAGTAGTACTACTACTATTCCGTCTGCCCATCCTCTCTTTCGACTAGCAACTTCTAATCCCTACCTCTCATCATCACGCAAGGAAAGCAAGTGTCACCTAATCGGGATCTATTCACCTAATCAGGGTATTTTCCCTCCTATGCTCTGATTGATTGGGCCATTGGGGTGGGTGTGGAGGTGGGAGTAGGTGGGGTGGGGGCAGGGGTGACTGATTTCCTTTGCATTCGGGATCGGGGCATGGTCACCGTTGTTCTGATTGGGGCATTTGGTCGGGTTCCAAGTCGGTGTTCTTCACTTTGTAACCTTTAATTTCTACTAATGTGCAATGGATTTTGCGTCAGATTCTGTATGGAGAACTATGGGCTAGTGGCGCGCATTGCCACTATGGACAGTGATGGTCCCATAAGTTCCCTTTAAAGTTGACTAAAAAGGTAATGGAGCAGCATATTCCTTGTGTTCTTCCATTTTTTCCCATGCTGAAAGTGGTTGTCTGCAACCTGGATGTATCCCTGTGCTCAAAGTTGTCTCTGTCTACATCCTGTTTTTGTGAAAGCCTCTGTGATGCCATCTTGTTCTTTATTTCTTGTAGCACAGTGGTACATACCTGCGAACTTGTGGTGCTCTAGGTGCGGCAAACAGCATGATACCCCCACATGCCGGAGGATCCGGCACTACCACTACTCACCAAACAAGCGCAAGGCCACTGCCCAGCTGGGAGGGCCCATCTTAAAGAGAAGGTTATTTTTTTCTTAATGCACTTACCATGGTGCAGTCTGATTTAATTATTATCCGCTTGATGTCATGCATGCTTATCGGATGTTTAGAAACATGTGTGATTTTATTAGGTCATGCTCTGTGTTTATGTGAATCCAGATCTGGATATGTCTGACTGTCTCATACACAGTCATATATATATATATATATTACTACTATGTACTGCATTGAACTGTTGAGCTCTATTGCTATTTACTCAGATTGAAGCTGATGCTGGAGGCTGAGGCTGTTGTAGAGGCTAGTAGATTGCTCATGCCCCCACCAAAAGTGGACATTGTCCACACGACGAGGAAGCGCAAACACAGTACCTAGGTTGGCACTAACCTCCCTAAGAAGTGGTATAATTTGGAAGTCCATAATTTCACATGTTATGATTTTCCGTGATATTGTTATCAGCTATACTTATCTTTACGCTCATCAGAAGTTCACAAACATCAAAGTTGTTTGCTTTTCAGGCAATGATTTTTCTGATATTATTAGATTTACATGATATTTACATAATTTAACCTTTCCACTTAATTTCATTCAGTACCACGCACCACCTACTCAGCTCGTTCTTCTACCGTCCTCTTGTCAAGCTTGTGGATTGAAAGGGGGCCCTGTATGCCCTTCCAAAGGCAGATGGAAGAAAAAGGGTGCATGGCCACCCTTCCCGAAGGGTACCCATGGTAGCAGGCATGGATTCCAGGCGGTTTAGAATGACTTGATGTAATATCTTGTATCTCACTTTTCTTGTTGTCGTCTTACTTGTCTATCAATTTTCTCATGAAGGTTGTCTGTCGTGGTATTGCCGACGAGTACGCCATGGAGGGGTCCTCACAGTGCGTGTTTAGAGACGTGGGGTAAGGCGGACGGTTGACGGGTACGAGGTAACACAACTTACCCAGGTTCAGATCCCACAACGGTGGCGGAATCCTACTCCTGCTATAAATCACTATAATGGCAATACTCCGGGTTACAGAGATTAGGTTCGCTGTGCGAGGTGACTAGAAAGTCTAAGTTATCGTCTGAGATTGTGTCCTAAAGGCTCCCATAGGCCCGACTTATATAGTCGCCAGGTCCTAGGGTTACAGGTAAAAGTCCTAGCCGGACAGGTTACAGAGTTCTACACCGTCTATTACTAGTCTTGTGTATCTTGCACTCCAAGGCTCCGGGTACGCTGGTGACTCCACCATAGCCTTCCTTTATCCGGCATGGGCCTCCCTTCTGGATCCACCTAACTGGGCCGCCCAGCAGGCCATAGGCCATGCTAACGACTATGGGCCACCCGGGTTAGTCGGATAAGAGACATGCTATGAGGATACCCATATAGCATATCCCCAACAGTAGCCCCCGGAGAACTCCGAGATCTTGCGCCGTCTTGCCTCTTCTCGTGGAATGCTCCGTCTAGATGGATGTCGGCAAATCGTCAAGCAATATCTTGTAGTCCTCCCAAAGGACCCTGCAAGGTTTTCTCCATCTTCTACGAGTAAGTCGGAGAAATGCTGAATCTTCCACCGTACGCTCCCGTTGTCGGATTAAATCCGTCCATGCCGGAATCTTCGATGGGACAGCTCATCTACCATGTCAGTTATGACGATGTAGGCTGTAGGTTAGCGATGCCTCGTAACTCACACATGCAGAGAACGTAATCATAGCCGATTTTCCCGCGCGAGTGATATGAACCGTTGGTGGTGACGGTTGGAGACGTAGCTAAATTACCGCGCACGTTCACGAACACGTCGTCTACGCGGCAACCGTCCGATTAGCTGCACGAATCTTGACGCAGAGCAACATAAATAGCGACCGTGGGACACTTGCCACTTTTTCACCTCATTCTCTCGCGTCATCGTCTTCCTCCTCCAGCCGCGCGCCTCCTCGAGCTCTCCGCGAAAACCTCGAGAAACCCTAGCTTCTTGCCCGCACCAGTCGTGTCCTTTTCCTTCCTCCATGGCCAGCAGCAGCTCATCCCCTTCAATGGCGGCGTCGAGCAAAGCCACGGCGAAGCCGGCGAGCTCCGTCGTCGTGCCCCTAGAGGGCCTGGTTATCCCCGCATCGGCGATGGTAGAAACCACCGGCGGCGACCGTAACTTGGCGGCGCTGGAGCCCTTGGAAGAGGAGCCTGATTCGCACAAAGGCGATTGGCGTGGCTCAGACATCACCGGCCATGACATCCAAGAGATGGTCGCGGAGGGTTACCTTCCTGCGACGGAGGGGCTCGCCTGGCAGGCGGCGCCGGCCGGCGAGGTGACCCCTTCTCCCCAAGTTGGAGAGAAGGTATACCTCAAGGCGCAACTGGTACACGGCGTTTCTTTGCCCATCTCCCACTTCTTCCTGTCCGTCTTGAACCACTTCCAGGTCCAACCCCACAACCTCTCCCCCAATAGCATTCTAGTGCTTAGCAACTTCGCGGCACTTTGTGAGGGTTACCTAGGGATTAGGCCTAGGTTAGATCTGTTTGTCTACTTCTTCACCGTCAAACGTGAAGCCGGACACAGCAAGGAGGAGCTTAGAAACTGCGGCACCATAAGCTTCAAGATCCGACCTGGCCGGCGGTGCCCCGACATTGTCGGCCACGAGTCGTGTAAGAACTAGCAGCGGACGTACTTCTACGGCCCCGACATTCCTTTGTCGGGCCGAGAAGCAACGTATCCGGACTTCATGGATGGAGCCACCGCTGAAGTCTCCACATGGCGGTCCCATGCCTCCCTTCCCTCCGACCTCAACGCTTCTCGCGCTATAAGGCGGATCGAATGGTTTGTAGATACGGGTCTGACCGGCTTGGACCTAGCCATGTGCTGGTTCATCAGGCGGATCCAACCTCTGCAGCACAGTACGAAGGTCATGCACGAGTACACCGGCGACCGAAGGGATACCCTCCGAATCTCTGAGGACAACTTCTCGAGCGACTCCGTCAAGTTCTGTCTTAAGGACATCGTCAAGGTGAAGGACAAGAAGCGTGGCTTCACCCTTACCTACGACATGTTCGTAAACGGAAAGTGCCCAAAGGTAGGTATTTATTCTCCATGTACGACATTGCTCCAATTTTTCCGTCTTGCTAATACCATCTTGTCTAACACGGTGATTTCTCACTTAACAGCTTAGCGATCTAGAGGAGGGCAACCTGGCCTCCCAAATCTACGATCCCAAGTTGAAGGAAGTCACGGTCGTGTCCGACGATGACGCCCCATTGGCGCGAAAGAGGAAGAGCTCCACCTCTGACGCTGCCGACGGAGGCAAGAAAAAGAAGACGGAGGGTGGAGCCTCCAAAAAGAGTACTGCCGCCCTGGAGGCGGAAAAGAAGAAAGCCACCGGGATGTTTGCCAAAGCGCCCCCCTAGTGTAAGCTTCTTATTCTCCGACATTGTCTTGTTTATTTGTCTTATTCCTGTACTTATGCATTTTGCACGTTTCAGGAAGAAAGCCACAACCAGCCTCAAGAAGTCCTCCAAGACTCTTGGGGCTTCTAGAAATATTAAAGATACGCTGCATCGCGACTCTTCCCCCGCCATCGCCCCTGCTACTCCTGCCGTCAAGCCCTCCTCCGCTCCGACAAGCTCCCAAGCCCAGGAGGCACCAGGCCCCTCCGCCATGGAAGTGGATTCTGGAGCCCCTACCGAACTCGTAGTTGTCGGCGAGCAGGCGACGCAGGAGAGCACTGCTCTTCAAATGGCTGAAGCTCCGGCTAAGGATGCCATCGGCAGCGGCAAGGTGGTGGCGGTTGCTGGTACATCTGCCGAAGGCGGCGCCCCTGCTCCCCAGAAACCCTTGGAACTACCAAAGATTATCTTCCCGGTGCTGACGCCGGGTAGCACAATTACGGTTCCTGGAGGAGTGCCGTCATCTCCGACGTGCGGTCTTGAGGAGCTACTCCGACAAGCAGACATCTTGCGAAGCAATAGCGTTTCTTTTGGCAAGCTGCTGGCCGAGAGTGCTACGAACCTCAAGATCATTGCACTTGTAAGTTTTACTTTACCTTTTGCATTTTATATGAGTATCCCACTGTAGCCCCCGAGAATGTAGACGGAAAACCATTGGTTTTGCATCTATATGCTCTAAAAGTGACTAAGTTAGAAAAAACTCTCACTGTATCCCCCAAGCATTTAGATGGAATGAATTATTCCGACTAGATGCTTTAAGAGTAGCATACACAGTGTTCATAATTTTAAGTGTTGTAGCCCCCAAGTTTCTAGTTGTAACTGAATTAGTTTCGACTAGATACTTAAAGAAAAGCTAGGCATTTTCCGAGTTGAAAAACTTTATACTGTAGCCCCCAAGCTTCTAGTTGAGAACTGAATTAGCTCCGACTAGATGCTTAAAGAAAAGCTAAGCATATTGCTAAGTTAAAAACTCTCGCTGTAGCCCCCGAGCGCCTAGATGGAAAATCTCCGACTAGGGGCTCCAAGTAGACTAAACAACGACTTGACTTTGTATTTGTTTCACGTAACGAGAATGCTTGAGGGCATGGCCAATGATAAGTACCAGAAGATGCGCGCGGACCTTGAAGCTGAAAAGGGCAAAACCGCCAACTTGAAGGAACAGATCATCAAAAACAAGAGTCTGTTTTCTTTTTGCGCATTTCCATCTTACTTTTGCGCCTTCCTTCTTCGAGTACTCACGGTGTACTTTGTTTTCTCCGACTTGCAGAGCATGTAGCCAAGGCCAAGGATATTGTCGAGCAGTCCAAGCACATCCAGAATCGGACATGAGAACAAGATCCTTAAGAAGGAGAGGAACAAATGCTGAAGATGCACGAGGATTCCATGAAAGCCCTCAGACTCCGCTGAGATCAATCGCTTGAAGGAGGAGCTTGCGATCCTAAAGGATCAAAAGCAAGCTGCCGACGAGCAAAACCTTCGCCATAGCGAGGCGTTTAAGCTCCATCAACAAGAGAAAGAATCCTTGGCGGACGTCGTCTGGCAGGCTAAGGCCAGCATATTCAGTAAGTATCCTCCGCCTTGGAGCTTTGTAGTCTGGGTACTTAGAATTTTTTGAACTCATACAATCGTTGTCGGAATTTTCAGCGCCCCTGGGTTTAACCCACTCGCCTCCTTCGGACAAGGAATGCATGATTCTTGTTGGCAACTTCATCAACACCGCCAACACCCAAGCCAAGGAGATCGCCACACCCCTGCAGATTTACATCAAGGCTTCGGACTCCATGGTGAAGTACTCGGAGATTCTGCGCCGAGCCCCCGAGCGTGTCGCAAGCTGGAAAGCTTCATGTGCACGGGCTGGCGCAAGGATGGCGTTGTCCATGGTGAAGGCACACTATGAAGGTGCCGACATCGACACGGTAACATCTGGTATCCCCAACGTGGATGATGACGGCAAGGAGATTGATCACGAAGCCATCCTGTCATCACTCGCGGGCTATGATACCAGGGTTGCCGAGTTGGTGGACGTCGACGTCTTCGTGCCCAGGAACTTTCTTGTCAACGCCGAGCCTGAATCCTCTGAGTCTCCTCACAGTGGCGACGCTGAGGGTGAATCTCCGGCTGGTGATGATGCGGCCTCCAAGTCCCCTGCACCCAAGGAGTGAAAAATACTTTGTAATTCTTGTTTCACCTTTGGAGTGTGCATTGAAAAAACTTGGTGATGTAATCTTAAGGCGGAAAACAGTGGTTGTCGTATCCTGCTACTTAAGAATTAATGCTCAGTATGCATATATTTTTTAAGCAAGTGCTGGCTTATCCATTACTCTGGCTTTTATGCTTGACTTTTCGTGAGCCGGAAGACTCGTTGTCGGAACCATGCGCTTAGGCGATGATACCCAATGGCACCGTCAATAACCTTAGCACAAAATCGCCAACAATAAGTGTTGAAAGTCACTACTCCATAATCCACATAAAAACAACAAAGAACGTGTAGACCAGAAAACTTAAGCTAACGCCCGTAGGCGGAATTTTCACAAGTGCAATCGCAAAGCTTGTGCATAAAGGTTTATATGATCCAAAAATGAACACTAAAGGAGGTAAAAGACTCAGCAATACGAGTGAACCAAAGAGCTTTATTTCATTGATCATATAAGAGGTACACGATTAGATAAAAATGCTAAGTGTAGAAAGGACGTAGTTATGCTATGTTCCATGGCCGATCAAGCTCCGGGTAGTCATCATCCGGGTCACGTCGCTTACGCTTATGATCCTCGCTGGGTCTATCCTTGAGTTCACGATTATCGACATGGTAGTAAGACCCATTGAGCAGCGCCTTGCTTATGATGAACGGTCCTTCCCATGGTGGGGATAATTTGTGTGATTTCTTCTGCTTAAGTCGGAGCACCAAATCCCTCTCTTTAAACGAGCGATGCCGGACGCGGTGACTATGGTAGCCATGTAGCTTCTACTGGTAGATGGCGGATCTTTGGCATGCCAAAACGCGCTCCTCCTCGAGAAGGTCCACATCTAGACGTCTGGATTCTTCAGCGTCATCTTCGTCGTAGGCGGCAACTCTTGGTGCATCGTGGAGGATGTCAGAAGGTAGGATAGCTTCTGCTCCATATACCATGAAATAAGGGGTGTAGCCGGTGGATCTGTTGGGTGTAGTTCGTAAACTCCATAGTACAGATGGCAATTCTTCCGCCTAGGCTCTAGCTGCTCTATGTAGCGGTGCCTCAAGACGTGGCTTGATTCCCTGCAGAATTAATCCATTGGCTCGCTCAACTTGGCCATTGGATTGTGGGTGTGCCACAGATGCAAGGTCAAGTCAGATGCCTTTGTCCCAGCAATAGGCCTCCACTTCTCCGAGTGATAAGTTGCTTCCATTGTCGGTGATGATGCTGTGTGGGAGACCAAATCTCACCACCAGATCCCGGACAAACCTGAGGGCAGTTGTCCCATCAAGCTTTCTAATGGGTTTAGCTTCTATCCATTTGGTGAATTTGTCAACTGCTACAAGCAGATGCGTAAACCCACACGGTGCCATTTGCAACGGCCCCACCATGTCTAGCCCCCAGACTGCAAACGGCCAAGTTATTGGTATTGTTCGCAATTCTTTAGCAGGAACATGTGGTTGTCGGGCATAATACTGGCATCCTGTACATGTCTCAACCAGCTTGTCGGCGTCCGCCTTCGCGGTCAGCCAGTAGAATCCTTGCCGGAAGGCTTTCGCGACCAACTATCGAGGAGCGGCGTGATGCCCGCAATCTCCGAGATGGATCTCGCATAGGATTTCCATACCTTCTAGCTGGGAAACACACTTTAGGTATACACCAGTAGTGCTCCTTTTGTAGAGTTGCCCATTGATTATGGTATAACCCTTTGCTCGTCAGTCTTTCGACTTCGTCGTCGGGCAAAGTTTCGTGTTCGAGATATTCCATGAACGGTTTTGTCCAAGCCGGAGGGATCTTTGTCACCATGTTGACGAAAGAATCAGCTCTATCCGGGTTGTCGATGTCGGCGCCTTTCACTGATGGTGTGCGTAGATGCTCTAGGAAAACTCCTGGCGGAATTTTCTTGCGCCCTGATCCAAGTTTAGACAATAGATCAGCCGCCTCGTTTTGCTCCCTAGGTACATACTTGACTTCGTAGCCTAAGAAGCTCTTGGTTATCTCGTCCACTTCGTCTCGATATGCCGCCATCATAGGGTTCTGCGCATTCCAGGTGCCAGCCACCTTCTGGGAAACCAAGTCGGAATCTCCACAGCAAACTATGCGCTTGATGCCAATATCCTTGGCTACACGCAGTCCGTGAATGAGTGCTTCATACTCCGCCATGTTGTTTGTAGCCTCGAAGTGGATCTGCAGAACCTAGTGTAGCTTGTCTCCTTTTGGTGACTGTAGCAATACACCAGCCCCCGAGCCGTTGAGCAGCTTTGATCCATCAAAGTGCATCACCCAGTTCTCTGGTTCCGGCAACAGAGTGGCATCCGGCATCTCCGTCCAATCTACAGCCAAGGCTTGTGACTTGATAGCGTCGCGTCTTTTGTAGGTGATCTCGAAGGCGGCAAGTTCAATGCCCCACTTCGCGACCCTTCCCGTAGCGTCGCTGTTGTTGATGATGTCGGACAGTGGAGTCTTGCTCACTACTGTGATTGGGTGCTCCTAAAAGTAATGCCTCAACTTCCGAGAAGCAAGGAATACTCCATAAGCTATCTTTTGGTAGTGCGGGTAACGCTGCTTGGACTCCGTCAAGACCTTGCTTACATCGTAAACTGGTCGTTGAACTCCGTGCTCATAGCCTGGTTCCTTCCGCTCTACCACGACGACGATGCTGATAACCCGGTTGGTTGCCGCCATGTATATCAATAGGGGCTCGCCAGGCTCGGGCGCTGCAAGGATGGGAGCTGAGGAAAGAATCTCCTTGAGCTGCTTCAATGCTGCATCTGCCTCGTCCGTCCATGTGAATTTGTCCGCCTTCTTCAGCAACTTGTACAGCGGCAGGGCCTTCTCTCCAAGTCGGCTGATGAACCGACTAACTGCTGCAACACAGCCTGTTAGTCGTTGAATGTCCTTTAGGCTTGTCGGACGGTTTATGTTTAATATGGCCTTGATTTTCTCCGGGTTGACCTCGATTCCGCGATGGGAAACAATGAAGCCTAACAGTTTGCTAGATGGAACCCTGAAGACGCACTTCTTAGGGTTGAGCATCATGTTGTATTTCCGGAGATTATCAAAGGTTTCTTTTAAGTCGGAGATTAAGTCATTTGACTTTTTAGACATCACCACGATATCGTCCACATAGGCGTGCACGTTCCGACCAATTTGATCGTGAAGGCAACGTTGCATTGTCCGCTGGGAGGTAGCACCTACGTTTTTCAGCCCAAAGGGCATTGTGACATAGCAAAACATGCCGTAAGGGGTAGTGAACGAAGTGGACAATTAGTCCGACTTCCTCATCTTGATTTGGTGGTATCCTAAGTATGCATCGAGAAAACACAAAATTTCTGAGCCAGCCGTCGAGTCAATGACTTGGTCAATGCGAGGCAAAGCAAACGGATCTTTGGGACATGCTTTGTTCAAGCCGGTGTAAAAAACGCACATTCTTAATTCATTGGTTCCCTTTTTGGGGACAAGTACAGGATTGGCCACCCATCGGGTGTGAAGGACTTCTCGGATAAACTCAGCCTTAAGTAACCTAGCTATCTCTTTGCCAATGGCGCGTCTCTTCTCATCTCCGAAGCGTCGTAGAGGTTGTTTCACTGGTTTACATTTTGGATCTATGTTTAAGCTGTGCTCGGCAAGTTCCCTAGGTACACCTTTCATGTCGGCAGGTTGCCAGGCAAAGATGTCCCTATTCTCACGGAGGAACTCGACGAGCGCGCTTTCCTATTTGGGATCCAGGTTCGTCCCAATGGCAGTGACCTTGGAGGCATCGCCTACCACAAGTTCCACCGGCTTGGTCTCGATGGCGGCCTTGAATGCAGGAGCGGAGTCGGAGATTTGCTTCTTCGATGCGGGCATCTCTGAGTCATTGACCTTGCTTTGGATCTCTTTGAATTCTTTGTTGTAGAGGACAGCTTCTACAACGGCTGCTTCATTGATCTCGCAGTCCCTTGCCTTGGTAAAGCTTCCGGATACGGTGATGACACCGTTTGGTCCGGGTATCTTGAGCTTGTTGTATACGAAGCATGGCTTGGCCATGAACGTGTGGAATATGTCGCAGCCGAATATGACGTGGTACACGCTCTTGAAGGGGACCACCTCAAAGGTCATGCGCTCTTGGCGGTAATTATTAACGTCGCCAAACGCTACCTGAAGCGTGATGCATCCAAGGGACCGAGCCTCCCGACCAGGCACTACGCCATGGAATACGGTGTTGGTCCGCCTTAGGTTTGCCTCCGTCAAGTTCATCTTCTACAGTGTATCCAGGTACATGATGTTGATGTTGCTTCCACTATCCACCATGCACTTGGTGAACTCCACGCCGTCAATCAATGGGTTGATGACCATGGCGTAATGGTTCTCCGTGGGCACAAGGGGTCTGGGTGGTCCGTCCTGTCCCAAGTGATTGGAACTTCTGACCAGCGCAGGTATTGGGGAACTGGGGGGGGAGAGTAGCCATACGGATCCTTAGAGAGGTCTTCTGTTGTCGGACGGTGGGGGTGCCAAGGAAAGTGTGGTAGACTGGGGCCTTCTTTGCGAAGGGGTTCTTGCCCTTGTCGTCGCTCTTGGCGGCGTGCTTGGGTTCAACGTCCTCGTCCATGTCACTTGAATCCTCCTCCTTCTTCTTCCCCTTGCCCTTGCCTCGCGGTCTGTTCTTCCGACTTTGCTTGTAGCCGGACTCCGGGTCTTCCTTGAGGTCGT
Source organism: Avena insularis (assembly GCA_023614405.1). Classification (NCBI taxonomy): domain Eukaryota; kingdom Viridiplantae; phylum Streptophyta; class Magnoliopsida; order Poales; family Poaceae; genus Avena; species Avena insularis. The sequence continues at coordinate 2,259,422 of CM042691.1, forward strand.
TGATGAACTTGCAGTGTCGATTGGTATGGGTGGCCTTTCCGTTGGCGTCGATGTGTACGAGGCACGGCATATCGCGGTAATCTTCGTAGGTTTGGGGAACACGGATCTGCGCCGAGTTGCTTTCGCTTCCTCGCTGCTGCCCACGGCCTGCTCCCCTTCCTCGACCATGTTGTCCGCCTTCTCCTCGTCCTACAAAAGTCATGGCGACCATGTCGGCAGATTGCTTTTCTTCTGGAGCGGTTTTCCGCTTTGTACTGCTGTTCCTCCGAGCTTGAGTTGGAACGGCCGTTGCCGGCAAAGAGCCACGAGCATTGTCGTCGGCAGCTGTGAACTCACTAGCTAACTGAATCATCTGATTTAAGTCCAGCTGGTGGTTGTCCTGCAAGCGCTTTAGCTTATGTCAGAGTAACGTGCCCCTTTCCAACCCATCGATGAAGGCGGCCATGGCGGTCTAGGCATCCACTCCTGCGCAGGAATTCTTCATATCCAGCCAGCAGGAGAGGTAGGCGCGATATGTCTCGTCTTTCTCTTGCACGCACCGCTGTAGATTGCCCACCGTGCAGGGACGCTTGTATATACCCTCAAAGTTCTTGGTGAACGCTTCTTGCATGTCCGACGGCGACGTTGGGGTTGCCTCCTGCAATCTCCACCGCGTTGCCGTAGTCCTGCAACCATGTGGCAGGCTTGGCGGTGCCGTCATAGGGCTTGATGGTTTTGTCAATCCAGAAACCTTTGGGGTAATTTGCGGTCCGTATTGCAGGTCCAAAGCAACGTGGTCCCAGGTATGGTCCTTCCCGGGCCTCATGGATCTTATCGATCCGCGAACGTGCATCGTATGGCTCCGGGTTTTTCTTCTTTTTGTCAACAGGGGATGGGCTGTGCGAACGATGCAAGCCTCCTCCGCCATGGTGACTGCTTAGCGGCGACAGAGGCGGAGGTGGCGGTGGGTTAGCCTTCTTGCTGTTACCCTCCTGCGACGCCTCACGCCTGTCACGGTTGCTTGTCGGACGTGGAGGGTCATGGCGCGACCTGCTCTTGTGTCCTTCGTTGTGCTTTCCCTCATGACGGGTCTGCTCCGTGTTGTCGCGGATGACGATGCCACACTGCTTTGGTGGGGGCATATCTGTACGATGGTGAGCCTTGTAGTCTTCGTGACGTCGGGGGGATCAGGGCGGTGGCGATGGGCGGCGAGGTTGGGCTCTTTATCCGTGGTCAGAGGATATGGGGATAGCATCCTTCCTGTTGCGTGCATCCCTCCGTCTTTGTTCTGATGAACCCGTCCGTGATCCGACATCCTGAGGAGATCTGTCCCTTGGCGGTTTGTACTGGCTAGATCGGCAGAGCGCTGGGTCAGACTCAAGCCTCTGAGAGGTGGCCTTTTCCTGCTGCTTTACCGCCTTAGCCACTAAGTCATAGACCTGTTACACTGCCTCAGGTGATCTATCCTGCTCCAGAAGGGTCTTGGCGATGGCGAGGTTGAGGAGTGGGGTAGGCATCACCTGCTTGCCTTCACTGTCAATGTATGGCTTGGCATGTGCCGGCTTCGAGGGAGCCCATCCTAGGTTGCGCCATACGCCAGGATCGTTGATAACGTGAGTCGGAGCTTTCTTAGCCTTCTGCTGCTGCAGCAGAGTCTTGTACTCGGCCTCCATTGCTCTTGCTTTCTCTACGGACTTCTGCGCGTTGACTAGATCTCGATCTAGTTTAGCGTCTTGCTCCGCGATGGCTTGCGCTTCCTCCGATGAGTTGCCTGGCGCTTCGTCAAGCTGAGTCACGTTCCGGATATGATCAACAGTTAGTGGCTCAACGAGGAGGTTGACGTACATCACCCTATCAGCTGGGGTAACATGTGCTGCTGCCGACGTAGATGCTGGAGGCGGCAAGTTTGCGGTGTTGTTGTTGCTCGAACCGGTGCCTAGTTCCTGCGGCTGCTGCGCTGCTTTAGGCAGAGGAGGCATGACTCTTGCGCGATCATCGTCGGTGGCAATAAGTGGCCCCTTCCCCTTATCCAGCGCTGTAGGCGGAGCTTGCCCGGGCTGGTCTTCATCCATCGCTGTCCCAATGGTGACGAACACCCCTCGGGACATTACGGTGTTATTAGCTTGTTCGTCGCGCGAGTACTCCTCCTCCATCTCCTTCATAGCGAGTCTAGCTCTTCTGGACTGAAGTCTATTTCCTCGGAATCTGCACTAAAATCAGCATAAAGCGCGTCAATGACAGAGTCGGAGGGTGCTAGGACTTCCTCGATGACGGGCGGTGGAGGTGCAACGGCCTCGACGATGACTGGAGGTGGTGGCGCTGCTGCGACGATGGCGGCCGGAGGCGGTGGTGGTGGCTGAATCGGAGGTGCTCCGTCAATGAGCGCAAGCGCTGTCTGAGCTACCGCTTCAGCCTCCGCGTATTTGTTGACGGTGTTCACCATCCCTTCGAAGGTGAGGCGTCCTGACGCCTGTTGCCGTCTTAGAGAATGTCAGAGAAGCGTGCCGTGGTCCAGTCCTTCCACAAAGTGATAGATGGTATCATCATTGGGGTAATTGGCCAGGTCGGCCCGTATACGGAGCCACCTGGCGAGGTAGTCGCGGGGGTTTTCGCCCTCTCTCTGAACGCAGCGCGCCAGATCAAAGATGGTAACCACGCCGACAAACTTGGATCTCTACTGTCCAGACGCACGGGCGAAGCCGGCGGATTTGCAGTGATCTTCCACCTTTATATCCTGCACATGGGCGGTTTGGGTGGGCCTTGAATTTTTCCGATCTTTGCCGGCAGACTCCGAGGAAAGGTCCGACATCGATCCTTCCGTGAACGTATCCTGCCCGTAGACGGTCCGTGCGGGTCTTGAGTTTTTCGGATCTTTGCCGGCAAACTCCGAAGAGAGATCCAACATCGATCCTTCCGCGAACATATCCTGCCCGCAGGCGGTCCGTGCGGGTCTTGATGCTCCTCCAACTCCTAGGGAACTAGTTCCCGAGTCGGTTTCGCCGATGAAGAGGTGGATGTCTTCGATAGGAACGATCGAGCACCGCGTAGGGTTTGTCTTCGCCGGGATCCAGAACTCGTCGGGGGGGCGATCAGAACGTTGCCGGAGAAGAGAACGCGGCCGATGGCTACGGTTTCGCTGATTCCCGCGAAGATCTTGGTCCTTGCCCGCTGAAGAGCCTAAAGCGCCTCTTGCCCCACGGTGGGCGCCAACTGTCGTGGTATTGCCGACGAGTACGTCATGGAGGGGTCCTCATAGTGTGCGTTTAGAGACGTGGGGTAAGGCGGACGGTTGACGGGTACGAGGTAACACAGCTTACCCAGGTTCAGATCCCACAACGGTGGCGGAATCCTACTCCTGCTATAAATCACTATAATGGCAATACGCCGGGTTACAGAGATTAGGTTCGCTGTGCGAGGTGACTAGAAAGTCTAAGTTATCGTCTGAGATTGTGTCCTAAAGGCTCCCATAGGCCCGACTTATATAGTCGCCAGGTCCTAGGGTTATAGGGAAAAGTCCTAGCCGGACAAGTTATAGAGTTCTACACCGTCTATTACTAGTCTCGTGTATCTTGCACTCCAAGGCTCCGGGTACGCTGGTGACTCCACCATAGCCTTCCTTTATCCGGCATGGGCCTCCCTTCTGGATCCACCTAATCGGGCGCCACAGCCATAGGCCATGCTACTGACTATGGGCCACCCGGGTTAGTCAGATAAGAGACATGCTATGAGGATACCCATATAGCATATCCCCAACATTGTCCCTTGTGTCGCTCGCCACATTATAAACAAGCTATTCGGAAACAATAAGTTTCTAACTCTGTATACCGAGGACCCAAAAGGCTTGCGGCAACTATATGATGTGGATGTCTCACTGACGATGGCCACCACCTATTTGGGTGGCCGAGGTTGGTCCAAGTATGTCCGTGAGAATGGTCTGAAGCAGGGGGACTAGGTAGCACTCGATTTTAGCAAGCCTGGGCAGATACTTACAAGCCATTGTACACCTGTAGACCAAAGGGCCAAGAACATAGGTAGTACTAATTAATTTGCTTTTGTACTCACTACAACCTCTGATGACTTTCTTATGACTAATTGATCTGCACCATTATCTTCTAATTGTATGACTCTTACCACTTGTGCAGTATGCTTCCAGAAGGGTGTCATCATCAAGCTGCTGGCACCGGCATCGGCTCCAGTTCCTGCAACGGCACCTGTTGACCTAAGTAGGAGAAAGAATATAGGTAGTAACTTAATTTGCTTGTATACTCTGATCACTATCTAGGAGTGTAAGAAATCATTTTGCTTGTACACATCTCATATGCCTCTCTGACCACTCCTGTAATCCCCTTACCTCCCCTAGAAGGTAACCAGCATCAAGCTGCTAGCACGGGCACCCGCACCCGCACCGGCACATGACCTAGTTCCTGCTTCGACACCTGTTGACCGAAGGAGAAAGATTAGAGGTAGTAGTAACTTAATTTGCTTGTATACTCATCACATCCTCTGATCACTGTCTTGTGAGTAATTGTTGGAGTATAAGAGCCATTTTGCTTGCACACATCTCACATGCATATACCATCCCTGTAGTCAGATTACCTACCTGTCAGAATAAATCTAACATCAAGTTGCTGGCACCGGTGCTGGCACCAGTTCTGGCTCTTGCACCAGCCCCTCTTCAATTAACTGCATCGGCACCAACTCCTGCACCAGCACCAGCACTAGCCCCAGCACAGGCAGTGGCACCATCTCCTGCACCAGTCCTTGTTCCTGCACCAGCACCAGCTACTACACCAGCCCTAGCACAGGCACCAGCGCAAGCTCCTTATCAGATTGTATCCTACACATGTGTCATATCAAGGTCGCACCGGATTATGTTTGTGAGTGGCGGCAGATAAACTGCTCTCAATGTGTTCTCAAGTTTCACATGATTCAGTTCATTTCTCTTATTAATTATGCATATATCTCTTGCTTTGACTCAGAAATTGCCTAAGAGTGCCACAAAGCAACTCGAGGCCAGACGAATGGGCACAATATTCTTCATGATGTAGAGCAAAGGAAGTCGAGGGATGCTATGCCATTAACTGCATTGATGGGCGCTTGGCAGCTACTTCTAGGTGGACCAAGTTCCAAAAAGCTGCCAACCTTACCATTGGAAGAATGGTCAAGGTCGATGTATCTTGGTGCCCTGATTGCAGCAGTCTGGTCATGCAGCTCCTAGATGTTTAGCTCTTTGGTCATGATGTCTACACATTTCTATTCTTGTAGATAGTTGTTGGTCCTCCAAGTGCAGTGGTTTGTAGAACAGCAGCAAGTTTCCCTTAAGTGGATTACCCAAGGTTTATCGAACTCAGGGAGAAAGTGGTCAAAGGTATCTCTCTCAAGCAACCCTGCAATCAAGATACAAGAAGTCTCTTGTGTCCCCAATACACCCAATACACTTCTCAGGTGTATAGGTGCACTAGTTTGGCGAAGAGATAGTGAAATACAAGTGGTATGGACGATTATGAGTGGCAATGATGCTAGAAAAGAGCTTCTGATGGGGAGGAAAAGACTAAAGGCAGAAAGATGGAAGCAAGCAAACATGCAACAGATCTAGTTGTAAACGGTGTTTCAATGCTTAGAAACAAGGCCTAGGGATCATACTTTCACTAGTGAACACTCTCAATAAATATATTCTCTTCATGATACTGCCCTGAAGTACTCTCCGGTTGGACACTCTAATCCATGGTAGGGCTATAACAGCACTCCTTAAAGTCCGCCTTTCCCATCTAGATAACCTCAAACTGTCACCTTGACGCTAGATGGTTCCAACAAACTCCACAATTTCATAGAGACAACCAAATCAAAATATACTCATGATAAATATTTATGAACTCTAACCTAAGTGCCACCACGGTGTGCATGTTATCACTTTCACACACATGGGGAGAGCAGAGATCTATTGAAGCACTTGAGTATTTATGTAAACTCTAGCCTAAGTGCCACCAAGGTATGCACGCTATCACTTTCACACACGTGGGGAGAGCCGGAGATCTATTAAAGCACTTGAGTATCAAAGTAGATCTACTTGATTACAAAGCTCATGATCACAATATGATCACACATATATATATATAGAGAGAGAGATGAACACATAGCTACCGGTAGAGCCCTTAGCCTCGAGGAAGAACTACTCCCTCCTCATCATGGGAATCAGCAATGGCGATGGAGATGGTGGTGGAGATCGATGGAGATGGCTCCAGGAAATACCGTCCGGCGGTGCGGAACAAAGACTTCATCCCGAATCTCCCCTTCAAGATGGCACTGTGAAACTTTTCGTGGATGTATGATGGATGATTTAGGGTTTCTGAGTCGGGAGGCTTCTTATAGGCGAAGAGGTGAGGTTGGTGGAGGCCCAGGGGCCCACTCCCCCTGGTGGCGCGCCTAGGGTGGGCCCGTGCTACCCTAGGGTGTGACCACCCTGGTGCCCTACTCCGTCTCTGCTTCACGTTTTCGTATTGCTCCGAGAAAAATAGTAACTTTAGCTTTTGTCTCGTCCAATTCTAAGAATATTCAATTTTTAGCTTTTCTGAAACCAAAAATAGCAGAAAATAGGCAATTGGCATTGTGGCATCTTGTCAACGGGTTAGTTCCAGAAAGTGTATAAAAATACCTCAAAGTGTAGACAAAGCATAAGACAAATGATATAAAACAAGCATGGAGCATCAAAAATTATATATACGTTTACGATGTATCAGGTCGCATGCTATCGTAATTAATTATGTGGTTGTCTTATTTCCACTCATCATATATGGATGGTAAAACTGTGATAACCTTTTGCTGGACTAGAGCTATGACTAGTATGTACTGGTATGGTATATTTGTATCTATATGACGGTTCCCTATATGACCAAGACCAACTATTATGACAATGATTGTGTTCCATCTTAATATGTGAGGAGGAAGTTGCACACAAAAGCAGAATTGATCGACAATTTTGCTTGCTCGAGTGATTTAAGCGTGTTTGGAGAATAGGGAAAACCAATTGTTGGCATGGTTTTTAGAGCTGAAGCAAGAACTGGCCAGTTCCCCTGTACTGCTATTGAATTTCAGTGTATGTATTGCTGAATCAGTCATTTTGAAATGCTGCTGAATTGGTCAAGTGTTGCTGAATATGAACTAGGAATCTATTGATATTTTTGTATCTAGTTCTATACTTCTGAATCATTCAAATGCTACTAAATTTGTGAAAAGTTCTATCATTGCTGCTGAGTTGCTTGCACTAGAGCTTCTGCATGTGTTTCATCGGAACTTTTGGTTGTGTTTTGGACAGTTATGAGAGGCAGGTAGGGTAAAGATATAGCGTGATTTCACCAAAGTGAAGCCACTAGATACCGGTGCAGTTTTGGCGCACGCGGTGTGTGTCTCTGGTTCTTTAGATATTTTTACATGAATATATCTGTCAAAACAAAAGAATTATTGCCTTTTCCCACTCCATCGGCACGGTCTAGTTCCCTTTGTACTGCTATTGAATTTCAGTGTTTGTATTGATGAATCAGTCATTTTAAAATTCTGCTGAATTGGTCAAGTGCTGCTGAATATGAACTAGGAATCTGTATATTATCTCTGTCTTATTATGTCTTGCTGAATCATTCAAATGCTACTGAATTTGTGAAAAGTTATATTGTTGTGCTGGACTATTTGCATTAGAGCTTTTGGATGTGTTTCATCGGAACCGTTGGTTGTGTTTTGGACACTGATGAGTGTGATTTCACCAAGTGAAGTCATTGCATACCAGTTCTGGCGCATGCGGTGTGTGACTTTGATACGTCGGAAACGTATCTATAATTTTTAATGTTCCATGTGTTTAGTATCTACTTTGCTTTTCTTTGTCTACACTTTGAGGTGTTCTTATACCATTTCTAGAACTAACCTATTAACAAGTTGCCATAGTGCTAGTTGCTTGTTTTCTTCTGTTTTTGGTTCCAGAAAGGCAGAAAATCAATATTCTCGGAATTGGACAGGACAAAAGGCAAAGTCAATATTTTACTGTGGGCAACACGAAGCCAGAAGACGAGACGGAGGAGGGCCTCAAGGGGGCCACACACCCTGGTCGCGCTGGTGGGCCCACCCCGTGCCTGGGGGTGCAGCCGCCTCGGGCACCCCCTCGGCCTCCCTCTTCGCCTATAAGAAGCCACCGATGCAGAAACCCTATCACCCGATCAAAACTCCACGAAACCTTCTGTAGTCGTTGCCACCATCGTCCCTAGATCGGGGGGATCTGAAGTTCTTCCTAGCACCCTACCGGAGGGGAGATCATCCCGGAGGCCTTCTTCTCCAGTTTGAAGCGTGAGTAGTTCCACCTTGGACTACGGGTCCATGTAGTAGCTAGATGGTTCTATCTCCTCCTTGTGCTTTCATGTATAGATGTTGTGATCTCTGTTCATGATCAAGAACTAATCTATTTGTAATCATGCATGTTGTGTTTGCGAGGATCTGTTGGATATTGAGATTATTATGTCAGATTGATTAATGGTTTTGTCTTATTGATTCTATCATGTCTGTGTTGTTTGTGATCTTGCATGCTCTCCGTTGTTAGTAGCTATCTTGGCCAAGTAGTTGCTAGTGACTCTAAGAGGGGGTATTTATGCTCGATAGTGGGTTCATGCCTCTAGTTTCCAAGGGAAGTGACAGAAATCTCTTCGGTTGTAGATATGCTGTTGCCACTAGGGAGAAAACAATGGTCTCTTGTTCATAGAACAAGTGGATTGTTTACCTTACACACTTTGCTTAAAGCAGTTGTCTATTGCTTGCAAGTTAATACTGGAGGGGGTTCGGATGATAACCTGAAGGTGGACTTCTAGTCATAGATGCAGTTGGATGGCGGTCTATGTTTTTTTATATTTTTTATGTTTTCTTGGGGTTTCCCGACGAAGTGCACCTACATCAACTAGGCGCATCAGACTATGTTTTTTTATATTTTTATGTGAATATATCTGTCAAAAGAATTATCGCTTTTTCCCTCCGTTGGTGAGGTCTTTGTTCTGAATCCGGCGGATCCACAGCAGAATACAAAGTTTACTAACGACGAGATGAAAGTTAGTATCTTTTGATTTCTTTGTTGTAGTGGCAACACACACGGTTATATGTTTGATGACTTGAGTTCGAATCCTCTATGCTTGATAAATATTTTTGTGTGTTTACATTATTTTCTTCTAGCATAGTGATTTACAAAGAGCCTGACAGCGTCGCTCTTAATTTTCTTTTAGTAATATTGCTTTACGGAGAGACTGACATGGCGGACCCACCAGTCTGCAGCGTCCCCCTTAATGTTCTTTTAGCAAAATTTCTATGCGGAGAGGCTGACATGGCGGACCCACCAGCCTGCAGCGTCCCTCTTAATTTTCTTCTAACAATATTACTTTACGGAGAGGCTGACATGGCGAACCCACCAGTCTGCAGCATCCCTCTTAATTTTCTTCTAGCAATATTTCTTTGCGGAGAGGCTGACATGACGGACCCAGCAGCCTGCAGCGTCAATCTTAATTTTCTTCTAGCAATATTGCTTTACGGATAGGCTAACATGGCGGACCCACCATCCTGCAACGTTCATGTTAATTTTCTTCTATCAAGTATGTCTTTACGGAGAGGCTGACATGGCGGACCCACCAGCCTACGGCGTCCCTCTTAATGCGCAGGTTTGAAAAAAAGAAGTTAAGTACTTATACAGAGAGGCTGGCATCAGGGACCCACTAACCAGGGCATACCAGAGAGGCTAACATGTGGGATCCAGTAGCAAGACCATATAGGACTGCCACATCTAGCTATGTTGCCAAGGTCAAAATAGCACACGCAGCCGACAAAAATCCATCATGCACACGTTTCATTTACAGAGATATTGACATGTCATTAAAATAAAAGATATTGACATGTGGTACCCACCAGCGAGACCTTATACACCTGGTGCCACATCGAGCAACGTTGTCGAGTTCCAAAGAGGGAGGTGTGAGCGAGAAAAAAGTCTAGCATGCACATGTATCTTCCAATGAGAGGCTGACATGGGGGACCTACCATCCTGTATAAACTGCTGATGCATCGAGAAATGTTGCCAAGTTCGAAACACGGAGGTGCGAGCGTGAAAAAAGTCCAGCATGCACATGTTTTTTCTAATGAGAGGCTGACACAGGGACCCACCATCCTGTATAAACGGCTGACGAATCGAGCAACATTGCCAAGTTCGAAATACGGATGTGCAAGCGAGAAAAAAAATACAACATGCACACGTTCTTCTAATGAAATGCTGATATGTGGGACCCTGGAGCGTGACCAATCGGCAGATTCGTTGAGCAACACTATCTAGTTAGAACAGGGTAACACTAGAGAAGGCATGGTTCTTCTAATGTAAGGCTGTCATATGGGACCCACTAGCCTAAATAAACGGCTGATGCAGCGAGCAACGCTATCAAGTTAACACAGAGGCACGACCGAGGGAAAAATTACATCATACACACGTTTCTTATAATGAGAGTATGACACATGGGGCCCAGCTGCGTGATTATGCATCTGACAACGTTATCAAGTTCGGAACAGGGTAGCGCGACCGAGGGCAAAAAATCCATCATACACACATTTCTTCTAATGAGAGGATGACATGTGGGTCTAGATGCGTGATTAAACGGCAGCGCAATCAAGTTCGGAACAGGGTATCGGGAGCGAAGAAAAAATTCCATCATACACACGATTCTTCTAATGAGAGGCTGGCATGTGGGACCCAACATCGTGATTAATGGCAGATAGTTCGAGCAACATTATCGAGTTCAAATCAGGGAGGCACGAGCCAAAGAATTTTTTTATCATGCACACATTTATTGTGATGAGAGAATGACATGTGGGGCCCAACTGCGTGATTAAAGTATAGATGCATCTAGCAGTTCTATCAAGTTCGGAACATGGTAGTGGGAGCGAAGGAAAAATTCCATCATACACACGATTCTTGTAATGAGATGCTGGCATGTGGGACCCAGCATCGTGATTAACGGCAAATAGATCGAGCAACGTTATCGAGTTCATATTAGGGAGGCATGAGCCAAGGGAAAAAATCCATCATGCATATGTTTCTTCTAGTGTGAGAATGACACGTGGTACCCAGCATCCTGATTAAAGGGCAGATGCATCAAGCGACGCTACCATGTTCGGAACTGGGAAGGAAAAAAAATCCATCATACACACAATTCCTCTAATGTGAGGCAAACTGATACGTCGCAAACGTATCTATAATTTTTGATATTTCATGCTTTTTTAGTATCCACTTTGCTTTGCTTTGTCTACACTTTGAGGTGTTTTATATGTTTTCTGATACTAACCTATTAATAAGATGCCACAGTGCCAGTTGCCTATTTTCTTCTGTTTTTGGTTACAGAAAGGCAGAAAATCAATATTCTCGGAATTGGACGGGACAAAAGCCAAAGTCAATATATTATTGTGGGTAACACGAAGCCGGAATACGAGACGGAGGAGAGTCACCAGGGGGCCACACCCCCTGGCCGCACGGGTGGGCCCACATCTTCGCCTATAAAGACCCCCCGATGCCTAAACCCTAAGGACCCGATCAATATTCTACGAAACCATCTGTAGCCGCCGCCACTATCTTCCCTAGATCGGGGGTCTGAAGCTCTTCCTGGAACCCTGCCGGAGGGGAGATCATCCCGGAGGCCTTCCTCTTCATCATGCCAGCCTCCGGTATGAAGCGTGAGTAGTTCCACCTTGGACTACGGATCCATGTAGTAGCTAGATGGTTGTATCTCCTCCTTTGTGCTTTCATGTTTAGATCTTGTGAGCTCCGTTCATGATCAAGATCTCATCTATTTGTAATCATGCATGTTTGTGTTTGCGGGGATCCAATGGATATTGAGATTACTATGTCAGATTGATTAATGGTTTTGTCTTATTGATTCTATCATGTCTATGTTGTTTGTGATCTTGCATGCTCTCTGTTGTTAGTAGCTATCTTGGCCAAGTAGTTGCTAGTGACTCCAAGAGGGGGTATTTATGCTCGATAGTGGGTTCATGCCTCTATTTAATCTAAGGGAAGTGACAGAAATCTCTAAGGTTGTAGATGTGCTGTTGCCACTAGGGATAAAACAACGGTCTCTTGTTCATGGAACAAGTAGATTGTTTAGCTTACACACTTTGCTTAAAGAAGTTGTCTGTTGCTTGCAACTTAATACTGGAGTGGGTTCGGATGATAACCCAAAGGTGGATTTCTAGTCATAGATGCAGTTGGATGGTGGTCTATGTATCTTGTTGTACTGCCCAATCGAATCTCATAGGATCATGAATGTCTAGTATTGCATTGTTATGCTTTGCTTAGTCCTGTCAATTGCCCTGCTGCAATTTGTTAACCCAGATTGCCATGTTTGTTTATCTAAGGAGAGAACCTCTAGTGAACTATGGACCCCGGTCCAATCTTTACCATTGATACATATTCCACCGTTACTTGTTGCAAACCACCATTACCTTCCACACCATACAGTTAATCCTTTGTTATAGCAAACCAGTGAGATTGACAACATCGTTGTTCGTTGGGGCAAAGTCTTGAGTTTGTGTTGTGCAGGTCTCCAAGTAGCTAGCAACACCTTTGAGTTGTTTCCTTCCTCCTACTGGTTCGATAACCTCGATTTCTTACTAAGGGAAAACTTGTTGCTGTGCTCATCACAGTTTGCTCTTGGGGTCTCCCAACGAGGCGTTGATAACACGCCATCAAGCTATTTCTGGCGCCATTGCCGGGGAGGCTAAGGACGTCTTCACAAGGGGAGTCCTCCACAACCTTTCTCTTTACTTTGTTTTTGTTTTGCTTGGTATCTTTTTATTGGTTTTGTTTGCCTCTTTTTATCAAAAACTCCAAAAAAATAGTTTATTCTGGTTTGCTTTCCCTTATAAAAAACACAAAAAAAAAGTTCCTGCTCTAGTTTTCACCTTGCTCTAGCTCACCATGTTGATTCCCAAGTTCACCCTGAAGGACCTTTCATTAGGTGGTGGCTCTATAATTGGGAAAGAAAATATTGAAGAATTCTTTAATCATGTTAGCAAACATGAGCATATTGAGGATAGATCTCTAGCAGAACTTGCTCCTAATTATGAAATTGTTGGAGCTTCTTTAGTTCATATGTTGGAGGCTAGGTTTGTTAACCTTAACCCCATGATGGAATTTTTTTTCTCAAACTAAAAGAAGAAAACGATCCTGAAAAGAGAGACTTTATCCTAGAAACTTTACTAAAAGAGTTCAATGATGTTGCTAAGGAAGCCAAAAAGGTCTTTGAGCATTTTAATATGCTAGGCTCATGCGTAGATGTTATGGGTACTTTAGATAAAACCAATCCGAGGGAGGAAATTAAGATACCCATCCCCTTTAAACTTGTTGGAATGCATGAAGCCTTAGAAAAGAATTTTGATTGGATTGTTCCTGAAAATACTTTTGATGAAAGTAGTGAACCAAGGAGAGATGAGAAGGGATCCTCCAAATCTCATTTGGATGAGATACCTTTCCTAGTTGAAGAGATTGCAAGTATTGATCTCAATTCTTCATTTGAAAACACTTGATTCTTGCTTCTTGTGTCTAACTTAAAGGCGTTAAAGAAAAGTACTTGTTGGGAGATAAACCAAGAGTTTTCTTGAGTCTTGGAAGTTATTACTTCAGTAATGACTTCTTCTTATCCATTTTTTTTTTGCTTTTTTGTGCCAAGAATGACCTCTAATGAGAGGGAAGTAAGATTTGGGGAGTTGCTATCCCGAAACAGATTTTTGTGCTCCACCATAAATATTCGTGAGGAATCTCTGTAAGTCGGATTGATCTGATATTTTACGAATAAATCCCCTAGTATGTTAGCTAACTTTTAGTTCAACACTTTTTGATCTGAGCAACAGAAGGTCTTCGAAAAAATCGCTTTCTACTTGCTAGTCTATTTTAACAGATTTCTACATTAGCTTGTGTTTTTAGTGAAAGTTTTGTTGTTCTAAAGCTAAACCAAAGGGTCTATTATCTTTTGAATACACTAATGTTGCTAATGAAGATTGTGTGAAGTTTTGTATGAAGGGGAAATTTCAGGTGTATAGAGAGAATGATGTAATGAGATGAGGAATGGACAAAAGCTCAAGCTTGGGGATGCCACCTCGGTGTCACCCCAAGAAATATCCAATAGGTACAAGCGTCAAAGCTTGGGGATGCCCAAGGCATCCCCTTGACTTGTAGTACCATTTTATGCTTTGATTAGTAATGTTTTGTCGCTCTGCATGATTATGGCCATTATTGCTCTCTTAGTTGGTCGCTCCCAGTCTTTTGCTAGCCACCACTTGTATGAGTAAGCTCTACGCATGCATCAAACTCCCAAGAAACCAAGTTATTCCAAAGTGTCCACTATAAATTCCTATGCATGGTGTGTTACACCATTCCAAGTATATTCTTGTTTTCATCTATCTTCCAATTAAAAAGTATTTTGTTATGTGAAAACTTAGTGATTAAAGCTCTCACAAACTTGATGGCACACTTTATATTTCTTGCCCCTAATAAACTCGAACCATTGTGTCATCTATGTTGTATATTCTTGCACTTATACATTGGAATTAGCAGAACCATGCCGTCATGGGGAACGTTTTCAACATTGCACTTGTACTTTGTACATAGTTGATATCATGCTCTTTTGTCTATGGATGTCGTCGGTGTGAAATAAAAGGGGAGCTTGTAAGTCCATGGAGGTATGTATGTGTGTTAGAGAAACACCTGAGCCGCTAGCCTAAGCCATGCCTAATCATGGTGGAAACTTGCAGCATCACCATAATGAGCAATATGTGAAGCATCCTCAATAAAAACCATATTCCCATGGTAAATAAGAAGATTGTTGAGATGTTCATTGTATGCTTGCCTTGTCATTTTGGTTATGGGATAGCTCATGTACCATGTGCAAGGGGTACCCCGTTGGCGGTTCTCTATGATACACATGTACTTATTATGACAAGAACTTACAGGTGACTAAAGTTGAGTAGCATGAGGAGCGACCCTCGTATTCAAGGGACATGAGATTGCCAACTTATACTTTGTCAAGCATATACTAAATAGTTTGTTCACTTTAACCTTAATCACTTCAAGATGCTTATGATAGGGGCAATGAGAGCTGAAAGCTAACAAGTACCATAATTTTTGGAAGCTCTTTTTGAGACTTGAAATCCCTGCTTCCCTTTATGAAGGGCCTTTCTTCCACCATTATATTGAGTCTCCACCTTCTACCTTTAGGCACCAGTTAAGAGAGCATAGTTGTCATTCTTAGTTCTATGTGTAGTGTCCCAAAACTTATTGATTGATGCATATTGTTGATATTACTTGTTCTTGTGCTATTTGTATCTAGTCACTCTTATAAACTTTGAACGTATCCTATGCATCTATTTGCTACTCCATGAGGGACAAGCTGAATGCCACTATGTCATGTTTTGTCCATGTGAAACAAACAAACGTTTTTCAATGCATGTTATTCATGATCTTTGTTTGTAGCCTTTCATGTTGCATGCATAGTTACTTTGTCTTACTGTTAGAACTCCATCTTTCATGCTCATGTTTAGAGTTCTTTGATCCCAGCTTTCAATGCTTGCAAATGGTTTGATCTTAATTTTGATGGTGCATGTCACCTAAATTTTTTTTATTTTTTTCACTTACCTACTCGAGGACGATCAGGAGTTAAGCTTGAGGATGCTTGATACGTCGAAAAAGTATCTATAATTTTTTATGCTCCATGCTTGTTTAGTATCCACTTTGCTTTGTTTTGTCTACACTTTGAGTTGTTTTTATATGTTTTCTGGTACTAACCTATTAACAAGATGCTGCAGTGCCAGTTGCCTGTTTTCTTCTGTTTTTGGTTACAGAAAGGCAGAAAATCAATATTCTCGGAATTGGACGGGACAAAAGTCAAAGTCAATATTTTACCATGGGGAACACGAAGCCGGAATACGATATGGAGGAGACTAACCAGGGGGGCACATCCCCTGGCCGCGCGGGTGGGCCCACCCCGCGCTTGGGGGGTGCAGCCACCCTGGCGACCCCCTGCCTCGCCTCTTCGCCTATAAAACCCCTCGATGCCTAAACCCTAAGGACCCGATCAATATTCCACGAAACTGTCTGTAGTCGCCACCACCATCGTCCCTAGATCAGGGGATCTGAAGCTCTTCCCGACACCTTGTCGGAGGGGAGATCATCCCGGAGGCCTTCCTCTTCATCATGCCAACCTCCGGTATGAAGCGTGAGTAGTTCCACCTTGGACTACGGATCCATGTAGTATCTAGATGGTTGTATGTCCTCCTTTGTGCTTTCATGTATAGATCTTGTGAGCTCTGTTCATGATCAAGATCTCATCTATTTGTAATCATGTGTGTTGTTTTTGCAGGGATCCGATGGATATTGAGATTACTATGTCAGATTGATTAATGGTTTTGTCTTATTGATTCTATCATGTTTGTGTTGTTTGTGATCTTGTATGCTCTCCGTTGTTAGTATCTATCTTGGCCAAGTAGTGCTAGTGACTCCAAGAGGGGGTATTTATGCACGATAGTGGGTTCATGCCTCTATTTAATCTAAGGGAAGTGACAGAAATCTCTAAGGCTGTAGATGTGTTGTTGCCACTAGGGAGAAAACAACGGTCTCTTGTTCATGGAACAAGTAGATTGTTTACCTTCCACTCTTTGCTTAAAGCAGTTGTCTATTGCTTGCAACTTAATACTGGAGGGGGTTCGGATGATAACCTGGAGGTGGATTTCTAGTCATAGATGCAGTTGGATGGCAGTATATGTATCTTGTTGTATTGCCCAATCGTATCTCATAGGATCATGAATGTCTAGTATTGCATTTTATGCCTTGCTCAGTCCTGTAAATTGCCTTGTTGTAATTTGTTTACCCAGCATGCCATGTTTGTTTATCTTAAGGAGAACACCCTAGTGAACTATGGACCCCAGTCCAATCTTTATCATTGATACATATTCCACTGTTACTTTCTGCAAACCATCTTGTTGTATTGCCCAATCGAATCTCATAGGATCTTTATGTCTAGTATTGCATTGTTATGCCTTGCTCAGTCCTGTCAATTGCCCTACTGTAATTTGTTTACCCAGCATGCCATGTTTGTTTATCTAAGGAGAACACCTCTAGTGAACTATGGACCCCGGTCCAATCTTTACCATTGATACATCTTCCATTGTTACTTGTTGCAAACCACCATTACCTTCCACACCATATAGTTAATTCTTTGTTACAGCAAACCAGTGAGATTGACAACCTCATTGTTCGTTGGGGCAAAGTCTTGAGTTTGTGTTGTGCAGGTCTCCAAGTTGCTAGCAACACCTTTGAGTCGTTTCCTTCCTCCTACTGGTTCGATAACCTCGGTTTCTTACTGAGGGAAAACTTGCTGCTGTGCTCATCACACCTTGCTCTTGGGGTCCCCCAACGAGGCGTTGACAACACGCCATCACAGACATGCGGGACCCAGTAGCCTGACTAAACGGAAGAGGCATCGAACAATGTTATCGAGTTCAAATCAGGGAGACGTGAACGAAAAGTTTGGT
This sequence comes from Avena insularis, assembly GCA_023614405.1. NCBI lineage: Eukaryota > Viridiplantae > Streptophyta > Magnoliopsida > Poales > Poaceae > Avena > Avena insularis. The sequence goes on from CM042691.1 coordinate 2,276,978, forward strand.
CTGCTATAGTCACTGATGTCCCGGACCCACACGCAAAAAAAATACTTCGGCGAGTCAACATCTTGAGAGGAAGCGGAAATCTTACTTCTGCCACGCGCCCGTCGATCTTCCTCCATGTTTTTATCGGTTTTGTCATAGTAGAGGGGCGCGAAACCGGAAAAAAAAGTTTTGCATCGACCATGATCGAGCCGACATTTTCGTTTTGGAAGAGGCGCCTTCTATGACGACCGACGGGCCCATCCGTTGCAGAAGGAAACATTTCTTGTAGTGATTCTCATGGAATGCATAGGGGTCATTATGGGCATCCAGGTCCTGCTAATGATCATTGGTCTGAGAGGGGTCTCAACCATGTCTGGAGTGTTCCTGAACCGTTAGGGTAGTACATTAAAGGGTTTGAAAATGCTCAAAGATTGTTTTGGTATCATAGGAATCACTGAAGAAAAGAGAAGCGAAAACCGAAAGGGTTCCGGAAAAGTCTCGCGAGTGTCCGGAGTTGTCCGAAAGGAGTTATTGTGCAACGGGAATTAAATGATATGTAAATATATGTTAATTATAAATTTATTTATATTTATGTAACGATTTAAATATTATTTAATGGGAAGCCCATGCCTAATGGGCCAATTCCCTAGGGGAAAAGACCCAAGAGGGAGGGCAACCCAAAGGATAGAGGGAGGGCTTGGCCGCATGGGCCCTTGGTGCCCCACGTGGGTCCCAAGAGGGCATTGGCCGACTGCCAAGGAGGCCTCCTAACCCCTGATCTCCTTTAGTCCCACATGGCTAGGCCAAGGGACTTGGGGGGATCCCCTTCCCCCATATAAAGGAGGGCATATGGAGGTGTTTAAACACATCGATAAATCCCAAGCTTTGAGGCTTCTCCCTCCAAGTTCTCTCCTCTCTACCTCTCTATCTCTTGTGACCACGGGGCCATTGTAAGGGTTGAGCGAATGAGAGAGTTCTTCACCGCGGAGCGTCGTCGCGCTGCGAGGATTCCAGATCCAAGAGATCTACTTTCGCAACCTCTGCTAGATCAGAGTCCGGGAGTCGTCGTCAAGCACTGTATGTGTGTAACCTCAACGAGGCGCTACACTTGTGGCACTAGATTTGTTCGAGCCATCAGAGTCATTGGAGCCGGTAGAGCTGGAGCTGGTGGAGCCATTTAGAGTGACCTTGAGGTCGGCGTCGATACGACTACATCATCCATGTTCCCCGCGAAACATTAACCGCGTTCAGTCTTCAAAGATATGAACACCAAATCCCCTCCGTTACCGCATTTCTCCTAGATAAATCCTGGCAGTCGACGGTTTGCGTAGGAAAAATTATTGTTTTCAAGTGCAAAACGCCAACAAGTAGTTCCCTTGTTCTTGGGGAGATGGAGAAACCCTAGAATTATTATGAAATGAAATAAAGTTGATCTATAATTTTGGTTTTTGATCTATTGATTTATGATATTGTGTTAGATCTCTCTCTCTAGATGGTATGTGAAGTCGACCACATAGTATTTGTCTTCGGGACTAGAGAGAGGGAACTACCCTTTGGACATGTATGGTTGTATGTACGGTGCTACTTTGTGACTGCAGGCATTTTCTTATAACCTACACGGTCAAAGGAGGATTAAGGGAGATGCATTAAGCTCATAACGATATCCATGGGGAAATCCTTAATTGTGGTGGTATGTATAAGTGATCTTCTCACAGGCATCGCAATGGTTATTTAGAGATGACCTCATCACATGACTCGTTGAAGTGGCCTGGTGTTGGTGAAAATCTTATCATGGAGCTCTCTCCACACATTTCATGATGAAAGACATAGGTTATCCTAATCATGAATAATTCTTATATGCTAGTGGTGTATCCTACATCCCCGATAACATTTAAGCCTTACTGAGTTCCAACGCTTTTGTTACTTGTTTACTTTACTTGCTTTCATTATTTTCTTGCACACAAACATAAAACCTTTCAAACACTATTTACTTGAGATCAAATGCAACTTCCAAGTATCCTTTGGTAAATAGTGACGAGGGGCATAAAGAACTCAACCAAATAGCTCTCTGTGGGTTCGATACTCTTATTTCGAAACTAGCTACAATTGATTTGTGCACTTGCAGTCATCACTTTCGTGGCGTGGAGAAATCCTTCGTGGGATATCACACATGTACAACTACCTTACTTGTAAGGGAACACGAGAATACATCATCGTCTCCACGTGCCTCGGTTATCTCTATACCAGTGTTTATTTTCCTTGTGATAGCCATCGAGTTTTAAGTACTTATATTTTGTTCTATCTTGCTTAACTTAATTTGTTGTTGGTGCGGTTAGTTGAGCCTAGTGTATTTAGGTTTTATGCTTATAAAATAAATTTTAGTTTAATTCAACATTCTTTTAAGCCAAAACCGTAATAGTTTTAAAATTTTCTATTCATCCCTCTCTATACGATATCTCTATCCTTTCAACTTGCTTAAAATTTCGGAATATTACCTCTAAACCTTTCTGACTTGCATTTATGGAAAGACACAAAATCAAGAGCCTCTATGGATTTCCTAATCAATGTGTTGTAAGTCACTGGTTATGACCTACGACATGAAAGGCCATTTCTACTTACGCTTTCACATAGGTCACTACAACACGAACATCGATCCCTGACGCTTATAGACACTAAGACACACACCTAATCACCGCGCTCGCGCTCGCATGACAAAAGAAAGCCGGTAGGGATAACTACGTCGAGGAAAATGCATCGGCGATGTTTTTTCGCTTGACACATCGTTATCTGACAAGCTATGGCTGTCGCGGCACCATGGAGGATACGCCTCGGTAGATTACACACAATGTCAAAAAACTAGTGTCGTGTAACGGTGAGGTGCGGCGCATTCTTTTGCTGTCATTCGTACAAGAGCGGCACAAAATTTAATACAAGCATCGTTAAGTAATCTTTTTGCTCAGACACAAAATAAATAATAATTTCCATAATATTTAAGATATAAAATTCTATTTTCATACATTACATTCAAGATATAAATTTCATTTCCTAAGAGATAATCTCTTGATTTTATTTTTTTCTAGATAGAAAATTACAAAAAATAAGATTATTATGAAAAAATTCTCCATTTCTATAGTTCTTGAGCATGTTGTGTAAATTGGAGTTAAAAGATTTTCGTGTGATAAACAACCTAACTACAAATCTACAAGTATGCATCTGACCGGATCTGGCAGCCGGCATGGGAAGCTTGGTACGACCCGAAAAAAGCTCAATGGGCTGAGCTACCGAGCTTTTTAGGCCCGTAGGTCAGGCTTGGGTCCCAGATCTATGGTGCCATGACAACATAGGTCGGGCTCGAGCCAAGGCAAATTCAGCTTTAGGGAAGGGTCAGCTCGAAGGCCTGGTAGATTTTGTGTAGTTTGGGTCAGGCTCGAGCTGATATTTGAGGTTCGACAGCCGGCCGGGCTCGAGTTTGGGATATGTGCATGCAGGATTTTATGGCCCGACCTAACCCAAAAAAATGCTCAGGTATAGCGTCCGACCTCCTTGTAGCGGATCTGGCATCCAGACTCCTCACAACGGATATGAAAAGAGCAATAAAATCGATTAACAAAGAGATAGAAGAATAAATAAAACCCGATCTATAGAAAGGATGAAGAAGATACTTGCGGTACAGTACCGCCCAAGGCAAACCCACAATGCTTCTACTTGGTCACTACCTACATGAAAAGATGATGGGATCTTTGAGATTAGTATTGCACACTAGCGGGGAGAGATAAGATCTTGAGTTAGTATTGAACACTAGTGAAGACGGGACAAGAGAGGAAAGGAGATGGGATCTTAAGTTCAGAGTGGAGAGAGGGAGTGCGGCGATGTCTTCTTAGAGGGCAAGTGTTTCCTATATTATATAGGAAAATGGTGGGATCGATAGGGTTTGCTTTATGGGCCCTTCAGCAAGTGAGCCAGAACTCTAGGCCTCACTTGCTTCAAGGACCATCAGGACCATGGGTATATTTGGTGGGTCCAACTAGTCAGCGACTTGACTAACTCCCGGTTATTCGTTTTCATCTATTGTCATAAAAAAAAGTCCACATCGCATCTTAATTCGAATACAAATAAATTTTTATTGACAAGCTTTCACAATAGCCGTACAAGCTGATCGAGCCCTAATGCGCTAGCACCATCCAATGGGACGTGTTTGACCATTCACCCAGATTTAACGGTGCTTGTGATGGACGACACAATAGGGAAATGCCTCCTCCACAAAAGCGCGACATTTAAAAAACACCACTCTTGCGCACCACATACCGCGACACTAAAATCCGTCGGTATTGTGTCTACCACGGAGTACAAGTGGCCGTCACGAAAAAATGATGCCGCGATTGCTCATCCGCCGGGTAACCAACTTTTGCAGGTAATTTCCGCTTGTGCCGTCCCAAAAAAGTGACGGGGCACGGACGGTATTTTTGTAGTGGGTGAGGATGTTATCTTCTAGTAACGCCTCTCGTTAAACGTCTTCATAGCTGGTACAAAGAGACACTTCTTATCTAAAGCATGTTGACAAATATCTACATCGTTGTAGTTGTAGATATGGTTCAAACTTTCTTGCCTATATACATCTCAGGCCAACATTGGATCCTATGTCATCAAAGAGACATACAATCAAACATATCTCTTGGGGACCTACCAAAATCGATGTTGCATAAGTATAGGTGAAATCGACTCTATACCCTACCTAACGGTGGGTGGGAAAGGGGTTACAGGGTGCTTACCAACACCATGAGATACGAGGGGAGGATCCATTGTCGGAGAAGAACGGGGAGTTGGGGCTGCAAGAGAATGAGAGGAGTCGGTGCCACAGATGTAGGGGAAAAGCTAGTGCCAAATCAGAGATGAGCACATACATTGGCCTCAGTGGTGCTTCCCCGCAATGTTGTTTCTCCTTGCGCATGTTGACGTTTGGCGCGGCTCCCTTGAAAAATGCTCGATTCAAACCTTTTCAGTGCGCCTAACTAAGATTTGGTATGAGTTTTGTGTCGGTCAAACACAACCCCTACTTCCAAAATGATTTTTTTCATCCCGCATGTCTGTTTGGGTGGAGGGAGACAACCAAATACAGTCATAGGACATGTTTGGTTCAAATGAAAAGTGGAAGAGTGTAGTTTCCTAACTATTCATCCGTTTGGTTCAAAATACTTGAGCAAAGGAATAACATAGTAAAACTTTGTTGATCCCAATTTCAAAGGAAAGAATGCAGAAACTTTATCCGCTTGGAACACTTGTTTAAATTCCGATGCACCAAGGAGACCAATATCTTTAGTGACATAATAATATCCTAATTATACCTTTTCATGTGGTTTGACTTTGATTTGACCAAAAACTTATGTTTTTTCCTGTTCCTATGAACTAAACACTCAAGGCTCCTTTGACTCATGGGATAAAAATGGTGTAGGTATATGAAATCTATAGGATTGACCTGTCGTGTCCATTTGAACCCTATGAGAAGAGCAATTCTCTTTGACTATGGTGAAAGGATTTTTTCATGATATCTAACCTAATGCTTTCCCCCCCATAACTTTACAATACAAGCTCCTTCGATTCATAGTATTTGTGTAGGATCTAGATCCTATGGAAATTTTCCTATAGAAGTAATTTGATTCACATGATCATAGCTCATAGGAATCTTTTAATGTAAATTTCATAGAGAAAAAAGCATTAGGTCATACCTCATAAAAAAACATTCACTTCAACTAAAGAGAATCCCCCTTCCTATAGAAATCAAGTAGACATGACATCTTAATCCTATGTCTTTCCTAATTCTATTTTTTCTTAAAATGGAGGTGATACCCCTCGCCTCTGCATCAAAATAATGCGCACACCCTTCTTTATTTATTATTCAATATAGCCTTACAAAGAAAATACGGATATAAACCCGAAGCAACCTCACTAACGACAACTATCGCAACACCTACAATCTTGATGAAGGGGTGGTTATGTCGGGGTCATGCACCCTAATCTCACACCTACACACATCATTACAAAACCGAAGGCCGCACCAAGCAACCGAACGACGAGTGAGAGCGCAAAACGATCCAGCAGGCCCTCAATGCGCACCATCACACGCCCTCCAGAAGTCGTCGCCTCCATCTTATACCTACCCATCTTCAGGACAGTGATCAAGGCATTGACCTTGCCAGTCATGCCTTCGGCACTACCACAACGCCAGACATCGCCACTGCCATGTGCACGTCCATCATAATGCACCATACCGGTACCCTGCTGCGCCACACCGCCGTTTACGCGGAAGATGAAACACACCTCCACCTCCTGACGCCTCCAGGAAGCCCCTGCCCCAACACAATTCCCTTGGAGGGAGAACGACGCCGTAGCATCGCCATCTCCGAGCCGGGAGTCCCAGATCTAGGGTCTGCCATGATCGAAGTCGAAGCTCGATTTTTACCGGCAGCCGCACCTCCACAACCTCGCAGACGATTGGATCACCGGCTTGTTGTTGTCGTCAACTGCCCGCAGGAGGATGGCCAAGGTCCATGCCACCACTCACCTGACCCCGTTGCTATACGTCAAGGCAAAGACAATCGAAGTCCACCGCCTAGGCCCTCGATGCCGCCGCGAGAAACTGACATGCCCCTGTCGGCGGCCACGCAGGCTTCGCCCGATAGCATCCTCCGACGGCGGCAAGAGAGAGGAGGGGAAGGGAGGCGATGATGCTAGGTGGTGGGGGCTAAGGTTCCCCGTGTCACCCTGGGTGGGGAGTGATGGAGGGGCTGGTTCTCTTCTAATGAACAACGCATCGTTGGTCCTATACTTTTCCTATGCTATGAATCAAACGAACCCTATAAATTGCGTGTGTGATTATTTTCTATAGGACATGATTTTTTGAATTAAGCGGTTGTTGTAGAAACTTTTCCATAAAATTTCAGTCCTATAAAAAATCCTTTGAAAATCCTATAAATCAAAACGAGCCCTCAACTTTACACAATTCATGTGTTTTAAAATTCCCTGTATTGCACCTTGAAATCTTGCGAGCCACAAACATATCCTCATTGTTTTGCGCCCAAGGCATACAAGGATCAATCAATATACTCCCTCCTTTCAAAAATAGATGTTTTGAATTTTCAAATTTTAGATGAATCTATATACTAAACAGTGTCTAGATTTATTTAAATTATGACAAATTTGAGACATCTATTTTAGGACGGAGGGAGTATCAATTTTTGTATTCAACGTCCAAGTTCTTGCTATAGGATAGCACTAGCAGCCAGTATCATCGGGGTTTGGTTTGGTTGTTAGGCGAGAGGGACGGAGGGCGTGCTTCCAATCAACTCTTTTCTCCTTCTCTCGTGTGCCCAACGAGGACCCAACCCAACAGCACGCGCAAGAAACGCTGCGATGGCGATGGGTGCGGCTGTGCGGGCGGCGGCGGCGGACGGCGTGGTGACTTTCCTGTGGGTGCTCTGCGTCTCCACGCTCGGCGCCTCCACGGCCGCCGTCACCACCTACCTCAGCCTGCACGAGGGGATCCACTACGCCCTCCTCGTCACCGTCTCCATCCTCACCCTCCTCCTCTTCGCCTTCAACCTCCTCTGCGACGCCCTCGGCGGCGCCAGCTTCAACCCCACCGGCGTCGCGGCCTTCTACGCCGCTGGCCTCACCAACCCCTCGCTCTTCTCCATCGCGCTCCGCCTACCAGCGCAGGTCTGTCCGTCTGTGATTTCGCATTCTTTTAACTGTCAAATCAGATCAATCTGTAAGAGGAGCAGCAACCAATAATCAATCTTTGTTCGTTGGTAGGCCGCCGGCGCCGTCGGCGGAGCTCTGGCCATCTCGGAGCTCATGCCGGAGCAGTACAAGCACATGCTCGGCGGCCCCTCGCTCAAGGTGGATCCCCACACCGGCGCCGTCGCCGAGGGGGTGCTCACCTTCGTCATCACCTTTGCCGTCCTCTGCATCATCGTCAAGGGACCCCGCAACCCCATCGTGAAGACAGCGATGCTCTCCGTCTCCACCGTCAGCCTCGTCCTCACCGGCGCCGCATACACCGGCCCCTCAATGAACCCTGCTAACGTACACTTCACTACACTCACTCTTTCTTTTCAGTCGATTGGCAAGCTTATCCGTCTAACTGCAACCCCACACACTGAACTGAACCTCAATAGTACTGATTTGCTCTCCTTTTGGGATCGATGGCCAACTGACTGTTGTGGTGATATAAATGCTACGGAGGAGTACTTGATAGTTACAGTTCCCCCTGGACCTGTTCATCTGCATTTGGACAGGCAAAGCATATATATGACTCTGAAATAGATACAATATGTATTCTCACTTGCCATACTGAAAAACATGATCACGTAAACGCAGAACCTACAAGTCAACCAAATCCCATGCTTTGTAGACAACTGTAATGTACTATTCTCACTTGCCATATTGAAAAGCATTGCTGTTAACTGGCACACCTGAGCCATAAGTAATAGGATGAGGGTTGGAAATGCTACTAAGTTATGTGCTATTGGGAATTTTTAAGGAGACCACATATAAGGGGCACACATATGCAATAGACACACCTATGCAATGAACACTCACTGGTTACATCACTAGTTAATTTTTAATAGCGGAACTACTAATGCAACAATTTACTTTTGACTTGATTGATAAAACTTCGTGAACAATTCAACATTTTCCAATTCTACGACATGAAAGGGAAACAACCCAATGCATGCCAAGTTTGTTATTATGTTCAGTTTTATGCTACTTTCATTTAGTTATTATGGGAAAAGTTACCTTGTGCACATCCAAAACTTGGTGCAATGTCAGATCTTGACAGAGTTGACGATTCTTGCTTAGTAGTAGTACTAAACGCTGGATTCATGCTGCTATATGCTATTGCTCATCTAATGTAATCTGATCCGAGCATTTGAGTTGATGCTCATTTTGAGTAGCATGGAAAAAGCCTTGTGTCTTCTGATTCTTTACATGGTTTCCTGGCAACTGATTTTCTTTGAAATGTCATGTACAGGCGTTTGGCTGGGCGTACATTAACAATCGACACAACACATGGGAGCAGCTGTACGTCTACTGGATATGCCCCTTTGTTGGTGCCATTCTTGCTGCATGGATCTTCAAAGCCGTGTTCCTGCCACTGTCAGCACCACCTAAGCCGAAGACCAAGAAAGCATGAGGAACTCAAACAAGAAGTTCAATTCAGCAATTGGCTTCAAATATTGATCCCGAAGAAGCCAACATCGGTTTGCTAGAAGAACGTAGGGAATAATTTATGATTGTATTTAATCACCTCAACCTTACACCGATATTTAACTTACCGTGGTGATCTATCAGTCGTTTGTGTTCACCCTCTAATTTTTACCTATCGCTATCTTTTCTTCTACCATTCGAAAAAATAATATATTCCATAGTAGATAGCGAGCTGGATAAAAAGGTGTTATCTAGCAAAGAATTAGTAACCATTTTTCTTCAGCTTCGTAACCTGAAGTGAATTCATGCCAAATGCCAATGCCTCTTGGAAGGGGGTTACCCACAGTATACTGCATGTTACTATATAACAGCAGGTACATTCTTGTGCTGGGATGAGATTGAGGCTAATGATATGGAAAATTCTACTTGCCCAAATGATTTTTTTTTTCTTGTCAAATTGACTACTACAAGGGACGTATACCATGCTGTTTTTTTGCTCTGCGTCAACAATGATTTATCTTGATTTAGTTTTGAGATAGAATTTCCTCACAGTTCACTTACTGTTTTGGGCCCCAAGGTGTACAAGAAGCATCCCCGGAAACGAAAAAAAAAAGAGATGGCAAAAACCATCATAATTTAATCATTCCAAAACTCTAGAATCATGAGCTCCAGTCTGGACAAACTCTGTAAAACCTTTGAATGTAATTTCTTTTGAGATAGATTCTTATGCTATAGCCTGGCAAAAGGAAAAGAAAAAAAATAGGACAAACACTATATGAAATAATCTCTAAAACGGTGAGCTGCACCATTGAGAATTTGTCAAAGCCATGAAAAGAGGAACATATGATATAATTTAAAATAAAACAAAATTGAGAATTGTGAATTGTGCATGGACGAAAAACATGATATGGATATGGATTTAGTTTTTTCTTAAGCGGTCAACTCGAGTCAATCCTCTGCCTATGGTCTGCCGCTGCTAGTCTAGTCTAGTCTACTTTTTTTTTTTTCTTTTCCAGCAACAGTTGGCCAGACCCCGCCGTCGCATCACATCACCCTTTTTTACTTTAAGTCTTCACTCCACTCCATGGGATTCTGGGAAGTGGGGGAAGAAGGCTTTGCCATAATCACACTTCACAGGACAACAGAAGCAGTAGAGAGCTTAGCCAGAGCTAGCAGTAGAGCAAGAAGAAGGAATCCATCGCCATGGGGAACATCCTGAAGTGCTTCAGGGGAGAAGAAGAAGAGGAAGACGACCAGTACCCCTACTACCGCCCAGCCTCCAGGCCCCAGTACCAGCCTCACTACCCCCAGCAGCAGCAGGAGGAGGAAGCTCATGGCCATGGCGTCGCCGCACTGGCGCACGACCTCCTCAACTTCGAGACCGCCTCTATGGTAACACTGACACCCAACCCACCACTCTTGTGCATGCATGACTTCTCAGTCAGATCAAGTCTTCCTAGCTAATGGATGTATATATTACTACTACTATTAGGTGTTTCAGCTTCAATTTTACTCTACTGTAAGTCTGTGTGCACGGTCACAGATTATTCAGATCAATTACCTGACTACAGTATTGCTGCCGATGAGGATAGAGTTCCTTAATTTTGGTGTCTTGCATGTGTAAATTTTGGATGAGAATCATAGAAAATCTAAGGCTAGAACCATAACCGCAATGTTTCTTATGTGGCTTTCCCACTGCATGATCATGATTTGTTTGGGGAAATTTTGCAAACCCACTTATTTTGAGTCTGCTTTCGTTCTTCTCTGTAACCCTGTTCCAGTCTGACATATGGATTCAAAAGTAAATATCCAAATATTTTGTCGACATATGATCTGTTCCTGTCGACACAATGACTCATATGGCAAGTTCAATCATCTCTTTCGCCCCAATATTTGCCTCTCCTTTTTCTTATGATGCGGCATGTGTGAAGGATTATTCTGTTTGTCATATTGTTAGGTTCCTGAAGGGCTCCGACAGCACGTTGCCGCGTCCAAGAAAGCACAGATTAAATGGTAGGCAGCAGCTCAAAAAAGGCTCTCAAGTTGAATATTTAGTAATAACAAGTACATTCGGTGTACCTATTGTCCATCGAGTTATTGATAGCAAACTTTGTTTGGTTCCTCTAGGCTATAATAGATTTAAGGCCTATGGCCTGTTAACAAAATTTGAATGGTCCGTAATGACTTGGACTTTACAAGTTGGGGTCACTATCAGAATGAAAATAAATTTCTCCATAGGACCCCTCCCAAATGCTTTTTTGACTTTTCTTACGACAAGGATTGATCCATACCTATCCAAACATGTGATTTGAGATGGCGAGAGAAACAGAGCTTAACTAAGTACAAGCAGATTGGTGTCTTGGTGAGGTCTACCTAGTTTTCAGCATCGGGAAATTGGAAGTTTCTAACTTTTTTTTCCATTGTGTATGGGTGCACTTCTGTGGTGGCCTTCAGAAGATTGAGGATGATTTGTTGATCAACTATGATTACAGATGAGTGGAGGGGACATGCATACTTAATTTTGTCCTTACACAGTTTATGCTTGTCTTAGTAGAGTATTCTAAATAGCATATAAGTGTGCAATTGTATGGACTGTGGGAAACACTGCCAATAATTGCCTGCTTTCCACAAAGAAAAATTAGAAGAAGGGGCTGAGAAAATGTTAAGAGAAAGAGCAAGGGTAATAGTAACTGGAATATCTTATTAGAAACAATTAGTGTATGATGTTGGTACTAACTTGAATTTCCACTGAACAGGACTAATACAATAGTTTGATCTTATAATCTGCACAAGAACAGGTACCAGAATATGTTGGAGGCATATAAGAATGCCAGAACCCCACCGAGAACACCCGCAGAGGCTGCCCAACTAATTGCAACAGCCCTAAACTGGATCCAGAGATCTGATTTGGAGGTAACCTTTTTCTCCCTTTTTAGGTCCTAAATAGTTCACATGAGTATATAATTAATACTCATTTGTTGTTTAGAATGTGGAACTTGTAAGTGCAAGTTTGTAAAATTTGTTACAGGTTAGGATTTGAGTTTTATACTACTACCGGTTTTTTCTTACAAACCAAAACCATAAACCCAGGAAACCTCCTCATGTTTGCATTCAAATTTGTGATTCTGTATGTTCAATCCATTCGTCCAGAAATAATGTCTTCTCCTCAGGGTATCCTCGAATTCTACAACTTCCCGATCCCATTACTACCTGCAGCATCCTCAAGCCACCGTCCATCCTCGCTACCAGAGGGCGTGCAGTTTGTCTTGAATACTTTGCCGGTAAGACAGATCAGCTATTGTGAAAATATGCTTATCACCAATATAAAATATTTGAACAGAGATGATTCTGACAGATCACTGTCTCACTGGTGTTATCAGGTTAATAACCAAAACATTGGAGATGGCGATGGCTTTACTGCTTACGTTGCCACAACCGATCCGAGGGAGTCTGCAATTGTGCCAATAGAAGTGCATGAAATGGTGATCGCGAGAACTGAAGCACGGAATCGTAGGGATTACCAGAGTGCCGATGCACTTCAAAGTAGCATTATTGAAGCTGGATACAAGTATTAAAGCTGAACCATTCCTGATTTACTTTCTTAATATCATAATTCATAAATAAATGCAACAGGGTTGTTTCATATTTAGATTCACTTACATTAGATTCCATAAGCAGTAATCTACTCCCTCCGTTCGGAAATAAGTGTCGCAGATTTGTCTAGATACACATGTATCTAGATGCGTTTTAGTGTGTAAATACATGCGTATCTAGAGAAATCTGCGTCACTTATTGCCGAACGGAGGAAGTATTAGATCATTTCATTTTAACTAAGATACATTCTAAATTCACTTTGTCTGTTCAAACTGGTACTAGAATGGTTTTACTATATGATTCTAAGATTTTCTATTATAGAACAGTGCGGATACCTGTTATAGTACCACTAGAAAATAATGCAGCCTAATAATAAAATTATTCACTGACAATCAACAGAATTAAGAGTAACATATAGTATATAATATTTAGAAAAACGTTCCTGTGACTAACTGGCACTTGTGTACCTATCCGATAATCGGGAACAAAACAGGGAGAAATTTTAAAGCATCTATACATGATTACATGTCGGCTACTGTTGTCTTTATTTGGCTCTTGCTTTTATCTAACCACGTGAACAAAAAGACTGTTGTGGTTTCATTTGGATTAGGAACTAGGGAGAGGCTTCACTGTTGATCTAGCAAAAATCACGTGAACACGCATCCACTTGCTTTATTTTGGAATGACATGAAAGCATAACTTACTAATATTTTTTATGAGCAGGATAATAGTCTGTTCAGACGAAGAGATCCTAGCAAGGAAATACCGAATCAGAATGAGGTATATGTTGCTCAAGGCACATTATATCCCATAATACAATAATTGAAATACTGTTGTGAAGTGTACACTTTTCATGAGTTTAAAGGGGAATCGATGCACCGGAGCTTAAGATGACATATGGGAAGGAATCGAGGAATGCTTTGGTGAAGCTCATTGGTGGGAAAAGAACCACAATTCATGTGTATTGTCAGGACCAGTTTGAGCGCTACGTTGGCGACATCTATTGCAATAACGTGTTCATCCAGGTGAAACAGGAAATGACGACATGCCTTCGGTCAATTTTATTGCTTTAATTCTGATGAAAGCGACTGCGTGTCTGTGTTTGTGTGAGTCCTTCAGGAAAAAATGCTGAAGAATGGTCACGCATGGCATTTCACGACTTACGACAAACGCCCGGAGTTTGCTAAAGTAAGAAAAAAATATTAGAAAGATATGGGGCCGTTTCTTACATGGTTATGCCGGCTGAGAGATTCTGACTTTCTCTGTGATGGATGGTGCAGTGGGAGAGAGAGGCAAGAGCTGCAAACCGAGGGCTTTTTGCCTCACTGAACCCTGAGAAGCCGTGGGATTGGAGAAGAGAGCGACGGAATGGTGGTATTCAGGCCTACTAATGGCTCCATGCCTCCATCCATATCTCGAATTAATGGTGAGAAATGTGTGTATAGTTTGGTAACTAGGAGCTATCTTGAGCAGCATCAGCATGCTGCAAACAAAATGTGTCAAAAAAAAGTGCCTTCCTGCCTTATATATGTTTATGCAAGTACCTTGTCCAGAAGTGCAGTATGTCCTACCTGATGAGCATGCTGATATTAATTACGATGAGCAAGTGCCAATATATTGTTCCATGCTACCTTCTCCTGTTGGACAGCGTGTCTCCCTGAAGCGGTCAGGACACACACTTCAAGCTGTACAAAGTAGTTAGTTCGCAAAAAAAAAAAAAAAACTGTACAAAGTAGTTATGTATATGATGCTGTTGGTTGTTGCACATGCTAGCATTCGAAATAGATATGGAATCTATTAGTGCCAAGAATGACTATTATTGAATAGCATTAAGAATTCAGAAACCTCAGTTTCTTTTCTTAGCGGTGGTCTCTTAAAATCCCTAGGAAAATGGAAAAGGAAAGAAAAGGTAGCTGGCAGGCATACAATTGACTAATATTGAACCAAGGACTAACTATCCTCACTCCAAATATTTGCAATGTGTATCTCTCTAAGCTAGCTGCACAGCCACCTAATGTCAGGTTTCACTTCTTTCAGAATCAACACATTCTAAACATTCCAAGGCTACCACATTCAATTTGTTCTGTGATTATAGAGTTGGACGAAAATGATCTGAAACCATTCCTGCCATGTCCAAAAAATGAATTCTTTGTCTCAAGGTCCTCATTGGTTTGCAGCAGTGAAGCATTGCCTGGTGGCTCCTGGTTTGCGCTGCTAGCTTCTTCGATGTGTTGCAGCGTTGCTCCATGATTCCCTTTCAAGTCAGGAGCTTCTACATTAAGTTGCAACGGCTCTCTGAATCATGCTTCTTGGTTCTAGCTGCCTTGATATGCCGTGGCGTCGCGGTCGCACCTAGTTGCTCCTGGTTTATGCATCTAGCTTCCTGGTTTGGTCCCACCATTCCAGAATCTCTGGGCAGCTCCTGTTCTACTCTTCTAGTTTCCTTATCAGGTTGTGGCATTGCAGTGCCACTGCCTTGCACCTCTTCTACCCTTCTAGCTTTGTTATCAGGTTGTGGCATTGCAGTGCCACTGCCTTGCACCTCTTCTATTCTTCTATCTTCCTGATCAGGATCCAGCATTGCAATGTCTGGCTCAGGTTCTGCTCTTCTAGTTTGCTTATCAGGCTTTGCAGTGTCTGGCTCCGGTTCCGCTCTTCTAGCTTCCTCATCAGGTTGCAGCATTACAGTATCACCGCCTGGCTCCTCTACATCTTTACTAGTATTGTCATCATGTTTCAGCATTACAATGTTGCTGGATGGCTCCTGTGTTGATTGTTGGCTCCATGGGGACACAATATTACTGACATCTGCAGCCGCTCTAGCTTCATCCTTCTCCACAACAACTGCTTGGCGGTTCTTCTTCTTCATGAATTTCCGCTTGTTCCATTTCTTCTTGAAACCACCTTTCTTTACCTCAAGTGGGGTTTCAATTGGCGTCTTCTCTGACTCATTACCTTGCCTTTTGCCAGGAACTACAATATACTTTGTGGCACCATTTGCACGACCCTCTAATTGACCTGCACAAGATAATTCCACGCATGATTTAAACCCCGCACATGGAAGGAACAAATCAACACAATTACATCGTCGAATACAATGTTTGGATAAGAGAGCGTGCCCTGAAAAATAGGGAAAAGAAGTACCTTTGGTTGCAAGAAGAGCAGTCCAGGCTGCCTTTATCTGTGCCTCTTTCTTTGACCTGCCTGCATGACCCATGTACTGCATACCACCAATCTCTACAGTGCATGTATAAGGAGCTTTGCCCGAAGTTTGCCTGGTCCAGGTATAAGATGGCATTGAGCAATTCATCTCCTCAGCATACTCCTGAAGAAGGTTGTTCCACAGGCCAGTTTCTTGCTGGAAAGCATACCACCAGGGGTAAGAAAAAAGAAGCACAAAGATCATTGGAATAGACTAGAATGTCATTCTAATTTCGTCATCCTAACTCCCGAGCATATCCGCGATAACAAAGCTTGGTACTTATACTGCGAGGCATACGCATTGTCCATGGTTCGCAAATTGGGGGCGACATGAGTTTCGCAAGCATATACAATTAGGGGATCAGGGGGTTTGCCGTGTCAGGGCCGCGAAGCAGATATCGGTTTTTTCACATGATGACAAATAGAATCGAAGAAAACAGTTCTGCAGGGATTAACTTATAATGAGATTTATCTACTACATATTCTTCCGAAGCACAGTCAGGATGAAGAATGCTGGTCATCACCATCCACATGCATGCTTATATAGTTTCTATACAGACTAACAAACACATACTACCAGGGAGGGGAGGCTGAATGAAGGGAAGAGTTTAATTAAGCCTTACATACATCTGCTGGGATTCTCTGAGTGGTCGGGATGGACTCGAGGATTTCCATGAGCGCGGCTTCAGCGGCGGACTGTTCCGCGGCCTTCCGGGTGGAAAATCCGGGCAGCGAGTCGTACCTGGCGCCGTCGATTGCCACCGTGGACCTGAACACGGGCTCGTGGGCAGGCCCCTCCTTCACCGTGGTGTACTCTGGAGCTGGGAGATCGGCTTTCTCCGCGTACTCCTGCAGCCAGCTCTTGAAGGCGTGACATTTCAGTCGCCCTGAAGCTGTGTGGGCAGAGGCGCACGAAAACTCAGAACAAGGGCGAGGGAGAGAGGGCAGATGGGCAGGGGAGAGAGTATTACTGATTCCGCCGGCGTTGGGCGCAGTCGTGGACTCCGGCGGCGCCGCCATGCCGGCGTCCCTACCGACAGAGCCGCCGCCTCCTCGGGCGAACGCTGGGGTTTTTGTTTGTTTTGGGTTTGTGAGCGCGTTCCTTCTCTAGTACTGTACCGTGAGATGCTTGTGTGGCTATGGCTAGCAATTGTACGTGTGGAGTAGTGTATCTCTTGCTACCTATGGCAGGTGGGCACCACCGAGTGACTGGACCCCACCTGTCGGTCGCGTGCGCGCGCATTTGGCTCCGAGAAATATATTCCCCATTCCCCTGTCCAAGAATTCAGTTAACTGACATTTGAAAAAAGAATTCAGTTACCAGCTGTTCCTTCTCAAAACAAAACAAAACAAAACAATTACTTGGATATAAGTCTGACGGGCAGATCACACGTGTACTGATTATTAATCACTTCCGTTCCTTTAACCAGAAGCATTCATAAGCTTATCTTCGGCAAGGCAACCAGAAGCAGTTTCAAATTTGGATAGGATCTTACTTCTAAAGGCAACTCCCTACAACCACCAACAGCCTAGTCAATCTACAGCTACACAAATCTACCAGGACACCTCCCAACATGTTTCCTTATTCGTCTTTCATGGCCGTCTCATGCCTCCGTTTCTGCGCAACCTCGACGAGCAGAGTCAGCAGGGCCTCGCACACCTGTGATGTGTCCGCCTGGTCCCCGGGCTCCTCTTTCATCGAAGAGTACACCATCCACGCGTGGTCCAGCTTCCGCTCTGGTCGGACCGCCACCGACCCAGGAACTTCCGCATCCTTCCTCGTCACAAGACCGTCGCTCTTCTCGCCGTACCTTGCCACCAGCAGCTGGGAGCATGCTGCCAGTGCAGCTGAAAGCGGCATCACGACCGGAATCCTCGCAGGGTTGCCGGTGGCGGCTACCGGGAGCTCCACGTGCGCGACGTGAGAGAGGGCCGTCAGCACACTGGGCGTGATGCTCGCCTCCGTGTGGAACGATATGATTGGAACCTCGGGGGGCAACGGGTGCTGCGACAGAAACTCTTTCCTCCTCTCGTATGTCAGATCTTCCAGCGCCTGCAGATCACCCTGGAGAAACACCAATTATTATTATTAAGCAGGTAGCGCCGCCTGCTGTCTAGGCTGACATGTTAATGATCAAGGCAAATACCTTGAGGACTTTGGAAACCAAAATCTCCATAAGTTGGCGTAGCATGACATAGTCACCAAGCTGCCCCTCTCTCAGGATATCCGAGGCAACCGGGCTTCCTCCATATGGGCTCTGAGCCAGTACCAAACCTGCAACCTTGTCTTTCAGCTGTGGCCAGTAGAGTGACAGAGCTGCCGCTGAATCTACACCACCCTTGCTATGACCCAGAAGTAGCACACGTTTCCTCGATCCCCAGTATATTTCTTCAATGTACTCCTTTATCTCCCTTGCGTTTTTACTTACTGAAGACTGCACGACACTTCATATATTATTACTCGATGAAAATAATATCAAGATAAAAGGAACAAATTAATATAGGTAAGTACCTCACTGTGAATCTTGGCAATGTGACAAACCAGACCCATTTTGGAGAAGTATGCTTTTGTCTTCACAAAGTAAAGTGGCCCATGGTTACTAAATAGACCTGTAAAAGTAGAAGAGCATGTGTAACCACAAAAGTTTGGTAAACTGCCTTTCATTGTCGAAGTAGAGCATTAGACTAACCTGGAACCAACAAATACACCACCGAATCAGGTAGCTTGTGCTCATTTTTTCTGGTGAGTGGAATAAATACTTGAGATAAAGTTCATAATAGAGTTGTTATGTAAAAACTGGGATTCAGTTTTTTATTTTTACTAACCTCACGGAGTCAAGAATCTCCAAAAATCTGGCCGTCCCATCCTCGGTTGAAGGTAAGCTTTGAACGCGCTGGAGCCATCCAATATCATCTGCTGAACCACGTACAGTTTTCCGAGCACGATCCACGAGACTGCATAGGAATATAAACAATCCACTATTACACTTTGAATCCAATTTAATCTAAAATAATAAGAAGACACTGGTACTATTGTTAATCAAAAAATATATATACATGAAAAGTATAATATGTAAAGCGCAATTCTATACCCTTGAAATAGTGAAGCTCCATTCTGAAAAACACGAAACGGTGCCATCTGCCCCGAGACTTCTTGAGAGTGACTTCCACTGAGATTTATTTCACTGGAAGACAAGCTACTGCCATCCAACTCTGCAGAGGAAGTCTGAAGAGCAGGCCTGCCAGAAGTTGAAACAGGCGGAAGTATTGCTAGTTCTTGGCCTTCCTCGGGTATTCCTGCAATAAAGAGTAGAAGGAATAAAGGAGTTCAAACGTATTTATGACATGAATAAACTTGCTTGTAAGAGAACCGCCTGTCAAAGTAGGAAAGCTAACCTGTATAAGTAGGCACTGGGAGGCACTGTGTAAAATACGAAGCTATTTGGGCAAGATTAGACGCAGCTTCGTTTAATGCTGGGATTGTGGGGAAGAGTTGTGAATCTTCAGCCCTATTGACTGATTGGCTATCGTCAACCTAGATTTATGATTTATCAGTGACTATTTTGTTAGCAAAAAGGAAAAAAAATGGTAAAACAAAATGAAAACAGGGGCCTAAAAAATTAGCCGTTCATATGCGAAGGTGAATGCTGTGTACCATAACGGATACATAAGTAACAACACTGTCCTAGGACTAGTTTCAAGTAAGACAAATCACTTAGCAGTTCTGCCCAGAGAATTATTTTGGATATTAATAGCACATATCAGAGGAATTGCCAGTTAATTATTCGCGTTGGATAACATGGCTACTACAGACAGTACCAATTTCGTCGCGAAAGGGAATGTGAACTCTCGACGTGAAGCGCACCAATTCAACGCTTTTCAGCTAGTGGGGGACTGAGGGACATGCTTACATTTTTACAGACTGATACAAATTAGAGAATACAAGTGCTGTGCAATGTGGTAAAGTCGATGGCACCAAAGCCTTACTTCACAGCTGAAGTTGAAAAATGTAAAATAACAAAGAGCGGTACTGATGGAAGGATAAGGATATGCAGTTGAAAGATCAGGTTTGGCTGCCTCATAGTACCAAACAGGCTTAACATGACAACAAAACATTGTACTACTACTACTAGATTCCTAATCGACCCGGGTAACATATGAACATCAAATTCTGCAAGGCATAGGAAGGTGAGTAGAAGTAACAGCACAAGTAGAACCAACAGGCGTGCATACCGATGCAGAAGTAGAAGGCTCTCCCTGCGCCGAAGGTTCCATGCTAGACCGATGGATCCGGTAGCCCCAGCTAGTCCTAAGGCGTTGGCTGTAAGAATACGGATTGAGAGGAGCAGGAGTAATAAAACAAGCAAGAGGAAAAGAATGAATTAGGGGAACAGAACAGAACAGGGGAGGTATCTCGATCGACTGACAGAGTCCGAACGAAGGGAGTCGAAGCCGCGAACTAGTGGATCCAGGAGGAAGCGTGTCGTCTCCCTTCTCCGCTCCGGGTGGCGGCGGGAGAGGAGAGATTCGGATTCGCCGTGGGGAGGGAAGAGAGGCGGTAGTCAGTTTCTTCGGGGTTGGGGGAAGGAAGAACAGACTTGTCCCGCTCGGACACGCGGCGAATGAACATCTACCTCGGCAAGATGACTTGGGGGCGCGATTGCTAGGCGGCCTAAAAGCTGAGGCAAAGAGAGAAACGGCCTAAAAGCTGCTTTTTTTAATATAAATACATTTATTTTATTTATTGAAAAATAATATGTAAAATTAGAAATTTGCAAATATAGCACAGTGTCTGCTTGGCCCCATGCAGAGTCGCTTAGGCCCCACGCAGAGTGGCCCAGTCGGTTTGGCCCACGCAAACAATGTTTTATACGTGCAAATTTTTAATTTTCCATATTACTTTTCAAAACAAATAAAATAAATATATTATTTAAAAAATAGCCTAAAAGCTAACATCTCCATTTTGTGATAAATTTTTTATGCACAAGGTGATAACTATCGTCATTTTATTTGATAGCCTGCACATAATAGTTTTAGGTTGTATGAGCGTTTGGTTGCCCACAAGAGCCATGGTTATCATGATCCACATAAGATAGTTTATCATATTAATGATTACATCCGGTCATAGAGAGGAACCGGAATAACACGAGCTTCGTGATCACCATGATAAACTTGAGTTTACTCTTGGTTAGACCGGTTTCAATCCCCTCGCCTCTCCCCGACCCCCTCCCCCATACACACACATCTCCGGCTCTCCATGGGCTCCCAATAGGGTGTTTTGACACGTCCGCTATTGTATCGCCTAGACATGAACTTGGACCGGTTTTTTCGAGCGACGCTTCAAATAGTTTTTTCAAAGACATTTAAACAAAGAATCTAAAAGGTGAATTTCATTCAAATTTACGATGTATTGCAAGATTTAACTTAAGACTAAACCTAAACCTAGATCTAAAGGTACCACTTCCGTCGCTGTCGTTGCAATTTTTTATGGAAGAGGAGTTGCACGGTAAAGATTCCACACTCCCTCACCGACCATTCCTCCACGAATTCATCGGCGGCCGCAAGTACCATGTTCGTCGATTCACACAGCAACACTGCAAAACGCGCTCCTCATCCGTGTTAGTTGGGTAGCGCAACAGTGACGACACCTGGCAGTCCACCATCCACGCTGGCAGCTCAGCCTCCTTCGGCTTCCTCAGCAGCAACGCCTTCATCATGTAGAAGGCAATGTCGCCTCATGGCAGCATGCACGCCTCCGTTTTGGGGGTTATGGTTGTAGAAAATACAATATTATCCCGCTTCCTCGGCTCCTCTTTCGGCTTCGACTTGGGGACGAGGGCACCGACATATAGTGAGAGTGATGAGTATGAGGACAACGATTGCGACGTTGTCCGCAACTCGCACCGCGGAGGCATACCACCATCCGGGCGTGTTCTTTGGTCGCCTCAGACATTTAGCAACCGTCGTCTTTGCCTAAGACATCATGACACGCGATCACCGAGGGCTCCCGCGGCGCAAGACAATCCCACCGTCCGCCTTTTCCTAACGGCTTCCTCCGGCGGCAACGAGATGGGAGGTGATGGGAGGAGACTGGAGGTGGAGGCTAGGGTTTCGCATACCCATAACTTGACGACCCATATTTCCATCACTGACAATTGTTCCAACATCAGCCTAGAGCTCCTTCGTTGCCGTGTCAACAATTTGAAGGAGACAAGTAGTAGTTCCTTACATGCATGCAACTCTTCTACTACATAGTAGAGTATTGAAAATTATAAATATCTCTTGTTTCGAACCGTCGTACATCTATGGTAACGATCTCTACATACCTCTTCTACTCCATGCATCGTCGATCGGCCGAGCCGTACGAAGGAGGAAGAAGAAGCATTACGATCGAGCATATATATGTACAGGTTGATGAATACTACACGTAGTACATATAGCTAGATAAAGGAATCTATGATTCTAGGCCCTTCCAGATTTCCAGGCGGAAGTGCTTCACTAATGAAGATGCCGATGGCGAAATAGCCGACAGATCCAAGGACGATGCATGAGATGCCGGCGACTCGGCCGGCGACTTGCAGCGCGCGGCCGGCCATTGTTGTCGGGTGGTAGCCATCGCAGAGGATCAAGAGCAGGGCGCTGACGGCGAAAATTGCGACGTCCATGAAGACGGCGAAGCAAAAGAAGAGGACTCTGCCACGTCGGCTGGGCTCGGCTGCCGCCACGATCGGGTTGTTGTTCTGCAGGTTGCGACGCATCGCCCTCTCTCTCCATGCCCAAAAGCCATGCCGATCGGGTTGCGCGGATGCCGCCACGCCGCCGGCTGCAGCTGCAGGATCATCAGGGTTGTTGTTTTCCATGTCGTCGATCGCCTGCCTCTCTTCATCCATGGCCCCGGCCGCCTCTCTCGCGAGGTAGTTAAAATATCGCTTTGTTTTGCCTTGCCGGGAGATCGATGTAATCAATTTTCGGTTGAGACAACTTTGTTAGATCGCGGACATACATACCCTAGAGGCTGGGAACTAGCTAGATCGAGCACCCTCTCCTACTCTTTCTTTATATAATCAGAAAGATTTTCTTTGAACAAATCTGAAAAATTAGATCGACCGATAAATATCTCAGGATACCCATGCACTATATGTCATTTGTATCTTTTTCTTTCACTTTGGACGGTTTTACTCTCTCACAAACCAATAATACCACGGATGCCACCGATTAGGTAAAATCAGTCTGATCGCTAGCCGACTCCCGTAACGAATCCAAAGACACTGTTGCGGCATTGTCGTCATTCTCTGTTGCTACCGACGAGCGCCACTATTGCTACGGATGGTGCCCGACAGTGTTACAGAGATGGGCGACGTTGCTGCAAGTGGTGGCGCCGACTGCTATTATAGGTATGCAGTGTTGCTACGGAAGGCCTGAGCCGGCGCTACGAGCGGATGCGTCGGGTGCTATCTAGTGAAGTGGAGACTTATTTTGCTACATACTTGTTTTTGTTTTGCTATGTATTCGTTTTGCTTTTGCTATATTGGTGTTCTCTATATGCTACATTGTTTTCTGTACAAATTTTTGGCTATGTATTCCTCCGATGTCTCCGGTGAAGTCGTTTTTTGCTACAAAAGGATAATTTTTTTGCTACAACCGTTTTATGGTTTTGCTACAATTGAGTAGAACTTTTGCTACAAAGTCTCCGGCAGTTCCCGGCGTGTCTCCAGCGATATCTCCAACGAAGTCGGTTTTGCTACGTTAGGATTTTTTCTACAAAGTCTTCGGAGAGGTCTCTCCCAGCGATATCTCCGACGAAATCGGTTTTGCTACGTTAGGATTTTTTTTATACAAACTCTTCGACGAGGTCTAGTCTTTTTTTCCTATTTTCTGTGTCAAACCGTTTTTGCTACGCGTAAAAGAAACAGAACAATTTGTGGAAAAAAGAGACTTAATGTAGAAAAATGGAATTTAAAATTTATTAAAGGACAAGGACATTTGGGGGAATTGTTCCCGGAAACGCGCAGTACGCCCCCTTCACGTTTCCGTCAGAGCCTTGATTTTCTTTGAGGGAACGTCAGAGCCTTGATTCCGTACATGATACGCACAAGGTTCTCTCTCTCTCCCAAAAAAAAAAGGTTCAGTCCTTATCCGAGAAAATAAACTAAGATCGAGCAGAACTGCTCGCAGGATTCGAACTGTGATCGCTCTCGGCAAGGAGCGTCATTGACATGGATATCTCGCCAAGACCCCTTTAAATTCCCAGCCAGCGCGCGGCCGAACGACCGATCGATCGATCGATCTTGCCCAACAAAACCAATCCGTGTGCAGGTCCCTAACGAAGCAGTCTCGCGAGCCATGGAGATCGACATCGAAAACGGCAACCCTGCTCCTGCTCCTGCAAGAGGCGTGGCAACAGCAGCACAGCCCGACCGCCATTGGTTTTGGGCATGGCAAGAAAGGGGGATGTTCCCGAACCCTAACAAGAACGCCGACGGATTCGCCGCCACAGCGGAGCCTTCGCAACGTAGCCGATGCATCTTCTTGTGCTTCGTGTTTTTCGTCGGCGCCGCTATTCTCGAAACAGGCTTTCGCCCAGTTTTATAAATAAAGCACACAGGTGAGACCGCTGCTGGGCCAGACAGCACAACGCCCAAAGACAGACACAACACGATACACAATGCTGGGACAGCAGCACACACACGGCCGAAAGAAAGCAAGGAACAAAGCAAAAAGGAAGGAAACGGAGAGGGATCCACTAGACGAGAAAGACCGCAACCGCTGCGCCCTCCGAAGAATACCCACCACGCTCCTAGCTCCGACTCGCCAAGCACCAAGCAGCACCCTCAAGAGGGAAAGCGACCGCTGCTGCCCGGACCAAAACTGGCCCTAGGGTTTCCCCCGGCACACAGAGGGGAATGAATGAAGGGAAGCCACGACGCCCTCCAGGAAGGAAGGTGCCACCCGCGGGCGAGCCACGGCGCCGCTATTCTCGCCATGACCATCACATCGATGCTGTTTTCGTATCACTTCCATCCGGCGAGCATGGCCGGTCGAGCGCTGCAAGTCACCTCACGTGTTGTGGGGGTTATATGCTTGGTCCTTACACTAGCATGGTTGGCCATTGTCGGCGTTTTCGTCGAAGAAGTCGCTAGCACTGGGGATCCAGACGACGAAAGATTCATAGATTTCTTCATCTAATAGTCCCATAAATTTTTCTTTAATCTAATTTTTAGTTGATTCTCTTATACTCCTCCGAAGTTTTTTCAAGACCAGTACCATGGATGTGCTGTGTTCTCTAGGGCTTCTTATCTCCGCCACTGACAAGTATTTGTCGTACGCTTGGTAGCATATCTCACGCGATGGCGCCGCCGACGCAGTCACATAGGACGTTCGGTTCGTCGTGTTCCCCATGCCAGGCCAGGTTATCCATACGCTCTGGTACTTCTCTTCCGTTGAACTTCACAGAAGAATAGCAAATACACATCCGTATGAGGTCAAGAGATCTCAAATGCAAAAAAGCAGAAACAAAATAAAAAATAAATATAAAAACCCTAATGCTGGTGTGATCGAGAACACCCTAACGGTGGTATTTTGTTAAATAAAAGAGCAATTTACCAAGAGAAATAACTATAACAAACGCTAGATAAAACATGAATAGAATAATAGAAAGTAAACTAATCATACGAGGTCGAGAGATCTTAATAAATACAAAAAAAAGCAGAAATAGAATAAAAAATAAATATAAAACCCCAATGCTGGTGTGATCGAAAACACCCTAACGGTAGGTATCTGGATCATATTGGCAGAGTACTGCAGTGGGAAGGAAGTATGTCATTCGGTCATCCTCTCTTCCCGCTCCTCGGTCGCTCCGTGCGACCTAGGGGCAGAAACCCTAGATCCCCATCTCCCTCCTCCCTCTCCACTCTCTCCTTGACCGTCGCCGGTGTGGACTAACAGGCAAAGCCCGTGCGGTACTAGCGGTAGCCGGCTCTCCTTTCCCCGATGCGTGGAGGTTCGAGCGGGACCGTACCCTCCCTGGCAACAGTGCGACTCGGCGGAGGAGTTGAATCCAGGCGCAGGGGTGGCCGGCAGGCAGAGTCAAGGATGGCCTTGTGCGTATGGAGGTGGCGGTGGCCCTTTTGCCCCTCCTCACTACAAAAATATGTTGACTATTAATTTTTTATTAACGATTATGGAGTTTTTGATCATAGATCTATGACCATTCTAAACCAATTGATCGTAAGGTGTTTTGGAGGGTCCAAACGTTACAAAATAACAACTAATTTAGTCAAAAGGTCATAGTTTACTTATAAGAAATGATCATAGATGAACAACACTGGCTTGGAGCTTTTTATTTGGCAGACTACGACCAATTTAGATGGTCGTAACATATTTATCAGTACTGCCTTAGAGCCTTTTATTTGGCAGACTACGACCAATTTAGATGGTCATAACTTATTTACCAGCATCGGCTTAGAGCTTTTATTTGGCAAACTACGACCAATTTAAATGATCATAACATATTTAACTAGGTTAAATTGAAATGACCAGAGAACCACCTCAGCATGTGGGACCCTGAACTAGACACACTAGATGAATCTGAAAAGTGGGTGCTACCCACAAATAGGTGGGACCAGCGTTTATACAGTTTTTAGCACATAAGTGGCCTATATATCCTATGGGCTAGAGCCGGTGGCCCATATCCTAGGATGGATCCGGTGGTTTAAACGAATAGGCCCATAGTTCTCTGCTAAATCAGTGGCCTGTATCCTATGGGCTAGAGTTAGATACTTGGATGGAGCTCGACGCGTCGTATATAATTTGTATATGTCGAAAAAAGGGTGCGCGAGCGGGGACTCGAACCCACGACCGAGCGCTATTATTGTGTGCATCGAACCGATGTGATAAGGATGTGTTGTTATCTGGGTAGTGGAACTACTCCATATATACATATATTTTCTCGCTAACTTATCAAAGAGCCAATCTATTTGGGCATGGGACTTGGCAGAATTTCCTCTGAGATCTAGGGCTAGGGCGGCGGCGGCGACCAACTAGGGTTGTAGCTGTGGCGATGACCACTAGGGCTAGGGCAACGGTGAACGTGCACGGCGGCGGTGGTGGATACCAGGGACGACGACATCAGCAGTGGTGGAGACCAGTGCGCATGCCGGTCCTGACGTGTGACAAGCGAGCGACCGCAGAAGGGGCACATCCGGCCATCACATGTGTCGATCTTGCAGCCAACAGCGGCGGAGAGAACAAGGTAAAGGTTCGATTTGCAGAATTTCATGTGATTTGGTTCGATTTTGGCATAGTAGTTGTATACTATCCTAACTTAGCTAGGGTTGTCTGATTTTAAGTTTGGACAAGCCACTTATCCTCCCAGAATCTAATCTGCGATCTATCTTTAATATTGGAAACATCAAAACAGAAGAAATGTTTTTTAGACACCATTAGTCCCTGACCAAAAATGTGTATCACCGGGTTTACAAACCACTTGAGACACAGCTTTGGAGCCCACATATTTTCTCCATAAAATGGTTTGCCAGACACTGTCTTCGGTCAGTAGTTTGAAAATCCATTTACCCAAAAGCGCGGTATTTTTGACTTGCAAATCATGTATGCCAAGCCCACCATATTCTTTCGGACGACAAACCACATTCCATCTGACCAGTCGAGGGAATACCGATTGGCGTCTCACAATCGGTGTCTCACAATTGCTGAATGGAAAACTCGTTGCAGAAAGACTCCAAAAATGTCTTAATAGTTGGAAAGGAAAATTGCTATCCCTCGGGGGAAGACTTGTACTCATAAATTTAGTACTGACCAACATGGTATTGTATATGATCTCGTTTTTCTAGTTACCAAAAGGTGTATTGAATAAAGTGGATTATTTCCGATCAAGATTTTTTTGACAGGGTGATAGTGAAAAAAAGAAATATCGACTGGCCAGATGGAATGTGGTTTGCCAACCGAAATAATACGGTGGACTTGGAATACATGATTTGTAACTCAAAAACACCACGCTCTTTGGTAAATGGATTTTCAAACTACTAACTGAGGATGGTGTTGTCAAACCATTATATGGAGGAAATATGTCGTCTCCAAAGTTGTGTATCAAGTGATTTGGAAACCCGGTGACTCACATTTTTGGCAGAACTAATGACGTCTAAAAAACTTTTCTTCCGTTTTGGTGCAAAACTTCTCTTTGCTAACAATATCCAGCTCTATATTCGATTGTCAGAAACAAAGGAGATACACTTTTCACAGCAATAGAATCTAATCCTCCTAATGTGTCTTTTAGAAGAAATCTCATAGGTCCACAACTGGCATCTTGGAACAATCTTTTGTTACGATTATCCACGATACAGCTGTCGGACGATGTGGATGAGTTCAAATGTAAATTACTAGAAAATGGTAAATTTTCTGTTGATTCATTCTATAGAGCGTTGATTCAACTTGATATTCCGGTCGATGATAATAGTAAAATTTGAAAAATAAAAATACCCCTAAAGACGAAGATATCCGCTTGGTATCTCCATAAGGGAGTAATTCTTACAGAAGATAATCTTGTAAAGATAAAGTGGCATAAAAGTACACAATGCGTTTTTTGTCACCATAACAAGACAATCTGTCATTTATTCTTCCATTATAAATTTTCTCGCTCTATATGGTCATGCATCCAAATAGCCTCTGTTTTATCCCCCCACGCTCGGTGGCCAATGTTTTTGATAGCTGGTTACATGGGATAGATGATAAATACAAGACTTTGTTTAGAGTTGGAGTGCTTGCCATCATATAGCGCTATGGCTATGTAGAAATGACAAGAATTTTAATAACAATGTGTCTTCTTCCCTCTAGGTTTTATATCGAGCAATGGCTATCCTCCAATCATAGACTATTCCCTAACGTATGGAGTTCCACGACTTGTTTGTGGAGGGGTCTACGCGATTGTAGGACACAACAACGGATATTTTCTCCCGACATGGATGGCCGCGTGATTTGCGAATCGATCTGCCAAAGTCTGTAGCCGCTATTTTTATTCTTGATTTTGTAATTTTCCTAAACTTTTCTATTTCCCCCTTCTGTGTGGTTTGTGCGGCTGTGTGCATCCTAGTTATCCAAAGGACGGTTGTAAACATTACTCAAAGTAATAAAAGCACCAATTTCTAAAAAAATCACTATATAACACATATTTATCATCCATCAAAAGAGCATGAACAGCTAATGCCAAAAGCTATGAAAATACTTTGCGAAAACAGTACAGGAACTTGTTCTCTTCGCCATAGATAAACCTCTGAACCAAATTGAGTGAATGAGCACTCAAAACGATTGTGGGAACGAAAACTATAAAACACTCCTGTTGGGAATATGCCCTAGAGGCAATCATGTATGATGAGATTTCCCATTGTATTCATAAAGTTATTTAGTTGTCCTTGTATAAACATCTGATGTGTATCATTGAATATGTGATTCGGTTGTGGAACTATGCATTCATGTTGTTCATACTAAATATCCTTGGTCATCGAGGTTGTGCAGAACACATAACTTAGACCAATGTAAAAGTTGGCTTGATGACTCGGTTCCACTTGTCATGGGCATGGAGATGCTATTCCAACTTACACAAATTTTGCTAAAGAGTTTAACGAGTCGGATTGACCCATATTGAGGTACAACGAACAAGTTGTCATTTGTATATCTCAATCAATGTAATCCTTAGACCTGAGGTTATTGCATAGTCCGTGTTGAGGATCACCGACTTAGGTTCTGTCAAACGCTGATCCGTAACTGGGCAGTTATAATGGCAGTGTTCGGGTCGACTAAGAATCAAGCTGCGTGATGTGAATAACCAAGATGGGATTTTGCCCCTCCACTTGGAGAGATATTCTCTGGGCCCTCTCGAATGATATGATTCGGAAAGCATGGCTATGCACGACTCGGTTAAGTGTTAACCGAGGCGATCGACTAAGAGTTAGTCGAGTGAATCACTTATCTCGGATCAAGAAGAGAGTCAGACTATTTAAGGGATGAAAATTATTCGCCTATAGTCTGACAAGGTATATCGTGAGGCAAAAGGGACTCGGATGTAAGTCGCATTGGAAAGGCAAATCGTCATGACTCTTTGGTACTTGGGAGTCGGCACGTTCTGCTAGGAGCCGCTACCGACTGATCGATTGAGAGTTGGACTCTAATCGTGTCCAAGTTGCCAAGAGCCTGCGGGGTCACACACTTAAGAGCAGGAGCAAGTTCGGATTGGATCTGAACCAAAAATCTGGTTGGGTTGGACCCAAGCCTGATTTGGAATGAGTCAGTGAGTCGGAGTCACAGGGACTATATATTATATGGGCTTTAGTGAATGGGCCACACGAGAGTGGAGCCCACGTTCATTCCCTATATATAGTGGAGCACCATAACCCAGAAAGGTTAATCGTTGTTCGGTTAGGTCATTCCATGTGTTGGAAACCCTAGCTCCACAATAGTCCTACCATCGGTACGAACCTAGCAGTTCGCCGTCGGTGCTCCTCCTTGCACGTGTGGATACCAGCAGAGGTGGTGTACGATCAGCACCAGGACGATCGGATCGCAAAGGACTGCACTGCATCAACTGACGTGCTTCATTAGTAATCCGCAACTGCGCCTCTAGTGGTAAACCTCGTGGCCTTCTACCTCGGCTAGATCTTGGGATCACCACGTTTGAGGAAAAAGATTTATTTTATCTCTGCGTGGCCCAGTAGTGGTATCAGAGCGATAGTTTCTGGTTTTAGGCTCGAGATCTCGCATATGTGATATGCGGTAGGCTGTAGATGAGATCTATATGCTATTTTGGTGGTCGATCTATGAGATATATCGGTTCTGTGCGAGGTTGATTGGATCAACTATACTCGGGGAATGGTAGATCTGATTTCCGTGATCATACTGCTGAGGTCGTGGAACGACATACCCCTACCGGTCGGCTTCCGCCATCGGGATAGACTGTGACACGTAAATCCAGAGGCGGTGATCAAAGATCAAAAGTTTGATCGAATCGGAACAATGGTCGGAATCCATGTCCGGATCGTAGACGAGATCTACGTTTTCGGAAAAATTGTCTGGCGCTGCCCGCCCCCGCGAGGGGCGCTCCCCCTTCAATCCCCTGCCCGCTATCCGGCTAGCGGGACCGCTGGCTTCGCCTTGTCGTAGCGCCTTAGATGTCGTTGCGAGTTTCACAATGCCGGTAGACATCGTATCTATGCATAACTTGTTTTTGCAGGAAGTTGGGAATGGTATGGTTCATGTGCATGTGATGTATGTGTGTAATCCATACGTGATCTGTGAATCATGGTTTTTGTCAGCCGGCTGGAGCCTAGGTGCTATCATTTTATTGTATAACGACCTGCGTGTCGAATTCTCCTTGTAATTTACTTTACTAAGCTAGTGTAGCTGTTTGGAGAATCCGGATGACATGCAAGGTGATGTACATGTCGGCGACATGGAGTAAGACGGCAAGTGACAAGAGTTGGCACGAGTCGGATTACAGGCTTTGTGGAGATGGAGATCGCCATGAAGGGAGCCATACCATTTCACATTACAATTGCTTTATTTTGTGTTATTGTTATGTCTCTGTTTTACCTCTATTAGATAGTCGGTAAAATCCAATCCCTCAAAGAAGGTCTAGTCGGTTTTCCCGCTAGTGTTTGCACCATCACAAGTCGGACATTTTTGGTAGTGGGCTCATAAAATTGAGGTGCTGCCAATTCTTTTCGACTAGGTGGGTTCGAGTCGGACTCTTACTGCGAAAACACTCGGTAAGCTAGAAGGGTCTATCACAACGGTTGTGGGGCTCGGGGAAAGGTCGGATGGAGCCGGGGCATGTGATGCCACCCGTCCAACAGGAGTCGTATGAGATACGATTGACAAGGAGTTGTCTACCTAGATCACTTGGCGGCTAGCGGTGATGCTAAAGCTCACTAGCCGACTTGCTTATTTAGGATCCTGAATCACTAAGCAACCATCAGAGGGGTGTTGGTTCTAGTGGGAGCATAAAATATTAAAGTGTTTAATATGCTTGCTCTTTTATGAATACATGCATTAAGTGTTTTGCATATTTTCTGTTGTAGATCATGGCACCTAGTAGCAGTCACTCTTAGATATCCGGTTTTGCGTTAAGAACTATCCTTGAGAAAGATAAACTGAACGACACCTTTTGAGGACATGGTCCTTCTTTTGAGTAGGAAAGATTCGCATGTCTCGAACGACTCCAAGTCACTATGAGTTGAATATCAAGAATAATGGTTGTTTTTTTGTATTTGAATGATATGTTTCACGGCTTTACACCCGTCCAGGACGGGTTATTTATTTTGAATCTTGATGGTGAGTCGGTTTATAACATAAATGTTAAAAGGTTGAAACCAAATGATCTGAATATGACTTACTTTTGGCACTGCCGGCTTGGTCATATAAGTTGGAAACGCATGAAGAAGCTCCATGTTGATGGACTCCTAACTTTGTTTGACTTGGAGTCGTTCGAGACATGCGAATCTTTGCTACTCGGCAAAATGACCAAGACACCTTTTGTAAAGAGTTGCGAAAGGGTGTCTGACTTGTTGGGACTAGTACATAGTGATGTATGTGAACCAATGAGCACGACAGCCAGAGGTGGTTATGAGTACTTCATTACCTTCACTGATGATTTGAGTAGGTATGGATATATCTACTTGATGAAACATAAGTCAGAAGCCTTTGAAAAGTTCAAAGAATTCCAGAATGAAGCACATAATCAACTCGGCAAGAAAATAAAGTTTCTTCGGTCGGACCGAGGAGGCGAGTACATGAGCCATGAGTTTGATGACCATCTGAAAAGTTGTGGAATAGTTCCTCAACTTACTCCGAGAAGCATACAAAGGAATGGTGTTTCGGAAAGGCGGAATCGGACCTTGTTGGACATGGTACGATCAATGATGAGTCGGACAGATCAGCCTTTATCATTTTGGGGCTATTGTCTAGAAACAACAGCGTTCAACTAAACAGAGTACCATCAAAATCGGTAGAGAAGACACGGCATGAGATGTGGACAGGCAAAAAGCCGAGTTTGTCTTTTCTTAATATTTGGGGTTGTGAAGCATTTGTCAAGCGACTTCAGTCGGACAAGCTTATAGCCAAGTCGGATAAGTGTATTTTCGTGGGGTATCCGAGGGAAACCTTGGGTTACTACTTCTACAACCGAGAAGAGGGCAAAGTGTTTGTCGCTCAGAACGGTGTCTTCCTTGAGAAAGAGTTTCTCAGTCGGGGAGTAAGTGGGAGCACGGTGCATCTCGAAGAAATTCAAGAGGAACCGGCTAGAAGCGAGTCGGCAAAAACCTTGGAGGTTGAGCCGGTCATGGTAGCTGAGCCGGCAGCAGCACCAGTGCTACGAAGATCGGCAAGATTACGAAGTATTAGTGATGTGTTACTGTTAGACAGTGATGAGCCGGCAAATTATTCGGAAGCGATGGTGGGATCTGATTCCGAGTCATGGCTTGGAGCCATGAGATCCTAGTTAAAGTCCATGGATGAAAATGAAGTTTGGAACTTGGTTGATCTGCCAGACGGTGCAAGACCCGTCGAGTGCAAATGGGTCTTTAAGAAGAAAACTGATATGGATGGAAATATTTCCGTCTATAAAGCACACCTTATCGCGAAGGGGTTCCGACAAGTTCAAGGAGTTGATTAAGACAAGATTTTCTCGCCCGTAGCGATGCTTAAATCAGGTCGGATCATGTTAGCAATAGCAGCCTATTTCGACTATGAGATATGGCAGATGGATGTCAAAACGGCTTTCCTTAACGGAAATTTAACCGAGGACGTGTATATGATATAGCCCGAGGGTTTTGTCGATCCGGCTAATGCTGACAAGGTGTGTAAACTTTAGAAATCCATTTATGGGTTGAAGCAAGCATCTCGGAGTTGGAATATTCACTTTGATGAGGTAGTCAAATCGTTTGGCTTCATCAAGAGTGATCATGATTCTTGTTTATACAAGAAGTTTAGTGGGAGCAAAATAAACTTTCTAATCTTATATGTGGATGACATATTACTGATTGGAAATGATGTCCAGATGTTGCAAGAAACCAAGGAATCATTGGAAAGGAGTTTTTCAATGAAAGACTTGGGTGAGGCAACATACATCCTCGGAATCCGGATCTATAGAGATAGATCAAGGAGGCTCATTGGATTGAGTCAGAGTACTTATTTGGACAAAGTGTTGAAGAAGTTCAACATGGAATCGTCTAAGAAGGGGTTGTTACCGATGTCCCATGGTGTAAAACTTAGCAAGACTCAGTGTCCTTCGACAACTGATGAGCGAAGTCGGATGAGTGCGATTTCGTATGATTCTGCAGTCGGATCCATCATGTATGCCATGATTTGTACTAGGCCAGATGTTTCCTATGCTCTAAGTGTTGTGAGCAGATACCAGGCTGATCCTGGAGAAATCCACTAGACAACGGCTAAAAATATCCTAAAGTACTTGAGAAGGACTAATGATATGTTCTTGGTTTATGGTGGTGAAGATGAACTCGGTGTAAAGGGTTACACAGATGCGAGTTATCTTACCGACTCTGATGATTCTCGTTTACAATCCGGATACATGTTTATTATAAATGGAGGTGCTGTGAGCTGGAAGAGTTCCAAGCAAGAGACTGTGTCTGCATCTACAACAGAGGCTGAGTATATTGCCGCCTCAGAGGCAGCAAAGGAAGCTGTTTGGATGAGGAATTTCCTCATGGATCTTGGTGTGGTTTAGGGCTCGTCCAATCCTTTATACATGTATTGTGACAACAATGGTGCTATTGCACAGGCCAAGGAACCTAGACAACACCAGAAGAACAAGCACATACTCATGCGGTACCACCTGATTTGGCAGTTCGTGGATCAGGGTGATATCAGGTTATGCAAGGTACACACAGATGCAAATATTGCGGATCCGTTGACAAAGCCGTTACCACAGCTGAAGCATGAGGCGCACCTGAGAGCCATGGGCATTAGATGCTTAGACATGTGATGTCAGAAGATTGACTCTAGTGCAAGTGGGAGACTGTCGGGAATATGCCCTAGAGGCAATCATGTATGATGAGATTTCCCATTGTATTCATAAAGTTATTTAGTTGTCCTTGTATAAACATCTGATGTGTATCATTGAATATGTGATTCGTTTGTGGAACTATGTATTCGTGTTGTTCATACTAAATATCCTTGGTCATCGAGGTTGTGCAGGACACATAACTTAGACCAATGTGAAAAGTTGGCTTGATGACTCGGTTCCACTTGTCATGGGCATGGAGATGCTATTCCAACTTACACAGATTTTGCTAAAGAGTTTAACGAGTCGGATTGACCCATATTGAGGTACAACGAACAAGTTGTCATTTGTATATCTCAATCAATGTAATCCTTGGAACTGAGGTTATTGCATAGTTCGAGTTGAGGATCACCGACTTAGGTTCTGTCAAACGTTGATCCATAACTGGGCAGTTATAAAGGCAGGGTTCGGGTCGATTGAGAATCAAGCTGCGTGATATGAATAACCAAGATGGGATTTTGCCCCTCCACTTGGAGAGATATTCTCTGGGCCCTCTCGAATGATATGATTCGGAAAGCATGGCCATGCACGACTCGGTTAAGTGTTAACCGAGGCGATCGACTAAGAGTTAGTAGAGTGATTCACTTATCTCGGATCGAGAAGAGAGTCGGACTATTTAAGGGATGACAGTTGTTCACATATAGTCTGAAAAGGTATATCGTGAGGCAAAAGGGACTCGGACGTAATTTGCATTGGAAAGGCAAGTCGTCATGACTCTTTGGTACTTGGGAGTCGGCACGTTCTGCTAGGAGCCGCTACCGACTGATCAATTGACAGTTGGACTCTAATCGTGTCCAAGTTGCCAAGAGCCTACGGGGTCACACACTTAAGAGTAGGAGCAAGTTCGGATTGGATCTGAATCGGAAATCTGGTTAGGTTGGACCCGAGCCTGATTTGGACTGAGTCAGTGAGTCGGACTCACAGGGACTAATATTATATGGGCTTTATTGAATGGGCCGCACGAGAGTGGATCCCACGTTCATTCCCTATATATAGTGGAGCACCATAACCCAGAAAGGTTAATCGTTGTTCGGTTAGGTCATTCCATGTGTTGGAAACCCTAGCTCCACAGCAGTCCTACCGTCATTATGAACCTAGCAGTTTGCCGCCGGTGCTCCTCCTTGCACGTGTGGATACCAGCAGAGGTGTTGTACGATCAGCACCAGGACGATCGGATCGCAAAGGACTGCACTGCATCAACTGACGCGCTTCATCAGTAATCCGCAACTGCGTGTCTAGTGGTAAACCTCGTGGCCTTCTACCTCGGCTAGATCTTGGGATCACCACGTTTGAGGAAAAAGTTTTATTTTATCTCTGCGTGGCCCAACAACTCCAACTATTCTGAAATAGATCGTATGGGCACCTAGAGGGGGAAGGTGAATAGGTGCTACTCAATTTTTAATTCTTTTTCAATTTTAGGCTTGACATAAAGTAAATTCTCTAGATATGCAACTACGAGAATTTCCCTATATGCAAACCTAACTACTAAGCATGTAAAGAGAGGAGCGAGGAAACCGTAGTGGAGCACGCGGAGACACATGGATTTGTTTTACCGTAGTTCCTTCCTTGTTAATGCAAGTACATCTGTGTTGGAGGGGTGGGCGGTTCTAAGACCACCACGCCACAATAGGCCTCACCCTATTCTCCGATGGATCTCGCCACGAAAGGCCTGACCCACCTTCTCCACTATTGGTACCCTTTGAGGCGGGAACCGATGCCTTTACAACTCTACCGGGGCACACACTCACAACTGAATTGGGGGCTCCCGTAATGACAACAAGCTATCACAAGAACAAGGATTATCAATATAATCAAAAGCAAGGATCTAGATATTTGCAAGAAATACTAGATCAGAGATTCTCCAAATGAATGGAGAGGAGATGAAGCGCTTGATTGCAGTCGTTGAAGATCGAGTTCTCCTCCTTCGATTCCCAAAGGAACAGGGCCTTTAGGTGGATGAAGGTGGAGCTCTCTTGGATGAAGCTCGAAGAACAGATCTTGACTTTTTCGATTGAACCAAGAGTTCTGGCAGGAGGGGAAGGCGGGCTTAAATACCCCATGCATAGATCTGGCCGTTGGTGAAGTTTGGGGGCGTATTATCCGCCCCCACTAGGGGAGGACTATCCGCCCTGGGGGGGGGGGGGGGGGGAATCCGCCCCCTGGACGGAAAGTCTGTGGGAAAATCCGCCCCCTCTCTGATGGTGGCGCCGGTCTTGTCTTGGTGAAAATTCTCGATGGGCCGGATTATCCGCCCCCCTCAAGGGGCAGACTATCCGCCCTTGGGGAAAATACGACCCAGAGACGGAGAGTCCGGGGGAAACTCTGCCCCCTCTCTGAGCGACGCGCCTTGGCAACCTTGGAGACAAAATCCTGGGGGGGGGGAGGACTATCCGACCGCTTGAGGGGCGGATTATCCGGCTAGGACGGAAAATCCGTCAGATACTCCGCCCCCATTCTGAGGGTTGCGCCCTTCTGAGTTTGGGGAGTGGCGACTTATCCACCCCTGGTAGAGGCGGATTATCCGCCTCCCAAAGACAGTTTCCGTTTCCTTTTCAAGGTAGAGATCTACATCACTTCAACACACATTAAATAATCCTTGATATTATTATCTAACACATAAAACACTAGGGATTATGAAATGTTCTTTCAATCTACCCCTTTTTGGTGTTAGATGACAATACTAGGATTTGCAATGAAACCTACTAACAACACCTTTAAGGAAATGAAAGAGGCTCCCCCTAAATGTGTGCATATTTATAATTTGCATTTGAATACAAATGCACACACTAAATAGCAAGCCAATTTCATAACAAAAACAATTAAAACAAGGTGAGTTAGGAAACAAAGTCATACTACCGGGATGTGAAAATAGCCAATGTGAATAATGAGATCATTAGGCCTCAAGCACATCCCACAATATTGATGCAATCAATAGATAATTCCATATGCCATCAATACAATACCATACTCCCTAGATAAATCCAGAATTCCATATGAGTAGTTCCACAAGATAAATCCAGAATTCCAGAGATTCATACACGAGCACAAAGTATCACACGACATAGTCTTATACAAACCAAGCACACAAAGTTCAACGCTAAAAAGGGCATAAGCAAGCAAATAAAAATGAATGAAAAAGGCAAGAGCTTGAGCCCGACCCATGCAAATCCGTGACCTAATAGAACTACTTCTCCCCCTTTGGCATCGAAACGCCAAAAAGGAAGAAGACGATGCTAGCGACCCAGAAGATCACGCCCCCTCGTCCTCGTCGTAGTCATCCCCGTCCCCTTCATCTTCATCATACTCATCATAATCATCAACTGGAGGAGTAGGCGCCCTCAGTGGGGGAGGAAACGGGTAGCTCTCGAGCTCTCCATAGATGATCCCTGATGTGTTCCACTGAGCATATGGTTCTGGACCTGTAGGAGGTGGTGGATGATTAATTGCCCTAGACACATGATGAAGAATGAGCTGCTTGGTGTGGGCTGATGTAGTGCTAGTCCAAGTGGGAGCGCTTCGTCGTGAAAGCCCAAGAGCAAGGTGTGAAGCAGCAAAGCAGCAAGTTTTCCCTCAGTTAAGAAACCGAGGTTATCGAACCAGTAGGAGGAAGAAAACGTCACATAGGTGTTGCAAGCAACACGGATACCTGCACAACACAAACTCAAGACTTTGCCCCAACGAATCAGTGAGGTTGTCAAGCTCACCGGTTTGCTGTAACAAAGGATTAAACGTATGGTGTGGAAGGTAATGGTTTGTAGCAAGTAAACAAGTAACAGTGGAAGATGTATCAATGGTAAAGATTGGACCGGGGTCCATAGTTCACTAGAGGTTCTCTCCTTAGATAAACAACATAGCATGAAGGGTAAACAAATTATAGCAGGGCAATTGACAGGAACTGAGCAAGGAATAACAATGCAATACTAGTCAGAAAGATCCTATGAGATTCGATTGGGCAATAAAATAATATACATAGACCGCCATCCAACTGCATCTATGATTAGAAGTCCACCTTCAGGTTATCATCCGAACCCCCTCCAGTATTAAGTTGCAAGAAATAGACAACTTCTTTAAGCAAAGTGTGTAAGGTAAACAGTCAACATGTTCCATGAACAAGAGACCATTGTTTTCTCCCTAGTAGCAACATCACATCTACAACATAAGAGATCTCTGTCACTTCCCTTGGAAACTAGAGGCATGAACCCACTATCGAGCATAAATACTCCCTCTTGGAGTCACTAGCAACTACTTGGCCAAGATAGCCACTAACAATGGAGAGCATGCAAGATCACAAACAACACAGACATGATAGAATCATAAAGACAAAACCATTAATCAAACCAACACAATAATCTCAATATCCATTGTATCCCCACAAACACAGCATGCATGATTACAAATAGATTAGATCTTGATCATGAACGGAGCTCACAAGATCTATACATGAAAGCACAAAGGAGGAGATACAACCATCTAGCTACTACATGGACCCATAGTCCAAGGTGGAACTACTCACACAACATACCAGAAAGAAGGCCTCCGGGATGATCTCCCCTCCGGTAGGGTGCCGGGAAGAACTTCAGATCCCTCCCGATCTAGGGACGATGGTGGCGGCGCCTACAGACGGTTTCGTGTAGATTTGATAGGGTTGCTTAGGGTTTAGGCATCGGGGGCTTCTTATAGGCGAAGGAGGAGGCCGAGGAGGTGGCTAGGGGCCCCACACCCTGCCTAGGCGCGAGCCCACCCCTAGCCACGCCTAGGGGGTGTGGCTGCCATGGCACGCCTCTCCGTCTCCCCTAGGGGGGAGTTTGACGTTTGTCCCATCCAATTCCGAGAATATGTCCTTACTAGCTTTTCTGGAACCAAAAATAGCAGAAAATAGGCAACTGGCACTGTGGCAACTTGTTAATAGGTTAGTACCAGAAAACATGTAAAAAGCACCTCAAAGTGTAGACAAAGCAAAGCAAAGTAGATACTAACAAGCATGGAACATCAAAAATTATATATACGTTTCCGACGTATCAAGCATCCCCAAGCTTAACTCCTGCTCATCCTCGAGTAGGTAAGTGATAGAAAAAATAATTTTTGAGGTGACATCCACCCTCACAATAAAGATCTAACCATTTCCAAGCATTTAAAGCTGGGATCAAAAAACTCTAAACATGAACATGAAAGATGGAGTTCTAACAGTAAGACAGAGCAACTATTGTTTCAACAAGACAAGATACAAACAAAGATCATGGATAACATGCATTGAAAAACTTTTATTTGTTTCACATACAGGAAACATAGCATAGTGGTAAACAGCTTGTCCCTCATAGAGTAGCAAATAGATGCATAGGACACCTTCAAAGTTCGCATGGGTGACTAGAAACAAGTAGCACAAGAACAAGTAATATCACAATATGCATCAATCAATAAGCTTTGGGACACTGCACATAAAACTAAGAATGGAAACTGTGCTCTCTTAATGGAAGCAGGGATTTCAAGTTTCAAAAAGAGCTTCCAAAAATTATGGTACTTGTTAGCTTTTAGCCCTCATTGCCCCTATCATAAGCATCTTGAAGTGATTAAGGTTAAAGTGAACAAACTATGGAGTATATGCTTGATAAAGTATAAGTTGGCAATCTCAAGTCCCTTGAATATGAGGGCCACACCTCATGCTACTCAACTTCAGTCACCTGTAAGTTCTTGTCATTGTAAGTATTTTAATATCATAGAGAACCGCCAACGGGGTACCCCTTGCACATGGTACAGGAGCTTTCCAATAACCAAAATGACAAGGAAAACAGACAATGAGCACCTCAGCAATCTTTTTATTTACTATATGCATATCTTTTTATTGAGTATGCTTCATAGATAGCTCACTATGGTGATGTTGCAAGTTTCCACCATGATTAGGCATGGCTTAGGCTAGCGGCGCAGGCGTTTCTCTAACACAGAATACAAACTCCATGGACTTACAAGTTCCCTTTTTATTTCACACTGGTGACATCCACAGACAAAAGAGCATGATATCAACTGAGTACAGAGTACAAGTGCAATGTTGAAAACGTTCCCCATGACAGCATGGTTCTGCTAATTCCAACGTATAAGTGAAAGCATATACAACATAGAGACACAATGGTTCAAGTTTATTAGGGGCAAAGAATATAAAGTGTGCCATCAAGTTCGTGAGGGCTTTAATCACTAAGTTTTCGCATAACAAAATAGTTTTTAATTGGAAGATAGCTGAAAACAAGAATATACTTAGAATGGTGTAAAACACCATGAATAGGAGTTTATAGTGGACACTTTGGAAAAACTTGATTTCTTGGGAGTTGGAAGCATGACTAGAGCTTACTCATACAAGTGGAGGCTAGCAAAAGACCGGGAGCAACCAAATAAGAGAGCAATATTGGCCATAATCATGCAGAGCAACAAAGTATTACTAATCAAAGCATAGAGTGATACTACAAGTCAAGGACTAAATGATCATTGAGGCTAATGGTGACTTGTGAGAGTCATAACATGGTGTGAGCATGTGCCAATTCAACCCAAACAAACCTCAAAGGAGAGTACCACAATACTAAGCTTTTGCATGATAAAACAACGCATAATTTGTTCAAGGCACACTAAGCAATCCCAATGACTTGGATCAAGCCATTCTACAGCAATAACTACTAAACATAAGGTCAAAACAACACCTAGCATGGCATGATAAAGTCTAAGTCACAGTCAATGCAAGCTCCTCTTGCACTTCCAAGCAAGAACTTTCTACTCCTTTCCAACACCAAGCAAACTTATTTGTAACAACACATCTAAAGCGGGGGTCCAAACTAATCAAGCAAACTAAACAAACTAAGCAAAGCAAACTAAAACTAAGACGCTTCAAGAACAACACAACTCTGCATGAAACAATAAAAACGAAGTGTCTAGACAGACCTGAGCTTTTTATTTGATGAAGAAGGGGATGCCTTGGGCATCCCCAAGCTTTGACGCTTGTACCTCTTGGGTATTTCTTGGGGTGACACCGTGGTGGAATCCCCAAGCTTGAGCTTTGTCCATTCTTCATCTCATTGCGTCACTCTCTCTACACCTAAAAATTTTCCTTCATACAAAACTTCACACAATCTTCATTAGCAACATTAGTGTATTCAAAAGATATTAGACCTCTGGCAAAGCTTTGGAACAACAAGACTTTTCACTAAAAACACAAGCTACTGTAGTAAATCCTTCAAAAAGCTCAATTCCCCAAAAGAGAACTCAAAAAGGAATCAATAAGAAGCAAATGCAAATAATGGCAGAAATCTGTCAAAACAGACCAGCTGGTAGAAACCGATTTTTTCGAAAATCTTCTGTTTCTCAAATAAAAAAGTGTTAAACTAACTAAAGTTAGCTAACATACTGGAGGATTTATTCGTAAAGTATCAGCTCAATATGAGTTACAGAGATTCCTCACGAATTTCTATGGTGGAGGACAGAAATCTGTTTCGGTACAGCAACTCCCCAAATCTTACTTCCCTCTCATTTGAGGTCATTCTTGGCACAAAAAACAAACAAAAAGGATAAGGAGAGGTTATTAATGAAGTAATAATTTCCAAGACTTAAGGAAACTCTTGGGTTATCTCCTAAAAAGTACTTTTCTTTAACGCCTTTAAGTTAGGCACAAGAAGGAAGAAGAATCAAGTATTTTCAAATGATGAAGCATTAACATCAAACCTTGCTTTCAAAGGAGGAGAAAAAAGAAACTTCTATATCCTCATAGGGAAGTGTTCAATACCTTTCTTGAATGGAAAATGATATTTAATGGTGCCTTCTTTCATATCAATGATGGCACCAACAGTTCTAAGAAAAGGTCTTCCCAAAGTAGTAGGACAAGAAGCATTGTATTCAACATCCAAAACATAGAAATCAACAGGGACATAAGCATTGTTAACCATAATGAGAACATCATTAATAATCCCCATGAGTTTCTTCTTAGCATTATCATTAAGTGGGACATCCAAATAACAATCTTCCAAAGGTGGCAAATCAAGCATTTCATAAATCTTCCTAGGCATAATAGAGACACTAGAACCAAGATCACATGAAGCTTTGAGATCAAAGTCATTCACTTGTATATTAATAATGGGTTCCCAACTATCTTCTACTTTCCTAGGAATAGAAGCTTTATGTTTTAGCTTCTCTTCCTTAATCTTAACAAGAGCATCTATAATACAAATAATGCTGAAAGATTCACTTCGGAGATCCACAATTGTGTGGATACACCGTACCATCTTTCATAAGACCCTAAC
This sequence comes from Avena insularis, assembly GCA_023614405.1. Taxonomy (NCBI): domain Eukaryota; kingdom Viridiplantae; phylum Streptophyta; class Magnoliopsida; order Poales; family Poaceae; genus Avena; species Avena insularis. The sequence goes on from CM042691.1 coordinate 2,320,316, forward strand.
TAGGTAGAGTATAAGATGGATAGAGACCAATATTCTAATTGTGAAGCCAATAAATACTAAATAGACAGTTGAATACTATTAGTAAACCCTAAGGGGGAGAGTAAACATTAGAAATGAAGGTATTATTATCTAACTTTCCGAATAAAGGTTGGAGAAGAAGGATTAACCTATAACCACAACAAGCCTTATTTTCCTAAGGTTAAAAGAAAGTCATCATTATAGAAGTACTATCGGAAGTATGTCTGGATGAAAGATCAAAGTTACTTCATGGTAGTAGTACTCAAACCTTAAGGCAATCAATAAATGGAAGTTGAAGAAGTATTTAAGGTAATAATGAAAACATTATCTAAAGCTTGTTAAGACAAAAGCTTAGAGGTGAAAAAATAGAACAATCCTAACAAACTAATTCTAAAAGAAACAGTTCTTAAGTTATCCTTAAGAGGGAATAAGGCACATCCAATTGGACAAGTATAGAGGAACAAGAAGTTCCGATGGGTATGGACTAAATGTGTTCTAAACCAATCTTCTGAAGGATTACCAGTGTAAACTACTCAATGACAGTTCCAAAAAATTAGTCTTTTGGCCACCATCATTGACTAATAAAATTTAAAATTCTAATTTAGTGAGACTTCCTTGACCTTATACAATATAGTAAAGAAAGTTTGATTATCAAGTAAATAAGTTGGATTAGGATACCTAATCAGGGAAATGAACGAAATAAGAGACCCCAATTAAAAGGGTTTTGTAATAAGGATATTTACCTAAGGGACTAAAGTAAAAGGAACCTTGGAGCATTGAAGACAACAAGTTGGATAATTCCAAGTATGATGAGAATACAAGAAAAGGATCTAGATATGGAATACTAGAATTATTCCATTTGAGTTTACCATGGAGTTGAGCAATGTCGTAACCACTACAAGTCAATTCCTTACTCCAAAACGTGAGAGTTTGCGAACTTGGAGGATGAATTTTATTTTAAGGGGGAGAGTCTATAACATCCTAGCATTAGAGCTTAGAAATAAGCTAAACACAGATGTGTGCATTGCATTCATGCATAGAAAATCCGAATAATTTTCGCGCTTTTGAATAAAACTTGTCAAAGTGATTGAAGCCTCTCTCAACTTGATGGAATTGAAGTAGATCATCAAGTTGACTGTGATAAGTTTCAATATGACCTTTGCTAAAACCTTATTCTGGGTAAACATGATTTGATCTAAGGGTAGATCAAATGTAATAAGATTAAACCCTAATACATTACTTAATGATTTATATTTGATCCTTAGGTGATCATATCATAGTATTCATTACAACAACTCATGAATACCAAGTTATAAATATAACTTAAGTAATAGGAATGTAACAAATAAATCTTAATCTCATCTACTTATACCATGAACATCATGGTAATACAATATTAACTCTTTAGTGAGTTTGAGTAGGAAAGGAATCAAGTGAAGATAATTCACTATATATCTTTCTTTCCATATCAATCCTTATGGAATCCTATCTCAATATTTGTTGTTCAGCAATGTTGAGTAATCAACTGTTAATTCACAATTCTTAACCTATCAATTCTTGACCTATTAACCCTTGTCTTTATTATATCATTTACTTAAGGCCTATAAAGAAAGAATTAAGAAGAGGTGAATGGTAATGCTAGTTTTATATATCATCTATAGGATGGGAGTGATTGAAGGGAATCAAATCAATATGCTAATTGAAGGAGTTAACTCACTCCTGAATGGATAGAAGAGTTATATGGAAGATATAATTATATGTTAACAAATAGGATTATAAGGATGAACATTGAAGATAGTTACCAATGGGTAATCCTATTGGATTAAGTAGGCTTAGTAAATGAATAACATCTCTTAATCCAATAGAGATACTAAGAAGATAATTTCAAAACAACTGCAATGTTGTATTAATGAAACTTTGGTTAGCCAACTAGAAACCTAAACTATAAAGGATCAAAGGATTATAATGATCATGCTTTACTCACCAAGATTAAATGCTTATATCATGTATAAGTGACATTGGTAGATAGAACATGATTGAACCCTAGTATAGATATGTATCCTAAGTCAACCATGATAAGTCACCATGATAGGATGTGAAGTTGGAATGTTACATACTAGAGTTAAGTAGAGACCAGATAGTATGATTAAGATGAAGTTAGAGCAACATTGGATTAAAGAAGTAGTATTTTCCTATTTGGAAATACTAAGAACTTGAGGTGTAGTAGAATTTGATGTATACATCTATTGAAGTGATATTAGTGAAGGATGATAAGGGAAGAGCATGAATGGAAGTAACTGTAAACATTTGTTAGATTGGAGGTTATCAGCAGTAGAGTAGTTGATATACCCAAGTATGGATATAAGAAGATTATGAAAGCTTCAGTGTCAAGCTTATTGGATTTACAAGTGGATTTAGAAGAATAAAAGGTGAATAAAAATATTCTTGTGAAGTGAAGCTCATCATGTTAACACATGATGATGGATAGGAAGAAGTAGAATATCTAGGAAAGGAATTACTTAATTAGAAGTCCAGGATTGTTAATTATGGAAAATAGGAATTCTTGGTAAACACTCAACTTTAGATCTTTAACCAAACATAATATCCATTTCATATGATTGATCTATTATCTTATTTTCACAAAGCTTTATAGGAGTATTTTCCTATAGCAAATCACTTAAGCACATCTTTGTTATTTTCAATTATCATAACCATATGTGCTTAGGAACTATCTTAATTAATTCGTCCTCATAAGTCATTCTGGAAAATAACCTTATTATTTAAAAAAATGTGATATCCATAATGACCACAAACATAAAGACAGTATGTTTAGCCATTCATCTTTATTCACATCAACGAAAGAATATAAGTAAATTAAGAACCCTAAACCCTAGGGTAAGCATTTACAATTCAAACCTTAACTCTTTTGTTAGTTATAATAAAATATATATACCTTGTTATTCCCTAGATTCATGGGAGTATATTATGCATGTTAAATCCTTAGGATATTATGCATCAAATAATAATAAAGGATCACCATATAAAAATTTCCTTAATATTATGAGTTAATGAGAATCAAATCTCATGAGTTAATAGTAATGCATTCGATAATAAGTTTATGGATATTAGATCAATTAAATTCATATCAAAATACCCTACAAATACAAAAAAATATATAAAGAAAATAAAGAAGTGATAATATTATATAATAAAAATACACAAAATGAATCTAAATACACTTCATTAGTGTTGCAGCTATTTATCAAATAATTTCTATAAAGAATTTTCAAACAATTGTGTAAATATAAGTTTAGAAATGAAAACAGGAAATAAAAAAGGGTGTAATTAAAAAGAAAAACGAAACCAGGCCTCAGCCCATTTCTTATTTACCGCTCACGAGCTGCAACAGTCGTTGCTTTGGTAAATCCTCCCATCCCAACATCAGCCCACACGGCCCAACACCGGCCCATACATATTCCCGTATCTTTCTTTTATTCTTCCTCACGACCAGCGACAAGCAGCTGCATGACGGTGCTCTCGCCGTCGATCTTTCCGACGCTAAGATCCTCGCCCCGCCGCCCTGGAGATGGGGATAAGAATGCCGACGCTGTCCTCTCTCTCCCCATACCTATCTCTCTTGATCTGGTTTCCCCTAGCAATTTTCCCCTTCTGCTAAAAACCCTAACCCGCCATGGCTCGAGATAGAGCTCGCTTCCGGACTCCCCTTGCCATTTTGAGGCCACCACGGAGACCGTGATGCTTGACTTTGTCATTTGCCCCAAATCACGCTAGTCAGGGAGCTCCCGAACTGCAGGATTTAAGCCGTCTTCTCCGACACTGATGCCATTCGCCGATGTCAATCACCGCCGTCTCCAGCTGCACCTCGCCTCTACGACCGCTCCTCTGCATTCACGGTGAGTTGGTGGTCCCCTAGGACCTTTCCCTTCCTCTTATCCCTCTCTGGTTCGCTCCAGCCTCAAGCGCCGCCGTGCGGTCTCCGCTCTGGTCACCGCCGGCGAGGCTCCCGGCCACCCCAAGACACTGCTCCACCCTAGTTATGTTGCCCATGTTTCTACGCTTCTGATCCGCGAATATGTGCGTCCGCGCGCGTGCCGTAGCACCGCCGTTGGGTGGTCGCCGGCGTCGGTTGACCACCACCGCGTGGAGGCAAGTCAAACCCTGGCGGGCCCTGCCTCGCCGAGGTGGCGTGCGACGTGGCCGCAAGGCCCAGCAGTTAGTGTCTAGGGCTTGAATCAGCCCCAGTGAGAGCTAACCACTCTCCACGATGACGTCAACGTGACACCATCATTGCATCACCCCAGCCCAGTCAACGAAATTCAGTTCGGTCCACTGCCCAGGTGTCATCCAATGTGGCCAGTGCCCCACATGTCTGTGACTAGGGTAGATTAGGTCTGGGTAACAAATGTAATTCCCTGTTTGTAATAATATTTAGAATTTAATTAGAAAATGATTTAATCTTGAAAAATTAATAACTTTTGTTTTATATTTCAGAAAAATATGTTTAATATATGAAAGTTTTCAGAAAAATAAAATCTACAACTTAAAATTATTATCAAATATTATTATGATAATTATTTAAATAAATATTATTTAATAAAGGTTTTATAAGTAATAAAATTTAGATAATCATATTTTAATATTGGTAAATGTTAAAAATATAAATAAAATACCAAAAATCTTAGAAAAATAAGAACTATAATTTAAAAATATAATCATGCATTATTGTTTCACCTAATTAAATATTTGTTATTTATTAGGTATTTATAAAATAATAAACCTTATAAAATTCATATCTTATTATTTATAAATCACAAAAATAATTGTAATATATCGAAATGTTCACAAAAATAATACCTACATGTTAAAAATATAATATTCCACTTTTGAGTTAAATAAAAAATTAAAATACTTTAATAACTTGAATTTAAACCTATTTCCTAAGTTGTTAATTCATATAAGGATAATAAAATTTGTTAATATTTCTAAAATTGCCAATTTAGGTCTAATAAGTAATACTAGCCTTAAATATTGATGGTATGAAGTAAAAATGGTTTAACACACTTTAAATACAATTTTATTGAATTAACCTTCAACCATAAGTGTAGATTATTTTATGAAGGGATCATTATCCAACATAAAATCTCAAAGAATAATTTGTAGTGAAATAAAACCTATTCCTTTACTTTAACCACAAGGTTATCAACATACCAAAACACTATAGTGAATTCATAAGTAACTAAATAATATTATTACCTTGATTACAAACCATAACCACTCATTTATAAAAACACAAATGATTCTATTCCATTATAATCTTGAGAAACCACTATACCAAATAAAAGTAGTACCATCCCTAATTAACTCTAAAGAAAACATTATAAAGTAAACAAGATACAAATATTATAAGCATTACACCTGACGCCCATCTATGTTTTTAAAGTTAAATTTAGTCTCAAGGCTTATAAACATTATGTCTAATAAACTACATATGTTTTTATAGTTAACTTTGGTCTATTCCAATTAAGACATAAAGCATCTCAAGTCCAAACTAATCAATCACACACCAAAAGACATTGAACACATCCTATTAACAATAAAGATTGTTTAAACCTTGGAAAAGAAATCTTTTCTTCAAATGTTATTCTTTTTGCCACTTCAAACAACAACTCTTATATAATCAATCTTGAGTAGCATTTCACATTTGTGTGTGTCTCATTGTTTTATGATATTGTAATTACATGTGGTTTCACACACACTCACAAGCCTTAATAAGAAGCACAAGTATGAAACTTATCTAAAAAGGACAACACATTCTAAAGTAACCATTTCCAGTATCCAAACCCTAGAACAACATTAACCCCGGGATTCGAGTTTACGAAATTGCATTAAATTACTTATGCATAATAGAATCTTGCTTCTTTAAACATTAGTCCTTATCGGACCAACGATGCTGATTTGAGATATTGGATCTTATATTATCTTTAAGACCGTGAGTGCATAATCTTGCAATCACAAAAGGCAAGTTCACACTTGCTCATGTCCTTTGATTATTTTCTGTAAAGTATTTTACAAATCCAGTGTTGTCATCACCTGCACTTGAAAAAGGTCTAAAAACACTATTTTCATAATAATATGATTATAGGTTATTACCATGAGGTAATAACCTACTATGAAAGTTCTAGTGGTAAAGGAACATATTATCTATGACTTAACAACCAATGTCGCTAGTGATTCTAGCGCCGTATATCACACATTAACCATGAGATTTGGAATGGGACGGAGAAGTCAGTTGTATCTTCTTCCTCTCACATGTAGCCGGATGTCCAGGTCGTGGCTGTTATCACTCGTAGCATGCATATTAATTGGTAATTCGTAGAGGATATGTAGCATATGGGTGGGAACCCTCAACGTCCCACGATAGTTCTGGCATCTAACGATCTGTACAAACCATTGTCGTAATTCAATGTGTGAGCATGGTGTACACCAAGGAGGCATGCGAGGTCGCGAAGGGGCAGTGATTGGCTTGGATCATCTACTGGGCCCCACACCATAGGAAGTGTGGGTGGGAAAGATCACCTGATTGTGCAACAAGGATTTGATCTCTCATGGGTAAAGTAACGCACCTCTATAGAGTGTAAGAACTGTAACTTGTTACTCCCTGTTCTGGGAAGGAGCTGCAAACGCGGCGAAAAAGGAACTCCATGAAAGTTCTGGTAAACCCGTGAAGGCTGACGGACATAGCTTTTCAGAATAAAAGCAACCTTTGAAGAAATTTTTATGAAAACTTGCATTGCCTACGACCTATGGTCTGTGGCTGTAGAGATAGTGCATCAAACACTCCTGTTCTAGTGAACTTGCTGGGTACGCTCGTACTCAACGTATCTTCTTAACCCTTGCTAGATTCTGAAGCTATTAATATGACGTCTACATCAACGTCTACTCAAGGAAGTCTTCATCAACTGCTCAAGTCTTTAATGAAGTCAAGAAAGTCAACATACACATCAACTCAAGTGAAGACGAAGTTACTGATTAGATAGGAATATAATCTCTAGCCATAGAACCTATTTCTATAGTGAATTGCAATAGCAGCAATGCCACACCAATAGTTTAGATACTAGTCTTATTAGTATGATAGTTTTGAGTTATTTATTTCTGATTCTTCCTTGTAAGAAGTTTCTTTATCTATCTTTAACCTAGAGTGTTCTCTGGATCTTATGTAAAGAGTCGAGTTGTATCCTATAGTCATGTCTTGGACCTGCTGTGTTTCTGTTGTACCACTCTGAGGGATGTAATACTAGTGAACGGTGTTTCATTGTTGTTATGTCAACAATTATAGTGTACTACATCATGAAGTGGTATGTTGGGTCACCGCACCTAATACTTCGACCATGAGATCATGTTAATCACCATCACCAGATGAGTGCTTTGCTGACATCAAACGCCACTTCGTAACTGGGTGTTTATAAAGGTGGTATTGGGTATTCTGAAAGTATGTTTTGAAGCGCATGGATCAAGAGTGGGATTTGTCCATCCAAATGACAGATAGATATACTCTAGGCCCTCTTGGTGGAATGCCATCCAATTGGCTTGCAATCATGTGACTAGGTCAGAAGGGATGTCATATCACGGTACGAGTAAACAGTACTTATTGGTAAAGAGGTTGAACTAGGTATGGAGATACCGATGATCAAACCTCGGATAAGTAAAGTATCACGCGACAAAGGGAATCGGTATCATATGTTAATGGTTCTTTTAATCACTAAGTCATTGTTGAATATGTGGGAGCCATTATGGATCTCCAGGTCCCACTATTAGTTATTGATCGGAGAGGTGTCTCGATCATGTCTGCATAGTTCATGAACCGTAGGGTGACACACTTAAGGTTCGATGTTGTTTAAGTAGATATGGAATATGAGTTGGAGACCGAATGTTTTTCGGAGTCTCGGATGGGATCCAGGACATCACGAGGAGGTCTGGACTGGTCCGGAGAATAAGATTCATATGATGGAAGTCATCTTCCGGGGTTTGGGAAAACTTTCGGTATTTTTACCGGAGCTTATAGAAGGTTCTAGAGGGGCCACCAGTGGGCCCACCACCATGGGAGGGGCCAAATGGTTTGAGGTAATGATGTGGGGGCCCTTGGGCTAGCCACACCAAGCCCTAGAGGCCCAACCGTCCATCCCCAAAGAGATAAGGGCAAAACCCTAGAAAATAGGGATATTACTTGGAGGGGGAAGGAAACTCCCCCTCCCTCTTGCACCGGCCATAAGAGGGGTGGGCCAAGGGGGGGCAACCCTAGCCACACACCCCTCTATATAAAGAGGGGAGGGGTGGACGCCCCATTTTCCCTCTCTCCCAACCCTATCCGCCACCTCTCCTCCTCTATCTTCCTCTCCGGCTTAGGCGAAGCCCTGCGGGAATTCTCCACCACCATGCCATCGTGCTGCTGGGATTCCGAGGGGATCTCCTACCTCCGCTTCCACTGCAATAGGGAGAGTAAGGTCTTCATCGACTCCCTACGTGTGACCGAGTGCGTAAGCGCTGCCAGAACACGGCGATGGAAGGATTGTCATCGGGATCTTGAGATCGGCAAGTGATCGACTACATCAACCAAGAGATTAGATATCATTAAGGCTTTGGATCTATGAGGGTTAGTTCTCTTCTATCTCATTGCACTTATCTCGCAGATGAGATCTTGGATTTTTTATAGATTGGATCTTGGTTTTGTGCGTTCTCGGGGCAGATTTTGTTTGTTTTCTATTCTACGAATCCTACAGTAGTATCAGAGCCGTCTCTATGCGTAGATCTGTTGCACGAGTAGAACACAATGGTTTTATGGGCATTGATGTTTTTGTTGTCGTTTGCTTTTCGTGTACTTTGCATCTCGCGGGATGGTGGGATGAAGCGGCCCAGGCTAACCTTACATGTCAGCGCACATGAGAATTGCTGCACGCTCGACGTGCAACTTGTATTGCACAAGTGACTTTGCCGGTGTCTATATATCCCACCAAAGTTAAGATCCAATTTACAACTTGCACCTAACAACACTTGTATCAGCGTTGTGGTTCTTTTTCATAGGTAAGAATGGTTCTTATTCGAAAGCCCCAAGCCACGTAAAATATGCAAAGAAAATTAGAGGCATCTAACATTTTTTGCAGGGGCATGTGATGTGATATGGACATGATGAGATTGTGATTATATTTGATGTATGAGATGATATTTATTGTAATATGGCAACCGGCAGGAGCCTAATGGTTGTATTTAAATTTGTTAAGACATGCGTGTCTATTCATCATGTAATAGCTTTATTCCAAGTAGGTGTAGTAGTTGCTATTAGAGATGGACCACCATGAAGAGGCACCACTGACCTTGAAGACATGCTGGTTATGACGAAGATCATGTCTGTGCTTTGGAGATGGAGATCAAAGGCACAAGAAGAAAGGCCATATCATATCACATATTATGAATTGCATGTGATGTTAATCCTTTATGCATCTTATATTGATTAGATCGCGACGGTAGCACTATAATATGATCCCTCTCACTAAATATCAATTAATAAAGTGTTCATCCTTAGTAGGGACCATTGCTAAGACTCGTCGTTTTTAAGCATCACGTGATGATCGGGTGTTATAGATTCTACGTGTGCATACAACGGGTGCAAGCCATATTTGTACATGCAGATACTAAGGTTAACCTTGATGAGACTAGCATATACAAACATGGTCTCGGAACACGGAATACCGAAAGGTAAAGCATGAGTCATATGGATGATATGATGAACATGTTGACTGTTCGTCTTTGAAGCTACATATTCTCTCGTCAAGATCAAACTTGGTGTAGTGGATTTGGTTTGTGCAATCACCAAAACTACTCGAGGGATGTTGGTTTTGAGTGGGAGTTCAAATAGTAATATGATTAAATTTGAAAAGAATTTATCATAAATTAAATCAAAGTGAATTTGCATAATTTGTTATAGTCATTACACTAGTGGAAACGAGGTATTTTGTTGATCCCGAAAAAGGGCTTTAACACCGGTTCTTCCACGAACCGGTGTTAAAGAACCGGTGGCCCTACTCGGCAAAAAAGGAGCCCGTTTAACACGGTTCGTGCCACGAACCGGTGTTAAATCCCAGATGTTTCAGCACCCCCTTTAACACCAGTTCGTGGCATGAACCGGTGTTAAAGGGGGGGGGGCTATATAAGACACCACCCCAGCCCACACACACACCCCACTCTTCCATTCTTTCACATTTTGGAGCCTAGCAAGAGGGTGTGAAGAGTGCTAGTTTGTGTTTTTTTCATATGCACTAGAGGTGTTCGGTGAAATGCCCGAGAGCTCAAAATAAGCTTTCTTGTTGCTCTTTCCGTCTCGGTCGAGGTCGGCAACTATAGTTTCATGTGTCATTGATGTACTATATATATAAATGGTCATCTCCCTATTATTTTTTGATATATACTACATATTAATGCAGATGAATCGGCAATGGATGTACGGTGACCGCCGCACTTCCGAATACATTACGGGCCTCAAATTTCATCGTTGTGGCTAATGCAAACCATGGTCACAATGGTTTTATGTGCTGTCCGTGTGTTCACTGTCAGAACAAGAAAGACTACTCAAATACCAGAACCATTCACGCCCACCTGCTTCGATCTAGTTTCATGCCCAGCTATAATTGTTGGACCAAGCACGGAGAAAAAGGGGTTGTGATGGAAGACAACGAAGAAGAATAGGATGATGACAACTATCATAATATGTATCCTGAATATGATGATAATGCAACGGAGGTAAATAATGAAGATCAAGAGGGAGCAGATGGGCCCGCTGATGACGATCTTGGTCGGGCCATTACTGATGCAAAGGAAGAATGTGAAACTGAAAAGGAGAAGGAGAAGCTGGAGCAGATGTTAAAGGATCACAAAACATTGTTGTATCCAACTTGCGAAGATGGCCACAAAAAGCTAGGTGCCACACTGGATTTGCTGCAATGGAAGGCAGAGAATGGTGTGACCGACAAGCATTTTCAAAGTTGTTGGTAAAATGAAGAATCTTCTTCCAAAAAATAATGAGTTGCCCGACAAGACATACCAAGCAAAGAAGGTTGTACGCCCTCTAGGATTAGACGTGCGAAGATACATGCTGCATTAATGACTGCATCCTCTACCGCGGTGAGAAGTACGATAATTTGGATGCATGCCCGGTATGCACCTTTGCCGCGGTATAAGATCGCACGAGACGATCCTGGCGATGTTGAGGGCGAGTCCCCTAGGAAGAAGGTTCCGCCAAGGTTATGTGGTATGCTCCTATAATACCACGGTTAAAACGTCTCTTCAGAAATAAAGAGCATGCCAAGTTGTTGCGATGGCACATGGAAGACCGTAAGAAAGACGCGATGTTGAGACACCCGCCGATGGGTCACAGTGGAGAAAAGTCGGCGAGAGTACCCGGACTTCCCGACGTGACGCTTAAGGAACTTAAGGTTTGGTCTAAGTACGCAGCATGAATCCTTTTGGTGAGCAGAGCTGCAGTCACACTGGCCTATGACCCTATGTATCTATAACCTTCCTCCTTGGTTGTGTATGAAGAGGAAGTTCATTATGATGCCGTGCTCATCCAAGGCCCGAGGCAACCCGCAACGACATTGATGTGTACCTAAGGCCATTAGTTGAAGAACTTTTACAGTGGGCCAAACCAGGTGTACGTATGTGGGATGAGCACAAAGGGGAGCCATTTGACCTCTGAGCATTGCTTTTCGTAACCATCGATGATTGGCCTGCTCTTAGTAACATTTCAGGCATAAACAAGGGATACAATGCATGCACACACTGTTTAGATGATACTGAAAGTGTATATTTGGATAAATGTAAGAAGGTTGTGTACCTAGGGTATCGCCGATTTCTTCTGAACCTGCATCCAGTAAGAAAGAAAGGCAAGCATTTCAAACATCCGCGTAACCCCGGAGGAAGCCCGTGTCCTGCATCGTGAGGAGGTATTTGGTATGGTCAAGGACCTAGAAGTAATCTTTGGAAAAGGTCCCGCGCCTATCTGTTCGAATGACGATGCCGACACGCCCATGTGGAAGAAGCAATCTATATTTTGGGACCTACCCTATTGGAAAGTCTTAGAGGTCCGCTCTTCAATCGACGTGATGCACGTGACAAAGAATGTTTGCGTGAACCTGCTAGGCTTTCTAGGAGTGTATGGGAAGACAAAAGATACACCGGAAGCACGGCAGGACCAGCAATGTCTGAAGGCCCCTGAAGAGCCTATGCATCGTGAGAACGAGAAAACGATGCCACTTAACTCCTGCCAGCTACGCTCTTACCAAAGCAGAGAAGGAAATCTTTTTTGAATGTCTAAGCAGTATCAAGGTCCCGTCTGGCTTCTCGTCGAATATAAAGGGAATAATAAATATGGCAGAAAAAATTCCAAAACCTGAAGTCTCATGATCGCCACATGATTATGACATAATTGCTTCCGATTGCATTGAGGGGCTTCTACCGAAAATGTTCGAGTACCCATTGTGAAGCTATGTGCATTCCTCAATGCAATATCTCGAAGGTAATCGATCCGAAAGCCTACCAGGTTACAAAGATGTGGCCCAATGTCTTGTCACTTTGAGTTGGTGGTCCCACCATCCTTCTTCAATATTATGACGCATCTCCTGGTTCACCTAGTAGAAGAGATTGCATTCTCGGTCCTGTATTTCTACACAATATGTTCCCCTTTGAGAGGTACATGGGAGTCTTAAAGAAATATGTTCATAACCGTGCTAGGCGAGAAGGAAGCATCTCCAAGGGCTATGTAACAGAGGAGGTCATTGAGTTCTGTTTTGATTTTATTCCTGACCTTAAGGCGATTGGTGTTCCGAATCACGACATGAGGAAGACTGTGAAAAGGCACCCTAGGATGTAAAGCAATGATATGTAGGGACGCATTCTCTCAATCAAGCACACTACACGGTTTTACAAAGATCTATCTTGGTTGCTGTATATCAATGAACACAAGAATTTAATACGCCTCAAACACCCGGGCAATCGATGAATGGATTATAAGTGAACACATGGCGAGTTTTGGCGGTGGCTGCAAAGACTTCTCACGAATAACACCACTGCTAGATCACTGTACTTGTTGGCTGTGACACCTTCTTCGATCAGTATGTACTTTCCAAGGGTACGAGATAAATGGAAATACATTTTACACGATAGGCCAAGATAAAAAGAGCACCAACCAAAACAGTGGTGTCCACTTCGATGCAGTAGAAGACAATGGGCAAAAGACCACGTATTATGGGTTCATAGAGGAGATATGGGAACTTGACTATGGACCTAATTTTAAGGTCCCCTTGTTTTGATGCAAATGGGTCAAGCTAACAGGAGGAGGGGTTGAGGTAGACAAGAAGTACGGAATGACAACGGTGGATCTCAACAATCTTATGAAGAACTTAGGCAGAACCATTCGTCCTAGCCAATGATGTGGCTCAGGTTTTCTATGTGAAGGACATGTCCTCCGCACCAAAAAAATAAAAATATGCAAACGAATACATCATATGATGAGCCAAAGCGTCACATAGTTCTTTGGGGAAAAGAAACATCATGGGAATCGAGGACAAGATGGACATGTCAAGATTATAATAAGTTTGATGAAATTCCGCCCTTCACAGTGAAAACTGACCCAAGCATTCCGTTAAGTAAAGAAGATGCTCCATGGTTACGTCTGAAGCGATCATAAGGAAGGACATATGCCAAGAAGTTCATGCTCATATTATGTAACTCTAGTTCATGTTTTTAATATTAATACATGTCTTGAGTGTTAGTCATGTTTTGTGGATGGACCGGGACTATGAGAAGAAGTTGTCCCGATTCGTACTTACCATTAAGATCTGATCTCCAAACGCTACCGTCACATATTAGGAGTGCCTCTATGACCAGTTTCTCGGAGATGCCGAGGACTAGGCTCCGTCGGCATCTCCTAAATCGGCCGTGGTAATGTCCCCGCTCTCGAAACCATCTTGCAGCTTTGTAACTTCTCTAACTAGATCAATACACAGGAGCTAACTAATTTCACATATTAGGAGTGCCTCTATGACCAGTTCTCGGAGATGCGGAGGACTGGGCTCGTCGGCATCTCCCGAAAACTGGCCGTAGTGGTGTCCTGCTCTCGAAGGAGGTAAGGCATAGCCTCAAACTGGAGGACTGGACTCACAAGGATGCCTATTTATAGTACAAGCAGCTCGACATAGTGTCGACACTTACGAAATAATGTCGACACTCATCTTTAGTCGGTTGGTGTCTCCAACGGGACTAAAGGTTCATCTTTAGTCCCGGTTGGTGACACCATCCGGGACAAGGTACACGCCGCACGACATAATGTCGACACTCACCCCTATTATTAGTGCTGACTCGTGTTTTCTCTAAAGGTTCATCTTTAGTCCCAGTTGGTGACACCATCCGGGACAAGGTACACGCCGCATCGACATAATGTCGACACTCACCCCTATTATTAGTGCTGACTCGTGTTTTTGTCCCGGTTGGTGTCTCCAACCGACTAAATTCATCTTTAGTCGGTTGGTGTCTCCAACCGGGACTAAGGTTCATCCGCCATTTTTTCCCGCCATTTTCTTCCCGCCATTTTCTTCCCTTGATTCTTCTTCCCGCCATTTTTCTTCCTGCCAGTTCTTCCCGCTAGTTCACTATATATATATGTAGGGTTGGTCTCCATTGTCATTGCACATCTCTAGACTCATATCTGCAACCTCATCACTCTCTTTCCCATGGCTTCCACCGTAGCACTAACCCCCAGGGAGGCGGAGGCGCTTTGCGCCTCGAACTACCACTGCCAACTCGTGTCCCTGTCGGCTGGATGCTGAGCGTTGGAGGCGTGCCGGTTCCTCCTGTTCCTCTAGGTGTGGCGCGCCGGATGGCCATCACGAACCACTACTACTTCGAGCTCACGCCGGAGCAGCGGAGGAATCCCAGATGGCATCCCGACTATTTCCCTACTTGGGAAGCCTTCTTCGTGGATCGACGTGAGAGGGCGCTCGCCAGGCACGAGGACGACGACCCACCTCCTCCTAACTTCAACGAGGTCGGCCGTCGGCTATGGTGGCGCGGTCGGACTCTCCAGAGCGTCATGGCCTATGACACTGCCGTCGACTCTAACCCCCGTCTGCGCTACCCTCAAGTCCAGCCCACGCGCTACCCTCAAGTCCAGCCCACGCGTACTCTCCAGAGGTTCAATTCTGGCGACCCAGCGACAACAAGCGATGGCGTGGCGTACGACGACTCTGATGGCGAGTATTACAGGTGTAGGCAGGAGCATGACTGAATCACTCCAACATTCCGAAACAAGTTCGGCCGATTGTTACTTAATCTGGCCATGTATCTTAATTTTCAGTTCTTTTATGTATCTTAATTTTCAGTTCCAGTTCGGCTTTATGTAACTTACTATTAGTTGGCTATTAGTTCGGCTTTATCTGGTATATTGATTATGTCTCGAAAAAACCTTCACAAAATGACCTATCTCATTCGAGGTTTCTTGGCTTTCGGGTCAAATGACCAATGTTATGGCTAGAATCAAGGCATAGTTTGTGATAATATGGCCATATTGTGCATACATGTGCATCATGGCATGGCAAACAATGTTGCAAGAGGAAGTTTTCCTTTTTATCGCACAAAAAAGGCATTTTCCATTTTCCGAGCATAAAAAACGGACGGTTTTGTGAAGCAACCACCAAATGGCTAATTCAAAAAACCACCAACACATTTTACAAAAATACTAGACCACCTTATATGCACAATGTACCAACAAAGGGATCTGAAACCTTTCTGTCCACCTCTGGTGAAAAAGACAAATTCCTACCGAATCGGTAGGAAGTGGGTCAGATATGCTCATGATTTTTTACAAAAATCATTTTTAGGTTCACAATATGCTATTTTATCAAAAAACAATGCAAGTTGAGCGAGGCTTGGTGAGATTCAAGTGTATACAAAAGATGCGACATTTAAATATCCAATCAATTCAAAAATGTTAATACAAAAGATGCGGCATTAAAATATGATTTGATCTAATAAAAATCATTTTTTAGATGCTTAATATTTCTTGTAAAGTAAATATAAAATGATTTACATGAATGGATAGATATTATTTTTCTGAAAATTATGATATATTATTCATATTTTTCTGAGTTGAAATGAAAAAGATATGAATTTTCTAAATTCATATCATATTTTTTTGAATTAAAAATGCCCCTTTAATGCATGAAATAAATGCCCCCCCCCTTTAACACGGTTCGAGCATGGAACCGGTTTTAAAGGGCATTATTCGTTCAACACACCCCCCTTTAACACCGGTTCGTGGCTGGAACCGGTGTTAAAGGGGGGTTGTAATAAATCTTGTGAAGCGAATCCCCTTTAACACCGGTTCCAGCCACGAACCGGTGTTAAAGGGGGGTATTTATTTCACATTCCCCTTCCTTTCTTCCCAGATCGATCGAACACACCGCCACCACCGCGCGCAGAGAGACGACGAAGCGCCGCCACCGCCGCCCGCGAGCGTCTCGCCGCCGCCGCCCGCGAGCGTCTCGCCGCCGCCGCCCTTGGAGTGCTACACGGATCGAGGAATCGTCCTCCGTCTCGCCGCCGCCGCTTCGGAGCTCGAGGTCCGCCGCCCCCGACCCCTCTCTCCTTCCCCGCATCCTTCCCACTCCCTCCCGCCGCCTTCGGCATGCAGGACCGCAGGCGTTTCCCGTGCGGGGCCGGCGGCGGCGGTCGGGTCTCTACCTGCGCGTGAGTCCGGCGGCGGCGCTCTACCCGGGAGAAAGCTCTAGCGGCGGTGAACCTCGGTTGGCGTCGAGTCCGGCGGCGGCGCTTCCCTTTGGAGCGGGCCATACGGGCCTGGGCGGGCCGGCCCCTTCCGTGCTCAGCGATGTTCCTGCGGGATGGAGGGCGGGACTGCGTGTAGACTAGGGATGGCTATGGCGGCGCACCATGCAGCGCAACGGCGGCGGCTATGATGATGGATGGCTATGACGATGGCTATGACGATGGACTAGGGATGGCTATGGATGGCTATGACGATGATGACGGTGAGACCATGGTGGCGCGTGCTGGTGGATGGCAAGTTGGGTGGAGTGCTACGGATCAAGTGGGGTCGTGGTTGTTTGGGGTCGGGAGAAATCCCTGTCGGCTCGTCCGACATCGACGCGGTGACACACCTTTTCCACTCCCCTCCGTGTATCGAGGGAAACCCTAGGACAAGTCCGGGCAACAGCGTCGTCGACGTCGCATTCCTTCTTGAAGGTGTTGCTTGAAACACGGTGCTTCGAAGTGCTAGGAGTGTGGTGGGACAACTCCGGAGGTGCTGTCACGGTCGTTGCTCGTCGATCCGTCGATGTCGGCATTTGTTTCTTTTATTTTTCTCTTTATTTTCTTTTGGGTTAGATTGTGCTGTTGCTTTTCTGTTGCTCCAACATTGTCGTTGTATCTTGTGATTGCTATATTAATATAGCGGGGCGCAAGCCTATTTCGAGGAGCCCTGACCACCTCGCTCTCTTCCCCGTGCAGGAGCGTCTCGCCGCCGCCGCTTCGGAGCTCGTAGGCCACGCCTCAACGCCGACGCCGCCCGCCGCCCGACGAGCCCGCCGCTAGCACCGCCGCCCGACGAGACCAACGTCACCCCACCGGTGAGCGCCACGTGTCTGCCACGTGTGTGATTGCTGACTCATCCTGATTAAAACTTGTTTGCTCGATAAATTGTACTACATGCATAGATTAAAACTTGTATACAAATTGGACCTCTGACTCATTTGTGTATTTATTTGTGTATTTTTGTATGAATAATATGTATATTTGTGTATGAATCCAAGTCCACTTGAATGTTTACACTCTTACTCTAGATAATATTATTGTTTTAGAAACTATGGATCCACTTAGTAGAAACCTTGAAGAAGAAGAAATAATGGAGAACATTATTGATGAGGACACCTCACAATATCTGAACTTGGAGGGACATGATGACGACAGCTCAAGTACTAGTCATGGAGAAGATGAAGACTCCGGTGAACGCAATTTAATGGTTACAAAGTCCGGCGAGGTATATGCATTGATTAAGCCTCTGCTGACTTCCACCAACAATCTTCTTCTACATGTATTAATTAACACTTCTTTCTTCTTTTAGCCCTCTGGATCGACCAGCCAGCAACCATCTTCTTCTACGAAAAAGAGCAAGTGAGGCGCGAGCCAGCGGTAGAAAGATCGTGTCAAGTTCACGATCAAAGCAGTCCGTGTTGATGGCAGGCCGATGGAGCCCAAAAGGCGCAGACAAATTTGTACGTCAGCTGGAGTTCTTGTTAGGGACCAAATCCCAATCATAATTGAAAATTGGAATAAGCCAAAGAAGGGCGACGGTACCTTTGTCGATGGCAGATCCAAAGAAACGCTTTGGAATTCGTTGTTGGTAAATTTCACCCTTCCGTCAGAGGAGGATGAAAACAACCCGGTTATAAAGGAAAAGGTCAAAGAGTGGACTCTAAAGAAGATGGGTGACGCTTTCCATGGCGGAAGACAAAATTGAACAAATTTGTCAACCGCAAGACTCCAAATTTCAAGACACATATTATGCGAAGATAAGACCTCACCGCCTGAATTTGAGACATATAAAAAGTGCTATAGCTAAAAGAGGTCGAAACCAATATGCTTAATGCCTCAAGAAGGAATATCACCAGAGACGGGTCGGTGGCTACATATCTCGAGGCCTAAGTGGGAGGCTGAGAAGGCCCTGCTGAGAGAGGATCACACCCGAGACGGATGGGTGGGACCTACGTGCAAAGACTTGGTTCTACTGGAATCGGGCAAGGTTGGACCCGAAAGCGATTGTGTATCTTCCCAACACTCCTTGCCAAACCCACCGAACTCATCATGGCATACGAGGAAACAGCCGCCAGACCTTCCATCCCGATGAGAGAATGACCGGCTCACACGCGCCATCGGTAAAAAGAACACGCTGGACATGCACGAGGCATAGGGGTATGACGTGGAAGGATGGGTTTTGCCGGAGTGACTCTTACAGATGGCGGCGAGAAAAGAAAAAAAGCGTCAGAGCGGATGACATAGATAGAAGATGCACTTGAGGTGCTGCGCAAGTGAATGCACTGTGAGCCATCAAGCTACCGGCCCATCTCAGCGGCACGAAGAGCCTGCATTGGAAAGCCGGCCCAGACTCTGCGGAAAAGCAGCGTGGCTTCCAGAGAATGTGCAGCACGCTTGAATGGCGGGTCCTCGATACCCGTGGATGAGATCACGGAGAGCGAACACGCTGAGCTGCATGTGAGATTAATGGGCTTATCCATTAAGGTGGTATTGGCTATGCCTTACCTCCTGTAGCTGGTGGAACTTACCACCGACCGATTCCGGATGGCTATGCTATTGTCGGGTGGATGAGGTTGTGAAGGAATATGAGGAAGCACAACTTGACCATGCTACGGTGAAGGGAAACTCAACTCAAATTTGCGTGAAAACAACCATTCTTTGGAAGAAGGAACACATTGTGCTTCCAAATTGAGGTCACTGCACCCCGCCTCTCATGCGTCGGCGATCGAGCCGCTTCAGCTATCTCTGCTGCAGCCATCTCTCGGCGCTTCAGCCATCTCCTCTGGCAGCCATCTCCGCCCGTCCATCTCCGTGCGGTTCAGCCATCTCCTCAGCGTGAGCGGAAGAGCACTGCCACGAAGAGCATCAAGAGCACTGCCACAAAGAAATCCGCAGGAAACCGTCGCCAAAGAGTTCAAAACTACGTCGCAGCCTTCCGCCAAGCCATTGCGGTTTTACCGTGGAATCAGCGACGAGGAGACCAATAGGATCTCCAAGAACAGGTCAAGAAATTCTTTGCACCTAGACGGGCCGAGCCAAAGGAGAAAATAGATCCGGTGGTGGAGAAGTTTTACAAAAATCTTTCAAACCTGAAACCCCACTTGTGCCGGACTACGAGCGCTGATTTTGAAGGCGGATGCAAGGCCGTAGGGAGACTGAAAGTAGCGATCGTGAGGCACCCAGAAAACAGTTCCCATGCTCGGAGAGCAGGAAAACCAATCATGTGCCCGCTCCAAATGTTCGACACATGGGACGCTCCTCCGTAAATGATTACAGCGGAGCTACAAAGAAAGGCCAATCAGATGGGGATGACTTACATTGCATACTTGAACGTCATGGGAGACAACTTGCCCAAATGCGATGCCAACCCCATACAGCCATGGAAGTATGGGAAGAATCTCGTCAAGAAAGAGGAGCTCAAGACTCTACCAACAAAGATGCGAAAATTGCACAAGTGGTACCTTCATTTCTGCAAGACAAGAAAGGTAGAATGGATCACGGTGCATATAATAGATGATATTTTCTTCTGCGGAGATGACGCGATCGACTTCAACATTCAAGACTTGCATTTTCTATTCAATCAGAAGGAACTCGACAAAGCTGCCATCAGCCTTTATTGTGTGTAAGTACTATTTCTATAATTTATATCTCATCTCATTCACTTTATTAATTGCATGTATATATATATGCTCACCATATATGTATATACTATTATGCAGAAAAAGGTTATGGAATGCAGGAAAGGAGGCCCTTTTGACATTGGGTTCGTTGACCCAAATAGAGTTCATGAAGAAGTGGTAGAAACCAAACCCGGGCAAACAGAAGATTACTTGCTAACGTCTTTACTGAGACAACAAACCAAAAGGGAAATACTATTGCCTTACAACTTCTCGTGAGTACTGTTACCCTCTCTCTTGTACACATTCTATTTCAGCTTACTCGATGTTAAGTGTAACTGATGATGAGTTATGTGTGCGTAGGTTCCACTTTATTCTGCTAGTCATTCAACCCGACTCAAGAAAAGTCCTTGTCATGGACTCGTTACGAAAAGAAAAAGAGATATGGGCAAACTTTAGAGAGATGCTCCAGAGGTAATTTCAATCATATTATCGCACTAGATCGGCAACTTTCGTGACAATAAGTAATTAATTACTCCTTTATCCATTTTCTTTGCCGGACAGGGTTTGGAAAAGGTTCACGGGCAGGTGGGTGAATGGTCAAGAACTAAAATTTGTAGACCAAAATATAAGTAATACTAGCTAGCTTCCAATTCCATTATATCATGCTTTATTGATTATTATTTTGATTGAACTCTCTATTCTCGTAAAGTGCGCGCATCAGGGACACGGCAATAACTTATGTGGGTACTATGTTTGCGAGTTCATTCGCAACACGATATGTGCGACGGGCCAAGCCGCACTAGAACAACTTAGAGTAAGTAAACAAAGTCCACAACATTATTTTATTACCATCAATTGTGTTGAGTTTTATTCTTATATATATATTGGCCCATTCTTTATATATATTCAGATCGAACGGATGCGGGACCAACTCCTACCATTTGAACGCATACGAGCCATTCAAGAGGAATTGGCGGGGTTCATACTTGATGAGGTCGTCACGCCTGGCGGAGAACTCTTTAGATATCCACCAAAATGAACGATGGCGATGTATGTGCCGATGACGATGTATGTGCCGATGACGATGTTTGTGTATAATAATAGTTGCTTAATTATTCATGTACTCGTATGTACCGATGACGATTTATGTGTATACCGCTCGATCGATTCCCCTCGCCCCCTCCAGTAAATACGCCTTAAGCAGGCGAGGCGTAATGCATGGCGTAGATTTAGGCCGTTTTCCTACCGCGGCAGGCAGAAGAACCTTTAACACCGGTTCCAGATATGAACCGGTGTTAAAGAAATGAACTGCAGCCGTACGTCGCCACCTTTAACACCGGTTCGTATAAGAACCGGTGTTAAAGGGGCCCCCCCTCTAACACCAAACCCTCAACAACGGTTGGGGAACCGTTGTTAGAGGGCCCTCCCAATCGGAGTTAAAGGGGGGGCCCTGCACTAGTGTTCGCATCCATTCACTATCTTATGCTTAGTTTTAATTTAGATAATAGAACTATAGAATTCTGGATATTTACTTTACGAACTGGTATCGTATTGTTTTGGGTGTCAATCTAAAGTTTAAAAGTCATATGGAAAACTTTTGGAAAACTCCATTTACTCGTGAAGTTTAATAATTAGTATTAAATCAAGAGTAACAATTCCAATATTAGTATCTAAGTATCATGTTTGCCTCCATGATCCTTGATATTCAAAAAGGTGATTTAGTATCAAGGTTATCTAGGAGCTAAAAGAAATGTTTCATAAACCTTCATGTGTGGAATATATTTCGATATCTAAAACAATGTTTTTTGGTTGCAACATGATAGAGTATAATTTAGCAAAATTTATGTTCTCATATTTGATGAGAATTTGTGAAGGTTGGAGATGCTAGATGTCCTAATCCTCCAAAAAGGTTTTGGAAAGCAACATTATACTCACGATTCACCTTTATAAGCTATGGTAGCTTGATCATGAAAGTTGTCATGATAAGGATGAATATAAGATGTAGGTAAAATGCTTACTACACTAAAATATTACTGAAGAATGGATTTGGAAAGAACGCCAAACATTGGATAATGGTGATCTAGTTCAAAGTGCAAGTCAAAAGGTATTAGTATTTGACTATACACGCTTTGGACTATGTGTCATGTGTATGGCGCAATAATTGATGTTGATAGATTCTTTTAAAATTGAAAGGAAATGGTAAAAGAGAATCTTAGAAATATTTGGCAGGAAAAGGGAAGACTGGAATTGTCCAGCTTAGGTATATAGATGATATACATGTTATGGATGTATTCTTTGCTTGTTAAACAATGTGGTTCTTGCGTATTGGATACCGAATTGGTTAGTGTAAAATGTCATGTGGGACAACACAATTCATGAACTGCAATGGCCTAAGTAACCAGCAAGATAATATGTGATGATGTTCATCAAAAACAAACAAAGTGTTGTTGTGTTTCTCATTGACATCAAAGCTTGCCTTCAAGATTTGTTTTAATAATTGTTATTTGGATCAGGTATTATGAGAACAAAGGTTGTTCAAATAATTACCGTATTCCATAAAAGATGGATGATTTACAAGTCTAGTTGAAGAAATCACATCCATAAAACTAATGCTAAAAATGTCAAAAGATAAATGATTGAAATATCACTTAAGAAGTGACATCACCCTTTAAATTATATTGGAAAGAAAACATGAAGAAACTTCATGTTGATGGAATTTTGGAGTCTTGATTTTGATCAAATGACACTTGTGAGAATTTCCTCGAGATAATTGAAATTTCGTTCAAAGGCCAAAGAAGAACGAACGACTAACTTATTGGAATTTGTACATATTGATGTATGTAGTCCATTATGTGTAGTCGTGAGTGATGGATTTCAACTTCATATGATTTCTCTGGAAAAGTTGAGTGAATATAAGTGTATATTTACTTAATGAGGAAGAAGTGTGAAATATTTGAAAATGTTTAAAGACTTTCAAGATGAAGTGGAAAATAATTGTAGCAAGAAAATAAAGATTTTATGATTGGATCATAAAGGAAGATATTTGAGTTACACGTTTAGCAAAAAACCTAAGATTTGAGGAATCGTTCCATAGATTTGCATTTCCTGAAACACCATAGGAATATGGAGTGTTAGAGATATGTAATGAAACCTTGGTTGACATGGTGAGATCCAAGGTGTCAGTTGTAAAACTGCCATTATATTTTAAAGATTAAATCTTTAGTGACTACTGCTTTTATACTAAAAAGAGCACCATCGTGATCCATTGAAATGACACCATATAAGTTATGGTCTGGGATAAAACCCAAGTTGTCCTTTCTTAAATTTTGGTATGCTAGGCATAATTAAAATGTTTACAACCAAAGTCGGATGAGCATGTGTTTGTATGTTATTTCGAATTACCGTTGGGTATTCCTCCATAACACCAAAGACAAAAGTGTTTATCGCTTAGAATGACAAGTTTCTTTAGAAAGAATTTTTTGTGAAAATTTAAGTGGGAGGACAATAGAACTTTGATAAGGTTATTGAACTTTAGCAATATGTGATTTTGTTGTGCACCACCAGGAAGTCCCCGGAGGAAGCAACAATTCTCATGTCTCACGTGCCTCAAAGGTTGTGGTCACGGAGGTCTAAGTTCCTATTGAACCAAGTAGGTTGGATAAACAATCAAATTCTAAGAATTGAGAGTAAATAATTATTGTTTGACAATGATGAACTGACTACATGCAAAGAAGAGATGATGGGCCCTGACACCGTCAAATGCTTGAAGCCATACAATCCGTGATAGTTCCATACACGAAAAATCAAGTTTTGAACTTTGAAGACCCTATGGAAAGGTGTAAAATCTTCCAGTCGTATTTAGATCTATAAAGAAATAGACATGGATGTTTCACATCTATGAAATAGTCGACATGTCGGGAAAGATTTTACGACAATGTTCAAGGAGTTTACCATGACAAGATTTGATCTTTCATAGCGATATTTAGTATGGATGGATGAACATAGAAACCACTACATATAATTTTGGTATATGGTAGTTGAATAAACAAAACAAAGTTCTTATAATAGAATGGTTACCTAGGACATGTACATGGCACGATCCAAAGGGTTTTGTTAATTCAAAGGATGATAAAAGTGCATGCAAACTTCAATGGTTAAAGTAAGCATCGCGGAGTTGGAATCTTCACCATGATGAAACTGTTAAAAGAGTTTAATTTTGGAGACTGTGAAGATGCTTGCATTTGCAAGAAATTTAGTGGGAGCGCTAAGACATATTTTAATACATTATGTGAAAAACATATTGTAGATTGAAAATGATGTATATTTTATTGACACAAGTTAAGAATTTCATTAAAAATTGATTTTGATGAAAGACTTAGGAATAACCCAAATAGTAGGCATCAATGTCTATGTGGATAGATTGAGGTGCTAATATGGTTGTGCTGTAAGTACATAGATGAGACATTGAAAGAGTTCAATATAGAAACGACAAGAAAGATTCATGTCGCATGGAAAAGGACTGAATCAAGATTGAAGTGTTTTGACACTTGGTGAGTGAAATCACAAGAATATTTTGATCAATCATACGGTGATATGTACACATCCAGATATGTCCTATGCTCTAAATGTTATGAGCATATACCAGAATGACTCATAAGATGATCATTGGACGATAGTAAGGATATTCTTATGATCTTTGGAAGAACTAAGAATATGTTATTTATGTAGAGGTGACAAATAGATAGATATCTCATTGTAAAGTGTTACATTGATACAAGTTTTCTCACAAGATACAAATTAAGTTTATCTCAATTTAAACTATGGGTGGCATAATGTAATGGAAATGAGATTCCATAACAGATTTGGATGAGTTCCAAAGTTAAGACATTTTGACAGATACTACAACAAAAGGCTAAGTATATGATTGCTATTATAGCATCAAAAGAGGGCATTTATGTCAATTAGTTTGTTAACAAACTAGGTGTGGTTCATAGCGGGCTAGTACTATGAACATATATTGTACGACAATTGTATCGACATGATTTAACCCCAAGGAACTAAAGGTCTCACCAAAGGACCAAATTTATACAATGCCTAGGGATGGCACCCGCCGGTTTCGGGGCCGGGTCCGGCCCCCCATACCGACCCTGACTCTGTTGTTGGGTCAAAAATTTCTCCAGACCCACCCCTCATCAGGTCACGGGTACCCGACGGGTACCTGCGTCCATGTCCTGTGAGGCAGCAGCGATGATGGCGCGAGCCAATGGCGGAGTAGACGCGTCGAAGCGGCGGCCTGATGGAAACAGGCGAGGCGGCAACGCGGAGGCGCGAGGCAGGGATGCAGGGGTGACGTGGAGGCGTGAGGCATCAATGCAGGGGCGACACGTAGATGTGAGGAGTCGGTGCAAGGGCGATGCGGAGGCGCGAGGCGGGCACGTCACAGAGGCGCGAGGCGATAGTGGCGCGCTTGCAGGATCATGGGTTCGTGGGAGGCGGCGTTGACTCGTGAGAATGCCCTAGACGAGATAGTGAGCTAGTGTGTTGCGAGTCTGTTGTTTGGCTGATGGTGGGCTGGTCGTTGAGGCTATTAGTATAAATCTAGACAATATGTTGGGCCGGTGGTGGGTCTGCGTGTATGGGTCCGGCTCCTCAAACCCTCCTCGTATAATTTGGCGGGTCTATTTTTACCAGACCCACCCCATTTAAGGCAGGTACCCATCAGGTTATTGGGTTTTGGCGCCCCATTGTCATACCTAAAAATGCCATATCATTGGAGAATGAGTGATGCGTAGAGACACAAAGACATGCAAATACACATGGACCTAAAAGTGTCAGATCCAAAGATTATGTTTACCATTAGCAAGCGTGTATATACAACACCAGAAATCCATAGGTGTTGAATGCACAAGTTTTTCCAAACAAGATTATTGACTCTAGTGATTAAGTTTGTTTTGTTACAAGCTTTCAAATACATAGTGACATAATCCTTCGACCATGAGATCATGTTAATCACCATCACCGAATGAGTTCTTTGATGACATCAGACGCCACCTCGTAACTGGGTGGTTATAAATGTGGCATTAGGTATTCTGAAAGTATGTGTTGAAGCGCATGGATCAAGAAGGGATTTGTCCATCCAAATGACGGATAGATATACTCTGGGCCCTCTCGGTGGAATGTCATCCAATTGTCTTGAAAAAATGTGACTAGGTCACAAGGGATGTCATATCATGGTACGAGTAAAGAGTAGTTATCAGTAACGAGGTTGAACTAGGTATGGAGAGACTGATGATCAAACCTCGGATAAGTAAAGTATCACACGGCAAAGGGAATCAGTATCATATGTTAATGGTTCTTTCGATCACTAAGTCATCGTTGAATATGTGGGAGCCATTATGGATCTTCAGGTCCCGCTATTGGTTATTGATCGGAGAGGTGTCTCCATCATGTCTGCATAGTTCACGAACCGTAGGGTAACACACTTAAGGTTCAATGTTGTTTAAGTAGATATGGAATATGAGTTGGAGACCGAATGTTGTTAGGAGTCTCATATGGGATCTAGGAAATCACGAGGAGGTCCGGCATGGTCCGGAGAATAAGATTCATATAATGTAAGTCATCTTCCGAGGTTCAGGAAAAGTTTCGGTATTTTGATCGGAGCTTCTAGAAGGTTCTAGAGGGACCACCAGTGGGCCCGCCACCCTAGGAGGGGACACATGGGATGATGGAATGATGCGGGGGGGCCTTGGGCTAGCCACACCAAGCCCTAGAGACCCAACCAGCCAGCCCCAAAGAGATAAGGGCATAACCCTAGAAAATAGGGATATGGCTTAGGGGAGGACACTCCCCCCTCCCTATTACGCCGGCCCTAGGAGGGGTGGGCCAAGGGGGGAAACCCTAGACACATCCCCTCTATATAAATAGGGGAAGGGTGGTCGCCCCTTTGCCCTCTCTCCCAACCCTAGCCGCCACCTCTCCTCCTCCTCCGTCTTCCTGCTCCGGCTTAGGCAAAGCCCTGCAGGAATTCTCCTCCACCACCACCACGCCGTCGTGATGCTGGGATTCCAAGGGGATCTACTAGCTTTGCTACCTGCTGGAACAGGGAGAGGAAGTTATTCATTGAATCTGTACATGTGATCGAGTGTGGAAGTGCTACCGGAATGCGGCGCCGAAAGGATCGTCATCACGATCTTGAGATAGGCAAGTGATCGACTACATCAACCACGAGTTTAGATCTCTTTAGGGCTTTGGATCTACGAGGGTTAGTTCTCTTCTATCTCATTGCACTTATCTCGTAGATTGGATATGGGCTTTTCCATAGATTGGATTTTGGTTTTGTGCGTTCTCGGAGTAGAATATTTTTGTTTTCTATACTACGAACCCTACATCTAGGGCGCCCCCAAACCCTAACCCTAGCCACCGGCCAGGGGAAACCCTAGGCGCCCAAACCTAGGTGCCAAGGCCCTTCTCCCTTGTGGCTTCCCTCATGGGCCATTTTTCCCTAGGAAACTTGGCCCATTAGTGGAATCACCTTTCAAATTAGATTTTAATATTATATTTAATATTAATTACATTAGTTAATATGTAAATACATATTACCAAATCCTATTTGACCCGAAAAACCATTTGGTTCCCCTTAGATACCCCCAAACAACTTCGAAACATCCCGGAACAATTCTGGTCCTCTCACTGGAACTTTTCCGGTTTCCTTCTTTCTCCGAACAACATTGGATCTCTCTCCGCGGAACAATTCTGACTTCCTCTTTATCTACTATGATTCCAACTTATGGAAGATCTCCATATCATCGTACCCTTAAGTGGATCCCCTCACGGCTCAGGAATGGCACAAACATGATCTCTATCAATGATCAACAGTGGGACCGGGATGCCCATGATGACCCCTGTACATTCCAGATGACGATGTCATTTGAACAGTAAATGTCCAGTCCAATTCCCTTTGTTTCTTAGATACTACTTGTCTGATATCCGATCGTTAGGTATATCCTTACCTTGTTCAATCTTGTTACCTAAAAGTAGTGTTCACTTGGTACCGCGATATTACATCCTTGTGACCTAGTCACATGTTGCAAAATTATGTATGTAAGCTCACCAAGTCAGCCTAAATGTATCTTACCCTTCACTGCGTGAACAAATCCCAGTCTTGATGCATAGGCTTCAACCTGTTCCTCTGGATACCCAACATACACCTTTATATTCACCATTTCACTGAGTGATGTTTGATGCAGTCAAAGCAACCTCGGGAGATAGTGATTAATATGATCTCACGGTCTAAGGAGAAGGATACTACATTTCTGACTGTTGCAACGATGAACTTCGTGACTTGATCATGTTGCAATCTTTGAGGAATGTCCATCACATCTTTCACCAATTATATGACCTCGTTGTCAACTGGTGCCGAAGCACCGACAAGATCAGGAAACCTTGATAATCGATTGACCAACGAACTAGTATCAATAGAGGCTACTAGGGACTTATTTTTCGTATCACACATGTATCAATGTTTCCACTTGATACACTTATAGCACCATATGAAACTGCTATGAACTTATTGGGATATGACAATAATAAACCTTTTATTATTTTCATGTAGGGCATATTCCCTTCAGTCTCTCACTTGCATTAGACTACAAATAATCTAGCTTGGATTTACTAATCATAAACCATATCCTATATGCGTTTATTGATCATGCATGCTCATGGGAAACGTCATGTCCTGTTCTGTTTTGTCAGATTAGTATGTCTTTTTGCAAATCGTTAATGTCATCCTAATTTTGACAATCATTCCATTATATCATAATGGGTTAAAGTATTCATTTTGACGAGTGAGACTTTGTTTCTATTTTTTACAATGATAGTCATTGAGTCAATATAACTTTCACTGTTTTCATGTAAACTCCGGAAACACACTTAGCAGAAGTCGAACTTCCTTAGCCAAAATATACTTTAATCTTTATGTAGATCCTAGTGCATAACATGCAACTATGTGACTAACTTCGCTTCATTCCATTTAAGAATAAACTTAACTCTAGTTCAGCCAAGTAGATCCTTGGGCCATATTATGTCGAGTATACAATATGGTTGTATGGAAGAACCTATGATTAAGGCATAGGATATGTCACACATCTCTTTCTTTCTTTTAACCATATTTGTAATACTAAGACTAACTCAATGCTTCATACAAGTAAGAATCACTTTCTTATATTGTTCCATTCTGAACTCCTTGAGAATCTTACCTAGGACACTCTGAACATATTCAGAATCAAGTCCAGGAAGCATTCGACAATAATGTTTATTAAACTTACCAATCTATCTTGATAGATTTCATTGTTTAATAACTTCTTCAACTTCATCCATATTTACTAACTTAAATATTATTAATACTAATCACATCATTCATATATTTCATCCACATACTTTAGAATAATAACACGCTCCCACTCAAATATGGCATCCATATATGAGATCCAGAGATTTCACTTATCTCCCACTCAAAATATGTCTCCTACATATTGAGTCTTAGCCAAGCCTTTAAAGCTCCCACCCAAATGCAAGTCCTCTCAATAATCTTGGACATTCCAAAATTCTTTAATCATCATCAAATTGAGAATTCTAAATGCGAGTTCCCAATATCCATATATTGCTGGTGTAAATCCAATAGACTCGAGCATCGCTACATTCATAGTCAACTCCTTGAATTTGTCCAAACATACTTTGCAACAAATTGATCTTTATGTCCTTCATTAAATTTCATTTCTTTCTTCTGACCTTAAGCAGTCATTTAGAAAAATCAAGTAAACATCTTTACTTAATAAGATCAATTAACATCTTACTTTTGAATCTAAAATGTAACTTAACACATGATTTTATGACTCCTAGTCATTTCTCACATTTAGGTCCATCACGCTTCTTCGTATTTCATAGGTATGTATTGTTCAAAATAACATGACATGTGAATCAAAATATAATTCTGCTAACTTGCAGAATATATTATTGAATCATACTTTCTTTAGTAAAAGTATTCGCTGAAACTTTATGATCATTATCATTAGTTTCTCCTCTATTTGTAGAGTTTGGTTTCGGAAACAAATATCACTGCGCCACTCAACAATCGGGAGGTAAGTTCAAATACCTTGTTTTGATCTTTTACTTTCTTCCACCTATATCTTTGTAACATCCTAATTTTCATCAAATGAAAAATCATATTATTGCATTCATTTCATCATGGCATTTTGATCTTGCATAATTTTTTTCAAAGTTTAAACCCTATTAGAACCATATTTATACCCCCTTTTATTATATACATATGGGGCATGGTTTCTATTTTATTTTATGACCTTAGATTGATTTTTGAATAATTAAATGTGTTTGACACACATTTGGATACTAGAATCACCATACAAAAATTTGGTGAAGGTTTGAATTTATTTGAATTTGAATTGGTCATTCAAATCCATTCTAGAATATCAAAACAGAAAAGGAAAAGAAAAAAGAAGAAAAAAATAACAAGCGCTACCTATCTGGCCCAACCCCCCTCGCGACCCACTAAGACCACATGGGTTTCCCCCTCCTCTCTCTCTCTCTCTCACCCGCACACGCACCCTCTCTCCCACTGCCACTGGGCCCCAAACCGACATCAGCCCGGCCCGTCTCCCCAAACTGCTTGTGACGACCAGCTCCTCACTGTTTTCTCCCTATTCCTTCATTGATTCATGAAGTTAAATTTGATTGATTCCGTGCGTGATCCTCGCCCCTGCTCCGGCTACATAAACACCACCCCCCTTGTGGCCATTTACCCCAACACTGCAACCCCTAAGCGCCACCAGTCTCTCGCAATTTCAGCTCGCACCTCCGCAGCCCCGAGCAGCTCAGGCGAGCTATTCTGGTAAGCTCCGAGCATGCCTTGCCATATAGTTCGCACGACCTGCTTTGCCATCGCCTTGTGCATCTTCTCATGCCTCTGTTTTGTCCTATTTCACCCTAGGTCGCCGTCCCCATCATCAACTGCGAGCACCCGAGGCACCGTTCAACTCCGACGAGCGATTATGGTAAAGTGAGCGCCCCTTGACCTCTAGTTCATGATACTGTGTTCGCCGTAACCTTGCGCACCTGTTGATGCATTTTGTTTGCCCTATTACTCCCTAGGTCGTCACCTTCGTCTCCGGTAGTGAGCATCTGACGCCAGATCAAACTCCGACGAGATTTTCCGGCCGTGTTCGTGCGCCCCTGTCGAAGCCAAGTGCACGTTGAGCTTCCCCGCATCCTCGCGACCTTGGTAAGCATCAGCGCCCCTCCCCTAACCCCCTAGCCTCACTAGCGCGTCGCCATCAGCCGCGTCGTCGCCGCCAGAGCCATTACCGCCGCTAGTTTTTTGGTCGAGCAAATTTGGCCCTTTGGATCTAGATCTAGCGGTTAGGAATAGAATTAGAATTAGATCTAGATCTAGCCACGGGATTCACTTTAGATCTAATGGCGTGGAAGCGTGATCTAGCGCGAAGCAGTACGCGCCAATCAGACGCTGCCGCGTGGCACTGATTTAGATTTAAAATCTGAATTTTAATCTATTAATTATTCAAACTTGTAATTGCAATAACTTTTGATCTGCTTGTCTAGAAATTGCAAATTTTATATCAATGGATTCAAAAAAATGAGCCCTACACATATGTGGCCTACACATATGTGGCCTTGGTTTGGCCATTTTCTTCTGAAAATTTAGGATTTTATGCAGAACCTTTTGTAGGCCTATTTTAGTTATAAAAATTATTTAGAAAATTGTTTTAAAGTAAATTTTAGTTTATTTGGACTGTAGAAAGTTTCCTTTGTATTCAGTACTGTTTAGTTTGACTTGTTTAGTGTGGCAAAACTTTCCATTTCATTTTACATGCATTCATATTTTTTTTGTATATTGAATGTGGATTTTGTTGTATGAAATTGTGTGTAGATTTTTGTGATTGTGATGATTATTCCTATTCCCCAACTACCAAGGCAAGTGATGCTTCATATTTTTGTCCTATTATTATATCAATGCACTAGTGATATTTTGAGTAGGATTTGCATGGTAAATTTCAATGTATATGCTATGGTAGATCCTATAGATGATATCATGGTAGAAGAGACATGTTATGCTAGTATGCTTAGCCTAGCTATTAGAATTCAAGGGTGAAAAATTCATGTTATGATCTTATGGAAATATTATGCCTATGTGTTTTTGGACTAAGAAAACAACTTGCTAATGAAACACCTGGGTGGAATGGGAAGATTGGTTTGTGTTGAGTGGTTACACAAGGCACATGTCTATGGTTTACCTTGTGTATCACACTTGTGGATGGCCACCCAGGAACAAAGGGATTTGAGATGTTTAGTGTTGAGAAGCTTCTAGTGCAACCACATGGCATATGGGCTCTGCCTTGACCAACTAGGTTGCAAGAACTTAGCCGAATGGAAAGTTGGTGGTAGGGTTGATAGGATGGAACGCGTCCGTGGTGGTCTAAGGGAATGCTTCTGAAAAGTCTCGTCTTGATGCATGTCGAGTCTTGTGGGGAAAGTGCACCACCTCTCGAGAGGGTAAAACATAAGTACTTAGCCGTGTCCCCGATAACGGACATTTTGAGCCTCAAAGACATTTAAGCAATCAAGGATCTCCTCATCCCAATTTCTCTAAGTTAAAACTTGTGGTTGAACCAGGGTAAAGGTTCCCCAATGTCTATTGGTGGTTTAGCATAGCAATCACAGGGTCCTTTACCTTAAAAGGTGGGGTCTTACAATCTTCATCGATACACATAAAACATTAGGACAACAATAGATTTACCCTTTGTGGAACATGTATTCATAGTTTACTGAGAATACACTACAAAGACTTGTTTATTTGCCACGATTTCGAATCATCGAAAACTCTAGAAACTTTTTTTGAGGAATGATAGCAGGAGAGTCTCCTACTGTGTTTTTATATAATTAAAGAAATATTTACATTGTTTGTACAACTGGTACCTTCGGGGATGACCAAGCCCAAACAACCAGAGAATTTTGGCTACTACAAGAGTTTCCCTTTTACAAGTGAATATGCGCTAAAGAGGTTCCTGTAGATCCTCCTTGATCCTACACTCTAGAATAGATAGGTCCTGCTTAAGTTGTCTCCGCCAGTTTTCAGTGTCGGGCATCACCCTTCAAAATATGCCCGGTTCCTTATTTTCTAGATGTTCCATGCTCCTTGATACGTCGTAAACGTATCTATAATTTTTGATGTTCCATGCGTGTTTAGTATCAGCTTTGCTATGCTTTTTCTACACTTTGAGATATTTTTATACATTTTCTAGGACTAACATATTAACAAGATGTCGCAATGCCATTTGCCTGTTTTCTGTTGTTTTTGGTTTCAGAAAAGATAGAAAGGAAATATTCTTGGAATTGGACTGGACAAAAGCCAAAGTCAATATTTACCGAAGAGAACACGGACTCTAGAGGAGAGACGGAGGGGCGCCACAGGGCGGCCACACCCCATCTAGGCGTGGGCCCACCCTAGGCTAAGACAGGGCAGGGTGTGGCCCCCATGGACGCCTCCCTGCCTCGCCTCTTCGCCTATAAAAGCCCCCCGATGCAGAAACCCTAAGCACCTGATCAGATCTCCACGAAACAGTCATAGCCGGTGCCACCATCATCCCTAGATCGGGGGGATCTGAAGCTCTTCCCGGCACCCTGCCGAAGGGGAGA
Organism: Avena insularis; assembly: GCA_023614405.1. Classification (NCBI taxonomy): domain Eukaryota; kingdom Viridiplantae; phylum Streptophyta; class Magnoliopsida; order Poales; family Poaceae; genus Avena; species Avena insularis. Next base: position 2,354,572 of record CM042691.1, read on the forward strand.
GATTATCCCGGAGGCCTTCTTCATCACCATGCCATCCTCCGGTATGATGCGTGAGTAGTTCACCCTTGGACTATGGGTCCATACAGTAGCTAGATGGTTGTTTCTCCTCCTTTGTGCTATCATGTTTATATCTTGTGAGCTCCGTTCATGATCAAGATCATCTATTTGTAATCATACATGTTGCATTTTCAGGGATCCGATGGATACTGAGATGCTATGTCAGATTGATTATTGATTCTATCATGTCTTGTTGATTATTGATTCTATCATGTCTGTGTTGTTTGTGATCTTGCATGCTCTCTGTTTCAAGTAGCTATCTTGGCCAAGTAGATGCTAGTGACTCCAAGAGGGAGTATTTATGCTTGATAGTAGGTTCATGCCTTAGTAATCTAGGGAAGTGACAGGAATATCTATGGTTGTATATGTGCTGTTTCTACTAGGGAGAAAACAACAATCTTTTGTTCATGGAACAATTGTATTGTTTACTTTACACACATTGCTTAATGCAGTTATCTGTTGCTTGCAACTTAATATTGGAGGGGGTTCGGATGATAACCTGAAGGTGGATTATTAGTCATAGATACAGTTGGATGGCGGTCTATGTATATTGTTGTAATGCCCAATCAAATATCATAGGAATCATGATGTCTAGTATTTGCATTGTTATGCCTTGCTCAGTCTGTCAATTGCCCTGCTGTAATTTCTTCACCCAGCATGTTATCTACCTTAAGGAGAACACCTCTAGTGAATGGTGGACCCTAGTCCAATCTTTACCATTGTTACATCATCTACTGTTACCATTTACTTTCTACAAGCAACCATTACCTTCCACACTATACGTTTAATCCTTTGTTTTCATCAAACCAGTGAGATTGACAACCTCACTGTAAGTTGGGGCAAAGTCTTGAGTTTGTGTTGTGCGGGATTACAAGTTGCTAGCAACACCTTGGAGTTGTTTCCTTGCTCCTACTAGTTCAATAACCTTGGTTTCATAACTGAGGGAAAACTTGTCGCTCTGCTCATCACACCTTCCTCTTGGGGTCTCCTAGCGAAGCTCTACAACTGAGCCACGTCAAGATTTTTCTGGCGCCGTTGCCGGGGAGTTAAGGATAACTTTGCAAGGGGAGTCTTTCACAACCATTCTCTTTACTTTGTTTTTTTGGTTTTGCTTAGTTTCTTTTGCTTTGTTTTGCTTGTTTCTTTCTTTCAAAAATACAAAAAAAATAGTTTCATTTGGTTTGCTTTTCTTATCAAAAACACAAAAAAATTAGTTCCTACTATAGTTGTTGGTCTGTTATTTCCTTGCTTTGTCATGCTTTTAATCAATGGTTGGTTTCTTTGAAACTAGTTCTTATTGGCAAGGTGGGTTCACGGAAGAACAAAAATATTATTATAAGGAACACCAATTGTCACAAAAAGGGAAACACTTATGGGAACAAATTGATAAATTGAATACCATTGCTAGAAACATGTGCTCTACTTATAATGTTACTTATGGCTCTGATAAATCTTCTTGTTGTAGGAGGTATAAACACCTCCCTTTTCAATGTGAGTATAATGATAATGTTACCATATCTTCTTATGTTAATGGAAATTATGAATTTTATGATGTGGAACAAATTGAAGAATTTATTGCTTGGAAGGGTGCATTTGAACTTGCTAGTTTGCTTGAAAATACTGATGATTCACCTTATAAATATGAGGTTTATGATATACTTAAATTTTTCTTTGATAATTACAAGGAATAAAATGGCTATATTCTTGAATATATTAATAGATGCTTTCCACAAACGGAAGAGACTAATGCCTTGCAAGAGCCTATGGAAGAAGAAATTTCCGAAAGTGGAAGCTCATTAGATGAAAAAGAGGAGAGTGATGAACAAAAGTAGGAAGAATGGATTAGCTACCCATGCCTACCTTCTAATGAGAGTAACTCTTTATCCCTTACATTATTTCATTGTCCCCCATGCCTACCAAAGGAGGATGAATGTTATGTTCCTGTGGATTCTTTTGAAATGTCTACTATGGGTAAAACCTGTGATAATAATTGCACTCCTGTTATCTATGATAATCCTTTATTTGCGCCTAATTTCGAAATGCATGGTACTAAAGAGTTTTGCTTAGAAAATGTTTATGATAAGGCTCTAGATGATGGTCCTATATTGGTTGATAATATTAATAGTACTACTATTGAAAATGAGATTGGAGAGGTCTTGACTTTATCTTGGAACCCCCATACCTCTTGAGAATGATCAGTCATCTTGTTATAAAATTGTTAAAAGTGGGTTTGAAGGTTTTAATCCCACTATTTTTGAGCTTGATAAAAATTATGTGTTTGTAGATCATGAAAAGCATACTTTATGTGACAGTTATATTGTTGAGTTTATTCATGAGGCTACTGAAAATTATTATGAGAGAGTAAAAGATGGTTGTAGAAGTTTTCATGGTACTGAAACACCTCTCTATGTGTGCTGAAAGTTTTGAAGTTGCTCTTGTTTTATCTACCCATTCTTGTTACTATGTGATTATTTGATTTATTTTCTTACAATATTCCTATGCATAGGAAGTGGGTTAGACTTAAATGTGTATTGAATTTGCTTCTTCATGATCTTTTTTAATTCAATTCATATTTCTTATGTGAGCATCTTCTCAAACTTTCTATGTCTAACTTAAAGGCGTTAAAGAAAAGTACTTCTTGGGAGATAACCCAATAGTTTTATTGAGTCTTGGAAGTTATTAATTATGTAATAACCTCTCCTTATCCTTTTTGTGTGATTTTTGTGCCAAGAATAACCTCTAATGAGAGAGAAGTAAGATTTGGGGAAGTTGCTGTCCCAAAACAGATTTTTGTGCTTCACTGTAAAAATTCGTGAAAAATCTCTATATGTCGGATTGAGATGTAATTTCCTGAGTAAATGCCCCAGCTTGTTATATAACTTTAGTTAGTTCAACACTTTTAGATTTGAGCAACAAAAGGTCTTTGAAAAAATCGGTTTTTACCTACTGGTCTGTTTTGACAGATTTCTACCATTATTTGTATTTGCCTCTTTATTGGTTTCTTTTTGAATTCTTCTTGATCAGTTGAGCTTTTTAAAGGAACTTCTACAGTATCTTGTGTTTTTAATGAAAGTTTTGCTGTGTTGAAACTAAACCCAAAGGTTTATTCTTTTGAATGCACTAATATTGCTAATGAAGATTGTATGAAGGAAATTTTCAAGTGTAGGGGAATAATGATATGATGAGATGAAGAATGGAAAAAAGCTAAATCTTGGGGATGCCACCCCATGTCACCCCAAGAAATATTCAAGAGGTAAAAGCATCAAAGCTTGGGGATTCCCAAGGCATCCCCTTCTTCATCAATAAAAATCTCAGGTCTCTTTCTAGATACTTCGTTTTTATTGTTTCATGCATTGTTGTGTTGTTCTTGGAGCGTCTTAGTTTTGGTTTTGGTTTTCGTTTGCTTGAATAAAGTAGTTGGACCCCCTCTTTCGCTGTGTTGTTTCAAATAAGTTGATTGGTGTTGGAAAAGAGTAGAAAGTTTCATGCTTATAGTGGTACAAAAGGGAGCTTGTTTTGACTATGACTTAGACTTTATCATGTCATGCTAGATGTTATTTTGACCTTATGCTTAGTGATTATTTCTATAGAATGACTTGTTCCAAGCAATTGAGATTGCTTAATGTGCCTTGGAAGAATCATGCGTTGTTTTAGCATACAAAAGCATAATATTGTGGTATTCTCCATTGATGCTTTGTTTGGGTTGACTTGGCACATGCTCACACCATGTTATGACTATGAACCAGTCACCTTAGTCTTTATGATCATTTAGTTTTTGACTTGTGGTACCACTTTATGCTTTGATTGATAATGTTTTGTCGCTCAACATGATTATGGCCATTATTGCTCTCTTAGTTGGTCGCTCCCAGTCTTTTACTAGCCTCCACTTGTATTGAGTAAGCTCTACTCATGCATCCAACTCCCAAGAAACCAAGTTATTCCAAAGTGTCCACTATAAATTCCTATGCATGGTGTGTTACCATTCCAAGTATATTCTTGTTTTATCTATCTTCCAAATAAAACTTGTTATGTGAAAATTAGTGATTAAATCTCTCACAAACTTGATGGAACACTTTATTTTTCTTGCCCCTAATAAACTTGAACCATTGTGTCACCTATGTTGTATCTGCTTGCACTTATAAGTTGGGAATTAGCAGAACCGCGCTGTCACGGGGAACGCTTTCAACACTTGTAAATATCTACCCAGTAGATATCATGCTCTTTTGTTTATGGATGTTGGCGGTGTGAAATAAAAGGGGAGATTGTAAGTTCATGGAGTTATGTATATGTGTTAGAGAAACGCCCGGGGCGCCAGCCTAAGCCATGCTTAATCATGGTGGAAACTTTCAGCATAACCATAGTGAGCAATCCATGAAGCATCCTTAGAAAAAATATATAGAAAAAAAAGAGAGAGAAAAATAAAAAAAATATGCACCATTCTCATGGTAAATAAAAGGATTGCTGAGATGATCACTGTCTGTTGCCTTGTCATTTTGATATGGGATAGTTCATGTGTCATGGGGCAAGGGGTACCCCGTTTGCGGTTCTCTATGATACACATATACTTACAATTAAAAGAACTTACCGGTAACTAAAGTTGAGTAGCATGAGGAACGAACCTCATACTCAAGGGACATGAGATTGCCAACTTATGATTTTTCAAGCATATACGCCATACTTTGTTCATTTTAACCACAATCACTTCAAGATGTTTATGATAGGAGCAATGAGAGCTGAAAGCTAACAAGTACCATAATTTTTGGAAGCTTTTTATGAAACTTGAAATCCCTTCCCTGTGAAGGGCCTTTCTTCCCACTTTTATAGTGAGTCTCCATCTTCTATCTTTATGCACCAATTAAGAGAGCATAGTTGTCATTCTTAGTTCTATATGCATTGTCCCAAAACTTATTGATTGATTCATAATGTTGATATTGTTTGTTCTCGAACTATTTGTATCTAGTCACCCTTATAAACTTTGAAGGTGTCCTATGCATTTATGTTTTGCTATTCCATGAGGGACAAGCTGAATACCATTATGCTATGATTTCTATATGTGAAACAAACAAACAAACATCTTCCAATGCATTGTTATTCATGATCCTTTGTTTGTATCCTTTCATGTTGCAACATAGTTACTATGTCCTATTGTTAGAACTTCATCTTTCATGCTCATGTTTAGAGTACTTTGATCCCAACTTCCAATGCTTTACAAATGGTTTGTTGAAGATTGTGATGGTGCATGTCGCCTCAAAAATTATTCTTTTTATCAGTTACCTACTCAAGGACGAGCAGGAGTTAAGCTTGGGGATGCTTGATACTTCGTAAACATATCTATAATATTTGATGTTACATGCTTGTTTAGTATCAACTTTGCTATGCTTTGTCTACACTTTGAGGTATTTTTATACATTTTCTGGGACTAACCTATTAACAAGATGTCGCAGTGCCAGTTGCCTGTTTTCTGCTGTTTTTGGTTTCAGAAAAGCTAGTAATGAAATATTCTCAGAATTGGACGGGACAAAATCCAAAGTCAATATTTTACCGAAGAGAACACGGACTCTAGAGGAGAGACGGAGGGGCACCACAAGGCGGCCACACCCACCTAGGCGCGGGCCCACCCTAGGTCATGCCAGGGTAGGGTGTGGGCCCCCTGGCCGCCTCCCTGCCTCGCCTCTTCGCCTATAAAAGCCGCCTGATGTAGAAACCTTAAGCATCCGATCAGATCTCCACGAAATAGTCCATAGCTGCCGTCACCAACGTCCCTAGATTGGGGGGATCTGAAGCTCTTCCCGGCACCCTGCCGAAGTGGACAGATCATCCCAGAGGCCTTCTTCATCACCATGCCAGCCTTCGGTATGATGTGTGAGTAGTTCACCCTTGGACTATGAGTCCATACAGTAGCTAGGTAGTTGTTTCTCCTCCTTTGTGCTATCATGTTTAGATCTTGTGAGCCCCGTTCATGATCAAGATCATCTATTTGTAATCATACATGTTGGGTGGATCCGATGGATATTGAGATGCTATGTTAGATTGATTATTGATTCTATCATGTCTTATTGATTATTAATTCTATCATGTGTGTGGTCTTTGTGATCTTGCATGCTCTCCATTGCTAGTATCTATCTTGGCCAAGTAGATGCTAGTGATTCCAAGAGGGAGTATTTATGCTCGATAGTAGGTTCATGCCTCTAGTATTCTGGGGAAGTGACATGAATCTCTAAGGTTGTAGATGTGTCGTTGCTACTGGGGAGAAAACAACAATCTTTTGTTCATGGAACAATTGTATTGTTTACTTTACACACATTGCTTAATGAAGTTATCCGTTGCTTGCAACTTAATACTGGAGGGGGTTCGGATGATAACCTGAAGGTTTATTATTAGTCATAAATGTAGTTGGATGGCTGTCTATGTATATTTTTGTAATGCCCAATCAAATCTCATAGGAATCATGATGTCTAGTATTTGCATTGTTATGCCTTGCTCAGTCTGTCAATTGCCCCACTGTAATTTGTTCACCCAGCATGTTATCTATCTTAAGGAGAACACCTCTAGTGAATTATGGACCCCGGTCCAATCTTTACCTTTGTTACATCATCTACTATTACCGTTTACTTTCTAGAAGCAACCATTACCTTCCACACTATATGTTTAATCCTTTGTTTTTAGCAAACTAGTGAGATTGACAACCTCACTATAAGTTGGGGCAAAGTCTTAAGTTTGTGTTGTGCAGGATTCCAAGTTGCTAGCAACACCTTGGAGTTGTGTCCTTGCTCCTACTGGTTCGATAACCTTGGTTTCATAATGGAGGGAAAACTTGCCGCTGTGCTGATCACACCTTCCTCTTGGCGAAGCTCTACAACTGAGCCACGTCACGCCTAGAATCATTGTTTCTCAAAATAGGGGTTTGTTACACACCTCATTGGCATCTGCGATCATAGGTTCAAGCGCAAGACTGGTGTTCCATTTGACTTCTATGATATTCCAGCACTCCAACGCAAAACTATAGGTGAAGAATAAGTGGTTCCTGGTCTATCTTGCCCCTTAAGTGCACGTCATGCATGTCAAATCAGAACCAATATTGTAGTTCCTTATCTGGATCATGTCACGTGTGTTTAGAGTGTCCACCAGCATGAGCCAAGCAAAGACCTTGTGTTTCATTGTGCACTTAGTTTCCCATATCTCAGCCAGGTAATTTGGCGGCACAACTTCTCTGTTGCACTTAGTCAAGATCCGATCGGCCACGTGTCAGCACGACAGCGAACCGTCACTCACACGCCGTCCACTGCGCACGGAAATTGAGGCGACGCCGTAATTATCTCCATGTTACGCGTGACCAGTCAATTCAAAGTCAGAAGGTGGGACCCATGTTCGTCCAGTCACGTCATCTCTGGCGCCGCAGACGCTTGAGGTCACTGATCGTAAGCAATGACGTCATCAAGGCTATACTAACAACGGTTACAATTCATTGGCTACACAGCTAAAAGTACTCACTCGAATCTATGATTCGACTAACTACTCGGGGGCTACTCCTATCAGGAGCGCTGGCCACGCACCCGAAAAACGATCAAAGCACTACACCATTGAACTATTCTTCGAGTCCTACGTCGAGTCTACGACTCCACTACGGACTCGGGGGGCTACTCCCATAGGGAGGATGGATTCAAGCATCCAAAAAATTTGTGTCCTACGGACCTAAAAGTCAACAAAGACTGAATTAAAGTCTCTGCACGAGTCTACGACTCGAACAGACACTCGGGAGCTACTCCCATAGGGAGCGCTGGTCGCGCACCCTATGAATTCTTCGACCGCGATCCTTCGGATCAGCATGCAAAAACTTTTCGGCAACTCTGCCCCAGTTAACGCTAAGTGAGCAATGTCCTCCTTGGCCACCAGAAACACCTCCGCGGTGATAAACATTCGGATGCTGCGTCTGCGACGCAAAGATAAGACCTACAGATACCATCTGATGGCCTGGTAACGCACACGACTATGCTCTGCTATTAAAAATCTGTGCCAACAGGCACGATGAAAAATCCCGAAGGACGCGTTGGGTACATCATTTAAAATTTACTGGAATTCCACTCCTGTAAGTCCTCCGCGGCCTGAGTCGAATTACGCCAACATATGTTCCGGGTTCGAGTCAAGGGACTCGAATCTGAAGAAGATCGTGTTGTTTTGTCCTAAGACAGTTAACTGACCCTGATCCATCAGGAGAGTCAGGCACACGCATCAACAATCCCTACACACTCAAATCGTTCTCTAAACGAACAGAGATAGCTGCACCCGAAAGATTGAAGAGTCCTCAGCCGAATCTACGATTCGACTGAACACTCGGGGGCTACGGGTACACGATCTTAGCATACCTAGTCCAGCCCAGGGAAGGCCCATGAAGAATATGCACCAACCCATGAAGACTTTCGGGTGGCCAGGGCCCATGACGCCTTCGGATCCTTGGAGAACAAGACTAGGGTAGATAGAATATTCAAAGGGGTAAACCCTAAAACCTGTAACCGACTCAGTCTGTGCCCGGGACCTGCCTACCTCTATATAAATTCTAGGAGGGCACGACAAGGAGGGCACTTCATACCACCTCATACACACCTCCACGCCAGATTGCATCTGCGCACCCCTATACTTTTCGGTTCTGCCGTAATCAAGAGCAGACAAGCAGGAGTAGGGTTTTCCCTCCGGGGGCCTAAACCTGGGTAAACCTCGTGTCCCCGTGTTGCTTGTTTGCTAACCGTTCCGCGATCTCTAGCATCCCCATCTTCTCCAAAACCCAAGCTCATAACAATGGGCATTGACGAGATTAAACCTCGTCACCAAGCATCAGGGTTCCTCTCATGGATCACGCCCCTCATGTACGACCGAGCCCAACTGGTTCAGCTCCTCATGGGCTTCGGTGACAACGACAGCTAAAAGAATTCTCCAGGGTTCATGCTTTCGACAATTTTTTAACCGATAAGCGTGAATGAGAATAATCTCGCAGAGCTGATGCAAAGAGGAGGATCAATAGAGTTATCTTTCCATAACACCACGTTGTCACCAGACTTGATCTCGCACTTGGTGATTCCTCTGAAAATATCCACAATGCTCATGACATCTTGCCACTAGAAGGAGTCACACGGAGGCCGGGCATGTGGAACTTTGTCATCATAATGCTCCGACCAAACCAGCTGAACCCACGGAATATCACATTTCCTATAAAACTTGTTGAGAGATTTGAGAAAGAGGCCCTGGTTTTGAATTTTTAGATTGATCACGCCTAAACCTCCCTTTGCCTTGGGCTGGAAGACCATCTCCCATGAGGCCAAGGATTGACACTTATCCTCATCGTTCACCATCTTATGCCACAGGCAGTGCCTCCTTCCCCGGTCACAAAATTCAAAAAAAAATTAGAGGATTTTTCAGGGTGCACATCGCGAAGGTGAGCAATAGCGTGATAGCAGTATTAACGTAAGTCATCCTACCACCATACGTGAGCCACATGGCAGAGCTTGATAGTCTTCTCTCGACAGCACAAACCAGCGGCCAGCGGCATCAATTCCTCCATAGTAGGCCTTGTGCCCATCGGTAGAAAACTCTAGAAACTCGAACATTCCATAACTATTATGGTGTTGTTTCCACAAATCTTTTAGATATTCCTCTGTATTTCAAATGAGTGTTTGCTTATTCCGATCTTTAACTCTAAACGATAATTATAACCCTGATAAGAGATAATATTAGACCACATGTATCTAATACAATATGATTATGATGTTTAGACATATCAACACCTTGAATTTTTCCAATTATCATAATCTGTGAAACATCTTTCACAAGTCCATTTATGCCAAAACTTAACATAAATACTTTAGGCATATCGATCAAATCGAAAGTACTTTGTATTCCTGTTAATTCCATATCCCACTTTGTTTCGAAATTATTCGAACATTTCAAATCCTTTCAAACTTGTGTTTCATTAATTAAATACACATATTCACTTAAGTCCACAATGGAAAAATGATTTCCACTATTTGTTGAAAATACAATACAACACTATGTATAAAATTCAACATTTCTTCGCATATCACCATTTTACCAGAATGCGGAGTTTTAGCCATCTTGCCAAACTAGGCATGGTTTTGCAAATTCACTAGACCAAATATCTAAGACCCCGATTTTCATCTAAGTGGAAAACATGCAATAACCATCATGACTGAAACAATAGTGTCATTTCATTATTAACATTTGGGTATCTTTTAGCATTCTAATCCTTTATAAATGCTTGACCTATTATCTTTAACATATATAGTGATGAGAATAACTTATTTATAATCGCAATGTGACCATAAAGGTATTATTCATAAGAACAGTACAACTGGCTTGTAACTTATTTATATGAATAATCGTCTCTCCAAAAACAAGACACACAAGCAAGGATTATAAAATTATATTCAAGTCCACTAATCCAAACGATAATCTTTGAGGGAAGGAGTTATGTTGGCCATCAACTAGTTTGCTTGCCATCACCAAGCCATATTGCCTCAATTCCAGCAATTCTCAAGCAGACCATCCTGTTTTCAAAAAACATGAAAAATATCCAATACTTTGTAAACTGCAACAAGTTTTGTAAGAATCACATTTATAACTTTGTATATCTGATATATATCCTTTTCATCCATGACCTCCATTACAATCAAGCCCCTTTGAGAATGCTCAAATCTAATGCATGATTGCTAAGTGATTCTCCAAATATTCTGTTTTCATCCATGATGGAGGAAAACTCATCCACCGGCTCATACTTTATGTGCCTGATTTTGCAATTTACAAAATTGTAGTCCAACTCTCCATCGAATGGAGAATGGTTCCTTTTGGATGATAATGGTGACAACACAATCTTTGTGGAGTCATCGGATTATCTCCTAATGGTTATTGTATCAAGAAGAGAATATCAGCTTATTATGAGTATATCCCTCAGGCGTGGGTATTAATCTATGAAGTTGGACCCTTTTGCTAAGTTCCATATCTAGCAAGAAATTTCGCATGGTCACAAAATACCTCAGTGAAATAGGCCATGATCTACTAAGATATTTGCAAACAAACATCTAGACTTAGTTCATAATACGAGTTCAATTCAAAATTTATCTCCCACTAAAATCGTCATCCCCTGGATAATTTTAGCGATCACATGATCCCAATTCACTATGCAACCCCCAATCTTCATGGCCGAAAATATAGCTTCAAAGGTAGACATTCTCCAATGTCAATCACATCATCCATGTGACTCATGCTCAATCTTTTGATCTCTTGTGTTCCGAGGCCATGTCTGCACATGCTAGGCTCGCCAATTCAAACTCGTGTGTATTGTAGTACAATGCTTGCACCCACTGTATGCGAATGTATGTATGCCTGACACCCGATCGCCACGACCTGCCTTATACCGAAGAACTTTCTTGGTGGTGCACACACAAGGGGAACACTATCCTTGGAATTAATAGGGATCATATTATCTACTATGCTACCGTTGAGTATCTAATACTAGCACACAATAAGATGTAAACAAGTATCGAAATCATATGTATATTTTTGAAATTATATGGTCCTTCTTGCGTCTTGATCTCCATCGAGCGCTTCAGCATTATCTCCATTGTGCCACTAGTTTTGACGCCAAGTCCACGGTGCCACCAGTAGGTCGTCCATCGGAACGATGACCATTACTACAAAACTTAGTAACATAAAGGTAAACTAATTTACCTTCATAAATACCATGACCATATCAAATCACATGACCCCTCCTGCAAAATAAAGTTAGACGCCTCTATTTTATCTATTGCAAGTTTTATGGGCTTTTGTTATAGAACCGTTTCTAATCTATGAATTTTCCAACCACAACATGGATCCATATATTTATCTCTACTACACCCCTTTCGGGGGCCTCTGTTGTAAATACTATATCAACTATTGTAAGAGAGACAGATACCCGCTAGCGACTTATACAGAACAAGCCATATGTCGAGCTTGGAACCAGTCTCACGTAAGAGTACGCGTAAGGTCGGTCTGGGCCGCTTCATCAAACAATACCGCGATGTAAACAAGTGCACGACTATAGCATCAATGTCCGCACAACACATGTGTGTACTGGCCGTACAACACTACTACGAATAGATCGTCTCTGATACCACTATTGGGGTTCGGGTGCAGAAAAACAAAAAAATCCTACGTCGGATTGCCCTACTTCCCAAGATCTATCTACTAGTAATGCAGTAATGGCCAAGAACTTTCGAATGCATACCCTTGTAGTCTGAAAGCGGTTAACATTTCGAGGAGAACGTGGTTTAAGTAGTTGTGCTTGTAGCTGACCTCAAGGTCACGAAGCTCCTCGCATGTCACATCCCAAAATTCTCCTAATTTTGGAATGTGAAATAAATAAATAAGTTTGATTAATTGTTTGACTATGTTGAAAATTCTCAAAGAGAAGAAACTTTTTGAATAGAAATTCCTCTCAACCTTGAATTCAAAATCTTATATTCTTTTGTTATGACCTAAGTAGCCATATAGGCAAAAGGACATGGATTGATTATGGATTGTAGAATTGGTGTGCAGGATTTCAAAATGAAAATCATGAAGCATTCATAAGCATTTCATTACATCCATGCAAAGTTCTCACAAACTAAATCCAAATCCTGGTATCTAAATCCTATAGTTGATTCGCCGAAATGTTCCTAAGGGTAATTAAATTGACTTATTAAAACCCACTGTTGCTAAGGCATAAATTATTGATAATTATAGCCTAAAGAGATCCAATTAATACTACAAAATTTTAGAAACAAAATTGAGCTCATTTGGAGCTAGTATGAAAAAGTTATGAAATAAATACAAACACATAAATATATAAATAAAATGAAATATACAAGGATTAGTAAATCCACTACTTTTAAACTAGTAAGAAGATTACAAATATGATCCTACAATGATCTATTCGACTTTAGAAAAATTTAGAAACAAGAATCGTGTCATTTGGAGTTCTTATGCAAAAGATACGAGGGAAACAAGTAAATAGAAAAAGAAAAAGAAAAAAAAAGAAAAAAGAAAAAAATCTAATGGGCCGGCCCACCCGGACCGACGGGAGCACCAGACAGCCAGGACGTACCTGAGGGATCGATCTGAGTGCTTTAAAAACCGTGCGAATCAGTTTTCTCAAACCTATCTTCCTTCAAACTCTCGTAACTTTTTATCTACAACTCCGAATCGACTTCCGTTTGTTTCTACTTGTTCTCTACTCCAAGGCCTATCTCTACACTGTCTTAAACCTCCATATAAATTCGTGGAGCCACAGCTGTATGAGTTTCTTTCCTCGAAATCCCGAATCTACATATGCCCGAATCTTATTTCGCTTTTTAACCCATCTAGACTTTGTTGTTTGCCTTCGGTCAAAAAACAAAAGTTGTAGGAATCGTCGAAATCTTTCAATCCCGACAAACCTCACCTATTTTCATCCACCACAGCCGGAGAATTTCGTATCGCAATACTTCAGATCTTACGGTGTAAATCCAAGATGTACTCGTGCTCGTCTCTTCAAATCCAAATTCCTTTGGTGAGAAGGTAGGAATAATGATTCCCCATAACTTTCGTGTTCTTAGTTTTTCAATTTGACCTACGGATTTGTCTCTCTAACACATATCTGTTTCTTGTCTATTCTGAGCCAAAATCGGGTCAATCTCTTCTTCTAGCCACCGGATCCTATCCAGACGGTCGAGATCCAATCAAACCGGTGCGTGCCATGTCGTCATCCCGGTCATCTTCCTAATCAACGCCACGTCAACGTAAGGTCAACATCTAGTCCCAGTCAGCATGCAAAGTTAACCTGTCCAGTCAGCGGAATATTCGCTGGAATATTCCGTTCGAATTTAAAATTGCATATTATAGATCTAACTTGTAAAATTCATTAGAAATTCATACCACGTCCAAAAATTGCGTATAATATATCAAATTGAAGATAATTTTACGTAGAATCATCTTATCAGAATAGATCCAACTTTTACTGTAAGTGTCTACTGCAGTAATTTAATTAGTTTTGATGGTCTTTTAGGTTAATAAATTCATAGAAAATTATCTATAACTCCGAAAAATATGAATAATATATCAAATTGAAGCTACTGTAATGTACTTTAATAATATCTGTTTGGATCTAGCCTTTGCAGATTATTTAACCCGTAGCAATTTAATTAGTGTTAATGGCTTTATAAATAATTAAATTCATAGTAAATTAATTGCTTGTCACAAAAATATAAATGATATACCGATGGAAAGCTGGTTCCATGTAGATCATAAATATGCAATTAGTTCAGCATTTTACTGTAAGGTTTTGCCGTGAAGGTTTAAATGGTTTAATGGCCTATTTAGAGTAATAAATTCATAAGAAAATAAATACTATTCAGAAAATTACAAATAATATGTCCCTGAAATCACAATTCCGTGGAGATTACAGATATAATTTTAGTTTGATTTTTAGACAACAGAAACTATATGAATCATTTAAAACCATTAAACACTATTTAAATCATACAAAAAGATCTATAACTCCGATTAGGGTGAATCCAAGTGCTAAGGTTTTGTATTGACAATATCTATACAGAGAAATTGCATGACAAATTATTTGGTACTGTTAAAACAGAAATTCATACAGAAATATTTAAACCCATTGAAATAGTGTTTTAATCATAAGAAAATATCTATAACTCCTTTTTAGGTGATTCAAATTGCCACTGTCTCTAAATTGCATTACCTCTATCCAGTAGCATCTAGTTCACAATTTAATACGACATAAACATATTTAGTTCAATTAAAGTGGTATACACCATATTAAATCGATACAACTTTAGTAACAAAAGCTTTAGTGCATTAAATGACTTTCCACATGCATCATGTAATCTAACTATGTTCAGAACTAAAGTAACAACCATTGTGACTTATTAAATTGTCATGCATGCATTTGTTGTATTTGTTTGATCTCTATGTGCTATTGTTTATGTTGTATGCAATTGTTTGATCGATAGATTGCGAGGAGTGCAACATGTGTGATTGCAACTACTATGATTGCAAGTATTGTGGTTATGACGAGAGCAACCATTCTATCTATGAGAATTGTGAGGATTATCTAATCGACTACATCTACAACAAAGGCAAGTGGTGCTATCTTGGTCATAAATGTCCTATTATTTTCCTATGCATTGTAGATGCTTTTGTAGAATTGCATCTGTAGGAATTGATGTGTATATGCTATGCTATGTCCTATTATGTGGTAGGGTTTTCCTGTAGATGAACCACCGTTGGTAGATGTGCTTAGCCATGCTATGATGAACGAGGGCTGGGTTACATCACTGATGTTGATTCTAAATGTGTTGGTTTGTGAAAACTAAAACAACTTAATCAATGAATCTCCTGGGTGTGATGGGATTGATAATTTTTAGTGGTATCATTGCGGAAAGGCACCCAGGACACTGAGAAATGATTGGTTTCTTTGTTTGGAAGCTTTCGTGTGCAACCATGTGCCAATAATGAAATGGGCGGTTGGCTGAACTCAGTAGGTTGTGGTAACTCAAACCCGCGTATCCAGAGATGTAGATAGTGTAGGTTGGACCGGTGCGCGTCGGGATTGGGGAGCTACTTCCCGAACGGTTCCTTCTTGGACTTCTACCTATCATCACCCAATATGAGAGTGGTGGTATGAGCTGGGCTGGCCAAGTCACATGGATAAAGTGTACTAACCCCTGCAGGGTGTATAAACTAATCGATTAGCCGTGTCCCCGGTTATGGACAATTTGAGCGACCTAATACTGATGCTATGATATTTCTCACTCATCCTTATTTCTTAATTACTTAAAACTTGTTGGGTGAACATAATTGGGTAGGAGCACCTGGGAGTGAACCAGAGTGTCCTATTTATCGTATTGGAAAACTACTTTGTTACAAATGTTAGGATAAAACTGTTGCTTTATGCAAATGAGCCTGAACTCCACTTGGCCAAATAAGCATGTAGTTGATAGATCTATTGTTAACCACTTTAGCCTACTTGCCATACATTCAATGTATTGACCATTCGTAGCTGCAATGTTTCATGTTGCAGGTTATATCGTATCTGAGTGATCGTTCATAGGTCGCGAGACCCCACTCAATAATTGTTCGCCTGTGGCACATTTGGAGGATGGAGATCTACCTTGTATTCGTTTTCTGTTGTGTACTTGAATAAATAATGTAAATTCTGGATCATATTCATTGTATTTATGATGCACAGTTATATTTGGTATCATTTTGTACTGTGTGTGCCAGTGAACCGATCCAGGGATTGGCACTATACACATGAACTCAGCCTTATCAGGCGAGGGTGTTACATCGCAGGTCACCCCTTGATCCATCACCGTATAGTAGTCCGGCTCATGACATCCAAAGTGCCCCAAGTGTTGCACCTCATGGCTTCGTACACATATGGTGTACGACAAGACCTCCGTCTCCCTGATCCCGCCGGGAGTGCGGAAGTAGATCTCTAGCTATGGAATCCCTATAGTACAACGGCGTGCTGCAGGTGTGTCGTCTCTTGCGCGAACTGCCTTGGGCCGTACCAACGCGTGGAGACAACTAGAGAGACATATTGGAGAGGAGGATTAGGAGACCTCCCAACTCATGGGATCCAATCATGTTGGTGTGTACCTCCAAGGGGTAGAGGGGGCCTCTTTATATAGGGGGGATGGGGCAGGCTTGCCCCTCCCCCAAGCCAACCGGGCGACGAACAAGGGGAGAGGTGTCGTCCAAGGGTGTGAGGCAGCCCTAGGGTGCCCCCAAACCCTAACCCTAGCCGCCGGCTAGGGGAGCAGCCCTAGGCGCCAAGGCCCTTCTCCCTTGTGGCTTACCTCATGGGCCCTTTTTCCCTAGGAAACTTGGCCCATTAGTGGAATAACCTTTCAAATTAGATTGTAATGTTATATTTAATATTAATTACATTAATTAATATTTAAATACATATTACCGAATCCGATTTGACCCGAAACACCTTCCGGTTCCCCTTTGCTATCCTCCGGACAACTTCGGAACTTCCCGGAACAATTTCGGTCCTCTAACTAGAACTTTTTCGGTTTCCCTTATTTCTCCGAACAACTTTGGATCTCTCTCCACGGAACAATTCTAACTTTCTCTTTCTCTACTATGATTCCAACTTACGGAAGATCTCCAGCTCATCGTACCCTTAAGTGGATCCCCTCATGGCTCGGGAATGGCACGGACATGATCTCTATCAATGATCAATAGCGGGACCAGGATGCCCATGATGACCTGTGTACATTCCATATGACGATGTCGTTTGAACCATAAATGTAGAGTCCAATTCCCTTTGTTTATTCGATACTACTTGTCCGAGATCCGATCGTTAGGTATCTACATACCTTGTTCAATATTTTTACCGACAAGTATTGTTCACTTGTTACCGTGATATTACATCCCTGTGACCTAGTCACATATTGCAACATTATGGATGTAATCTCACCAAGTCGGCCTAACTGTATCTTACCAGTCACTAGGTGAACAAATCTCGGTCTTGATGCATAAGCCTCAACCCATTCCTCTGGATACCCAACATACACCTTTATAATCACCATTTCACTGAGTGACGTTTGATGTAGTCATAGCAGCTTTGGGAGACAGTGATTAATATGATCTCACGGTCTAAGGAAAAGGATACTACGTTTCTGACTATTGCAACAATGAACTTCATGACTTGATCGTGTCACAATCTTTGAGGAATGTCCATCATATCATTCACCAATGATATGACCTCGTTGTCAAATGGTTCTGAAGCACCGACATGATCAGGAAACCTTGATCATCGATTGACCAACGAACTAGTATCAACAGAGGTTACTAGGGACTTATGTTCATATCACACATGTATTAATGTTTCCACTTGATACAGTTATAGCACAATATGAAACTATTACGAACTTCTTGGGATATGACAATAATAAACATTTTATTATTTTCCTCTAGGGCATATTCCCTTCATGATTTCCCCGACAATCAAGTTTTACTTTAAGAAATTGGAATATCGAGATCTTCCATCAACTTTAGGCCTTATTTGCTCAATGTTATTTATAACCGGGGACACGTCTAAGTACTTAGAATTTGATCTTCCGCAGAAGTTGTGCACTTTAACCACATGATACAATCCCGTCTTGACGCAACCTGTGGCTATTGTATTAGTACACATCAAATGGAGTACCGGCAGATCAAGAATGTGACGAAGTCTTTCCATAGAATTCCTTCCTATACATAATGCTAGCACGTCTATCAGGTAACCAATGCAATAATATACTTATAATTGATAATGCTAGTCCACCTGAAGAGGTACCAATACAAGGTTTTCCGTTATGTAATTGACTAAGCCAGAGCACATTTAGTATGTGGTTGTACTGGTAGTCATTGTATGAGAAACATGCCCAATCTCTAAGATCATGGTTGGTATTCTTATACTGCACATAAGAGAGAGATAGCCATAGATATGGTTTCCTTTGTTGTCACTTTATTCACAACTAAGTAGCTACATCCCACCTAGATGATTAATTGAGTAGTTGTTTTATTATATAAAACACATATTTTTCAATACCGCTTATAGTAATAACATGATAGTCACCTCGAATCTATAGCAGGGCTAAGCATATATAACTACAACATTTCCACTAAGCAACACACAAAGGATATCCTAAATACGACATAGTGCATCGACCCGGGATCGTTCAACCCCTTATTATGACCACCAACGTGGCCATCCTCAGGAGGTACATTTTCATATGTCCTCGATCTGAATCTCTTTGAACTCGAATCATCATCGCTCGTGTATCCGTTATCGTTGTTGTTGTTGTTGTTGTTCCGATTTGAGCTTTCCCATTTCTATGAAAACTACAAACCAACATCAGATAGTGAATCATCGAGAAATAAAGAACTAATGCAATCAAATTTCACACGGCAAATAAATTTCAAAATATTACACATTAGACAATGCAATTTCATATTAAATAAGAGACATAATTTATTGCAATTTGAAAAAAACTGACTTTATCAAGTAAAATATACTAAGAAAGTGGCAGCATACAAATGCAAATGCCAGACAAACCGGCTTATCCCGCGTCAGATAGTCTGGCAGGGCCGGATATGTTGCGGGACAGTCTGCCCAGGCCAAGCATGTTGCTAGACATGTCGGGCGGCCTAAGTTCCACGGCGATCGGAGAAACCTACTAAGGCCCCCTTCTTTTCAGCTTCTTGGTCAGCTTCTCCCAGAAGCTACCCTCGACCAGCTTCTTCCAGAATCACATCTTTAAAATTCGTGGTTGCGGACTACTGATGAAGCACGTATGTTGATGCAGTACAGTCCTTGCGATCTCGATCCAATCAACGATCATCATGGTGATGATCATACAACACCTCTGCTAGTATCCACACGTACAAGAAGGAGCGCTGGCGGTGAACTGCTAGGTTCAGTACAGCGTCTGGACTGCTGTTGAGCTAGAGTTTCCAACGCATGGAATGACCTAACCGTTAATCCTCCTGGGTTTCTGCGCCTCACTATATATAGGGAGTGAATGTGGGTTCCACTCACTTGTGTCCCACTTACTAAAGCCCATGTAATATTAGTCACTGTGAGTCCGACTCACTGACTCAGTCTAAATCCGGCTCAGGTCCAACCCAACCAGATTTCCGATTCAGATCCAATCCGAACTTCTCCCACTCTTAAGTGTGTGACCCCGTAGGCTCATGGCAACTTGGACACGGTTGGAGTCCGACTCTCAATCGATCAATCGGTAGCGGCTCCTAGCAGAACATGCTGATTCCCAAGTACCAAAGAGCCTTGAAGATATGCCTTTCCAATGCGACTTGCATCCGAGTCCCTTTTGCCTCACGATATACCTTGTCAGACTATAGGCAAATAGCTGTCATCCCTTAAATAGTCCGACTCTCTTCTCGATCCAAGATAAGTGATTCATCCGACTAACTCTTAGTCGATCGCCTCAGGTAACACTTAACCGAGTCGTGCATGGACATGATTTCCGAATCATATCATTCGAGAGGGCCTAGAGAATATCTCTCCAACTCGAGGTGCAAAATCCCATCTTGTTTATTCACATCACGCAGCTTGATTCTCAGTCAATCCAAACTCTGCCTTTATAGCTATTGGAGATATGCCCAACAGGCAATAATAAAGAGGTTATTATCATATCTTCATGCTTATGATAAATGTTTACATACCATGCTATAATTGTATTAACCGGAAACATTAATACTTGTGTGATTTGTAAACATAAAAGAGTCCCCAGTAAAGCCTCTTGTTCAACTAGCTTGTTGGTTAATATATGATCATGGTTTCCTGATCATGAACATTGAGATGTTATTAACAACAAGGTCATATCATTAGAAGAATGATGTGATGGACATACTCCTATAGTTAAGCGTAGCATAAGATCAAGTCATTTAAATAGTTCACTTTCTATAAGCTTTCAAATACATAGTAACCTAAAACCTTCGACCATGCGATCATGTTAATCACCATCACCAGATGGATGCTTTGATGACATCAAACACCACTTCATAACTGGGTGATTATAAAGGTGACATTGAGTGTTCGGAAAGTATGTGTTGAGGCACATGGATCAAGAGTGGGATTTGTCCATCCATATGACGGATAGATATACTCTAGGCCCTCTCAGTGGAATGTCATCCAATTGGCTTGCAAGCATGTGACTGGCTCACAAGGTATCACATATCATAGGAATGAGTAAAGAGTACTTATGGGAATGGAGGTTGAACTAGGTATGCAGAGATACCGATGATCAAACCTCGGATAAGTAAAGTATCACGAGACAAAAATTGGTATCGTATGTAAATGATTCATTCGATCACGAAGTAATCGTAGAAATATGTGGGAGCCATATGAATTTCCAGATTCCTCTATTGGTTATTGATCGGAGAAGAGTCTCGGTCATGTCTGCATAATTCACGAACCGTAGGGAGACACACTTAAGGATTCGATGTTGTTTAGTAGATATGGAATGTGAGTAAGAAGACCGAATGTTGTTTTGAGTCTCGGATGAGATCCAGGATATCACGAGGAGATCTGGAATGGTCCGGAGAATAATATTTATATAAGGTAAGTCCAATTCCGGAGTTCAGGAATGGTTCCAGTGTTTTCACCGGAATGTTCTAAAAGGGTCTAGAAGGTCCACTGAACCGGAAGGGGAAGGGTACATGGATGTGTCATGACAAAGTGGAATTGTTGCATCATGTCCTAGGTCACTTGGCTGGACACTTGGAAGAGAGAAATCAAACTCTAATTTGACAGTCAAAAGGGCAGTTTGAAAAAGTCAAATCCCAACATGGTTTCCGAGTTAGGGAGGGTTTGTGAGTTAGGGAGGGTTTCCACCTGGGCTTGGAACACCCTTGGACAACCCCCACCTATATAAGGAGGGGTGGGGCGCACCCCAAGGTATCCCCCTTGCCCTAGGTTCCCAAGACCCAATCCCTAGGCCGCCGCTGCCCCCCAAGACGCAGGCGCCCTAGGTACCCTCTAAACCTCCGCCACCGTCTAGCCTAAACCCTAGCCACCGGCTGCCATCTTCCCTCGACATATAAAACCTAGATCGTCGAGACCCTTTTCTACTCTACCATACTTGCTCCGGCTTAGGCGAAGCCCTGCGGGGTCTCCTCTCTACTTCCGACACCACGCCGTCATGCTGCCGGAATCACGAGACGAGAGCTACAACCTCTGTTGCCTGCTGGAACAAGGGAGAGGAAGGTCTTCATCGCGTACCATACGTGTGACCGACTGCGGGAGCACTGCCGGAACGTGGCACCGGCAGGATCGTCTACTCGATCCTGAGATCGGCAAGTGAACGACTACATCACCCACGAGAATCTGCTCTCGTTAACCGCTTTGGATATTCGAGGGTTAGTAATCTATCGACTCGTTGCTACAATCTAGTAGATAGATCTTGGCTTGTGTGTGTTCATGCGATAGGAATTTTTTGTTTTCCATGCTATGAACCCATATAGTGGTATCAGAGCCGTGTCTATATGTAGATCTGTTTCACGAGTAGAACACAATGGTCATTGTGGGTGGTGGTGCTTTTATTATCAATTGCTTCTTGTGTACTTTGCATCTTGCGGTATAGTGGGATGAAGCGGCCCGGGCTAACCTTACATGACATCGTTGATGAGAATTGCTCCACGCTCAACATGCAACTTGTATTGCATAAGTGGCTTTGCAGGTGTCTGTCTCTCCCATCATAGTAAAGATTCACTTATTAAAATCCCCAAACTACGTAAAATATGCAAAGAAAATTAGAAGCGTCTAACTTTGTTTTACAGGGGTGTGCTATGATGTGATATGGCCATGATTGTGATTATATGTGATGTATGCAATGATCCTTATTGTAAGTCGACAACCGACAGGAGCCTTATGTTTGTCTTTTAATTTCGTTAAGACCTACGTGTCTATTATTCAAAGTAGTTGTAATAGTTGATGATGGTGGACGACAACCATGGAGCGGTGCCATTGACCTTGACGCCACGCCGGCGATGATGGAGATCATGTTCGTGCTTGAAGATGGAGATCGGAAGCACAATAAGAAATGACATATCATATCACATATTATGAATTGCATGTGATGTTAATCCTTTTATGCATCTTGTATTGCTTATATTATAAGATGATCCCTCTCACAAAATATCAAGTTATAGAGTGTTCATCCTTAGTAGGCACCATTGTCAAAGCTCGTTGTTTAGAAGCACCACGTGATGATCGGGTGTGTTAGATTCTGCGAGTGTATACAACGGGAGCAAGCCAGATTTGCTGATGCAGAAACTAAGGTTAGATCTTGATGAGCCTAGCACGTGCAGACATGGTCTCGGAACACGGATTACCAAAAGGTAAAGCATGAGTCATATAGATGATATGATGAACATGATGATTGTTTGCCTTTGAAACTACATCATGTCACGGGATGATCGGACTTTTGTAGTGGATTTGGTTCGTGTGATTACTAAAACAATGTGAGGGATATTTTTTTGAGTGGGAGTTCAATAGTAATATGATTAAAAGTTGAACACTATTTATCATAAATTAAATCAAAGTGAATTTGCATAGTTGTTGTAGTCATTGGCATCCGTTTACCACCTTACGCTTAGTTATAATTGAGATAATAGAACTATAGAGTTCTGGTTAGTTACTTTATGAATTGGTATCGTATTGTTTTAAAGTGTTAATCTAAAGTTTAATAGTCCTATTGCAAACTTTTAGTAAGTTCAGGTTACTCCATGAAGTTTAATAATTGGTATTAAATCAAGAGTAACAATTCCAATGTTAGTATATAAGTATCATGTTTGTCTCCATGGTTCTTGATATTCAAAAGATTGTTTTAATATCAAGGTTATCGGGGAGCTGAAAGAATTGTTTCAGAAACCATCATGTGTGGAAGATATTGCAATATCTGAAACAAAGGTTTGGTTGCAACATGATGGAGTGTAATATAACAAAAATTATGTTCTCATATTTGATGAAAATTTACAAAAGGTTGGAGACACTAGTTGTCCAAATCCTCCAAAAATATTTGAGAACAACATTATACTCGTGATTCACCGTTATAAGCTAAAGTAGCTTGATCATGAATAGTTCCATGATAAGGATGAATATTTGATGTAGGTAAAATGTTTACTACACTAAAATATTACTAAAGAATGAAATTTGAAAGAACGCCAAACATTTGATGATGGTGATCTACTTTAAAGTGCAAGTCCAAAGACATTGGTATTTAAATATACACGCTTTGGACTATGTGTCATGAGTATAGCGCCACTGTTGATGTTGATAGATTCTTTTGAGAGGATAAATAAATACTGAAAGAGAAATTCTAAGAAATATTTGGCAGAAGAGAACACACTAGAATTGTTTAGCTTAGGTATATAGATGATATACATGTTATGGCTATATTATTTGCTTGTTAAACAATTTGGTTCTTAAGTATTTGATACTGAATTTTTTGGTATTTATCGTCATACGAAACAACACAATTCATGAAATAAAATGGCCTAAGTAACTAGCAAAAGAATATGGATGATATTCATCGAAAACAAAATAAAGAGTTATTATGTTTCTCGTTGAAATCAAAAATTACCTTCAAGATTTGTTTCAATAATTTTTATTTCAATCAGGTATTATGAGAACAAAAGGGTTGTTCACATAATTGCCGTAATCCATAAAATATGGATGATTTAAAAATCTCGTTGGAGAAATCACATCCATAAAAATAGTGCTAAAAATGTCGAAAGACAAATTGATTGAAAGTTCACTTAGGAAGTGACATCGCCATTTAAATTATATTGGAAAGAAAACATGAAGAAACTCCATGTGGATGGAATTTTGGAGTCTTTTGATTTTGATCAAATGACGCTTGTGAAACTTTCTTAGAGATAATTATGTTGGAATTATGCCCTAGAGGCAATAATAAAGATGTTATTATTATAATTCTTGTTCATGATAATGTATATTCCATGCTAGAATTGTATTAAGCGGAAACTTTAATACTTGTGTGGTTTGTGAACAACACCGTGTCCCTAATACTCCTCTATGGACTAGCTCATTGATTAATGATGGTTAAGGTTTCCTAACCATAGACATGAGTTGTCAATTAATAATGAGATCATATCATTTGGAGAATGATATGATGGACAGACCCAAACTAAGCAAAGCAATTAGATCGTGTCATCGTGTTCATCTTTGCGAAGCTTTTCCTATGTCAAATATTGTATTCCTTAGACCATGAGATAATACAACTCCCTAGTATCGGAAGAAAGCTTTGAGGTCATCAAACGTCATCCTATGAGAGGGTGATCATAAAGGTGTCTCTCAGGTGATCGGAAAGTATCTGTTGGGTTGTATGTATCGAGATGGGATTTTTCCCTCCCAAGTCAGAGAGATATACTTCGGGCCCACACGGTAATCGATATCAACACCGCTTGCAAGAATGTGGTTAAGGAGTTAATCACAAAGTGATATCGGATTATGGAACGAGTAAAGTACTTGCTGTGAACGAGATTGAACTAGGTATGACGGTACCGACGATCGAATCTCGGGCAAGTAAAATATCGCGAGGCGGGAATATAAATATGGGATTGATTGAATCCTGGCATCGTGGTTCATCCGATATGATCATCGATGAATGTGGAGTCAATATGGGTTTCGCACCCACTGTTGATTATTGATAGAAGATCATGTCCGCATATTCTCGAACCCGCAGGGTCACACACTTAACGTGTCTCGACGCTAGGATAGATTGGATAATTGGTTTATGAGTTTTTGTTCGGAGTCTCGGATGGGATCCGGGACATCACGAGAGGTTCCGGAATGGTTCGGAGAATAAGATTCATATAAGGCAGTGCAGTTTTTGGAGTTCGGAATTGTTCCGGGTTAATTGGTATTGTACCGGAAGCTTCTAGAACCTTCCGGAGGGGGACCAACATGGCCCCACCTTCCGGGAGGGGGAATGGGTCTATGAGGGAGTGCCCTGGCCACATTGGGCCAGGGGCACAAGGCCCCATAGGGCCCAGCCGGCCAAGAAGGGATAAACCCTAATTGGACCTTCTAGAAGGGGGAGGTTTCCTTGCCCCCCACTCCTCCTCCTTTGGCCGCCGGCCTAGGGCTTGGGGGAGGGGTTAGGGCTGCGCCCACCCCTCTATATATAGAGGGCTGGGGGCGCACCCCCCCACACCTTCCCCTCCAACCCTAGCTGCCCTCCTCTCTCCCTCCCGACTGCTTGTAGGCGAAGCCCTGCTGCAGAAATTCTCCACCACTTGCACCACACCGTCGTTGTAGATCCAACCCATCTCTCCACCATACTTGCTGGACCAAGGAAGGAGGAGACGTCGAGGTGCCGCACGTGTGCATCTCACGGAGGCATCGCCACTTGTGGTGCTAGATCGGATCGGATCGCGAGGAGGAGAAGCGAGTACGACTACATCACCCACGTTCCGACGAACGTTCCGCGTAATCTTCAAGGGTATGAAGATCTAATCCCTCTCGTTGTTTGCATCTCCTAGATTAGATCTTGGCTTTCCTCTGTTCGCATCCGTAGAAAATTTTGATTTACTATGCCGCGAAACCCTTCAGTGGTATCAGAGCTAGATCTATGCGTAGATGTGATTCACGAGTAGAACGCAACATGGTTGTTGCGGGCGTTGATGTTTTCTGTTGCAAGCCTCTTGTTTGTGTTCTTCTTATGACGCGGGATAGTGAGATTGAAGCGGTCCAGGCCAACCTTACGCGACATCATTCATGAGACCGGCTCGCACTTGACGTGTGGCTTGTTCCACACATGCGGTGGTGGATGCCGTTTCTCTCACTATAGTTGTCATGGGTTTAACACGAGTTTGGCAACCATAATATCACCGCGTGGCTTTCCGTAGGTAAGAATCGTTTAGCATCTACTCCCATAAGCCACGTAAAACATGCAACAACAAAGTAGAGGCGTCTAACTTGTTTTTGCAGGGAGTGTTTTCTGTGATATGGTATGGCCCAAGATGTGATGTGTATATTGTATGCGATGATCATGTTTTGTAATGTTTCACGACTTGCATGTCGATGAGTACACAACCGGGGAGCCGTATGGTTGTCTTTATAATTGTGTATGACCTGAAGTCAACTTCTTATACGCCATGTAATAGCTTTACTTTATCGCTAAGTAGTTAGCAATAGTTGTAGTTGCTATTCGTGGTGGAGGCAATCATGGTGGAGTGATGGAGATCATGCGAACGCACAAGATGGAGATCATTCTTGTGAAGATTGGCTATACCATGTCACATAAAGTTATATGCATGTGATGTTTATCCTTTTATGTATCTTATTATGCTTAGATCATGACGGTAGCATTATAAGATGATTCCTCACTTAAAGATCAAGATAAAACCGTGTTCTCCCCAAGTATGCACCGCTATGAAAGTTCGTCGTGTCCAAGCATCACGTGATGATCGGGTGCTATAGACTCTACGCTCACATACAACGGGTGCAAGCCAGTTTTGCACACGCGGAAATACTTGGGTTTGACTTGACGAGCCTAGCATGTACAGACATGGCCTCGGAACACAAGAACCGAAAGGTTAAGCATGAGTCATATGAATGATATGATCGACACTTCGTTGTCCACCATTGAAACCACATCTCTTCTCGTGAAGATCGGATTAGGTGTGGTGAATTTGGATCATGTTCACTAAACAACTTGAGGGATGTTGAATTTAGTGGGAGTTCATCTAGTAATTTGATTAAAAGTTGAACTAGTTATCATGAACATAGTCTAATTTGTACTTGCAAATATTGTAGATCACATGGCTAAGTCCAACTTCAACTTCAACGTTTTTGCTGAGAAAGAAAAGCTTAAGAACAATGGGTCTAACTTCACCAATTGGTTCCGCAATCTGAGAATCATTCTCTCTGGCGGTCAAAAGGACTATGTCCTTGAGAAAGCGTTAGGTAACCCCCCTACTACAACTGCGCTCGGCTGATGAGAAAGCTGTCTATCAATCACACAAGGATGATTATGGTGTGATTAAGAGCACCATGTTGTTTGCTATGGAATCGGACCTTCAAAATCGTTTTGAAGACTATCCCGGGCCCTTTGAGATTCTCGAGGAGCTGAAAACCATGTTTCAGACTCAGGCCCATTCTGAGAGATATGAGATCTCGAGAAGTTCTTTAAGCGCAAGATGGAGGAAGGAGTTCCGTTAGTGAGCACGCCATTAAGATGTCGGGCTACACTCAACGCCTTTGAGCAACTAGATGCAAGATTCCAGGAGCTCAAGATTGTGAGTTCTGCAATCACTCCCTCCCAGCCTACAAAAGTTTTGTAGTGACTCATAATCAGATTGGTTCCACTGATACGATCACCGAGCTCTTCGCAGTCAAGGCTGCGGAGGTGGACATCAAAAGGATAATCATGTGTTGATGGTCAACAAGCCCTCCTTTAAGAAAGGTAAAGGAGCAAAGAAGCCCTTCAAGAAAGGCGCGTAAGCGCGTTGCTCGCCGAGAAGAAGCTCAAGTCTGGTCCTAAGCCGGACAATGGGTGCTTCTATTGCAAGGACAAGGGTCACTAGAAGCAATCGTCAAGTACTTAGCGGACAAGAAGGCCACCATCAAAGGTATATTTGATATACATGTTATTGATGTTTTCCTTACTAGCCCTCGTTGTAGTGCCTGTATTTGATCTTGGTTCATTGCTAATATTTGTAACTCAAACAGAGCTACGGAATAGACGGCGGTTATAGGGATGAGGTGACGATGCGCATTGGCAACGGATCAAGAGTTGATGTGATGGCCGTCGGCACGCTCTCCTTAGTTTTACCTTCGGGGTTAGTTTTAAACCTTAATAAATGTTATTATGTGCCTGCGTTGAGCATGAACATTATTTCTGGATCGTGTTTATTGCAAGACGGTTATTCATTTAAATCGGAGAATAATGGTTGTTCTATTTATATGAGTAACATCTTTTATGGTCATGCACCTCTTGTGAATGGTTTATTTCTTCTAAATCTCGAAAGGGATGAAACACACATCCATAACATTGAGGCTAAGAGATGCAAAGTAGATAGTGATAATACTACTTATTTGTGGCACTGTCGTCTAGGTCATATTGGTGTAAAGCGCATGAAGAAACTTCATTCTGATGGACTTTTGGAGTCTCTTGACTTTGAATCATTTGACACATGCGAACCATGCCTCATGGGCAAGATGATCAAAATCCCGTTCTCCGGAATTATGGAGCAAGCAACGGACTTGTTAGAAATCATACATACCGATGTATGCGGACCGATGAGTGTTTCGACGCGCGGTGGATATCGCTATTTTCTCACTTTTACCGATGACTTAAGTAGATATGGGTATATCTATTTAATGAAACATAAATCTGAAACATTTGAAAAGTTCAAAGAATTTCAGAATGAAGTGGAGAACCATCGTAACAGAAAGATTAAGTTTCTACGATCCGATCGTGGAGGTGAATATTTGAGTTATGATTTTCTCACACATCTTAAAGCAAGTGGAATCGTTTCACAACTCACGCCACCCGGAACACCACAGCGCAATGGTGTGTCTGAACCCCCGAACCGAACCCTATTAGATATGGTCTGATTGATGATGTCTCTTACTGATTTGCCGTTATCATTTTGGGGTTATGCATTAGAAACCGCTGCATTCACTTTAAATAGGGCACCATCTAAATCCGTTGAGACGACACCATATGAACTGTGGTTTGGTGCTAAACCTAAGTTGTCGTTTCTTAAAGTTTGGGGATGCGAAGCTTACGTCAAGAAGTTGATGCCGGACAAGCTCGAACCCAAAGCGGAGAAATGCGTCTTCATAGGATACCCTAAGGAAACTATTGGGTATACCTTCTATCACAGAACCGAAGGCAAAGTGTTTGTCACAAAGAACGGTTCCTTTCTTGAGAAGGAGTTTCTCTCGAAAGAAGTGAGTGGGAGGAAAGTAGAGCTAGACGAGGTTGTTGAACCTTCTCTTGAATTGGAGAGTAGCACAGCACCTGAAACTGTTCGGTCACCGCACCAATAATAGAGGAAGCTAATGATAAGGATCATGAAGCTTGGACGATGTCGCCATCGGCGTCGCAGGTCGACAAGGTCGCGTGCCCCTCCTGAGTGGTACGGCAACCCTGTCTTAACTATCTTGTTAGTAGATGACAGTGAGCCTGCGAACTATGAGGAAGCGATGATGAGCCCAGACTCTGAGAAATGGCTAGAGGCCATGAAATCCGAATTGGGATCCATGAGCGAAAACCAAGTATGGACTTTGGTGGACCCTCCTAGCGACCGAAAAGCCGTTGAGTGCAAATGGATTTTCAAGAAGAAAACGGACGCGGATGGTAATGTTACCGTCTATAAAGCACGACTTGTCGCGAAAGGTTTTCGACAAGTTCAAGGTGTTGACTACGATGAGACTTTCTCTCCCGTAGCAATGTTTAAGTCCATTCGGATTTTATTAGCAATTGCTGCGTTTCATGATTATGAAATATGGCAGATGGATGTCAAGACTGCGTTCCTCAATGGCAACATTGATGAAGAGTTGTATATGATGCAACCCGAAGGTTTTGTCGATCCTAAGGATGCTGATAAAGTATGCAAGCTTGAGCGTTCCATTTATGGACTGAAGCAAGCATCTCAGAGTTGGAACCTTCATTTTGATCAAGTGATCAAGAGCTTTGGATTTGTTCCAAATTGCTACGAAGCTTGTATCTACAAGAAAGTGAGTGGGAGCTCGGTGACATTTCTGGTACTATATGTGGATGACATATTGATTATTGGAAATGACATTAACATGCTTAACGATGTGAAGAGTTATTTGAACAAGTGTTTTCAATGAAAGACCTAGGTGAAGTCTTATATATTGGGCATCAAAATCTATAGAGATAGACAAAGATGCCTGATAGCTTTAAGCCGAGTACATACCTAGACAAAGTTCTGAAAAGGTTCAGAATGGATAAGGCAAAGAAAGGTTCGGCCTATGTTGTCGTGTAAGATATTGAGCAAGGCTCGGTGTCCATTCTGATAAATGATAGGGAAGCTATGAGCAAAGTGCCTTATGCCTCGGCCATAGGTTCTATCATGTATGCCATGCTGTGTACTAGACCGGATGTGTCCAATGCTCTTAGTTTGACGAGCAGATACCAAAGTGATCCAGGAGTGGAACACTGGACAGCCGTGAAGAACATCCTAAAGTACCTAAATAGGACTAAAGAAATGTTCTTAGTCTATGGAGGTGATGAACATCTTGTCGTAAAAGGTCACGTCGACGCTAGTTTCGACACCGACAAGGATGATTCTAAATCTCAGACAGGATACGTGTATATTTTGAATGGAGGAGCTGTGAGCTGGAGAAGCTACAAGCAAAGCGTGATCGCGGGATCTACAGTAGAAGCGGAATACATGGCTGCTGCAGAAGCGTCAAGTGAAGGAGTTTGTATCAGAAACTTCATCACTGAGCTTGGCGTGGTTCCAAGTGCATTGGACCCACTGGAGATATTGTGTGACAACACTGGCGCCATAGCACTCGCTAAGGAACCAAGATATCATCCAAAGACCAAGCATATCAACCGCAAGTTTCATATAATCCGAGATTATATAGCAGATGGAGATCTGAAGATTAGCAAAGTACATACAGATCTGAATGTCGCAGATCCATTGACTAAACCTCTTCCACGTGTAAAACATGATCAGCACCTCAGTGCCATGGGTGTGAGATTGTTGCCAATTATAAACTAGATTATTGGCTCTAGTGCAAGTGGGAGACTGTTGGAATTATGCCCTAGAGGCAATAATAAAGATGTTATTATTATAATTCTTGTTCATGATAATGTTTATATTCCATGCTAGAATTGTATTAAGCGGAAACTTTGATACTTGTGTGGTTTGTGAACAACACCGTGTCCCTAGTACTCCTCTATGGACTAGCTCATTGATTAATGATGGTTAAGGTTTCCTAACCATAGACATGAGTTGTCAATTAATAATGAGATCATATCATTTGGAGAATGATATGATGGACAGACCCAAACTAAGCAAAGCAATTAGATCGTGTCATCGTGTACATATTTGCGAAGCTTTTCCTATGTCAAATATTGTATTCCTTAGACCATGAGATAATACAACTCCCTGGTATCGGAAGAAAGCTTTGAGGTCATCAAACGTCATCCTATGAGAGGGTGATCATAAAGGTGTCTCTCAGGTGATCGGAAAGTATCTGTTGGGTTGTATGTATCGAGATGGGATTTGTCCCTCCCAAGTCGGAGAGATATACTTCGGGCCCACTCGGTAATCGATATCAACACCGCTTGCAAGCATGTGGTTAAGGAGTTAATCACAAAGTGATATCAGATTACGGAACGAGTAAAGTACTTGTGAGCGATTGAACTAGGTATGGCCACTGCACGATCGAATCTCGGGCAAGTAAAATATCGCGAGACGAAGGGAATATAAATATGGGATTGATTGAATCCTGGCATCATGGTTCATCCGATATAATCATCGATGAATGTGTGGGAGTCAATATGGGTTTCCAGACCCCGCTGTTGATTATTGATAGAAGATCATGTCCGCATATTCTCGAACCCGCAGGGTCACACACTTAACGTGTCTCGACGCTAGGATAGATTGGATAATTGGTTTATGAGTTTTTGTTCGGAGTCTCAGATGGGATCCGGGACATCACGAGAGGTTTCGGAATGGTCCGTAGAATAAGATTCATATAAGGCAGTGCAGTTTTTGGAGTTCGGAATTGTTCCGGGTTAATCGGTATTGTACCAAAAGCTTCTAGAACCTTCCGGAGGGGGACCAACGTGGCCCAACCTTCCGGTATGGGGAATGGGTCTATGAGGGAGTGCCCTGGCCGCATTGGGCCAGGGGCACAAGGCCCCGTAGGGCCCAGCCGGCCAAGAAGGGATAAACCCTAATTGGACCTTCTAGAAGGGGGAGGTTTCTTTGCCCCCCACTCCTCCTCCTTTGGCCGCCGGCCTAGGGCTTCGGGGAGGGGTTAGGGCTGCACCCACCCCTCTATATATAGAGGGCTGAAGCACTTCCACACACCTTCCCTCCAACCCTAGCCTCTGCCATCCTCTCTCCCTCCGCCTTGTAGGCGAAGCCCTGTTGCAGAAATTCTCCACCAATTGCACCGCGCCGTCGCGTTGTAGATCCAACCCATCTCTCCACCATACTTGCTGGACCAAGGAAGGAGGAGACGTCGAGGTGCCGCACGTGTGCATCTCACGGAGGCATCGCCACTTGTGGTGCTAGATCGGATCGGATCGCGAGGAGGAGAAGCGAGTACGACTACATCACCCACGCCCGTTAACGCTCAGCGTGTGAATCTTCAAGGGTATGAAGATCTAATCCAATCTCTCTCGTTGTTTGCATCTCCTAGATTAGATCTTGGCTTTCCCTCTGTTCGCATCCGTTCATAGGCCAAAAGTGAACGAATGACTAGCTTATTGGAACTTATACATATAGATGTATGAAGTCCATTATGTGTAGTCAAGAGCGATGGATTTCAATCTTCATATGCTTTCTCAAAAATTTGAGTGAATATATGAATATTTACTTAATGAGGATGAAGTGTGAAACATTTGAAAAGTTCAAAGACTTTCAAGATGAAGTGCAAATCAATATAACAAGAAAATAAAGAATTTATGATAGGATCATAAAGAAAAATATTTGAGTTACAAGTTTAGCACAACACCTAAGATTTGAGGAATCGTTCCATGGCTTTGCGTTTCCCGAAACACCATATGAGTATGGAATAATTGAGATATGCAATGAAACCTTGTTTGACATGGTAAGATCAAAGGTGTAATTCATAAAACTGCCATTATATTTTAAAGATTAAAAGATTTAGAGACTACAGCTTTTTCACTGAAAAGAGCTCCATCATGATCCGTTAAAATGACACCATATAAAGTTATGGTTTGGGATAAAACCCAAGTTGTCCTTTCTTAAACATTGGTAGGCTATGCATAAGTGAGATGTTTACAACCAAAGTCGGATGAACATGTCTTTGTATGTTATTTCGAATAACTGTTGAGTATTCCTCCATAACACCGGAGACAAAAGTGTTTGTCGCTTAGAACGTCAAGTTTCTTTGATAAGGAATTTTCCATGAAAACTTAAGTGGGAGGACAATAAAACTTTGATAAGGTTAAAAGAACCATAGCTATATGATAAAAGTTGCGCAGCGTCGGAAAGTGTTCCAAAGGTAGCAATAATGCTCATGGCTCACGTGCCTCAAAGGTTGTGATGATGGAGGTCTAAGTTCCTATTGAACCAAGTAGGTCGGGTAAACAATCAAATACTAGGATTTGAAAATAGATCATTGTTGTTTGACAATGATGAACCGACTATACGCAAAGAAGCGATGATGGGCCCTGACTCCGTCAGATGGCTTTAAGCCATAGAATCCATGATAGTTCCATATACGAGAAATCAAGCTTTGAACTTGAAAGACCCTTTAGAAATGTGTAAGACCTTACAGTTATGTTTGGATCTATAAAGAAATAGACATGGATGTTTCACATGTATGAAATAGTCAACATGTTGGGAAAGAGTTCATAACAATGTTCAAAGGTTGACTATCACAAGATTTGATCTTTCATAGCGATATTTAGTCTAGACGGATTAATGTAGCAACCACTACATATAATTATGTTATATGGTAGTTGAACAAACAAAACAAAGTTCTTTTAATAGAATTATCACCTAGGACGTGTACATAACACGATACAAAGGGTTTTGTTAATTCAAAGGATGCTAAAAGCGTATGCAAACTTCAATGGTTGAAATAAGCATCGAGGAGTTGGAATCTTCACCATGATGAAACTGTTAAAAGAGTTTAATCTCATTTGAGATGATGAAGATGCTTGCATTTGAAAGAAATTAAGTGGTTGCACTAATACATATTTCTAATACATTATATGGAAGACATATTGTTGATTGTAAATGATGTTTATTTTGTTAACACAAGATAAGAATTTCATTTTGATGAAAGACTTAGGCAAAACCCAAATATTAGGCATCAATGTCTATAAGGATTGATTGAGGCGCTAACATGGTTGTGCCGAAAGTACATAGATGATATATTGAATAAAGTACAATATAGAAACTACAAGAAAGGTTCTTGTCAGACAAAAAGGATTGAAACGAAATTCAAGTGTATTGATACTTGGTAAGTGAAACAAAGATTCAAGTATAGATTGATACTTGATGATTGAAATCACAAAGAGAGTTTATCAATCAAACTGTGATATGTACACATCCAGATATGTCCTATACTGTAAATGTTATGAGCATATACCAGAATGATTCATAATATGATCATTGGACGGTAGTAAGGATATTCTTATGATCTTTTGGAAGAACTAAGAATATATTATTTTTGTAGAGGTGACAAATAGATGGTTAGTTCATTATAAAACTACTACATTGATACTAGTTTTGTCACAAAGTATAAATTAAGTTTATCTCAATCTAAAACTAAGGGTGGAACAGTATAATGGAAAGTAAGTTCCATAATGGATTTGGATGAGTTCCAAAGTTAAGACATTGTGACAGATACTACAACAAAAGGCTAAATATATAACTGCTATTGTAGCATCAAAAGAGGGCATTTGTGTTAAGTAGTTTGTTATCAAAGTAGGTGTGGTGCACAGCGGGATAGTACTATGAAGACATATTGTACGACAATATTATCAACATGTTTTAACCCCAAGGAACTAAAGGTCTCACCAAAGTACCAAATTGACACAAAGCCATCTCATTAGAGAATGAGTGATCCGTAGAGACGCAAACACATGCGATTACGCATGGACCTGAAAGAGTCAGATCTGAATTTCAGTTGACCACTAGCAATCGTGTAAATACAACACCGGAAAGCCATAGGTGTTGAATACACAAATATTTAAACTAGATTATTGTCTCTAGTGAAAGTGGGAGACTGTTGGAGATATGCCCAAGAGGCCATAATAAAGAGGTTATTATCATATCTTCATGCTTATGATAAATGTTTACATATCATGCTATAATTGTATTAACCGGAAACATTAATACTTGTGTGATTTGTAAACATAAAAGAGTCCCTAGTAAAGCCTCTTGTTAAACTAGCTTGTTGGTTAATATATGATCATGGTTTCCTGATCATGAACATTGAGATGTTATTAACAACAAGGTCATATCATTAGGAGAATGAAGTGATGGACATACTCCTATAGTCAAGTGTAGCATAAGATCAAGTCATTTAAATAGTTCACTTGTTATAAGCTTTCAAATACATAGTAACCTAATCCTTCGACCATGAGATCATGTTAATCACCATCACCAGATGTATGCTTTGATGACATCAAACACCACTTCGTAACTAGGTGGTTATAAAGGTGGCATTGAATGTTCGGAAAGTATGTGTTGAGGCACATGGATCAAGAGTGGGATTTGTCCATCCATATGACAGATAGATATACTCTGGGCCCTCTCGATGGAACGTCATCCAATTGGCTTGCAAGCATGTGAATGGCTCACAAGGGATCACGTATCACAGGAACGAGTAAAGAGTACTAATCAGTAACGAGGTTGAACTAGATATGCAGAGATACCGACGATCAAACCTCGAATAAGTAAAGTATCACGAGACAAAAGGAAATTGATATTGTATGTAAATGGTTCATTCGATCATGAAGTAATCATAGAAATATGTGGGAGCCATATGAATTTCTAGATTCCTCTATTGGTTATTGATCGGAGAAGAGTCTCGGTCATGTCTGCATAATTCACGAACCGTAGGGAGACACACTTAAGGATTCGATGTTGTTTATTAGATATGGAATGTGAGTAAGAAGACCGAATGTTGTTCGGATTCTCGGATGAGATCCGGGATATCACAAGGAGATCCAAAATGGTCCGGAGATAATATTCATATAAGGAAAGTCCAATTCCGGAGTTTGGGAATGGTTTCAGTGTTTATGTTCTAGAAGGGTCTAAGGTCCACCGAACCGGAAGGGGAAGGGTACATGGATGTGTCATGACAAAGTGGAATGGTTGCATTATTTCCTAGGTTACTTGGCTGGACACTTGGAAGAGAGAAATCAAACTCTAATTTGAAAGTCAAAAAGGCAGTTTGAAAAAGTCAAATCCCAACATGGTTTCCGAGTTAGGGAGGGTTTCCACCTGGGCTAGGAACACCCTTGGACGTCCCCCCCATCTATATAAGGAAGGGTGGGGGCGCACCCCAAGGTATCCCCTTGCCCTAGGAGCCCAAGACCCAATCCCTAGGCCGCCGCTGCCCTCCCCAAGTCGTCGGTGCCCTAGATCCCCTCTAAACCGCCGCTGCCGTCTAGCCTAAACCCTAGCCGCCGACTGCCCTCTTCCCTCGGAATCTAAAACCTAGATTGCCGAGACCCTCTTATACTCTACCATACTCGCTCCGGCTTAGGCTAAGCCCTACAGGATCTCCCCTCTACTTCCGACACCACGCTCCGTCGTGCTGCGGGAATCGTGAGGAGAGAGCTATAACCTCCGCTGCCTGCTGGAACAAGGGAGAGGAAGTTCTTCATCGAGTATCGTACGTGTGACCAACTATGGGAGCACTGCAGGAACACGGCGCCAGAAGGATCGTCTATGCGATCTCGAGATCGGCAAGTGAACGACTACATCACCCACGAGAATCTGCTCTCGTTAACCGCTTTGGATCTTCGAGGGTTAGTACTCTATCGAATCGTTGCTACAATCTATTAGATAGATCTTGGCTTGTGTGTGTTCACGCGATAGAATTTTTTTGTTTTCCATGCTACGAACCCCTACAATAACTGCCTAGTTACGGATCAGTGTTTGACAGAACCTAAGTCGGTGATCCTCAACTCGGACCGTGCAACAACCTTAGGTCTAAGGATTACATTGATTGAAATATAAAAATGACAACCTGTTCGTTGTACCTCAATATGGGTCAATCCGACTTGCTAAACTCTTTAGACGAATCTGCATAAGTCGCAATGGCACCTCCATGCCCATGACAAGTGGAACCAAGTCATGAGCCGACTTTCACATTGGTCTAAGTTATGTGTCCAGTACAACCTCAATGACCAAGGATATTTAGTACAAACAATATGAATGCATAGTTCCACAACTAAATCACATATTCAATGATACACATCAGATGTTTATACAAGGACAACTTAATATCTTTATGAATACAATGGTAAATATCATCACACATGATTGCCTCTAGGTCATATTCCCAACACCACGACGTCGGCTACATGGCGCCGCCGGACTTCCGGTGCCTGCCCGGCTAAAAGCTCAGTGCCGGTGGCGTGCCGGTGCCGCCGGTGCTGGAGGACGACGAGATGGTGGAGGAGATCCAGGCCACCATCACAGCGATGGAGAACTCGGATCTCGCCGAAGACCCCGTTAACTTAGTTTACTAGGAGCAGTTCTTCGCCGAGCGCTAGAACCGGGAGCTCGACGCGCATCAAGGACTTCCCGGCTCGCCTACCAAGTGCAACAATGCGGCGGGGCACCGTCGATGGTGGAGTGCGCCGAGACGGACACTCACCGCCGTCCTGGATCATATCCATGCCAGCAACCGCCCAAGGCTAGTATTCCCACGCTTGGCGACGCCCGCGGCGAGGGCGAGGCGAGCACCTCCGGCGAACTGGCTGCCCAGGAGGATGGCAGCCTCAATTCCTCCTCCTCCACCGCCTCGGCCTCGCACTCGTCCGTCTTTGCGCCGGCCCAGTCGTCACGTGCCAGTGGCGAAGCACTTTGTCCCATGAAGCGGGAGGCGGACATGCCAATACGTTAGCCACGGAGGATGATATCGCGGGGAATCGTCATCAACGAGCCTCTCGCGCTGTCGCCATCTACCGGCCGACTTCGCCTACGCCAACCAAAGCCGGAGTCAACAGACTGGGCGGTTCCCGTCAACGAGGACTCCTTTGCCATCAAGATGGCGATGGAGCTCTCGCTGCAGGACATGGCGCCTCCGTTACCGATGCCGGAGCCGGACCTCCCCACCTGATCCAGGGCGGACTGGGAGAACGAGGAGTCCATCAGAGTTCAGCGCCAGTAGGAGGAGGCCGAGCGTCAGGCCAGGGCTCGCCGCGAGATCGCCTGCCAGGGCGCGCCGCTTGCCATCCTCGACAATGACGATGGTGCCAGCCCCTCGTCCACACTGTGGCGGTACGACGACACCGGCCAGGGCATCTCATGCCCCCCACAGCCGCCGAGCGATGACGACGACGACAAGGCCAGCCCCAACTACATAATGTTCTACCGTAACTTCGGCATGTGAGCGGCGTTCGGCATCCGGTGGCATCGGTATCGGCATCGGATAGTTCCAGTAGTATTATGTTTTTTAGCCTAATAAAGTCGAAATTCAGTTATATGTCCAAATTTAACATAATATATATATGAAGCTTGCTTGTAATTTGACGCTTACCGGCGGACACCTGAACGCGATTCTGGCGCGTTTCCGACAGGGTTCAGCGTTCGACAATGACCAGCCACCCCGCACCCGCCCCCTCCCACCCCAGTCGCCTGACTAGGTCCAAAAACGGAAACCTGGCTGGACCATCTTCCTCTCCAAGCAAAAATCCCCCCAGATCTAGCGCTATCCCCTTCCCCGATTACTCACATGTCCATCTCGCCTTCATCCTCTAGCAAAAAACACCATTGCAGCTCCACCTTGACGCCATTGCCCAACGCCCTGCTACTGAAAAGCAAAAAAGGAACACACAGGCAAAAACAGCAGGTACTTCTCAAAATCATCTCTTCAAATCACCATGATTTTGGTAGCAACGTCTCCATATTGTTCTCAATATGACAATATACTGCCGCACAACAGGGATCTAAACAAAAAACAAGTCATCTATAACTACTCCTCAGTTTTGCATCTGACATATGTCCAATCTTGTTCAAACTATAAGAAATCAATCATCCTAAGCTTCATTGACAGTATATGTTGATCCCTGCATTAAAAACATCTAATTTAGGACAACTAACAACTAAATAGACATGATTTCCTATTAATTGCTTCATCCTAACAACTAAATCTTCTAACATCATGAATATTTTGGTTGAACAACTCCGAAACCATGGATATCGACCTAAATACAGAACCAGCTAGAGAAATAGAAGAAGACAATGCTAATGGTTCACACACAAATGCTATCGTGCAAGTTGTAAATGAAGGTATGATGATTATATGCAATCCAGCAGTATTTTAACATAAGTTATCCATGCTTGCATGCAGAGGTTATCAATAAGCTAGAGCATAAGTTATCCATGCTTGCATGCAGAGGTTATCAACAAGCTAGAACATAAGTTATCCATGCTTGCATGCAGAAGTTATCCATGCTTACATCCATATGTTATCAACTAGCTAAAACAGAAGTTATACATGCTTACAAAGCAGAAGTTATCCATGCTTACATTCATATGTTATTAACTAGCTAAAACAGAAGTTATACATGCTTACAAAGCAGAAGTTATCAACTAGCTAGAACAGAAGTTATCCATGCTTACATGCATAAGTTATCAACTAGATAAACCATGGATGTCGACCTAAATGCAGAACCAGATCAAGAAATAGAAGAAGACCATGCTGATGGTTCACACACAAATGCTATCGTGCAAGTCGTAAACGAAGGTATGATGATTATATGCAATCAACTTATCCATCAAATATTTTAACATAAGTTATCCATGCTTGCATGCAGAGGTTATCAACAAGATAGAACATAAGTTATCCATGCTTACATGCATAAGTTATCCATGCTTACAAACAAGAAGTTATCCACCATATAGAACATAAGTTATCCACTATCTAAAACTATAGTTATACATGCATATGAGCAGAAGTTATCCATGCTAACAGTTATACATGCATATGAGTAGTACATGCTTATATGCAGAAATTATCAACTAGCTAAAACAGAACTTATCCATGCTTATATGCAGAAGTTATCCACTATATAATACTACAGTTAAACATGCTTACATACTAGAATAGTTATCCAGAAACATGAGTAGAAGTTATCACTAGCTAAAAATATAGTTATCCATGAACATAAGTACAAAAGTTATCCACTAGATAAAGCTATAGTTATCCATACCTATATGCACAAGTTATCCATAATTATGAGTAGAAGTTATCCATGCTTATATGCAGAAAATTATCCACTAGATAAAACTACATTTATACATGCTTACATGCTAGAAAGTTATCTAGATACATGGGTAGAAGTTATCACTAGCTAGAAATGAAGTTATCCAGGAACATAAGTACAAGTTATCCACTAGTTAAAGCTACAGTTATGCATGCCTATATGCAGAAGTTATCCATAACTATGAGTAGAACTTATCAATGTAGATCATTGCAAAAAAACAGATGACAAGTTTACAAAAAACTTGCTAGTATAAAAAATTACCCACCTATTATAACTGATGTTATCCATGACTTCTCATTATATATACCCATTCCTGCAAAAAAATCAGAAATGATAATTTATGTTTATTTGCATGACAGGTAATGTCCAAAATGAAGAACATACTGACAATGACTGCATGTATACTATAGTTGAACAAGCTGCACAAGAAACAACAATGGGTGGCACAATCGAAGAAATAGCAGTACACACAGAAGATTCAAATGAGGATGGGGAGAATAATGCACACAATAATGATGCAAGAGATGAAGTACATTCCACACCACAACCACCAACAAATGGAATGTGTTTTGACAGTTTTGAATTAGCTAGAGAACACTACAGGGCGTATTCACAGCGGAAGGGTTTCGGAATAAGGATAGATTGGTGAAGAAAAGACGCAAGAAATTAGCTAAACAAGGCGTATCTTGTATGCACAAAAGCTGGTAAACCTCATGAAGAAAAGGAAGACACCCAGAACCCAAAATCATGTGTCAAGCGGAGGAAAAAATACACATCCAAGGACTGGGTGCACAACACACTTGTATGTAAAGAGAAAGGATGCATGGTGGTATGTTCAGCATTCATCGGATGATCATAACCATCCCCTGATAATAAAACCTTCATTAACAAGGTTCTTGCGTTCACACCGGAACATACCAGCAGAAGAAAATGTGTTCTTGCGGATGCTTCATGCATGCAACATTGAAACATGCTGACAGATGCAGCTGATGGAAAGTTTCTACAGCTGTCTGAATGATGTGCCATACATAGAAAAAGACGTGGCGAACCTAAGGGCTTCTTTTCGCAGTGAAAACAATCACCACGACATACAAGACACCTTGGCATACTTCGAAAAGATGAAGGCAGAAGATCCGGATTTCTTCTACAAATTTACACTTGATGAAGAGGACAGGGTTGAGAACCTGTTTTGGGTTGACGGGGCATCACGAAGAGCATACAAGTCTGGATACAACGATTGCATATTGTTCGACACTACCTACCTAACGAACCGGTATAAACTACCATGCGCTCCATTTATTGGGATAAACAACCATGGACTATCGGTTCAGTTTGGATGCGGGTTCGTGCGTCGAGAGCTCAAGGACAACTTTGTGTGGCTGTTTCAAATGTTCAAACTGGCAATGGACGGCTTAGCACCAAAAAATATAATAACAGATCAAGACGCTGCCATGGGTGGTGCTATAAGTTTTGTTTTCCTGGATGCAACTCACATGAATTGCAGATGGCACGTCATCCATAATGCAACTGAGAAAATAGGGACATTCATGGCCAACCACCCAGAGTTGCTCGACGCTTTCAATGCATGTGTGAACAATAGCTTGTCACCGGAGGAATTTGAGGAGGCTTGGATGCATATGATAAATACTCATAATGTCCGTGACAATGTCGATTTGTTCTCACTGTGGGAACAAATAAAGGTTTGGGTACCAGCGTACTTTATGCATGCCTTTTTCCCATTTCTTCAGACCACAGCAAGAAGCGAAGGGTTCAACACAGTGCTCAAGCGTTACGTCAAACCAAGCAACTCCATTTATGAGTTTGTACAACAGTACATGTTAGTATAAGAAAAGATTTACAATGTTGAGCTAAATGCAGAGTGTGATACAGCTTTGACAGATCCGGAGTGGTGGTGTGGAAGCATTATGGAGAGACAAATGGAAAAAGCATACACAAGGAAAATCTTCTTCGGGTTTCAGAGCGAAATGAGAAAGAGCATGTCATACCAATATGACCACATCAACGGATACTAATTTGAACTGAGCATAACAGGGATACCGGTTCCACACTATGGTTACAGAAGTTATAGGGTATTCGCAAACTAGGAACAAGGAACATATGGATGCAACTGCTGCAAATTCGATCGTGATGGTATGTTGTGCTGCCACATTATAAAAGTGATGACGCATATAAAAGTCCATCAAATCCCAGATATGTACATACTGAAAAGGTGGACATTGGACGTGGAAACTACCCTAGCTGAACCACATGACAAACATAAACAAGGGAAGAAAGAGATGCCTGAAGACTCAAGAAATATGATGGTATTTGCATCATACAGACAAGAGTTTGCCAGAGCTGCAAAGATAGGAGTAAAGACAGATGATGCAATAAAAATCATTAGGAAACACTTGAAGGAAATGAAACAAGAGCTAGATGTGATAGCAAGAAGAGAAGAGAAGAATAAAAGAGAGGACGAAAATGAAGCGATTATATGCCATCGTCTAGTGCTCCAAACGAAGCAAGCGTGACACCTTCGACAACTGCCCCACCAAACAGGGCACAGTCAACAAGCAACTATGCAGCACTTCAAACAACAAGCACATCGGGATCTCACATGTCATCAACAAAGCACATACAGAACCCCGAGAAGTCAGTAACCAAAGGGCGACCACGACAAATAGCAAACAAAAATCCACTAGACCTTGCTACCAAGAAATCAAAGAAATGCAGCCACTGCGGTGCAGAAGGTCACACCATCCGCAAATTCCAGGAAAAGTTGAAGCTCCTAGGATATCAAATCTAGAATGTTTATGTAATACAAAATGAAAATGATATATTTATTGTTTCTATGTATGATAGTTCATGTTGTACATTCTGTGGTTTTCAAGTTATCCATGCATATGAGTACAAATTATCCACA
Source organism: Avena insularis (assembly GCA_023614405.1). NCBI lineage: Eukaryota > Viridiplantae > Streptophyta > Magnoliopsida > Poales > Poaceae > Avena > Avena insularis. Next base: position 2,398,324 of record CM042691.1, read on the forward strand.
AGATAACACAGAAGTTATCCATACATATGAGTACAAGTTATCCATCACATAACACACCACTTATCCATGCATACAAAAATAAAAGGTTATCCGCTAGTTAAATCTACAGTTATCAATGCGTATATATAAAAGGTTACCAAACCCTAAACATTAATATGCTATTTAAAAACAGAAGTTATCCAGACATATGACTACAGGTTATCAACCAACAAACATAATAGTTATCCATGCATACCAGCAAAAGTTATCAGGTAAGTAAAAAGTACGGTTATCCATAACTATATGTTGAAATTATACCACAAAATAATTAATAGAAAAATTATCAAACAGAATTGGCAGTAGAAAAAAAGCATAAAAAACACTCATATATACGAAAAACACGTATAAGGTGGGTAACTTATGTAACACATTATGGATAACTAACAGAAATATGACATGATAACACACATTTAAGACTGTGGATAACAAACAAGTAAAAGTATGGATAAACTTGGGAAAATTTACCTCAGAACTTATTTTCTTCCAAAAGTGACCTCCAATTCAGAAGAACATTACGAGGATGGTTCAACCAAAAAGAAGTCATCTTTTTCTTAATTCCCATAATCATATCTTGAGAACTACAAGGCACAACGCTTCCATTCCATAATTCAAGGTTCTTAAGCATGAAGAACCCACAATCAGTGCTGAAAAACAAAAAATAAACAGTGAATAAACAAATATAGTATCAATGATTATACAAAAACAAAATAAAATTACATGCGTACAAAACAAAACTAATATAATAATAGAAAAGAAATGATGCCACGGTAACCGTAAAACTAACCTGTCAACTTGACTCGGAACAGGGACATGCATCAACTCAAAATCTTCAATCTGTCTTCTAGAATCAAAATAGTTGACGATGTACATTTTATTTATTGCTTCCATTAGCTTGGTCGCATGTTCAATCATTTCTATATTAGCTTCACCACGGAGCGAGTCAAGAATCTCAAACCTTTTGGCAGGCATATTAACAGAAAGCATGTAACAATGGCCCAAAGGGTCCTTTTTAGTCCTTAGCTCCTGAAGGACAGCAAAGCAAAGCTACAAAAAAAATGAACATAAGATAAGTAAATGCACGTGTAGAAAAACAATGGTTACGCAGGCAGAAATGAAAGAGTTATCAACACAACATAAGAAATGGTTATCATACACTATGCCTGAACTTATCAACTGCATACAATAGAATAAAACAATAAATAATCGAATTAGACAGCATACCATCTGTTTGTGGCTCAGTTTATAGTTGCCATCTCTTCTGAACGACCTCCGAACAAGATTTGTAGTGAATCTTCCCTTCAACAGATATTTAGTAACGATATAAGGAAAAATTATCTTATTGGATGGGCAATTATCTTGCATTGCAGAAATAGCAAGATCACACATATTGTTAGAAAGCTCTCCATATGGCATCACACTTTCAGCAAAATCACTAGTTGTCACCCACATTGGATCAATATTAGAAATTGATGTGCTACGAAAAAATTTAATGATTAGAATACAAGTTATCCACTATGAAAACCAGAAGTTATCACCAACAAACAGTACAAGTAATCAAACTATACTAATACAACTTATCAAACCAGTACAAAAAAAAGTTCAAGTTATCCATTGAAATAACAACTAAAGAGTTATAAACCAAAATTAGTACTGACCAACCAGTATTAGTACAACTTATTATCGAGGTACAAATAAAAAGGTAAAGTTATCCACCCTAAACATTAAAAATGATCCACAATGAAAACCATAAAGTTCAGCAACTAGAAAAACAAAAAGATACACAAGTAGTAATACAGGTTAGCAAACAACTAACAACAAAGAAAAGTGCCAAGTTATCCACTGTTAAACTAAGAGTTATCCACTAAAATACTATAAGTGACCCAACAGTAATACTACAACTTATCAACCAGATAACATAATAAGTCAAGTTATCAAGCATCAAACATTAGAAGTGACCAATGGTAGAATTTAAAAGTTACCAACAGAGAATACTAAAAAGGATTGAATATTATAAAAAAAGAATATGTACATACTTTTTAATCTTTGACTTATTCGCATCACGCGTGTGTATGATAATCTTCTTATACAATGCATCTTCTTCTGCAGTTATCTTAATATAGGAGAACGGAGGAAGAAGAGACTTTGTAGGATGAATAAGTCTAACGATTACTGACCAGCGTCATAGTGTAACTCTACCAAAGAATACAAGAATCTGGAAGAGCAGAACTGATACCAGGAGTCAAATAATCAGGAACAACTACAACAACAAAAATAATGCACCAAGTATATAATATCCATTCAAATACATAAATAATAACTAAACAATTTTGTTTAGTTACCTAGAACGGAACAACTAGTCTAGTTTAACTGTTTGGTATCTTTCGTAAAACTCTGAACAGCTTGATAACCAATCTTTTCACCCAACAGATCATCAAGAGAAATAACTATATTTTCATCATTTACCGGCTTTTTGCAATTACAATCAACTTTTTTTATACACTACAAAAACAATAAAGAACGAACAAAGAAAATGTCCAAATGAAAAAGGATATAAATGGCAGAAGACATGTGGTAAAGGAAAACCACATGTTTATCACCATAAAGAAATAATTTAAAAACATAACATATATTAAACAATAAAAGGTAGTTTAATTACATCACACAAACATAGAGTCATATAAATTACAACACAAATTGTTCCATCAACAACATATCACAAAATAAAAGTTCCCATAAATTGAAACCTAATTTTAACTACGGCTGCCATAAAACAGAACCAAACAGCCATGAAAACGAATCATGATCTTCAAGTTTGAAACCCAAGCCCCCAAACAGCCATCGCAACGTTGATCTTCAATTTTGTCATCCAAAAGGAACAATTAACTAGATCCATCCGCACCCTCATTTTTATCACCACCCATTTTCGGTAAGTTCAATAAGTTAACAACTGCATAGAATATGTCCCAAAAGAAAGACATGAAGAAAAAGGGACAAAAACAAAAAAAATTGTTAATGTCATATAATCTGTTACATGCTTCCTACAAAGAAAACATGTTAATACTAAAAGTTATCAGCATAAAAACAGTATAAGTTACCAACATAAATGAAATAAAGTTATCAGCATTGGTTTATAAAAGTGATCAGTGACATATATATAAAGTTATCAACACAAACCAAAAATGCACAATCATGATAAAAACAAATGATACAAAGGAAATAAAACATCATTAAAAGAATATAGTTTTACATTACAAAAAAAGCATATAAGACAAACATATAATCAAGTTGGCGGCATTTAAGACATTTGAAAAACAAAAAATAGTGTAGGTTACCAACATAAAAAAAAGTAACAGTTATCAGCACTAATATATAAAAGTGATCCAGGGCATATACATAAAGTTATCAGGCTGAAGGTGTGTACCAGTGTTGGGAGAAGGTGCCCAAGACAAAGGAAGAACATCTTTTGCTTCAAAAAGATGGAATAAATCACCCGGATCAGCAGAAATGTGATGAGAAACAGGCACAACATTAGAATCACCTTGTGCAACAATACGAAGATCAGGCTGAGCAGGAGCAGGCTGCGCAGGTGCACTAGCAGTAGGAGCAGGCTGCACAAAGACACCAACAGTAGGATCAGGCTTTGCACGGGCACCAGCAGTAGGAGAAACAGGAGGATCCGCATCAGGCACAGAATACGACACAACATCCGTAAAACATGTAATGGTATCCCAGTAGCAAGACTCATCTTTCCATCACGAGCAACCAATTTTGCTTTTTTGATAATAGTGACTTCAGCTTCAGAACTTCCATCACCACTTGAAGGACCAGCAGATGTCTCAAGCACACTGGACTGCCTGCTAATAGGGGGGTCGAAAAGACTTGACGCAGGAACCAAAGGAGCATATAAAACAGGTTGTACATCTTCTCGGGTACTATCATCCAAGACAGAAGGCTCATTTTCACTCTCACCCTGGGTTGATGGATCTCCAAGCGAGCAAACAGCAAGACTTGCAGCAACATCAACAGAAGTAGAAGCTACTGCAAGGTTGGTGAACAGCAATGACGTAGGAACAAGAACAACACCATCAGGACAAACAAAACCACCTACATCAACATTGGCATCAACCTAGGGGGCATCTCTAGTGGCAGCAGCAACTTCCGTGATGTTCTCCGTCTCGTTTGCCATGATATTTACAATGCTGCTGCTAACAGGTTGATCAATGGTATGCATAATCAGTGGAGCTCTCGAGACTGGTTGAGCTCCATCCATTGCCACATCGACAGATAATCCTACTACAATTGTAGCAGGTGCACTCGTCACAGCAAGATCTTCAGAAGAACCACCATTGTCACATGTTTCTCCACCAGATATAACCTCTTCAAGATTCACAGCAGGCGCATCCACGACATCAGGAGTTGCAACAACATTAGAATATCCTTCAACACGAGTAGGTGAAGGAATAGGAGAGGATGCATGCACATCTATAACAGATGTGCCTTCATCTGTATAACGCAATTTTGCCAACCATGGTGAAGACCTTGTAGCTAGCACGAATGTCTTCTTCGATGATTTCTTGCTGTAATAAATAATTTCCAACAAAAAACAAAAAATCAGAACATAATAAACAAAAAACAGACAAGTTACCAACATGAACAGAAACAAGTTATCAGATGAAATATATTATAGTTATCGAGTGAGAAATGCTACAGTTATCAACAGTAACATAAAAAAGTTATCATGTGAGAAATGCTATAGTTAATGCTACAGTTATCAACAATAACATAAAGAAGTTATCATGAGAGAAATGCTACAGTTATCAACAATAACATAAAGAAGTTATCATGAGAGAAATGCTACAGTTATCAGTGTAAACATAAAGAAGTTATCATGAGAGAAATGCTACAGTTATCAGTGTAAACATAAAGAAGTTATCAGATGAAAAATGATACAGTTATCAACAATAACATAAAGAAGTTATCATGAGAGAAATGCTACAGTTATCAGTATAAACATAAAGAAGTTATCAGATGAAAAATGATACAGTTATCAACAATAACATAAAGAAGTTATCATGAAAGAAATGCTACAGTTATCAGTATGAACATAAAGAAGTTATCAGATAAAAATGATACAATTATCATAATAAACTAAAAAAGTTATCAGATGACAAATGATACAGCTATCAATATATATAAACATAATAAACATAAAACAGAAAGGTTACCCACATTAACATAAACAAGTTATCAGATGAAAATGATACAGTTATCAACACTAAGGTAGTAAAGTTATCCAGTAACTGAGATAAATAATTATGCCCACTCATACCTCTCAGAAACAGCTGCCTGCATAATGGCAGGAGAAAGGCCCAAATCTTTGCAGACAAGAGACTTGATCTCATTATAAATATCTTCAACAGTACGAGAATTGATCACATTATTAACATCCTAACCCGGACATGACTTCTTCTTCCTAGACCTTTCATACACAAGAATAGGGGGTTTTTCCTGTCCACCCACAATAGTAGCAACATGAGTATCAGTCACCTGGTTTACAGGTGAGACAGGATCTACAACAGGTGACCTAGCTTCCGGTGGTGACATATGACGATCATCAGGTGATCTTTCTCCTGGACTATTATTCTGCTCTTCATTGGAATCTAGAAAGTCAAAGATAGCTGGATGTTGGAAGAACCACCAGCACGACCACCAACAACACCCTTACACTTCCTGTCAGCACGGACATATCGTTCAGCATCGTCATCTCCACTGCTGTTAGAACTGCTGCTATCTGAATCCCTCAGAATTGTATTATCACTAGGAAGAATAGGAGACAAGACTTCATTAGTGCGTGGAACATTCCTTCCACGAGTGATAGAACGAGTAAGCCTAGCTCCACGGACACCACTTGAGGTAGCGCCACGGGCATCACCTGACCTACCACCACGAGCACCACTTGAGCTAGCTCCACTCATGAAGATTCCTCCCATGGGTTGCGTTGCAAGTTGACCACCAAACTGGGCAGTAAATTGTTTCGCCATTTTAGCACCAGCATTGCCTTGCACCGCCGTCAAGCCTTGCACAAGGGTACTCATTAACCCAAAAATACCAGATGCAAAACTGCCAACAAGATTTGCTATCTGCGACTTTTGCTGCACAAATAAAAAGAAAGGAAACGACAAGAACATTAGCAAAACAAGAAGCAAACAACAATAAAAAGATAAGTACAATATCAAAATCATAAAAATATCACCTCATTTGAACAACTAGGGTTTACACAAGTGTCAAACCATTTGTTAAACCCTTGCACACCACCCAAAAAGTCCAAAGCTCATGCCATACTGAGGCTTCAACTGCACAAAGAAACAGATACAAAATTAGCAAATGTGATCAACCAGTTTTCTATATATTACTCAACTTAATCACATTATAACCTACATGTTACCATCAAATAAACATATAAGTTACCCACTGTTTATAATCAATGTAATCAAACAAACATACAACATGTTACCAACACTTAAACCTAAAAAGTTATCAACAACATAAAAACACAAATGCTTCAAAATATATTACACACCTCCAGCTTTCCATATCCATTTCCATTATTTTGCAGATCAGCAATCAACACTTCATCAATTAACTCTCTTGACCATATGTTCACAGCATAACGCCCTTCCGGCAAATCAATATCCAACCCACTAACATCTAGTGAGTCAACATAAAGCAGCTGCAAGAAAAAAAATTAAAAACCAGAAAAAGAATACAATAGGTACACTAACTAAAACATAAAACAAATTTCAATATAGAAAGTAGTATTCACACAATATGAAAACAGCAATGTGTACCTGCAACAAAAAAAGGCAAGCCTGCGTATGACTACCACTAGAAAGCTCCTCATGCAGCTGATCAGCAATAAACTTGCACCACTGGAACTTGGACACATTTCTAATGTTGTGCTGAAATTATATAATCAAAAAGAAACTATCAACATAACATCAAAACTTGCACATATATTACACACCACCACAAAAACATAAAACATAAATGTTACCACCCCTATAACACACAGGTTATCATCACACCAAACAGAAAGTTATCAACACAAAAACATATAAGTGACCAGCCAACTCATATATTGAAAATGAATAGACATTACAACCAAAACTTACCATGATAGGGTAGCACTTGTGGCAAACATGGTTCTGGGTGGTGGGTGACAGAAGTGTAGACACAATGTACATCACATATACTTTCTTGAACTCATCTCCATATGAAGTCATATCCTTCAAGATTTCGAAAACTCAAGTTCTCAAAGGTGTGCCAGAATCATCAGGAAAAAGAGCAGGGGCAAGAGCACCCTGAATTTTTGCATCACCATAATAAGGAACCGGCTCTTCACCAAGCGGCAAACCCAAACATCTGAATACACTATCCTCGTTGAGGGGTATCCTTCCTCGACCCGGCACAACAAATTCACGTGTATGCTTGTCATATAAACTAGCAAACCAAGTCATAACTGTGTCGTGTAGTGATGAACACTTGATATCTAGCAAACTATCAAACTCCATTGATTCAATTGCTGCCTTCTGATCATTCGATAGAAAATCCAGTAAACCGGTCACGGCAGAAGGAGATGCCCTGTTACATTTATGGGCAGGTTGTTTTTCACCCTCAACAACATTATCAGCAGCCTTCCGTTTCCTCGACATCGTGGCAACTACAAACAATTTAAAATGAAAAATAAATACAAAACTAAACCATAATGATACACAAGAATTCATATAAAAAAATAAAACAATACCATCAGTACATAAGTTACCAATGATCATAACCTAATGTTATCATGCAAACAGAACACAAAGTTATCCATGTCAGTGCACACATAATATCATGCATTTTGCTCAAAAATTAGCATTACCAAACAGATCATAAAAAAAATTTAACAAAAACATTATACATAATTTAGTACTATTGAAATCAATGAATTTTATCCACACATCAGTACATAAGTTACCCATGATCACAAACTAATGTTATCATGCCAACAGAACACAAATTACCCATGATAATAAGCTAATGTTATCATACCAACATTTTAGTAGTTATCAATATCAGTACACATATTATCATGCATTTTGCTCAAATTAGCCATGAATTTTATCCAATGCTACCCAAAGGTTTACACATCAATACATAAGTTACCCATGATCATAGACTAATCTTATCATGCCAACAGTTATCAAATTACTCATGATAATAAGCTAATGTTATCATACCAACATAATATTACTTATCCGTGTCAATACACACACAATATTATGCATTTTGCTCAAAATATACATGAATCAAAAATTTAGCACAGAACAGTTTAGTAATGTTGTTATCAACAGATCCTGTCCAATGTTACCCATGCATAGATCTGAGGTTATCAAGGGATCATATCCCACTGTTATCCATGATAATAAGCTAATGTTATCATACCAACATTTCATTAGTTATCAATATCAGTACACACATATTATCATGCATTTTGCTCAAATTAGCCATGAAATTTATCCAATGATACCCAAAGGTTTACACATCAATACATAAGTTACCCATGATCATAGACTAATCTTATCATGCCAACAGTTATCAAATTACCCATGATAATAAGCTAATGTTATCATACCAACATAACATTAGTTATCCATGTCAATACACACACATTATCATGCATTTTGCTCAAAAATATACATGAATCAAAAAAATTAGCACATAACAGTTTAGTAATGTTGTTATCAACAGATCCTGTCCAATGTTACCCATGCATAAATCTGAGGTTATCAAGGGATCATATCCCACTGTTACCCATGATAATAAGCTAATGTTATCATACCAACATTTCATTAGTTATCAATATCAGTACACGCATATTGTCATGCATTTTGCTTAAATTAGCCATGAAATTTATCCAATGCTACCCAAAGGTTTACACATCAATACATAAGTTACCCATGATCATAGACTAATCTTATCATGTCAACAGTTATCAAATTACCCATGATAATAAGCTAATGTTATCATATCAACATAACATTAGTTATCCATGTCAATACACACACATTATCATGCATTTTGCTCAAAAATATACATGAATCGAAAATTTAGCACATAACAGTTTAGTAATGTTGTTATCAACAGATCCTATCCAATGTTACCCATGCATAGATCTGAGGTTATCAAGGGATCATATCCCACTGTTACCCATAGATACATTAGTTGTTACCCATGGCTAGATCTGTTGTTATCAAGCAATAATGTTCAAATCCCCATTAGACCATGGGGCGAACAGCACACATCGATCACATCATCTGAACATCAAAACTACATCACACGTAGTAGATCTGACAAGGCAACATTACTCAAAGGACAACAAAGGGATCAGAGGCAGCATTCAAACCCTATGCATGCAGGATCCAGACAAAATTAGCGAGCAAAAACGCATGCAATATAACTTACACACAACCTTAATCTACAAGACTTGCAGGAATCAACAACAACCACAAATCTGACGAAATGGAACAGCCGGAAACCAGAGAATGACAGAGGAAAAGGGTCGGAGCAGCGGAGGAGAGAAACTGGAGGAGGAGAGAACTTGCGAGCACACCTGGAGGGAGTAGACGCGTCGGCGACGGCAATGGCAAGCAGAATCGACGAGCAACCGCAGCAAACTGCCGTATCGGCCTTCAAATCACCGGAGAAGAAGGGGAGAGAGAGCAGCGCGATTCCGAGAAGTGGGAGGAGTGGAGCGAATGACGAGTGGGACCCCAGGTGAATAGGGAGACGGGATGAGGTGTGCGCCTTTAAAACCAGCACCAACCACGCCGGGTTTGTCCGCTTGCGTACGATTCAAATCGGACGGCGCACGTCAGCCCCCGGGTTTTAACACCCACCTACCGGTCTGAATCTAGAAAAACCGTATAATTTAATGAAATCGCCAATGTTTATTTAAATTTCGCTATATTTGATTAAAGTTTGGCCAAATGCAGGAACTCGATCTGGAAACGCGAGTGGAGAAACTGGGCGTTACTGTTTCAAAAGTTATATCGCTCTAAGCTTCTTAAAAGTATCGCCCAAGGGATCAAAAATGGAGATTTTCGAAATTCTTTGAATACAGTCAATAAAGCTAGTAACTTACGTAACAGACGGTGTCAGGGCAGTACGGAAAAGGGTGGCAAGGAGAGGCAGGCGGAACCCCTCTATAAACCCCCACCCCCCACGCCAGCTTCGTGCACCTCATCGGGCAAGAACCAAGTGGAAAGAAAGGTGGGAGAGAGAGAGGGTGAGGCGGACAAGAAGACGATTCCATAGGAGGGGTATGCGAGCATGGCACCACCAAGAACAGCTTGCTGAAAGGGAAGGGAAGGGGTCACGGTGACACGCAGAAAACGAGGCCGGGGTGCGAGAGGATGGCGTCTGCTGCTGGGCTGACCACCGCGCAGGTCTGGATCTCTGGATTCGGTAAGAGACCATGCTTTTGGATTATCCACTCTTCCTTCCTACGACCTGGATCTCTCCCTTTCTCTTCTTGTTCTTTGATGAAATACTTGTTTGCTGTCGATCTCAGGGGATGCTGCTTCCTTTGCCCTCGTGATTGCTCCTGCGTAAGTTTTTTCTGCAGATCTGTGTACCGTTCTATCTTGCCATGTTTGCCCATGTATACATGTACACGTATGATTCAGGCTAAACCTCATGTGTAAGAGATCAGCCTAAAAAAATCTTTGATTTTTACATGCTGTCTCCGTACGTCCATGATGCAAATCCAGGATGATGTGTTCCCGTGTAACACGAAAATAATGATATTTGCTTGTTTCTGTGATGGCAGGTTCACATTCCTAAGGATCAAGAAGACCGGATTGATAGGAAACGTGGATGTGCTGCCTTTCATCTTCACTCTTTTCAACTGTCTGATGTGGGTGGCGGATTCGATCCCGAATCTCCATCAGTCCATGCCCATCCTAATCATCAACGCAGTGGGATCTTTGTTGGAACTCATATGGGTTATTCTCTTCATCTACTACTCCTCTGGAACTAAGCGTTGTGTGGCCGTATTCTTCTTGCTGGCTACCGTGGTGGCGTCTGCCATTGTTTTCTATCTGACTTTCACCAAAGTCAAGCAGAAGAAGTGGTCGCCAGTGTTTCTTGGCTACCTGGCTGCCGGGTCTGGAGTCGCTATGTATCTTCTTCCCCTCTGGAGCACGGTAATGATGCAAATGTTTATCCTTGTTCCGCTGATTAATTGCATGCTAACTGTAGTAATAACTGATGTGTGTCTGATTTGAATTATACGGCTGCTGCTTGTAGGCGAAGATGTGGAAGCTCAAGGATGGAGGTGACCTGAACCCGCTGATGATGGTGTCTTCTTTGGCCAATGGTGGACTCCGGTGTGCGTTCGCCAAAGTTGGGCGTCGTCGTGTTACACTACGGCACACAGGCTCTTTGCCGTGTGGGAAAAAGACACGGCAAAGGCCTCCGGAACTCGGCAAAGCCTTTGCCGTGTGCATGCACACGGCAAAAGCCACACGGCAACGACACCCACGGCAAAGGCTCTTTGCCGTGTGTCTTTGCGCACGGAACACGGCAAAGCCTTTGCCGTGTGTTTACTGCATCGACACGGCAAAGTAAAGTACTTGACGGTTCCGTCCGCCAAACGGAGCCGACACATCTTTGCCGTGTTCATCCTTTGCCGTGTGTAATGAATCTTTACCGTGTATTCCTGCCGTGTGCCTTATCTTTGTCGTGTGGACTTTCTTTGCCGTGTGCCTTCTCTTTGCCGTGTGCCTTGTGTTTGCCGTGTTCTCTCTCTTTGCCCTGTGCCCGTCGGGGGGGACACACGGCAACGTTCACTCCTTTGCCGTGTGCCCGTGGGGGGGACACACGGCAACGTTTACTCCTTTGTCGTGTGTCTACTGCGCACTGCACATGGCAAAGGCCCTGTGACATTGCCCAGGGGCGCACAGGTGGTTCACACGTGGCTTCTTTGCCTGTCATTTTTCAATTTTTTTCCTGTTTCCAGTCATTTCCTGCAATTCAAAACATAATATATATATGATCTACAGATCATCAACAACAATAATATACTCATCAACAACAATAATATACTCATCACCAACACCAAAATGCATCACCAACACTAGCAAACATCATCACCACGAAAGCAAGAGATTTCACAAATATTACAATTGTCAAATGCTAGTGTTTATTCTTGCCACAAGGTCATGCCACAAGTGTCAAATACTACCAAGTGCATAACCAACAAGTTATAAGACCTAAACTAGACAAATATTACAAGATCATCAACTCTGAGTGCTCCACAAGCTCATGCTCCATCGTGAGATCCTACAAGTTCAAGACAAGCACATAAATATGACAAGTAAAATCATCAATATGTACAAGTTTCTAGGCAAGTTGATGGAAATGGCAATAACATGGGATTTTGACGAGTCTCATGGCAAATTACATCAATATGACAAGTAAAATCACGAATATCTACAAGTCCCATGGCAAGTCTAGAATTTCTATAAGTGTTATGGCAAGGCTAAAATTTCTACAAGTGTCATAGCATGGCTAAAATTTTGATAATGGCATAGAATTATCTACAAGTGTCATGGAATTGCTAAATTTGCTATAAGTATCATGGCAAGGCTAAATTTCCTACAAGTGTCATGGAATTTCTAAATTTTCTATAAGTATCATGACAAGGCTAAAATTTCTACAAGTGTCATATCATGGCTAAAATTTCTACAAATGCGATGGCATGGATAAATTTGACAAGTATAAGAAAACAAACCTGGAGGACTCTGATTCAGCCTCCGGACGACCGACGGATTGTTGACGGTGAAAGACGGCGGCGCCTGGTTGTTCGATCCACCCGCGGACCCACCGGCGGCATCGCATCGTCCATCTGCAGATTGGAAATTTTGAGCATTAGACAATAAGGCAAGATTGAAAATTACGAGCATTGGACAATAAGACACTTGATCACTTACCCACGAGAAGGCAAAAGGAGGAGTGGGAAGAGTCCCTGGTTGAGAATTGATGAGCATTTGTTGTGTCATCCACCGCATCATCGCCCTGTTGCTCCGGCAACCCCTGGCGATGGGCCATCTGCTGCTCATTCTCTTGCTGCTCTTTCGGCCGCCTCTCTGCGTGCCCTATCAGCGGCCATCTCCTCCTGCGTCGTGTCGCCACGATTAGATGAACATTGCAACACAAAACATGTAGTAAAACATAGATGACCGAGGAAGAACATACCCGTAACTGCTCGAGAGCTACAACCGAAGGCCGTGGGCGGGTCTCTATAGCAAGTCGCTCGTCCTACCACGCCGGACCTGGCACATAGATGGGATGGTCTTAGGGTCGACGGACCCGTGACCGATCCATGGCGACCATTCTTCTGGCCTTCTCCGCCAAAGACGCAGCGACCTCGGGTCGAAGGGGCGCTCGCAGGGATCGAATCATCTCCATGCACCTCATTGTAATTCTCAGGGACCTTCTCACCACCGAGCCTGGAACCCTCCTTCATCCATAGGCTCCGTTCTAGGCTTGTCCAACGTGCGTGTCTTCTTCCAAACGGCAAACACGGACGGCTGTTGACCTGTATTTATTTTCTGCACAAAAGAGCACGAAGTTAAGTGAAGGGGGACTCCAAAGGGCGAAGTAAAGAATAAAATTACAAGCAAGAACAAATAAAGCATTTTCTCACCTCTTTTTGCCTAAGAAGGGCGAGGGGGATGCTGCCTTGGCGGTGTGATCCACCCCCCATCTCCTCTCGCCGCTTCTTTGCATCGGCGTGTTTCTGGAGGTAATTGGGGTGTGTCCCACGCTACCATTTCCGTGAAGCACGCTCGTCATTACCCACGAGAGGAGGTTCTACATCCATAAGACACACGTATTAGTATAGTAGAAAATAGAATAATGTCAAGAAATCAATAAAACAAAAATGCAACTAACTTCAGGTCCTGCCACGGCTAGAAGAGCATCTCCCGGGCTTGGATCTTGTTCCTCCAAATCTTGCGATCGCGAACCAGATTCTTGCGAACAGTTCACGCGTGCCTCGTGGTGCATGTCTTGCACCTTCCTCTTGGCAAGCTCGTGAACAATCATCAAACACTCCCTTTTGCGCGTCCTGTCCATGTCGAAGAACTTCTACAAGTATGCACATAGGGAAAAAAGTGGGGTCAAAGGCGATTGAATTATGACAAGCCACGAGTTCAAGTATATTTCATCCTCAAGGCGATTGAATTATGACAAGCAAAACAAACTTACCGAACAAAACCTGAACCTTCTCGCGATGGTGGTGTACTTTTTTGGGATCTTGACATAGTGGTAATGCTTCCAAGTCCAAGCCACATCCTTTGAACCATTTGGGAGAGTGACAATCCCAGGAAAATACTTTCTAACCAAGGCTCCAAGGATGCTTGAGTAGCCACGATATGGCTTGATCCCATCCTCATATAGAAAACCTTTGCAAAATGAAAAGGACAAGGTCAGTATGTGATAAAAATTACAATGTATGGTTTAGGGTCAAATCATGTACCTCGACCCAGCGGGCACGAGTACCTTGTCCGCATAGGGATAAGGTAGGTCGGGGAGTCTTGAAACCCCATGCCGATATGGAGCCTTCTCCCGCGGCACCAGGCTCGGGTCCATGGCCGCGTACTCCTGAAGGTACTCCGTCTCATCCTCCGGAGGCGCCCACCTCAAGGACGTGTCAAGCTCGTAGGGTAAAGACCCCAACCCCTCATCCTCATCTTCCTGCTGCTCCTGCTCCTCCTCGTCAGAATCCGAGTGCGTCCCCTCATCCTCCTGACGCCGAACTGGCTCCTCCTCCTCCTCGTCCTCCCCCTCCTTCTCCTGCTCCTGCTCCTGCTCGTCCTCCTCGAAGACCGGAGGGGGACTAGGAGTCCTCACACGCCTCCCACGCTCTCGCCGCTGTGAAGTGCGTGGTGGAGCACTAGCAGTAGCACTAGTAGGATGGTGTGAACCCGTAATTGAGCAGGTGAGTACTCACATCATCCTTCGAATGTGTATTCAGGTTCTTGCATCTTGCACAGGGGCAGAAAATTCTTCTGGGTCTGCTGGGGACGGCAAATGCCCGGTTCACAAAGTCCTCGGCCTTTTCTTGCCATTCTGAGGTAAAGTCCCACTTACTGACATAGCCATCATACATCCAGTCACGATTCTCCATCCTCTAATCAGTACCAAAAACGACATATATAATGCTTTCAATTAATCATGACATATAAATAAATCCGGTATTAGTTCGGTTAATTTTAGCAAACATATATTTTACGCCATAAATATACCCACCTATCTCTCTAATAGGTAAAGAGGGTCCTATCAACCGCCGGATCCGTAGATTGAGTATGTTCTCCCTGCTCTACCCCGATCCGACACAGAATTTCGGCAGCACCTCCCCGCTGCTCTCCCGATACACGTCTCGGCAAAAAGCCAAGAGGGATGTGCATCCGGAGAACAACAGGGAGGCGCAGCCGAAATCCTATCTCGGACTGGAGTAGAACAAGGAAAACATACCCAACTACGCATCCGCCGGCTGTCCCGATAAATGCCGTAAGAGTTACGCTTCATAATATGCGAGACCACTAATGCATATTTATCCGCGTAACCCTTCGGCCGGGAAGAGACGCCTAGGTAACGCTGACTTGGTGATCTACACGAAAATAACCCTAGGTATTTGCAAGATAGGAGAATAGATTTTACCCTTGAAGCGTGATCGAGAGGTGAAGAAGATGCTCGACCCTCCATAAAATGACCTACGCCGACAACCCCACCCTCAGACTCGACAAACATCCTACACGAAGAAAAATTAGTAATATACACATGTATTTATATATGCCAAAATACAAGCCAAAATTTTACACATATAATTCCTAAATTACTACTATACACATGCATATATGAAACAACATACTAGAAAATACTACCACTAAATCCAACATATTAGTAACTTGTCCATTTTGCTAAATCTACCACTAAAACTACCCTAATGTAATATATGACAATAAAACTATCACTAAATACACTTTACTAATAACTTAGTACAACACTAGAACTACATACATCATACATCATACTAGTAACTTGTCCATTTTGCTAAATACATGCTTAATTACTAATATACACATACACATATATCTAACAATGTTACTACTATACTACTACTATACTACACTACACTACACTACACATACATATATCTAACAATCTATATACAACAAAAAATACTAGGCACATACCGATGGTGGATGCAGTTGTCGGTGGGGGCGGCGAGAGAGAACAACAGGCTGGCGGCCCAGCTCCTACCAGTGGAGCCGTGGGCGAGCTCCCATGGCCGGGGCAGGGGCTTGGGCGGCGGAGGCGGCCGGATTGGGCGGGGGCGGATGGGGCCGAGGTCGGTGGAGGCGGGGACTGGGCCGGGTGGAGGCATAGGTGCCAGCGGAAGAAGGAGGCAGGGCGGCCAAGGAGAGAGGCGTGGCGAGCAGAGTGTGGCTGCAGGCGTGTGGTGGGGCGAGTCAGGCGGGGAGGATAAAGGGGGGAGGGCATGGGCCCGTGCGGGCCGATATTAGGGTCACCCCTTTGCCGTGTGCCACACCGTGCGGAACACGACAAAGATCTTAGCCGTGTACCTGGTTGTAAAAACACATGGCAAAGAACCTTTGCCGTGTGTTTTGTCCTTTGCCGTGTGCCTTTAGGTATTTTCCATTTTTATTTTTATTTTTTCTTTCAATTGTATTTATTTAAAGTTTTTAGTTAACTTTTTGTTGGCTATTTGTTAGTATTCAGACCATGGAAACACTAACTTTGCAATAGACCATAAGGTTCTAGAGGATGCTGAACTTCATTTCCATTAGGTAGACGATCCGAGGCCCGCAGATCATCAGGGTTTCGCCGGAGGAAGACCACGAGAACATCAGAAACATCTGAAAACTTGCATGTGTCCATAGCATATGTGTGTGAGTGTGGTGCAAGGTTGGTATATGTGCTTGCATGTGTCCCCCCTCGCATGCATGCGCTCTGACCTAGAAGCGAAGGTTCTGGACCTTTATAAGGGGGAATCTCCCCGTTACGGTGAAACCGGACCGTATAGTGCACCAACTTGTGAACCAACATGGTTTTACATCATCCCATGACCTAGTCAAACACAAAACAAGAGAGAGCTACGCCGGGCTACCCCTGTCAGAAGAATGTCTAGGGGGGTAGACGATCCGAGCCCCGCAGATTAGGGTTTCGCCAGAGGAAGACCACGAGAACGTCGGAATCATCTGAAAACTTGCATGTGTCCCTAGCATATGTGTGTGAGTGTGGTGCAAGGTTGGTATAGGTGATTGCGTATGTCCCCCTCGCATGCATGCGCTCTAACCTAGAAGCGAAAGGTTCTGGACCTATATAAGCGGAATCTCCCCGTTCAGGTGAAACCGGGTAGGATAGTGCCCCAACTTGTGAACCAACATGGTTTTACATCATCCTATGACCTAGTCAAACACAAAACAAGACAGAGCTACGCCGGGCTACCCCTGTCAGAAGAATGTCTAGGGGTAGACGATCCGAGGCCCATGATCGAGGGTTTCGCCGGAGGAAGACCACGAGAACGTCGGAATCGATGAAAACTTGCATGTGTCCCTAGCATATGTGTGTGAGTGTGGTGCCAGGTTGGTATAGGTGATTGCATGTGTCCCCCTCGCATGCATGCGCTCCAACCTAGAAGCGAAGGTTCTGGACCTGTATAAGGGGGAATCTCCCCGTTACAGTGAAACCGGACCGTATAGTGCCCCAACTTGTGAACCAACATGGTTTCACATCATCCCATGACATAATCGAACACAAAACAAGAGAAAGCTACGCCGGGCTACCCCTGTCAGAAGAATGTCTAGGGGGGTAGACGATCCGAGGCCCGCAGACCATCAGGGTTTCGCCGTAGGAAGTCCACGAGAACGTCGGAATCGATGAAAACTTGCATGTGTCCCTAGCATATGTGTGTGAGTGTGGTGCCAGGTTGGTATAGGTGATTGCATGTGTCCCCCCTCGCATGCATGTGCTCTAACCTAGAAGCGAAGGTTATGGACCTGTATAAGGGGGGATCTCCCCGTTACGGTGAAACCGGACCGTATAGAGCCCCAACTTGTGAACCAACATGGTTTCACATCATCCCATGACATAATCAAAGATAAAACAAGAGAGAGCTATGCCGGGCTACCCCTGTCAGAAGAATGTCTATGGGGGTAGACGATCCGAGCCTAGCAGATTAGGGTTTCGCCACAGGAAGACAACGAGAACGTCGGAATCATCTGAAAACTTGCATGTGTCCCTAGCATATGTGTGTGAGTGTGGTGCATGGTTGGTATAGGTGATTGCATGTGTCCCCCTCGCATGCATGCACTCTAACCTTGAAGCGAAAGGTTCTGGACCTATATAAGGGGGAATCTCCCCGTTCAGGTGAAACCGGGTAGGATAGTGCCCCAACTTGTGAACCAACATGGTTTTACATCATCCTATGACCTAGTCAAACACAAAACAAGAGAGATACTGGCTACCCTGTCGGGAAGAATGTCTAGGGGGTAAGCGATCCGAGGCCCATGAGATCGTGGTTTCACGGAGGAAGACCACGAGAACGTCGGAATCAATGAAAACTTGCATGTGTCCCTAGCATATGTCTGTGAGTGTGGTGTCAGGTTGGTATAGGTGATTGCATGTGTCCCCCTCGCATGCATGCGCTCTAACCTAGAAGCGAAGGTTACGGACACAGTATAAGGGGGAATCTCCCCGTTACGGTGAAACCGGGTAGGATAGTGCCCCAACTTGTGAACCAACATGGTTTCACATCATCCCATGACATAATCAAACACAAAACAAGAGAGAGCTACGCCGGGCTACCCCTGTCAGAAGAATGTCTAGGGGGTAGACGATCCGAGGCCCGTAGATCATCAGGGTTTCGCCGGAGGAAGTCCACGAGAACGTCGGAATCAGGGGGTGCATGTATATAGTGATCAAGACCACAATAACCTATGATAATATGTGTGCTCTCATGATCCTATGAAATAATATCACCTAACATATATGTAATAAAAGCCTTGCTAATTAAAGAAAAGAAAAAGGTGAAAAAATTCTTTGCCGTGTGTCTGACGGCGAGAGACACGAAAGGACCTTGCTGTGTTTGAAAGCGGCAGGACACGGCAAAGGACCTCTTTGCCGTGTGTTTTGTCCTTTGCCGTGTGCCTTTAGGTATTTTCTAATTTTCTTTTTATTTTTTATTTCAATTGTATTTATTTAAAGTTTTTAGTTAACTTTTTGTTGGCTATTTGTTAGTATTCAGACCATGGAAACACTAACTTTGCAATAGACCATAAGGTCCTAGAGGATGCTGAACTTCATTTCCATTAGGTAGACGATCCAAGGCCTGCAGATCATCAGGGTTTCGCCGGAGGAAGACCACGAGAACGTCGGAATCATCTGAAAACTTGCATGTGTCCATATCATATGTGTGTGAGTGTGGTGCAAGGTTGGTATATGTGCTTGCATGTGTCCCCCCTCGCATGCTTGCGCTCTGACCTAGAAGCGAAGGTTCGGACACAGATAAGGGGAATCTCCCTGTTACGGTGAAACCGGACCATATAGTGCACCAACTTGTGAACCAACATGGTTTTACATCATCCCATGACCTAGTCAAACACAAAACAAGAGAGAGCTACGCCGGGCTACCCCTGTCAGAAGAATGTCTAGGGGGGTAGATGATCCGAGCCCCGCAGATTAGGATTTCGCCAGAGGAAGACCACGAGAACATCGGAATCATCTGAAAACTTGCATGTGTCCCTAGCATATGTGTGTGAGTGTGGTGCAAGGTTGGTATAGGTGATTGCATATGTCCCCCTCGCATGCGTGCGCTCTAACCTAGAAGCGAAAGGTTCTGGACCTATATAAGGGAATCTCCCGTTCAGTGAAACCGGTAGGATAGTGCCCCAACTTGTGAACCAACATGGTTTTACATCATCCTATGACCTAGTCAAACACAAAACAAGTGAGAGCTACGGCGGTCTAACCCTGTCAGAAGAATGTCTAGGGGGTAGACGATCCGAGGCCCGCAGATCAGGGTTTCGCCGGAGGAAGACCACGAGAACATCGGAATCGATGAAAACTTGCATGTGTCCCTAGCATATGTGTGTGAGTGTGGTGCCATGTTGGTATAGGTGATTGCATGTGTCCCCTCGCATGCATGCGCTCTAACCTAGAAGCGAAGGTTCTGGACCTGTATAAGGGGGAATCTCCCCGTTACGGTGAAACCGGGCCGTATAGTGCCCCAACTTGTGAACCAACATGGTTTCACATCATCCCATGAAATAATCGAACACAAAACAAGAGAAAGCTTTGCCGGGCTACCCCTGTCAGAAGAATGTCTAGGGGGGTAGACGATCCGAGGCCCGCAGACCATCAGGGTTTCGCCGTAGGAAGTCCACGAGAACGTCGAAATCGATGAAAACTTGCATGTGTCCCTAGCATATGTGTGTGAGTGTGGTGCCAGGTTGGTATAGGTGATTGCATGTGTCCCCCCTCGCATGCATGCGCTCTAACCTAGAAGCGAAGGTTCGGACACAGATAAGGGGAATCTCCCCGTTACGGTGAAACCGGACCGTATAGTGCCCCAACTTGTGAACCAACATGGTTTCACATCATCCCATGACCTAATCAAACACAAAACAAGAGAGAGCTACGCCGGGCTTCCCCTGTCAGAAGAATGTCTAGGGGGGTAGACGATCCGAGCCTCACAGATTAGGGTTTCGCCACAGGAAGACCACGAGAATGTCGGAATCATCTGAAAACTTGCATGTGTCCCTAGCATATGTGTGTGAGTGTGGTGCAAGGTTGGTATAGGTGATTGCATCGGTCCCCCTCGCATGCATGCGCTCTAACCTAGAAGCGAAAGGTTACGGACTCAGATAAGGGGAATCTCCCGTTCAGTGAAACCGGTAGGATAGTGCCCCAACTTGTGAACCAACATGGTTTTACATCATCCTATGACCTAGTCAAACACAAAACAAGAGAGAGCTACATGGGCTACCCCTGTCGGAAGAATGTCTAGGGGTAGGCGATCCGAGGCCCGCAGATCGTGGTTTCACGGAGGAAGACCACGAGAACGTCGGAATCGATGAAAACTTGCATGTGTCCCTAGCATATGTGTGTGAGTGTGGTGCCATGTTGGTATAGGTGATTGCATGTGTCCCCCTCGCATGCATGCGCTCTAACCTAGAAGCGAAGGTTCTGGACCTGTATAAGGGGGAATCTCCCCGTTACGGTGAAACCGGGCCGTATAGTGCCCCAACTTGTGAACCAACATGGTTTCACATCATCCCATGACATAATCGAACACAAAACAAGAGAAAGCTCATGCTACCCCTCGGAAGAATGTCTAGGGGTAGACGATCTGAGGCCCGCAGACCATCAGGGTTTCGCCGTAGGAAGTCCACGAGATCGTCGGAATCGATGAAAACTTGCATGTGTCCCTAGCATATGTGTGTGAGTGTGGTGCTAGTTTGGTATAGGTGATTGCATGTGTCCCCCCTCGCATGCATGCGCTCTAACCTAGAAGCGAAGGTTACGGACCAGATAAGGGGAATCTCCCCGTTACGGTGAAACCGGACCGTATAGTGCCCCAACTTGTGAACCAACATGGTTTCACATCATCCCATGACATAATCAAACACAAAACAAGAGAGAGCTATGCCGGGCTACCCCTGTCAGAAGAATGTCTAGGGGGTAGACGATCCGAGCCTCGCAGATTAGGGTTTTGCCACAGGAAGACCACGAGAACTTCGGAATCATCTGAAAACTTGCATGTGTCCCTAGCATATGTGTGTGAGTGTGGTGCAAGGTTGGTATAGGTGATTGCATGTGTCCCCCTTGCATGCATGCACTCTAACCTTGAAGCGAAAGGTTCTGGACCTGTATAAGGGGAATCTCCCCGTTCAGGTGAAACCAGGTAGGATAGTGCCCCAACTTGTGAACCAACATGGTTTTACATCATCCTATGACCTAGTCAAACACAAAACAAGAGAGAGCTACGCCGGGCTACCCCTGTCAGAAGAATGTCTAGGGGGTAGACGATCCAAGGCCCGCAGATCAGGGTTTCGCCGGAGGAAGACCACGAGAACGTCGGAATCGATGAAAACTTGCATGTGTCCCTAGCATATGTTTGTGAGTGTGGTGCCAGGTTGGTATAGGTGATTGCATGTGTCCTCCTCGCATGCATGCGCTCTAACCTAGAAGCGAAGGTTCGGACACAGATAAGGGGAATCTCCTATTACGGTGAAACCGGGTAGGATAGTGCCCCAACTTGTGAACCAACATGGTTTCACATCATCCCATGACATAATCAAACACAAAACAAGAGAGAGCTACGCCGGGCTACCCCTGTCAGAAGAATGTCTAGGGGGTAGACGATCCAAGGCCCGCAGATCAGGGTTTCGCCAGAGGAAGACCACGAGAACGTCGGAATCGATGAAAACTTGCATGTGTCCCTAGCATATGTTTGTGAGTGTGGTGCCAGGTTGGTATAGGTGATTGCATGTGTCCCCCTCGCATGCATGGGCTCTAACCTAGAAGCGAAGGTTCTGGACCTGTATAAGGGGGAATCTCCCTGTTACGGTGAAACCGGGTAGGATAGTGCCCCAACTTGTGAACCAACATGGTTTCACATCATCCCATGACATAATCAAACACAAAACAAGAGAGAGCTACACCGGGCTACCCCTGTCAGAAGAATGTCTAGGGGGTAGACGATCCAAGGCCCGCAGATCATCAGGGTTTCGCCGGAGGAAGTCCACGAGAACGTCGGAATCAGGGGGTGCATGTATGTAGTGATCAAGACCACAATAACCTATGATCATATGTGTGCTCTCATGATCCTATGAAATAATATCACCTAACATATATGTAATAAATGCCTTGCTAATTAAAGAAAAGAAAAAGGTGAAAAAATTCTTTGCCGTGTGTCTGACGGCGAGAGACACACGGCAAAGGACCTTTGCCGTGTGTTTGAAGGCGACAGGGACACGGCAAAGGACCTCTTTGCCGTGTGTTTTGTCCTTTGCCGTGTGCCTTTAGGTATTTTCTAATTTTCTTTTTATTTTTTATTTCAATTGTATTTATTTAAAGTTTTTAGTTAACTTTTTGTTGGCTATTTGTTAGTATTCAGACCATGGAAACACCAACTTTGCAATAGACCATAAGGTTCTAGAGGATGCTGAACTTCATTTCCATTAGGTAGACGATCCAAGGCCTGCAGATCATCAGGGTTTCGCCGGAGGAAGACCACGAGAACGTCGGAATCATCTGAAAACTTGCATGTGTCCATAGCATATGTGTGTGAGTGTGGTGCAAGGTTGGTATATGTGCTTGCATGTGTCCCCTCGCATGCATGCGCTCGACCTAAGCGAAGGTTACGGACTGTATAAGGGGGAATCTCCCCGTTACGGTGAAACCGGACCGTATAGTGCACCAACTTCTGAACCAACATGGTTTTACATCATCCCATGACCTAGTCAAACACAAAACAAGAGAGAGCTACGCCGGGCTACCCCTGTCAGAAGAATGTCTAGGGGGTAGACGATCCAGCCCATGAGTTAGGGTTTCGCAGAGGAAGACCACGAGCGTGGAATCATGAAAACTTGCATGTGTCCCTAGCATATGTGTGTGAGTGTGGTGCAAGGTTGGTATAGGTGATTGCATATGTCCCCCTCGCATGCATGCGCTCTAACCTAGAAGCGAAAGGTTCGGACCAGATAAGGGAATCTCCCGTTCAGTGAAACCGTAGGATAGTGCCCCAACTTGTGATCCAACATGGTTTTACATCATCCTATGACCTAGTCAAACACAAAACAAGAGAGAGCTACGCCGGGCTACCCCTGTCAGAAGAATGTCTAGGGGGTAGACGATCCGAGGCCCGCAGATCAGGGTTTCACGGAGGAAGACCACGAGCGTCGGAATCGATGAAAACTTGCATGTGTCCCTAGCATATGTGTGTGAGTGTGGTGCCAGGTTGGTATAGGTGATTGCATGTGTCCCCTGCATGCATGCGCTCTAACCTAGAAGCGAAGGTTACGGACACAGTATAAGGGGAATCTCCCGTTACGGTGAAACCGGGCCGTATAGTGCCCCAACTTGTGAACCAACATGGTTTCACAGCATCCCATGACATAATCAAACACAAAATAAGAGAAAGCTACATGCTACCCTCGGAAGAATGTCTAGGGGTAGACGATCCGAGGCCATGAGACCATCGTGGTTTCGCCGTAGGAAGTCCACGAGAACGTCGGAATCGATGAAAACTTGCATGTGTCCCTAGCATATGTGTGTGAGTGTGGTGCCAGGTTGGTATAGGTGATTGCATGTGTCCCCCCTCGCATGCATGCGCTCTAACCTAGAAGCGAAGGTTCTGGACCTGTATAAGGGGGAATCTCCCCGTTACGGTGAAACCGGACCGTATAGTGCCCCCACTTGTGAACCAACATGGTTTCACACCATCCCATGACATAATCAAACACAAAACAAGAGAGAGCTACGCCGGGCTACCCCTGTCAGAAGAATGTCTAGGGGGGTAGACGATCCGAGCCTCGCAGATTAGGGTTTCGCCAGAGGAAGACCACGAGAACGTCGGAATCATCTGAAAACTTGCATGTGTACCTAGCATATGTGTGTGAGTGTGGTGCCAGGTTGGTATAGGTGATTGCATGTGTCCCCCTCGCATGCATGCGCTCTAACCTAGAAGCGAAGGTTCTGGACCTGTATAAGGGGGAATCTCCCCGTTACGGTGAAACCGGGCCGTATAGTGCCCCAACTTGTGAACCAACATGGTTTCACATCATCCCATGACATAATCGAACACAAAACAAGAGAAAGCTACGCCGGGCTACCCCTGTCAGAAGAATGTCTAGGGGGGTAGACGATCCGAGGCCCGCAGACCATCAGGGTTTCGCCGTAGGAAGTCCACGAGAACGTCAGAATCGATGAAAACTTGCATGTGTCCCTAGCATATGTGTGTGAGTGTGGTGCTAGGTTATTATAGGTGATTGCATGTGTCCCCCCTTGCATGCATGCGCTCTAACCTAGAAGCGAAGGTTCTGGACCTGTATAAGGGGGAATCTCCCCGTTACGGTGAAACCGGACCGTATAGTGCCCCAACTTGTGAACCAACATGGTTTCACACCATCCCATGACATAATCAAACACAAAACAAGAGAGAGCTACGCCGGGCTACCCCTGTCAGAAGAATGTCTAGGGGGTAGACGATCCGAAACCTCATGATTAGGGTTTCGCCAGAGGAAGACCACGAGAACGTCGGAATCATCTGAAAACTTGCATGTGTCCCTAGCATATGTGTGTGAGTGTGGTGCAAGGTTGGTACAGGTGATTGCATGTGTCCCCCTCGCATGCATGCGCTCTAACCTAGAAGCGAAAGGTTACGGACTCAGATAAGGGAATCTCCCGTTCAGTGAAACCGTAGGATAGTGCCCCAACTTGTGAACCAACATGGTTTTACATCATCCTATGACCTAGTCAAACACAAAACAAGAGAGAGCTACGCTGGCTACCCTGTCGGAAGAATGTCTAGGGGTAGGCGATCCGAACCATGAGATCGTGGTTTCACGAGGAAGACCACGAGAACGTCGGAATCGATGAAAACTTGCATGTGTCCCTAGCATATGTGCGTGAGTGTGGTGCCATGTTGGTATAGGTGATTGCATGTGTCCCCCTCGCATGCATGCGCTCTAACCTAGAAGCGAAGGTTACGGACTCAGTATAAGGGGAATCTCCCGTTTACGGTGAAACCGGGCCGTATAGTGCCCCAACTTGTGAACCAACATGGTTTCACATCATCCCATGACATAATCGAACACAAAACAAGAGAAAGCTACGCCGGGCTACCCCTGTCAGAAGAATGTCTAGGGGGGTAGACGATCCGAGGCCCGCAGACCATCAGGGTTTCGCCGTAGAAAGTCCACGAGAACGTCGGAATCGATGAAAACTTGCATGTGTCCCTAGCATATGTGTGTGAGTGTGGTGCCAGGTTGGCATAGGTGATTGCATGTGTCCCCCCTCGCATGCATGCGCTCTAACCTAGAAGCGAAGGTTCGGACTCATAAGGGGAATCTCCCCGTTACGGTGAAACCGGACCGTATAGTGCCCCAACTTGTGAACCAACATGGTTTCACACCATCCCATGACATAATCAAACACAAAACAAGAGAGAGCTACGCCGGGCTACCCCTGTCAGAAGAATGTCTAGGGGGGTAGACGATCCGAGCCTCGCAGATTAGGGTTTCGCCAGAGGAAGACCACGAGAACGTCGGAATCATCTGAAAACTTGCATGTGTCCCTAGCATATCTGTGTGAGTGTGGTGCAAGGTTGGTATAGGTTATTGCATGTGTCCCCCTCGCATGCATGCACTCTAACCTAGAAGCGAAAGTTAGTGAACGTTATAAGGGGGAATCTCCCCGTTCAGGTGAAACCGGGTAGGATAGTGCCCCAACTTGTGAACCAACATGGTTTTACATCATCCAATGACATAGTCAAACACAAAACAAGAGAGAGCCGCCGGGCTACCCTGTCGGGAAGAATGTCTAGGGGGGTAGACGATCCGAGGCCCGCAGATCAGGGTTTCGCCAGGGGAAGACCACGAGAACGTCGGAATCGATGAAAACTTGCATGTGTCCCTAGCATATGTGCGTGAGTGTGGTGCCATGTTGGTATAGGTGATTGCATGTGTCCCCCTCGCATGCATGCTCTCTAACCTAGAAGCGAAGGTTCTGGACCTGTATAAGGGGGAATCTCCCCGTTACGGTGAAACCGGGTAGGATAGTGCCTCAACTTGTGAACCAACGTGGTTTCACATCATCCCATGACATAATCAAACACAAAACAAGAGAGAAATACGCCGGGCTACCCCTGTCAGAAGAATGTCTAGGGGGTAGACGATCCGAGGCCCGCAGATCATCAGGGTTTCGCCGGAGGAAGTCCACGAGAACGTCGGAATCAGGGGGTGCATGTATATAGTGATCAAGACCACAATAACCTATGATCATATGTGTGCTCTCATGATCCTATGAAATAATATCACCTAACATATATGTAATAAAAGCCTTGCTAATTAAAGAAAAGAAAAAGGTGAAAAAATTCTTTGCCGTGTGTCTGACGGCGAGAGACACACGGCAAAGGACCTTTGCCGTGTGTTTGAAGGCGACAGGGACACGGCAAAGGACCTCTTTGCCGTGTGTTTTGTCCTTTGCCGTGTGCCTTTAGGTATTTTCTAATTTTCTTTTTATTTTTTATTTCAATTGTATTTATTTAAAGTTTCTAGTTAACTTTTTGTTGGCTATTTGTTAGTATTCAGACCATGGAAACACTAACTTTGCAATAGACCATAAGTTTCTAGAGGATGCTGAACTTCATTTCCATTAGTAGATGATCCAAGGCCCGCAGATCATCAGGGTTTCGCCGGAGGAAGACCACGAGAACGTCGGAATCATCTGAAAACTTGCATGTGTCCATAGCATATGTGTGTGAGTGTGGTGCAAGGTTGGTATATGTGCTTGCATGTGTCCCCCCTCGCATGCATGCGCTCTGACCTAGAAGCGAAGGTTCTGGACCTGTATAAGGGGGAATCTCCCCGTTACGGTGAAACCGGACCGTATAGTGCATCAACTTGTTAACCAACATGGTTTTACATCATCCCATGACCTAGTCAAACACAAAACAACAGAGAGCTACGCCGGGCTACCCCTGTCAGAAGAATGTCTAGGGGGGTAGACGATCCGAGCCCCGCAGATTAGGGTTTCGCCGGAGGAAGTCCACGAGAATGTCAGAATCATCTGAAAACTTGCATGTGTCCCTAGCATATGTGTGTGAGTGTGGTGCAAGGTTGGTATAGGTGATTGCATATGTCCCCCCTCGCATGCATGCGCTCTAACCTAGAAGCGAAAGGTTCTAGACAGATAAGGGAATCTCCTGCTCAGTGAAACCGGTGAGATAGTGCCCCAACTTGTGAACCAACATGGTTTTACATCATCCTATGACCTAGTCAAACACAAAACAAGAGAGAGATACTGGCTACCCCTGCCGAAGAATGTCTAGGGGGTAGGCGATCCAGTCCCTGCAGATCGTGGTTTCACGAGGAAGACCACGAGAACGTCGGAATCGATGAAAACTTGCATGTGTCCCTAGCATATGTGTGTGAGTGTGGTGTCAGGTTGGTATAGGTGATTGCATGTGTCCCCCTCGCATGCATGCGCTCTAACCTAGAAGCGAAGGTTCTGGACCTGTATAAGGGGGAATCTCCCCGTTACGGTGAAACCGGGTAGGATAGTGCCCCAACTTGTGAACCAACATGGTTTCACATCATCCCATGACATAATCAAACACAAAACAAGAGAGAGCTACATTAGGCTACCCCTGTCAGAAGAATGTCTAGGGGGTAGACGATCCGAGGCCCGCAGATCATCAGGGTTTCGCCGGAGGAAGTCCACGAGAACGTCGGAATCAGGGGGTGCATGTATATAGTGATCAAGACCACAATAACCTATGATAATATGTGTGCTCTCATGATCCTATGAAATAATATCACATAACATATATGTAATAAAAGCCTTGCTAATTAAAGAAAAGAAAAAGGTGAAAAAATTCTTTGCCGTGTGTCTGACGGCGAGAGACACACGGCAAAGGACCTTTGCCGTGTGTTTGAAGGCGACAGGGACACGGCAAAGGACCTCTTTGCCGTGTGTTTTGTCCTTTGTCGTGTGCCTTTAGGTATTTTCTAATTTTCTTTTAATTTTTTATTTCAATTGTATTTATTTAAAGTTTTTAGTTAACTTTTTGTTGGCTATTTGTTAGTATTCAGACCATGGAAACACTAACTTTGCAATAGACCATAAGGTTCTAGAGGATGCTGAACTTCATTTCCATTAGGTAGACGATCCAAGGCCCGCAGATCATCAGGGTTTCGCCGGAGGAAGACCACGAGAACGTCGGAATCATCTGAAAACTTGCATGTGTCCATAGCATATGTGTGTGAGTGATGTGCACGGATGGTAGATGTGCTTGCATGTGTCCCCCCTCGCATGCATGCGCTCTGACCTAGAAGCGAAGGTTCGGACAGATAAGGGAATATCCCCGTTACGGTGAAACCGGACCGTATAGTGCACCAACTAGTGAACCAACATGGTTTTACATCATCCCATGACCTAGTCAAACACAAAACAAGAGAGAGCTACGCCGGGCTACCCCTGTCAGAAGAATGTCTAGGGGGGTAGACGATCCGAAACCCATGATTAGGGTTTCGCAGAGGAAGACCACGAGCGTCGGAATCATCGAAAACTTGCATGTGTCCCTAGCATATGTGTGTGAGTGTGGTGCAAGGTTGGTATATGTGATTGCATATGTCCCCCTGATGCATGCGCTCTAACCTAGAAGCGAAAGGTTACGGATGCAGATAAGGGGAATCTCCCCGTTCAGGTGAAACCGGGTAGGATAGTGCCCCAACTTGTGAACCAACATGGTTTTACATCATCCTATGACCTATTCAGACACAAAACAAGAGAGAGCTACGCCGGGCTACCCCTGTCAGAAGAATGTCTAGGGGGGTAGACGATCCGAGGCCCGCAGATCAGGGTTTCGCCGGAGGAAGACCACGAGAACGTCGGAATCGATGAAAACTTGCATGTGTCCCTAGCATATGTGTGTGAGTGTGGTGTCAGGTTGGTATAGGTGATTGCATGTGTCCCCCTCGCATGCATGCGCTCTAACCTAGAAGCGAAGGTTCTGGACCTGTATAAGGGGGAATCTCCCCGTTACGGTGAAACCGGGCCGTATAGTGCCCCAACTTGTGAACCAACATGGTTTCACATCATCCCATGACATAATCGAACACAAAACAAGAGAAAGCTACGCCGGGCTACCCCTGTCAGAAGAATGTCTAGGGGGTAGACGATCCGAGGCCCGCAGACCATCAGGGTTTCGCCGTAGGAAGTCCACGAGAACGTCGGAATCGATGAAAACTTGCATGTGTCCCTAGCATATGTGTGTGAGTGTGGTGCCAGGTTGGTATAGGTGATTGCATGTGTCCCCCCTCGCATGCATGCGCTCTAACCTAGAAGCGAAGGTTCTGGACCTGTATAAGGGGGAATCTCCCCGTTACGGTGAAACCGGACTGTATAGTGCCCCAACTTGTGAATCAACATGGTTTCACATCATCCCATGACATAATCAAACACAAAACAAGAGAGAGCTACGGCTACCCCCGCCGAAGAATGTCTAGGGGGGCGCACGATCCGAGCCTCAGATTAGGGTTTTCGCCACAGGAAGACCACGAGAACGTCGGAATCATCTGAAAACTTGCATGTGTCCCTAGCATATGTGTGTGAGTGTGGTGCAAGGTTGGTATAGGTGATTTCATGTGTCCCCCTCGCATGCATGCACTCTAACCTTGAAGCGAAAGGTTCTGGACCTATATAAGGGGTAATCTCCCCGTTCAGGTGAAACCGGGTAGGATAGTGCCCCAACTTGTGAACCAACATGGTTTTACATCATCCTATGACCTAGTCAAACACAAAACAAGAGAGAGCTACGCCGGGCTACTCCTGTCAGAAGAATGTCTAGGGGGTAGACGATCCAAGGCCCGCAGATCAGGGTTTCGCCGGAGGAAGACCACGAGAACGTCGGAATCGATGAAAACTTGCATGTGTCCCTAGCATATGTTTGTGAGTGTGGTGCCAGGTTGGTATAGGTGATTGCATGTGTCCCCCTCGCATGCATGCGCTCTAACCTAGAAGCGAAGGTTCTGGACCTGTATAAGGGGGAATCTCCCCGTTACGGTGAAACCGGGTAGGATAGTGCCCCAACTTGTGAACCAACATGGTTTCACATCATCCCATGACATAATCAAACACAAAACAAGAGAGAGCTACGCCGGGCTACCCCTGTCAGAAGAATGTCTAGGGGGTAGACGATCCGAGGCCCGCAGATCATCAGGGTTTCGCCGGAGGAAGTCCACGAGAATGTCGGAATCGATGAAAACTTGCATGTATCCCTAGCATATGTGTGTGAGTGTGGTGCAAGGTTGGTATATGTGCTTGCATGTGTCCCCCCTCGCATGCATGCGCTCTGACCTAGAAGCGAAGGTTCTAGACCTGTATAAGGGGGAATCTCTCCGTTACGGTGAAACCCGACCGTATAGTGCACCAACTTGTGAACCAACATGGTTTTACATCATCCCATGACCTAGTCAAACACAAAACAAGAGAGAGCTACGCCGGGCTACCCCTGTCAGAAGAATGTCTAGGGGGGTAGACGATCCGAGCCCCGCAGACCATCAGGGTTTCGCCGTAGGAAGTCCACGAGAACGTCGGAATCACGGGGGTGCATGTATATAGTGATGAAGACCACAATAACCTATGATCATATGTGTGCTCTCATGATCCTATGAAATAATATCACCTAACATATATGTAATAAAAGCCTTGCTAATTAAAGAAAAGAAAAATGTGAAAAAAATTCTTTGCCGTGTGTACAGAAGGAAACACACGGCAAAGATTATCTTTGCCGTGTACCTGACAGCGAGGGCACACGGCAAAGATTCTGCCGTCAGCCCCTGCCGGCGGGTGACCCTGCGAGGCCACGAGGCCCACTTCTTTGCCGTGAGGAAACCTTTGCTGTGTTTCTTCATTGACTTTGCCGTGATTCGTTTCTTTGCCGTGTGTTCTCGTCGGTCCATTGCCGTGTTTGTTTTTTTGCTGTGTTCTTTTTCTGCTCTTTGCCGTGCACCTGTCCTTTGCCGTGTTCTTCTTGGTTTACACACGGCAAAGATTGTCTTTGCCGCGTTCCGGGCCTTTTGGCACACGGCAAAGGAGAGGGGCGACGGCAGCGACATTTTTCCCGTAGTGTTAACTGGTTTATAATGGTAATAAGCCTCAAATTGCCTGGATTAATTATTACTTCCTGGATGCTGCTTCACATCTGTGGATCTGTTTATACTATGTTGGCATTTCATCATTTCCTCATCTTTTATCTCTTGTAGGTACCGAACATTAACGCGATCTTCAGCGCGACTGTGCAATTCTTTGCGTGGGCCTATCTGTTAAGGATGAAGCCGCCGGTGCTGGCACCGAACCAGGCCCAGGGGAGCGCTGTTGGGCGGGAAGGAGCGGAGGGGTCTCCGTCTCGGGCAGGGGCAGGGGAGGAGAACCTCCAATCCCAGTCGCAAGCTAACCAGCGCCAGCAGCCTAACGACCTCCGAGCAAATGAGGCCGCCGCTTCCATCAGGGCTCTCGCATCATCTTCGTCGGCCATCGTGACTGCCATCGAAATGGCGACAGGGTTTGGCTCCTGCTCCCCGTCCAAGCCCGGCTCTGCTGGCGCCCTGTCCAAGCTTGCCTCCCGCGCATCATCCAGTTCCCCGTCCAAGTCCGGCTCTGGCGCCCTGTCCAAGCCTGCCTCCCGCGCATCATCGAGATCCCCGTCCAAGTCCGGCTCGCCGTCCGGCTCACGTGCCTAGTCCAAGCCCGGCTCGCCGTCCGGCTCACGTGCCTCGTCCAAGTCCGGCTCGCCGTCCGGCTCACGTGCCTCGCCCAAGCCCGGCTTGCCGTCCGGCGCCAGCGCCTCGTCCCAGTCCGGCACACGCGCCTTGTCGAAGCCCGTCTCCCCGTCCGGCTCTCCTCCGTCAAGGTCCTCGTCCGCCAGCGACACCCGGCAGCCACCGGTCATGACGTCGTCGTCGCCGCGCACACCTTCGCCTACGGAGACGGAGACGCAGGACGAGACCACCGATCAGTGAGCAGTTCTCTTGGGCGCCTTCATTTGAACCTTATTCAACTGATGATCAGTGTATCGTGATTTATTCCTGAACTCATGCACTGCGAATGCTTAAGCTGTTAAGTTATACTAGTACTATATATGGTGAGATCCATCCTTTCTTTTTCAAGAGAGTGAGCTGCATGTGCTATGAATTATGAGAGTGTTCTTAAACATTAATTCAGCAACTTGATCATTATATATGTTTCTGTTCTTAAGGCGACAAACACCAGATCGAAATCATGCATATGTGAATATATATAGGACTGCATCCATACTCATGCATGCACTTGATCATCCTTGTTACAATTGGGTGGTTCTTGGGAGCACAGGTGCCAGTTTCGCTAGAGCTAGCCTCCAATGCCGAGCTCTTGCTCTGGATAAGCTTGTGGCGCGTAAACCTGGTGCGGGCATGGGCGGCGGTGGGGCAGCTTTGCGGCCAAAGGTTGTGGAAGCCATGGCGAGGCGAGGGCCAGAGTAGTAGGGAGTCGGAGAGGCAGACGACGTGTGTGCACAGACAGACTGCAGACTGCTCCTGCTCGACATCTCCGGCAAGGTGGGCGAGGTTGTGGAGGTGCTCCCAACCCATCATCCCCACCCGCGCCGCGCCGCGCGCCATGGCTACCTCTCTTGGTCCCCTTGCGCATCTCCAAACAAACATTATGGAACGGACTCTGAGGACCTCTCGTGTTTGTTTAAGGTAGCTGTCTGCCATGCTCTTCACTCCGGCAACGCCATTGTTGCCGTCCGTCGCTCGCCATGGGTTACTGGTGTTCCTGGGGTTGGCGCTGCTAGAAACTGGAAGCGGGGAGACGCATCCGATAGATCCTCTAGGCTATGCCCGGCCGTGAAGTAAGTAATCTGCCTTGGAGAGCTTAGGCATCATCTTCCTTCTTAGTGCTAGCACCATTAATTCACATGCCAAGCAGCAGCAGCCTCAGGCTCACTTGATGCATGGTGGCCATTTTCCACTTGACCAGACAGAGCTGGAGACATGGCAGCCTTTATTGTGCTCCCTCCTAACGAAAGCATCTGTACAGTTCCTGAAATCAGCAACAAGCAGCTACGGTACACGTACATAATTGCGCAAGACAAAAAAGACAATACCCCCACTGTTCTAAATGAATAATACTTTCATCTTTGTGGAGATGAGCTGAAGCCCTCGATCGGAATTGATTGTCGGTCAGCAGCCGAACTATACGGGAAGGGCAGTGATCTGTGTTGCACGGAGTACCAGACTAGCTTGTTGGGTCTTCTCCAGGCATATACACGGGATGAAAAAGGCATCCGGCCTCTTTTGGCGTTACGGGAGATTCTTCATGATCAGCAAATTAGAACAGAGAAGCTACAGGAATAACAAGATCACATGCAATAATGCTTTCTCGATGGCTTTCGTTAATTAACTCGGACAAAGTAATTAAATACAGAACTGAACTACGTAATCTAAGTCAGTCACTGCCTTGATACTACTACTATTGTTTTTTTTCGTTGGGATGTGTTTGTGTAGGCTATGTT
Organism: Avena insularis; assembly: GCA_023614405.1. Lineage (NCBI taxonomy): Eukaryota > Viridiplantae > Streptophyta > Magnoliopsida > Poales > Poaceae > Avena > Avena insularis. Next base: position 2,432,774 of record CM042691.1, read on the forward strand.
GAATCGATGAGTTGCTGGGACCTGCAGGGAGCGACCGAATAAAAAAAACTTGTCCGAATAAAAAAGATCCATACACGGAGGAGGCCATGGTGCGGCAGCAGCGCGTGATCTTGTATAATTAGGTAGGAAGGCGATGTTGCGAGAGACGAGGATCCTCTCCCGATAGGTGGACTGTAGACTAGTTCTATACTTTTCTATAGACTAAAGTGTAAACTTGCTAGCATCTTTGACTATAGAACTTCTGGCTGAATCCAGAAGTAACCGCGATAAGTCCGGAACGCGACGCTCATGAAGCGGCGGTCTTATTAGGGTTTCAAATCTTCAGTCGGCCACCTTGTAAGCATATTAGTATTGTGTCGATGAAGCGGCGGTCTTAGGGTCTGGTGACGGGGACGTACGGCAAGGAAGCAGCCCGTGGTTGTTGTGCCTCTTTTGGGACATCCCCATGCAATGCAGTATGCAGATGAGATCACCCTCGATCGACTCTTGTGTCGACCGGTCGGCTGCGAACTCAGCTGGCACGCGCATCTGCTTCAGCCTTCAGCTCTGCTGCTGCTGCTGCTGCTGCTGCTGCTGGGCCGCCAGGCCAGTCAGAGGAGCTAGCTGCCGTGCATGCCCCCAACGTCCATGGAATCTCCGTCAAGGAAGCTAGGGAGGAAGAAAGAGATAGTAATCCTTCCTGGCATGCATGCATCCGCGGTTAACAAGGCACAACGCCTGCTAATAATGGAAAAAAACTGGGGATTTATTTAACACGAAGCAGCTTAGCAGCGATGCGGACAGTCTGGTCTGCTGCTGAGCGGGCTGCGGGCGGGCCACCACTTCCCCGCCGATGTCTCCTGCGACTGCTGCGGTGCCTGTTGGCCCAGCCCAAACGCCGAGTGCAGTCCGGCGTGATAACGACGAAGTATTCCGGCGAGTTGCGCGCACGTATAAAAACCAGCTAACAACGATCAGCAAGCTAGCTATCTAGCCTGATCAAAAGAACTAGCTCTCTCAACTCACACGAGTACATACGGGTAAAACAATGTTGATGGCTACAGGGCCCTCTCGGTCCTGTTGTTTGTATTGAATCTCATGGTTGTCTTACAAGGCTACTGTATGGGTGTATATATACCCGGCAAGACGCAGCGTCAATACGAATAGGTGTTGGACTACTAGTCCTACTCGGAACACACACACGCACACGACACCGTTCCGTGTCCTATCGGGATTACTATTCCTAACAATCACCCCCCTAAGTACGATGTGCCCATCTTCACAGCTTGGACGCCGATCCTTCCTCGCATCTCCGCAAACTTCACTCGTCCCAAAGATTTAGTTAGGATATCCGCAAGCTGATCATCGGTGCAAACATAGTTGACTTCAATCTTGCTCTCCTCTACACACTGCCGTATGTAGTGATACTTCGTATCAATGTGCTTACTCCTGTCATGATGTATCGGATTCTTGCACAATGAAATTGCAGACTTGTTGTCAATATTGAGCACCACTTGTTCCGCCTCCCGATTGGTGAGATCACCAAGTAGACTCCTTAGCCTTGACACGCCGCAGTTGCAGCCGCAATATACTCAGCTTCACAGGATGACTGTGCCACCACCTTTTGCTTTTGTGATAGCCAACTTACTATGCTTCTTCCCAAGAAATATGCCACGCCCGAGGTACTCTTACGGTCGTCAATATCTCCTGCCATGTCGCTATCACTGTAGCCAAGTAGCTTCACCTCCTCCTTCTCTTTCGAGTAGACAATACCAAAGTTTGTAGTACCTTTGATATACCTGAGTATATGTTTCACGGCTGTCCAATGCTCCATTGTGGGTGCTTCCATGAAGCGACTCACATAGCCAACGGAATAGGCCAAGTCGGGTCTTGTGTTAATGAGATATCTCAAACTTCCGACAACGCTCCTATACTCCGTTGCATCAACCGCAGGTGCTTCACTCCTTTTGCTCAGTTTAAGACGAGGTTCCATCGAAACATGAGTTGGATTGCATTCTTCCATGCCACACTTCTCGAGTATCTTCTTTGCATATGCCTCCTGGCATAGCGTGATCTCACCCAGCTTTTGATGTACCTCGATCCCAAGGTAGTAGCTCAACAAGCCTAGATCACTCATCTTGAATAACTCCTTCATCTGTAGCTTGAACTTTGCAATCTCCTTCTCATCCGCTCCTGTTATCAATAGATCATCAACATAGATGCCAACTAGTAGATGATCCCTTCCTTTACCTCGCTTATACATCGCATGCTCCAGTGGGCTCTTCTCGAATCCGAGAGAGATCAATGTACGATCAAGCTTGATGTTCCACGCCCGAGGGGCTTGCCGTAGCCCGTACAACGCCTTGTGTAGCTTCAAAACCTTGTGTTCTTCTCCCTCTTTGATGTATCCCGGTGGTTGCTTCACATAAACTTCTTCTTCTAACTCCCCATTCAAAAACGCGGATTTCACATCCATGTGATGCAATTTCCAAGATTCTTGAGCTGCGAGAGCGATAAGTAATCTCACCGATTCCATCCTTGCAACGGGAGCAAACACTTCTTCGAAATCCACACCTTGCTCTTGCATGTATCCCTTGGCCACTAGCCGAGCTTTGTGTTTCACCAACTTCCCTTCGGCATCCTTCTTGATCTTGTACACCCACTTGAGCCCTATGGCCTTGTGATTGTTGGGTAGATCGACAAGCTCCCATGTATCGTTGTCGCGGATCGACCCCAACTCCTCATCCATAGCCCGACGCCAACACTCCTCCGTATTAGCATCCTCGAATTTCGTCGGCTCCTCGGTGAGTAAACACCGACCTTGTCCTCTCCCTCGCGCACGCGTTGTACGAAGGGTCTCCGGTGGATACAACTCCAGTACACTTCGGAATTTTCCTGGAGTAGGTGGCCGTCTCCTTTCTTCCCGTTCACTTGGAGGAGACGTGGAAGCTGACGTAGTACTTGTTTCAGCGTCTACTGATTTCCTGCAGTTTCTGTCGGTGTACTGCATGTTGGCGACGTGACATCGTCGCCCGCGTCCACTTCTGGACTGCCGCTAGTCCCTCCTGGACGGGAGTGTGCAGCTGATGGGCCACTTGCGCCAGGGCTCTCGTCCGCGCGTGGACTGGATGGTGACGTCGAGCCTCCAGGTGCAGCGCGTGAGCTGCTGCTCGTGCCGGGACTCCCACGCGGAGATACCTCTCCAGGCGTAGCGCTGTTGCTGCTCACTTCCGGACTTCCATCTTCTAAACCAGCGCCTAAATCCGTAACGCCACGGGACGCCATTTCTTGATCATCTGCATGTGAATCACTGTAGACTACAGTAAATATTTCATCAGAAATTGATTGTACCGGTTCCGCAGAGCCCCAATTCCATGATTTCTCCTCCTCGAAGACGACGTCGCGTGTCACCACCACCTGTTTTTTCACTGGATTGTACGCGCGATACGCCTTCGAACCGTATTCATAGCCGATCATGACCATTGGAGTACTTCGATCTGCCAACTTGCTAGTATGCCCGGTCACCGTCTTCACATGTGCCACGCACCCGAAAGTGCGAAGATGATCAACCGAGGGCTTGCCGCATTCATGCTTCAGACGCATCATACCAACTACACTCTTAGTTGGCGCCCTGTTCAGCAAATAGACAGCTGTACTAACTGCCTCACCTCAAAACCTGCCTGGCATGCCTTTGCTCTTCATCATGCTGCGTGCCATGGCCACCACGGTTTGGTTCCTTCTTTCCACAACACCGTTTTGCTGCGGTGAATATGGTGCGATGAGATACCGCTGGATCCCATTAGCTTCACAAAAGTCCTTGAATTCATTGGAGATGAACTCACCACCCTGATCGGTACGGAGGGCCTTCAACTTTGCCTCGGACTCCACCTCGGCTGCCATCTTCACAATCCTGAACGCTTGCAAAGCTTGATCCTTACTCTTCAGCAACACAACCCACATGTATCTACTGAAGTCGTCGACGATGAGCAAAAAGTACTTGTTCCTGGCGGGGGTCGCCGGCGTGATTGGTCCACATAAGTCTCCATGCACCAACTCAAGAACCTTACTTGCTCGATATTGTCCCTCCCTTGGAAACGGGGCTCGCCTTTGCTTCCCAATGAGACAACCGTCGCGCACCTGCTCAACATGATCAACACACGGTAAGCCACGTATCATCTCCTTCTGTCCAAGTTGTCGTAGAGCTTGGAAATTTAGATGTCCGTAGCGTGCATGCCACTTCCACGCCGAGTCTTCCATGCTTGTCATCAAACATACTGGATCCGCCCGATTGAGATTGAGGATGTAGAGTCTATTCTTCGACCTCTCCACCTTCATGATGAGCTGCCTTTGGCGGTCATATCCCCACAGGAACTCGTCCTCCAACACGATCTTGCATCCACGCTCCATGGCGACCAAGACTGATAATGTTGGTCTTAAGCTTGGGAATATAGTACACGTCGGTGAGTACCTTGTGACCTCCATCCTTCAACTCAAACAGGGGCTGCCTCGCCCCGCAATCTCCACCTTCGACCCACCGCCCGAATCGAACGGAGCCTCCAGCCGTGAGGCTCAACTCGAAAACGAGCCTTGTCGCCGGTCATGTGGTTGCTAGCGCCTGTCGAGGTACCAAACGTCGTGGAGCTCGCATCCTTCGCGGAAGACCTTTTTCTTCCACGGCGTGACGATCTCCGTAGCGGACTCCTGAGGAGTTGATTCCTTGGTGGTCATTAACTCGCAAGCTTCGAGCATGAGCATCATCGGTCCATCATCTCCTTCCTTCGCCATGAGAGCCTTCTCCTTTGAACGGTTGGGACACTCCGATTTGAAGTGCCCGAGCTGATTGCACTTATGGCAGTGAAGATTCTTCTTGTCGAATTTCTTCTTTGGCTTCTTGACTGTCTGTCACTTCTTCGCGGGACCGAACCATCGCCACTGCCAGATGCCTTATCGCTCCTCTCCTTGGCGACCATTGCCTGCCACTGGGCACGTGTAAGCATGAGGTGCTCATCTTGATTCGCGTCGCCGTAGGTGATCTTCATCCGCTCGTCATGCGCCTTGAACCGTCCAACCAGGTCATCCATCGTGAGGGTGGTGAGATCAACGCATTGCTCGATTGCCGACACCACAGATATGTACCGCGGCGGCGCGCGAGAAACGACACGACTGAGATATCTTCCAGCTTCTCACCTTGCGCGCGAATCCCGTTGACAATTGTGGCTACCCTCGAGGCAAAAGCGTCCAGCGTCTCATCTCCTCCCATTTCCAGGTTCTCGTACTTCTTCTGCAAGATTTGTAGGGTCGCCCTACGGACGCGCTCGTGCCCAAGATTCAACATCTTGAGTGTCTCCCACGCCTCCTTTGTAGAAACCTTCGAGATCAGGTGCTGCATCACGTCCGCCGGCACCACGGAGCCGATGGCCGTGAGTGCCTGTCGGTCCTTGCGGTACTTCGACGCGCCCTTCTTGAACTCGTCGCCGTCGGGATCGACAGCCTCCCAGATGTCGTTTCCCTCCATGACCCACTCCATCCGTTTCGCACACGTCGTGTAGTTGCCGCGATCATACCGCGGGTACTGCGACGACACCGATGCACCCGCAGCCTCACCGGAGTACTCGCCTTGCTCCTTGCCCGTCATGACCTCCCGTTACTAGGAGATCCTCCGCGAGGCTCTGATACCAATTGTTGGCCCAGCCCCAAACGCCGAGTGCAGTCCGGCGTGATGACGACGAAGTATTCCGGCGAGTTGCGCGCACGTATAAGAACCAACTAACAACGATCAGCAAGCTAGCTATCTAGCCTGATCAAAAGAACTAGCTCTCTCAACTCACACGAGTACATACGGGAAAAACAATGTTGATGGCTACAGGGCCTTCTCGGTCCTGTTGTTTGTATTGAATCTCACGGTTGTCTTACAAAGCTACTATATGGGTGTATATATACCCAGCAAGACGCAGCGTCAATACGAATAGGTGTTGGACTACTAGTCCTACTCGGAACACACGCACACACGACACCGTTCCGTGTCCTGTCGGGATTACTATTCCTAACTGTGCCTGGCAGCAAGGAGCTCACCTCGACGCACCTTGCCCCCAATAGTGCCGAGATCGGACCCGTGACCTGCCGGCTGGGCTGGGCAGGGCGGCGCGTTGGCGCCTGCGTCGGCTTTGCAGGGAGACCAGACAGACGGCAGACGCCGCTCCAGGGCCCCGTGCCGGACGCAGTCAACCCTGCTAGCTCTGGAGTCTAGAGCACGGGGGAAGCCGCCCAGGTCACAACGCGCACGCTGTGCTGCTGCTGCGACGGAGCGTTTCCAGCAGGCCGCAGCCGAGATGAGCCTTATCGTTCACCTAGTATTTCTTTCCTCGATATTTCAATATAGGTCCTCCAAAAAGGTCTTGCACCATGTTCCAGGAATACGATGGAACAAATACTTCCTTTCACACTAGGACTAGGACTAGGACTAGGGTAGGCATTCGGTCTAGACCGAAAATTTGGTCTATTTCAAATTCGGACCCAAGTATACTGGTAGCATGTTTCACTGCTTTTGAGAATTTCAGGGTTTCAGGTTTGGTCATGAATGAATTGTGTAGTGGACTTTTTTTTATAGATTTGCCCTAATCTATTAATTAGGAAGAAGAGAATTACCCAGTTAATTAACAGAAAACCGGCAAAAACCGCTACAACAAACACCAAGCCATAAGAGGGCAACATCCAAAAAGACGCAACCTCTAGAATCAACAAACACCCACAACCTAATACAACCGCAAACCGACGACACAAGATGACCAACCTAACCGACGAACCAAAAGAGACTCCCACGATCAAGCATCAACTGAAACCTTCCTCGCCACACCTCTCTTTCTTCTTCTTCATGTGAAAGAGATTTCTCCACCTTCCTGATTATGTCCTCTGAAGCCTTACGCGCCAACACGCAATCAATGTCCTTTCCATATCCGGGGCTCGCCGCCTCTAAACAAGCGAGCAAGCCGCAAAATTCTCTTGCAAAAAGAGCCTCGAAGCTATGCGCAAACACTCTTCTACTAACCACAGAGACAGGCAACTATGGTGGCGAGGGCGCCACGGCCACCGCCAAGTACTCAAAAGAGCCCAACTCCAAAGGAAGCACCACAACAGATTCCCCACACAATTCATGAAGCTTTGGTTTTATCTGCAGCACCGGAACCATGAGCCCACTCAATCCCTCACCCTTAGAGGCAACCAACACATCAAGATGCGATGATGAGGAGGGACCGCCACGAGGAGAGAAACAACTTTATATATGTTCTTCCTCATCTATAGACGACTTCGGCTAAGTGGAGTCAAGCGGAACCAAATCATGCGCCTTCGTCGTATCTGGAGAAACACCGTCGCATGCTAACAACCTCTTGAGTGTGGCCACCTCCTCACGAAGGGGGCGAGTCTCCTCCTTGATGCGGGCATCAACCAGCTGAAGGAGCTCCAAGCGCATCAGCGCAACTTGCGTTGATCTTGAACTCCTCGCAACACCTAGGAGAGGGACTTGGCGGCACCGCAGGACACAACGACGAGTGGGACATGACCTCAGCCCAACTAAGAGATGACGACGGATGGCGAGGCTGAGCAGACGAAGAGTGGATCCGCTTGCAAGGAGCACGAGCATCTGGAGAGTGAGAATGAGTAGTAGGAAAGCACGCACGACAAAAAATGCTCCTGATGACTAGGAAGGTGGAGGCGGATGCATCTGAAGAGCTTATGACATGAGCTGACCTGGTGGCCACGCTCGAGGCACCGAAAGCATCTCCCTCGAGCCCATCGCTCAAACACGAAGCTACTCTCAGGACCTTATTTGCGAAGTAACGCCGATGGCTCGTGAGTCGTGACCAGGGTGGTTGCCCCGACACACCTGCACCCAACCTTCCTTACCACCAAGAGCCGCAGCTGCAGGAGAGATGGGGCCGCAAAGCTCAGCAGGTGCCTTCCCACCATGGTACACATCAGTGGTGCCACAAACCAAACATAGAAAAATATCGTTGGTAGAGGAAAATGGCGTTTGCGAGGCCAACTCTTCATCGTCGTCGTCTTGAGAGTATCCCAAAGAGCCAACCCAAAGCTGGCTGAAAGCTCACAGCGCAACACCAGCATGAAGGGGCGCCTCGGCAGAGACAACGCCGCCCAAGGAAGTCGGTGGCAGCGGCAGGGAACCGAGCCCCTCAACCAACATGGACGGATCTTGCAGTAGTCTGTTGGAATGGTGTTGGGAAACGCGCTACGTAAAAAAAATTCCAGCGCATAACCAGGATCATATGCAAGGGGAGAGGCAACGAATCATACCCTTGAAGATTGATCTAGCGGAAATTTGTCGATGACGAGGTTGGTCGTGCTTCGATCCCCGCAACAATCCTTAGCGAGTCGCGAGGAGATATATTATCCTACGGACGGCTCCTATGAACATGCAACAATGAAGACGTCGTTGTCGAATTATCGGTACATCGATTCCCGCAAGTAGTCAATTAGCCGCGAGAAGATTTCTCCTTGCAAAGATCCACAGATCAAGTTCTCCAAGTGTCGCACCTCCATCGGTATCCACACGTACAAGATCAGCGACATCGCTTCAAGGTGTGATCAAGAACACACGATCAAAGAGGGAACATGTCGATGAAGATCCGGCAGCGCTTCTGCAGTCCCGTCTAGATTAGATCCAAACAAAGGCACAACTCGGGCAGCACTCCGGGGTCATAGTAGAAGAAGAAGTACCTAGTGCACACCCTTCCTAGGGTTTAGCACCACACCGTGGAGGTGGAGAAGAGAGGATGGAGGTGCCAGCGGTGTGCGGGGCGGCGGTGCGGCTAGGCGCAGGGCGACGGCTAGGGTTTTAGGCAGCGGAGGTGCAGCGGCTTGAGGAGGCTAAGTGCACGACTTGAGTGCTTATTGGGGATCCCCTTGGTGCCTTTTTATGGGTGGCAAGACACCTATGGTCATCCTTGACCAAGCCCCAAAGTTTGGACTACTTCTGGTAGGTGTAGGTCACTCTAAACCTAGTCAAAAACAGCTTCCATTTGCAAGTCTAAATTTGACTAGAGTATCTTTCTTTGCCCGATACAGCAACGTGGTTTCACCTATTATGAAACCTTCCGGACATCCTAAGATGACCCGGGTCACCTTGGTACCTTCTAAAACCTTTCATAACCTTCCAGAACCTTCCGCTCCTTCAAAAACCTTCATATATGTCTGAAACAAATTTCGGACACTCCCGGGACCATTCCAGACACATTAGGGATCATCCGGGACCTCTCAGAACCATTCTGAGAACATCCGAGACACTTTCGGAACCCTTATCTCATTTCATTAATGCTTAAAACTTATTTCGAACACTCTTGGCAATATTCTGGACACCTCCAATATATTATGAGATACACCGAATACCTTCAGAATTACTTCTCCTTTTCTCTCCCATTCTCCACTTTCTCCTCCCATTTTTCTCCTTCTCCTCCCATTCTCCACCTTCTCCTTCTCCTATGTCTCCTTTCCTACCCTTCTCCTCCTCTCCTCCTCTTCTCCTCTTCTCCTTCTTCTTCTCCTTCTTCTTCTTCTTCTCCTTCTTCTCTCTCTTTCTCTGGCCTCCTTGCTCCAGCCTCCTCTTCCTCCTACTTGAAGTGACAACAACGACGACGTCTTCCTCTGTCCGCCACCTCCTCCACCTCCTCCGGACACCACATCCTCCTTCGGACGCCACCTCCTCCTCCTTGGCCTGACACCTCCCGCTCGAGAACTAGCGCGGCCACGGCCTCCCGCACCTCCCCGCGGTGGTAGGTTGTGGCCGCGGCCACGACCACCATGCTCCGCCGAGGCGACACAACGACGGCGATGTGCAGACTTGATCGCTTTTGCAAATCAAAATAAGGGTGTTTTTTGCATTTTGACGGCGGCGGCGCCACGGGTAAATTTGAAATTCGAAAATGCTATTCGAGACGTATCAGTAAAGCTATTAGAGGCGCATCTTTCAGACATACTCGAGGCGCATCTGATATGCGCCTCGTATACAAGGCGCATATCAGATGCGCCTCGAGTAAAAAATACTAGCAGCGCAAGCCTCGAGGCGCATCCCATATTCACCTCGAATAGCCCTTCTGGTGCGCCTCGAGCAAGCAGGCCTTAGCTCCCGTGGGATGACATGGTAGGACGCACATGCTATCCGGGCTGACGCAACCGTTGCAAATTTGGTGCACGGATGGGTCGAACCGGATGCATCGGTCCGGATGGGTCGTGCCGCTGAGAGACCGCGGACGTCCCGCACGTCCTCGCGGACGCGCTCGGACGGGTTGGGTCGAACCGATGGAGATGCCCTTAAAAACATCGAGAAGAGTACAGAGTCCCCCAAAAGTAATAAATTTTAACGCGAAGTAGCTTAGGGGAATAGCCATTGTTCTAAATGAATAATTGATTGTCGGTCAGCAGCCGAACTATACGTGAAGGGCAGTGATGTGTTGCACGGAGTGCCAGACTTGGGTTTTCTCTAGGCTAGGGATGAAAAAGGCATCCGCTTGCTTTTTGGCGTTACGGGAGATTCTTCATGATTAGAAAAGAACGGAAGCTACAGAAATAACAAGATCACATACAATAATGCTTTCTGGATGGCTTTCGTTAATTAACTCGGACAAAGTAATTAAATACAGTACTCAGAAAGCATTATTGAAAGCATTATTGTATGTGATCTACTACTAGTGCAGATGAGATCACCCTCGATCGGCTTGCCTATCCTGACTCCTGACTCCTGCTTCTGCAGCCTTCAGGTCTGCTGCTCCTGGGCCGCGCGCCAGTCCAGTCAGAGGACACAGCGTCCATGCATGGAATCTCGGTCAAGGAATGGATCGGAGGAAGAAAGAGATAGTAATCCTTCCTGGCATGCATATCATGCATCCACGGTTAACAAGGCACAACGCCGCCTGCTAATGGAAAAACTGGGCTGGGCAGGGCGGCGCGTTGGCGCCTGCGTCGGCTTTGCAGGGAGACCAGACGCCGCTCGCTCCAGGGGTCCATGCCCAGCCCCTCACGTCGGCTATGGCTCTTTTTTTCAGGGAGAGCAGCCGCTTTGCAGGGAGACCAGACGTCCGCTATGGCTCTTTTTTTCTTCAATGCATATATTCGTATCGATTAGCAGGAACCAACATTCGGCGGTACAAAACAAAAGAATTACCACACTACAGTATACTATTACATTATTGATAAACATTTAGCACTTAACAAACCAAAATTCCACGATGGACGACTCCAGATCAAGGCCCCTAACGTCTGTTTCTCGATCCAGAGACGATCGACGACTCCAGAGATCAACGCCGAGAAGCCCTCCGACGACACGAACGCCGGGCAAAAAAAGACTGAGACACGAGTATTTGCAGCGACATACGCCTCGCCAACGAACGGCTTCTCTCTATGCTCTTCTTCTTCCCTCAAACTGGACACATGCAACACCATTACAAGCAGTAGACGGGGACAGGGTTTTACACAAGCGCACGACACGTATGCATGCACACTACCCACCTCGCTCGCTATCTCGCTGTGCGCGCAACGCGCATTTTCTCCAGCATTCTGTGGGAACCAAGGGCCGTCCGTTGCTTCAAGATTGGCGACCAAAATTTGTAAAAAGAGGGCTTTTCACTTTATTTGAGGAAGTCCGGACATTTTGCAACAAGAGGGCTTTTCACTTTGTAAAGTTCTTCACATTTTTTCAAAAGGATCTGGCAGAGTGGTTACCAAGTACTTTGTATCGTTGCAAATTTTACATATCTTTGGTTTTCATGAGTAACTTTTGTTATGAAGTTCCTGACACATTTGTGCAACGGTCTGACTTCTTGGTTACAAAGTTCCCCAATGGATTACAAAGTTCTTCACATGAGCACCACAAGAATCTGGCCAAATGATTACAAAGTTCCTCAAAACAAAACAAAAAAAATCTAGAAAAAAGGAGTAGAACATGAGGCCCCCAACTCCTCCAGATCAGGGCGTGTCGTACCGGACCGGGGTCTTTCCTACCGTAGACAGCCGACGTGAGTGGCATGGTCACATGGAAATGGGCTATGTCCTCGTCCGTGATCGATGATAGTATATACTACTGTCTACTACCATCAATTCTACGGTGTCTAAGTGGTTCAAACTTTGTAATCATTTGCCAGATTCTTAGTAGTACTCCGTATTTCAAATTTTCGATTTATTAGCATTTCAGTCGATTCGACGTGCACAGAATTGCACGCAGAAAGCAAGCGCATTTGTAAAGAAAAGATTCTCCAATGGGACAGCGACGAAGGACAAGGAAGGCCACTTTTGGTACGTCCCCATGCAGCAGATCACCCTTGACGACTGTTGTGTCGACTGGTCTCGGCTGGGACGACGCCTCTGCATGCAGTCGCTGGCTGTGGGCCTGCCAGGCAGGAACTCAGGCACGCGCATCTGGAGCCCTGGGGTCCAGTTTCCCCATGCGGAACGGGTGCTCCTGGGTCCACTGGATCCTCCCTTCGTCCGATCCCAGGAGAGGATTGTTGGGGGACCCACCGACAGCTCTCACAGTCTGAGCCCTGCGAATGCTAGCTCTGCTGTTTTCTTTGGCAAGTGCCTGCTTCCGCTCTGGGGCCTGGGGTGGGGCCAGTCAAACTGCCAGAGCAGCCGCATACAGACAGCAGTGCATGGGCTTTCTTCTAGCGTCCATGGCTTGGCTCGTCCAAACCTTTTTTTTTCCTAGAGCATCTACCGCCGTAGTGTTCCTAGCGAAAATTTAGGCGCAGAAATTGGGCATTTTGGGTGTGTTGGCGAAATTTCTCGATCTAGGGCTGGCAGATTCCTAGCCACGTCCTCAGGCTCAAGTCGGTAAATCCGAACGAAATCCATAAAATATATGGTGCAACTCATAGATACCAGGCGAGTTCATACGAGGTTCAGCAAAAAACAAGAATTTAAACTAAACTAATCCTTATTCATGCTGAAGCGGCGGTAGAAGAATGTGTAGTCTTTTTCTTCGTCGTCGTCATCGCTTGGCTGCTTTCCTGTCCTGGGCCTTGGCTGCTTCCCTTGCTTGGGCCGCCATAACGTGCCTCGCAGGAGTGCTGCTCGACCCGGACTCGTCGTCAAGGACAATGACATCGTGGTTGAACCGAACAGTTCGGCGGTGCGCCGCGCGATCCAGCGGGCGCTACTAGCGCTCGACCTTAGCATTGGACTAGGCGAGCGCGTCCCACAACGACATTGGCGGGACGTCGGCGAGCGACGCCTGCACCGCCTGCTTCAAGCTCAGCGTATCTTCGGGATCCTCGGGCACCTCCACCTTCAGGACGCTCCAGAGGTACTCCCTCGGAGGCAACCAGTCCTTTCTATCCACGGCCATCTTCCTCGAGTTTCTCGGTGGAGGACATCTCTTTTCTCGCCTTCCCTCATACACCTCTCCATGTGCCTCGAGTTCCTACTCCTCCGAGTCCCATTGCTTCTGATTCTACGCCTTCTTCCCCCACAGCTTGTTCTTCCCCTTTGTTAGCTTCTCCCTCGTCGCTTGACTCATCAGCTGCTCGCCTGTGCTGCTCGAGCTCCTTGTGCTGCTCAACTTGCTGATTATGCTCCTTTATGAGGAGCCAGTGATAGCCCATCAGCATGTCACTTCATAGAGAATTCCTTATGAACTAATACCCAAATCTTTTCATTTATTAATTTAATTCCTATTATGATATTTCATTCCTATTAGAATATTCATTTTAGAATATTCATTGATAGACAATAAAAAAGGAATACTCTAATACAATAGAAAATGAAATGAAACGGTCGACCCATACCCAATAAGTTATTGGGTGTTCTCTTAATGGTTTCTATGCCAACAGCCTTATTGACAGTACCCTTTCTAGAGAATGTGAATAAATTCCAAAATCCCTTTCGTACGAGATGAAATTTTCATATACAGCTCTTAGAGGGGGGCTTGGGTTAGTTACATATCTCAATAAAGTATATGATTGGTTTGAGGAATGTCTTGAGATTCAGGCAATTGCAGATGGGAGAGGTTTCGAGTGGCAGAGGGTTGGTACCTCACACGGCCTCCCAGACTCTTTCCCATCGAGCGTCATTGAGATGGATCTCCTGACGACTGCGACTGTCGTCGTTGGCAGCTTCAGGTGGCCCGTTCCTGTTGGGATTGGGTGGGTGTGTACCATTGACTCTGTTCGCGGCTTTAGCAGCCTGCGGATTGGGAGGGGGAGCCGGTGGGTCGGCTCCGTTGTCAACGTGACCATCGACGATGGCCACACACATGTAGCGGTGGGGAAGATCGTTACTCCCGCAACTCTTAGATCCGGAATCATAGGTTCCTTCCTTTGTAGGAGGGTCGCAGAGGTCGAAGTTGCAGCTGCTACTATCATCCGAACCGTACGTCAGCGAGGGTGCGCTTCAGACACCAATTGACGGCACCCACGGAGCGGGTACGACCGTCAGAGGCAATATTCGCTTAGAGAGGCGAAGGGTGCCGATCTGGCCCACTTGGAAGTAGAGGCTTCCGAACATCAGCTCGAATCTGTATCCTACAACATCAAAGTTTTGGCGGGTTGTCGGCGAGTGGACGGTGAAGTCGATGGTGCCGAAGAGGAGGTGGTTCTCTGTCGTAGAGGAGTTGAAGACCGTAGTGGATGGGATCGTCACGATCGCACGATCATCATCCTCAGTTCCCACAGATGGCACCAATTGATGAGGGTTCGACTCGTCAATGCCCATTGTTATGGACTTGAGTTTTGGAGGAGGGGACGCTGGAGATCGCAGAATGGCTACCAGATTTGCAGCATGGGGACATGAGGTTTACCCAGGTTCAGGCCCTCGAAGGGAAAACCCTACTCCTGCTTGTTTGTTCTTAATTGATGACGATGCCAAAGGTTACAGGGGTGCACAGATGAGATCTGGCGAGTTGTGTGCTAGGGTTATGGATGTCCTCGTCATCGTGCCCTCCTGGCCTTTATATGGGAAGGCCAGGTCTCAGGATTAGGTCGAGTCGGTTACAAGTTATGGTTTGACCCTTTGAATTTCTATCTAAAACTGGTCGTGTTCTCGAAGGATTTGCATCCTTCTTGGGCCTAGGTCACCCGAATCCTTCCTAGGCTTTGCCATCCGGAGCGGGTGATTGTGTGGGCTTCTGCCAGGCCAGACCGGGTAGGCTAACATCAGGCACCTGTAGGGCATACCCATATCAGATAGCCTACAAGAGCACAGGTTCGTTAGAGCATGTTTTCATGGAGTATTAGTTCCTTTTTATATCGATCCCAATAAGGAGCATAAGGAAGTATTTATCAGGGGAAATTTTTGTCGCACTGAAGGTGTCACTTGTTTTGAGTGAATAGACTGCAAAAATTGAGATGGAAGAACATGAGTAGGAATGGTTGATAATTTTGTATTGAGTAGTATTAAAAGTAAAAAACATAAAATTAAACAAAAACTAAATTGCTTTAAGTTTTCTGCAGATGAAAGATAGAGGCAGAGAGGCACGATTCATGATGATAGTGAATCTTCAAGGTGAAATAAATAGGATAAGTAATTATAATACTTCTTATTAATGTGCAAGTAGGCAAGCAACCCATATAATAGTCAATACTCATGTTGCTAGATTCTCTTGGCTTCAGTGATCCATTTGTCTGTTACCACGGCCATGGTTACCGCAACAATTAAGGTCATGAAACTAGATCAAGGCTTTAAAGTCAGTGATTCCTTGTTTCTCCTTGGGTGTTACTATATTCTCTTTAATATCGGCCATATCACTCGGGTGTCGCCGACTCACTAGAAACAAGTTAATGTCTATGTGATTTCAGGATCATGTTGTCTGGGCCCTTAAATTGGACAATAAGCATTAGTCGCACAAACATAATCATTCTCACATAGAATAATCACAATAATAATCACAAATAGATGGAAATAGAATAGGCACATAATATCTCACCAATTTCCTACATCTCCCTGTAACACCTCAAAAATATTAAACAAGATTATCAAGTCCTAATCACCCAAGTTTAGGGTTAACAAAAACTTTTATTATTAGAATTAATATGAATGAATGTGTGTGTGATTAATGCATGAATGATTGTAATTGCCATGTTTGATTGCTATGAATGATAAGGACTGGTCTAAAGATGAAAAAAAAATCATCTAGATCATTTCCAAAAAGAATCAAATGAAAAGAAAATCAAATATAAGACACATAAGCAAATGGTCATTTTGACCAAAGTCAACCACTAGACCACTTTGAGTGTTCCTAGTCAAAGATTTCTAACAGAAATAAATTCAATTCTTTTCACCCCTTGCTAGACCAAGTAAAAATGAACCCAAGCCCACCTTACAAACCAATAGAAACAAATTCCAAATCTATTTAAAGGACAATTCAAAATTGAATCAAGTGTAGGTACTAAGATGGCCATTTCTCAAAAACCAACTAAACCAATTCCCCTTGGCAAACCCAAGCAACCTCAGACTACCAAGCTTATGACCAGAGCACTCACTAAAATTCATTCAAAAATTTAAACTTTGAAGTCATGAAGCCATTTCATCAAACACCTGGTGAGCACAATAATAGCTGCCAAACTATTACTGTTCTTGATCAATGCATTATCTCCCACAGTGCCTAGCAATACATTGAAGTAGCTACCCTTCTACCGTTTGCACCAGTGCTGCGCCACCCGAGCCGCCATTGCCGGCCGACCATGGACAACCCGCAGGAGGAAGCGTCGTGCCCGTCCATGATGTCTAGGAGACATGCCACCGTCCACCGCCACTCCCTGTCCACCCCTTGAGCTCAGCCAAGCCGTGGACCACCAAGAAACCACCGCGCCCATTTCTCTACAACCATGCCGAGAGCGTGCCCGAGCACCGCAACCGACACGTTCGCACACGCCACGCCTCGCCCTCACCGCGCATGGCTGCACTCGCCATTGTAACATCCCAGCATTAGAGCTTAGAAATAAGCTGAACACAGATGTGTGCATTGCATTCATGCATATAAAATCTGAATAATTTCCGCGCTTTTAAATAAAAAACTTGTCAAAGTGATTGAAGCTTCTCTCAACTTGATGGAATTGAAATAGATCATCAAGTTGATTGCGATAGGTTTCAATAGGACCTTTGCTAAAATCTTATTTTGGGTAAATATGATTTGATCTAAGGGTAGATCAAATGTAATAAAATTCAAACCTAATACATTACTTAATGATTTATATTTGATCCTTAGGTGATCATATCATAGTATTCATTATAATCACTCATGAATACCAAATTATAAATATAACACAAATAATAAAAATGTAACAACTATATCTTAATCTCATCTACTTATACCATGAGTATCATGGAAATACCTAAATTTAACTCTCTAATGAGATTGAGTAGGAAAGAAACCAAAGTTAAGATCATTCACCGTATATCTTTCTTTCTGTATCAATCTTTATCATCTCTATTGAATCCTATCCTTATATTTATTGTTCATCAATATTGAGAAATCAACTATTGATTCACCAATTCTTAACCTATCAATTCTTGACCTATCAACTCTTGTACTTATTATAGCATTCCCTTAAGTCTTATAAAGAAAGAAATCAGAAGAGGTAAATAGTGATGCTAGTTTTAGATGTTATCTATAGGATGGGAGTGATTGGAGGAAATTAAATCAATATGGTAACAAAGAAGATTACAAGGATGAAGTCTGAAGATAGTTACCAGGAGTAGTCCTATTGGATCAAGTAGGTATAGTCAATGAATTATATATCTTAATCCAATGGAGCTAAACAGAAGATAATTATAATACAACTGTAATATTGTATTGATGAAGCCTTGGTTAGCCAACTGGAAACCTGAATCATAAAGGATCAAAGGATTATAATGATCATGCCTTATTCACCAATATTGAATGCTTATACCATGTATAAGTGACATTAGTGGATAAAACATGATTGAACCATAGTATAGATATATTATCCTAGATTAGTCATTACAAGTCACATTATTATATTGTGAGGTTGGAATGTTAGATATTGGAGTTAAGTAGATATAAGACAGTATGAGTAAGATGATGCTAGAGTAACATTGGATTAAAGAAGTAGTATTTTCCTCTTTGGAAATACTAAGTACTTGAGGTGAAGTAGGATTTGATGTGTACATCTATTGAAGTGATATTAGTGAAGGATGATTAAGGAAGAGTATGATGGGAGTTAGAAGTGACCACTTGTTGGATTGGGGATTATCAACAATAGAGTAGTTGATATAGCCAAGTATAGATATAAATGATTATGAAAGGCTTTAATGACAAACATTGGATTTATAAATGGCTTTAGAAGCATAAAAGGTGGATAATAATATTCTTGTGAAGCAAAGCTCATCATGTTAACACATGATGATGGATATAGAGAAGTAGTACATCTAGGAAAGGAATTCCTTAATCAGAAGTCCAGAATTATGAAGTATGGGATATAGGAATTCTTGGTAAACACTAAAACCTAATTATATAACCAAACATATTATCCATTGCATCTGATTGATCTATCATCTTATTTATACAAAGCTTCATAGAGATATTTTCCTATAGCAAATCACTTGAGCACATATTTTTCAGTTTCAATCATCATTATCATAGATACTTAGGAACTATCTTAATCAATTATTTCTCATAAGTTAGCCTAGGAAACAATCCCACCATTTTATTTTAAATGGTGATATCATTCAAGATCTTTAACATAAAGATAATATATCTAAACCATTCACCTTTATTCACAATTATCAAAGGTTATAAAAATATTAAAACTCCCATAATTCATGATAGCCAATTATAATCTCAAATCTTTAACTCTTAAGTTAGTCATAATAAAATAGTTATATTGTTATTTCCTAAATTCATAGGAATAATATTAACCCCATTAGTACTTAGAACTTTATGTACCAAATACTTATGAAGGATCACTAAATATAAAAGTTGCCTTAATATTATATATTAATGAGAATAAAATCTCATTAGTTAGTAGTAATGCATTCTATAATAAGTTTATAAAAAAATTTCCCAATTAAATTCATATTAAAGGCCCTCACAAATAATAATAGAAAAGTATATACATAAAGAAAATATCACCATAAATAATAAAAAATTCCCAAATTGATTCTTAATAACTTCATTGTTGCTATAAATGTTTAGCAAATAAAATTCCATGAAGATAAGTCAAAGTCATTGCTGAAATTCAAAGCTAAAAACAAAACAAAAATTGGAAAAGAAATAGAACCAGGAAAAAAATAGGAGAAACATCAAATCTGGCCCACGGCCCACATTCTCAGGGAACTAACTGTCGCTCGCGTGCAGCAGCAGCCACGAGCCGCTCACTTCGCTGCAGCCCAGTAACGGCCCAAGCCCGCATACCTTTTGGAACTCTAATCCGTCGTCTTCTTCCCCTGGCAAGCTGCTCGCTGGAGGGTCGCCGACCACCCGATGTCGCCGTCAACGTCACGCCGCCACCGAGGCCTTCGCGAGGATAAGAACGACGCGGCGACGCCCTAATCCTCATCCTGGTCATTCCACGCGTGCTCTCTATCTTAGTCCTCCCGATTTCTTCCCCTCTCACTGAAACCCTATCTCCGGGTCACAGTCGATTGCCGCCGCTGTGAGCTTCCCCATACTCCATTGATCAAACACACAGCCTCACGTAGCCCCCTTGAACCTCTAGGTCCAAAGAATTGAAGAAGGGCACCAAGAATCGATGCCAATGACTCCATCTCCCTGGAGCCCAACGACCACCGCCGCCACCATTACTGATGCTAGAGCCTTCCTCCGGCCTCGCCATGGCCTCCACAAGCTTCCTGGTAAGCCACTGAGCCTCCCAGTGCTCTTACCTCCCTCGATTGCTTCCGAAATAGTACTCCCGACGTGCGCCGCCCGCAGCCGCCGTTCGAACTCGCCGTCATAGCTTCTCCGATAACCAACAACCAGCGGCGCCGCCTATTTATCGTTCAGTGCATGCCCCTGCATCCTATGCGCGTAGCCAGGAAGCCTCGCACGTGCCAAATCGCCGTGTCCATGCTCGACTGGGGGGGATTCCGGTGAGGTGACGTCATCACGACGACTGGGTGATGTCATCCTTGACCGGGTCAGCTGTTGACTGGTCCACGCCAGCGTGGCACGCCAACGTGGCCCTGAGCCCCACCTGTCTGTGACTTGGGGTATACCCTGTCTAAGTAAGAAAAGTATTTACTGTTTAGGAATTAAATAAAACAATATTAATTCCAATACAATAAAATGATTAAATCTTGTTTCATTAATAACTTTTATTTTATAAATCAGAAAAATACTTATAATATATGAAAATGTTTGGAAAAATAAAATCTACAAATTAAAACTATTATCAAATATTATTATGATGATTATTTAAATAAATATTATTTAATAAAAAGTTCTATAAGTGATAAAACTTTGATAATTAATAATTTAATAATGATAAATGTTAAAAATATAAATAAAATCAAAACACTATAAGTGAATCCATAAGTAGTAAATAATATTGTTTACTTATTCATAAACCTTAACCACACCCTTATGGGGAGATAAATTCCTTTATACAATTATAATGTAAAGAAACCACTACTCCAATAGAAGTAGTGCCATTCTTAAGTAACTCTAAGGAGACAATATAAAGTGAACAGGATACAAGTATCATAAGTAATACACCCTAAGTCTATCTACATTCTTAAAGTTACTTATAGTTACAAAGCTTTAAGTATAATGCTAAAAACTTTATTATATACTTTATAGTTAACTTTGGTCTGTTATAATTGAATTGTAAAGCATCTCAAGTCCAAACTATTCAAGCAAGCACAAACAACATCAACCACATCTGATTACCCACAAAGATTATTTAAACCTTAATAAAGGAATCTTTTCTTTAAAAGTTATTCGTTTTGCCACTTCAATCAACATATGACAATTAATAGTAAACACCTTACTTTATACTTTACTTGTATAGTATGATTGTTAATACTTAAATTCTTTATAAGTGACATTACTTGTAAAGTAAAACTTGAAGATAAACAATTAAGATGTAAGCAACCTTGAGTAGAATTCCATATTTTGTATTTTGTTGTTGTATAAATACATGTTGTTTTACACACACTCACAAGCCTTAATAAGAAGCACATGTATGAAACTTAATATAAAAGGGCAACACATTCCAAGGAAAAAACCCTTTCCAGTATCCAAACCCTAGAACAACTTTATTCTCGGGATTCGCGTTTATCAACTTGCATTACATTACTTATGCATAAAAGCATCTTGCTTCTTTAAACATTAGTCCTTACCGGACCAATGATGCTGATTTCAGATATTGGATCATTAATATTGTCTTGAAGGACGTGAGTGCATAATCTTGCAATCACAAAAGGCAAATTCACACTTGCTCATGTCCTTTGATTATTTTCTGTAAAGTATTTCACAAATCCAGTGTTGTCATCACCTGCATTTGAAAAAAAATCAGAAAACACTATTTTCATAATAATGTGATTATAGGTTATTTACCATGAGGTGATAACCTACTATAAGAGTTCCGTTGGTAAAGGAACATATTACCTAGGACTTAACAACCAATTTCGCCAGTGATTCTTGCGCCGTATATTACTGACCATGAGATTTGGAATGGGACGGAGAAGTCAGCTGTATCTTTTCCCTCTCGCATGGAGCTGGATGTGCGGGTCGTGGCTGTTATCACTCGTAGCATGCATATTATTTATGGTAATTCGTAGAGGATATGCAGCATATGGGTGGGAGCCCTCAACATCCCACGATAGTTCCGGCATCTGAACGGTTTGTACTGCCATTGCCGTAATTCAATAGGTGGGCTGGCGTACACCAAGGAGACATCTTGGGGTCATGAGAAGGCAATGATTGGCTTGGATCTTAGTCTGGGCCTCACACCAAGGAAGTGTGAACGAACCTGCAATTCGGATGTGCAACAAAGCTAAGATCTCTCATGGGTAAAGTGACACACCTCTACAGAGTGTAAGAACTGTAACTTGTTACTCCCTGTTCTGGGAAGGAGCTGCGAACGCTGCGGGAAAGGAACTCCATAAAAGTTCTGGTAAACCCGTGAAGGCTGACATATATAGCTTTTCAGAATAAAAGCAACCTTTGAAGATATGTTTATGAAAACTTGCATTGCCTATGACCTATGGTCTGTGGCTATAGATTTAGTGCATCAAACACTTCTTTTCTAGTGAACTTGCTGAGTACGCTCGTACTCAAAGTATCTTCTTAACCCTTGCTAGGTTCTAAAGCCAAGATGCATGACGCGTCTACACCAAGTTATGCTCCAGGAATCATCATCAAAAGCTAAAGCTCTTCAATGAAGTCAAGAAAGTCAACATATACATCAACTCAAGTGAAGACGAAGTTGCTAATTAGATAAGAATATAATTTCTAACCATAGAACCTACTTCTGTAGAGTATTGCAATAGCAGCAATGCAAGCCTAGTAGTTCAGCTGCTAGTTTTATAAGTATGGTAGCTATGAGTTATTTATACTTGATTCTTCTTCGTAAGAAGTTTCTTTCTCTCTCTTTAACCTAGAGTGTTTTATGGATCTTGTGTAAAGAGTTGAGTTGTAACCTATAGTCATGTCTTGGACCTGTTGTGTTTCTGTTGTACTACTCTGAGGGATGTAATACTAGTGAATGGTGTTTCATTGGTGTTATGTCAACGACTATAGTGTACTACATCATTAAGTGGTATGCTGGGTCACCGCAGCCATGACCCTAGCTACCTCCCAAACACGACCGTTCTCCGCCACGCGACACAAAGCCCATGTACGCCGTCTCGAACACCGCCGGTTGCGCAGAGCACCGACCCGTTCTGACCATCCTCGACCTCCCCGTGTCGCACCTTTAAGCCTGTGATGACCGCCAGTAGACACCGCATCGTCCTATGCCCTTTGCCATACCCGTAGCTCGTTGTACCAACATCGTCGGAGGAGCCTGACCATGCCACATTGCCCCTCTCGCCAGTGTATAAATAGAGGCCACCCCCGCCTCAATTCTTCACACAATATCACTACCCTCTCTCTCAGAACCACCCCTGACCCTTCCCCGGAGCAAGGCGAGCACCAGCCCGCTGGAATTTGGACGGAGTATGCCGCTATAGAGGAGGAGAGGAGTCGTTGATTGAAGCCACCCCAGGAGCCACCGTGACCACCGTTCGAACTGCCGTCATCGACAACATCGTTCGCCCCCATCGCCGACCCTAGCTGGAGCCTAGGTGAGCCACCATGTACCCCCACCATCATCGTTAGGGTTTCATCTCGTCGGAGCTGTGCGACGGAGACGACGAACCATAGTCGTAGATCTTGTTATAATCGTAGGGCTTAGATTGAAACGTACCGGTTCGTTTAGATAGAGCCGCGACAGGACCCTCACAGTCGTGAGCCATTTGCGTCTTGCAAATGGGCCGCCCATTTCCTTTCCTCACAGCCCAAAGAATTCAAATAGATATTTTCCATTTTATTCAAACCCTAGTTCTGTCAGTAGATTCAAAAATCAATTCAAGGAGATTTACTGAACCAAATTGCATGATTCCAATTTTGCTAGAAAGGTATTGAAATTATCTATCGAAGCCCGTTGGACTCAAATCATATGAAATTATAGATCACCTATAGTAAAAATAACAAGACAGAGACTTTTCACATTCAAACATTTTTCAAAAATCAACCATAAATGATTTTAAGTTGATTCCAACTCTCAAAATCACATTTGACAAGATATATCTGAATATGTAAAAATATTTAGGTTTACATGCAGTGATCTTGGACTAGTACTAAAAGAATGCTAATAAGCATTTCTAGTCACTTTAATTATATAAAATAGTAATTTTAAACTTTATAAAGTATGACCACCACTTTAAATCACATTCCCAAGTATTAGAATATGTGGTGATGACATGTGTCAACATGATCCCATATTTTAATTGGAGAATATTAAATCTTAAGTAGTTTTCAATGAGTAGAAATTACTTTCCTAAAATAAAATAAAAAGGACTAGGTCATTTCATGTGATGATTGTGATGATGCTAGATCATCTAGTGTGAACCTTTGTGTTCCAAATAGAGGTAGTTAAGTATTGTTTGGTGATTCTGTATCTAGTATTCATTTATAGATGGTAGTATCGACCAAGGCTATGAGGAGGAGTAAAACGAAGAAGAAGAAAACTTCAACCACTACACCAATCAAGGCAAGCTAACACTTTGCATGTTACCTATGCAAGCTAACACTTGCAAGATAGAACTTTGCATGATACTTATGCAAGATAACCTATGCAAGATGCATTAGGCATGATTTGATTATGCAACCTTGATTATATCAATTCCCAGTTTTTCTTTGCAAGCTTTATTATTTTATTTTTACCAAAGTTCTTTACCCTTACTTAGTGACTTGTGAGTTTTGGAAAAATAGTATAGATAGCATAAAGAGCATAAAACTAGGCCTAAGTAGTTATAACTAGATGTCATCAAAAGGCATAAGACTAGATTTGGGTAGTCACACCTGATTAGCACCCCTCATCAGTGATTACCCTCAATTTTAGTGGCTAGTGCTAAGCATAAAAGTGGATCACTTTAGATGGGAATACTTGGTGAAAATGATTATGAAAACCTTGGAATGAAGATTCATTCCATTGAAATGTTTTGACATGTGTTATGAACACAAGATGATTTGATGATGAAAATGTTGAGTCATGAGCCTTAGCCCTTTTTTAACAACTGATGGTTGGGTTCGGATGCGATACCATTCCAATTTTACCATACAACCACAATACCCGAATTTGGGTAGGGCTTTACTGGAAGTTTATATGTCTTAGTATGGGTTCCCTTGCGGAAAGAGGTTGAGCTGAGGCTACCTCGTGAATGTGAATGCCCACCTATGCAGATCCCAAGATGACAGATGGTCATGGTTGGGAGGCCAAACTCATAGGGGGGTGACTCATACTAGGGTATGTAATTGAAAGGTTAGGATTGATTATCTGCATACTCTGTATGATTATTCAGGGTTATTCCTGATGGATGTATCGAATGTTGTGGTGAAAGTGTACCACCTCTGCAGAGTGTCAAACTATTCGAAAAGCCATGTCCGCAGTCATGGACAGTTGGAGTGGCCATACTGTTCCGTCGTCAGATGTTTTCAAAATGACTTGTGAAATGAACTATGACTTTGACTTGATCACAACAGGGTTGTGAACATGAAATCTAAGTTCCCACTTAGGTGTTGTAGAACATTAAACTAGTTTTCTTTACTTCTAAACTCAGTTTGAAATAAACCTGGCTTTTTGCAAATAAACCTAGAGCTTAGGATTCCTACTCAAACTCCTTTACTTGTTAGTGATAGTTTGTGAGTACTTAAAGAGTACTCATGGCTTTGTCCCTGGCTATTCCCGTGGCCAGACTATGAAGAGGACTACCAGGATGATGGACAGCAGGAAGTCTATGACAACTAGGATCATCTCCCATCATCAGCATTGCCTGTGACCCTGAAGATGGAGCCCCGACCACGCTACCATTATTATATTTCCGCTGCATTGATTGTATTAAGACTGGATCATGAGATCCTATATGTGTAAGACCTTTGTTATGGTCTGTAATGGATTTGAACTATGGTACCAATTCTGTTATGTGTTGCAAAAATGATAATCCTGGGATTGCAAGGTATGGCATAACAGGCATCTTGGATTAAAAATCCGGGTGTTGACAAGTTGGTATTAGAGCCATCTTGACCATAGGAGACCCTAGTTAGAATGGACGCTTGAATCAAAAAATTAGTTTCAAAAACAAAACAAGAGGAGAACTACAGTGGCTGATAGTTGCAAATATCAGAGGCAAGATGGAGGCACCCACCTCAGAGGGGATCCAATTGAGCTTGAGGGAGAACAACTGGCTAGACGAACTCTCCAAGGCTATGCAGGAGGCTCTTGACTGTCTGTGTGGGCAAAGCATCAACCAGATCAATGGCACTCGCTTTGCTTACTACGCAAGGCGTGATGCTATGGGATAGCCATTGGAAGTGCCAGGCCATCCGGAGCTAAAGCATCAGGTGGATCATCTCGACTTCATGTTGTATGATAGGCAGAAGGAGTTGTACAACGCCCGCGCCTACGCCAACCACAACTATGACATTGAAGTCAAGAAGGACCAGACCCTCGTCATCCTTGTGAAGGGACGCAAGTCACTTTGCCGTCTACGTGACAAGAAGGATCGCATCATTGCCCGCCTTCGTCACAAGGTGTCATCTTTGGAGGAGACCATCCATGAGCAGGACATGCATCTTGAGGAGAGGGAGAACAAAGGGGAAGATATCCGTGGAGATCCCTACTCCTACCTCAATGCTGATGATGACTACCTGGAGGACCTCGACCTATACTTCCACACTGATGATGATGATTCCACCTTCATTGATGATGACAAAGCCACCGGTTTTGATGAGTAGTAGCATTTGAGCACTATCATAGGTGTGAGTTGTATCCGGTCTCACTGTATTGTAGCTTCATAGAATGGTTCCTAAAACCATCTGTTACCCTAGTGTGGTGTGTGTTTGTATTGGGTGCTATGAATGAATGAAAAGAAAGTTGCTAGTGGGCAAAACCAGAGTCAAACTCTGCGGTGACCCAGCATACCACTGCATGTTGTAGTATACTATAGTCGTGGACATAACACTCACGGAGTACCATTCCGCAAATATTACATCCTCAGAGTGGTACAACAGAAACAAAGCGGGTCCACATCATACATTATCATTATTACAACCAGAAATTACATGACGACTTTGAGATCCCCCTAGGTCCATAGAGGTATCCATATGACTCAGGCTGAACTATAATAACTCGAAGAAAAGAATTAAGAAGCAACTAAGGTTAATAAGACATTTAGTTATAGATAGAGGATAGAAATTTATGCTACTGGACTAGATCTACACTTCAGATACGTCGGTCTCCATTCCATAGAGGTTTTCGTAATTGTTCCCTTCAACGCTTCCGGATACTTCTGGTTCTTCATAGCGGATTTCTTCTTGGTCTTCAATTCGATATAGTATTTCCTCTTCCTGACTGTTATTATCTTTAGAATCTAGCAAGGGTGAAGAAGATACGTTGAGTACGAGCATACTCAGCAAGTTCACTAAAAAGGAGTGTTTGATGCACTATATCTACAGCCACAGACCATAGGTCGTAGGCAATGCAGGTTTTCGTAAACATTTCTTCAAAGGTTGCTTTTATTATGAAAAGCTATGTCCGTCAGCCTTCACAGGTTTACCAGAACTTTCATGCAGTTCCTTTCCTGCAGCGTTTGCAGCTCCTTCCCAGAACAGGGAGTAACAAGTTATAGTTCTTACACTCTGCAGAGGTGCGTCACTTTACCCATGAGAGATCAAATCCTTGATGCACAACCGGGAGAATCTTTCCCGTCCACACTTCCTATGGTGTGGGGCCCAGTAGATGATCCAAGACAATCACTGTCCTTCTCCGCGACCTCGCATACACCACAATTGTTGTATGCCCAAACTCAAGGTAGACCTTTCCCCGTATAAAACGGCTATACCTTAGTTGGATACACATAACAACCATTAACATTAGTAATCTATCTTTTGTAAGCCCAGATCCACGGTAGACCTTTCCCCGTATAAAACGGCTATACCCACGATCTGCAACTCACAAATGCCCAGAACAGTGTCCAATGCATGCGAAAGGGAGCCGATCCAGCTGACTTCTCCGTCCCATTCCAAATCTCATGGTTAACGCATAATATACGGCGCGAGAATCATTGGCGACATTGGTTGTTAAGTCCTAGATGATACATTCCTGTGCAGTGGTATTCCAACTGCCAGATTTAATAGATTAGCTGATCACCCTGGATCAATAACCAATAGTTCACTTTAATTATGAAAATAGGGTTTTCGACCTTTTTGAAATGCAGGTGATGACCATACTGGATTTGCAAAATACTTTACAGAAATAATCAAAGGACATGAGCAAGTGTGAACTTGCCTTGATATAGCGAAGTATTGTAGTCGAATGTCTCGACTTGACCCTGGACCTCGGGTTCTACAAAAATATCATCATTGCCCGGTAAGGACAATGTTTAAAGAAGCAATATGCTGTTATGCATAAGTAATGAGATGCATAATGCAAAATCCCAAGTAATTCTTCAATTATTACCTATGAGATATATTTAAATGATTTATTTAAGATTTGCTTTAGTTTAGGTTTATTTCATAAGAAGGATAAACATATAAATATGAAGAGTAAAGTACAATCATAATATAATTCTAAGGTTCCATGTAATTATTACTAAGTTCATGGTTTGAGTTGTTATGGCTTTAAAGAAATGGTATAGTGTTTCTTTTGATGTGGCAAAAAGAATAACATTTGAAGAAAATAGTATTTATGTTAAGTTATTCAACTTTGAAGATTAATAGGATTGAAACTATGGTTTTGTAATAAGGTTTTAATTGATTTAAGTTATTATATATCTAGCTTAAGATATCTTAGCCCAAATTAAATTATGGAAAATATAATTGGACTTGAGATATAGCATTTGTAGCATTATTAATTATTAGGGTTTTTCCTAAGCATAAAAATAAAATCTTATAATTATGGAACTTTGTTTTCAATATGTAATTTTAGTATGTGTAATATTTATAGATCACACTTTGAGATTTTTCTTTATAAATAAAAATAGATGGATTTTATTATAATTTATTTAGTGAATTTCAAGTTTGATAAATATGATTATTTATGAATTGCTAATGATTTGTAAAGGATATCTTTGTAAATCCTTGACTTGTAGTTAGTTAAGGATTTTAAAAGAATATTATAAAGTTAATTGTTTGCACTTAGATTTTATATTAATTTATAATTATGGATAAACTAGGTAGATTCAAAAGATTTTGTTTTCAATAAGATAATTTTTTACTTAGAAAATAATACTAAACAATTAACAAAACAATTATCTTATTTTAATAATTTAGATAATTCAAGTTATATGATATAAGAACTTTAAAATATTTTTATGATAATATACTTAGTACCTTTCTAATAAATATACCTGCTTAAATTCTTAAAAATCAATTTAACTTATTTTTAAACATTATCTTTATTCTTATTATTATATATATTTTTTATGTCTTTAAATATTTGTTTTAAATTTTATAAATAAAATGTTAAGTTAGTATTTTTATGAGATAAGAGATTTATTTTTATTTATAAAAGTGATTTTTATTTATTTTTAGGAATTTTCCTAAATTTGTTAAATTTCATTTAGATATTTAAGGGTGTTAATATTTATTTGCATTTTGTTAATCTTAATAAATACGATTATATTTTTCTTAGGTGGATATTATTTTAATAAACACTTGGATGTATTAAATATATTTTTAGGATTTTTCTATATTTTTCTAGAGCTTAAAATGTGTATAGGGTATTTTAATAATTTCTATTCTTGTTATTATATAAATTGGGCCTAGTCCTTGGGCCCATCTAGCCCAAAACCCAGCCTAGTCCATCTGGTTGGACTAAACTTACAGAGCCCAACCGACCAGGTCGGTTGACCGACCAGGTCGGTTGACCGACCCATACGACCTTTCTCTTCCCCTCGCCTCGACCTCTCTTCTCCGCGATGCCGCGGCGTTGCCGCCGTCGCTGCTCGGCTCCGGCGCGCTTCGGCCTCCTCGGCTGCCACCGCCGTGCTTGCCGACTAACTAAGATCTGGTGCATCGACTAGTCCGTTCCGATTTGATGGGAATGGCCTTCCTCGACCACGTGCAATCCTATCCGGTGCCTAGGGTTTCTATGCCTACCACCCTCAGGTGCTTCCATGGCGATACGGTGGTGTTTCGGTGTTTATTTGGGACCGCCTGGAGGCTTCGTTGATGGATGGTTGCTCGGGCGGCTCGGCATGGTTTAAGTGCCTCAATTTCTCTTGTGCCGCTGTTTACTGCGCCCTTCACCACCGGTCTGCTTCCTCTTCTCGAGCTTAAGCGAGGACCTCCGGTAAGTGGTTCTCTCTCTGCTATGCTCCTCTTCATGCTCTATCTATCTTGCAACATTAAGCGTGCTTTCTATGATTACCCCCTGTCTAGGTTTCATTCCTGAACCTAGGGTTCTTCTTCTAGGTGTTAATCTGTTTGTGGTACCTGTTTCCCTCCTAATGTGTTGGAGATATGCCCTAGAGGCAATAATAAATGTAGTTATTATTATATCTTTGTGTTTATGATAAATGTTTACATTCATGCTATAATAGTGTTAACAAGGAAACATTAATACTTGTGTGATTTGTAAACTTAATTTGAAGTCCCTGGTAAAGCCTCTATATAATACTAGCTTGTTGGTTAATAGATGATTGTGGTTTCCCTATCATGAACATTGAGATGTTATTAACAACAAGATCATATTGTTAGGAGAATGATATGATGGACATACTCCTATAGATAAGCGTAGCATAAAGATCAAGTCATTTTAATAGTTCAATTGCTATATGCTTTCGATACATAGTAATCTAATTCCTTCGACCATGAGATCATGCATATCACCTTTACCGGATGAATGCTTTGATGACATCAAACACCACACCGTAACTGGGTGGCTATAAAGGTGGCATTGAGTGTTCGGAAAGTATTGGTTGAAACACATGGATCAAGAATGGGATTTGTCCATCCATATGACGGATAGATATACTCTGGGCCCTCTCGGTGAAATGTCATCCAATTAGCTTGCAAGCATGTGGCTCACAAGGGATCACATATCACGGAACGAAAAGAGTACTTATCGGTAACGAGGTTGAACTAGGTATGCAGAGATACCGACGATCATAACCTCGGATAAGTAAACTATCGTGAGACAAAGGGAAATTGATATCGTATGTAAGTGGTTCATTCGATCGCAAAGTAATCGTTGAAATATGTGGGAGCCATATGAACTTCCAGATTCCTCTATTGGTTATTGTTCGGAGAAGTGTCTCGATCATGTCCGCATAATTCACGAACCATAGGGAGACACACTTAAGGATTCGACGTTGTTTGAGTAGTTATGGAATGATGAGAAAGAGACCGAATGTTGTTCGGAGTCTCGAATGGGATTCGGGATATCACGAGGAGATCCGGAATGGTCCGGAGAATAAGATTCATATAAGGAAAGTCCCGTTTCGGAGTTGGAGAATGGTTCCGGTGTTTTCATCGGGAATGTTCTAGAAGGTTCCGGAATGTCCGGCACTCCAAAGGGGGGAAGGGTACATGAATGTGTTATATCAAGTTGATATGATTGCATCATGTACTCGGTGTCATGGCTGATCAAAATAGAGGGTTTATTCAAATCCTAGTTTGAAAAGTCAAACGGCTAGTTTGAAAGTCAAACGGCAGTTTTTGGAAAGAGGAGGAGTGGGAAACCGAGTTGGGGAGGACTTCCCTCCTCCAACCGGCGGTGCACCACCCAAGACGAGTTGGGGAGGGACTCCTCTCCCTCCCCTTGGCCGGCCGGCCCCTCCACCTATATAAGGAGGGGCAGGGCTCCCTCCTAGAGACACACAAGATCCTCTCCTTCAAACCCTAGCCCCAAGCCGCCGCCGCCTCCATAGCCGCCGCCGGCCCTAGGGCAAACCCTAGCAGCCGTCTAGCTAATCCCTAGCCACCGGCTTGCCTCCTCCTTGGTGTGTCTAAACCCTAGAACACTGAGGGACTCTCTCATACTCCACCATACTCGCTCCGGCTTAAGGCGAAGCCCTGCGAGATCTCCCCTCTACTTCCGGTACCACACCGTTGTGCTGCCAGAATCGCGAGGAGAGTGCTACAACCTCCGCTGCCTGCTGGAACAAGGGAGAGGAAGGTCTTCGTCGAGTACCGAACGTGTGACCGACTGCGGGAGCGCTGCCGGAACGCAGCGCCGGAAGGATCGTCTACGCGATCTTGAGATCGGAAAGAGTACGACTACATCACCCACGAGAATCCGCTCTCGTTAAACACTTTGGAATCTTCAAGGGTGAGCTATTCCATCGACTCGTTGCTAAAATCTAGTAGATAGATCTTGGCTTGTTTGTTTGTATGCGGTAGAAAATTTTTGTTTTCCATGCTACGAATCCCTACAGTGGTATCAGAGCCGTGTCTATATGTAGATCTGTTGCACGAGTAGAACACAATGGTCATTGTGGGCGTTGATGCTTTTATTGTCGATTGCTTCTTGTGTACTTTGCATCTTGCGGTATGTTGGGATGAAGTGGCCCGGGCTAACCTTACATGACATCGTTCATGAGACTTGCTGCACGCTTGACATGCAACTTGTATTGCATAAGTGGCTTTGCGGGTGCCTGTTTCTCCTAGCATAGTTAAGATCCAATTTACAACGGGTGATTAACAATACTAGTATCAATGTTGTGGTTCTTGTTCGTAAGTTAGAACGACCCTTATTGAAAGCCCCAAACCACGTAAAATATGCAAAGAAAGTAGAGGCGTCTAACTTTGTTTTGCAGGGGTGTGCTGTGATGTGATATGGCCATGATTGTGATTATATTTGATGTATGCAATGTTCCTTCTTGTAAGTTGGCAACCGGCAGGAGCCATATGGTTGTCTTTAATTTCTGTTACGACCCGCGTGTATATTCAAAGTAGTTGTAATAGTTGAAGCAGGTGGACGACAACCATGGAGAAGCGTCATTGACCTTGATGCAATGCCGGTGATGATGGAGATCATGTTCATGCTAGAAGATGGAGATCGGAAGCACAAAGAAGAAAGGCCATATCATATCACATATTATGAATTGCATGTGATGTTAATCCTTTATGCATCTTGTATTGCTTAGTAGACAACGGTAGCATTATAAGATGAACCCTCATGCACATGAATTTCAAGTTATAAAGTGTTCACCCTTAGTTAGCACCGTTGCTAAAGCTTGTTGTTTCGAAGCACCACGTGATGATCGGGTGTGTTAGATTCCGCAAGTGTATACAACGTGAGCAAGCCAGATTTGCTCATGTGGAAACAAAGGTTTGATCTTGACGAGCCTAGCATGTACAGACATGGTCTTGGAACACGGATCACCGAAAGGTAAAGCATGAGTCATATAGTAGATATGATGAACATGTCGATTGTTCGCCATTGAAACTATATCAACTCTCGTGATGATCGGTGTTGATGTGGTGGATTTGGTTCGTGTGATCAATAAAACAATGTGAGGGATATTGTTTTGAGTGGGAGCTCACCTAGATTTTTTATTATTAATTTGAACTCAATTTGTCATAAACTTAGTCTAAACTATTGCAAATATGTTGTAGATCAATGGCAGCCCCTACCATCAATTTTAATGCGTTCCTAGAGAAAGAAAAGTTGAAAAACAATGGAAGCAACTTGGATTGGTTCCGCAATTTGAGATTGTCCTCACGGTGGTAATTTGACCTATGTCTTTGGATGCATTTGGGTGACCCACACTGGTGATCTTTGCCGATGAAGTAAAGAATGTTTACCTCACTCGGAAGACTCGGTACTCCACGATTCGATGTGCTATCTTGTATGGTTTAGAATCGGAGCTTGAGAAAAGGTTTGAGAATTCAGACCCATATGATATTGTCGAGGATCTCAAATTGATTTTGAGAC
This sequence comes from Avena insularis, assembly GCA_023614405.1. NCBI lineage: Eukaryota > Viridiplantae > Streptophyta > Magnoliopsida > Poales > Poaceae > Avena > Avena insularis. The sequence continues at coordinate 2,466,358 of CM042691.1, forward strand.
TCATGCGGCAATTGAAAGCTATGAGGCTTCGAAAAGTTCTTTAAGCGCAAGATGGAAGAGGCTCTGTCGGTGAGCATGTGCTTAAGATGTCTGGGCATAAACAAACTTCAAAGCTTGGGTATAGTGATTCCCAATGCTTTGGGGATTTACCGTGTCCTCAATCACGCCACCAAGTTACAAGAACTTTGTGATGAACTACAACATGCAAAACATGAACAAGACGTTGCGAACTCTTTGCCATGTTGAAGTCTGCGAAGTGGAGATCAAGAAAGAGCACCAAGTGTTGTTGGTCAATAAGACCACCAAATTCAAGAAAGGCAAGTCTAAGCGGAAGGACACTTCAAGAAGGGTGGTAAGAAAGTTGCCACGCCTCGAAGAAGACCAAGGCTGGACCTAAGCACGATCTTGAGTGCTTTTCTTGCAAGGGAGAAGGTCCTTTGGGCGGAATTGCCCAAAGTACTTGGCGGATTTGAAGCAGCAACATCAAGAAGAAAGGTATATCGATATACATGTTATTGATGTGTATCTCACTAGTACTGTAGTAGTGCACAGGTATTTGATCTTGGTTGGTTGCTCATATTTGTAACTCGAAGCAGGTCTTTGCGAATAAGCGGAAGCTAGCGAAGAACGAGGTGACGATGCGGCGTGGGAAATGGATCAAAGGTTGATGTGATCGCGGTCGACGCTACCCCTTCATCTACCATCGGGATTAGTTTTATACTTAAATAATTGTTATTTGGTGCCTGCGTTAAGCATGAACATTATATCGGGATCTTGTTTATTGCGAGGCGGTTACTTGTTTAAGTCTGAGAATAATGGTTGTTCGATTTATATGAGTAGTATGTTTTATGCACATGCACCTTTGATAGATGGTCTATTCTTGTTGAATCTCGATAGTGGAAATACACATATTAATAACATTGAGGCTAAGCGTTTGAAATCGGCGATAACTCGACATATATGTACTTTGTCGTCTTGGTCACATTGGAGTGAAGCGTATGAAGAAACTCCATTCCGATGGACTTCTTGAATCACTTGATTTGAATCACTTGAAAGATGTGAAGCATGTCGATGGGTAAAATGACTAAGACTCCATTTTACGGTATGATGGGCGAGCTACGGACTTATTGGAAATCATACATACCGATGTATGTGGTCCAATGAGTGTAGCATCATGTGATGGTTATCGTTATGTTCTTACCTTCACGGATGACTTGAGTAGATATGGGTATATCTATTTCATGAGACATAAGTCCGAAACTTTCGAGAAGTTTAAGGAATTTCAAAGTGAGGTAGAGAATCAACGTAACAAGAAGATTAAATTTCTACATTACGATCGTGGAGGTGAATATCTAAGATTCTGAGTTTGGCAAGCATTTGAAGAAATGCGGAATACTTTCACAATTGACACCGCCGGAACACCACAACGTAATGGTGTGTCTGAGCGTCGTGTCGAACTCTCTTAGATATGGTTCGTTCTATGATGTCACTTACAGATTTACCGCTATCATTTTGGGGTTATGCATTAGAAACAGCCGCATTCACTTTAAATAGGGCACCATCTAAATCCGTTGAAGCGACACCGTATGAATTATGGTTTGGGAAGAAACCTAGATTGTCGTTCCTTAAAGTTTGGGGATCTGAAGCCTATGTAAAGAAGTTACAGTGGACAAGCTTGAACCCAAAGCGGAAAAATGCGTCTTCATAGGATACCCGAAGGAAACTATTGGGTATACCTTCTATCATAGATCTGAAGGCAAAATCTTTGTTGCCAAGAATGGATCCTTTCTAGAGAAGGAATTTCTCTCGAAAGAAGTGGTGGAAGGAAAGTAGAACTTGCGAGGTTGTCGAACCTTCTCTCGAAATTGCGAGTAGCGCAACATCGGAAGAAGTTCTGTGGCTGCACCAATAAGAGAGGAAGCTAATGATGATGATCATAAAACTTGGTTGAAGTTGCTCTGAGCCTCGCATGGTCAATGAGAACTTCGTACCACTCCAGTTGGTATGATCCCGTTATGAATGTCATGTTGGTGGACAACACCGATGACCAGACATATGAGGAAGCAATGATGAGCCCAGTTCCAATAAATGGCAAGAAGCCATGAAATCCGAGATTGGATCCATGTACGAAAACCAAGTATGGACTTTGGTGGACTTACCGGATGGCGGAAGGCATCGAGAACAAATGGATCTTCAAGAAGAAAGCAGATCTTGATGGTAATATTCTGTCTATAAAGCTCGACTTGTCGCAAAAGGGTTTCGACAAATTCAAGGAGTTGACTACGATGAGACTTTCTCACCGATGGCGAAGCTAAAAGTCTGTGAGGATTATGTTAGCAATCGCTGCATATTATGATTATGAGATATGGCAGATGGATGTCAAAACAGCATTCCTCAATGGAGACATTGATGAAGAGTTGTATATGATGCAACCCAAAGGTTTTGTTGATCCTAAAGATGCTAACAAGGTATGCAAACTTCAACGGTCCATCTATGGATTGAAGCAAGCATCCCGAAGTTGGAATCAACGTTTTGATAAGGTGATCAAAAGTTTTGGTTTTATACAAACTTATGGAGAAGCTTGTATTTACAAGAAAGTGAGTGGGAGCTCTGTAGCATTCTTAATACTATATGTAGATGACATATTGTTGATTGGGAATGATGTAGACCTTCTTAATAGTGTCAAGGAATATTTGAATAATAGTTTTTCAATGAAAGATCTTGGCGAAGCAGCTTACATATTAGGCATAAAGATTTATAGAGATAGATCGAAACGCCAAATATCATTGTCACAAAGTACATATTTGGACAAAGTTCTAAAGAGGTTTGGAATGGAAGAGAGCAAGAAAGGGTTCTTGCCCATGTTGCTAATCGACCTTGAGTAAAACTCAAAGTCCGACATCGGCAGAAGATAGAGAAAGGATGAGTAAGACTCCCTATGCCTCAGCCATAGGATCTCTAATGTATGCCATGCTATGTACTAGACCTGACATTGCATATGTTGTTAGTTTAACTAGCAGATATCAAAGTGATCCAGGAGTGGATCATTGGACAGCGGTCAAAAACATCCTTAAGTACTTGAGAAGAACTAAGGATATGGTTCTTTCTTATGGAGGTGATGAACAGCTCGTTGTTAATGGTTACACCGATGCTAGTTGGAACACCAATCCGGATTATTCTAAATCACAATCTGGATACGTATTTATTTTGAATGGTGCAGTAGTTAGCTGGAGGAGTGCAAAGCAAAGCGTTGTGGCGAGATCTTCAACTGAATCAGAATACATGGCTGCTTCGGAGGCTTCACAAGAAGCGATATGGATGAAAGAGTTCATTACAGAGCTGGGCGTGGTTCCTAGTGCGCTGGACCCAATGTCTATATATTGTGATAACATGGGCGCCATAGCCAATGCGCAAGAACCAAGGTCACACAAGAAGCTGAAGCACATCAAGCTACGTTTTCACGCTATTCGAGAACATATCCAAGATGGGGATATAAAGATTTGCAAAGTACACACAGATCTGAATGTGGCGGATCCGTTGACTAAACCTCTCCCGAGGGCAAAACATGACCAGCACCAAACTGCCATGGGTGTTCGGTATATTACCATGTAATCTAGATTAGATGACTCTAGTGCAAGTGGGAGACTGTTGGACATATGCCCTAGAGGCAATAATAAATGTAGTTATTATTATATCTTTGTGTTTATGATAAATGTTTACATTCATGCTATAATAGTATTAACAAGGAAACATTAATACTTGTGTGATTTGTAAACTTAATTTGAAGTCCCTGGTAAAGCCTCTATATAATACTAGCTTGTTGGTTAATAGATGATTGTGGTTTCCCTATCATGAACATTGAGATGTTATTAACAACAAGATCATATTGTTAGGAGAATGATATGATGGACATACTCCTATAGATAAGCGTAGCATAAAGATCAAGTCATTTTAATAGTTCAATTGCTATATGCTTTCCGATACATAGTAATCTAATTCCTTCGACCATGAGATCATGCATATCACCTTTACCGGATGAATGCTTTGATGACATCAAACACCACACCGTAACTGGGTGGCTATAAAGGTGGCATTGAGTGTTCGGAAAGTATTGGTTGAAACACATGGATCAAGAATGGGATTTGTCCATCCATATGACGGATAGATATACTCTGGGCCCTCTCGGTGAAATGTCATCCAATTAGCTTGCAAGCATGTGACTAGCTCACAAGGGATCACATATCACGGGAACGAGAAAAGAGTACTTATCGGTAACGAGGTTGAACTAGGTATGCGAGAGATCTGGCGATCATAACCTCGGATAAGTAAACTATCGTGAGACAAAGGGAAATTGATATCATATGTAAGTGGTTCATTCGATCGCAAAGTAATCGTTGAAATATGTGGGAGCCATATGAATTTCCAGATTCCTCTATTGGTTATTGTTCGGAGAAGTGTCTCAATCATGTCCGCATAATTCACGAACCGTAGGGAGACACACTTAAGGATTCGACGTTGTTTGAGTAGTTATGGAATGATGAGAAAGAGACCGAATGTTGTTCGGAGTCTCGAATGGGATTCGGGATATCACGAGGAGATCCGGAATGGTCCGGAGAATAAGATTCATATAAGGAAAGTCCCATTTCAGAGTTGGAGAATGGTTCCGGTGTTTTCATCGGGAATGTTCTAGAAGGTTCCGGAATGTCCGGCACTCCGAAGGGGGGAAGGGTACATGAATGTGTTATATCAAGTTGATATGATTGCATCATGTACTCGGTGTCATCGCTGATCAAAATAGAGGGTTTATTCAAATCCTAGTTTGAAAAGTCAAACGGCTAGTTTGAAAGTCAAGCAACGATTTTTGGAAAGAGGAGGAGGAGGAAAGAGTTGGGGAGGAGTTCCTCCTCCAACCGGCGCACCACCAAGCCGAGTTGGGAGGTACTCCTCTCCCTCCTTGGCCGGCCCCTCCACCTATATAAGGAGGGGCAGGGCTCCCTCCAAGAGACACACAAGATCCTCTCCTTCAAACCCTAGCCCCAAGCCGCCGCCGCCTCCATAGCCGCCGCCGGCCCTAGGGCAAATCCTAGCCGCCGTCTAGCTAATCCCTAGCCGCCGGCTTGCCTCCTCCTTGGTGTGTCTAAACCCTAGAACACCGAGGGACTCTCTCATACTCCACCATACTCGCTCCGGCTTAAGGCGAAGCCTCATGAGATCTCCCTCTACTTCCGGTACCACACCGTTGTCTTTGCCGAATCGCGAGAGAGTGCTACAACCTCCTGCTGGAACAAGGGAGAGGAAGGTCTTCATCGAGTACCGAACGTGTGACCGACTGCGGGAGCGCTGCCGGAACGCAGCGCCGGAAGGATCGTCTACGCGATCTTGAGATCGGAAAGAGTACGACTATATCACCCACGAGAATCTGCTCTCGTTAAACACTTTGGAATCTTCGAGGGTGAGTTATTCCATCGATCGTTGCTACAATCTAGTAGATAGATCTTGGCTTGTTTGTTTGTATGCGGTAGAAATTTTTTGTTTTCCATGCTACGAATCCCTACATAATGATCCTAGCATGTTCCTTTTCCTTCTGTCAGTTAGTAATCTGCTAAGTATGTTGTTGTTATTATGTTCTCAGACAGAGAACCTTCTGTGAATGTGTACTTCATGTATATGTGGATGCTTATACAATAGTGGATGTGAGTTCACTTTGTTCAGTTGTGACTCACTGTGATAGAAAATAAGGATGCTTTTATTCAGGTGATGTTTGCTTGTGAAGCACTGATGTGCTTAGCCTTAGGATTTACTCCTGCTACTGTGTAAATCTTAATTTCCTAAAGCTAAATGGAGTCCATGATTCCTGAGGAAGCAATTTATGCAGTGATGATGTAAAAGATGATTGGTTCCTACCTTTTTTATTCTATAGGAAAATGATTTACTTGATGTACTCTGTCAAGTGTGGTTTAGTGATAGACAGTATTATATTCACTGTCTACTCCAAATCAATGATCTAATATGATTCCTAAATTCTTTTAGGAAGGTGATTATCTGAATTGAATAGCTACAGATGAGTTTTTTGATACAGAGGTGCTACCCTCTGGAAATGTGCCCTGTAGTCTAGCAGCTGGATTATAAAAAGGATGGTGATATTCTTTGGCTTGTATATGTGCTTTTGGTTTGGTGGTTAACTGATACAATAGCTTAATATGCTCCCAACATCAGATTCATATGATGTTTGATTATAGAATGATTATTGTAGCTTTGCTACAATATAATAAATGCTTCCTAGTTTATGAACTAGGAAGATGATTTGAGATATGGTTTGGTTGCTTCTAGCCAGTGGACTGGGTGGTCTTACAACTGGATGAAAAGGGTGGTCTTTTACCACATAGGATTTGGCTACTGTGGTGCCTCCCTGGAGTGTGCACAGTGGCCAAATCCCAATCCACAATAGCTGATGTTTTTCTTTAAGATCTTTCTTGGCCTATAATATATGGATCAAGTGCCTAATTCAATTCTTATGGTTGGTATCTCCTGCCTTTGCTGTTGTGGTGCCTCCATACCTAGAGTGTGCATAGCAGTGACTAGTAGCATGATTTATTTCCTTAAGATTTAACCCTAGCCAATGATGCAACAGGCTGAGGCCAATTCTTTCTAAGATAAGAACAGACACTGGTTGGCTTTTAACAGCTCTAGGATGAACTTAGTGTAGCACTTCTACACTATACTGAGAGCTCCCTCTTACCCAAAATCTTTCTTGGGAAAAGAAAATAGGAGAACAATTGATATTAAACATTTTGGCTGTCTTAGAGATGAATAACAACCTAGTATGGGAGCTTGATGATATTGTTCCTAAGATGTATGCTTGATCAGCCAGCTCTTCTTATTCCTGAGCTTAAGATGATCCTCCTTGAGCTTCTGTTGGCTTGATTCTTGTGCCCTTGGCCTACTCCTCCTTGCTGCTCACTTGGCTGGCTCCTCCTTGCTGTTCACTTGGACTGCTCCTCCTTATACTTGATTGATCCTGACCTACATCTGGATGGCTCATTGAAGCAACCAGGTTGTTAGGAGTACAGGATTGATACTAGGTTGCTAGTAAGGTGGTTTGAGCTGTGTGTTATTGGAAACATCTAATAAGAACATATGATGTTCTTTGTGGTGCTCTAGAGCTAGTGGAGGACTATGGGCTGGTGGTATGTGTGGGATGGATTTGTTAGCAGCCTTGCTACGGCTGGTGCCTTTTTGCTTATCTACTTCATGTGTTAGATGTGGTGTTGACAACACAACAGCTGCATGTGATGTGTGTGTGCTGCCTGTATGCTTGCTGTGATGTTATGGATCAGATCAAGTTTAAAATATCTTGATATTTGCTGATGGTTCTACTCTTTACTTTTACCTTTTACTAAATTGGTGAAATTTGCCCCTATTTGCCTATGTCAATGATGTTGTGCTGAGACAAATTTGAAATAAGAACAGATATTATTTGATTTGGTGAAACTTGCCCCATTTTAATATGCTCAATGATGTGACAAAACAGTGCATCACACTGTTACTACTGAGAGCACCCTAATAAACACTAACCCCTTTCTTTTTGTATTATTTTTTTATTTGTTTGCAGGTACCATGAAAAGTACAGGAATATCAACACTAGATAGGAATTTAGTTTTAGGTGTTCTCTTGTTTATCCATTTTTGTAAATTCCCTTTCTATCAAGAAATTATATAAGGCATTGCAATGCATTAGGTTGTCTTATTATTATTGTATCCATTCCTTATCATTTCTTTGTTGTAAAAGGATAATGTAATATATATTCTTTTAATAAAGAATTCTTCTATTTGTTTAAGTATTGTAATTCATTTTCCATTTAAATATTTGTAACGAAACAATGTAATAATATTATTATTGTAATATTCCTTCTTTTCTTTTATTTGATTAGCTGTTACTGAATAGAGAAAAGAATAAGAAGTATCTTATGTTTATTATATAAAGAACAGTATAATATTTATATTTCTTTTGTATTATATTCTTGTGAATAATTATTTGTAAGTCGAATTTCTTCCCTCATAACTCCAGAAAACAATAGAGGTCATGTTAGAATTCATCTCACTCCCCTTCTCATGTCACTAAACCTAATTCATCAGAGTGAGAATTCTGATCACTCTAGTCTTTTAATTTGGCGAAAAATTTACCCGGATTTTTCAGATGCATGCATGCAGATGCACAAAATCCTAAATCTACCCTTCGTTTAGTCCTAAATGCTGGGATGTTACAGACTTCCCCCCTTAAATTAAACTTTGTCCCGAAGTTTGTGGTTTCTTGTCCAAGAAGGTTTCCGATAGTCTCACCTTGAGTTTTCTTCTTTCCTCCTAGTTTCTTGTCTTTCCAAAGTAATGTTTTTTAATAAACTCAGCACTCCTTGAGTTTACTCTCAACCTTTATTCGGTGATTGTTAATGCCTAATGCTAATTTATACTTACTCCCGAAGCTTCATGAGATTACTTTTAACCCTGAACAACTTGATTGGCGAAGGACTACTGATACTAAACATACCTGTTGTAGCCTCGTCATCGTGGTTCCATCCAAAGTGTCCACCTCTTGATGGTGTTTGTACTCCTCGAGTACCCATCTTGTTGGGACATTCAGATCTCCTATGTCCTTCCAGACCACATCTATAGCACACCTTTCCGGTCTTCCAACAATCCCTCCTTATATGACCTGATGCTCCACACTTACCACACATGATTTCTTTCTTTCTTTTTGATGCCTCATACTTTGATGTACCACTTGTGGATATGAATTTAGGTATGAAACTTAAGTTTGATGTTTACTTCATAAATTGAAACTTCTTCGGTTCCATTTTAGCTCTCTTCTTGGGCAATTTCTTCCTCTCTTCCAATAGCATCTTGTAATCATCCTCAAAAGTAATGGCTACATCAACCAGTTCTTGGAAAAATCTTGTTGTAGCCCCTCGTATTTTCATTTTCATATAAGGGTTTAGTCCTTCCAAGAACCTTTTCTTGCGCTTCTCCTCCGTATTTACCTCATCAACTGCATAACGAGATAATTGACTAAACTTGCTAATATATTTCATCATGGTTTCATCGTTTTGCCGTAAGTCCATGACTAGACTTACTTTGATATATTTGTTTTCCTCTCTGGGTCCAATTTGTTTGAGTATTTCCTGCATGAACTTATTCTGGTACTCTTGCATCATTTGCATGTATTGCATGAAATTCTCCTCTGTCAACGGATGAGTTGATGGTCCAGTTGCAATAACATCCATATTGCTTTCCCTCTGCTTAGCTTCTTGTTCCACACGCTGTCCTTCAAACCCAGCTTCTACTCCCGTATCCATACCCCCTCTAGTCCTGTTACATAAAGAGAATACTCATACTTACATCATGCATATGTTTTATAAGCTCAACTCTATGCATAGTGCTAGTCACACAAGGAAATCAAGAACCAAATCCAAATAACAACCAAACCTATACCATGTATTATACATGGTTTTATAAACTATTACAAACAATCCTCACATCTACGGTTTGATTCTCACTTGGTACATTACTTGTATGTTACAAGGATTTGCTTGCTTGTATGAGCATGCTCTTACTTCTTAAGTCATGCCTCTCAAACACTATGATGCACATTTACTGCTTATGTACATCATTTAAGCCCTTTACTTCTATGGATTGTCTCTTCTTACTTTTCTCTCTCTTTCTAGTACTTCCCGGAATTTCGTCGATGATGACGTGAAGTCCGACAACTACCTTCTGAAGTATATAAACATCCAGAGGGTGTGCACTCTTGATTGGAAGTACTTAGATTGAGATTAGCCATTGAAAAATGACTAGAAAATGCGTGATCTTCCGTGGAATTCTCATGTCCACCTTCAAATGCACTTTCAAAGCAAGATGCATTCTCTGCTTTTCCTTGACTTAGTTATACATATAGATGTAATAACCGTCAGTGCCTTCTTCCAGGTCAATAGGATTGGTACTACCCCCATATGGATCATATGTTCTATGATAACATAACTAGTTTCTACTCCTTTACTAGGATCACAGGGTATAGGATTTTCCCTGGTTCCCGTGTAAGATTCTACTCCCCATCCATCGGGATTCCAAACTGGAATACCAGGATTGAATGTTTTCTAAGTTTCTTGTTTTGTCTCCGATTTGACCCTTTAGGTCAACATGTCTTTGAGGTTCATCCCTATAATAGACATAGGCTTCAGACTATGGTTCCTCAAACTTATTTTCTTTCTACACATCTCTCGAGAAAACTGTTCTAGGATACCTAGATCCTCTATCTAATTCCTTTTTGCACTAATAATTATTTAGTAGGATCAACACAATCCTCAAGGTTGTATCCAACTCCTGGACTAGAACCTAATGTGTGTCATGATAGGTCTTGAGTAATGTCCTTCTATGACCTATGCATTCAGCATCTCAAGTAGATTCAGTCTGCACAAATGCAGCATGATCCAACTTAAGTTTCGAATCTATAGAATCTTGAGGTATAGTAGTAAGAGTACTTCCTACCAATTTCCTTGGATTCTTGTTTTCGAAGCCCGATTATTGCTTCTAGAACTACAATTTGATACGCCGCCTCCATACATTTCATCTTCCCTGATGACATTACTTCTCTTATCATCAACTCTTTGGTAATATAAGCACTATACAGTACTTTATTAACACTTTACTGTGTTGGAAACTATAAACCTTGACAGAAAGTCGAGATTTGCAACTCCCTACTCCATAAAAGTTGTATCAATTTTTTTGTCTAATCATCTATATAGTCCTATATATCACTTGAACATCACTTGGACATTCCGGTTTGCGTCCCGAGATGTCATTCCTCACTGTAGAAAAGAGATTATAATTGCCCTACTAGGTTATAACTTATTATTATTACCCCAATTTGCATCATAGTAAAGAATTATCGCACTAGAAACATGACAATGTAATTATCAAGTGAATACTTATCATATTTCTAGAGAACTCTTTACCGTTGCTAACATACTTCCTACAAGTTCTACCCATTTAATTGGTTTCCAGCCTAAGGTCAAAGCTTTTGCTCTGATACTAGCTGCGGTGACCCAACATACCACTGCATGTTGTAGTATACTATAATCATGGACATAACACTCACGGAGTACCATTCCGCAAATATTACATCCTCAGAGTGGTACAACAGAAACAAAGCGGGTCCACATCATACATTATCATTATTACAACCAGAAATTACATGACGACTTTGAGACCCCCCTAGGTCCATAGAGGTATCCCGATGACTCAGGCTGAACTATAATAACTCGAAGAAAAGAATTAAGAAGCAACTAAGGTTAATACGAGATTTAGTTATAGATAGAGGATAGGAATTTATGCTACTGGACTAGATCACTATATATATGCTACATCTACACTTCAGATATGTCGGTCTCCATTCCATAGAGGTTTTTGTAATTGTTCCCTTCGACGCTTCCGGATACTTCTGGTTCTTCATAGCGGATTTCTTCTTGGTCTTCAATTGTATATAGTATTTCCTCTTCCTGACCGTTATTGTCTTTAGAATCTAGCAAGGGTGAAGAAGATACGTTGAGTACGAGCGTACTCAGCAAGTTCACTAAAAAGGAGTGTTTGATGCACTATATCTACAGCCACAGACCATAGGTCGTAGGAAATGCAGGTTTTCGTAAACATTTCTTCAAAGGTTGCTTTTATTCTGAAAATCTATGTCCGTCAGCCTTCACATGTTTACCAGAACTCTCATGGAGTTCCTTTCCTGCAGCGTTCGCAGCTCCTTCCCGGAACAGGGAGTAACAAGTTACAGTTCTTACACTCTACAGAGGTGCGTCACTTTACCCATGAGAGATCAAATCCTTGATGCACAACCGGGCGAATCTTTCCCGTCCATACTTCCTATGGTGTGGGGCCTAGTAGATGATCCAAGCCAATCACTGTCCTTCTCCGCGACCCTGCATACACCACAATTGTTGTATGCCCAAACTCAAGGTAGACCTTTCCCCGTATAAAACGGCTATACCTTAGTTGGATACTCATAACAGCCATTAACACTAGTAATCTATCTATTGTAAGCCCAGATCCACGGTAGACCTTTCCCCGTATAAAACGGCTATACCCATGATCTGCAAGTCACAAATGCCCAGAACAGTGTCCAATGCATGCGAAAGGGAGCCGATCCAGCTGACTTCTCCGTCCCATTCCAAATCTCATGGTTAACACGTAATATACGGCGCGAGAATCACTGGCGACATTGGTTGTTAAGTCCTAGATGATACATTCCTGTGCAGTGGTATTCCAACTGCCAGATTTAATAGATTAGCTGATCACCCTGGATCCATAACCAATAGTTCACTTTAATTATGAAAATAGGGTTTTCGAACTTTTTGAAATGCAGGTGATGACAATACTGGATTTGCAAAATACTTTACAGAAAATACTCAAAGGACATGAGCAAGTGTGAACTTGCCTTGATATAGTGAAGTATTGTAGTCGAATGTCTCGACTTGACCCTGGACCTCGGGTTCTACAAAAATATCATCATTGCCCGGTAAGGACAATGTTTAAAGAAGCAATATGCTGTTATGCATAAGTAATGAGATGCATAATGCAAAATCCAAAGTAATTCCTCAATTATTACCTATGAGATATATTTAAATGATTTATTTAAGATTTGCTTTAGTTTAGGTTTATTTCATAAGAAGGATAAACATATAAATATGAAGAGTAAAGTACAATCATAATATAATTCTAAGGTTCCATGTAATTATTACTAAGTTCATGGTTTGAGTTGTTATGGCTTTAAAGAAATGGTATAGTGTTTCTTTTGATGTGGCAAAAAGAATAACATTTGAAGAAAATAGTATTTATGTTAAGTTATTCAACTTTGAAGATTAATAGGATTGAAACTATGGTTTTGTAATAAGGTTTTAATTGATTTAAGTTATTATATATCTAGCTTAAGATATCTTAGCCCAAAGTAAATTATGGAAAATATAATTGGACTTGAGATATAGCATTTGTAGCATTATTAATTATTAGGGTTTTTCCTAAGCATAAAAATAAAATCTTATAATTATGGAACTTTGTTTTCAATATGTAATTTTAGTATGTGTAATATTTATAGATCACACTTTGAGATTTTTCTTTATAAATAAAAATAGATGGATTTTATTATAATTTATTTAGTGAATTTCAAGTTTGATAAATATGATTATTTATGAATTGCTAATGATTTGTAAAGGATATCTTTGTAAATCCTTGACTTGTAGTTAGTTAAGGATTTTAAAAGAATATTATAAAGTTAATTGTTTGCACTTATATTTTATATTATTTTATAATTATGGTTAAACTAGGTATATTCAAAAGATTTTGTTTTGAATAAGATCATTTTTTTACTTAGAAAATAATATTAAACAATTAACCAAAACAATTATCTTATTTTAATAATTTAGATAATTCAAGTTATATAATATAAGAACTTTTAAATATTTTAAAAATAATATACTTAGTACCTTTCTAATAAATATACCTGCTTAAATTCTTAAAAATGAATTTTATTTATTTTTAAACATTATCTCTATTATTGTTATTATATATATTTTTAATGTCTTTAAATATTTGTTTTAAATTTTATTAGTAAAATGTTAAGTTAGTATTTTTATGAGATAAGAGATTTATTTTTATTTATAGAAGTGATTTTTATTTATTTTAGGAATTGTCCTAAATTTGTTAAATTTCATTTAGATATTTAAGGGTGTTAATATTTATTTGTATTTTATTAATCTTAATAAATGTGATTATATTTTTCTTAGGTGGATATTATTTTAATAAACACTTGGATGTATTAAATATATTTTTAGGATTTTTCTATATTTTTCTAGAGCTTAAAATGTGTAGAGGGTATTTTAATAATTTCTATTGTTATTATATAAATTGGGCCTAGTCCTTGGGCCCATCTAGCCCAAAACCCAGCCCAGTCCATCTGGTTGAACTAAACTTACAGAGCCCAACCGACCGGGTCGGTTGACCGATCCATACGACCTTTCTCTTCCCCTCGCCTCGACCTCTCTTCTCCGCGATGTCACCTTGGCTTCTCATGCTGCCACCGCCGTGCTTGCCGACTAACTAGGATCTGGTGCATCGACTAGTCCGTTCCGATTTGATGGGAATGGCCTTCCTCGACCACGCGCAACCCTATCCGGTGCCTAGGGTGTCGATGCCTACCACCCTGAGGTGCTTCCATGGCGATACGGTGGTGTTTCAGTGTTGATTTGGGGCCGCCTGGAGGCTTCGTCGATGGATGGTTGCTCGGGCGGCTCGGCATGGTTTAAGTGCCTCAATTTCTCTTGTGCCGCTGTTTACTGCGCCCTTCACCACCGGTCTGCTTCCTCTTCTCGAGCTTAAGCGAGGACCTCCGGTAAGTGGTTCTCTCTCTGCTATGCTCCTCTTCATGCTCTATCTATCTTGCAACATTAAGTGTGCTTTCTATGATTACCCCATGTCTAGGTTTCATTCCTGAACCTAGGGTTCTTCTTCTAGGTGTTAATCTGTTTGTGGTACCTGTTGCCCCCTAATGATCCTGGCCTGTTGCTTTTCCTTCTGTCAGTTAGTAATCTGCTAAGTATATTGTTGTTATTATGTTCTCAGTCAGAGAACCTTCTGTGAATGTGTACTTCATGTATATGTGGATGCTTATACAATAGTGGATGTGAGTTCATTTTGTTCAGTTGTGACTCACTGTGATAGAAAATAAGGATGCCTCTTATTCAGGTGATGTTTTCTTGTGAAGCAATGATGTGCTTAGCCTTAGGATTTACTCCTACTACTGTGTAAATCTTAATTTCCTAAAGCTAAACCGAGTCTGTGATTCCTGAGGAAGCAATTTATGCGGTGACGATGTAAAATATGATTGGTTCCTACCTTTTTTCTTCTATAGGAAAATGATTTACTTGATGTACTCTTTCAAGTGTGGTTTAGTGATAGACAGTATTATATTCACTATCTACTCTAAACCAATGATATAATATGATTCCTAAATTCTTTTAGGAAGGTGATTATCTGAATTGAATAGCTACAAATGAGCTTTTTGATACAGAGGTGCTACCCTCTGGGAATGTGTCCTGTAGTCTAGCAGCTGGATTATAAAAAGGATGGTGATATTCTTTGGCTTGTATATGTGCGTTTGGTTTGGTGGTTAACTGATACAATAGCTTAATATGCTCCCAACATCAGATTCATATGATGTTTGATTATAGAATGATTATTGTAGCTTTGCTACAATATAATAAATGGTTCCTAGTTTATGAACTAGGAAGATGATTTGAGATATGGTTTGGTTGCTTCTAGCCAGTGGACTGGGTGGTCTTACAACCGGATAAAAAGGGTGGTCTTTTACCACATAGGATTTGGCTATTGTGGTGCCTCCCTGGAGTGTGCACAGTGGCCAAATCCCAAGCCACAATAGCTGATGTTTTTCTTTAAGAGCTTTCTTGGCCTATAATATATGGATCAAGTGTCTAATTCAATTCTTATGGTTGGTATCTGCTGCCTTTGCTGCTGTGGTGCCTCCATACCTAGAGTGTGCATAGCAGTGACTAGTAGCATGATTTATTTCCTTAAGATTTAATCCTAGCCAATGATGCAACAGGCTGAGGCCAATTCTTTCTAAGATAAGAACAGACACTGGTTGGCTTTTAACAGCTATAGTATGAACTTAGTGTAGCACTTATGCACTATACTGAGAGCCCCCTCTTACCCAAAATCTTTCTTGGGAAAAGAAAATAGGAGAACAATTGATATTAAACATTTTGGCTGTCTTAGAGATGAATAACAACCTAGTATGGAAGCTTGATGATATTGTTCCTAATATGTATGCTTGATCAGCTGGCTCTTCTTATTCCTGAGCTTAAGATGATCCTCCTTGAGCTTCTGTTGGCTTGATTCTTGTGCCCTTGGCCTACTCCTCCTTGCTGCTCACTTGGCTGGCTCCTCCTTGTTGTTCACTTGGACTGCTCCTCCTTATACTTGATTGATCCTGACCTACATCTGGATGGCTCATTGAAGCAACCAGATTGTTAGGAGTACAAGATTGATACTAGGTTGCTAGTGAGGTGGTTTGAGTTGTGTGTTATTGGAAACATCTAATAAGAACATATGATGTTCTTTGTGGTGCTCTAGAGCTAGTGGAGGACTATGGGCTGGTGGTATGTGTGGGATGGATTTGTTAGCATCCTTGCTACGGCTGGTGCCTTTTTGCTTATCTACTTCATGTGTTAGCTGTGGTGTTGACAACACAACAGCTGCATGTGATGTGTGTGCTGCCTGTATGCTTGCTGTGATGTTATGGATCAGATCAAGTTTAAAATATCTTGATAGTTGTTGATGGTTCTACTCTTTGACTTTTACCTTTTACTAAATTGGTGAAATTTGCCCCTATTTGCCTATGTCAATGATGTTGTGCTGAGACAGATTTGAAATAAGAATAGATATTATTTTATTTGGTGAAACTTGACCCATTTTAATATGCTCAATGATGTGACAAAACAGTGCATCACACTGTTACTACTGAGAGCACCCTAATAAACACTAACCCCTTTCTTTTTGTATTAATTTTTTATTTGTTTGCAGGTACCAAGAAAAGTACAGGAATATCAACACTAGATGGGAATTTAGTTTTAGGTGTTTTCTTTTTTGTCCATTTTTGTAAATTCCCTTTCTATCAAGAAATTATATAAGGCATTGTAATGCATTAGGTTGTCTTATTATTATTGTATCCATTCCTTATCATTTCTTTGTTGTAAAAGGATAATGTAATATATATTCTTTTACTAAAGAATTCTTCTATTTGTTTAATTATTGTAATTCATTTTCCATTTAAATATTTGTAATGAAACAATGTAATAATATTATTATTGTAATATTCCTTATTTTCTTTTATTTGATTAGTTGTTACTGAATGGAGAAAAGAATAAGAAGTATCTTATGTTTATTATATAAAGAACAGTATAATATTTATATTTCTTTTGTATTATATTCTTGTGAATAATTATTTGTAAGTCGAATTTCTTCCCTCATAACTCCAGAAAACAATAGAGGTCATGTCAGAATTCATCTCACTCCCCTTCTGATGTCACTAAACCTAATTCATCGTAGTGAGAATTCTGATCACTCTAGTCTTTTAATTTGGCGAAAAAATTTACCCGGATTTTTCAGATGCATGCATGCAGATGCACAAAATCCTAAATCTACCCTTTGTTTAGTCCTAAATGCTGGGATGTTACAAACTCAAAGTTTAAAAGCTTTTCAAAAACAAATCCATGAACCTTAGAAATTTCCCTCTTGTCTCATGATCTATCTCAATCTTCAGATGACTCACGGAGGAAGCAGTTCATCTCAGGATCCAATGCTACAAATCCTACAAATGTTGGTTGCTTGACAGTGAAGCTGGAAGAGCTGAACGTCAAGCTAATTTAGCCACCCTTTAACAGATAGCTCAGATGGCCCACAATAATCAAGGCCATGGAAACCAGGATAACCATGGATCCAAGCTCAAGAACTTGCAAAACACCAATCCCCCATATTTAGTAAGTCTGAAGAGCCATTAGATGCTGATGACTGGATGCAGACCATAGAGAACAACTTACAGGTTACAGGAGTGGAGGCCAATGAGAAAGTACTATTTGCCACCCATTACCTGGCAGGTGATGCAAGAGCTTGGTGGAATAGCATTCATACCAAGAACGTACGACAGATGATGGCTTGGGATGAATTCAAACTCAAGTTCAGCCAACCCATGTGCCACCGGGTTTGGTCCTGCGGATGAGGGATGAATTCAAGGAGCTAAAGAAGGGAAGGATGACGGTGGTAGAGTACTGCGACAGATTTCTGTCTCTGTCTAGGTATGCCCCTGATGATATTGGTACTGAAGCCAAGAAGAAGGAGAGATTCTTGAACGGTTTGCATGATGAAATGCAGACAGTGCTAGTCAACATTCCCTTCGCTGACCTTGAAGCCTTAGTATATTCTGCAATCCATATGGGAGGCAAGATCAACCAAGCCAACGAGAATCGCAAGCGTCGAATGATGCATCAACCAGGATCCCACCATACCCCGAAGTATTGCCCCAACCCGCCTGCAGGATATGCCCCGAGAAACAATATACCCCCTATGTCATGTCCGAACTATCCTAACCATGGAGGAGGAAACCCAAGGACTAGACGAAACCACAACAACAACCCCGGAAACTCCAACAATTTCAACCGTGCACCGCCCAAGTCCAACAACAACAACAGACCCAACAACAACAATACTGCCCCAAGGACTGGAAGCAATGGCGTGCCTGTTGTAGGAAAAGACAAGTCTCTGATTACTTGTTTTGAATGCGGAGTCAAGTGTCACTACTCCAACGAGTGCCCCAAGAAGTTTGCAGCAGCCAATGTGAATGCACAAGCTCAGCAGGAACGTCGTGTTCAGCCTGGAAGGAGATTTGCCCCAGGAAATTCGCTCAACCGCAACGGCCGTCTGTTTCACATGAATGCTGAAGAAGCTCAGGAAGCGCCAGATGTCGTGTTGGGTATATTTCTGTTAACTCGGTACTTGCAAGAGTGTTGTTTGATTCTAGAGCATCACACTCGTTTGTTACAGAAGAATTTGCATGCACTAGTAAGATTCAACCCACAAAATTGAAGCATGTTATGATAGTTTAAATACCTGGTTCAACCACCAAAGCTAGACAAATTTGCAAGGTCGTACCTATCAGAATCCATAGGATAGATTTTTATGCTAATCTCATAGTACTTGGAACCAAAGGTTTGGAAGTAGTACTAGGAAAGGATTGGATGTCGAAACATAAAGGATTAATCGACTGTGCCAAGAAAGCCATAACCATGACTAGTACCACTGGAGTATCAGTAGAGCATGTATCTGAGACTTTGCCCCATCAATTCAAGTGCAACAAGAGTCTATCCCAACCAACCATTGACCAAGTCAGAGTAGTCTATGAATACCCCGGCGTATTCCCAGATGAATTGCCCGGTATGCCCCCAGATTAGGATATCGAGTTTATCATTGAACTAATCCCTGGAACTGGACCCATAGCTCAGAGACCTTATAGTATGAACCCGTTTGAATTAGTGGAGCTAAAGAAGCAACTGGATGCTATGCTGGAGACAGGTTTGATTCAACCAAGTGCGTCGCCATGGAGATCACCTGTTTAGTTTGTGGATAAGAAAGATGGAGGTAACCATTTGTGCACGGATTATCGGATGCTGAATGATGTCACCATTAAGAACAAGTACCCACTACCAAATATAGAAGACCTGTTTGACCAGTTGACCGGTGCCAAAGTGTTTTCTAAGATTGATCTTAGAACTGGTTATATCAACTCAAGATTCGTGCAACGGATATTCCAAAGACTGCCTTCACCACCAAATATGGATTGTATGAGTACATTGTCATGTCTTTTGGATTAACCAATGCCCCCGCTTATTTCATGAATCTCATGAATAAGATTTTTATGAACTTCCTCGATAAGTTTGTCATTGTTTTTATCGACGATATTCTGATCTATTCCAAATCCGAAGAAGACCATGAGCTACACCTGAGGACCATCCTTGAAACCCTTAGAGAGCATCAGTTGTATGCCAAGTTTAGCAAATGTGATTTCTGGTTAAAGGAAATAGGATTCCTAGGTCCTATCGTGTCAGCGGGAGGAATTGTTGTCGATCTCGCCAAGATTAAGGATGTTGAATAATGACAAGCCCCAACCACTCAAATCCAAGTTTGCGCATTTCTCGTATTAGCGGGATATTACCACAAGTTCGTAGAAGGATTCTAGAGCATCGCAAGACCCATGACCCAGTTGTTGAAGAAAGATAAGAAGTTTGAATGGACGGACAAATGTGAAGCCAGTTTTCAAGAGCTCAAGAAGAGATTGATTTTAGCCCCAATCTTGATTATGCCGGATATCAAGAAGCCTTTTGATATGTATTGTGACGCATCCAAGATTGGTCTCGGATGTGTGCTTATGAAAGAAGGCAAAGTCATATCCCATCTGTCCCGACAACTGAAGCAACATGAGTAGAATTACCCTACCCATCACCTCGAACTAGCAGCCATAGTTTTAGCCTTGAAGACATGGTGACATTACCTCATGGGTAACCGCTATGAGATTTATTTGAATCACAAGAGTATGAAGTATATTTTCACCCAGAAGGAGCTAAATATGAGGCAAAGGAGATGGATAGAGTTAATAAAGGACTATGATCTTGACATTCACTATCACCCCGGCAAAGCCAATGTGGTAGCAGATGCTCTTAGCAGATTGCCGTGTCGATTGAACACCATGATAAAAGAAGCCTAGCCAAGTTTCATGAGGAGATGGAAACTTTCAGAATGGAGCTAGTTAGTGAAGGAATTTTTTGGCTAGCATAGAACTTCAACTCACTATGATCAGTCAGATCAAGGAGATGCAGAAAGGAAATGCTAGTATCGACAGAATCAAACGTCATATCGGTACAAGGAAGGTACCCGGATTCACTGAAGATGAAGAAGAAGTGCTATGGTATAAAGGATGAATGTATGTGCCCGCAGATTCAGAGTTGAAACCAGCTATTTTGCAAGAATCCCATGATAATCTTTATTCTAGCCACCATGGAGGAACCAAGATGTATCAGGATTTGAAGGAGCAGTTTTGGTGGCACAAGATGAAGCGAGAAATCGGAAGATACATAGCCAAATGTGATATCTGTCAGAGAGTCAAAGCGGGACATCAGAGACCTGCCGAACTTTTGCAACCATTGCAGATCCCAGAATGGAAATGGGATTCAGTAGGAATGGATTTTATCACCGGTTTGCCTACATCTAGTAGGGGAAATGACTCTATTTGGGTCATAGTGGATAGACTGTCCAAAGTAGCACATTTATTACCGGTCAAGACCACTTACCAGAGCTCAAAGCTAGCAGAGTTGTACATTGCTAGGATAGTCAGTTTGCATGGAATCCCCAAGAACATTGTGTCAAATCAAGGAACATTGTGTCAGATCGAGGAACCTAGTTTATGTAGGGGTTCGTAGCATGGCAAACAAAAAATTTCTACCGCATGCACATAAACAAGCCAAGATCTATCTACTAGATTGTAGCAACAAGTCGATAGAGGAACTCACCCTCGAAGATTCCAAAGTGGTTAACGAGAGCAGATTCTCGTGGGTGATGTAGTCGTACACTTGCCGATCTCAAGATCGCGTAGATGATCCTTCCGGCGCTGCGTTCCGGCAGCGCTCCCGCAGTCGGTCACACGTTCGGTACTCGATGAAGACCTTCCTCTCCCTTGTTCCAGCAGGCAGCGGAGGTTGTAGCACTCTCCTCGTGATTCCGGCAGCACGACGGCGTGGTACCAGAAGTAGAGGGGAGATCTCGCAGGGCTTCGCCTTAAGCCGGAGCGAGTATGGTGGACTATGAGAGAGGCCTTGGCGATCTAGGGTTTAGAGGCACCAAGGGAGGACGCTTGGCCGGCGGCTAGGGCTTGGGGAGAGCCCCAACTCGCCGAGTTGGAGGGGAAACCCTAGGCGGTGGCGGCTGCACTTGGAGGTGGAGGCGCCAAAGCTAGGGTTTGAGGTGTGTTGAAGAGGGGCACCCCTGCCCCTTCTTTTATAGGTGGGAGGGAGGCGCCTAGGAGGGAGTCCTCCTCCAACTCCTCCTCCTTGGCCGGCGGGTGGAGGGAGTGGGACTTCCTCCCCAAGTAGGTTTCCTACTCTCCCTCCACCAAGCAAACTTGCCGTTTGACTTTTCAAATTGGCGTTTGACTTTTCAAACTAGGATTTGATTTATCCCTTTATTTTGCTCAGCGATGACACCTAGTACATGATGCAACCATTCCAACTTATTATGACACATTCATGTACCCTTCCCCTCCGGAGTGCCAGACATTTCGGAACCTTCTAGAACATTCCCGATGAAAACACCAAAACCATTCTCCAACCCCAAAACAGGACTTTCCTTATATGAATCTTATTCTCCGGACCATTCTGGATCTCCTCGTGATATCCCGGATCCCATCCGAGACTCTGAACAACATTCGGTCTCTTACTCATCATTCCATAACTACTCAACAACATCGAATCCTTAAGTGTGTCTCCCTACGGTTCGTGAATTATGCGGGCATGACTGAGACACTTCTCCGATCAATAACCAATAGAGGAATCTGGAAATTCATATGGCTCCCACATATTTCTACGATTAATTTGCGATCGAATGAACCACTTACATACGATACCAATTTCCCTTTGTCTCACGATAGTTTACTTATCCGAGGTTTTGATCGTCGGTATCTCTGCATACCTAGTTCAACCTCGTTACCGATAAGTACTCTTTTCTCGTTCCCGTGATATGTGATCCCTTGTGAACTAGTCACATGCTTGCAAGCTAATTGGATGACATTCCACCAAGAGGGCCCAGAGTATATCTATCCGTCATATGGATGGACAAATCCCACTCTTGATCCATGTGCCTCAACCCATACTTTCCGAACACTCAATGCCACCTTTATAGCCACCCAGTTATGGTGTGGTGTTTGATGTCATCAAAGCATCCTTCCGGTGATGGTGATTAACATGATCTCATGGTCGAAGGAATTAGGTTACTATGTATCAGAAAGCTTATAGCAAATGAACTATATTAAATGACTTGATCTTTATGCTATGCTTAACTATAGGAGTATGTCCATCACATCATTCTCCTAATGATATGACCCTGTTGTTAATAACATCTCTATGTTCATGATCAGGAAACCATGATCATATATTAACCAACAAGCTAGTTTAACAAGATGCTTTACTAGGGACTCTTTTATGTTTACAAATCACACAAGTATTAATGTTTCCTGTTAATACAATTATAGCATGGTATGTAAACATTTATCATAAGTATGAAGATATGATAATAACCACTTTATTATTGCCGCTTTGGCATATCTCCAACAGTCTCCCACTTGCACTAGAGTCAATAATCTAGTTTTAAACCTTTGTGTATTCAACACCTATGGCTTTCCGGTGTTGTATGTACACGATTGCTAGTGGTTAACTGATCTCCGGATCTGACACTTCCAGGTCCGTGTGTAATTGCATGTCTTTGCGTCTCTACACATCACTCATTCTCTAATGAGATGGCTTTGTATAATTTTGGTCCTTTGGTGAGACCTTTAGTTCTTTGGGGTTAAAACATGTTGATAATATTGTCGTACAATATATCTTCATAGTATTATCCCGTTGTGAACTACACCTAGTTTGATAACAAACTACTTGACACAAATGCCCTCTTTAGCTGCTATTATAGCAGTCATATACTTAGCCTTTTGTTGTAGTATCTGTCATAATGTCTTAACTTTGGAACCCATCCAAATCCATTATGGAACTTACTTTCCATTACATTATGCCACCCTTAGTTTAGATTGAGATAAACTTAATTTGTACCTTGTGACAAAATTAGTATCAATGTAATACTTTTACAATGAACTAACCATCTATTTGCCACTTCTACAAAATAATATACACTTAGTTCTTCCAAAAGATCATAAGAATATCCTTACTATCGTCCAATGATCATCTTATGAATCATTATGGTATATGCTCATAACATTTAGAGCATAGGACATATCTGGATTTGTACATATCATAGTATGATTGATATAAATACCTTTTGTGATTTCATACATCAAGTATCAATCTATACTTGAATCTTTGTTTCACTTACCAAGTGTCAATACACTTTAATATATCATCAATATTGAACTCATTCAATCCTTTCTGTGTGACAAGAACCTTTCTTGTAGTTTCTATATTGAACTCATTCAATACATCATCTATGTACTTTCGGCACAACCATATTAGCGTCTATCGAAGCCAAATATTTGGGTTTTGCCTAAGTCTTTCATCGGGATGAAATTCTTAATATGTGTTAATGAAAGATACATCATTTCCAATCAACAATATGTCTTCCACATAATGTATTAGAAACATGTCTTAGCACTCCCACTTAATTTCTTGCAAATGCAAGCATCTTCATTGGCTCCGACGAATTTAAACTCCTTTAACAGTTTCATCATAGTGAAGATTCCAACTCCGCAATGCTTACTTCAACCATTGAAGTTTGCATATGCTTTTAGCATCCTTTGAATTAACAAAACCCTATGGACCGTGTTAAGCACATGTCCTAGGTAACAATTCTATTAGAAGAACTTGTTTTGTTTATTCAACTACCACATAACAAAATTATATGTAGTGGTTGCTACATTAATCCGTATAGACTAAATATCGCTATGAAAGATCAAATCTTGTCATAGTCAACCTTTGAACATTGTTGTGAACTCTTTCCCAACATGTCGACCATTTGATAGATGCGAAACATCAATGTCTATTTCTTTATAGATCCAAACACAACTGTAAGGTCTTACACCTTTCTCGAGGGTCCTTCAAGTTCAAAGCTTGATTTCTCGTGTATGGAACTATCACGGATTTTATGGCTTCAAGCCATTTTCTGGTCGGGGCCCATCATCGCTTCTTTGCATGTAGTCCGTTCATTATTCTCAAATAATGATTCAACCCTCAAATCTTGGTATTTGATTGTTTACTCGACCTACTTGTTTCAATAGGAACTTAGACCTCTGTGACCGCAACCTTTGAGGCACGTGAGCCATGAGCATTATTCTTTGCCTCCTAACACTTTTTAGGTGCGCAACTTTGCACATATATCTAAGGTTCTTTTAACCTTATCAAAGTTCTATTGTCCTCCCACTTATCTTTTCATGACAAATTACTTCTCAAATAAACTTGACGTTTTAAGCGACAAACACTTTTGTCTTTGGTGTTATGGAGGAATACTTAACAGTTATTCGAAATAACATACAAAGACAGGTTCATCCGACTTTGGTTGCAAACATCTTTCTTATGCATAGCATACCAATGTTTAAGAAAGGACAACTTGGGTTTTATCCCAAACCATAACTTTATATGGTGTCAATTCAACGGATTATGATGGAGCTCTTTTCAGTGGAAAAATGGTAGTCTCTAAAGCTTTTAATCTTTAAAATATAATGGCAGTTTTATGAATTACACCTTCGATCTTACCATGTCAAACAAGGTTTAATTACATATCTCGAACGCTCCATACTCTTATGGTGTTTCGGGATATGCAAATCCACGGAACGATTCCTTAAATCTTAGGTATTATGCTAAACTTGTAACTCAAATATCTTCCTTTATGATCTTATCATAAACTATTTATATTCTTGTTACAATGATTTTGCACTTCATCTTGAAAGTCTTTGAACTTTTCAAATGTTTCATACTTCATCCTTATTAAGTAAATATTCATATATTCACTCAAATTTTCGGAGAAAGCATATGAAGTTGAAATCCATCGCTCTTGACTACACATAATGGACTTCGTACAACAATATGTACAAGTTCCAATAAGCTAGTCATTCGTTCCCTTTTGGCCTATGAACGAAGTTTTAATTATCTCTAGGAAAGTTTCACAAGCGTCATTTGATCAAAAATCAAAAGACTCCAAAATTCCATACACATGGAGTTTCTTCATGTTTTCTTTCCAATATAATTTAAACGGCGATGTCACTTCCTAAGTGATCTTTCAATCAATTTGTCTTTCGACATTTTTAGCACTAGTTTTATGGATGTGATTTCTCCAACGATATTTGTGAATCATCCATCTTTTATGGATTACGGCAATTATTTGAACAACCCTTTTGTTCTCATAATACCTGATAAAACAAATCTTGAAGGCAAGCTTTGATGTTTAACGAGCAACACAATAACCCTTTATTTGTTCTCGATGAACATCATCACATATTCTTTTGCTAGTTACTTAGGCCATTGTAGTTCATGAATTCTGTTGTTTTCGTATGACGATTCATACCAACAAATTCAATATCAAATACTTAAGACCCACTTTGTTTAATAAGCAAAGAATATAGCCATAACACGTATATCCTTTATATACCTAAACTGAACAATTCTAGTCTTTCTTTTCTGCCATATATTTACGAGATTCTCTTCAAGATTTCCTTTTCATTTGAAAGAATCTATCAACATCAATAGTGGAGCCATACACATGACACATACTCCAAAGCGTGTATAGTTAAATACCAATGTCTTTGGACTTGCACTTTGAAGTAGATCACCATTATCAAATGTTTGGTGTTCTTTCAAATTCCTTTCTTTAGTAATCTCTTGGTGTAGTAAACATTTTACCTACATCAAATATTCACCCTTATCATGGAATTATCCATGATCAAGTTAATTTTAGCTTATAATGGTGAATTGCGAGTATAATGTTGCTCTCCAAAACCTTTTGGAGGATTAGGACAACTAGTGTCTCCAACCTTTTGCAAATTCTCATCAAATATGAGAACATGACTTTTGCCATATTATACTCTATCATGTTGTAACCAAAACTTCGTTTCAGATATCACAATATCTTCCACACATCATGGTTTCTGAAACAACTCTTTCAGATCCTAGATAACCTTGATATTAAGACAATCCTTTGAATATCAAGAATCATGGAGACAAACATGATACTCATACACTAACTCTTGGAATTGTCACTCTTGTTTTAATACCAATTATTAAACTTCATGGAGTAACCGAAACTTACTGAAAGTTTGCAATAGGACTTTTAAAATTTAGATTAACACTTCAAAACAATACGACACCAGTTCGTAAAGTAACTAACCAGAATTCTATAGTTCTATCATCTCAATTAAAACTAAGCGCAAGGTGGTAAACGGATGCCAATGACTACAACAACTATGCAAATTCACTTTGATTTAATTTATGATAAATAGTGTTCAACTTTTAATCATATTGCCATTGAACTTCCACTCAAAACAATATCCCTCACATTGTTTTAGTGATCACACGAACCAAATCCACCACATCAAAACCGATCATCACGAGAGTTGATGTAGCTTCAATGGCGAACAATCAACATGTTCATCATATCTACTATATGACTCATGCTTTACCTTTCGGTGATCCGTGTTCCGAGACCATGTCTGTACATGCTAGGCTCGTCAAGATCAAACCTTAGCTTCTGCATGAGCAAATTTGGCTTGCTCACGTTGTATACACTCGCAGAATCTAACACACCCGATCATCACGTGGTGCTTCGAAACAACGAGCTTTAGCAACGGTGCTTACTAAGGATGAACACTTTAAAAACTTGAAATTTGTGTGCTTGAGGGATCATCTTATAATGCTACCGTCGTGAACTAAGCAATACAAGATGCATAAAAGGATTAACATCACATGCAATTCATAATATGTGCTTTGATATGGCCTTTCTTCTTGTGCTTCCGATCTCCATCTTCAAGCACGAACATGATCTCCATCATCACCGGTGTGGCGTCAAGGTCAATGGCGCCGCTTCATGGTTGTCTTCCACCAGCATCAACTATTACAACTACTTTGAATAATAGACACGAAGGATTTAATGGAAACAACCATATGGCTCCTACCGGTTGCCAACTTACAATAAGGAACATTGCATACATCAAATATAATCACAATCATGGCCATATCACATCACAGCACACCCCTGCAAAACAAAGTTAGACGCCTCTAATTTTCTTTGCATGTTTTACGTGGTTTGGGGCTTTCAATAAGTGTCGTTCTAACTTACGAACAAGAACCACAACATTGATACTAGTATTGTCAATCACCCGTTGTAAATTGAATCTTAACTATGTTGGGAGAAACAGGCACCCGCAAAGCCACTTATGCAATACAAGTTGCATGTCAAGCGTGGAGCAAGTCTCATGAACGATGTCATGTAAGGTTAGCCCGGACCGCTTCATCCCACCATCCCGCAAGATGCAAAGTACACAAGAAGTAATCGACAACAAAAGCATCAACGCCCACAATGACCATTGTGTTCTACTCGTGCAACAGATCTACATATAGACACGGCTCTGATACCACTGTAGGGGTTCGTAGCATGGAAAACAAAAAATTTCTACCGCATGCACACAAACAGGCCAAGATCTATCTACTAGATTGTAGCAACGAGTTGATAGAGGAACTCACCCTCGAAGATTCCAAAGCGGTTAACGAGAGCAGATTCTCGTGGGTGATGTAGTCGTACACTTGACGATCTCAAGATCGCGTAGACGATCCTTCCGGTGCTGCGTTCCGGCAGCGCTCCCGCAGTCGGTCACACGTTCGATACTCGATGAATACCTTCCTCTCCCTTGTTCCAGCAGGCAGCGGAGGTTGTAGCACTCTCCTCGCGATTCTGGCAGCACGACGGCGTGGTACCGGAAGTAGAGGGGAGATCTCGCAGGGCTTCGCCTTAAGCCGGAGCGAGTATGGTGGACTATGAGAGAGGCCTTGGCGATCTAGGGTTTAAAGGCACCAAGGGAGGAAGCTTGGCCGGCGGCTAGGGCTTGGGGAGAGCCCCAACTCACCGAGTTGTAGGGGAAACCCTAGGCGGCGGCGGCGGCTGCACTTGGAGGTGGAGGCGCCAAAGCTAGGGTTTGAGGTGTGTTGAAGAGGGGCACCCCTGCCCCTTCTTTTATAGGTGGGAGGGAGGCACCTAGGAGGAGGGAGTCCTCCTCCAACTCCTCCTCCTT
Source organism: Avena insularis (assembly GCA_023614405.1). Taxonomy (NCBI): domain Eukaryota; kingdom Viridiplantae; phylum Streptophyta; class Magnoliopsida; order Poales; family Poaceae; genus Avena; species Avena insularis. Next base: position 2,495,023 of record CM042691.1, read on the forward strand.
GGCCGGCGGGTGGAGGGAGTGGGACTTCCTCCCCAAGTAGGTTTCCTACTCTCCCTCCACCAAGCAAACTTGCCGTTTGACTTTTCAAATTGGCGTTTGACTTTTCAAACTAGGATTTGATTTATCCCTTTATTTTGCTCAGCGATGACACCTAGTACATGATGCAACCATTCCAACTTGTTATGACACATTCATGTACCCTTCCCCTCCAGAGTGCCGGACATTCCGGAACCTTCTAGAACATTCCCGATGAAAACACCGAAACCATTCTCCAACCCCGAAACGGGACTTTACTTATATGAATCTTATTCTCCGGACCATTCCGGATCTCCTCGTGATATCCCGGATCCCATCCGAGACTCCGAACAACATTCGGTCTCTTACTCATCATTCCATAACTACTCAACAACATCGAATCCTTAAGTGTGTCTCCCTACGGCTCGTGAATTATGCGGACATGACCGAGACACTTCTCCGATCAATAACCAATAGAGGAATCTGGAAATTCATATGGCTCCCACATATTTCTACGATTACTTTGCGATCGAATGAACCACTTACATACGATACCAATTTCCCTTTGTCTCACGATAGTTTACTTATCCGAGGTTTTGATCGTCGGTATCTCTGCATACCTAGTTCAACCTCGTTACCGATAAGTACTCGTTTCTCGTTCCTGTGGTATGTGATCCCTTGTGAACTATTCACATGCTTGCAAGCTAATTGGATGACATTCCACCGAGAGGGCCCAGAGTATATCTATCCGTCATATGGATGGACAAATCCCACTCTTGATCCATGTGCCTCAACCCATACTTTCCGAACACTCAATGCCACCTTTATAGCCACCCAGTTACGGTGTGGTGTTTGATGTCATCAAAGCATCCTTCAAGTGATGGTGATTAACATGATCTCATGGTCGAAGGAATTAGGTTACTATGTATCAGAAAGCTTATAGCAAATGAACTATATTAAATGACTTGATCTTTATGCTACGCTTAACTATAGGAGTATGTCCATCACATCATTCTCCTAATGATATGACCCTGTTGTTAATAACATCTCTATGTTCATGATCAGGAAACCATGATCATATATTAACCAACAAGCTAGTTTAACAAGAGGCTTTACTAGGGACTCTTTTATGTTTACAAATCACACAAGTATTAATGTTTCCTGTTAATACAATTATAGCATGGTATATAAACATTTATCATAAGTATGAAGATATGATAATAACCACTTTATTATTGCCTCTTGGGCATATCTCCAACAGTTTACCTCGAGATTTTGGAAGAAAGTCCAAGAAGGATTAGGAACCAAACTGGATTTCAGCACAGTTTATCACCCGCAGACTAATGGACATACGGAGCGAGTAAACCAGATACTCAAAGATATGTTGAGAGCTTGTGTGTTGGAATATGGATCTAAATGGGAGGACTGTCTGCCTTTCACAAAATTATCATACAACAATAGTTACCAAGCTAGTTTGCAAATGGCCCCATTTGAATTTATGTACGGAAGGAAGTGTCGTACCCCGTTGAATTGGTCGAAAGTAGGAGAGTCGGATTTTCGGACCCGACATCCTAAGAGAAGCCGAAGAGAAAGTTCACAAGATCCGTGAGCACCTTAAGACCGCCCAATCCAGATAGAAGAGTTATGTTGACAAGATACGTCGAGATCTAGCCTTCACTATCGGAGATTTTGTGTATCTCAAAGTATTACCCTTGAAAGGAATGCAACGTTTCCAACTCAAAGGGAAGTTAGCCCCCAGATATATTGGACCCTTAAAGATTTTGAATCGTCGAGGAGAAGTATCATATCAACTAGAACTGCCTAAGGAGATGTCAGCCATGCATGATGTGTTCCATATCTCATTACTTCGCAAATGCCTAGAAGTCCCGGAGAAGACCGAAGTTTTCAAGAATATTGATCACAGAATCATAGAGATCAACGAGGACCTAACTTATCATGAAGTACCCATTCGTATTCTAGAAGAAGCCTTCAGAACCACCAGAACCCGGAGTATCAAGTTTCTCAAGATCCAATGGAGTAACCATACTAAAGAAGAAGCTACTTGGGAGAGAGAAGATTACATTAGGACTGAGTTTCCAGATCTCTTTAGTTCCTAGTTTTCTTTTTCTTAAATCTCGGGATGATATTTTGTTTAAGGATGGAAGGTTTGTAACACCTCAAAAATATTAAACAAGATTATCAAGTCCTAATCACCCAAGTTTAGGGTTAACAAAAACTTTTATTAATAAAATTAATATGAATGCATGTGTATGTGTGATTAATGCATGAATGATTGCAATTGCCATGTTTGATTGCTATGAATGATAAGGACTGGTCTAAAGATGAAAAACAATATCATCTAGATCATTTCCAAGAAGAATCAAATAAAGAGAAAAAACAAATATAAGACATATAAGCAAATAGTCATTTTGACCAAAGTTAACCACTAGACCACTTTGAGTGTTCCTAGTCAAAGATTTCTAACAGAAACAAATCCAATTCTTTTCACCGCTTGATAGTAAAAGTTAACCCAAGCCCACCTTAGAAACCAATAGAAACAAATTCTAAATCTATTTAAAGGACAATTAACAATTGAATCAAGTGTAGGCACTAAGATGGCCATTTCTCAAAAACCAACCAAACCAATTGCCATTGGCAAACCCAAGAAACCTCAGACTACCACGCTTATGACCAGATCACTCACCAAAATTCATCCAAAAATTTAAACTTTGAATTCATGCGGCCATTTCATCAAACACCTCGTAAGCACAGTAATAGCTGCCAAACTATTATTGTTCTTGATCAATGCATTGTCTCCCCCGGTGCCCAGCAATGCATTGAAGCAACTACCCCTCTACCGTTTGCACCAGTGCCGCGCCACCCGAGCCGCCATTGCCGGCCAACCATGGACATCCCGCAGGAGGAAGTGCCGCGCCCGTCCATGATGTCTAGGAGACAGGCCACCGTCCACCACAAATCCCTGTCCACCCCTCGAGCCCAGCCAAGCCGTGGACCACCAAGAAACTACCGCGCCCATTTCTCTGCAACCATGCCGAGAGCACGCCATAGCACCGCTGCCGACACACTCACACACACTGCGCCTCGCCCTCACCGCGTGTGACTGCACTCGCCATGACCCTAGCTACCTCCCAGACATGACCGTTCGCCGCCGCACGACATGAAGCCCCTGTACGCCATCTCGAACGCCGCCGGTTCTGCCCAGAGCACCGACCCGTTCCGACCATCCTAGACCGCCCTGTGCCGCGCCTTTAAGCCTGTGATGACCGTCAGGAGACACCGCACAGTCCTACGCCCTTCGCCATACTCGTAGCTCGTTGTACCGATGTCGCCGGAGGAGCTTGACCATGCCGCTCTGCCCCTCTCGCCGGTGTATAAATAGAGGCCACCCCGCCTCAATTCTTCACACCATCTCACTCCCCTCTCTCTCAGAACCACCGCTGATCCTTCCCTGGAGCAAGGCAAGCACCAGCCCAACGAAATTTGGCCGGAGTCTGCTGCTGCAGAGGAGGAGAGGAGCCATTGATTGAAGCCACCCCAGGAGCCGCCATGACCACCGTTTGAACCGCCGTCATCGACAACATCGTTCACCCCCATCACCGACCCTAGCTGGAGCCCAGGTGAGCCACCACGTACCCCCACCGTCTCCGTTAGGGTTCGGTCTCGTCGGAGCTGTGCGACGGAGACGACGAACCACAGCCATAGATCTTGTTCTAATCGTAGGGCTTAGATTGAAACATACTGATTAGTTTAGATAGAGCCGCTGACGCATGGTACCCCCCTGTCAGCAGTCCGCTGTGCGCGTGCTGTGTAGCTGGGCCGGCCCATTTCCTTTCCCGCACGTAGCCCAATAATTCAAATATATATTTTCCATTTTATTCAAACCCTAGTTCTGTCAGTATATTCAAATATCAATTCAAGGAGATTTATTGAACCAAATTGCATGATTCCAGTTTTGCTAAAATGGTATTCAAATTATCTATCCAAGCCCGTTGGATTCAAATCATTTGAAATTATAGATCACCTATAGTAAAAATAACAAGACAGAGACTTTTTCATATTCAAACATTTTTCAAAAATAAACCATAAATGCTTTTGAGTTGATTCTAACTCTCAAAAATCACATTTGACTGGATCTATCTGAATATGTAAAAATATTTAGGTTTACACGCAGTGATCTTGGACTAGTACTAAAAGAATGCTATATAAGCATTTCTAGTCACTTTAATTATATAAAATAATACTTTTAAACTTTATAAAGTATGACCACCACTTTAAATCATATTCCCAAGTATTATAATATGTGGTGATGACATGTGTCAACATGATCCCATATTTTAATTGAAGAATATTAAATCTTAAGTAGTTTTCAATGAGTAGAAATTACTTTCCTAAAATAAAATAAAAAGGACTAGGTCTTTATTTCATGTGATGATTGTGATGATGCTAGATCATCTAGTGTGAACCTTTGTGTGCCAAATAGAGGTAGTTAAGTATTTTTTGGTGATTGTGTATCTAGTATTCATTTATAGATGGTAGTATCGACCAAGGCTATGAGGAGGAGTAAAACGAAGAAGAAGAAAACTTCAACCACTACACCAATCAAGGCAAGCTAACACTTGCATGTTATCTATGCAAGCTAACACTTGCAAGATAGAACTTTGCATGATACTTATGCAAGATAACCGATGCAATATGCATTAGGCATGCTTTGGTTATGCAACCTTGATTATACCAATTCCGAGTTTTACTTGCAAGCTTTATTCTTTTATTTTTACCAAAGTTCTTTACCCTTAGTGACTTGTGAGTTTTGGAAAATAGTATAAATAGCATAAAGATCATAAAACTAGGCCTAAGTAGTTAGAACTAGATGTCATCAAAAGGCATAAGACTAGATTTGGATAGTCACACCTGATTAGCACCCCTCATTAGTGATTACCCTCAATTTTAGTGGCTAGTGCTAAGCATAAAAGGGGATCACTTTAGATGGGAATACTTGGTGAAAATGATTATGAAAACCTTGGAATGAAGATTCATTCTATTGAAATGTTTTGACATATGTTATGAACACAAGATGATTTGATGATGAAAATGTTGAGGCATGAGCCTTAGCCCTTTTTTAAAAACTGATGGTTGGGTTCAGATGTGATACCATTCCAATTTTACCGTACAACCACAATACCCGAATTTGGGTAGGGCTTGACTGGAAGTTTATATGTCTTAGTATGGGTTCCCTTGCGGAAAGAGGTTGAGCTGAGGCTACCTCGTGAATGTGAATGTCCACCTGTGCAGTTTCCAAGATGACAGATGGTCATTGTTGGGAGGCTAAAATCATAGGGGAGGTGACTATACTAGGGTGTGTAATTGAAAGGTTAGGGTTGATTATCCGCATACTTAGTATGATGATTCAGGGTTATTTCTGATGGATGTATTGACTGTTATGGTGAAAGTGTACCACCTCTGCAGAGTGTCAAACTATTCGAATAACCGTGTCCACGGTCATGGACAGTTGGAGTGGCCATACTGTTCCGTCGTCAGATGTTTTTAAAATGACATGTGAAATGAACTATGACTTTGACTTGACCACGACAGGGTTGTGAACATGAAAACTAAGTTCCCACTTAGGTGTTGTAGAACATTAAACTAGTTTTCTTTACTTCTAAACTCAGTTTAAAATAAACCTAGCTTTTTGCAAATAAACCTAGAGCTTAGGATTCCTACTCAAACTCCTTTACTTGTTAGTGATAGTTTGCTAGTACTTAAAGAGTACTCATGGCTTTGTCCTTGGCTATTCCCGTGGCCTGACTATGAAGAGGACTACCAGGATGATGGGCAGCAGGAAATCTATGACAACTAGGATCATCTCCCATCGTCAGCATTGCCTCTGACCCTAAAGATGGAGCCCTGACCACGCTACCCTTATTATATTTCCGCTGCGTTGATTGTATTAAGACTGGATCATGAGATCCTATATTTGTAAGACCTTTGTTATGGTTTGTAATGGATGATGAACTATGGTACCAAATCTGTTATGTCTCGCAAAAATGATAATCTTGGGATTGCGAGGTATGACATAACAGGCATCTAAGATTAAAAATCCGGGTGTTGACACTCCCACGCCTATGGGGATTTACTCAGACATGAGAGAAGAATAGCACACTGAAATGATCATAATGTAAATAGAGTTCATCTCGATATTACTGTAGCAAGCCACAATAAAGGGAAGATTGAATCCAATACAAATCAAAGTATGAATAGAGTCTCAAACTCTAATCTTACAAGTGTGAATCTCTCTCTCTCTCTCTATCTAGTGTAGGGGAGTGATGGTCTAGAGACTAGAGATCTTGGAGAGGATCGATGGAATTCTTTTTCTCCTTTAGATCTCTTCCTCCTTTGTTCTAGAATAGATGGTGGCGGCTGCGTCTGTTTTTTTCTCGTCTCCTTCATGAAAAGTGCTTATAATGATCAAGCAAAGGCGGCTGCAGGTCGTACGGGAGGGCCGTACAGGCAAACACCACCGTACTGATGGTCGTTAACACTTCTAGAGGCTCGAACCTGAAGACCTTCAATTAGATATTTTCTTGTTTTGTCCCAATCTGCTCATAAATGGGCTTGGATCCTTCCAAAAGTGTCTAGAATCTGAAAATTATATAAAAATTACAAGGTTTCGCTAACTCACGATATTAGCGTTAGTTGAAAGATGAAAACCAATGAAACTAAGTGAAAACAAATGGAACATCCTCGATAAGAAGTGTCATAATTTGGAGCTCGCACACCTCTAGGCCGCGTCTCCTATCCAGAGGACATGTTCGTACAGTGGCGGTCCATTTACGTCGGCCCGCTAGCCTTAGTTGCTCTAAGGTATGAGGTTTTGTAAAGCGCCATGGATCCTACATTTTCGTATCATGGGAAAGAAAAGATTTTAAAAATGATTTTTGAATGACGAGTCTACTCTACCCAGTCAAATACCCAAAAAGTAAAAAACCGTACTCACAACCCAGCATGGTACAATGAGCCATAGTGTTCATATCTTTGTTTAACACGCAGCTCAATGATATCTTTGCACTGCACAATTTGGAGAGCAAGGACGTATGAAAGAAGAGAGAGAGAGAGAGAGAAAAAAGGGGTGGAAGAAAGGAGAGCAGCAGCGATGGTCTGGCTCACATGGAGGACCCTCCATCTGATGGTGATCATCCTCGCCGGCATCACCATTGAACAACCGTCCGGCGTTGTATGGGGGTAGCCATTGAGGCTAATGTTGCTTCGGGTTTTCTTTTATTACCATTATCGTAATTGATTAAATCTTATGCCTCTTTGTACATGTGTCTAGGAGATTATGATGATTTGCTTATGATTATGCACATGATTAGTTTATGGACAAGGATACAATCCCTCCGAGGGATCACGCGCCCTCGATCCCCCGCCTCCCGCGTGCGTCACGCGTCCTTCTGTGTGCGAAGCAGCCAGGGGGTCCAAACCTTATCTCTTTCACGGAAGCTCGCGTCCCTGACCGCGGCGCTGTAGCTCGCGCGCCGCCGTGAGCCGCAGCTCGCGATTCGCCTGTCCTTCCTGCGCCCTGCCGCCACCCGCCTTCGCGGCCGCGCCGCCACCGCCCTTGCCGCGCGCGGCCTGCCTTCCCGTGCCCTGCTGCCGCCCGCCTTCCCGCTCGCGCCGCCGTGCCGCCACCGCCCTTGCCGCGCGCCGTTGCCCTTTGCGCGTGCCGCTATACGCGCCGCCATAGGCATCCACCATGGCCTTCATTGAGCTGCTGTCGCGGAGCCGCCACCACGGCCGGATCAGGCTGCCGCAGCCCAGCCTCTGCCGCCGTGCGCCCTGGAACGTGTCGCCGCACCCAGCTAAATCCCGTAGGTGGCGCCCGACGACAGGAAAACCACCACGGTGGTGCCCCGTTATCGTCGGAGATGGACTTCACTGTGGAGGTGCTCCTGTGGAGCAGCCATGACTGCTATGACCATGACGCGGTAACACGCAGCCATGCCCCCGATGAAGACAGTGCTACATATGGCCTCCGGTGTTGCTACCACAGTTTAAAACGCTTACTACTCTAGTTTGCCGGTGTCGCTATTTTGTGTTTGTCTTTGCTATGAGCGTTTCTACTTTAACATATTATTTTTGCTATGTACTAATATATATTTTTGCTACTTTCGCATATTTTTTCGCTACAACTAATCTTTATGGTTTTGCTACGTGGTCTCCGGCGATGTCCCCTTTGCTACATTAGAAAAAACATTTTCCTACATCCGTTTTGTGATTTTGCTACAATAGCGTGAAGTTTTTGCTACACGATCTCTAGCGAGGTCGTCTCCGGCGAGGTCGGAACTGCTACATTAGCATAACATTTTTGCTACCACCGTTTTACATTTTGGCTATAATAGCGTAACGTTTTTGATACACGGTCTCCGGTAAGGTCTACCGGCGAAAGCCTCCGGAGAGTCTCCGGCGAGGTCGAATATGCTATGTTAGCCCAACTTTCTTGTTACATGGTCTCCAGTGAGATTTCCGGCGAAATCTCCGACGATGTCGAATCTGTTTTTCTATTTCTAGGCTGAATCGTTTTCTGCTACAGTATAGTAAACGCAGGGCATTATGTAGCAAAAGCGGGTCTGAGTATAGCAAAAGCAGGATTTGGGTGGACGTGTCAGCACGAGGACCCGGAGGATCGGAAGTTTTATCCCCGGGGACGACATACCCTTAGTTTATGTTGCGTCGGCTCTACTCTACTAGAAATGCTGCCTCCGTTTTTCTCTGTTGCTTGCTCATCTTGCGTTAGCCCACCAAATATGTGAGTTTATTCACAATAGTAAATTTCCTAACTTCAATATTCTTGGCCACTTTGCCTTATTCCAATTTTTTTGTCGCAATTGAAAACAATCATCATATTTATACTAAACATTATTACCTTAAATATTAATTTATTTTTATTGATATAGCATTTGTGATGCAATCTCAACTACTTCCTCCGTACACAAATAAGTGACATGGCTTTGTCTAGATTTGAATGTATCTAGACATGTTTTAGTATTTAGATACATTCAAATCTAGACAATCACAAGTCATTTATTTATGGACGGAGGAAGTATTATTTTTCCACGGTCCACGGTAATACAAAGTTGTATGGTATAGAAACTAAAGTTATTACAAATACACTAGTTCTAAATTAGAACATTTCTACTGTAAAATTTGTGTTATTTCTTCCAATTTAATTTGGAATATATTAAGATAAAGTGCATTCCACGTAAACATAGAAGAAATAATTTCTGCCAACGGGATAATATGTGCTTCTTAAATGTTTTAGTGTATATGTATCTTTCCATTCCTATATCTTTATTATTATAAATATCTCGAATCGAAGGGTTATACCACTATAAAAAAAATATGATTATATATAGACATTTGCACGACAAGGGTTGTCTAGTTAGTTTTAGAATGTGCCACAACAAATATTACAAACCAGCATCCCTTCCATCGGGCTGGCCACCCTTCCTCAATACATGTGAACTACTAGTAGAGAATAAATCTCTCAGCATCGTTCGGTATGTCGGAACCAAGATAGGATCGAGATGAGTCCAGGTGATTAACACAAGATCGAGAATCGACCAAGCTCTACTTTAAGTACTCGCTCCATACCAGTTTAAAGGGTCATCACGTAGTTCAAGAAAAAAGTTTAACCATATATTTAGCCAACAAAATAAGAATTGTATGTCGCAAAAATTATACCATTAAAAAGATATTTTGAATATAAATACAATGGTATAATTTTTTGAAATTTATAATTTATATTTTGTTGATTAAACTTGTGACCAAATTTTTTTATTGAACTGCATGCTAGGCCTTTAAACCGGTAGTATGAAGGGAGCAACGTAATTGTCTAAGCGAATAAAGATCAGCGGAAAGGTCAATGGATAAAAGACACCGTGAAGAAAAGAAAAAAGACACCGTGAAGAAAAAAGGTAAAGCAGTTGATCACTGAAACCCCCCGGAAGGATAAAACGCTGGGTTCTTGTTGAGACGCTAATTAAATGCCTGCAGCAATGTGCTTTCCGATCGCAAAAGGAGGACTGGCTTCGATCGGGCGGCAGAATTTGCGTCGGACGCTCTGGGAATGAAGTCCATAACTACCGATAGAACGGGATTATAATCCTAGCATCGATTGAATTCACAGACTCATGGGCGGGCAATGGGACGTGCAGCCTGGTGAACTGCTAGCTGGATCGACGCGGCAGCCGGACGGCATGGTGATGACTGATGCGTGGGCGCGGCCGCGTGGCTACTTCTCCTGCTGCTCCGTGATGATGCGGCAACCGTCGGCTGCTCGGCGCATTCCTGCTAATCCGTTTGGGGCTAGTCGAGGGCGAAGGGAGGCGAAGGTAAGGTGCTGGCACGCGCCGGCGCAGCAGATGGTGGCAAGGAGCTCAGCTGCGGCATCGACGGCGACGAGCGGATGGCTGCCATACCTACAACAGCTTGTTGACGCGGCACATGAGAACCGGTAGAAGGAAAACACGTTTGTACAAAAAACATCAAATATTCGTTTTAGTCTGTTAGGCTATTAAACAGGTTTAAGAAAATCTGGTTTCTCCAACACCGTGTATCCAAAGTTCCAAACAACCCCTAATGTCCACGAGTTTATGAGTTCACTCTCTGGAGCCAGAGTTGCGTGTAATCTAACAACGGGCCAATGAGTTGTGAAAACTATCGAGAGGAAACAAAACAGGGTAAACATAAATACGGCCGTTTGGACTCGAAAAAATACGTTTGAACTCAAATACGACCGTGAGAAGTCCTCCATTATCTTTTTTTTGGTCCGGCCTGTCAGTATTTCCTGTTATTTTCTGCCGGCATAAACTAGTTGACCTATGTATGGGCAAGATCTTCTTCACTCATCTTTCCTTCTCCCCCAAATCCTTAGCTCACCTCTGGCTCCTCCTCTCCAAATCGGAGCTCCGTGTGGCTCCCTTTGCCTCTCCACCATGGTCAGTCAGCCTCACACGCCCCTAATCAGGCTTCGCCGTCGCCTCCACCATCGCAATCACTAGATCGGAACTCAACTTCTCTTCCCTAGCATCTCCCCCGGGTCGGTTCCTCTCCGACAGAGAAGCATGGGCATGTTAATCACACGGTCGATCAACGTGTTAATCACCTAGACTCATCTCTATCCTATTTTGGTTTCGACATACCGAACGATGTTGATAGTTTTGTTCTTTTTTTGCGAATAGGACTCTAGCATCAAAATAAACATCGAACAGTATAAAGTAGCCCAATGAAAATGAAAATTGCATCGAAAACCCTGAGAAGCCCTTCATCTTCAACCTTCAGACCGTGTCGACGGCGCGTTGACGTTGCCTCTCCTGCCTGAGCTGGCCTGACGTTGTTGTTTGCGTACGGAAAGTCGCCGAATGGGTCAAAAAGACCACATTCGTCCCGAAGACGAAAAAGAAGGATGAGCTGCCGATGGAGCTCCTTGATGATCTGAAATTCCCTACAGCCAGAAGAAGTCATCGAGGAACACACCACTCCCACAATCTCCTCGAAGTCGTCGTCGAGATGGGGCTGAAGCCGTGGAAAACTTACTGAAAGAAATGCCGCTGCCACCACCTGAGCGCCGCCCCACCTCCATGGACCGAAGGCCACAAAAGCGAGGCAGATCGATGGGCGACGCCGATGAGAGGCGACGAAACTCTATCTGCCTTGGCAGGGAGGAGGAGAGGGAGGGGAACGGTTCGGGAGGAGACTTTGCTGATAGGTTTATTCTAATAATTCACATGTACCGAGGAATGTTGGCCAACCCGATGGAGTGTTGGTTTGTAATATTTGTTTTGGCACATTCTAAAACTAGCTAGACAACCTTGTCGTACAAATGTATATATATAATCATAGTTTCTTATAGTGGTGCACTATATAACCCTTGATTGAGATATTTATAACAATACAAATATAGTAATGGAAAGATACATGTACACTAAAATATTTAAGAAGCACAAATTGTCCTGTTGGTAGAAGTGATTTCTACTATATTTACGTGGAATGCACTTTTCTTAATATTCCAAATTAAATTGGAAGAAGTAACAAAAAAATTACAGTAAAAATGTTCTACTTTAGAGCTAGTGTATTGTAATAAGTTTAGTTTGTATAACATACAACTTTGTATTACCGTGGAAAAATAATAGTTGAGATTGCATTAAAAATGCTATATCAGTAAAAATAAACAAATATTTAAGGTAATAATGTTTAGTATAAATATGATGATTGTTTTGAATTGCGATAAAAAAATTGGAACAAGACAAAGAGACGAAGAATATTAAAGTTAGGCAATTCACTTTTGTGAGTAAACTTAGTAGGCACACACATCTGTGTATCACGAGTCCAATTTTCGCATCCGAAAATTAAGATTCTAGATATCTCAGTCACTCTCGGACTTGGCCATGGTCTCCCATTTCTTTTAGAGATATACCACAAACTTAATGATATAAGGCTAGAAGAATGAAATTGCCCCAAGCAGCATAGCCCCAATGCCAAGCAAAATACTCACGAGCACCTTCACACCAAATATCTTGAAGTCTAATACATTGGTCCTGTGTAGTAAGGCATTCAGAAAGTCACTCAAACATGTTTCAAATTCCAAACAAGTTTGGAAATACATAATTTTAGAAAGTTTGGCAATGATAATGCATACCTGATATCGTTTCTAAGCTCCTTTATTTCATCAATCACCTTGGCATTCCCATCAAGCATTTTGCGACTCTCCACAACAAGCTCCGATCTGCCAATTAAAGTATGAAGTTTAATGCAAGTGCAACTCCAATCAATCTCCAAGTGAACATATATTTGTTTGGACAAAGAGCATATATTATTATTGTGGAGATATCAATTATACCTAAACTCTGTAACAATGCATTGTCCTAACGACATTACGAATGCGCACAACCAAAAAAAATTATAAAAAGAAAAGTCCTGCTAGAGTGATCTGTTCCTTTTAAAACAGCAGTACTAACACCACCAAGACAACACCAGAAGTCCAGCTTCTCCACAAGTAATGCCTCCAAAAAAAAAGAACAGTGCATAAGCGTCGTCGTCGCCCTGATCATAGATTATCGGTTTTCGCCCTGAAAAATGTCTGCTCTCTAAAAACAATGCCTTTAACAAGTCCATTGCCAAGCACAACCAATTAACGCTAGAATTTGAGTTTTCAACCTGAAGATTCTCTTGTGATGCCGCCTCCACTTGCCGATGCCAGTGATCCAAGTCACAGAACACCAATCCAATCCCTCATCTTCACTAAGACTCGAACCACCATTACTAGTCCACGGATCTCGGCTTCCATGCCATTCTCCACTACTGACATCGACTAAATACATGACCCACAATGGCAACAAACCGTGAAGCTTCGCATCGCTCCCTCTGAAACCAAACGGTCATAAAAACATGGTTGTGCGCGGCCGAATCTCATCTGATCCAACAATCTTCAAGCATAAATCGCCCAATGAAGTTCGCCGGCGGAGCCTTCCGAAACACGACAGTTCATCTCAATCAATGAAGACATTCGTCAAGCAGATCTTCGTCTTGGCTTGAGAGGGACCCTAGGACCGTCTCCTTTATTGAAACCGAGATAGTAGCCCCACACCACCCACCGGCAACCTGTAGGATCCGCCGCTCTCAAGTGAAATAACGAGACAAGCAAAGACGATGCCTTCGGCATCATCTGCCAAGACCGAAGTCGAGGTGCGGTTTTCACCAGTTGTGTCGTCACCCCAAACTTGCCGGCAAGTTCACCCGTCCGACAACCTCCGACGGAGAAGGATGCCACCACCACCATGATAGGGACATATGCCCCAGGCGTCCTCGTGTCGCGAGCATAGCCCGGGAAAACCTGAGCGAGCCGGCTCGAGAGCAACACAGAGCGGCTAGCAGTTGCCGCGGACCATCTAGGCCGAGATCGGGGCCCAGACCACGGCACCGCTAGTTTTCTTCTACCATCGTTCATCGAGATCCTCCGGTCGCCGCCAGCCACGTCACCACCGTCGACACCGGCCAGGTGCGGGCGCCGCCACCACACGATATCGTGCCTCCATGCCGAGGTAACCGCCGCCGTCGCCACCACGCCACTAGGGCTTTGCCCGGGCGGCGGCGGGCGGGGAGATCGAGTGAGGGAGGGGAGGTGACCGCCCGACGCGACGCAGCTCTGTCGCTCGGGTGCGGGAGGTTAGGTCAAAAAGTGCTAGTGGGCACTTACTTCATGTTGGCCCTTGTGTCTTTCACCTGCTCATGAACCTTCACACTGGCTTCCATAACCTTGTGGCTTTCGCCAATGAAATCTCTGCCTGTTATGAGGTCCTTTCTGCCACAAGTAAGAGGTTTACATAACATAAATTACAAATAGGTGATGCCTTTTCATTTATTTTTTTAATTAAAGGACTGTAACTCATTGCATGTTTCTACTCTGCTCATATGAACCAAACCAATGATCTACAGAAAATACAATCCTAGTGCTGAACTTGCATCATGCACATCTTTCCGCTGTAATAAAAATCATGCATATCATGATTATAATGGACCTTTCAGTGCATCATTGCCCCACCAATGCGACCCAATTTCTCTTGGGATCGGACGAAGCGGGGATCCTAGTGGACCTCAGAGCATCTTCACGGACGCCGAAATTACGTCCGGACCCCGAAAATCGGTCAAGTCGCGTACCCAGGGACCTCTTTTCGGGCGGATTTGGGCCAACTTTGGTCCGGACTATCCAGGCCGAACCTAGGATCCCGGTGCATCGAACAAGGCCGGACGGCGAATTCGCGAGTGGACCAGCCTGTCGGCCGGCAAGCCGACTCGCCGCCGTCCTTCCCGCCGTTTTCCTTTTCCCGCCCTCGCCGCTACACCCCTCCCGCCATTCTTCCGGCCTATAAAAGCCATACATCTCGCCGTCACTCTTCACAGTCCCTCACGCCACCACAACTCCGGCGAACTTCGGACGTTCACACCTTTCTTCCTCCTCAACTCCGGCGAACTATGGCCGCGGGCCGACGCACGCTGTCGCCGTGGGAAGCCCGGCTTCTCCGCGAGGCGAGCTATACGGCCCCGCCGGACACTCGTCTCCCCCTAGGCTGGAAACTCAGCGCCGGTGGGATCCCTGTTCCGCCGGTGCCGGACGAAGAGGACCTCGCCGGAGAGATCCAGGCGGCCATCGCCGCCATGCAAGACCCAGAACTCGCCGGAGAGATCCAGGCCGCTATCGCCGCCATGCAATACCCGGATCTCGCCGAGGATCAGGGCAACCTGGTCTTCTGGAGGCAGTTTTTCGTCGACAGACGCCTCGAGGAACTCGCCCGACACGACGGACCGTCGGGCTCGCCGCCGCCGCCGCGTAACAACATGGCTTACCGCCGCCGCTGGTGGAGCGTTCCAGGGCGGACTCTGGCCGGATTCGTGGCGCACATCGAGGCCGGCAACAACCCCCGCCTCGGCCTGTAGTTGCGTCCGGCGTCGACCACGGTGGCGGCCTTTTCTAGTTATAAATTCTGATGTACTATGTGCCCCCTTGGCCTACTTTAATGAAATTCCGCCTATATTCGCCCATATTTCGCCGAGTTTAAGTGAATTTAGCCAAACTTGGGAACTCGGCCTGGGTACGCGAGTGGGAAACTATGCGTACCCAGGCTGAAAACACGATTCATCCGGCCGAAAATTGGTCCGGTTTTCGGCCTGGATACGCCCAACGAGCAGAGATGCTCTAAGGGTTGAGGGCGCACATTTGTCATTAGACAGTAATTTTATTCGCTGCACCCTGCATGTATTTTTGATCGAATTTGGCTGTTCCAGATATTTTCTCTTATAATTAATGCACTGGACCATCTTTCGGATTTTCAATTGGAGTTATGTTATCAGGGTCACTTAGGAAGACCATGTTTTACTGTATATATACGAACTAGGCACAGTCAAGTTTCCATCGTATTGGTATAGTTATCACGGTGAAGTTAAAGACTACTAGATGTGTGTGCGTGCTTCGCCGCGCCGTTTACCGCACGTTGCGGTATGGTCTGTGTTGTCTGGTGCAGCATAATGCGGTCATTTTTGTGTGTTACGATGGCAGTGTGCGAAGTGTTGAGCGGGTATAGTAACAGAGCACTTCCCGCCCCCATTCTTATCTAGCTTCGTTGTTGATTCAGAATGCGTGTTTGTTTCCTTATGCTAAGTGCACTTCTTCAATCATCTTATATTGTATATATGACTGCTTAAGTAAGCAAATAAGCTAATTGGATTGTAAGATTTGGTCATCCTAACATCGTAAGAGGATAACATGGGTTGTTAAGCCTATAGGCCTTTAATGTGCATGAGCTGACACCCTGACACTACTCTAATAGCACACAAACATATAATTTTAGCTAGGAGCTGGATAAACAAATTCCTCAAAAAATGAAAGGGTAAGAGCTGAATATTGTTCTTTTATTTTATTTTTCTGTGATGGTAGTAATAGCAAAAGTATTCTCTTTATCCTCTCCCTTTATGAAAGGAGAGATATCAGAGGGAAAGATCAAGCGAAACACATCTCTCTCTGTGTCTATTTGTCCCTATTTAAATTTGTCGTGTTCTTTTGAGGATTTGAGCTAATTGTTCTTGGCAGTAAAAATTAGATCACTCACTGTTATGCTGTGCCATGATTCAATGCATGAATCAAACTTCATTTTTCTTCCTAAATTTGTTTTTTCTTTCTTTAGAAAATACACAAATTGTAAAAACTACATACCATACGAACCGGACATCAATTTTCCACAATCCCTTCCTTTTTGTTCACTCTCCTTTTTCTCTCTCTTCTCTCGCCATCCACAAATTGCCAGCGGTTCGCTTTTTCTCCAATAGATATTCATGAAGTAACGCTATTATCTTGTTTGGATTTCCAGGAAGACATTTTTTTTATGTTTATATAGGTGTAATCCCTCATAAATCCCTGTTAAGTATCTTGGTTTAATTAGGCTTCGTTGCAATTTGCTTTGCTGGTGGAGTGGAACCAACCTTAGTTCACGTGGAATCAATCCTGGACCTTTTCAGTGACTTCCTTGTGTTTTTTGTATAGCCTTTTGTTGTTGGCATCTAGAAACAGTCATGTAACCTTCACTGTTGGGGATCCCCCACAACCTTTTATTAATCACAAAAAAAATTGCAGGCTATATACATAGGAAAAAAGGAGAAGAAAAAATTACAAAAGGCTGTCAAGCCATGATGACAGAATGTTATAAAATGGTGAAACTTACATTCATGTATTCCCTTGTACAACTACATGGTTTGCCTAGTCCTTGTGTAATGCAGGATTATGCCCATATAATGCCATGCTGCTCCCAAAATCTCGGCTTTGTTGTGTGATTGACTCTGCGATGTATACTGATTTTGGGTTGATATGTTTGTTCAGTCCGTTATTCTGTGTTGTTGTGTAATAGCAGTGATAACCATTTGATTTGGCTTTGCATTTATAGCACCGGCCAGAGTTGTGCTGCCGTTCTGCCCGATACTGGTGCTCTTGAGAAGACATTGGGGCGGTGCAACGGGAGGATGCTTTGGTCGAACCTGCAATCGATAGCCGAGTATAATCTGATGAATCAGGGGTACACGCCCAGCTCTTTCTGATTTTTCAATTAAGTCATATGTTATTCACACAACAACATTATTTAAAGAACGATGTACAATACTTAGATTCTGCAAAACTAAAAAATATTTTGTCTTGCAGATGAACTTGGTTCTTATATCAACTAAACAATCAAACCTCATGAACAGATAACAGAGCAATGTGCTATAGAATCAAACATGATTCTAGAGAAAAGGTATTACGATGATAGTGCAATAATTAATCCGAGCTTATGTTTGTATAAATCTTGCCATAGCAATCAACGCAGAACAGAGAAAATGCTGGCATTTTAAATCCACACGTTTTCTCAAACTCAGAATACTTCATGTGAACCTGGTGTGTATCATCACTCTAGGTTCAGCATTGTATTAGAAATCATTTTACCACAGAAGCTCGCAATTGGAGTGAAACATATTACAGAAACATTTTTAAGTAGACCAACTACTAACCTCTCCGGTGTCTCTGATAACTGTTGAGGAATTAGATAACCAACCGATGATCCTTTGCCTAGATTTAGGCCAAATCTAGCACTTTTAAGTAAAGAAATCTAAAACTATCGTCCGTTCTGTATATCATGCGCCAAGTGATTGTTCTGGAACCTGTTAGAAGAGTAACAAACATGATTGAGTAAATAAAACATTTGGATTCCAAAGCAAATTGAAATCCGAGACCCAATATATAGCAGATGCATTTCTTTTTTTAATCACAAAAAGAATTCAAGCAGCATCAGCAACTGGGTTTTTGATCATCTAAAGACATGAAGCAAAGGAAACGATAACGAACATCAAATTTCCAATTTTGCATCGATTTAATCAAACCAATAGGATGTACACTGCCCAACCCGATTTCCTATATTAAGAACCAGTTCTACAGGCCATTGTAGTGAAGTTGTGCTCTTGGAGGGCATCTACCATCATCATGTTCTACGGGCCAGGAGTACAAATGCGGCTCAGACAAAAATGAGAAAGGAATATGCTGCTTGTCAAATATCAGTGCTATTTATTGAAGAATACCTTGGCTACGTTGCTTCATTTGGTCACTGGTGCCTAGGGATATTATATGCAAACCCGAGGATATAAGTTTTCTTCCAACACCTTTTAATGCAATAACCACCTTAGGTCTGAACTGCACTATCCAACACACTGATCAATTGGCAAGTCGTGTCAAATCTGTGGACATTACAGCAGCTCACACAAATAAAGTAAGGTGTCTCAGACACATTAGCGACAATGGAGGATTCGTAATGCCTGAAAAAATTGCTAGACACTTGGAAACAGAATGCCATAAAACTGACAGGTATCCAGTCTAGTGTGATGGGTGCAAGCTGAGGTGCAAGATATTCGAATACTCACTTTTTGAATAATTTCTACCACCTTATCTAGTTCTAAACATCATATCACTGTAAAATCCTCTTATAGCATCGTCTGCAGGACCTTGGCTGTTTTTTCTTATAATCCACACCGTTGTCATCGAGATCAAACCCGTATTATAGTTTCATCCTACAAAAGAGAGAAAATTGTAGATTATATGATGGCAGCCAAGAACAGCAAAAAATACGTAGAAACAATCAATCGACATGTCCAATTCATATGTCCATAACTAAGTTCATATCATTTTGCAGAAATATATCATGTTGTTCTACAATTCAATTAAAGCTCACTCCAATCCAACCAAGTCTCTGGAAGCGTAACATGTTTGGATAAATCTCACCTCAGAACAATATTTCTGAAAGATTACATAAGCAAGTAGCTGCTGAGAAATCTCACCTTAGCAACCGAAGCTCCCTAAGTCAAACATAATGCAATGGCAACAACAAAATGTACGCCCCCTTTTGCTGCCTACTAAGCCACCTTCCTCTGCCTTCTGAACCTCTTTAGCAATATCCTTGAAAGCTGCAAGAGATGCATATCACAAAATAAAACATTAAATCTGAAACATCTTGCATAGCCTACATTTATAAAAAATCAGCATTCAAGTCAAAGGAAATTCTGATGTGCGGATACTTGGAATATAGATCATTTAGTGAATAGGATCTAAATTGTTGGTGGATATTAATATCATCAACATTTAAAAGTATGAATAATCATTTGACTGGGTTCACAATTTGATTAAAACTGTTTGAGAGAGATATCGACCAGGTTGGGGGCAGGTCTGAGTTTGGAGCATTCGAGGCAGATCGTGGGCTTCCAGACCTAGATCGACACCTCCTCCGCGTGCTGTGTTGATCCGTGCCCATGTTCCACTCCGGCGAGCTCGTGTCACCATAGCCGTCGTTGATAGGATCCACGCTGGAGTGGCCGCTCTCACCTAGGATTGATGAGGCTCATCCGAGGACGGTCAAAGACTAACCAGCTTCTCTTAGCAATTTGCACAAACACTATCAAAACATTACCATGACATGGGCATTGCTAGTGGCATGGGCGGATCTAGGTGCTACCTTTGGTGTGCACTTGAGATTTATGGAGGTCAGTTCCAGATTAAGAAAAGTAGTCAGCGCACGACTAAGGAGCATGTACCTCAGAAGTCAGTGGCATGTCGTGAAGATAGCGCCAGGAATGGGCGATTGGGAGGTCGGGTTTGAGATTGGGCTGGGTTGGTTTCGACAGCGGCTGAATCGGAGGCGGCGCTCCAGTCTAGACCGGGAGCGGCAACGCTGCTGGGCTCCAATCCCGGCCAGCAGCGGCGGCTCAATTTCTTGGGCTGCTCGACTTGCCCTCTTGCCGAGGATCTTACCGGAGAGGCGCTGCGCCGTGCGCCATGGCGGCGTCTCTCGCGCTGCTCGACTTGCCCTCTTCCTGAGGATATCTCCAGCCAGAGAGGCGCTGCGCCATGGAGGGAGGCGGAGGAGAGTTGGGGATCGGGAGGATGTGGTGTGGTTTGACTAATAATAGGAATGGAGTGCCGACCCCATCTTCCCTCAACATGCAAAGGCCACCCTTGGCCCACAGTCAGCGGCAAGGAGCGGCAGCGTGCGCGGCCGATGGCCTCAGCTGCTCTGCATGCGACCACGCTTAATCTATAGAGTAACTAGTATAAACTAGCGAATTACTAGTAGGCTTCGGCAAGACTCGACCGTGCAGATGGTCGTTTAAATTGTTTCAAGTGTACGCGCTTTATACTTGTAACTCGTGAGCAACTGCTGAACGTCAAATCAAACTTAGCATTCAGCCACTCTACTTACTTAATCCTCCCATACCAGATCACTAGCATTTTAGGAGGAATGTCATACCATGAAGCACACGATATGGAAAGTACAATGCCATTGGCCATTGATCTATCTCCCTATGAAGAATAAATTAAGTCATATGTTATTCACACAACAACATTATTTAAAGAACGATGTACAATACTTAGATTCTGCAAAACTAAAAAATATTTTGTCTTGCAGATGAACTTGGTTCTTATATCAACTAAACAATCAAACCTCATGAACAGATAACAGAGCAATGTGCTATAGAATCAAACATGATTCTAGAGAAAAGGTATTACGATGATAGTGCAATAATTAATCCGAGCTTATGTTTGTATAAATCTTGCCATAGCAATCAACGCAGAACAGAGAAAATGCTGGCATTTTAAATCCACACGTTTTCTCAAACTCAGAATACTTCATGTGAACCTGGTGTGTATCATCACTCTAGGTTCAGCATTGTATTAGAAATCATTTTACCACAGAAGCTCGCAATTGGAGTGAAACATATTACAGAAACATTTTTAAGTAGACCAACTACTAACCTCTCCGGTGTCTCTGATAACTGTTGAGGAATTAGATAACCAACCGATGATCCTTTGCCTAGATTTAGGCCAAATCTAGCACTTTTAAGTAAAGAAATCTAAAACTATCGTCCGTTCTGTATATCATGCGCCAAGTGATTGTTCTGGAACCTGTTAGAAGAGTAACAAACATGATTGAGTAAATAAAACATTTGGATTCCAAAGCAAATTGAAATCCGAGACCCAATATATAGCAGATGCATTTCTTTTTTTAATCACAAAAAGAATTCAAGCAGCATCAGCAACTGGGTTTTTGATCATCTAAAGACATGAAGCAAAGGAAAGCGATACTAACATCAAATTTCCAATTTTGCATCGATTTAATCAAACCAATAGGATGTACACTGCCCAACCCGATTTCCTATATTAAGAACCAGTTCTACAGGCCATTGTAGTGAAGTTGTGCTCTTGGAGGGCATCTACCATCATCATGTTCTACGGGCCAGGAGTACAAATGCGGCTCAGACAAAAATGAGAAAGGAATATGCTGCTTGTCAAATATCAGTGCTATTTATTGAAGAATACCTTGGCTACGTTGCTTCATTTGGTCACTGGTGCCTAGGGATATTATATGCAAACCCGAGGATATAAGTTTTCTTCCAACACCTTTTAATGCAATAACCACCTTAGGTCTGAACTGCACTATCCAACACACTGATCAATTGGCAAGTCGTGTCAAATCTGTGGACATTACAGCAGCTCACACAAATAAAGTAAGGTGTCTCAGACACATTAGCGACAATGGAGGATTCGTAATGCCTGAAAAAATTGCTAGACACTTGGAAACAGAATGCCATAAAACTGACAGGTATCCAGTCTAGTGTGATGGGTGCAAGCTGAGGTGCAAGATATTCGAATACTCACTTTTTGAATAATTTCTACCACCTTATCTAGTTCTAAACATCATATCACTGTAAAATCCTCTTATAGCATCGTCTGCAGGACCTTGGCTGTTTTTTCTTATAATCCACACCGTTGTCATCGAGATCAAACCCGTATTATAGTTTCATCCTACAAAAGAGAGAAAATTGTAGATTATATGATGGCAGCCAAGAACAGCAAAAAATACGTAGAAACAATCAATCGACATGTCCAATTCATATGTCCATAACTAAGTTCATATCATTTTGCAGAAATATATCATGTTGTTCTACAATTCAATTAAAGCTCACTCCAATCCAACCAAGTCTCTGGAAGCGTAACATGTTTGGATAAATCTCACCTCAGAACAATATTTCTGAAAGATTACATAAGCAAGTAGCTGCTGAGAAATCTCACCTTAGCAACCGAAGCTCCCTAAGTCAAACATAATGCAATGGCAACAACAAAATGTACGCCCCCTTTTGCTGCCTACTAAGCCACCTTCCTCTGCCTTCTGAACCTCTTTAGCAATATCCTTGAAAGCTGCAAGAGATGCATATCACAAAATAAAACATTAAATCTGAAACATCTTGCATAGCCTACATTTATAAAAAATCAGCATTCAAGTCAAAGGAAATTCTGATGTGCGGATACTTGGAATATAGATCATTTAGTGAATAGGATCTAAATTGTTGGTGGATATTAATATCATCAACATTTAAAAGTATGAATAATCATTTGACTGGGTTCACAATTTGATTAAAACTGTTTGAGAGAGATATCGACCAGGTTGGGGGCAGGTCTGAGTTTGGAGCATTCGAGGCAGATCGTGGGCTTCCAGACCTAGATCGACACCTCCTCCGCGTGCTGTGTTGATCCGTGCCCATGTTCCACTCCGGCGAGCTCGTGTCACCATAGCCGCCGTTGATAGGATCCACGCTGGAGTGGCCGCTCTCACCTAGGATTGATGAGGCTCATCCGAGGACGGTCAAAGACTAACCAGCTTCTCTTAGCAATTTGCACAAACACTATCAAAACATTACCATGACATGGGCATTGCTAGTGGCATGGGCGGATCTAGGTGCTACCTTTGGTGTGCACTTGAGATTTATGGAGGTCAGTTCCAGATTAAGAAAAGTAGTCAGCGCACGACTAAGGAGCATGTACCTCAGAAGTCAGTGGCATGTCGTGAAGATAGCGCCAGGGAATGGGCGATTGGGAGGTCGGGTTTGAGATTGGGCTGGGTTGGTTTCGACAGGCGGCTGAATCGGAGGCGGCGCTCCAGTCTAGACCGGGAGCGGCAACGCTGCGCGGGGCTCCAATCCCGGCCAGCAGCGGCGGCGCTCCAATTTCTTGGGCTGCTCGACTTGCCCCTCTTGCCGAGGATCTTACCGGCCGGAGAGAGGCGCTGCGCCGTGCGCCATGGCCGGCGTCTCTCGCGCTGCTCGACTTGCCCCTCTTCCTGAGGATATCTCCAGCCAGAGAGAGGCGCTGCGCCATGGAGGGAGGCGGAGGAGAGTTGGGGATCGGGAGGATGTGGTGTGGTTTGACTAATAATAGGAATGGAGTGCCGACCCCATCTTCCCTCAACATGCAAAGGCCACCCTTGGCCCACAGTCAGCGGCAAGGAGCGGCAGCGTGCGCGGCCGATGGCCTCAGCTGCTCTGCATGCGACCACGCTTAATCTATAGAGTAACTAGTATAAACTAGCGAATTACTAGTAGGCTTCGGCAAGACTCGACCGTGCAGATGGTCGTTTAAATTGTTTCAAGTGTACGCGCTTTATACTTGTAACTCGTGAGCAACTGCTGAACGTCAAATCAAACTTAGCATTCAGCCACTCTACTTACTTAATCCTCCCATACCAGATCACTAGCATTTTAGGAGGAATGTCATACCATGAAGCACACGATATGGAAAGTACAATGCCATTGGCCATTGATCTATCTCCCTATGAAGAATAAATAAGTGGAACCACCTCTAGTTTCTAGGCATTCGAAAATTTGTTCAACTCTTGGTTCATTATTAATCCACCGCATCGCCATAGAAAGACCTTCCAAGCAGGCCAACAATTGGCCCCCGAGGACCTATGACAAAGCCAGCATAATCTCCATACTGACATTACAATCCTTCCATTTGAATCGCTAGCGAGAACCCCGATAGTGGAGATAGTGGTTGATTGGACCAAAGGTTCCATCAACATCAACAGCCAGAAGCAGGTGGTTCCTATCTTTAACAAACCAACATACATGAACATGAAAATTGTTAGTTCACCTTATTGCTGACCTATTTCTATGCTCAATACTTCAATGGAAACTGGGTTGGAACTGCACATAACAAAGGATCTCATATCACCTGACCAAAAAAAAAGAAACATTTCATCCAGCTTCAAAAAGGTAAATAGCAACTGTGAGAATATTATTTAGAGGCCTATTCACAGCTCATATTGCATAAAAGTGATCTGCTAAGATGTAAAGAAACCTGTGCTTGAACAACACTGTAACACTAGGGTGGGCATAAAAACCGATAACCGAAGACCGAAACCGAAAAGACCGAGACCGAACCCGAATAGACCAAAACCGAAAAGACTGACAAAAAAATTGGGTAGTGAAATTTATAGACCGAATTTAGTTTGGTCTATTCGGTCTTTAGTTCCTAAGTAACCGAATAGACCGAACTGACCGAATTTTACATGAGACCAGGGCCGTACTCGAGAAAATGAAGGCCTGTGCAAAACCAAAAATTAGGCCCTCGACATTACCATTAATAATTAGGAGAACACTATGTTTGTAATATATTTATCATGTTGGTGGTACAATTTTAAAAGAATTGCATCTTATTAAAAAATGATTATCTAGAATTCAAAAGTACTACCGCAAAAGTCTTTCAATTAATTTTTCATAAGAAACTTCTCGCAAATTTTTTTTGAAACAAGGCTACCTTCTGCAAAGTGTCATGTATCAAAAACACGACATAGAAGCAATGTGGGATTTAACAACCTTTGATTGATTTTGAAAGCAGACTTTAGAAATACAGAGCGTGTGCCTCTTGTAGCTCAGTTCCTTCTCTTAGATGATTCGGCATTCGATAGAAAACACTCGCAACCAGGCTTCCAGCTCCAATGGATGTGCCCGGATCACATGGCGGCAGCAGGTAGCAAGGGGATCAGAACCAGAGCACAGAGTTGAGAAACTAAGAAGCAAATATCAGCCTGCAACTTATTTTATACATGTTCACTGCAACAATATAGTATCTAGTATGTGGAAACCAGGACTGAAATCGTCTTGGTAGAAGATGTGGCTGGAAGATGAATAGAATGACGCTTGCTAGAATAGAAACGAGGAAGAGAGAAAGAGATGTTCGGGAGTTGGACCCTGGAGTTAATTCGGCAGTAGTACTAGTATCGTCTTATTCCATGCATCCAGTTGCCTCTAATAGGAGAAATTGAATTGATTAGCCTCTAGTAAACAGATGATTAGCTATACCAGATGGTAGTTTAACATACTACCAGGGCCGTCTCCAGAAATTTGGGGCCCCGGTGCGAATTCTAAATTGGGGCCTAATTTTTTGTACAATTATCATATAACTAATAGAGTGAATTTATATTATCACTTAGGCATATGCTAAAAGAGTAAATGTAACACTAAAGTTCATGATTTTTCCTATTTTACAAACAAAAAACTGAATTAAATGATGATAGCAATTTATAGGCTTGCCAAGAAAGCCGAATAAGATGAAGTTATAAGAGTTATTTAGGTTTTGACGATGATGATGAAATCGTGAGACGTGTGTTAGGATTTCCCTAAACAAAAGTAGATGACAACTTTTTATTCACCTATATTCGAGTTAATAACTTGAAGAATGACAAGGTAAAACACAATTTTCTTTGTCACGGAACCGATAAATTGATCAAGATTGGAAATTGGAATCGACCGACTTGAGTTGATTAATCATTAGAGAGATGGAGCAAGTATTAACCTGATCTGAGATTTGATTCGTTGAATCGCCTGGCACTGGCAGGCTCGGGGCATCAATCGTCTGCGTGTTCAATCCCAACTCTGTTTTTCTGACGCGATCTGGGTTCGTGTAGATGAAGGCCCGAGGCCGGATGGCCGATGCTGCATCGCTCGATCGGATCAGTTCTCGCTGTCTTGGAGTCCAGGAGTCTCACAAGTGCAAGCATAGAAAGATAAAACCGAGTTGCGGTGATTTGCATCTGATGCGGCCGTGATGTTGACTTGTTGTTGCGTGATTTGTGTCCGGTGCAGCCATGCGGTTATATTTTTCTTTCCAACATTGCCCTTGAGTAGTATTTTCTCTGTTTATTAAACCAAATCCTAGAGATACGTGACACTCTTCTTACTAATCAGGCTTAAAGCCTACTGACTAATCGAGATTTGGGGGCCCTAATTACCCGGGGGCCCTATTCGGTTGCTCATGTCGATCACCCTCATCGACGGGCCTGCATACTACATCCGATCCTAAATAAGTGTCGTCATTTTGAACTAGAGTTAGTTCAAAACCGTGACACTTATTTAGGATCGGAGGGAGTACAAAATTGGGGGCCTTATTAATTTGAAGGCCTATGCCGTCGAACAGTCTGCACGTGTGCCCCGTACGGGCCTGCATGAGACTATCTAAAACTCCAAATTTGTGTGATGTGCATGATTTATGGCATTGTTGAATGGTCATCAAAGTGCTATTGTAGAGTTGCTACATTTTATTAGGATTGTTGCACGTTTATTTCTTCTACTAAATGATAACATATGTATTAAAATATTTAAAATATAGTTAAAATATTGTCATACTTTTAATAAGTAATGTCTATCTTTTATGTTGATAATATTGACCATGTTATTCGGTCATGACCGAACCCGAACCCGAATTAGTAGGTACCCGAATTTTTCAGGCAGTAAAACTATCAAGTATAATTCGGTCTTTATTTTTTCAAGGATCGAATTTAAAATAGACCGAAATACAAAGACCAAATTGTCTGTCATGACCGAACCCGAACCCGAATTAGTAGGTACCCGAATTTTTCGGGCAGTAAAACTATCAAGTATAATTCGGTCTTTATTTTTTCAAGGATCGAATTTAAAATAGACCGAAATACAAAGACCAAATTGTCTGTCATGACCGAACGCCCACCTAACATGTAAGCAGTTTCAATCAATCAAGCGGTCTATTGTTTCCTCGACAAAGATAGATATGAATATTCCCTTGTTAGTATTTCAAACGTCAACGTGCACAAGAGTTACAAGCACAGAACAAACATTTGTACAGAAAACATTCAAAGGAAACTTCTACTAAGCATAAACAAGACATGAATCAACCCGATTTATATAGAAACGACCATCAAACTTGTCTTTGTACAGATGAACACAGAAACATCATTCATAGAATAAAAGTGTTCTAATTACAGTCAGGCCAGTCATAACGACCCAAGCTACACTTTTGAATCCTATCTCAGCTTTCGCCAAACCCATAGGAGCTGAAGTGCTTCACCCTGAACTTCCACTCGCCCTTGATGACGTCGAATGACACGAACTCTGCTCCCTGCTCCTCAGCCTTCTTCACCAGCATCTCCTTGAACTTGTCCAGCCTTGGACCCTCCATGCACTGCTCGCCGTTCTTCCTATTCATGCACTTGATGTTCAAAAGAGTCACCACTGCAGCTTTGTTCAGGCCCTCGCCAACTGGGGGCTTCTTGCTATCCTCTTTGTACACAACCACTTCACATTTATTGAATTCCACGATTGACTCCAGATCAAGGCCCCTCACGTCTGTTTCTCCACAGAATTTGATGCTACCATAGCCTTGACGTCCAACAACAAAGTCTCTGACCTGACAACAGTAGCCTGGTTCAGCACGTTCTTTGGCCGCAAGCTCCTCTAGGCTAGGCTCCGTGAAGTAATCTGCCTTGGAGAGCTTAGGCATCATCTTCTCAGTGCTAGCACAATTCACATGCCGAGCAACAGCCTCAGGCTCACTTGATGCATGGTGGCCATTTTCCACTCGACCAGACCGAGCTGGTGACATGGCAGCCTTATTGCGCTCCCTCCCAACGAAAGCATCTGTACAGTTCCTCAAATCAGCAACAAGCTACACATAATTGTGCAAGTCGAGGGGAAAAAGAATACTAATAGTTCTAAATGAATACCTTTATCTTTGTCAAGATGAGCTGAAGCCCTCGGAATTGATTGTCCGTCAACCGCACTACGTGAAGGCCACTGATCTGTTTGACGGATTATCAGACTTCTTGGGTTTTCTCTAGGGATGAAAAAAGCATCCGCTTTTGGTGTTACAGAAGATTCTTCATCATCAGCAAAGAACGGAACCTACAGGAATAACAAGAAAAAAAAAGCATCACATACAATGCTTTCTCAATGGCTTTCGTTAACTCCGACAACGAAATACAGAACTGAACTATGTAATCAGTCATTACCTTGCCATCAGATGTCGCATTATATTTTCGTGGCAGCAATTTTATCCTCCTCTGTGACAAATGCCTAGGCACCACCATCGATAATGTTCTACTCGGATGGGGCTTCTCAACCTGCAGGGTAGCAAAATGTTTCAGACAAGTAAACGTCTTTACTAGCTCCAGATAGCCAAAGTAGCACAAACTGCTAAAAAAATAGCCGCATTGCACATCTCTGCTCTGTTTCCACTCTACAGGAACTACTTATAGATAGTAAATACTAACCGGTAAGCTTGATATTCCATATTGGATGGAAGGTGAGGATCCACCATTCCCAATGGACATCTGAGGCATTGCTGGAAGTGTCCCAAAGGGATTTGAAACAAGAGTCGGCTGCATTACCATATTGGACTGACTAGTAGTTCTGCATCAGATATGCAACAGAGCGTTACAAAGTTACAAGTTATATATAAAAAGAGAGTTTACTAACTACTCCCTCCGTTTCAAAATATAAGATGTTTTAGATTTGTGAAGCAAATGTATCTAGTCTACTTTTAGTATGTAGGTTCACTAAGGTTTGGAGTGAATCTAGACACTAAAATAAGTCTAGATACATTTTCTTCACAAACCTAAAACATCTTATATTTTGAAACGGAGGGAGTACTAAGTTAAAGAAAAAGGAATCCACATGGTAATCAAGTGATAATAGGTGCTTCCTAGTACTCAGTTGCGAAGATAATTATATTACGAACCAAGTCAAAAGTCTGTGCAGCACTATAAAGATAAACAGAAACACAGCAACTCAGAACGTACAAGCTATTTACTCAACAGAACCGTTAAGAAGTTTCTTCTTTCTCTACAGTATTACATGATCACGTTACTGTTTACCTTCGCCTCAGTTCCACCCAATAAAAACAGAAATAAATAGAAAGAAAGAATAAATGAACATGTGACAAGTAAATGGAAGAGACATACTGTTGCCCAAATGGAGCCATATTCATTGGTTTGGAAACTGCAGGGAATCCACCTGCCAAAGCATCAGTAGTATACGGACAAAAGTTAAAACCGTTATTCGTTAATTAAAATAAAGCATTGAATATTATGAGACAAATACTAACCTGGTTGAACCTGATGTTGGAATGAGAATGAACTTAGAGGTTGAACAGGGGCAGTTTGTGGAAACGTTGCCTTAAACAAGGAGCAAATATGAACTCGTTATTTTCAAAACAGAATATATAGAAAATATTGAGGATTACATGATAGGAATAAAATGAAAGTGCAACAATTTGTGAAAATCAGTTATCGAGCCTAAATATGTAGTTGCAAGGGGATAGGATGCTTACTGTTCCAAAAGGTGAAGATGTGGTGACACTTCCACCGTTAGTCATGTTGCTGAACATACTGGTGGAGAAAGCTGGAGTGCTTCCTTGGTGATTAAATAAGTTGCCAAATGGCTGCTGCGCAATTGCAGAGGGAGATGGAAACAGCCCAGATGGTTGAGAGTTATTGCTACTGGATGGGCCAAAATTGAAAGGACTTGTGGTTGTCGATGACGTGCTGAATAATGAAGGAGTGGTATTTGCAAACAGAGACTGTGAAGTGTTTGCTTGGAAGGCAGAACCAGTTGATTGTCCAAACAATGTTGTTCCGGGCGTCGAAAACAGGCTCGGAGTAGTACCAAAAGCACCAGTAGAATTTGAGGGATTAGAGAATGGATTCATTGGCGGTTGATTCATTTGAAAACTCCCCGGCTGTGTAGATGGTAAGAAGTTATTAACCACTGGAGTTGTGTTTGGTCCACCTGAGGGTTCAAAAGTTCAAACGTTAAATTACCACAAGTTACATTATCTAATGACACAAGCAACAAAAAACTGAAACATTGACAATAGCAAACTTTATGAGTTCACTCTAATTGCAAATAGAAGACACAACAGTTATCTAATTGCAATTAAGAAAAAAAAACTACAGCTAGGCCATACCCAAAGCCAGAACATAATATTCATGCCAATTCACAGAAACTAAGCATGCAAAAAATAATGTGTGCAATTAGCTGTGAATGTTCAAAAGAGGGGTTACAGATGAAGCAATAGCATACTACTCAGTTCCAAACAATTCCACTACCTTTGTCCCCACGCTGGTAATCTTCCCACCTCAATTCTTCATGACTCTTCTCTTTGTATGCAGGCATAGCTGGTATGGAATCAAGTTTTGCAGGCTGCGAACCACTGGTAGCACCCTCAGCATCTGGTGTTTGCACATAAGGCTGTATTCTGGTTCCTCCAGATTGATTCCCAAATGTAGCTTGCCCAAACGGTGCTGCTGTCTGCAAGCCTGAAACTCAAAAAGAAAGTGAAAAAACAGTTTTCAATTACCCAACTAGTACAGTGCACACAACAGTCAACACCAAGCCCAAATTATGTAAACATAACTGACTAAGCTAAATATCCAATGGGAGAACCTACCAAATGGAGAAGTTTGTGCTGGAGTTGTTCCGAACGGTGTGCTGCCAGTTGCAGCTCCTGATTGTCCAAAACTAAAAGCACTTGTTGGTGTGGTTGAAGCTCCAAAACCTGGAGTGCTATTCACACCAAATGCTCCAGTACCTGAAGATCCAAAACCAGGAGTTGTGGTTGAACCAAAAGGTGTAGAACCAAATGTTGGGGTACCGGAAGCACCAAATAAGGATGTTGGTGTGGAGCCATTTGTTGGATTAGTTGTGGCACCAAAGGCCGGCGTAGTTGTGGTGCCAAAATTGCTGTTGCCAAATGTTGGTTGTGTTTGCTGGACTGTGCTACCAAATGGAGAAGACTGGTTAGGAGATGAACCAAAACCACCAAAACTAGGCTTTTGTCCAAACAGAGATCCTGAAAATTTTGCAGAGTAGAGAACATTACATTACAAGCAACAAAATAGAAGGTCCAAAAGGGGTTCAGAAAACGATACGTCTCCCAGGACGTATCCTTGAAAAAAAAAGGGGTTCAGAAAGGAACAGATTTAGTAGCATCTTTTAAGAAGTATTGCTGGAACAAATGTGAAATGCGACATTAAACATCACACTAAAAGATCTAAATGCTGCCAAAACAAAGGTTACTGTCAAATAAGCTTACAATATTCTCATGTAAGCATATTTCAATGAAAATATGCACAGAGGAACTTGTACCTTCGGACACCTACCCTTGTTTCTATGCAGTGGCAAAGGGAAAGCATGGACTGATGAGTATAGGGTGACAGTATTTCAAGTCCTAGTCCTACACTTGTACTGATATAGGAAACAGTCTTGTCAATCACAAACTTCAACTACAAGCAACAGCTATCGCTTCTAAAAGTCAACAGAGATATTTCGAAGTAAGCATGAAACTATAGTGGTCCATAACACAATCTAAAAGGTTGCAAGATTCATTGTCAGATTTTCTTTGATATGATATAGCTTTTATCGAGGTTGGCAACTAAACACAGAGCAGGTGCAAAACAGGTAAATATATCCAGTAAATGCTGCGTTACGAAATGTGTTCCAAGTTGCAGAAGAATCAATGCTGAGATGGTGAGAAGGGTACAAACCACTGCCAAAGTTGGAGGTTGTGGCGCCAAACCCCGGCGCTGGCGATGCACCGAAAGCTGATGTGGAGGTCCCAAACGGAGCAGGCAACGGGGAGCCGAACGCGGACGTGGATGGCTGGCCAAAGGCGCCGGTTGATGTAGAGCCAAAGGCAGGCGTGGATGGCTGGCCAAAGGCGCCGGTTGATGTAGAGCCAAACGCGGGCGTGGATGGCTGGCCAAAGGCGCCGGTTGACGTAGAGCCAAATGCCGGGGTGGACTGCTGCCCAAAGGCGCCGGATGACGTAGCGCCAAACGCCGGGGTGGGCTGCTGGCCAAAGGCGCCGGATGACGTAGAGCCAAACGCGGGCGTGGATTGCTGGCCAAAGGCGCCGGTTGACGTAGCGCCAAACACCGGGGTAGATTGCTGGCCAAAGGCGCCTGTGGCCGTAGCCCCAAAGGCCTGAGCAGACGGCTGGCCAAAGGCGGGCGTACCACCGCCGCCGAACGGCGCTCCGAACGCGGGGGTCGGGCTGCCAAACGGTTTAGGCGCGAAGGGATTGTTGGTGGCGGCGGCATTGGTCTGGCCAAAACCGGACTGCTGGGCCCCGAAGGGGTTGCTCGAGGCCTGCCCAAATGCTGCAACAGGACGATCGAGAACATGTCAGAAACCATTGTGGTAATTAATGACCTTCATAAGCAAAACTGGAAGAGAACATGGACAAGCGAAGCGACGGTAACTGAAATCTGCAGGGTAAACAACAGAATAATAGCAATCGTTCGTTTACACGGAAAATAAATTCGATGGTTCGTCCACAGTGTAGCGCGGAAGCATTGCTAACAACAGTAATAATGGAGGATCTCGACTGGGAAAACCCTAGCCGCCGATGAACCAGCGGACGACGAGGTAGGCGCTACTAGTAGCATATACCGATAGCACTCGAGCAGGAAAGCGGAATGCGCGCGCGGGGAGGGGAAACCCTAGGTAGGGCCCTTGAGGAGATGGCGTGCGGAGGGGGAGAGAGGGGAGAGCGCTTACGGTTGGAAGAGCCGAACATGGCTGGCAGACGGCGGCGGAGGAGACTGTGGGTTCACCGGGCCGGCGGTGTGCTTCTTCTTCCTTCGTCTCTATCGATCGATGTGGTTTGTGCTAAATCGAAAGGTGGAGAAGGGTGGGTGGGTGGGTTGGTCTGGATCTGAGGCTGGAGGGTGGGCCCGTCTCGTCTGTCTCTTGGCTTTCGAGTTTGGACGGTGCCGCGGCTCTATATAGCGTCCTCGTAGCTTAGGAACAACGCCACTCGCGCCAACGGCAAACTGACGCTATTCCCCACCGCGCCGCGCCGCGTAGCTTGCTTTCAACGCGACCAAGCGACGGTTGGCGTGCTGGGCTCCGGCCCATATATACATAAATGCCACCCAGATGGGCTCTCAAGTCATGGCTAGCGGAGGAGGGCAGGAAAAAAGAAAAAGAAAAAGAAAAAGAGGAGGAAGGAGGTAGGGGAGGGGAGGAAGGTTCAGACCGGTGAGGCGAGATCAATAGCGAACGACGGCGGCGAGATCCGACGAGCGCCCCGCCTGACTTAGAGGAGTATCTGAAAGGAGAAGGGGAGGAGATCGGCAGGGGTGTAGTAGCCGAGCAGTGGAACACGGATCAAGACAAGGAAGAAGGTGACGGCCACGACCACCTTGTTGCAGCTTCCAAATTTAGTTTCTTATTACTCAACTTTTTTCATAACAACCTTTACATTGTCAATCAAAGTTAAAAGGGAGTAAGGGACTGTCAGTTAGCGCAGACATTCAAACACTTCCGAAATACCTCGACTTTTTCAGAACAGATCCGAGTCAAATACATGATTCGAACCACTTCCTTTTTCATTGCAGTGTTTCGACACATTCGAAGCACTTCCTTTTTCATTACAGTATTTCGAAAACCTAAGGGCTCGATCGTGTGGCTATGGAAAATACATGATTTCTGATCCTAGCAGGAAAAGATGGGAAACGGGTATTCGATTTAAAAGTAAGTAAACAGAATTACATACTCTAGGTTGCTTCATAATCCTCTAACTGACCGACAGCGCCCACAAATTTGATCTGTGCCCTCCCAACTTCACAAATCCTTATTAATCCGATCCTCAAGATGCTTCAAAATCATCATACTTGGTATTCCAGAAATACTTAATTTGATCCTACAGACGCTTCAAAGTAATAATCATACACGGTATTTCAGAGCAAAAAGAGAGTATGTGTGTGTATTTTCTAAAAGGCATTTACCCTAAGTATACTCCAGAGTGTTGGTAAATAATACAGCTCAAACAAAAAACCTATGTCTCTCCGTCCCTTTGTCCCCAAGATTGGCAAGGGCACGTGGAACACAAAATCCACTTATTGATCGATTCAAATAAACTAGTAAGACTATATATACACAAAAAAAACCACGGCATTTTAACGTGCGCTCTGGGAAACTATCATCGGTCATCTCTTCTCGTCTGATTCGTCGGCGATCCTTTCGTCTAGCTAAGCAGTAGTCAGCCGAGACCGCTGGGTTAGCTCTTCGAAGGCGCGCATCGCTTCACTGTCAAGTCCCCCCGCAAACTACAGATCAAACAAAAAAATGCATATATGTATGTTACAGAAAGTTGTGTGTAATCTAAGAAGGTGGAGAGTAATTAATATTGTACGTACCTGGTGAACCCTATATGTGAAGCGCACGCTCTGAGCAACGAGAGCAGCCTTGTTCCCTCCTCCTCCTCCTCCAGTATCCGCCATTACTTCCTTGAGGACTCTCTTCATGTGCACCTTTGCAAGTGCTACTGATGCCACCCTTATCTACAGATTCACACAAACAAACAAATTCCAGACCAGTTAATTCGTTTGTTTGATACAAATAGTAAGTGTACAGAATACTGTACTGATTAATTGACTACCTTCGAAGCAATCCCTGAATCGAGCATCCATTCGGTCGGAATTCCAAACTGTTTATAGCATGGCATCGCCGAGCTCCTAAGACTCAGCAATCTCTTCATGCTCTTCTCCAGCCTAAGTATGGTAATTAGTTATGTCTCAGCAGGGAAATTAAAGGACAGGAATCATGTGTGAGGTCAACTGGTTCTTGATTTCATACTTATCTAGCAAGCTCGATATCTTCCTCAGAGTAGCCTCACAGGAAGTAGGGCTGCCATCGTCGGCGCTCAAGGAAGAAACCTCTGTTACAGCACACTTGAGGTCCCGGTATTCAAATGCTGCTTCCCGGAGTGCATCGGCTTTCTTCTCCGGCCAACTGAAGTGCTTCAACACGCCTGTCTCGTCAGACTGGATTTTACAACAGCTTAATTTAATCAGTACCGATCTCAGTAGCCATCCTGACTACTGATAAAAGCAACAACAACGAATGGTACCGATATTACTGTGTTTGCTTGATTACCAGAGTTGAAAGTTGTTGATCAAGCCAATCAACAAAGGCCAGCACTTGCTCCACGTCGGTGTAAGTATTAGTGTGAACTTTGTTGATGAGACCATTGATGAACTCTCCTTTTGTTTCGACGTCTGTTTTGATCTGAGCAGAGAAAAGTAATACATCCAGTCAAAAATCATATAAAGCTAATCTGATCTTATTTCTAGGGTCGTTTAATGGTATGATGCTGACCGCCAATAAGTGCGTAGAGCGGTTCTGTAGCTCGCCAACAATGCTGTTATGATGAGCGGCACCGACAGCCACAGCTTTCTTGGTGTCACGCTTGTTCAGGGAGTTGTACATCTCAACCAATGCGGTTGCCTTGTTCACACTGCTTCTCGTGCCATGCTGCGGCGGCGGAGGCGGCGGTGCTGGGGCTCTTCCCAGGATTTTACTACTAGGTGGTGGCGGAGGCGGTGGTGAGGGAGGCTTCGGAGGCTGTGGTCTGCTCATTGCATTGTCCTTTTGGTTGCTCCGTTGCGCCGCAACGGTCTGTGCCTGCTGAATATAGAATCAAAAAATCGTTTGATATCTGTTAGCCACTCGCACCGTGTGTGCAGTTGTGAATGAACATGAAGATCAAAGCAGGTTGCAGGTAAACTGAGCGGGGTAAATTCCCTTTTTTTTCATGTGATGGATGTAGCAGCTGCACAGTAATCAAAGAGGTATGTGCTGAAACAGGACCCAACTTACATGGATGTCATGCTGCTCCTGAAGTCTGGTGATGGTGCAGCGCGCAAGAGTGAGCTGATGCGTGAGGCCACTCCTGTCGCATTCCAGCTCGGTGTTGAGCAGCTGCAGCCTCTCCACCTCCTTCCTTAGGGCCTCCACCTCCCCACGCAGCCGCCGTGTCTCCTCCTCGGAATCTTCCTTGTTCCTCTTTGGCTTTGCAGCTGCAACAGTCACCACCCTCTCATCCTTGCTGCTCACCCTCACAAGCCTCCTCGTTCGAGGAGGGGTGGCGGGTGCTGGAGCTGGAGATGAAGAAGCTTCCTTGATGGGTTTTGCTGCCGCCGCTCTTGGAGCTCTGGTTCGCGCGGCCACTGAAGGCGGGGAGATCCTGCCGCCATGACCATTGCTCAGCACCGGCTGCTTCATTGTCTGCGTGAATCCAAGGAGCAGCCTAGCTAATGGTCTAGTCTTAATTGCTGTCTTGTGACCTGAACTGAATACAAAGTGTCAGAAAGGAAGGTGCTGCCTGGGTAGTTGGCAGTGGCAAAATATATATTGGCATGCAGCATGTGGACTGTGGAATCAGCACAGCTCAGCTCTTTGTTGACTGCAAGCAGCAGATGCAAACAATAGAATCACATCAGTGTCAATTGCAGTGAGAGGGCAACAGCCTGCCTGAACCTGATGGCTGTTATTAATGCAAGTAGGGTAGGGTAAGGCTGGTTCAGTTGAGCATGACCAATCGGCCATGGCCATGGGAGGACAGGCAGGACCACGAAGTAGAGCAGGCAACGACAGAGCAATGAAACCGTGCTGTTACTATTAACCAACCCAAAACACAGTACAGTGATGCATCACAATATGAGATCTACTCTGCTCTACATGTCAAACAGTAATTACCCTCTCAATGCTAGTAGAATATGCATTCTGGTGTATATATTTATATAATCATGCAGCATTTCATATAACTTTGGTAGAAAGACGAGACAACACATAAAGCATTGGATGCCACAAACCAAATAATTAAGCCACTGACATTTAATATTGAGGACAGGCACTAGGCAGTTGACAAAAGGCCGGAGTAGCTGTAGCTGAAAGACTAATATATACT
This sequence comes from Avena insularis, assembly GCA_023614405.1. Classification (NCBI taxonomy): domain Eukaryota; kingdom Viridiplantae; phylum Streptophyta; class Magnoliopsida; order Poales; family Poaceae; genus Avena; species Avena insularis. The sequence continues at coordinate 2,532,515 of CM042691.1, forward strand.
TCTAGGCCATGTGAGAAACCACCTAGATGAATGTATGCATATGTATTATACCAAATAAACTTTGTACTGAACTAGTGGTGAGGAGGTCAGATGTTGCACACTGTAGACATAAATTAAACAAATGAAAAGCTCAGTATGGCTTAAAGTTGCACGAAAGTGACAAATGCTTAGTGTGCATTGAACATGAATTGCTTAACTATTTCCTGAAATGTGCAGATTTTTTTGTTATGCTGCAAAGAATAACTTTAAAGTAAACTCAAGTTGATTACTAAACCTGAAGACTGGCGGTGCTTGCTGTCTTTTGTCTCTTCCTTTACAGTTAACAACTGACCCAATCACTCTAACTAGTTTTGTACTTTAACTTTAAGCAATGGCCTAATCATGAAGCATGACATACCAACCCCATGCACTAAACTAAATCTAAGCTACCTGGGCTAAGTGACAACAGCAACAAAAATAAAACATTCTCCAATCAAATCCAGCGCGAAGAGGCAAACTTCCATGCTAGAACTATGTCCTAACAGAAGAGAGCATGAAGACAGTAAAATCGACATGAAGTGGAGAAAGTAGAAGAAAGAAAGCATCCAAAGAGGATCAGTGGATCATAACTGAGTGATTCATCCTCCAAACAGAAATCAGAACCAGCAGAGATCTCAAATCAGTAGTGCCAAATAAAAACGATCACATGAATTTCATCCATAACATGTCCTGCAAAAATTATATAAGGGACAAAACGACATACCTTGTTTTGCAGGATACAAGAGACAAGCAGCTCCAAAGGAAATAATCTGATAGCATAACAGTGGAGAGGTGCTGCCACTTATAGATGCCAAGAACAGGGTGCTGGGTGGTGGGAAAGTAGGTGTGACATTTGGATCAAACTGAGGACCCACGATTCAATGCTGCAATCTTATATATGTATAAACAAAAGAAATATGCCCACCTAGCTAGTTGTTGGTGGAATGTCTCAACATTCCCCTTTCACATCACTGAACAACCAACCCAACCAAAGCCACCCAAAGCGCATATCAGTCTTATGTGTCAGTACAAAGATACTTCCACCAGTAGGTCGCTACTTTTCTGGATAAAAAGTATACAAAAGCTTCCATGTGTTAAGTTCATGGGTTGGTCCTTAATATGTTGAAGAGCTAGTACAGCTCACATAAGTTCGAAGTTTTTGTTACGCATCACATCGGAGTTGTAGATTGACCACCTAAACTTGCTTCATGGCATTAATTCCAAGCAGCCTGCAATAAACTTAATGGCCGTGGTTGGACATCCAAGATTGTGCATGTACAGTTTCAAGTCTGCATCACACTTTCAAATGGAGCAAAATATAACAACTTGCAAGCTCATGATCAACATTTGACTGGATACACCTAGAAACTACATCCATTGGCCAATACAGGCAACCAACCCTACTTCCTACGAGCATACAACTGTAGCCTAATCATGCACCCACTACAGCTAAATCTATAGTTCTTTGCCATCACTTGCAATCCTCCCAGTTTCCAAAATTCTGGAGCAGCTCCTTTCATCAAAATAACCCTCGGACGTACGGTAACACATGAATGGAGAATAAACCTGCCCAGGACCAACCAGAGGGCAAGATTGGGAGCCAACTATTGCCGCTACTGCTTTCGCCTTGGAAACCTGGCCCAAAATCCGATGATCCAGAAATGCCTGAGCCACTCGGGTTCAGCACTGATGATCCCGGGTCAGAACCAGATGCACTATTAACAGGGTTAGTGGTTGATGTAGTGGGAGCAGTGGACCCAGGATTGTACCCAGCAGTAGAGCTGAAATATAAATAGTTCACCATACACATCATTGCAATAGAAACAAGAGCTCCATGTTATTAGAATGCAAAATTAATAATTTTCACCTCGTTGGTGAAGACATGGATGATGCCAAGACACAGGTTCCTGAGCCTGCAAACAGGAGATGCAAGCGCATATTTGAGAGCACCACACTGAAAATCCTTGGAACCTATCTAGAATGATAAAAAGAGAGTCATTCATACTCGGATTAGCATTGGCAAGCATTGCCGCGCCCCCAAAGTCACAGCTGGAGGGTGCAGGGTTCTTCTGGTAGTAGCTGTTGAAAGCGTACGAAGCGTGGGCTTCCAGGGTATTTGGATAATAGCAGCTCCCCGATGGCTGTATCGGTGAGCAATCAGCTCCACCAATACCGCACGCATAGTCCAGTGCATCCTGGAGCGCTGTTTCGGTCGAGCCGGCCTTGGCCACACACCAGGACTGCTGCCCTGACACACCTGGAGCTGTGACTGGAGTGGTAACCGGAACAGTAGGTGGTGTACTGCCGATGGCAGGCACCATCGGGTTCGCAGTTGGGTTTGTCAATGGTGGCGATGGGGGGAATGTTGATGGAGTGGTGACAGGATTGGTGACTGCTGGGGCGGTCGGTGTAGAGATCGAAGGGGTTGGCAACGGTAATGTGGTGGTAGGGTCGGTTGAAGGGGCTGTGATAGGTGTGGGCAAAGGGTCCAAGGAAGGGATTGGGACGGTGGGGTTCGTGGAGGGCACGGTGATGATTGTTGGCGCTGGGTTCGTCGACGGGACTGTGATCGGCATTGTCGGGTTGGTCACTTGAGCTGGACTTAAGTCATCATGGATAGTTGGTTTACCTGCAGTGGCAAAAAAATAATTATTTAGAGTGACTGATTAGCACTTGGCAGGGAATTTGTAACTCGCATGTCCTGATAATAGAGCACAGCTATATAATAAGACTAAACATGCAACAAGGTCCTATGATATCGATGCTTATGATCCAAGAGGAGACATGAAACTTCAGAAAGAAATTACCCTTCGTGTGCATGGTCTACTCCATATAGACACAATTAATTAGTAGTGTGGAAAAGGAATTAACTGATTTTAGGCATGAAGGATGCATGCAACCGCACATCCCAGTATGTTAGTTATGTATGTCTGTGCTGTTCCCCAACCTGAAGCATACACACAAACCAGCAAAAATCAGCCTCTGTATGTCCCAGATCGAGATGTATACTGCTGTAGCTCCCTACATGGAGTAAGATTCGCGTGCAGATTAAAGGGGGTTCGCGGTTCCAATCACTCGTCGTGTCTACTGAAGAAAGAAAAACGAAGTCGTGTCCTGCAGGCAGAGCAGAAGAGCAGAACACGGAAGAGTAACCTGCCGCAGTGCACATTCCTAGTCGGGCGTGCTGGTAGTAGAGATGGGCCGCCGGGACGGGGATCTAAACATGAACCGGTGGCAGGAGTAGCAGTTAGTGGAAGTACCTGCGAGTGAGGCTGAGGCTGGGGGAAGCTCGAGGAAGAGGAGGGAGCAAGCGAGGAGGAGGAGGAGGAGCAGGAGGAGGCGGAAGCGGTCCACCATTATGGCCGCCGGCCGGTCCGCGGCGAAGGAGGAAGAGATGGGTCGCCGCCGCCGCCGCAGCGTGTGTTCTTTTCGGGGGGCGGCTGGAGGGAAAAGGTGGTGGCGGGTGGTGGAGGAGGTAGCAGAAAGCACGGGGAGAGGGATGGGGAAAGGTGTGAGACTGAGAGAGAAAGCACGCTCTCTATCACTGTCCCTGGGCCCTGGGACATGCGTCTGGAATGGAATACAATACTCCTATCCTAAGCAAGAGGGAAGAATGTTGTTAACTCATCATTCCGTTTGATAAAAAAAATCTCATCATTCCGTTTGAGCGATAAACAAGACCTGGAATCACTCCAAAAACTAGAGAGCAAGCAAATTGTGCGCTTCGAGCCCCTCTCTCTCTCTCGAGTTGTGTGGCCGAGTTCGACGCCTAGCTCGGTGGCCGAGTTTGAGCGCGAAGCATCTTTTTCTGTTCGCTGCTACTAGAAAATTCAATAACTTCGTTTGACTAACTGTAGGGCCTCAGAGCTTCTCCACTCGCCTACCCAGCAGGCTGATTCGGACACCAAATTTCGGTCCGGACGCCGAAAACTAGGTCAGTCATATACCTAAGGACCTGTTTTTGGCCGCATTTGGTCCATTTTTGGTCCGGACTGCCTGCATCGAACCTGGTTTCCGGTATGCCTCAGGGACGCCGGACTTCAATAATCGGCGAAAAAAATCAAAGCGACGCGTAGACCCGTCGAGTCAGTGACCGAAGCCGAGTCGTCGTCATCTTCGAAACCACGCGGTGACCGCCAGTAATAATCGCCGTCGCGTCGGCCACTGTCGCCGATTCTGGCGCGCCACCGTCGCCGCCGCCTCAGGATGATTTGGCGGTCACTAACTTCCCGCCGTTTCCACTTTTCCCGCTCTCGCCGCTACACCCCTCCCGCCATTCTTCCGGCCTATAAAAGACGTGCATCTCGTCGTCTATCTTCACTGCCCCTCACACTACCACAACTCGCGAACTTGACGCCGCTTTCTTCTCAACTCCGCCGAAGCCATGGTCGGCCGACGCGACGATGTCGCCGTGAAGCCGGCTGCTCGCGAGGCGTTATACGGCCCCGGACACGCGTCTCCCCTAGGTCGAAACTTCAGCCCGGCGGGATCCCGTTCACGCCGGACGGGCAGGACCTCGCCGGTGAGATCTAGGCGGCTATCGCCGCCATGGAAGACCCAGAACTCGCCGGAGAAATCCAGGCCGCTATCGCCGCCATGCAAGGCCTGACACACGCCGAGGATCAGGACAACCTGGTCTTCTGGAGGCAGTTTTTCGCCGGCAGGTGCCTCGAGGAACTCGCCCGACACGATGGACCGCCGGGCTCGCCGCCGCCGCATAACAATATGGCTTACAACCGCCGCTGGTGGAGCGTTTCAGGGCGGACTCTCTGACGAGGTTTAATCTCGCCAATGCCCATTGTTATGGACTTGGGTTTTGGAGAAGATGGGGATGCTGGAGATCGCAGAACGGTTAGCAAACAAGCAACACGGGACACGAGGTTTACCCAGGTTCAGGCCCCCGGAGGGAAAAACCCTACTCGCTTGTTCCGCTCTTGATTACTGTAACCGAAGATTACAGTGCAGATGCAATCTGGCGTGGAGGTGTCTATGCGAAAGTATGAGGTGAGAGATCTAGGTCGTGTCCTTCTAGCCTTTATATAGACTTAGGCAGGTCCCAGGCACAGACCGAGTCGGTTACAGGTTTTAGGGTTTACCTCTTTGAATTTTCTATCTGCTCTAGTCTTGCTCTCCAATGATCCGAAGGCGTCATGGGCATTGGGCCACCCAAAAGTCTTCATGGGTCAGCGTATATTTGCCGTGGGCATTCCTTGGGCTGGACCAGGTATGCTGAGATCATGTACCCGCGGGGTATAACCACATCAGTAGCCCCCGAGTGATCAGTCGAATCGTAGATTTGGCTGAGGACTCTTCAATCCTTCGGGTGCAACTCTGTCTTTCAAGAGAAATGTGTAGGGATTGTTGATGCGTGTGCCTGACTCACCCGACGGATCAGGGTCAGTTAACTGTCTTAGGACAAAACAACACGATCTTCTTCAGGTTCGAGTCTCTCGACTCGAACCCGGAACATATGTTGGCGTAATTCGATTCAGGCCGCGGAGGACTTACAGGAGTGGAATTCCAGTAAATTTAAATGATGTACCCAACGCGTCCGTCGGGATTTTTCATCGCGCTTGTTGGCACGGATTTATACTAGCAGAACACAGTCATGTGCGTTATCAGGCCATCAGATGGTATCTGTAGGTCTTATCTTTGCGTCGCAGACACAGCATCCGAATGTTTATCACCGCGGAGGTGTTTCAGGTGGCCAAGGAGATTGTTACTCACTTAGCGTTAATTGGGGCAGAGTTGCCGAAAAAGTTTTGCATGTTGATCCGTAAGATCGCAGTCGAAGAATTCATAGGGTGCGCGACCAGCGCTCCCTATAGAAGTAGCCCCCGAGTGTCTGTTCGAGTCGTAGACTCGAGGAGAGACTTTAATTCAGCCGTTGTTCGGCGTCAGGTCCGTAGGACACAAATTTTTTGGATGCTTAAATCCATCCTCCCTATGGGAGTAGCCCCCGAGTCCGTAGTGGAGTCACAGACTCGACGTAGAACTCGAAGAAACAGTTCAGTGTTGTTCATTTTTTGGGTGCGCAGCCAGCGCTCCTTATAGGAGTAGCCCCCGAGTAGTTAGTCGAATCATAGATTCGAGTGAGTACTCTTAGCTTTGAAGCCGAAGAATTGTGACCGTTGCTAGTATAGTTGTTGATGACGTCAGCGCTGACGATCAGTGACCTCAAGCGTCTGCTGCGCCAGAGATGACATGACTGGACGAACATGGGTCCCACCTTCTGACCTTGAATTGACCGGTCACGCGCGGCGTGGAGATAATTACGGTGTCTCTTCGATTTCCGCGCGTAGTGGACGGCGTGTGAGCGATGGTTCGTTGCGATGCTGACACGTGTATGGTCAGATCTTGCCGTTGGTGTTAGGTCTTCTTGATGGACGGTTATCATGCATCTTCTTTGTCCTTATAATCGTTGGGGAAAATTTAGTCTGTTTTCACCGCAGCCATTCTCGTTTCACTGCTCCGTTGTTCTCTGAGATTTTCTTGCTGCGCGCTGGAATTTCCTCAGGCATTTCCTTCTTTGATCCTACGCTCTCGCCGCCGGCACCGCCGCACCGCAATGGGGAAGCCAAAGAAGTCTTTTTCTGCGGTTGGTACCAGCGCTGCTGGAGGCAAGAAGAGTGCTTCCGCTACCCATGTCACCGACGGTGGCTGGCGGCGATCGGAGACGCGGGAGAGTGATCTCCGCAAGCTTCGTGAGCGGGGCTTAATCCCACAAGATAGGGAGGCCGTCAAACTCCCAGGCAACGAGGTAATTCCCCGTCCCCCCGCTGGGTTTCGGGTTATGTTCCTTGCTTTTGTTCTTCGGGGCTTTTCCTTCCCAGTCCACGACTTCCTTCATGGACTGCTTTTTCTTTACGGCATCCAGCTGCATCATCTTTCCCCCAATTCTCTTCTGCATGTCGCCTGTTTCATCACTTTCTGCGAGTGCTGGCTCGGTATCGAGCCACACTTTGGCCTCTTCCGGAAACTCTATTCCGTGAAGAGGCTATCTGGTTCTGATGGTGTTTATCCCATTGGGGGTTGCATCATCTCTCTCAAACCCAATCTTCTTTTCTTCTCTTTTTCCATGTCTGAATCTGTCCGGTACTGGCGGAGGCGATGGTTTTACATACGCGACTCCACGATGGCTGGGCAAGATTTTGGTCTTGTTCCTTTCGACCCCTCCCAAAAGATCGAGCCGAAGAGGTCCTGGAAGAACCAGATCTTGGATGGCGAGGTAGCGCAGATAGAGTCTCTCTATCGTCGAGTGGAGGATCTCCAGCTGATTCCTGGTAAGGAGGTGAACGGTGTGGATATCATCCGCACTTTCTTGAAACGTCGGGTGCAACCGCTCCAGGCTAGGGCGCACCTGATGTTCCTTTATGTTGGTCGTCGTGATCCGACGAGGGTTTCGGCTGAAGAATTCTCCAGGGGAGATCTCGACGGTGTCCTCGCCCGCTGCTGAAGTTCAAGGCTGGAGAGGATATCCCGGGGAAGTCGCTGACTTCTCCGTTCTCTGCTTCGTGTCCTGTTCCACAGGTGTAGATCCGGGACGTGCGCGTAGCGCTATTTTCGACTGCATTGTTCTTGCATTTATTTGCTAACAAATTTTTTTCTTCTGTGCAGAAGTTCAAGGTGTCGGGCATGTCGCCACCGCTTCCCGAATTGTTTCTGGCTGCACCGGACAATGAAGTGGTGGATTCCATGTCCGAGCTGCCATCGGCGCGATCTCCGGCTGAAGAGGCCAACGAGTCGAGCGAGGACCACACTCGCAAGCGGACACGGAGCTCCAGTGAGTCTTCGGATGCCTCGACTCCGCCGACTCCTAGGAACCCACTGTGCTTTTACCGTCACAGTGATGGGCATGGGGGCTCTTCCTCTCCGATTCCTGCCGTTCATGTGCGGGCTGTAGCACCGCACCCGCCGGCGAAGCGGAAGAAGGAAGAAAAGAAGGAAGAGAAGAAAGAGGAGAAGAAGGTCCAGAAGACCCCTCCCGTCTGTGACTTGAGCGAGCTTGACTCGTAAGTGTCCTTAGTCCTGTATTGCCTTTTCTTGCCTGTTTCCTTTGTACTTGTGCTAATTTGTCTTTGTGCAGCCACTCCTCCAACGACTCCTCTAGTGATGGTGCTCGAGAGATGATGGGGGAGTCGAAAGTCGTGCTTCCTCCTCCTCAGACGGTGGCCACCTCTGAAGGCGCTGCTCCAGACCCTTCTCCGCAGGAGGTTCGGGTGGTTGCGCCTTAGAAGGCTGCAAGCAGACCTTCGGAGTCGCCGTCGAATCATGTAAGTATTTTTGCTTCCTGCCACGGGGAAGCCCCCGAGCCTTTTTGGATGATCTATTGATTATCTCCTTTCTTCCTACCTCGGGGGAGCCCCCGGGCATCTGTAGGGTAGTTTGTTGTTCGTTCTTCCTTCGAGTCTCGGGGGGAGCCCCCGAGCACTTTCGTGTGTGTAGCTTGCTTCTGCTCGTTCTTTTGGGCGTAGCCCCCGAGCCCTTCTTTTGACTAGTAGGTCTTTTTTGCAGCCTTTTGTGCAAGGTGCCAATCAACTGGTGCAGCAGCACCTGGCGCTGGAGGCCAGCCTCAAACAACTTCAAGGTACTTTTATGCCTTGGTCTTTGTTTCTTCTTGCATTCTTGTCCTTTTATCCGACATTTGTATTGTTTATTGCAGAGGATCACAACACCTCCCTTCGTGAGATTGATGCTCTCAAAAAGAGCCTCGGTCAAGCGGAGAAGAAGGCCGAGGTCGCCGTTGGTGCAAGGGAGCGCCTCGAGCTAGAGTTGGCCAATGCGGCCGAGGCGAAAGAGCGCCTGCAGCAGGAGGCTACGGACCGCGAGGAGCAGCTCGCCACCGCCACGGCTTCGCGCGAGAGAGAGGTGGCCGGCAAGCTTATGGCGGCTGCCAAGGCTGTTTCGGGTGAGTGTCTTCACCTTCATATTTTTGATTTCCTTGTCTTCCTTTTGCGGTGCTTTTGTTCATTCTGCTTCCTTGTTGTCTTAGATGCCGCGGGCATCGAGTTTGATCGCGGTGCTCTGGAGCACGGGAGTGCTCTGGATGATACTACTGCGGCGGTCGAAGATCGCTGCAGCACCGTCGTCAACTCGCTTGCCAAGGCCAAGGAGGTCCTTGGGCGCTTCTACAAGGAGCTTATTCCCAAGGGCGTGGCCCTTGATGATGTTGATGCCCTGGCGGAGGCGCTGTCAGCCGAAGCACCTGCGGCATACAAGCGCAAGCAGAAGGGCATCGGTGCATCCATCGGGCTGGCAATGGCCTTGGCGGCTCGAGCAGATCTGGACCTTCATCAGGTCACTTCCCGGATGCCGACGACTGCTGACGGATCCGAGGTAGCCTTCGCCACCTATGCTGCTCGCTATAAGCGTTACGGGCCGAAGCTGATTGATCTGCTGGCCGAGTATGTGCTAAGGAAGCAGGGGGAAGCCAAGGCGAGGCAGTCCGGTTCCGAGGCGACTCAGGGTGCCGCTTCGTAGGCATTGTAGTTGTAGGATAGTTGTAGCTTCTTTTGTTGTAATTACGTTGATGAACAATCCTTGTGCCATGTAGTGGCTTTTGCTGCTCTTAATGAATTTGTTGAGTTTTGTGCTCCTTTATCTGCGTGTTCATGTCTTTGTCTTTCTGTTACTCTAGGGTCCTTCGGGTGATGATCCCGTTGACACTTCGTATGCGGCGCAGCTGCGACCATCCTTGGATGATGCGTCGCAACTTGTGTTTCTTCGAGACCGTATCCGTAGCCTCGAGAAGGAGTTGCTAGTGGTGCGTGGTCATGCTAACGTTTGGAAGTCCAAAGCAGATCGAGGCGCTGCCAGAGAGGAGTACTTAATGGCGGAGTTGCTTCGTTTGTCCGAGCAGCTTCAGTGTGAGTTTTTCGAGCTGTTGCCCGTTACTTCGGATGCGCCTGTTGGCTTGTCATCTTACTCTTTTGCAAGTACTGCAGGTGCTAACATTGCTCCGAAGGAGGAAAAGGAGCGTGTTGTTGTTCAGCTCAACTGCTTGACTCAGTAGGACATGGAGGCCAGCGGGTTCTTCTGGATGGACCGTAACCGTGCCATAGTCCTTGCGACGGTGCAAGATCGCATTCACCAAGTATCGCGGGTGCTTCGTCAGGTGAAGACTTCACTCGCGTCAGTTCTGCATGTGATGTTTCCGCTGGATGATGCGCCGTCAACTCTCTCTGGTCTGCTGTCGAAGTTTCGGAACGTGCATCATGTCAAGGAATTGGTGCGGCATCAACTCGTCATAGGGGTGAAGGCTGTGTTGTCCCTTGTGAGGCTACATCGCCCTGATTTAGATCTATCTGTTGTGGCGGCTGGGCCGCCTCTTCGGCCAGATGGTGGCGAGTGGGATATGCGTCCGCATTATGCGGCTGTAAGGCAGTATGCCGAACAGATTGTAGATCTGTTTGAGCAGCGTGCTCAAGTTATTCTTCAGAATAGGTAGTACCTGTAAAAAAGATAGATGTAAAATTTGTATATATTTGACTGGGCGTGTTTTGCCCTTTGTTATAAAGGTTTGGTTGTTGTTTCAGCATGTAGTGCTTTGTTCGCATATGTGTCATTTTCGTTAGCCTGACGTGGTCAGCTACTCAGGTGTACACGTGTTATCCTCAGTCGACGAAATCGTGAGGTGAGGGGATCCCCCGAGTGCGTTTGTGGCATGGAGTAAAGTGCGAATAGTAAACAAAATTTTGGGGCGAGACACTTAGCTTTATTCATATCGTAATGGAGGAGGTACATTGTTCGGCTGAGTAGCCTTGGCTGAATGGCCTTATTAAAAGTAAAGAGGGAGGTAGCTAGGGGTAGAACCGTCGCAGTTGTGCGACGTTCCATGGGTTGGAGTATGCGACTCCAGACTCCACGTGCTTGAGACGATAGGCGCCACCTGGGATGACTTCGGTGACGATGTAGGGTCCTTCCCATGGCGACTCGAATTTCTTCGATCGCTCTTGCTTGAGTCGCAAGACTATGTCTCCTTCGACGAAGGACTTTGGGCGAAGCCGTCGGTTGTGGTAGTTGCGGAGACTTTGCTGGTACACCATTGATCGAGCTGATGCTATGTCTCGCGCTTCGTCGAGTGTGTCGACGGCGTCTTCAAGTGCAGTCGTGGATTCGACTTCGCTATAAGCGACGACCCGGGGGGCCTGGTGGTGTACTTCGGCTGGTAACACGGCTTCGGCTCCATGTACCATGAAGAACGACGTGTAGCCGGTTAAGCTGTTTGGCGTGGTACGCAGGCTCCATAGGACGAAGGGTAGCTCTTTCGTCCAGGCTCCGATGAGTCGCTCGAGTGGGCTCATGAGGCGCTTCTTGATGCCAGCGCCGATTAGGCCGTTGGCCTTTTCCACCTGCCCGTTCGTTTGCGGGTGCGCCATGGAGGCGTATGTGATATTGATTCCGAGGCCTTCGCAGAAGTCTTGGAATTCTTTGGAGATGAAGTTTGATCCATTGTCGGTGATGATGCTATGCGGTACGCCGAACCTGTAGACAATGGATTCAAAGAACTTGACGGCACTCTTGCCCTTTTGGTTAGTGACCGGCATGGCTTCGATCCACTTGGTGAATTTGTCGACTGCGACCAGGAGGTAGACGTGCCCCCCTTTCGAGGACCTTGGCAGTTTGCCGATCATGTCGAGGCCCCATTGGGCGAAAGGCCAGGCCAAAGGCATAGGCCTGAGCTCTGACCCGGGTGCGTGTGGTTTGTCGGCGAACCTTTGGCACCCTTTGCATCTTCGGACGATGTCCTTTGCGTCGTTCATGGCCGTTGGCCAGTAGAATCCAGCTCGTAGAGCTTTGGCGACAAGGGAGCGGCTGCCTGCATGATGGCCGCAGATGCCCTCGTGGATGTCTTGGAGTATGGTTTTCCCGTCACCGATGGTGACGCACCTTTGTAGTACACCCGAAATGCTGCGCTTGTACAGCTCGCCATTGATGATGATGAAGGCTTTTGACCGGCGAGATATGCGCCGGGCATCCGTCGGGCTATCAGGCAGTTCTCCATCTATCAAGTACTGGAGGTACGATCGGGTCCAAGTTTCTTCGACTTCCATGACCTGCATCAGGTTGACCACGGCGACCTCTGTGTCCAGTTTTTTGGGTCCTTCATGACCTTCGGGTAGCGTGGCCCCCGAGTGTTCTGCTTCTTCGGGTGATCCCTTGGGGAATTTCTGCTTGATGGATGGCACGCAGATCTGTTTGAGGAACACACCTGGCGGCACCCTTGCGCAAGTGGAGCCGATGTTGGCGAGTTTGTCGGCCTCCTTGTTACTTTCTCTTCCAACGTGCCGAAGCTCGCAGCCGTCGAAGTCTCCTTCGAGTGCGTTGTAGAGTGCGCGGTACGCGATCATGTTGGCGGCGTGCGCGTCGCACTCGTTCATCGTCTGCTGGACGACGAGGTTGTAGTCAGCGTAGATGACCAGGCGCGTTGCGCCGCAGATTTTTGCCATCCTCATGTCGTGGATGAGGGCCTCGTATTCTGCCTCGTTATTGGAGGCTCGAAACTTCATCCGGAGGACGTACTTCATCTTATCGCCCTGCGGGGAGGTCAGTATGACCCCGGCTCCTGCTCCGGCTTCACGCTTGGAGCCGTCGAAGTGCATCGTCCATGACTGCGTCATGTCTGGGATGTCTGGTAGCTGCATCTCCATCTAGTGTACAAGGAAGTCCGGGAGGACTTGAGACTTGATCGAGTGGAGTTTCTCGTAGATGATGTCGAGAGGTGATAGCTCGATGCCCCATAGGTCCACGCGTCCTGTGGCCTCGAGATTGTTCAGGATGCTGTTCAGGGGTGCTTCATTGACGACAATCACCTGGTGCTCCTGGAAGTAGTGGCTCAGCCGACGAGTCGTCATGAACACGCCGTAGGCGAGTTTTTGGTAGTGAGGGTACCTCTGCTTTGTTAGCGTCAATACCTCGTTGAGGTAGTAGATTGGGCGTTGGACCCCATGGGTCTTGCCTTCTTCGGGTTGCTCGACCACCAGTACGGTGCTTACCACCTGGTGTGTGGCTGCTATGTACAGCAGTAGGGGCTCGCGCTCCTTTGGCGTAACCAAGACAGGTGAGGTGGAGAGCAGGCGCTTTAGATCTTCGAATGCGTCGTCCGCCTCGGGGGTCCACTCAATTTGCTCGCTTTTATGAAAGGGCTGGTAGATTGCCGTGGCTTTCGCCCATGCGGCCGATGAACCCGCCGCCGCTTATTCGCCTGCAAGCTGCTGGACACCCTTGAGATTGTTCGGCTTCTCCATGGCCATTATGGCCCGGATTTTCTTCGGGTTCGCCTCGATGCCTCGCTGGGAGATGAAGTAACCAAGCAGCTGACCCGATGGGACGCCGAAGGCGCACTTTTCGGGGTTGAGCTTGATCCTGTAGCGGTCGAGATTATCGAACGTCTCGCGGAGATCGTCGATGAGCGTTCTCGCCTCCCTGGTTTTGATGACTATGTCGTCGACATAGACTTGGACATTGTGACCGATCTAGTCCTTCAGGCATGCCTGCATGCACCGCTGGTACGTGGCACCTGCGTTCTTTAGCCCGAAGGGCATGTTGTAGCAGAACACTCCGAACGGCGTGATGAACGTCGTTTTCTCCTGATCTTCGACCTTGAGCAGAATCTAGTTGTAGCCTGAGTAAGCATCGAGGAAGGAGAGTTTCTCGCATCCTGCAGTCGAATCGATGATCTGATCGATACGAGGGAGAGGGAAGTGGTCCTTTGGGAAGTGCTTGTTCAGCGACGTGAAGTCCACGCACATCCGCAGGATGTCCGTGTCCTTTTTGGGGACCATCACTGTATTGGCGAGCCACTCGCTTTCTTTAATCTCCCGGATGAAGTTTGCAGTGAGTAGTCTGTTGATTTCAATCCCTATGGCTTCGGCCCGCGGCTCGGACAATCTCCGGATGGACTGCTTGACGGGCTTGGTGTTTGGAAAGACGTTGAGTGCGTGCTCGGCGAATTCCCTGGGAACTCCTGGCATGTCCGCAGGACACCAGGCGAAGATTTCCCAACGCTCACGGAGGAATTCGACGAGCGCGCTTTCCTATGTGGGGCTGAGATCGTTGGCGATCAGCGCCGTCTTGGAGGCATCCGTCGGGTGGACCTGCACCTTCTTTGTGTTGACGGTGGAGTCGAAAGACATATCAGGTGCATTTTGTCGTGCGACTGGGGGTGCCCCATTGTCCGTCACCTCACGGAGCCTTACGATCTCCTCTTGCATGCCGAATGACTGGGAGATTCTGTTGAAGTCCCTGTCGCAGTGGTCCGATCGGGTGAAGCTCCCGTGGACCGTGATGACGCCCCTGGGTTCTGGCATCTTGAGTAGCAGGTACGCGTAGTGTGGTACTGCCAGGAACCTTGCGAATGCTACACGCCCGAGGATGGCGTGGTATTGTGATGGCCATTCCACCACTTCAAACTCGAGCCGCTCGCATCGGAAGTTGTCCAGTTTGCCGAAGATGACGTCGAGCCATAACTTTCCCAGGGGGAATATGCCCTTTCCTGGAACGGTGCCATGGAACGTTGTGTCTGACTGTTCCAGGCTACACAGCGGGATCCGCATTGCTGCTAGGGTGCTTGCGAACATCAGGTTGATGCCGCTGCCGCCGTCCATGAAGACGCAGCTCATCTCGAAACCTCCGATCTGCGCCTCAAGCACCAGGGCAGCATGACCTAGGCGAGGGACCTGGCAAGGGTGATCCGAACGGCTGAACGTGATGCAGGACTCCGATCCGTTGAGGTACTCAGGGATGGCGGGTGGAGCTGTCATGGCCAGGTTGATCTGACGGGTGATTTTCTTTTGCACCCTATTCGTTGGGCGCCCCTTCTGGATCATCAGCGCTCCTTTCAGCGGCGGATACCCGTGCCCACCGTTGTTCTGTGCTGGTGCGACTGGGTGGTTCGGGCCTCCTACAGGTGGCGGTGGAGGATCTCCATGCGCTATCTCGCCTGGTGCGGGTGTGTTCCCAAACCCAGGGTTTGGGGCTTGTTGCCTCATCTGGGCCATGCTTTCGCTGAGTTTCTAGAACTCACGGCAGTCCTTGAGCATGTGGCTTGCCTTCTTCTTACCATCCTGCTTGTCGATGTAGAAGTGGATGGTGCATGGACCCGACAGTTTTTCGTATGCTGAAGGTCCGTCGTCGCGACCGCGGCGCTGCCACGACTGTGTTGGGCATCCTCCATCGCGGAAAATGCCTCCGCGGTATCCGCCGCTGTTGCGGTTGGCGTCGCTGCGACGGTCGGCGTAGCCAGCCGCGACCATGTCGGGTCCATCGCGATCGTCGTAGACGCGTGATCTCCTCTTGCTACAGCGTTCTCGTCGCCGGCCGTAGTCGTCCTCTTCCTTCGAGTGCGCCCGGTGGACGGAGTCCTCGCCGTCGGCCCACCTGTTGGCGATGTCCATGAGGTGGTTGAGTGTCTTGGGCTTGACGCGCCCAAGTTCTTCCTTGAAGTCCTAGCGCTTGACGCCGTCCTTGAAGGCGTCGATGGCCCTTTCTTCGGAGATGTGCGTCGCGGAGTTCTTGGTGTTGGACTAGCGCAGTATGTACGAGTGAATGGATTCGCCCGTTCGTTGAGTGTAGGCTCGCAACTCCTCGATCGAGGCAGGCCTCTTGCTGGTGCCTTTGAAGTTTCGGACGAAACTATACGCCAGCTCCTCCCAGCTTCGGATGGATCCTGAAGATAGGCTGCTAAGCTCCAGGCATACCGTGCAATCAAGGCATTGCATGGCGGTTTCCTTGTTTCCACCGTAAAGCTTGACGGATGACAGGTGGTCGCTGAGCCACGCCTTGGGGTCTTGTGTGCCGTCGAACTTCGGAGTATCCGAAGGAATCTTGAAATTTCACGGCATCCGTGTCCGTCGAACAGATCTGCTAAAGCACCGGGCTCCGCAGAGTTCTCCTTCGTCCATCTCGGATTCAGACGAGCATGCGCGCTTGGCTCGCGCTTTGTCGATTTTGCGCTGTGTGAGCGCGTTTCTGGCATCATAATCGCGGTTGCGATGGCGCGAGCTCTTGTCCCTTCGAGGAAGGTCATGGTCCTCTTCTTCGGATGAAGGAGTGGGGCTGCAGTCGAACCTGACCGTAGCTTTCTTCTTTGGCTCCGTAGGAGCTTCTTCATGGAGCGCAGCTCCGATGAGTCTGAGTTCGGTAAGTGCGGACTTGTGCATGGCTCTTTTCGGGTCCCCCTCGGGAGGTGGGTGGGACGCGAGGTACGCTGTGGCTGCCATGATCGCAGCCTGCGGCGTTTTCGGGATGATGTTGCCGTCAGCATCCATCTCCATGAAGGATGCGTTGAGGGTCCGGGTCACCTCACGGCGCTCCTTGGGGTCCATGTTCTCTGTCCGGGAACGATGCTTCTTCCCGTGGTTGCCATTCGAGCTGGAGCCGATGCCCATGGCGGAGAGCGCAGCTCGTCACGCACTGGACTTCGAGGCTGCTTGCGTTTGTCAAGCACCTCTTGCATCTTGACCTGCTTCTTGTGCTCCTCGATTAGGAGCAAGTGGTATGCCATCAGCAGGTCCCGTGAGGCATCTGCGGGCAGGATCGTGTTGCCCGCCACGACGTCGCGTGTCTGGGTCCATCCTTATTTTCTGAGGCGGATGACCTGACCGGCGCCGTCTCTTCAGTGGGGGACCGGCTTCTTCGCTCGCGGTTTCGCGTGGGTTAGATGGCGGGTTAGGTGGCGGGTTGGGCGCCGCTGATCCACGCCACTCGATGACTACGCGCATTGGTAGCGCCAGATTGGTCTCTGCGCCGCAGCAGCTTTCGGATCCGGAACCGTAGGTCCCTTCGTCCGATGGCGGATCGCACAAATTGGAGTTGCAGCTGCTGCTGTCATAGGACTCATCTGTTGATGGCGATGTGCGTAGCACAGGGTGTGGGGCCCATGAAGCGGGCCTGATTGATGGTAGGGGCACCCGCTCTGGGAGGCGGAGGGTGTCGGTTTGCCCCACCTAGAAGCAGAAGCTCCCGAATAGGATCTCGAGTCCGTCGCCTACGGGCTCGAAGTCCTTCATGGTGGTCGGTGAGTGGGCGGTGAAGTCGAAGGCACCGAAGAGGAGATGACTCTCCGTCGCCGCGGAGTTGTAGATCGCTCGGGTTGGGACCGTCACGATCGCACAATCAGCGTCCCTAGTTCCCACAGACGACGCCAATTGACGAGGTTTAATCTCGTCAATGCCCATCGTTATGGACTTGGGTTTTGGAGAAGATGAGAATGCTGGAGATCGCGGAACGGTTAGCAAACAAGCAACACGGGACACGAGGTTTACCCAGGTTCAGGCCCCCGGAGGGAAAACCCTACTCATGCTTGTCTGCTCTTGATTACGGCAGAACCGAAGATTATAGGGGTGCGCAGATGCAATCTGGCGTGGAGGTGTCTATGCGAAAGTATGAGGTGAGAGATCTAGGTCGTGCCCTTCTAGCCTTTATATAGACTTAGGCAGGTCCCAGGCACAGACCGAGTCGGTTACAGGTTTTAGGGTTTACCTCTTTGAATTTTCTATCTGCTCTAGTCTTGCTCTCCAATGATCCGAAGGCGTCATGGGCCTTGGGCCACCCGAAAGTCTTCATGGGCTGGCGTATATTTGCCATGGGCCTTCCTTGGGCTAGACCAGGTATGCTGAGATCATGTACCCGCGGGGTATAACCACATCACTCTCGCCGGAGTCATGGCGCACATCGAGGCCGACAACAACTCCCGCCTCGGCCTGTAGTTGCGGAGTCCAGCGTCGACCACGGCAGCGTCACCACGGCGACGTCCTTTCCTAGTTAAAACCGACGTACTATGTACCCCCTCGCCTGCTTTAATGAAATTCCGCCTATATTCGCTCATATTTCGCCGAGTTTAAGTGAATTTAGCCGAACTTGGGAACGCGGCCTGGGTACGCGACTGGGCGACTGGGCGTACCCAAGCCGAAAACGCGATTCTTTCGGCCTAAAATTGGTCCGTTTTTTGGCCTGGGTACGCCCAACGAGTGGAGATGCTCTGACGTTGCCAGGACCTACGTTTCAGCCGGTGTGGTTCTTTCTTAGATCATCTCCGCGAGCTCTTGAGCGGGTAATTTGATCTATCAACATTTGTATTATTGGTATCATCTTTCTTAATTGTTATTTAGATCTTATTCATGTGAGGTTTTAGAGCTTGTAGTTATTTTCATAATAAGCTCAAGTTCATCAAACACGGTTTTCCTCCATAAAAAACGTTTTACCGGTTTGTCTTTTACAGAGAGGTCAACTCTTCCACTTTTTGCTTTGTCCTTCTTTAGTATACTATGATGTTTCTTCGTATGATCTTGTACAACTCGTTATCTTCGAAATGAGCCTAGGTTCATCAAAGATGGAGTTTAGATGACAAAGTTATGGTCGTTTTTATATTGGTATGTCCACTAGTTTTTTTGAAGAACGGAGTCTCCAAACTAGTATCCGGTTTGGCTTCTGCGAGCAACACACTGGGCCCCCGTTTGGCCTAGGTACACCGGAGTCTCCGGACCTCCAGACCTGTCGATTTCTAGGTGTGACGGTTGAATTTTGCGGGACCTATTTAAGGGGACCTTCTTTTCTAATGAAACCCTAACTCTTATGCAAGTTTCCCCCCCCCCCCGCCATTATTGATCTTCTATGGCTTGCTTTCTCTCGATCTCCCCAATGTTTCTTGCATCTTTTTGAGGGAAAAAGAGAGAGGGGATCTAGATCTATATTTCCATCAATCAATCCCTCCTCCATTTGAGGGGAACCTATTGGATCTTGATCTTGAAGTCTATTGTGGATTTTCACTTATGTTCTTCCTCTCTTATTCCCCCATAAGATTGTGTAGCTTTGGTGGAATTTGGAAGTAAAGAATTTGATCACTTCTTGTGTTCTTGACATTACATTAGTTGCATCGTTTTGAGTTCTCATCGGGGATCCAGTTAGGTGAAACTACGCAGCTTTTACTCTTGGTGAAAGGACACAGATGTTGCCTAGAGGGGATGAATAGGCGAGTTAAACTAATTATCAGTTTGGCTCTAACAAATGCAAAATAAAACTAGTGTTTAATTTATCAAGCACAAAACCTAAATATGTTAGGTTCAACTAAGTGCACCAACAACTTATGCTAACCAAGAAAAGCTACAAGTTGGTAGCAAAATATATTACTTCAAGCATAAAGGATATCACAATGTAAAATGCATAAATAAAAAGTTCGGATATAGAAATAACCGAGGCACGCAGAGACAATGACTTTATCTTAAAGTTCACTTCCAAGGAAGCTAATATATGTTGGAGAGGTGCGGCGGCGCAACACTCCCCGAATGTCACAAAAGGCTCACCTTGAGGTGTGGTGGCTCGATGCACACTAAACGTCACACAAGGCCTCACCCCAATGTGCGGAGATACGTCGCTTAATGGCTACAAAAATAGCCATATTTATTCACGTTTAAATCTTATATTAAGTAAAAAAATTGATAAAATATGTCTAGCCTTGCCACTAATAACTAATTTTTGCAAATATGTGCATATCCTTGTTTAAAATTGTAATGTGCGGGAAATCACTCTTTTATGGCGAATTCTCGAGCAATCAAAGGAGAATCACACATCGCCAACTCCACCAATTCAACCAGGGTTGAATGTTGGCATCCAGAAGTGTTAACGAGCGTCGGTACAGGCAGTGCTTTGCTCGTACCATCTGCCTATACCACATGGTGGTGGTTTCGTCAGGTCAAACAGAGCAACTTTCATGGAGAACCCTATATATTTCAAGACTCGTAGCCACCACAGAGAGAGCCGCACACAGAGGAAGATCCACCACTTCATCATCACCATAGTTCATCATATTCGTCTACATCTCCATCCATAGGCATAGTCATAACTTGTATTCAAGATCTCCTAACGGTTGGAGACTTTGTAAGGATATTTGGTATTGATCTAAGTAATTCTATAATGTTTTCTATTCTTGATCTTATTATGAGTGAGTAGTCCTCACGGGTTGCGGGTTGAGGAATAGCCTCGTAGTAATTATGTGCATATAATTACATGGGAATATTGTGTGGTGATTGCATAGCAGATTTGTATTTGTATCATTGTCGTTTACCTCAATCTAAAGACTTGTCAGGTACCCAAGACTCCGAAGATTGATTAAGGTTTGAGGTGAGTGTGTGGTAGACTGTGTCTACGCGTAAAACCCAATGATGGAAAGGGGAGTACAGTAATCATTTAGTGATCCACTTGGAAACAACAACAACATCACCGATCTTAATGCTTTGGTCTGTATTTTACTTAATAATCATTCATAGCTCGATTCTTTTGTGGTATAACGGTTGGACCAAGAGACTTTATGCTATGTTTGTGGCTCACAGGGACTTTAGTATTTACGGTTGTGCTGCCCATAAATCCTATAGATATTAGATTGTTTACACATGAATGTGCTTATTATTATATTTATCCCATATGTATGCATAGCTGTATATGGAACCTAAACCCTGGCCTACCTCCATCCATTAATACAATCCCGATAACAAAAGCAATCTGGAAAGTCTGGTAGAAGAAGTTTGAAGGGAACTAGCAAGTCTTGCAGACGCTCCTTAACCTAGAACAATTGTTTTCCAAGAGGTCTTATAGAGAAAAGGCTACTATACTACATCTGTAATCTGGATTGAATGTATCAACCTTTTTCTGACATCGTTGTCGGGGAAGAAATTCTCTATCCTAGTGAGGTTACTAGAGACCTTGCTAGTTAGTTTTAATTTTGTTTTATTTTATTTATTGCTATTAGTTTACTTTCTATTATCAGTTGGAAAACCAAAAAGATTAGTTACTTGTTTTATTAATTATCTTACTAAAAAATAGTACTATGGCACAAAAGAAGCTTGGGGAATATTCTACCCCTAATGATGATTTTATGTGTGCACCTATCACTCAGCCCACTTCACAGCGAATAATTATGAATAAAGCCTAACTTTTTTTAAGTTTGATTCAACATAACCAATTTATAGGCTCGTCTTCTGAGGATTCAGGTTTGCACTTAAACATATTACTGAGATATGCGATATGATTCACATAAAATATGTAACCCCAATGCGGTCAAGCTACGTTTATTTCCTTTCTCACTTAGAGGAAAGGCAAAAGATTGATTGCTAGCTTTTCCTAAAGTCACTATTACTTCTTGGAGAGGAATTGCACTAATATTTTCATGACTAAATTTTTTCCTCCAACTAAGACTATGCAAAGTCGATCTAACATTACTAGTTTAGGCAGGAAGATCGTGAGCCACTAGCGCGCGCATGGGAGAGGATGAAGGAATCCGTAATGAGTTGTCTCAATCATGGGATGGAAGAATGGTTAATGCTCTATTTATTTTGTAATGGTCTTAATCTAATGTCTAAGTCTATGTTTGATACTACTACATGAGGCATGGGCAAGCAGGTAAATGTTGCCAAACATCTTCTTGATGATATGCCAAGCAACCATGCCCAATGGCATGTAGAAAGATCCTCATCAAGAAACGTGAATTCAATCATCGAGGAGAACAATGAAGAGCTTACATCAAAGATAGATGAGCTATTAACTATTACAAAGGGTAAGAAAGATACCCGATAAATGCCATCACTAACAACACTACTGAGAAAATAGATTTTATAGCCCATAATCCTTATAATCCTGCATGGAAGAGTCAAAAGTTTGGCTCAAACTTTCAAAAACAATATTTTATCATGTAGTTGCTCCAAACAATAACTTTAATACTAGTAATAGAGCAAACCATGGTAATCTCTAGCTTGAAAATTCTTTTAAATCATTTATACAAGCTCAAACAAAACAAAACAATGTTCTTATTAAAATAATGGTGAACCATGATGCAATTATTGGTAAACTTTCTAATCAAGTTGTTGCTATTAGAAATAATGTGCAAGCTCTACAGGAGAGAACAAAGACCATGGAGACACGGTTGGGCAAAATAGCTGAAAGTAAAATTATTATTCTTTCAAGATTTGCCGGAAAGCCCGAGACAAATCCGATTGAAGACCTCAGGATGATGAGGGTTGAGAATGAAGATGAACCACCTGAAGAGCTAGACTACATTAATGCACCATCTCCAGATTATATCGTGGAAGATCTCATCAAGATGGCTGCACTAAAGAATCCCAATATAGAAAGAAGTAATGAGGACATATACCAACAATTTATAAATAAAGTGGCCATAAAGGTACGTGAGTTGGAGATATAATATAAAAAGCTATATGAGAAACTTTCAGCTAAACTTGATAATATATTTGAGCCCACTATTAAGATACATATAGGAGTTAATGAGATAGCTGCACTTTTTGAATTAGGTGCTAGTGTTTTAACAATTTTTAAAAGTTTATTTGATAAACTAAACCTTGGGACATTTAAAAATACTAAATTAAAACTCCATATAGATGACTCTACTTATAAGAAAGCTATGGGTTATAGTTGATCTTGTTATAGTTGATATGACTGAAGATCCTATATCACCTATCATTCTAGGTAGGCTATTTCTAAGAACTACCAAAGCCTTGATTAACTTTCATGAAGAGAATGTGAGAGTAGGATTATCACCTCATTCGCTAGTTTGTCGAACAAGGTGATATCAAGCTATGCAAGGGACACAAGGATGCAAATGTTGCAGATCCGTTGATCAAGCCACTACCACAGCCTAAGCATGAGGCGCACACAAGATCCATGGGCATTAGATGCCTAGGTATGTGATGTCGGGATGATTGACTTTAGTGCAAGTGGAAGACTGTTGGGAATATGCCCTAGAGGCAATCATGTATGATGATATTTCCTAAGTATTCATAAAGTTATTAAGTTGTCCTTATATGAACATCATATATATATCATTGAATATGTGATTCAGTTGTGGAACTAGTTTTTCATGTTGTTCATACTAGATTGTCCTTGGTCATCGAGGTTGTGATGGACACACAATTTAGACCAATATGTAAGTTCTGATGACATGGTTCCACTTGTCATGGGAATGGTGATGCCGATCCGACTTACACTGATTTAACTAAAGTGTTTAGCGAGTCAGACTAACCCATAGTTTTGAGATGCAATGAGCATGTTGTCATTTGCAGTATCAAGCAATGGAATCCTTTGACCCGAGGTGATCGCATCATCCGAGTTGTGGATCAGCCGACTTAGGTTCTATCAAAAGTTGTTCCTTAAAAGGGCAGTCATAAAGGTAGAGTTCAGGACAGCTGTAAATCAAGATGCGTGACGTGGATAAGCAATATAGGATTCGCAACTCCGTAATGGGAAGATATTCTATGGGCCCTCTCATATGATATGATTCGGAAGTATGACCATGCGCGACTCAGTTAAGTGTTAACTGAGAAGTCGGACTAAGTGTTAGTCCAGTGAGTAGTATATTACGGAACCAGAAGAGAGTTGAGCTATTAAAAGGATGGAAACTACTTGTCTATAGATTTACAAGGTATAACGTGAGGCAAAGGGACTTGGATGAAAGTCACATTGAAGGTTATTTTCTAGACTTTACGACATTTCGAAGTTGACACATCTTGCTAGAGGTCGCCATCATCTATGGACTTGAGACCAAATGTTCATGGGAGTGAGTTGGACTCGAATCCATGACAGGATACTTGAAAGTGTAGCTCGTGTCGTGTCTAGGTGTATGTGAACCTACAATCACAGCCTTAAGGGTAAGATGCCCATGTGGAATAGATCCATATGGACATTGGGGAACAACCTATATGAGCCTCAAGAGTTGAGCCCAACTACAGGTGTATATAATTGGAGTGACAAGGATAGTCCCTAACCTAACCGTCACTTTCTCCACCCCAAATCGGGCTAGATAGGATCTAGCAATACTCTGTCCGGTGCTACTTTCTATATGTGTGGATACTCGTACAGGTGTTGCACGTGTGAAGCTGGAGACGGGGGAGTTCGTGGGATCCAGTAAAGAAGTTTGTGGGGATCCAGAGGAGCCGTTCGTGGGATCAATCGACACTTCTCCGACGCGCTACATCAAGTTCCGCAACTGCATGTCTAGCAGTAATCGCGTGACCTATCACCTGACCTAGATCTTGGGAGTAAATTTTTTTGTTTATCTTCTGTGTGGCCCAACACCCGAGTCGCCTATCTCACCTCATACATGTTGAGTCTAGTTATGTGGACTAGATACAATTGTGTTTTACAATGTTGTGGTTGGTAGGTTGTGTGAGGCAAGTTGTGCTCGGTTGAGGTTGTTTGATATCTTGTATGACATGAGTTGGGCCATACATTATTAAACAACAAACGCTCCCTGGATAAAAATATAAAAAAGCAATCGGGTTCCTCGATAAAAGATAGAAAGAAATCGGGTCCCTAGAAGCCCAGGCTCTGACGAGAGGAGCCTCCTCCACACGCTGCCAGTAGGACACCAAGATCCTCCACCGGACACCTCTGCTGCTCCGCACGCCAAGAGCCGCCGCCATGACTCCTCTGCAGGCTGGGAGGCAACGTGGCTTGCTCGGTTGCCAGGGCAGTTGGACGGGGGAGCTCGATCACGAGAGGTGAGGACGGGGCTAGAGCGTTGCGGTTCGGGAGAGAATGGTCGCGCGAAGGGGTGCGGGGCCATGTCCCATAGCGGGATGGAGCGCAGGCTCGGGGGACGTGCACATCTAGGCTGAGTTGTGAAGTTTGATTTTAGCTTCACAACCGGGTCTAACCGGGTTTTTTTTTTCGCATGACACGGGCATAGGCTGATGTAGCTGACCCGATCTACCAAACAACAAAGTATGGGTGGAGTGAGATTTTCTGGGTTGCCCCAGGCTATCGAATATATCCTTGCCGTTGTACGGGAGGACGCTTGGGTGATTTTTTTTCTTAATTCATCTAAAAAAAGGTGATTTTTTAAATTTGCAATCTTTATGTTTTCCCTTTGTTAAGCGTCCACATAAACGTCTATCATTTGTACATGTGCTAAAAGCTAAACCCCTCGTGCATGGTTCTTTGCACAAGCGTCCACCGAGCGGAGCTGTGGGGAAGAGAGCAAGATCAAGAAAAATACAGGGTAAGGTAATGCAAGAGAGGATTTCTATCGGATCACGCGCGACAAACTCTGGCAATCGTAGTCCGTACGTGGATCAGGGCACCTCATTCCGTCGTACCTTCGGTCCTGCGGAAACTGAAGCATGGAGAAAGCTTAGGGCAACCCTACCTGATACTCTGGTGTCCGACCCTGATAGGGCTGCGTGGAGATTGACCACCTCAGGGTCCTTCACGGTTAGCTCTGCATACCGGGCCCTCTTCGGAGGGCCAAGCCTTCCTTGGACTAAACCCCCCTAGAAGGCGCCCCTCCCCCTCAATATGAAGATATTTGTTTGGAAGCTGCTTCGTGATTGGCTTCCGTCAGGGGCCGAGGTGGCTAAAAGACATGGGTCGGGGGATGGGTTGTGTCCATTATGTGGGATCCCCGAAACGGGCGCCCACGTAATGTTTGTTTGTCTCATAGCTCGGTTTCTATGAAACTTTACCAGAGAAGCGTTGGGCCCAGAATGGCGGGCGTATGATCTCGGGGAATTTCTAAAAACCTAGGCAAACCATGCAGGAAAGAGCCGCCGCTTTTTCTGGCTGGTGTTTGCTGTGTTGTTATGGTCATCGTGGAACATTCGCATTAAAATGGTTATAGAGAAAATTCTTCCACGGCGTGCTTTTGAGTCGGTGTTCAAATTTCTGGCATCTTTGTAGCTCTGGTACCCGCTATGTAGACTGCTGGACAAGGCGCGTCTAGATCATACAATGCCTACTGGAGACGGCACGGCGGCTCCCCCATAGTCCAGCATAGTTCTTTCTTTTTTCGGTGTGTTTTAATATTTTTTAGGTCGTGTTGTGCTGTCCCAGCATCCTTTGTTTCGTCATTTGGATCCTTATAACTTGTTGTGGTTCGTGTGCGCTAATCGCTTCCTTTCTCTCTTCTGAACTAGTCTCTCATCATATATACGCACGTTCGAAGATTGCATTAAATTAACAGCACCTCAAGTTCAACAAATAGGAGAAGCACCAATTGTCGTCGTCATAAAATCAAAGACGTTGCTGTCGCGAGAGATCCAGTACAATGACATCTAAAATAAGCGATGATAATTACGTGTTACGTGTAATTATTGGGACCCGACCCTAGCCTAATCAGCTCTTGTTAGTTGGTACTTTGCAGTCGTTGCGATCGGCTCCGTTGTCGCACATCGGTTCACAGTCGCCGGACGGACTGCCGAGAGTGTGTTTCACGCGCGTCACGTGGTTCAAAACATTTTTTGTTTATGTATTCCTCCAACACATATAACCAAGCTTTACATATACTTCCCCCGAGGAAAAAATATACATATAACTATTCAATTACTGGTATATTTTTTTGCAAACCAACTTGTGGTTGGATGGCTAGAAGTTTGTTTGTATTCTCGGCCCACCAGAGTTTAACCCTCAGATTTAACATCGTGTGTTGCATCAAGACGGAATATTCTTTTAGTGGAAGACGACGTTCCATCGACAGTGAGACGTCCGTGGTGACTTCGTTAACCTCAAAACCCGATCCGCTGGCTCAGTCTCTCGAAGGTGCTCATAGGGGTAGGACGTGCGTGTGTGCGTTTATAGGGATGGGTGTATGTATATGTCGTAAGCGTCTACTATTGTATTATCTTTCTCAACTACTGGTATTTTTTCGGGTAAAAAGATCCTAACTAGTAACTACGGTACTATATATTTAAAAGGCAAAATGCTTAACTTGCTTTAGGGCAATAACAAGTGAAAATACCTCACGAGACTTGCTTTATTTTTCCAAAATTCCCATTAATGTGATATCCTTCATCCTGAAAAGGATGTCACAGATTTATCTAAAATTAAATGTATACATCTGTATTTTTTTAAAAATAGCCATAAAAGTGGAAACATGGCCAGTCAAACAGTAAACTAGACAAAGGCTGATTAGAAAAGGTGGCATATATCAAACTCAATCTTACCACACTCCCCTAGCTGCACCTCGGCTCACCAATAACTAGCACCAACAACAACTAGCGCCATATTTTCCAATGGCAGGTGTTGTATGTTTGTAAGTACGCCACGCATGGATGAAGATGAAGTGGAGTCTGGTGATCTGTCTTGATGCAGAGTGGTCTCGTTGATGGTTTTAAGCTGAAACTTGCTTGCGGCTTGTAATAAGTTATTGCCGGTTCTGATAAAGAAAACATGTGGTCTGGTGTTGGCTGCACGCTCAGCTTTTGAAACTAGCGTTGTTTTATGCTTGGGGTAGTGGGTCTGGCGTTAGTGTGTTCGGTGACCCCTGGTTGTGGTCACCTTTCGGTCCTCTTTTTCAGCTTGGAACTCTTTTGTCTTTCTTTGTGTTATGTAAGACAATTGTTTTGTTATCCTGTGAATAATGGAACCCGGCTCCATAGGGAGGCATATAGATAAAAAATAATACGCCACACATACATCAATTTGCTACACATGCGCATTTTTAGTACACAAACTCATCCTCGAAATAGGCATTTCCCCTATTTTACAAATATAAAGCCTAACGGTCAAACAGATACAAAGTGACAAGGGGAGCCTCTTACAAAGCATATCAAATATAGAAAAAGAAAAACTGGAAAGACCAAGCTTGCCACCGAAGCCAGGAGAGGAAGACCGAGGCGTACCGAGCTCCACGATGACGACAACCCCGAGAGGGTGACGATGCAACACACCACCATCGTCGGACCACAATCAAGGGTTTTCACCCGGAGTACAAGCATTGAGCAGGAACCCACAATAGTGCCTTCAAGAAGGGAACGACACTCGCGGGCATTGGCGCTGAAGCGTTGAGCTTTCATCCGGAAAAACCTTCGCACTATGCCTAGTGTCTTGGACTGGGATCCCTCTAGAGTGTGATCTGGGAGATGACTTCTCCAAAGCTCCGCCACCACCAGGAACCCTCGTCGTCCGCTCCTCACCATCCTCATGGCAAAATAAGAAGACCACCAACATTCCCACGCCGCTCGTCGTAGAGATGACTGCACATGCCCCTTTCCAGGGTCGCCGCTCTAGTGTCCTATCCCTCGCACCTACGACACGAGAACCGCCTTGAGGCAAGTCCACCAGCATGATCATGGTAGTGCAGGGCCCTCCCACGAGCACTCGAATGGTGTAGGTTCAGCAAGATCGTTGGCATGACAAACGCACAAAAAACAAAACCAGGACTGGTAGGTAGACACCAGATGTAGGCCTATAACTAGTACCCCCATCCACCATGGCTAGAGTGGGATCTAAGGAGTACTAGAAGCCCCTGAAACCAATGTTGGTAGAAGGGCCTGCCAAGTCGGATTAGGCCGGGATAGGCCCAGATCTGGGATGAGGGCCTCGTCGCCACGGGCCAGCTCCATCATCCACCATCACCATCGCTGCATCGTGCCGGCCATCCCTCCCCGTGCCTCCCACACAGTCCAGGTGGGACCTTCCATGTGGTGGACCACAACGCGCAAGCCAAGGCCTCCACGCGCCAGGACCTCCTTCGCTATCCCTGGGAACATCGTCACCATGTCCACCCTGGCCGACCAGCACCGACGCCTCTAGCCGCAAGATCCGCTAGCGGCACTCCGACCAACACCGTGTCGAGAACCATTGGATCCGCTGACCAAGCACCGCCGCCAATCTTCCGCCACACCGTGTGTCCCTCCTAGCGCTCGGGGAAAGAAAGGTTGCCACTGGCGGCACCGCCCGGGCTATGGCCGGTGTCCCTTTCCCACGACGAAGGAGGGGGGATAGGGGCGCTAGGGTTCCCGCCACCATGGTTTCCTGCGGGGGATGACACAAGCTGGAGCGGGGGCCTAGTCCCTCTGTTCCTCAGTGATATGGTTCGGTCTTTAATACACTAACTCATAGAAAACAGTTCATCTATGAACTTGTCCCACGGGTGCAAATTGGTTGAAAATCGGTCCATGGCGAGCTAGTCCTTCCAACGATGGCACGCCATACAAGCAAAGTTTCGCATGCAGCGTGCATGTGAGACGAGCGTAGGATGTTGATGCATTTGTGTGGGTCAGCGACTTAGGCGATGCTGAAGATAGACGATGCCATCATGAAACAATAAGCGAAAGATCATAAGTTTGTCTTAGATGGAGCCTCAACATTGATAATCTAGTGAACTCACATAGATTTATCGTCAGATTTGACCCCAATTGCCTCTTTCTTTTGACTCAAAGCTGGGATTTGGGGTCACAGTCATCAACTTCTTTGTTGGAAATTTTTGGTGTTATATCTTGGACGATTATGAATTTATCTTTGGGTGTTGTGATGATCTTTGAAGCTTTAGCATGTTAGGGTATTGAGTTGATGAATGCATGACATAAATTGGGGTCGAGGGTTAGTGCACAAGATTGATAGGTCTAAACCATGGTTGTGGATGTGCAATTTAAGCAAATGATTGTTAAGGCTCTGTGAAGTATGTTATAGTGGATGAGAAATTTATTCCGAGAAATCACTGAGTAATTGTGCAAATATTTATGAGTAATTGTGCAAATATTTATGCATGGATGAATTAATTAGATCTCTTAGTTAGCTCATTTGCACCAATATTGATGGACTTGTAGTGTATCACTCACGCTGCAGGTTCATGAAATGGTCATTTCAGTGTGCACATACGCCATAATAACTTTTTCTATGGAATTGGTCAGAACAATGCCTATAATGATGATTTGGAATTGCATCCACGTGCACCAAGAGGGAAATCAGCAAACAAATTGAAATCAAAACCATAACCAAGGTCGCATCCCTTAACTTGACAAAGTCACGCCTCTTGGTTCTTGGTTGTATCCATCATGAACCTCTCCGCAACCCCGGAACCGTGGGCTCGCACAGGTGATGAGCGAAAGCATGCCATACTAGGGGTGGTGGTGGGGTGGTGCGACACGACCGGAGTGGCTCGAGGAAGTCATGGATGCAGGGTTAGGCTTGGCGCTAGAATAATTAAGGAGAGAACAAAGGTTGTCATCCTAGATAATGGTGGTAAGTTCACTATCTATGTAGAGCTAAGGTGGCGTGCTAGGGATTTGAGAAAAAACAATGCAGACTTCTCTAGGGTGTAGCCTAATCATATGGATTTGGGAAAGATGGAATAGGGCGGAAGTCTTCGACTCCCGAGCACTAGTATGGAATCATATGCAGACTACTCGTTTTGCAGAATCTGCAACCTGATTCTACTCCCGTGCTCCTCTCATGTGCTGCTTGAATGCATGGAATGCCACGTTTGCAGGATTGGCCCATTATGGTCTGATTTAGTATTACATAGATGAACTGTTTAGCTCTTGCGAGTTTGTGTACTAATATGCAGGTGCGTCGGTGCGTGACAAGTTGATGTTCGCGCATTGTAATTACCTCACCGTCGTCCCTACGAGTTACATTGACAAAAGGTTACATTCCCACTGAAATGTGTTTTGCAAATCAGAAGTTGATTACATAAGTGTTTGAAAATATTATTGTTTTGAAGCACCCGATCTTCCTAGGCAGTTCACACAACGATGTATGATTGACCGTGCCGACGATACCGCAAGTCAGATCTCCAATCTTTTTGGAGCAAGAGAAGGTCCCAAAAGGACCAATGGCTGCATTATATAACTGACAAGGAGATCGAAGGAAAAAATTTGCATCCTAATTCTTAAGTTTTATAAAAATGGCCCTCAGACATTAAAATTCAATTGCAATTGGGTCCAAATCCACCACCCGAGCTTCAACGCAAGGCCAATCCCAGCATCCTCGAGGATGAAACCACTTGGGACAATAAGATTGCCACCACAACACCGCTAGCGTCTGGACATGCCAGAAGCGAGAGACCTAGATATCTTGCTAGCCAAATTGCCTCCCATGAGGCCTCTAGTCCTAGAGGGAGAGGAGGAGACGATACCCTGGTTTCGTCGGAGCTCCAAATGGACACCCTTTGACCGGAAGAATCGGTGACTAGGCGCGCGAAGATCGACATCGGATTGCCAAGGCATGAAGGCACCGACGGGAACGTTGCACCACTCACCATTTCGGAACTTTATTTTTGTGAGGCTAAAATGTGTTAGTTCCCCCATTTGGTGTGAGCCTGACCATTACATGACCTTAGATCATGATGTTTCATCAATCTCTGAATTGCATTGTGTAAAAAAAAATTCAATATTGCGCTCCTCACCATTTCGAAACTTTATTTTTCTATTTTTTATTTCCAAACGAGTTAGTTGCAGCAGGGGGAGGAGGATCTACCGGCGGCGTTTCAGGCAGGAGCGTGTGCTTTACTTTGCGTTTACCACTCACTCACTTGCTTGGCTGGGCTGCTTTCTTCTGCGTCACTCCCTCCCTTCCCTCCCCTGACCGACTCGCTACTCCATTCTCGCCACACTACCAACCACGCTGACAACTCCCCTTCTCCTGCCGCCACCACCTTCCAATTCCATCTCCAAATCCCCAACCCCCCCATACATTCCCCCATTGCAATTCCTCTTCCTCGTCGTCTTCCTCCTCCGCCTCCTCCGCTGCTGCTGCTGCGCTGGATCCCAGGTACCCCTATCCGCCCAAATCCCCTTCGCCTTTCGTTCTTGGAATGCGAGCGTGTGTACTTGGATCTCACTCATCCTCGACTTCCACCTTTCCATACTCTCCCCCCCTCTGCCATTACCCCCAATGCTCGCGCCTATTCGATTCCGGCATCCAGGTTTCAGCCCGTAATAAAGAAGACTGAATTATGCTTGCTTGCTTACTTGTGGCATTTAGGATTGTCTCGGTGTCTGATGGTAGCTCAAAGGTGCTACCCCTCACCCGTACTTCTAGCTTGCGTGCGCCTAGTTGCTTTGGCTGTTCCCTGAACCGTGGGCAAAATTCCTTCAGTTCTTAGTAGGTCAAGTTGCTGTAAACCCAAAATTCATGTTTCTGTGGGCGGATATTACTACATCTGTGGCGTTCATAGTCGAGGACGCGTATGCCCGATGTTTGTTACTACTACCAGTTTTCTTATTCTACTGCCAATCGCATCAGGCTGTTTCCATACTTTAGTTATTTATAATCCCGCACCCTCTTGGATTGGACATATACAGTACTTAATTCCGAAATAGCAAGTAGTAAGCTCTAGGCATGGGAATGGTGGTTAGCAGGTCAGGCTGCCCCAGTTGATCTTGGCCAGATGTCATTGTGTTGGTTCTGCCCCCTCTTGCATAAACCATACCTGTTAAGCTACGTTGTCGCGAGACCTTGATTCGCGTTTTTGCCGCCCTTCTAAATGCGCGCCGAACTCACGAAGATGGAGACCTGTGCTTGGGGTTTCATACTGGTGGTTGCAATGTAGCTTTCCCATTACTTCCAAAATCAGCAAACAGTTCCAGGTAGTTATCTTTGCTAGAACACCAGGATCGGCTTGAAAACAGATAATATTAAATGTCCACAGACCAATCATCAAGTTCATTTACAAACCCTTCTCTCTTACTACGACTTCTCCCCTCTCGCTCTCTCGGTCTATCCTAACCATAACATAAATGTTGTTTTGCCATATGCTTTTGATTTGCAAGCTAGCTACTCGACGGGAGATTCAGTCTACTTATTGATGCAGCACATCAATGATGCAAATACAATCTTGTATTCTTATATGGTCCGGGGAAGTTGCGTCTTTTCTTTTGTGGCTAACATGTTCTTATGATTTCGTTGTAGGTGCTTGATGATCACAAGATGTCATCAAACTCCACGCTAACTGAATCGCTTCATGAGAAAACAATCGTCTTTGGACTTAAACTATGGGTTGTCATCGGGATAGCTGTTGGAGCATCCCTCCTGGGTGTTCTTCTTATCCTTGTTATATGCCTTACCATCCAAAGTTGGATCAGACGGTCACGTAGGGCATTCAAGGAGCTTCCCATGACCCAGATACCTTCTGCATTTAAAGATATCACCGAAGTAAGGGTGCCTGACCATTTCTCAGCAAATGATTTCGTCGTACATGATGGGCTTCTACTTGCCATTGAGAATGGCCCTGTTGAATCAGTGGATAAAGATGTAGTTCAGTTGGCTCAGGAGGACAATTCAAGGCCTAGGGAAGAGAATAAACTTTCAGGTTCTTTTTGTCACGCTGATGGCTGTGACGCGATTCAATCTGTTTCTGTCTGTGAACAGCCTTCAGTACATGCTACCGCCGATTCTGCGCCATTGGAAGGCTTGCCTGAGTTTTCTTACCTTGGTTGGGGCCATTGGTTCACTCTCAGAGATCTAGATGTTGCAACAGACCATTTTTCGAAGGATAACGTAATTGGCGAAGGCGGATATGGTGTTGTGTACCGTGGCAGATTATCAAATGGCACCTCAGTTGCTGTCAAGAAAATCCTTAATAATTTGTGAGTCTTCCTATAACAAAATTTGGGTCATAAAATGGACGTCCATGTGACCCGCAAAAAAAAATGGATGTCCATGTGTTTGTTCTATTGACTTTTTTACTGTAAAGTATATTGTGTTGCCTCCTTTCTGATTCTACAAGAATTTCCTGCAGAGGGCAGGCCGAGAGGGAATTCAGAGTGGAAGTCGAGGCAATTGGTAATGTACGCCACAAGAATTTGGTCCGGCTTTTGGGGTATTGTGTTGAGGGCACCCAGAGGTCAGAATATATGTTCATTTTTTCTTCTTCCATTTTCTCTATAACATGACCTGTTATGTTCCGATCATTTTATCATCCCATAAACAAGAAAGTCATAACATGAATTGTTTGATGTGTTTGCATAAGCAGGATGCTCGTGTATGAGTTTGTTAACAACGGAAATCTTGAAAGTTGGCTCCATGGAGAATTGTCCCAGTACAGCTCTCTCACGTGGTTAGCTCGCATGAAAGTTCTTTTGGGGACTGCAAAGGCGTGAGTAACTGTTTCACTGAACTCGTTGGTTTTCTTAGGATTGTAATGTAATCTGTACATCAATGTGGACTCCCAAGATTTTACTCATGGTTTGTTAGTGGCAAGAGCTAACAGAATGGCCGTTCTGATTGATACACATCAGCACATATGTCAGCCGTAACAGTATCTGGGTTCAACAATCCTTAGTTTCTTAATAAGTTTCTAGCCAGCAGCAATTATTGTATATACTGTTGCGAACAGAAGCAAGTTTGGATTTGGATAAGCCCTGAAATCTGCTTAGAGGAAAGGATAAGACCACACACATTTTTAGCGAGTCCTTTGCTGTTGCCTTATTACAATGGCTTTGACTACTGCTTTTTTTGTTGCAATTGTACAAGGATTTTTTTAAGGGAAATGTACTTGGCTTTTTAGTAACATGGTGGTGCTCTGTTCGGTCATTGAATAGTTCTTATTTTCATCATTGTCTTGCTGCTCTTGGGAACATCAATTTGATACAAGCTCCACATTTGCCTTGCAGCCTTGCATACCTACACGAGGCACTTGAACCAAAGGTTGTGCATCGTGACATCAAGGCCAGTAATATCTTGATTGACGATGAGTTTAATGCCAAAATATCTGACTTTGGTTTGGCCAAGATGCTTGGCGCTGGTAAAAGTCATATTGCTACTCGAGTTATGGGTACCTTTGGGTAAGTCTTTCATGCTACAGTATATGCGAGGCACATGCTCTTTGCATTTTCTCAAAAGTATATCCCTTATAATTTGGGAGAAAAGTTGTGGACGCTAACAGTTAGTTTGACTCCACAACTGTCTATTATTTTACAGCTATGTCGCACCCGAGTATGCTAACAGTGGGCTTTTGAATGAAAAGAGTGATGTCTACAGCTTTGGGGTTCTTTTACTGGAAGTTATTACAGGTAGAGATCCAATTGACTATGATCGCCCCACAAGTGAGGTAATACTTGTAAATTCTTTCTGTACTTTTTAAGATCCTAATGTCTCTTTGCTTACTCATTTCGATCTCATCTCTTAACAAACAAACTCAGAACCCCTTCACTTCCAACATTCTGCTGTTCACCTGTAGGTAAACCTGGTCGATTGGCTTAAACTGATGGTTGCCAACAGACGGTCTGACGAAGTGGTTGATCCACACCTCGAGAGAAGACCGTCGACAAAGGAGCTCAAACGTGCCCTTTTGACAGCTCTGCGGTGCATTGATCTGAATGCTGAGAAGAGACCAAGGATGGACCAGGTCGTCCGGATGTTGGATTCTACCGAAACCATACCTCAAGAGGTTTGATTCATAAAAATACCACCCATATATGATTGTTTGTATACCTGGAAAATCATGCATTTCTTGCCATCTTTTACTCATTATAGTACTCACATGGTCATGGCACAGTAAAATATAATTGCACTGGACTGAACTTGCTGCAATTGATGCAATCTTAGTTGGTTATCCTATGTACTTGTTATGTCGACTCCGTTGGATTTAGAGAGGATTTTATAGCTTGACTGTGATATTTATCGCCTACCACAAAAGTTGAGCATACAATTGATTTGATTTGCAGGAACGGAGACAGCGACAGAACCGAGTGCCTGAGAATACTGAAACAGCACCATTGAGGGGCAAGAACAGCATCGACAAGAGTGACGGCCCTGAGCATGAGGGGAGACCTCCCCGGTCAAAGAGTCGCACATTTTCGGTCAAGTGAGGTAAAGAAGAGAAGGAAAGACTAAACATCTGGAGATACATATATAGAGATACCTGTGCAAGAGGAAAAATCATCGTGGAGCATTCTTCTGAATACGATAACGGACTGGTCAATTCTTTTCATCCCTCACAGCAGGGATTTTTGCATTTGTTGATACATGGAATGTACAGTGGTGTGTATGACGGCTGAAGGATGTACAGTACTAGCTTGTAAAAAGTCTGAAAAGCTCTCAGCTGGTGTGCTTGCTGGTATGAGCTACAGACTTCTCTTATCTTTACTATATTGTACACACCAAGAGTATAAAGCAAAGAAAGAAAAAACTGTCTTGTGGTTGGCTGTTTACTTGTTAGTCTGTGTTGTTATGTATGAATTGAATTGTAAAACCTAGAGACCTAGAGAGGTGACACTAACTTAATCTTATGAATGAATGTGTGTTGTTATGTATGAATTGAATTGTTCAACCTAGAGGCCTGGAGAATGTGACACTAACTTAGTCTTATGAATGAATGACTGACCTCCTAGAATTAAATGATTATATAATATGTTTCAAAAAGAAATTTTGTTTCGATCCATTGAAAGGATTGTCTACACTTCTTGCTCAGGTGATCCCTATATTCTCTCTCCTTTTGTCTCTCCATATTTGCGAGTTTCAAGAAATATGAAGTAATTCATGGATGTAAGTCATGCTATGTCATGTGCATATGCAAAAACTCCTCAATTTTTTTCTCGAGACATGTATAATCTTATTCCTTAGTTTTGGTACACTCCGACAATATAGTAGAAAGACAAACCCTATATTCTCTCTCCTTTTGTCTCTCTATAGTAGAAAGACAAAAATATGAAGCAATTCATGTATGTAAGTCATGCTATGTCATGTGCATATGCAAAAACTTGTCAATTTTTTTTCTCAAGACATGTATAATCTTAGGCATAGTTTGGCAACAAAGTCTTCTTCAAACTGAAGTATTGCAAAACCATATTATCCAAGTGCCTGGGCTAGCAATACTTCAGTTTTGGAAAAAGAGGACCATAGTTGTTTTTTCAATACTTCAAAAAGTGCATGTTTTGAGAGATATTGAAGTTTTCACACAACAGTTTTTAGTCACAGCCAAACACACAAAAATGTTTAAAATTGTGCTATTTTGAGAAACTATAATATTGCTGAAATACTTCAAAAATACTTTACTACAAAAACACAACTTTATTCCTTAGTTTGTTACACTCCGACAATATAGTAGGAAGACACTAACGTGAAATAGGAAAAACAATGTCTAGTTCTTTCTACCATAGTTGTTCCAACCAGATCCTTCCGTTTAGGGATATTTTATTAGACAAAGGAAGTGTCCTTAAGAATCCTTGATTTAGTTTAAGAACCCGAATCAAACCTAACCAACTAGCCTAAAAATAAAAACCGCCCTTCGCTGAAAGATTTCGTGTTTTTTTTAAGAAATTTTCTGTAAGTTCGAAAGAGCAAACTTAATTGAACAAATCAATTCTATTTGCTCCCAATCACAAGAAATTTGTCCACTACCTTGCATGAACCTAAAAAAAAGATCTAAGAGACAACCCCAACTAAATAAAAATATAGTAGTAATATTTTTTTGTTTTTGCGAATAGGACTTTGGCATTAAAATAAAAACATCAAACAATACAAAGCATCTCAACAAAAATGAAAATTACATCAAAATCCTTGAGAATCCCTTCATCTTCAACCTCTGGACCCGTGTCGACGGTGTGTCACCGTTGCCGCTCCTCTCCGAGCCGGCCTGACATTGTTGGTTTTGGACAGGAAGTCATCGAACGAGTCAAAAAGACCACATCCGTCCCGGAGATGAAGAAGAAGGATGAACTACCGATGAAGCTCCTTGACGATCCGAAGATCCCATAGCCAGAAAAAGTCCTCGAGGACCACACCACTCCCACAAGCTCCTCAACATCACCGTCGAGATGGGGCTGAAGCCAGGAAGACCTTATTGAAAGAGACGCCGCCGCCACCACCTGAGTGCCGCCCCACCAAATTTGAATCCTAAAAACAGGAAAACGGAACCCTCCCATCGGCGGGGGGCTAGATCCACCACACCTCCATGGCCTGAAGGCCACATAAGCGAGGCAGATCGGCCGCGGTGCCGACGGTAGGCGACGAAACCCTAGCCGCCTTGGCAGGGAGGAGGAGAGGGAGGGGGCGGTTCGAACATAGTATTAATCTTTAACCTAGCACAAAAAGGATAATTTATATCACGTGCCTGCTATAAAATTTGAGCATTATATTCATATCTGTATTTTTGTGAAGGTCATAAATGTCATATTTTTTATGGATTTTTTGCAAGTGCACATGATATAATATTTCTTAAATCAATGAATTATTTCACATACGGAGTACTGTGAACTCAGAGAAAAGAAAAGAAAAAGAGAGATAACATGTTTTTTTTGTCACCAGTCTATTTTGGAATTATCTTCACTAGCTCTCTATCTTACCTTCTTCTCGTATTCTCCTTCGCATTGCCTGCCAACTACTTCAGTCGCACTTCCATGGCGCTCGCCGGCGCCGCCAACGGGACCTTCCGCCCTCGCCTCATCACCGCCTCTGCCGACACCTCCGACACTCACACTCGTCGCCGCCACTGGAAGGCCGGCGAGTTCCCCTTCTCCACCACCTCCCCCTCCTCCGGCACGCAGCGGCGGAGACCCCGGACCACGGAGCGCCCGCCCCCAACTCCACCGTCCAAGGGGAAAGAAGACCCAGATGGGAGAGGTCGCCAGAGGCACTGGAAAGCGGGGGAGTTCCCGGCGGCGGCCGAGTCCCAATCCCAGTCCGGGAGGAGGGGTCGCGCTCGCACCCCCATCAAGAACGTCAAGAAGCGGCTCGACGCGCGCGCCGACGCCAAGGCGTGGGCCTGCACCGTCACCGAAGCCCTCTCC
Source organism: Avena insularis (assembly GCA_023614405.1). Classification (NCBI taxonomy): domain Eukaryota; kingdom Viridiplantae; phylum Streptophyta; class Magnoliopsida; order Poales; family Poaceae; genus Avena; species Avena insularis. The sequence goes on from CM042691.1 coordinate 2,570,986, forward strand.
GACCGCATCGACGCCAAGAACTGGCAAGAGGCGCTTCAGGTATATTCAGCTACCAATCCCATTTTCCTTAAATTTGCAAATTCCCTTTACTCTACATTGCACCATTCCTGAAATTAATTGATTGTATTTCCTCCCCCCAAAATTAATATGCGTAGGTCTTTGAGATGCTTAAGGAGCAACCTTTCTACTATCCCAAAGAGGGCACCTACATGAAGCTCCTCCTGTTGCTGGGGAGATCAGGCCAGCCTTCTCTAGCACGACAACTTTTCACTGAGATGCAGCAGCAAGGATGCCAGCCAACTCCGGAGCTCTACACGGCCTTGACCGGGGCCTACTGCCGGAGCGGCCTCCTGGACGAGGCACTCCAGCTTCTGGATGACATGAAAGCCGCCCCGCTCTGCCAGCCTGATGTCTACACCTATAGCATCCTTATCAAGGCCTTCGTCGACGCCTCAAGGTTTGACCTCGTTGATGCTATGTACAAAGAGATGGCTGAGCGCTCCGTGGTACCCAACACGGTCACGCAGAACATTGTTCTCAGTGGCTACTGCAGGGCCGGAAGGTTGGACGACATGGAGAAGCTACTCTCTGCAATGCTCGACAGCGCAACTTGTAAACCTGATGTCTGGACCATGAACATTATCCTAAGCCTGTTTGGGAACAGTGGACAGGTTGGTCTAATGGAGAAGTGGTACGAGAAATTCCGAGGCTATGGGATCGAGCCAGAGACTCGGACGCTCAACATTCTCATTGGCGCTTACGGGAAGAAGCGGATGTATGACAAGATGTCTGCGGTGATGGAGTACATGCGTAGGTTAGCATTTCCCTGGACGACCGCCACATACAACAACGTCATTGAGGCATTTGCTGGGTCAGGCGATGCGAAAAATATGGAGGACACATTTAACCAGATGCGCTCAGAGGGAATGAAACCAGATACAAAGACCTTCTGTTGTCTCATACACGGGTTTAGTAATGCAGGTCTTTTCCATAAGGTGGTAGGCATGGTCAAGCTTGCTGAGAGGCTTGATGTACCGGCAAATACATCTTTTCACAATGCTATTCTCGCGGCATGTGCGAAGGCCGAGGATCTGATGGAAATGGAGAGGGTCTTCAGGCATATGAAGCATATGCAGTGTACTCCAGATGCCACCACATACTCCATCTTGGTGGAAGCTTATCGGAAGGAAGGAATGACCGACAAGATGTATGCTCTGCAACAGGAGAACCCAAGTTTGGTTCCAACTGAGCTTGTCATGGTGTAACTGATCTCATGACTTTGTGGTGTTGAGTTCATCTAACTGAAATGAAAAAAAGTCCATTTTTTCTCGAATTCCTAATACTACCAAGCATATTAACTACCGCTCAGAAGTCAGAATTGTTCTCGTCTCTGTTGACCTACAAGATCTGTATGTATATCTATTGCTGTGAGAACAGTGAAGCTTGCTATCAAGTGTTGTGCTGGTAATGTATTGCTCCTTTAGCATACATTTTGATTCTAGCAGTCGTAATCATTTTGTTTCAGCACGTGTCTATATGCTGATTCGAACCCTAGTTGTATGGACTGAATTCCGTTCTAGCTTGTCAGATGGAGTTCTTGTTGTGTTCATGATAACTGATTAGACCTGTTTTTTTTGGTGAGGTGAACAGGCATGTGTTTTTCCTTTATCAACCATGCTTTCTATTGTATGCATGTATTATGTCAGGTGTTGCAGCACTCATCTTGTATGTCTGCAGTCTGCTCATTCATACCTGGTTTGAGCTCAGTCTGATCATCAATCCCTGTGGGATTTGAGAAGGTACTGATGATATAAACCCCTTGAATAATCTTTAAATCTTTATTAAAAGGTACTATCACCTTTAAATCATCTGGAGTGGTACTCTATATGATTCTGTTTCCCCATCCCATGATTGCATCAAAGGTTCAGGAACTACAAAAATATGATCTCACATTCTTGTGGTGAAGCCCATCTGGAATTGGAAAATGGGTCAAAATGCACCACATGTCCTTATTTCTAAGCACACCATGGTTTCTCATTTGTGAGTATAAATTTACTGTTCTAAATGACTAGCGTACAGTCCTGGTATCTATTACTAGTACGAATTTTGCATTTGGTAAAGCAAACATACCTTTGTTTTCTCAGCATTTATTTTGTTATACATTTTGCATGAACACAGTCATAAACCGGGATCCACCTATTATATACTGCTGATGAAGGCTCAAGACATAGATTTAGTCAGTTAACACGAGGATGGCTGCTTTGAATACCACTTGGCAGGCCGGATTAATATCTTCATCCATTTACCTACTCTCTAGAAATTTAGTTCCCCGATGAACTAAGCAAACATGAAGCAAAAAAGATAAGGTGGAATCAGGGAGAACACAAGCCACTGTCCTCAAATGGTTGCCATTCATTCATACTTAGGCATGCTAGTCTAACCAGAGTGAATATGATCAGTCACACACCGATCAGTAGAAAAATAATGCTTAAGATGTTTCCCTTTTCTTCTTCTTGATAAGATCATAATCGTTAGTTGTTTAATCTCCTATTGTACTCGGTGAGAGAATTTCTTAAGCATTAGATATCCAAAGTGAAATGCTATCCATGAGCCACCCGCATGAGTGTGGCCATGCTAGTCTAACCAGAATTGATCTGCCAGCCATACACCGATCAGTAGAACAGACACTCAAGAAGTTCTCCTTTTCCTTGTTGATAGAGATCACAATCTCCATATCTTTAATCTCCTATTTCTAATTTGGTGAGAGAATTTCTAAAGCATTATTTCCAGTCAGAGTGTGGCGAAAATCCATTTCTAGCTGCATTTCTACTGACATGGAGTCAACGTCCATCTTTTTTTCTTTTCGAACAGGGGTTTTTATTGATTACTCTTTAGGTAAACACTCCTGATGACATGAGCTGACAACGCTCTCTGGACAACGGAGGGAGTACTACATATGTTGAAATGTGTCTATGTGACCGACGCCTTGTGGAGATCTGTAGGTTACCATTGTACTCGCTCGATGTTTTATCCACGGGCCATTCTTTTTTAGGTTTCCATGAGCCAATTTTCGCCTAGAACATGTGCAGACAAACCATTTATGGTCGAGAAAGAATATATTTGTGAATAGTTTCTATCGGTTCGTATGATTAATGAGTTATTTGTTGCAATATCTTTCTTGGCAAGCTCATAGAGTCACAGTTCATTTCTTTCTGCAATGCGCTGCTGCTTTCACTGCACCGCGGCATCAGAAGAAAAACGAAGCAGAAAACACTGTAGCACCAACACACCACGCACCCAGACGCCTGACTGTGACTGAAGAAAGCGGCCCGGCCCAGCCAGCGCAAACTGCAGCTCCTCTCGTCTCGTCTCCACGACTCCACCACCCAAGTTCCCCCTCCACCTTGCCCTCCTCCTCCTCCTCCTCCTCCTCCGCCGCCGCCGCCGTCGTCGCCGCGCAGATCCCGTGTGCTCGGGGGATGGAGGACGCCCTGGACATGTCGCTCGAAGACCTCATCACCAAGAACAAGCCCCCGCACAGCCGCGGCCGAGGCCGCCGCAACCCGGCCTCCCCCTCGGGGGGATCCGCGCCCGCGCGCCGCCGCTTCCACAGCCGCGCCGCCACCCGCTCCGCCGCGGCGCCCTACCACCACCAGCTCAACTTCCAGCAGCAGCACCAGGTCTCCTTCTCCTTCTCCGATCACATAATTACAAGTACATGGAATGGAAACCCGCGCGCGCCGGCACAGTCTCGACCCCAGTCTAATCTTGCTTTTTTTTTTCTCTTCTCTCTTCTGGTTGCGGGGGAGCGCAGGCGCCGCAGGCTTTCGGATACGTGGCCCAGCCGATGGCCATGCTCGCGGCGCCCTCTGCTGGCCTGGACGCGCCCACCAAGCTCTACATCTCCAACCTCGACTACAACGTCTCCAACGAGGACATCAAGGTCACTCCTTTTTCTTTTTGAACTTATTAGTCCTTAAATCCTTACTCCTACTACGGATCTTCTCTGCTGTAATCAATTCATCCCTGAAAAGGCTGCACTTTCCTTTTTCTGCCCTCACTAACAAAATCACCATACTTTCATCTCAAGAAATGTCAGTGAGCTTTATATATAGTGCCACCTCCGTTCCAAAATGTAAGACTTTCTAGCTGCTCAATTTTCTAGCAGTTCAAATTGAGCAGCTAGAAAGGCTTACATTTTGGAACGGAGGTACTCCGTAGGACTAGTAATTCAGCATCCTGCAGCTTTATATTTCTTGCATTCATCACCCGCGCAAACATGATTGGTTATTGCTTATGGAAAGGAATTTCCATTCTTTATCTTGCTTTATTACTTGGCTGTTACGCCGAGCTGCTACTTATAGTCAAGGATCATCAGAGTTATTTATCCCCAGGCCTTCCTCTGGTTATCGTCTCCTTGTCCTAAACTTGCTCTAAAATGTGCTGTTTGCTTTGCTCAGGACCTCTTCTCCGAGATGGGCGAAATCAAGCGTTACTCCATTAACTACGACAAAAGTGGAAGATCAAAGGTTTACATCCCCACACTTTTTTTTTTGTGTGTGTCAATAATTGCCTTTTTCACAAACTGCCCATTTTGTTGGAATGCTCATACTTCAACTCATTACTGGGGACTCCATTTTGCCAGGGAACTGCAGAGGTTGTCTTCTCAACAAAATCAGAAGCTTTGGCTGCTCTTAAGAAGTACAACAACGTGCACCTTGATGGCAAACCTATGAAAATTGAGGTCATCGGAACAAACATTGAGGCGCCGGCACCTACTATTTTCGCTTTCGCTCCACCTCCACCACCTGGAAACTTCACTTTTCCTTCAAAAAGGTTAGTTGCATCTATCACAAGCACTGTTTAGGTACTATATATTTATACGATCATGACACGATAAAAAGGATTGAAAGCACCTGCTAGGCATCATGCTTGGCAAATGTGAGGGAAAACGAAATCGAAGCTGTTTATTGAAACTGCATTTTCATGTAAATCAACAAATTTCAACTGTGTATTACTTTAATGTTTAGAGCAAGTGACAGATCCAGTGCTAAATTTTGCAGTGGACCTGGGACGGGTGTCGGTGGCCGAGGATGGCCTCGGGGCGGCGGCGGGTTTAGAGGGCGTGATGGTGGCCGAGGGCATGGTTCTAGCCGTGGGCGAGGGAGGGGAAGGCGTGACAGTGTGGAAGTTTCGGCTGCGGATCTGGACGCTGACTTGGACAAGTACCACTCGGCTGCAATGCAAATCAGCTAGATTGTGGTCTGGCACGGCCTTGCGTGTATTCTTCCTTTTGTAGTGTTGTTAGATGGCTCTGTCCTATATTAATTGGAGTAGTACGATCTTTATGATTTGCGGGCGTGCACTTTGACAGGGGTGCTCGATTCAGGTGGTTAATCTGGTGTGGTAGAAGGTAGCTCACCATTTGCTGAAATTGGAGGGGAAAAATGTTTATGTGATGAGGTGCCCTTCCTCCATTGCGATGGATGGTAGCAGGAGGGTGGGAACTGGTCGATTTTAGATGAGATTTTGTGAAGCGCAGTCGCATTCAAGTTTCTGTGGTTTATGTTGTGCATTGCGTAGTGAATCAATTGCTCATGTTTCTTGGTTGTGGTTGGTTGATGATGTCCAGTTACTTGGATGTGCTGAATTGAGGTTGGAGCCTGTTAGCCTGAAGTCCTGAACTCGACCTCATAGGAAATCTGAGAGAGAGGAAGCAAACACACGAATGGAGTTTTAGCGGCAACATTCAAGTTGCTGCATTTTCTGCTCCTCTCCTTTTATTATTCTGAATCAAAGCTTGCACCACGCCCCAGACTGAACCGTAAAATCTGCTAACTGAACTTAGCTGAAAAATCTGCTAATTGAGGAAACAGCTGGATATGTGTAACAGAAGTAGGTGGGAGGCTGAGGTCCATATGCCTCCGTCGATGCAATTTCGCAGAACCTGACTGTATCATTCCCTTTGGCTGAGAAACTAGAATTAACCAAGTACAGTAGACTATAGTACGTAGCAGTAAATATTATAGCTGGACCTGGAGTATCTATCAATCGCTAATTGTAGTAATAACTAATGTTGATGGATATATATGACGGGGGTGTTCCGATGATCTAGGCGTCGTCAGCCATCATTCCTCTCTCAACCCTGAAGTGGGTGGCTGCTGGGCGGACCTGTGGTCGAGCCAGGCGATGATATCGGCGAAGACGATGTCGATGTTCTCCGGCAGCTCGCCGGAGGTGAGTGCGTGCCACATTCCAGGGTAGAGCCTGAGCGTCTTGTCGTCGCTGGGCGCCACCCGGCAGAGCAGCCTGCTGGCCTCCGGGTCGGTGACCGTGTCGGCGCCGCCGTGGACGACGAGGAAGGGCAGCGTGACCCGCGCGAGCACCTCGCTCTCGACGCGCTCGCTGGCCCCGAGCAGCTGGTGCGCCGTCCCCAGCCGCGGCCGGCTCTTGTAGCAGTACGGGTTGCGCCGGATCTCGTCGCGTTTGGCCTGCGTCCGGTAGGCGGCGCCGATGACGTTCCGGGTGGGCACGACCTTCCAGGTGGGGACGAACCTGACGACGGTGTCGAGGAGCCTGGTCACCGCCGGGCGCGGCTTCATCTCGGCCGTGATCCTGCACATGGGCGCCACCAGGACGGCCCCCGTCCAGTAGGTGGGGCGCAGGCGGTGGAGGAGCAGCGCCACCGCGCCGCCCATCGACTCGCCCAGAAGGAACCGGGGCAGCGGCTGGTTGTGGGTCTTGGCGTCGACGACGGAGGCGAAGTGGGCGTCGCAGTCGGCGACGAGGACGTCGAAGGACGGGACGTAGCCCCGGAGGCCGAGCGACCTGCCGTGGCCCTCGTAGTCCATGCCGTACACGGCGTACCCGGCCCGCGCCAGCCGCGTCCCCGTGCCGCGCATCGTCACGCTGCACTCCACCGCGTACCCTGCGCGCATGCATGCGGCATGAGCTCGATGAAGGTACTACTAGTAGCAATGAACGAACATATACACGTACCGTGGCAGATGAAGACGAGGGCCTTGATGGGTCGCGCCTTGGGGAGCCATCGGCAGGTGAAGATCTTCATGAGACGCGCGTTCTCGATGAACTCTTCCTCGTACTCCAACTCCTCGTCCATCATGCCATCCTCAGCTTTGAAGATGATGCTCTTGCGCCTGCCCATGGTACGTCCCGATCGCTTGTTCCCTTGTAGCTAGCTAGGGAGGAAGAGGAAGATCCAACGAATTTGTGCAGGAAGAAGAAGAGAAACCAAAGCTGATTTATATCTGTCCGTCCGGAGATGGCGGTACATACAGATAGGTCGTGTATGCATGGGAGTTTGAATTGGCGGTTAAAATGGATCGGTCGATTCGGTCGTACTCGTAGGAGCTGTGGACTGCGCGCCTTCCGTCATTTTAAACGGCCATGCTACGTGTACATCAAGAAACTCCAACAAATCTCTTGAGTGAATTTATTCCCAACACATACATTCCCTCTCGATAGATTAGATTATTTGCATGTTTTTTTGAACGTAACCGTACATGAATTATTATGTTTTTTTATTAGTCAGTTCATTCCCTTCTCGTCGATAGATTAGATTAGAACAGAAAGGGGGCTGTTTCCACTTCTCGTCATTTCCGTGTGGGCCGGGACATGATCATGCTCCCCTCCAAAGAAGTGCATGTGCTTTCCATTGCTTGAACTTGCCACCAAATATATTCCATGTGTTTCACAATATAAGATATCTTAGTTTTGTGAAAGAAGCGTAACCGAACCTCTCTTTTAGTGTATAGGCTCATGTAGATTTGGAATGAACCTACATGCTGAAGTGAGTCTCACTACAGGATTAGAAAGCTACGCCCAGTAACGAAGGCAGGATTGCATCTTAGAGGGGGCCAAACCTGATAACTTTCCATCAGAGGGGGCCAATTAAGCTAAATCCTCTAAAAATCTGTCTAAGCTAGCCTTAATCAAAATTTTCTTTCATGTTGATGACCGTCATAGGGGGGGCCAGGGCCCCTGCTGGTCCCCCTAGCTCCATCGCTCGCCAGCAACGGCCAACGTTGGAACCGTCAGAGCCATCGTCCGAGCTAGCCGCCAAGCGAATCGGTGTAGAATTGCCCTCGGCGTATCCTATGCTACGCCGACGGCTGCCCTCGGCGTAGCTATTTTTTCTTTTACCTCATTAAACTTTGAAAAATCATAACTAAATCATTCTAATTCGGAAAAATACAAATAATATATCAAAAATTGCAGAAAAATAAGATCTATCTATCTACACTCAGATATTATACATTTGTAAATAAAAATTAAATGAAACATAAAATATTATATATAGTTTAAAACGCGCATAAAAAATTCGAAAACGATCGAAACAATGTGAAACCTTCGCATGGTGTCATATTATGTGACATAGTTAGAAGGAAAAATATCAAACTTGGTATATTGATTATATCTCAAAAAACCCTTCACAAAATGACCTATCTCATTCGAGGTTTCTTGGCTTTTGGGGCAAATGACCAATGTTATGGCTAGAATCGAGGCATAGTTTGTGATAATGTGCCCATATTGTGCATACATGTGCATCATGGGATGACGAACAATGTTGCAGGAGGAAGTTTTTCTTTTCGTCGCACCAAAAAGCCATTTTTTTTTCATTTTTTGAGCACAAAACAAGGACGGTTTTGTGAAGCAACCACCAAATGGCTAATTTAAAATGCTACCACCATATTTTACAAAAATACTAGACCATATTATATGGACAATGTACCAACAAAGGGATCCTAAACCTTTCCGTCCACCCTGGTGAAAAAGACAAATTCCTGCCGAATCGGCAGGAAGTGGGTCAGATATGAACTACAAGTACATGATTCGATGCTCATTTTTTTTTACAAAAATCATTTTTAGGTTCAAAATATGCTATTTTATTAAAGATCAAATGCAAGTTTAGCGAGACTCGGCCCCGAGCTAAGAATCTTCATGCCCGCCGTTCGACAAAGTCGGACGGTAGTTTAAAACGTGCATAAAAAATTCAAAAACGATCGAAACAATGCGAAACCTTCGCGTTATGTCATATCATGTGACATAGTTACAAGGAAAAATATCAAACTTGGTATATTTATTATGTCTAAAAAAAAACCTTCACAAATGACCTATCTCATTCGAGGTTTCTTGGCTTTCTGGTCAAATGACCAATGTTATGGCTAGAATCGAGGCATAGTTTATGATAATGTGCCCATATTGTGCATACATGTGCATCATGGGATGGAGAAAAAGTTACAGGAGGAAGTTTTTCTTTTCGTTGCACCAAAAAGCCATTTTTTATTTTCCGAGCACAAAACATGGACGGTTTTGTGAAGCAACCACCAAATGGATAATTCAAAATACTACCACCATATTTTACAAAAATACTATACCACCTTATATGGACAATGTCCCAACAGGGGGATCCGAAACCTTTCCGTCCAGTTCTGGTGAAAAAGACAAATTACTCCCGAATCGGTAGGAAGTGGTTCAGATATGAACTACAGATACATGCTCCTATGCTCATGTTTTTTTACAAAGTTCATTTTTAGGTTCACAATATGCTATTTTATCAAAGATCAAATGCAAGTTTAGCGAGGCTCGGCCCCGAGCTAAGAATCTTCATGCCCGCCGTTCGACAAAGTTGGACGGTAGTTTAAAACGGGCATAAAAACTTCCAAAACGATCGAAACAATGCGAAACCTTCGCGTGGTGTCATATTATGTGACATAGTTACAAGTAAAAATATCAAACTTGGTATATTGATTATGTCTCAAAAAAACCTTCACAAAATGACCTATCTCATTTGAGATTTCTTTTCATTCGGGTCAAATGACCAATGTTATGGCTATAATCGAGGCATAGTTTGTGATAATATGCCCATATTGTGCATACATGTGCATCATGGGATGACGAACAATGTTGCAGGAGGAAGTTTTTCTTTTCGTCGCACCAAAAAGCCATTTTTCATTTTCCGAGCACAAAAAGGACTGTTTTGTGAAGCAACCACCAAATGGCTAATTCAAAATGCTACCACCATATTTTACAAAAAATACTAGACCACCTTATATGGACAATGTCCCAACAGGGGGATCCGAAACCTTTCCGTCCACCCCTGGCAAAAAAGACAAATTCCTACCGAATCAGTAGGAAGTGGGTCAGATATGAACTATAGGTACATGATCCGATGCTCATGTTTTTTTACAAAAATCATTTTTAGGTTCACAATATGCTATTTTATCAAATATCCAATGCAAGTTTAGCGAGGCTCGTCCCCGAGCTAAGAATCTTTATGCCCGCCATTCGACAAAGTTTGACGATAGTTTAAAACGGACATGAAAAATTCAAAAATGATCGAAACAATGCAAAACCTTCACGTGGTGTCATATTATGTGACATAGTTACAAGGAAAAATATCAAACCTGGTATATTGATTATGTCTGAAAAAACCCTTCACAAAATGACCTATCTCATTAGAGGTTTCTTGGCTTTCGGGTCAAATGACCGATGCTATGGCTAGAATCGAGGCATATTTTGTGATAATGTGTCCATATTGTGCATACATGTGCATCATGGGATGACAAACAATGTTGCAGGAGGAAGTTTTCCTTTTCGTCGCACCAAAAAGCCATTTTTCATTTTCCGAGCACAAAAAATGGACGGTTTTGTGAAGCAACCACCAAATAGCTAATTCAAAACAGGGGGGGTTGTGATTAGTTGATATGGATATCATATTTAGATTCCTTTCATTTTTCTGATCAATTTACACATATTATTTATCAAATTCCGTTTTACGGATTTAAAGATATTAATTATTCCATATTAAATAAAAAATACAAAAAAGTAAAATTATTATATTTTTATTTGAATCAGTAATATTTTTACTTATTCTTTGTTGTTTACTCAAATAAGTGTTTGTAGTTTCAAAAAATAAAAACATGTGACATAATGATATAAGAGTTAATAGGATTGGTATCACGGTATTAACAACTAGATACAAATTGCTTCACGGAAACTGATTCGAAAGGAACTGAGAACTTACGCGTGCTGGAGCTGGAGTAGTGTTAGGATGGGTGACCAAGCGTGCTGGAGCTAGAGTTACGCCGACGGGAAAAAATGCCTCTGCCGAGTGACATGGTTATACCCCACGGATACACAACATCTGCATACCTAGTCCAGCCCGAAGGAAGGCCCACTACAAGATATGAGGCCTGCGGAGATTCTGGGTGGCCTAGGCCCATGACGCCTTCAGATGCTTGGAGACCAAGACTAGAGTAGATAGAATTTTAAAGGGCAAACCCTAATCTGTAACCGACTCGACCTACGCCTGGGACCTGCCTATCTATATAAAGGCTAGGAGGGAACGGCGAGGAGGGCACCCCTTTTCACCGCATACACACCTCCACGCCAGGTTGCATCTGCACGCCCCTGTAATTTTCGGTTCCGCCGTAATCAAGAGCAGACAAGCAGGAGTAGGGTTTTCCCTTCGGGGGCCTGAACCTGGGTAAACCTCGTGTCCCCGTGTTGCTTGTTTGCTAACCGTTCCACCATCTCCAGCATCCCCACCTTCTCCAAAACCCAAGATCATAACAATGGGCATTGGCGAGATTAAACCTCGTCAATTGGCGCCGTCTGTGGGAAACGGGGCACTGATTGTGCGGTCGTGATGGTCCCATCCGAAGCGATCTACAACTCCTCTTCGGCGCTTTCGACTTCACCGCCCACTCGCCAGCCACCCTGAAGGATTTCGAGCCCATAGGCGACGGGCTCGAGATTCTGTTCGGGAGCTTCTGCTTCCAGGTGGGGCAGACCGGCACTTTCCGCCTCCCAGAGCGGGTGCCCACCGCCATCCATTAGGCCCGCTTCGTGGGTCCCACCCATCGGCGTGTTACGCACGTCGACGCTAACATATGAGTCCTATGACAGCAGCAGCTGCAACTCAGATCTGTACGGCCCTCCATCAGACGAAGGAACCTACAGTTCCGGATCCGAAAGCTGCGACAGCAGTGATCCGATCTGCTGGCGATACCAATGCACCGTAGTCATCCATGGCGAAACAAAAGGGCAGCCAAATTCGACTAAGCCCAACCCACCACCAAATCCACCGCCCAACCCGCGGTGGAAGCGGAGAAGCGGAGGCGACCACCCTCCGACCAGCGACGCCGCGCCGCCTATCAGAGGATCAACCTCAACGAGGACGGCTGGCGCTAGGCATGCAAAGCTGTGGCGGGCAACAAGATCCTACCTGTGACTTCTTCACGGGACCTGCTGATGGCATACCACCTCCTCCTCATCGGCGAGCACAACATGCAGGTGAAGCTGCAGGAGGAGCTCGACAAACACAAGTAGCCAGCCTCCAAGTCCGGCACGTGGCGAGCTGCGCTCTCCACCGCCGGTGGCTCCAGCTCGCACGACAATCACGCCAATAAGCACCGGTCTCGCACAGATAACATGGACCCCGCCGTGAGACGTGAGGTCACCAAAACCCTCAACACGTCCTTCATGGAGATGGACGTCAATGACAACGTCATACCGAAGACGCCTCAGGCTACGATCATGGCAGCCACCACGTACCTCGCGTCCCATCCACCTCCGATGGGAGACCCGAAGAGTGCCATGAACAAGTCCACACTATCCGGACTCGGACTCGTCGGAGCTGCACTCCACGAAGAAGCTCCTACGGAGCCAAAGAAAAAGGCTATGGTCAGATTCAACCGTAGCCCCACACCCTCATCCGATGAGGAGGAGGACGAGCACTATATACCTTGACGACGCAAGAGCCCAAGACGTCGCAGCCGCGACTACGGCGCTCAAAACGACCTTGCCCAGCACAAGGTCGACAAGGCACGCGCCAAACGCGCATGCTCAACTGAATCCGAAGAGGATGACGACAGAGAACTGTGTGCAGCTCGATGCTTCAGTAGATCTGTTCGGCACCTGTAGATGCTGAAAATTTTCAAGCTTCGTTTGGACACCCCGAAGTTTGACGGCACGCAGGATCCGAAGGCCTGGCTCAGCGACCACCTCTCGTCCGTCAAGCTCCACGGTGGCAACAAGAACACCGCCCTGCAATGCCTTCAGCTGCAGCTGACAGGCACAACCTAGATCTGGCTCAGCAGCCTGTCCTAAGGCTCCATCTGAAACTGGGAGGAACTGGCGTACAGTTTCATCCGAAACTTTTAGGGACCAGCAAGAAGCCAGCCTCGATCGAGGAGCTACGGGCCTGCACTCAATGTACGGGCGAATCCATTCGCTCGTACATCTTGCGCTGGTTCAACATCAAGAACTCCATGGCACACATCTCCGAGGAGAGAACGATCGACGCCTTCAAGGATGGCGTCAAGCGCCCGGACTTCAAGGAAGAACTTGGGCGCGTCAAGCCCAAGACACTCGACCACCTCATGGACATCGCCAACAGGTGGGCAGATGGCGACGATTCCCTCCATCGAGCACATTAGGACGAGGAGGATGAATACCACCTGATGGGGATATGCCTACCGGGGTATACCTAGCAGGACGTTTCCCGCCGGCTCAAGCCGTCAGCGAGTGGGCCTGCAGGGAGGCGACTGGATCAAGACTTGGCGTGGACTCAGGCGACTGGAAGCTGAAGGCCCAGAAGCGTAGCTAGGCCCAGTCGGACTAGGTCATAGGATCTCCGAATCCTTAACCAATTCAGTTATAATCTGTAAACCCTAGCGAGGTGAGCCTATATAAACCTCTCTGGGGGACACATAGGGGATACGTTCCATCATACACCCAAGCGACTCGCCGCCTAGTCGTCGAGCTCGCCCCATTGTACTCTCACCATAATACAATCTAGCAGGAGTAGGTCTTTACCCTCGGGGCGAACTGGGTAAATCCTTGTGTCTCCGCCCTCATCTCGCACCGCAGATGGCTGGCCGCCCTTGCCCCATGTTCTACTACTCGCTGCCGATTGCAGCATCTGCCGTGGTCATTCCCACGACATTGGCGCCCACCGTGGGGCCTGGCCGGTCAGGCCGGTGTTCTGCGGCGAGATCCAATCTGCCCATCAACGAGTCGATCGCCACCGGCCGCATGATCGCGATCGGCAAGATGCTCCAGATCTTGCCGAGCAGCTACATCCCGGCGGCGCGACCCGTCACGCACAACGTGATCCTGCCGGTCGGCACAATCAGCCTGTTCGTCGGTCTCACCGACGTCATCACTTCGGAGGACTCGGCTCGCATCCGCGAGTCGCCGCCACTCGACCGGCTCTCTGAGAGCCAGGTCCGCACAATCCACCGCCTCGCCTCCGAGTATGACTCGGCCCACAACAACGTGGCCGAGACCACCGCGGCCATGGGCGATGCGGCCCTCAACGACAACGCCGATTCGGCGACCCCGGCATCCCGCGCCGGATCCATCATCCCCGCGTCACCTGCGGGCTCCATCACCCAGGTCTCCAACGTCGGAGACTTTGAGGATCCCTCCATCCTTGGGATCTTTGACTTCGACTCTGGGTCAGATAACTCCGCCGACCTCCACGATAGAATCGGTTGCCACGCCGCGACCTATATGGCGACTGGCGCCGACCCACCGGAAGACCCCTTCTCCATGCCGATCCCGCCAAACGCGACGGCAACGGAGGTCGAGGAACTCCGCCTGAAGCTGGCGGAGGCTGTTCGCAAGGAGCAAGCCGAGCGCGAAAAATTTCGCATCGAGCAGGCGACAGCGCAAGAGCTGTCGCGATATCACCAACTCGGAATCAGGTCATGCCTAAACCCCGCCATCCAGGGGCGTGCCCTGAACTTCGACGATGAGAATGACCCGTCTTGCATAGCCGAGCGTGCGATCTGCGAGAACGCGCCTCCAGGAGGAAGCACTCGACCCCCACCAGGGGCGATGGCCAATGGGGCCCCACCACCACCCAACCGCGCGCCCCCCAGGTACCAACCAAGGATCATGGTCTCCTCACGAGAGCGAGACACGAACGGCCTCCCGTTGTTCTCCACCCCAATGGACAACGTCGTCGCAAGCCGAGCCGCGGTTGACAACATCCAAGTAACCGGTGAAGGTGCCCTGCAGATCCAGTACGCCAAGGCTCTACTCGCCAAAGCAGTGGAGCAACAAAATGCGGGCGCCGACTCACAGGGTCGGATGTACTCGCGCTCATCGGGCAGTAGGGCGGCCTCGAGCGGCCGCCCCATGGTGGTAAATACCCTCAACTGCCCGCCACCCGAGCCCCTGCAGCTCCAACACCGATACGCGAACGCAACACTCTCCACCAACGACCCGCGGCCAGCGAACAACTTCGTCGTCGCCAACGGGCAGCCCGTGGACGCACGCACCCACATCATCAACAACCAGAGCTGGCGCGCATGCCAGCCCGACGATCTGCGGCACACCCTCACCAACCGCCGCGATGGTGAACCAAGGGGATCGCTGAGACCGATGATCCGAGGCGAAAGATACCCGGCGAACTTCAAAGCGCCAAAGTAAATAGAGAAGTACGACCCCTCGTACGATCCCTCCGTGTGGCTGGATACCTACCTCATGGCGATGGGGATCACCGATCACACCGACCTACTCGCCGCCTGCTACCTCCCCCTAATGATGGAGGAGGCGTGCAGGCAGTGGATTAACACCCTCCCCGCGGATAGCATCGACTCCTGGGAGGAGATGCGCGATGCCTTCGTCAGGCACTTCGAGGGTTCATACACCCGCACCACCACCATCGAGGACCTGGAACGGTGTGTCCAGGGACCCCGCGAGTCGACCCACAGCTGGGTCCAACGGTGGCAAGATATGTGGTACAACGCGGCCGGAATCCACCCGGACACCGCGATCCACTGCTTCAAGACCTCGTGACGCTACGAGCCCCTGGTCGCCAAGCTCAAACGAGCGTACCGCACACTCGACAACATACCGGACCTCCTGGAGATCGCAAAAGAAGTACGCAGAAGAGGACCCAAACCAGGAAACCGACGACGAGTCGGGAGGACATCGCCACATAAGCGGCCACGACAACGGGAGGCAGCCCGAGCTACGTTACAACAGCACTCGCCTCACCGGCAAGCGCCGCGGTGACGGGCGATTCGACTTTGTCGCCAACGCCGGGTACGCACAGCGCAAGCCCAAGAGCTTTCGCCGCGACAGAGGACAGCGCCGCGACGGTGGCAACTACAAGGCAAAGCCGAGGTTCGATCCCACGACCCTTCTCAACCAACCCTATGTGTTTCATAGCAGGGAAGGAAAGCCCGCCACACACACGACCGCCGAATGCCACTCTCTCAAGGAGATCGAGAAGGCACGGTGCACGCGGGAAGACCCCGGCAACAACCCGCCAAACGGCGGAAAGTTCGGTAGCGTCGCCGGCTCGCTCCACACCTTCACAGGCTTCAACACGAAGCGAGAGAAGAAGGTCATCGCCCGTGCCATCACCGTTAATGCGGTGTCCCAGATAGACATCCCTCAGTTCCTCAACTGGTCCGAGCAACCAATCACCTGGAGCCGCGAGGACCACTCGCCACGGATCGAGTATCCGGGCCGAGTCGCCCTGGTGGTCAAGCCAAATGTGGGGGACTACTGGCTCCCCAAAACACTGATGAATGGCGGCAGCTCCATCAACATCCTATACCTAGACACGTTCAGGCGACTGCGGCTCCCGCAGTCGATGATCGAGACGACCTACACCACCATCCACGGCATCGTCCCCGGTCGGAAGGCGTATCCGATCGGTAAGGTGACGCGGCCAGTCACCTTTGGTACACCAGCAAACTTTCGCACCGAGCGGATCGTCTTCGAGCTGGTGCCCATCGACAGCCCCTACCACTGCGTCCTGGGTCGCCAGGCGTTCGCCAAGTTCATGGCGGCACCCCATTAGGCGTACAACGCGATGAAGTTACCCGGGCCGTGCGGCATCATCACGGTCCATGGAGACCCCGATATGGCCGCGGAGTGCGAGGCCAAAAGGGCCGAACTCGCCGACGCCGTCATCACGGTGGAGGCCAACCACGCCGAGGAGCTCGCTAAATACGCGAGCAGGGTCAACAGCGATGACCCCACCATACTCAAGAAGCCCAACTCCGAGGGTGGCAACTCCATCGCCTTCGAGGCAACGACACACACCCGCACCGTCGAGCTGGTCCCAGGCGACTCCAGCCAGACGGTGACGATCGGGACGGGCATGAGCCCAGCATAGGAAGGCGCGCTCATCGAGTTCCTCCGTGAGAACAGGGACATCTTCGCATGGAAGCCATCCGACATGCCTGGTGTCCCGAGGGAACTCGCTGAGCACAAACTCAACACCGACCCCAAAGTGCGACCTGTCAAGTAGTCGCTGCGGCCCTTCAATGAAGAGAGCCGCCGAGCCATCGCCGAGGAGGTGCAGCGTCTACTCGCTGCAGGCTTCATCTGGCCAATCAAGTACTCCAAGTGGCTGGCAAACCCAGTCCTGGTCGAGCAGAAAAACGGGACCTGGAGAATGTGTATCGACTACACAAACTTAAACAGCGCCTGCCCGAAGGAGCAATTCGTCCTCCCGCGGATCGACCAAATCATCGATTCCACCGCGGGCTCGGAGGCGCTGTGCTTCCTCGACGCCTACTCTGGGTACAACCAGATCAAAATGGCTGTCGAGGACGAAGAGAAGACGACATTCATCACGCCATTCGGAGCCTTCTGCTACACCGCCATGACCTTCGGCCTCAAAAACGCCGGGGCGACTTACCAGAGGTGCATGCAGGAGTGCCTTGCGAGCCAGATTGGCCGCAATATCCACGTCTACATCGACGACGTGGTTGTGAAATCCGCTCGCCAGGGTGATCTACTCGCCGACCTGGCAGAAACGTTCGCCAACCTACGGAAGTACAAGATAAAGCTAAACCCAGGAAAGTGCACCTTCGGTGTGCCAACTGGACAGCTACTGGGATACGTCGTCTCCAAGCCCGGGATCGAGGCAAACCCGCCAAGATCAACACGATCGCTTGACTCGGCAGACCCGAGTGCCTGCACGACGTCCAGAAGCTGGCCGGGCGAGTCGCGACTCTCAGTTGCTTCATCCCCCGGCTAGGCGAAAAGGCGATGCCCCTTTACTGCCTAATGCGCAAGAACCCCACCTTCCAGTGGGACAAGGAGGCAGACGACGCGCTCCACGACCTCAAGGAGGTGCTACTCGCAGCATCGCTACTCGCCGCCCCCGCCGACAAGGAACCCATGTTGGTCTATGTCGCGGCTTCCGAACGCGTCGTCAGCGTCGTCATGGTCGTTGAACGGCCAGAGGAAGGAAAGGAGCGCCCGGTGCAGCGACCAGTGTACTACATCAGCGAGGTCCTAACCGAATCGCACCAGCGCTACCCGCAATACCAGAAATTGGTATATGCGGTCTTCAGAGCACAATGGCGACTGCCGCACTACTTCCAGGAGCACCCGATAACGGTCATCTCCTCAGCACCGTTGCAGGACATCATCCGCAACAGTGAGGAGACTGGGCAAGTCGCCAAGTGGGCCGTCGAGATCGGCATCCACAACATCAAGTACGAGCCGCGCAAGGCGATCAAGTCACAGGCCCTAGCAGACTTCCTCGCCGACTGGGAGGAGGCCCAGCAGCCAGAGAAGCTGCCATACCTCCATTCCTGGAACTTACACTTCGACAGCTCCAAGAACACGGACGGTGCAGGAGCGGGGATCGTGCTAACATCTCCGAAGGGCGACAAGCTCCGCTACGTCCTCTACCTCGATTTCACCCCCTGCACCAATAACATGGCCGAGTACGAGGCGCTACTCCACGGCATGCGAGCCGCCAAAGAGATGAACATCAACCGCCTGCGCTGCTACGGAGATTCCGACCTCATCGCCGGCAGTCGGCACTGCGACATCGTTTCCCCACCATGGCGGCATACCGCCAAGAAGTGGACCAGCTGGGTAGACACTTCGCAGGCTACTCTGTCGAGTGGATCGACAGGCGGAAGAACGAGAAGACGGACGCACTCTCCCGCATCGGCTCGGCCCGACTCGCACCACCCGCCGGCGTCTTCCTTAACACCATCACCAAACCTTCCGTCTCTCCCCCACGTGAGATCGACATCGGAATCCCGCTGCAACCAGAGGCAGCCCTGGTCGCACTAATCGCCGAGCCAAGCGACCGGACCGCGCCATACGTCGCCTACCTGGAGGGGGGCACTCTGCCCGCGGATGAAACAGAGGCCCGAATGATAACACGCTGCTGCAAATCCTTCGTCATCATCAACGACGAGCTCCACAAACGCAGCGTGACAGGCGTGTTTCAACGCTGCGTTCAACCCGCTGAAGGACGCAAATCCTCCAAGACATCCACTCCGGCGACTACGGCCACCACGCTGGCGCCCGCTCCCTAGTCGCAAAGGCTATGCGACACGGCTTCTACTGGCTCACCGCACACGCAGATGCCGTCGACATCGTCCAGCGGTGCGTCGGATGCCAAAGATACGCCAACCAGACCCATGTACCGAGGTCGGCGCTCAAAACAATTCCCATCACCTGGCCGTTCGCCGTATGGGGCATGGACATGGTAGGCCCCTTCAAGAAGGCCCCCTCCGGCTTCACCCACCTCTTAGTCGTAGTCGACAAATTCACAAAATGAGTGGAGGCCAAGCCAGTCCGCAAATGCGACGGGAAGACCGCCACCAAGTTCCTAAGCGAGCTCATCTATCCCTACGGGTTCCCAAACAACATCATCACGGACAACGACACCAACTTCGCCAAAGGAGCCATGGCGAAGTTCTGCGAGGAACACCACATTCGACTCGACCTCGCCTTAGTCGTCACCTGGAATCCAATGGCCAGGCGGAACGCGCTAATCAAAGCATCCTCCGTGGCCTGAATCCACGGCTCCAAGTCCTACTTGAGCGCACCGCCGGGTGCTGGGTCGAGGAGCTACCCTCCGTCATCTGGGGCATCCGAACCTCCGTAAACAGGTCGACGGGATTCACCCCCTTCTTCATGGTGTACGGTGCCGAGGCAGTCATGCCCACCGACCTCGAGCACGATTCACCAAGGGTGGTCAACTATACGGAGGCTGCAAACGAACTCGCACGACAGGACGGAGTCGACCAGCTCGACGAGGCATGCGACCTAGCTCGCTCCCGCACCTCCATCTACCAGCAAGGGCTCCGCCGCTACCATAGCCGGCGAGTAAGGACTCACACTTTACAAGAAGGCGACCTGGTAGTACGCCTAATCCAGGACAAGAAGGGCATGCACAAGCTCTCCCCCCCTTGGGAGGGACCGTTCACCATCGGGCGAGTCCTGGGCAACGACGCCTACTACCTCACCGACGTCCGAGGAGACGGAAAACTCGACGTCAAGCGGCCATGGAATGTAAACCTCCTATGAAAGTTCTATTCCTCGAACTCCATACATGTACTCTCCACCCGCTATGAAATAAAAAAGATCGGTCACCGAAAATTGTGTCTACTCTCCGTGTCTTGTGCCACTCGCACTCGTAATAACAATGTTATGCTATTCGCAGAAGTCAACCTCTGGTAAAGCGATCAGCACGGCCAAGTAGTGCGGTACGAGGGCACTGGGAAAATCCAGGCCTCGTAACGTCCACGAAAAACGCCAACCCGGAGCCCCATTGAAGCTGCCTAGCTCGACTGGCTCACCGAGCCAAGACAACTGCATTCGCTCCTCACTACGACCAAGTCCTCCGCATCCTTGACGCAGCGACTCGAACGGCCAAGTACCACGCTCGTGGACTGACACCCAGCCAAATACGAGCGACTAGGGAAAAACGCCAAGTATGAGAGCGTGCCCAAGACTTGCCACGCGACTGATCTTCCGGATCAGGCAGGAGAGACGCGCTAACAACGACGCGCTTAGTCCTCACCTACCTTGGAGATGCGACTAGAACCACCAAGTACCATGCTCGGGGACTCGGCAACCCGACCTCGTTCGCGCTCGGGAAAACGGTCAAGTAAAGAGCACCCCTGGGAGTCGCCATGCGACTGGCTCTCCGAGCCATGGGGAGTCGACCTCAACTCATTAAAAGTTAACAAACATATAATAACGAGGTAAACCCCATAAAAAGGGTGGATGCGCTCGGGGACTCGCTCAATCAAAATCAAAAATCACAAAATGAACGACAAAATAACACGAGTTTCCTTTATAGCAGCACAAAGTTGTTCCACTTACAAGGAAAGTTAAATAGTTATTTTGTACTAATACCCAAGGGGCACAACACTTCTACTCCGCAGGTTTTGATGCAGACGCGCTACCGTCCCTGCGGCTGCGGATGAAGGGCATGTACGGGTTCAACGGGTACGTCGTTAGCTCGCCCGCCATCGCTGCACGAAACGGCTGCTCGACCTTGAAGTCCCGATGCTTCGGTTCAGGATCATTGGGCGCGACAATCATCTCCTAATAGGGGATGAGGTCGCCCATCGCCCAAACGCGATCGGAGTACACCGCGGCCCGGTCCGTCAGCTTCAGCACCTCGGTAATCTCCACAGAGCCCGTTGACGAGGGGTAGCCGCTTGTGACATCGTCGAGATCAAAATCCACTGGGAAGTGGGCAAGCCCAAGGCTGAGCGCCGTCGCCGCCCCGCGCCGGAAGGCCGACCGCGTCATGAACTCGACGACTGACGGAGCCTTCTCCAGGTAGCGCCATACCTCGACAATGTCGCTGGGGATCACTTCCGTGGGCGATATCTCCTGAAGATACGCTCGAAGGCAAGTCGCGGACAACGCAGCTGAGTCGACCAGGGTGGCCACACATTGCCGCGCGTCGTACGACTATGCCTCCTCCGCGTTATTAGTGATCCGACCTGCGGCACAGAAACAAGCAGTGAGCAAACCAATGACATCACAATACAGCCATTGCAGGTAGAGGGAAGAAGAAGGAAGGTTTACCAATTAGCGATCGGCAGAGGCCCGTGATAAAGCTTTGAAGAGAAGAGAAGTCGTTCTGCAGCCCAACAAAGAGCGCGTCCGACACTTTCCGCTCTTCAGCGGCAGAAGTAACAGTAGCTTTCGCTTGCCCTTCCGCTGAGCTCGCTTCCGCCCTCGCCTCCTTAAGCTCGCGCTCCAGGTCAGCGACTCATTTTTCGGCCGTGCTCAGAGCAGACTGAGCTGCCGTCAAATCACCCACCGGGACAAGGCCTTGGTGGGCCTCCTTCACCTCGGCCGCAATCGCTTGAAGCTCCTTGTTCGTCTCCTGGACGGCAACGAGCTCCTTCTCCAGGCGACACTTCGCAGCAAGCCGATCGGCCGATTCGCATTGCAGGCCCTGCGCACAAACTGCAGCGTCAACTACAATGAAATTCCTAAGTGCCCACGCGCTGAAAATTCAGCGACTAGGCACTCGGGGACTGGACAATGAAATTCCTAAGTGCCCACCCGCTGAAAATTCAGCGACTAGGCACTTGGGGACTGGACAATGAAATTGCTAAGTGCCCACCCGCTGAAATTCAACGACTAGGCACTCGGGGACTGGATGATATAAAAAACAAATTAAGAATCCGACCACTGAATTTCAGTGGCCCGATCCTCGGGGACTGGACATACCTGGATGGCAGCGCCTAGCATGCAGTGGAGTTCTAGCGCATCCACCGACGCAAGCATGACCGGAGTATGGCCGCGGCCTTGTTCAACTTCCGCTTCGGTGACCCCAGACATTCGGCTCGCTAGCACCGAGGCACTTGCTGCGGCCGCCTTCGCCATGAAGCGAGGAAAGGTCGCCGCAGATGCGGCTGCGCCACTCGGAGTCGGCTCGGCCACATCGGGCGAGTCTGCGATCACCATATGCTGTGACCCAACATCCTCCTTGGCCTTCGAGGCCACTTCCACTGCGGTTGGAGGATCGCTAGGAGCAACCACCTGATCATCAGAGACTGTGACGACTTCGTCCCCCTTCGTCCTCTTGACGCCTTCGACGGGAGCAGCGTCGTCACCGGCTTTCCTTTTCCGTGAGGAATCGGCCGACACCTCGGAGGCGACTGGCGGAACCTTGGCCATAGAAGGATGGCCGATCTTTTTAACACTAGTCCTGCGAAACAGTTTGGTGAATGAGACCGTCTGATCAAAACACAGAACAAGCAGATGAGTAAGGGACAGAGCAGCACTCACTTGGCGACTGGCAGGAACCGTAGACCGGTGCGGATACTGGGCGGCTTCTCCAGCTCGGGCCCTAGCCTCTGAGTAAGGCCCTCCTCGAGCACGTCATGTGCCCAAGACACTGATGGCTTCTTCGAAGATGAAGCCGCGACAGGAGCCTCCTGGTAACAACCGCGGGAGCACCCCTTGGTGGCGAGGCCCCTGCGGCTGGAGCAGCCCCCAAGCTAACGATTGGGGCGAATGGCGGTGGCAACGATGCCAGCGGCGCCTCGTCCCTGGGGGTGGTAGCGCCTGTAGCCACGGTCGCGTGTGATGCTGCGTCCTCAGCCGAGCTGGTGGCATCGGAGCTGCTCGCAGATCGGGGCGGAGATATCTGCTTCGCTGGCTTCGTCTTCTTCTTCAGCGGAGCTTTCTTCTTCTTCTTCTTCGACGGTGTGGCCTCACGATGTGAGGTGTGCTCAAGTAGCTCGTCGTCATCATCATCGTGGGGCTCGAGGCTCTTGCTCGCTTTGAGCTCGCGCTGGTGTTGCCCACGGGTTTTGCGAACCGTGGGGGCAACAACCTCCACGGGCTCGTCTTCTCCGTTGTCATCGTCGTATCCTCCGTCGCTCTCGGCGTTATTTTTGGCGGGTGATGACTCGCTTCCATCCTGGACGGACGAGCTCGAGTTCTCATCATCTGCGGGTGGAAGCCACCCTTCCACCACTTGGAACAACTGCAACAAGAACAAACAAATTTAGCACGACCGTGAATGCACAAGCTGCGACTGCGAGTGTTAACGGAATGATAACTTACCGTTGGAGCTGGACGCCTTGCAGTATAAGGGGCGACCCCGGCCTTTGCGTCAAGGTATACGGCCAGGGTAATCTTCTTCAGGGCCTGCGTGTAGTCGTTGAGTCTCCACTCAACGAGGCAGGACTTCGTCGGGTCGTTCTTACCCGTATACTCATACATATAGTGGTCGCGGCTGGCCAAGGGAACGAGCCGCCGCCCGAGCCAGCAGTTTTAGAGGTTGATGGTCTGGAGGCCTTTCTTCTTCAGGCCGAAGATGGTTTGCAACATTTCGTCAACAACCATCCGCTGATCCAGTGGGAGCTTGGCGACCTGGAGCCGACGCGGCTCGGGCCGGTCGGCGGAGTATCTTGGAAGCACCACTTCATCGCTTGGAGTCGACTTAGTGACGTAGAACCAAAATTTCTTCCATTCATTCGCCGCCTTGGCAGGTAGCATTAGATCGAAGAACGAGGCCTTCGACTTCAGCTGGAATGTCAGGCCGCCCGTAGCTAGCATCGGACCGCCTGTCTCCTCGCGGCTGATTCTCCCGTGGAACAAATCTTGCCACAGGGGAAAATAGGGCTTGCAGCCCAAATAGCACTTGCAGAACGCCACGAAAATGGTGAGCTCCTCGATACTATGCGGACCCAGATCCGATGGTTGGATTCCATAGTAGGTGAAGAAACGCCGGAAGAAGAGGGAAGTTGGGAAGCCCAGCCCCCACTCCAGGTGGATGGTGAAGCAGATGAACTCCCCCTCGTGTGGATCCGGAATCACTTCTCCGGCCGCGGGGATGCGCCATCTACCGGCGCGAAGGATCCCTGCTTTGTAGAAAGATGCTAGCAGCGCTTTAGTACATTTGGATCTGCCCCATGGCTCGGTAGAGGGGGCCATCGGATGGGAGTTCGTGGTGGTCGGGGTTCTCAGGAGTGTTTCGATCGCTGCGAGGAATGAGGAGACGGAGATATGCCAGATCGGAGGAAGTGGAGGAAGCGTTTCCCTGGTCGCTCTTCGCTCCTGTTATATAGCGGTTGTTACCCACCATTTTCGGGAGCCGTTATTACGCGGTGATTACGCCGAAGTTACTGTTGGGGTTACCCAACGGCTAGTTTGACCACAGTTGACGGTCCAACTTCATCTACTCAATTCGCTGTTCCCGGTGACTCGACAACTCGCCGACCCGATCGCTATAACAACGACTAAGTATTCGCCGACCCGTTCGCCGAGCTGCGACACGATTGGTCGCCGTTATTGCGACCAAAATGACTAGTTCTTTCCTTTGTTCAGGAGTCCGCTGCCGATTCGACTAGGCGTCCATGTTGGACCTGTTTTACTCTGACTGCCAGCAAACACCTACGACAAATCAACGACGGCCTCGGGGACTACTGATGGGGATATGCCTACCAGGGTATACCCAGCAGGACGTTTCCCGCCGGCTCAAGCCGTCAGCGAGTGGTCCTGTAGGGAGGCGACTGGATCAAGACTTGGCGTGGACTCAGGCGACTGGAAGCTGAAGGCCCAGTAGCGTAGCTAGGCCCAGCGGACTAGGTCATAGGATCTCCGAATCCTTAACCAATTCAGTTATAATTTGTAAACCCTAGCGAGGCGAGCCTATATAAATCTCCCTAGGGGACACATAGGGGATACGTTCCATCATACACCCAAGCAACTCGCCGCCTAGTCGTAGAGCTCGCCCCATTGTACTCTCACCATAATACAATCTAGCAGGAGTAGGTCTTTACCCTCTCGGGGGCCGAACCTGGGTAAATCCTTGTGTCTCCGACCTTATCTCGCACCGCAGATGGCTGGCCGCCCTTGCCCCATGTTCTACTACTCGCTGTCGATTGCAGCATCTGCCGTGGTCATTCCCACGACACGGCCGCAGACGCGAATGCTGTAGCAAGTGAAGATCGCACGTCTATGATGATCACGATGGACCCGACATGGTTGTGGATGGCTACGCCGAGCGCCACAACGACAACAACCGCAGGAGCGGAGGATACCGCGGAACCAACTTCCGCGACGGAGGACGCCCAACACAAACGTGGCAGCGCCACGGCCGTGATGATGAACCCTCGGCATACGACAAGTTGTTGGGCCCATGCACCATCCATGCGGCGACCCAGCATACCACTGCATGATGTAGCACACTATAGTCGTGGACATAACACCCATGAAACACCGTTCACTAGTATTACATCCCTCAGAGTGGTACAACAGAAACATAGCAGGTCCAAGACATGAATATAGGTTACAACTCAACTCTTTACACAAGATCCAGAGAACACTCTAGGTTAAAGAGAGAGAAAGAAACTTCTTACAAAGAAGAATTAGAAATAAATAACTCCAAAACTATCATACTATTAAGACTAGTATCTTAACTAATGGTCTGGCATTGCTGCTATTGCAATACACTATAGAAATAGGTTCTATGGCTAGAGATTATATTCCTATCTACTTAGTAACCTCATCTTCACTTGAGTTGATGTATATGTTAACTTTCTTGACTTCATTGAAGAGCTTTAGCCTTCAATGATGATTCCTAGAGCATGACTTGACGTAGACGTCGTCTGTACTGGATTTAGAACCTAGCAAGGGTTAACAAGATACTTTGAGTACGAGCGTACTCAGCAAGTTCACTAGAAAAGGAGTGTTTGATGCACTATCTCTATAGCCACAGACCATAGGTCGTAGGCAATGCAGGTTTTCGTAAACATTTCTTCAAATATTGCTTTTATTCTGAAAAACTATGTCCGTCAGCCTTCACGGGTTTACCAGAAATTTCATGGAGTTCCTTTCCCGCCGCGTTCGCAGCTCCTTCCCGGAACAGGGGGTAACAAGTTACAGTTCTTACACTCTACAGAGGTGCGTCTTTACCCATGATAGACCTTAGCCTTGTTGCACAACCAAGTCATGACCTTGTCCATACTTCCTTGGTATGGGGCCCAGTCTAAGATCCAAGCCAATCACTGCCCTCTCCGCGACCTCATATGTCTGCACGATCCTTCGGGTCGACTCATCTCCGTTAGGACCCCTCTTGGGAAGGCTAAAACCATGATGAGTTCCTGAAGACTCTATGACCTAGTGTTGCCCTGGAAAGTGCCATATTAAATGGTCCATCCACTAAACACCATCCATAGATAATATAGACACCAAAAGTGTGGGGCGTAAGGGTGCCCACCCATATGTCGGATCCGGACAAGGAATCACAACGTCACGTTAAGGTCGTCTTGCCTCCATACGAGAGGAAAAGGATACAACTGACTTCTCCGTCCCATTCCAAATCTCATGGTCAACGCGTAATATACGACACAAGAATCACTGGCGACATTGGTTGTTAAGTCCTAGAGGATATATTCCTGAGCAGTGGCATTCCAACTGCAAGATTTAATAGATTAGCTGATCACCCTAGATTAGTAACCAACAGTTCAAATTATTATCAAAAATAGTGTTTTGTGACCTTTTTGGAATGCAGGTGATGACAACACTTGATTTGCAAAATACTTTACAGAAAATAATCAAAAGGACATGAGCAACTGTGGAC
Source organism: Avena insularis (assembly GCA_023614405.1). Classification (NCBI taxonomy): domain Eukaryota; kingdom Viridiplantae; phylum Streptophyta; class Magnoliopsida; order Poales; family Poaceae; genus Avena; species Avena insularis. The sequence continues at coordinate 2,598,362 of CM042691.1, forward strand.
TTTCCTTGTGTGATTGCAAGATTATGCACTCACGATCTTCAAGACAATATAAGATGCAATATCTAAAATCAACATCATTGGTCCGGTAAGGACTAATGTTTAAAGAAGCAAGATGCTTTTATGCATAAGTAATGTAATACAATTTGATAAACTCGAATCCCGGGGATAACGTTGTTCTAGGGTTTGGAAACTGGAAATGATTTCCTTGGAATGTGTTGCCCTTTTAGATTAAGTTTCACACATGTGCTTCTTATTAAGGCTTGTGAGTGTGTGTGAAACAACATGTAATTATACTATCATACAACAGTAAGATACAAAGTTGTGGAATGCTATTCAAAGATTACTTATATAAGAATTGCCTTATCTTTGAATCTTGCTTTACAAGTATATGCATTTATAAGGAACTTTAAGTATTAACAATCCTAAGTATATAAGTAAAGTATAAAGTAAGGTGTTTACTATTAATTGTGATATGTTGAATGAAGTGGCAAAACGAATAACTTTTGAAGAAAAGATTCCTTTATTAAGGTTTAAACAATCCTTGTGGCTAATCAGAGGTGGTTGATGTTATTTGTGCTTGTTGGAACAGTTTGGACTTGAGATGCTTTATCACTTAATTATAACAGACCAAAGTTAACTATAAAGCATATAACAATTTCTTTTTCATTATATTTAAAGTCATGTAGACTAAAGTTATGTTTAAAGACATAGATGGACTTAGAGTATATTGCTTATGTTATTTGTACCTTGTGTACTTTATAATGTTTCCTTAAAGTCACTTAAGAATGGTAATACTTCTATTTGAATAGTGGTTTCCTAATTGTTTACTGGAATAGAATCATTTTCCTGTCTATAGATGATATAGTGTGTAAACAAGGAAGTAATATTACTTAACTACTTATGGATTCAATATAGTGTTTTGGTTTGTTTATAACTTGTAGTTGAAATATTGGAGTAGGTTTAATTTCACTACAAGGTTATTCTTGGAGATTTTATAATAGATAAGGATCCTTTTATAAAATAATCTACACTTATGGTTGAAGGAGAATTCAATAAAATTGTATTTAAAGTGTGTTAAACTATTTTGTCCTCACACTATCAATATTTAAGACTAATACTATTTATTAGACTCAATTGACTAATTTTTAGAATTATTAGCAAATTTTATTTACCTTTATATGAATTATTAATTAAGGAAATAGCTTTAAATTGAAGTTATTAAAGTGTTTAAATTTTTATTTACCTCAAAAGTGGAATATTACATTTTTAACATGTAGATATTATTTTTGTGATCATTTTGATATACATTTATTTTTTGTGATTTATAAATAATAAGTTATGGTTTTTATAAGGTTTATTACTTTATAAATACTTAATAAATAATAAATATTTAATTAAGTGAAATAATAATGTATGTTTATATATTTTAATTATAGTCCTTAGTTTTTTAAGATTTTTGGTATTTTATTTATATTTTTAACATTTACCATTATTAAAATATGAATTATTAAAGTTTTATTACTTATAAATTCTTTATTAAATAACAATTATTTAAATTGTTAACATTATAATGTTTGATTATAGTTTTAAGTTATAGGTTTTATTTTTCTACAAATTTTCATATATTATACACATTTTTCTGAATTATAAATCAAAAGATATTAATTAAACAAGATTTAATCATTTTATTACATTTCAGGAAATATTTATATTTGATCTTATAATGTTTATCTATTTCCTTAAACAGAAATACTTTTTACATCGGAGATACATCTACCCTAGTCACTGACTAGTGGGCCACATGCCACATCACATATCCAGATTAGCAAATACAATTGTTACTAAATCCATTTCTACTCTTAGTCGATGTCAGGTGGGACCAGGTCCAAGTCACATGCCACATGGGCAAGGACCAGTCAAATAGCCGACCATGTCAACCTTGACGCATGCATGATGTCATTGTGACATCATCACGACCTCCACCACCAGAAAGTGGTCACCAGCGGCGAACCGGGGCTTCCTAGTGACCGTGGATGGTTGGGTTAGAACCGTCAGGGCAAGGCGATCCTAGGGGTGGTGTCAACGCTACGATTTAGTCGTTGGAAGATCTCCGGTGACTACCTACGGCGGCGGCGGCGCCCATCGGCCCGACGGCGAACTCGAGCTACAAACGATGCTAGGAAGCGTAGTTAGGGTTGTTCGATGCGGAAACTCACCCCCGGCGTGATGGAGTGGTCGGCGATGTAAATGGTGACCGGAGGCGAGTACAAGGTCGCCTATTCCGGTCGGCGGCTGCGGAGGAAATTGATGAAATTCGCTTGACTCTGCACTCCCCTTGATTCCATCCTGCTCTCAGATGATCAACATGCGGTGGCACTTCTCCTCGACCCCTCCACGCATGTCAAGGTGGACTACAACGACGGCTAGACGAAGCTCGCCGGCGGCGGCATTTGTTCATTGGGGGAAGACAGAGGTAGTTTGAGGGGGAATTGAAGAGAGAGGAAAGTAGCCGAGGCTCGGGCGATCCTTATCCAACCTTTTATACGACAAGGCGAGCTCGGACACGATGGCACGGTGGCGACGACGGCCGAGATGCGGTGGCGCTACTGAAGCTTAAGGTGGGCGCGAATCCACTTGGCAGACACCAAACAAGTTGGGGCGGGGTTCTGAGATGGTCAACCGCGTCCGGATAGTCCAGAATTGCGGCGGCGACGTGGCTCGTCGGCTGTGTGTCGATCAGCCAGAGGAAGAAGAAGACGATGGTTCTCTCTCGCGTGGGACCCGCTTGCCAGTGAGAGAACGAAACGGTATGTGGGCTCGGGCCAAGGTGGGCTGGTTCTGGGCTGCGAGAAAAGGAGAAAGTCTTCTACTGCTGGTTGCTCTGAGCGATGGATAGAAGATGGGCCTTGGCCTGGTTTCGTTTCTGTTATTTTTTTATTTTTCTTATCTTTTCTGTTTTCTTTTATATATTTTTATTTAAGCAATTGTTTTGACTTTTCTGAATGGAATTTCTTTGCTAAATACTTGCAGCAATCATAAAGTTATTTAGATTCAATTTGTGGACTTTTATTATATAATGTTATATTTCTTTATATAGATTTATATAGATCCTTTTAATATTTTGTAAGGGACTTTGTTATTAATTTTATTTCCATAATAAGCCATGGATTTATTTTAGCATATTTTCTTATTTGCTCATAAAACTTAATTTTAGTTAGCTCTTAGTTTGGAGGGAAAATTTTATATAATGATCCTATATTTTTATTTGAGGCATGATATCCTAAGGATTTAATGTGGTTAATATCATTCTCATGAATCTAGTAAATACCAAGGTTTATATTTCTTTTTTGATAACTATCATAAGAGTTAGGGTGTGAATTATAATTACTTACCCTAGGGTTTAGGGTTCTTATTATACTTATATCTTTTATTAATATGAATAAAGATCAATGGGTAAAACATATTGTCTTTATGTTTGTAATCATTATTGTTATCACCTTTTTAAAATAATAAGGTTATTTTCTATAACGGTTTATGAGGAAGAATTAGTTAAGATAGTTCCTAAGCACATGTGAGCATGGTAGTTGGAAATGACAAAGATGTGCTTAAGTGATTTGCTATAGGGAAATATTCCTATAAACCATTGTGGAAACAAGATGATAGATCAATCAGATGAAATGGATTTTATGTTTGGTTAAAGATTTAGGGTTTAGTGTTTTATCCAGAATTCCTATCTTCCATACTTCACAATTCTGGACTTCTAATTAAGGAATTCCTTTCCTAGATATACCACTTCTTTAATCCAATGTTGCTCTAACATCATCTTAATCATACTGTCTTGTCTCTACTTAACTCCAGTATCTCATACTCCAACCTCACATTATATTAATGTGACTAGTCATGGCTAACCTAGGATAACATATCTATACTAGGTTTTCAATCATGTTTTATACACCAATGCCACTTATACATGATATAAGCATTCAATCTTGGTGAATAAGGCATGATCATTATAATCCTTTGATCCTTTATGGTTTAGGTTTCCAGTTGGCTAATCAAGGTTCCATCCATACAACATTATAGTTGTATTATAATTATGTTCTATTTAGCTCTATTGGGTTAAGAGATATAATTATTGACTATACCTACTTGATCCAATAGTACTACTCATGGTAACTATCTTCAGGATTCATCCTTGTAATCTTCTTTATTACCATATAAGTATATATTCCAATAACTCTTCTATCATTTCAGGAGTGAGTTAACTCCATCAATTATCATATTGATTTGATTCTCTTCCAACTCTCCCATCCTATAAATGATATTCAAATCTAGCATTACTATTTACCTCTTCTTTCTTCTTTCTTTATAGGTCTTAAGTGAATGCTATGATAAGAACAAGAGTTGATAGATCAAGAATTGATAGTTTAAGAATTTGTGAATCAATAGTAGATTACTCAACATTGATGAACAACAATTATTGGAATATGATTCCAATAGGAATGGTAAAGATTGATATGGATAAAAAGATATATGGTGAATGATCTTGACTTGGTTTCTTTCCTACTAGATCTCACTAAAGAAGTAGGGTTAGGTATTACCATGATACTCATGGTATAAGCAGATGAGATTAAGATATAGTTGTTACATTCTTATTATTTGTGTTATATCCTTAACTTGGTACTCATGATTGATTATAGTGAATACTATGATATGATCACCTAAGGATCAAATATAAATCATTAAGTAATGTATTAGGGTTTGATTTTATTACATTTGATCTACCCTTAGGTCAAATCATGTTTACCCAAAATAAGGTTTTAGCAAAGGTCATATTGAAACTTATCATAGTCAACTTGATGATCTACTTTAATTCCATCAAGTTAAGAGAAGCTTCAATCACTTTGACAAGTTTTGTTCAAAAGCGCGAAAATTATTCAGATTTTCTATGCATGAAAGCAATGCACACATCTGTGTTCAGCTTATTTCTAAGCTCTAATGCTGGGATGTTACAATCAACTTCTACATCGACAAGCAGGATGGCAAAAATAAGGCCAGCCACATGCTCAAGGACTGCCGCGAGTTCCAGAAACTCAGCTAGGGCCTCACCCAAATGTGACGCCAGATCGTGAATCCCGGGTTCGGACCCGCACCCGCACCAGGTGACATCGCCCACGGAGCCCCTCCACCACCACCCGTGGGACCGTCGAATCCCGCGATCGCACCTACGCCAAACAACGGCACATGTGGATACCCACCGCCAAAAGGGTCTCCAGAAGGGACACCCTACCAGCCATCCCTGAGTACCTCAGTGGCTCGGAGTCCTGCATCAAGTTTGATTGTTCGGACCATCCCCGCCAGATCCCTTGCCTAGGTCATGCTGCCCTGGTGCTCGAGGCGCAGATCGGAGGATTCGAGATGAGCCGCGTCTTCATGGACAGCGGTATCGGCATCAACCTGATGTTCGCCAGCACCCTCGCAGCAATGCGGATCCCGCTGTGTAGCCTAGAACAATTCGATACAACGTTCCACGACATAGTCCCAGGGAAGGGCATATATCCCCTAGGAAAGATATGGCTCAACGTCATCTTCGGAAGCCCGAAAACTTTCGATGTGAGCGGCTCGAGTTCGAAGAGGTGGATTGGCCATCACAGTACCACGCCATCCTCGGGCGGGTAGCATTCGCAAGGTTCCTAGCAGTACCGCACTACGCGTACCTACTGCTCAAGATGCCTGGGCCCAAAGGCGTCATCACAGTCCAGGGAAGCTTCACCCGATCGGACCACTGCGATAGATACTTCAACAGAATCTCCCAGTTGTTCGGCATGCAAGAGGAGCTCATGAGGATCCGAGAGGTGACAGACAATGGTGCACCCCCAGTCGCCAGGCAAAACTCACCTGATAGGTCGTTTGACTCCACAGTCAACACGAAAAATGTGCAGGTCCACCCAACCGACGCATCCAAGATGGCGCTGATCGCCAATGACCTCAGCCCCGCATAGGAAAGCATGCTCGTTGAATTCCTCCGTGAGCACTGGGAAATCTTCGCCTGGTGTCCTATGGGCATGCCAGGAGTTCCCAGGGAATTCGCCGAGCACGCACTCAATGTGTTCCCAGACGCAAGGCCGGTCAAGCAGTCGATCCGACGACTGTCCGAACCACGAGAAGAAGCAGTTGGAATCAAAGTCAACAGACTCCTGGACGCCAACTTCATCCGAGAAATCAAGAAGAGCGAGTGGCTATCCAACACTGTGCTAGTCCCAAAGAAAGACATGGACATCCTGCGGATGTGCGTGGACTTCACGTCGCTCAACAAGCACTGCCCCAAGGACCACTTCCCTCTACCTCGGATCGATCAGATTATCGATTCGACTGCAGGATGCGAGAAACTCTCCTTCCTCGACACCTACTCAGGCTACAATTAGATTCGGCTAAAGGTCGAAGATCAGGAGAAAACGGCGTTCATCATGCCATTCAGGGTATTCTGCTACAACACCATGCCCTTCGGGCTGAAGAACGCATGTGCGACATACCAGAGGTGCATGCAGGCATGTCTGAAGAACCAGATCGGTCGCAACATCCAAGTCTATGTCGACGACATAGTCATCAAGACCAAGGAAGCCAAGACACTGATCGACGATCTCCGCGAGACGTTCGATAACCTTGATCACTACAAGATCAAGCTGAATCCAGAAAAATGCGCCTTCGGCGTCCCATCCGGCCAACTACTCGGCTACTTCATCTCCTAGCGAAGAATCAAAACGAATCCGAAGAAAATCTGGGCCATACTGACCATGGGGAAGCCGAAGAACATCAAAGGTGTCCAGCAACTAGCGGGGCGCATCACGGCGCTGAGCAGATTCATCAGCCGCATGGGTGAGAAGGCGCTGCCTTTTTACCAGCTGCTACGCAAAACCGACAAGTTCGAGTGGACACCCAAAGCAGAGGACACATTCGAAGCACTCAAGCGGCTGCTCTCCACCTCGCCTGTCTTGGTCACGCCCAAAGAGCGAGAGCCACTGCTGCTATACATCACAGCCACGCACCAGGTGGTAAGTACCGTACTCGTGGTTGAACGACTCGAAGAGGGCAAGACCCATGGGGTCCAACACCCAATATACTACCCTAGCGAGGTACTGACGCCAAAAAAATAGAGGTACCCTCACTACTAGAAACTCGCCTACGGCGTTTTCATGACGGCTCAGCGGCTGAGCCACTACTTCCAGGAGCATCAGATAATGGCCATCAACGAGGCGCCACTGTCCAACATCCTGAACAACCTCGAATCCACGGGACGCGTAGCCCTGTGGGGCATTGAGCTATCCCCTCTAGACATAGTCTACGAGCGGAGCCATGCGATCAAATCTCAGGTCCTCCCTGACTTCCTCGTCCACTGGATGGAGCTCCAGCTGCCGGACACCCCGGACATGACATAGTCATGGACGATGCACTTCAATGGCTCCAAGCGCGATGCTGGAGCAGGAGCTGGCGTCATACTGACGTCCCCGCAAGGTGACAAGATGAAATACGTCCTTCGGATGAAATTTCGCGCCTCCAACTACGAGGCCGAATACGAGGCCCTCATCTACGGCATGAGGATGGCAAAGATCTGCGGCGCAACGCGCCTTGTCATCTACGGCGACTCGAACCTCGTTGTCCAGCAAACGATGAACGAATGCGACGCCCACGCCGCCAACATGATCGCATATCGCGCGCTCTACAACTCACTCGAAGGAGACTTTGACTGCTGTGAGGTTCGACACGTTGGAAGGAAAAGCAACGAGGAAGCTGATAGACTCGCCAACATCGGCTCCACCTACACACGGGTGCCACCAGGTGTGTTCCTCGAACAATGCATACCCTCTATCAAAAGGAAATTCCCCAAGGGATCACCCGAAGAAGCAGAACACTCGGGGGCTGCACCACCCGAAGGGTCAGAAGGACCCGAAAAGCTCGACACAGAGGCCGAGCTCGCTAGCCTGATGCAGGTCATGGAGATCGAGGAGACATGGACACAGTCGTACCTTCGATACCTGCTCAACAAGGAACTACCTGATGACCCGACAAATGCCCGACACATATCTCGCTAGTCCAAAGCATTCACTCTCCACAATGGCGAGCTGTACAAGCGTAGTATTTCGGGTGTGCTAATAAGATGCGTCACCATCGGTGATGGCAAAACCATCCTCCAAGACATCCACGAAGGTATCTGCGGTCACCACGCGGGTAGACGCGCCCTCGTCGCCAAAGCTCTACGAGCTGGATTTTACTGGCCAACGGCCATGAACGACGCCAAGGACATCGTCCGAAGGTGCAACGACTGCCAAAGGTTCACGGACAAGCCACACGCACCAGGATCGGAGCTCAGTCCCATACCACTGGCCTGGCCCTTCGCCCAATGGGGCCTCGACATGATCGGCAAACTGCCAAAGTCCTCGCCAGGAGGTCACGTCTTCCTCCTGGTCGCAGTCAACAAATTCACCAAGTGGGTCAAGGCTATGCCCGTCACCAACCAAAGCGGCAAAATGGCCGTCAAGTTCTCCGAGTCCATAGTATATAGGTTCGGTGTGCCGCACAACATTATCACGGACAATGGCTCGAACTTCATCTCGAACGAATTCCAGGACTTCTGCGAGGGCCTCGGAATCAACATATAATACGCCTCGGTGGCGCACCCGCAGACCATCGGGCAGGTCGAAAAGGCCAACGTCCTCATAGGCGGAGGCATCAAGAAACACCTGCTCAGCCCACTCGAACGACTTGCGGGAGCCTAGGCAGAAGAGCTACCCTCCGTCCTCTGGAGCCTATGCACAACGCCGAACAGCGCAACTAGCTTCACACCTTTCTTCATGGTGCACGGAGCCGAAGCCGTACTACCTGCCGAGGTACTCCACAAGGCCCCACGGGTCGTCGCCTACAGCGAAGCCAAATCGACCGCCGCACTCAAAGACGACGTCGACACACTCGACGAGGAACACGACATCGCCGTGGCTCGCTCAGCGGTCTACCAGCAGAGCCTCCACAACTACCACAGCCGACGGCTGCGACCAAGGTCCTTCGTCGAAGAAGACCTCGCCCTACGACTCAACCAAGAGCAGCCGAAAAAGCTCGAGTCACCCTGGGAAGGACTCTACATCATCACAGAAGTCATCCCAGGTGGCGCCTATCGCCTCAAGGACATCGCGTCAGGAGTCGAATACTCCAATCCCTGGAATGTCGCGCGTCTGTGATGCTTCTACCCCTAGTTATCCCTTTACTTTCAATAAGGCTACTCAGCCAAGGCTATTCAGCCGAACAATGTACCTCCTCGATTACGATATGAATAAGAGCTAAGTGTCTCGCCCGATTTTTTTCTTTTTCCTTGCATTACTTTTCACTATAACACGCTCGGGGGCTCCACCTCACCTCACGACTTCGACGACTGAGAATAACGCATGTAACCTGAGTAGTTGACCACGTCAGGCTAACGAAAAGGACATGCACACAACAAAGGCATCACGTGCTAGCACAAACAAGCTTTACAAAAAAGGGCATAACAAGCCCACTCCAATATATACAAGTTTTACATCTATCTTTTTACAAGACCTACCTATTCTGAAGAATCACGTGCGCCTGATGCTCAAAAAGATCCACGATCTCTTCGGCATACTGTCTAACAGCCGCATAATGCGGGTGCATGTCCCAGAGGCCACCATCTGGTCGAGGGATCGGCCCGGCCGCCACCGCCGTGAGATCAATGTCCGGGCGATGCAGACAAACAAGCGAAAGGGCAACTTTCACCCCTGCTACCAGCTGTTGTCGCACCAACTCCCTCACGTGATTCACGTCCCGAAACTTCGACAACAAACCGCAAAGGGTAGACGGTGCCTCGTCCAGAGGAAACATGACATACATAATCGACGCCAGGGAAGTCTTCACCTGCCTCAGCCCCCATGACACCTGATGAACACGATCTTGCACCGTCGCAAGGACGGTGGCCCGGTCATGGTTCATCCAGAAAAAGCCTCTGGCTTCCATATCCTGTTGGGTCAAACAGTTGATCCGAACTGCAACGCGTTCCTTCTCCTCCCTCGGAACAAGGTTGGCACCTGCAGAAAACTCAGAATAAGATGACGCGACAAAAACGAGCAGTAGCTCAAGAAAACTCACATTGCAGTTGCTCGCTCAACTGCCGCATCTCCCCCATCAGATACTCCTCCCTAGCGGTAGCCCGCTCAGTATTCGACTTCCACACGTCCGCATGGCCTCGAACGCCAAGGATCTCCTTCTCCAAACTACGGACGCGATCACGAAGGAAAAGTAGCTGCGACGCATCATCCAAAGATGGTCGCGGCTAAGGGACAGTCGAAGTGTCCATAGGTGCCTCACCCGAAGGTCCCTAAAGGCAAGCAAGTAAGAATATGAACAACACATTTCTCTGGCAACAACTCAAAGCATCATTTATATACATAAAAAAGCCACTGCGTGGCACAAGGAGAAATTGTTCGACAAAATATTACAGTAACAGAAGAATAAAAGCTATCCTAACTACAACAGATTTAAGTGCTCGCATCCGGGGTAGCCTCGAAGCCAGACTGCCTGCCCCTGGCTTCTCCCTGCTGCCGTGCCGCATAGTCCGCCAACAGGTCAATGAGCCTTGGCCCATAGCGCTTACAACGGGAGGTGAAAAGAGAAAAGGCTACCTCTGAGCCATCTGGCGCTGTTGGCATCTGGGAGGTGACGTGCTGAAGATCCAGCTCTGCTCCAGACGCCATGGCCATGGCCAGCCCCATGGAAGCGCCGATGCCCTTCTGCTTGCGCTTGTAGGCCGCAGTGGCATCCTCTGACAATGCATCCGCCAAAGAATCAACATCCTCAAGGGAAGCGCCCTTGGGAACGATCTCCTTGTAGAAACGCTGGAGAACCTCCTTGGCCTTAGCAAGGGAACCAGCAGCAGTGCCGCAGCGATCGGCATCATCCAGAGCACTCCCGTGGTCCAAGACACTGCGATCAAACACAATGCCCGAAGCATCTGGCGCAAAGAAGAACAGGCAGGAGTCGAATAAGGACAAGAGGAAAGAACATAAGAAAATCCAAAAGACCAATTTCATGCAAGACACATACCGGAGAAGGCCTTGGCCGTAGCCATCAGCTTCTCGGCCACCTCCTTCTCGTGCGCAGCCGCAACATTTGAGAGGTGCTCTTCGCGATCTGAAGCCTCCCGCTGCAGGCTTTCCTTGGCCTCGACAGCATCAGCCAACTCCTGCTGCAGGCGCTCCTTCGCCTCCACGGCATCACCAGCCTGCTTCTCCGCACGACCAAGGCTCTTTTGAAGAGTGTCCAGCTGGCGAAGGGCCACATTATTCTTATCTACAAAGCATCAAGGACACACATGAGCAACATAAGCTACATTTAGGCAACAGGTGAAAAGGACAAGAGCAAGCAAGACACGTACCTCGGAGCTGCTGCATACTGGCCTCCAGCGCCAGATGCTGCTGGATGAGCAGGTTCGCGCTGCGCACAAAGGGCTGTGGAAAGAAGTAGAAGCAAATAATCAAGAAAGCATCAAGAAAAGGGCTCGGGGCTGCGCTCCAAAATGAGAAAAACATCAAACAAAACAACCCGAAAAAGGCTCGGGGGCTCCCCCCAGGACAAGAGGAAAAACAACTTACATGCTCAGACGGGGACTCCGAAGGTCTAGGTGCAGTCTTCTGAGTGACGACTACTCGAGCCTCCTGCGGAGAGGGGTTCGGATCATCACCCCCAGAGTTGGCCACCGTCTGAGAGGGAGGGGCCGTCGGCTTCGACTCCGCTACGGCCTCCTGGGCGCCCTCACTAAGAGAGCCCTCCGAGGAGTGGCTGCAAGGAAAATATTCATCAAAGCAAGAAGAAAAGTGCACACACAAAAAACAGAACGAATAGCATCCGAAGGTACTTACGAGTCGATGTCGCTCAAATCAAAGACGGGCGGTGCCTTCTCCTTCTTCTTGGCCGGTGACTGCGGTGCCATCGCCCACAAAGGCACAGCTGGGAACGGTGAGGAGGAAGCGCCGTCATCCCCGTTGTGGCGCACAAGGAAGGATGGGTCCCTAGGTGTTGACGGAGTCGAGGCATCCGAAGACTCGCTCGAACTCTGTGCCTGCTTTCAGGTCTGCCCCTCGCTCGCCTCGGGGGCTTCATGAGTTGGCGACTGCATCGGCGAATCTTGGACTCGGAGTCCACAACATCGTTGTCTGGCGAAATCGGAAACTTTTCGGGCAGTGGGGGTACCATGCTAGCCACCTTGAACTCCTACATAATGAAGACATCAAAGATCAGTACAAGCAATCATAAGGAAAAGCACTCGAAAAAGGCACAACGCGCATGTCGCAAATCTACACCTGCGGAACTGGTTTCGTGGCACTGAAGGGGGACGTCAATGACTTCCCCGGAAGATCCTCCTCGGACTTGTACTTCAGCAGCAGTCGAAGAACTCTGTCGAGGTCGCCTCGGGATAACTCCTCGGCTGAGACCCTCGTCGGGTCGTTGCGTCCAGCGTAAAGAAACATCGGATGCGCGCTAGCCTGGAGCGGCTGCACCCGACGTTTGAGGAAGGTGCGGATTATATCCACACCATTGACCTCCTTCCCAGGCTCTATCTGGAGCGCCTCCACCCGACGGTAGAGCTCCTATACCTCCGCCACCTCGCCCTCCAGGATGTGGTTCTTCCAGGATCTCTTTGGTGATCTCACAGGTGAGTCGAAGGCCAAAATTTTGCCCGTCCACTGTGGAATCGCGGATATAAAACCACTTCTTCCGCCAGTATTGGACAGACTCAGACATAGAAAAGGAAAATAAGAGGACAGAAGATCGGAGGGAAATAATGCAGCCGCCGAGCGGGTAGACCCCGCCGGTGCCAGACTGCCTCTTCACAGAATAGAGCTCCCGGAAGAGGACAAAGTGTGGCTCGATTCTGAGCCAGCACTGGCAAAAAGTAATGAAGCAGGCGATGTGGAGAAGAGAATTGGGCGAAAGATGGTGGAGTTGGATGCCATAGAAAAACAAAAGTCCACGAAGAAAATCGTGGACTGGAAGAGAGAGGCCGCGAAGAACGAAGGCGACAAACATCACCCAAAACCCTACGGGTGGACGGGGAATTACCTCATCGCCAGGGATCTTGACGGCCTCCTTATCCTGCGGGATTAAACCCGCATCGTGCAGCTTGCGCAGGTTACCCTCGCGCGTCTCCGTGCGCCTCCACCCACCATCAGTGATGCGAGCGGCGGTGGTACTTTTCTTGCCGCCGGCGGCGGCGCTTGAACCCGCTCCAGCAGAGGCCTTCTTTGACTTCACCATGGCGAAGCGTCGATGACGGTGGTGCGCGCGCAGGAACGAGGAGGGAAAAGATCGAAGAACGTCCAGTGCGCGCGAGGACGAGCTCAGCGAAAATGGAGGCAGTGAAAGCAAATGGCAAAGGGTGAAAAACAAATCACTGTTTTCCCCACGGTTATAAAGATGAATACGATGACCAAGAACCGTTCATCCAGAAGCCCTAACGCCAGGGACAGATCCAACTGTCCATGTGTCAACACAACAGCGAACCGTCGCCCGCACGCCGTCCACTACGCACGGAAACCGAGGAGACACCGTAATTCTCGCCACGTTGCGCATGACTAGTCAACTTCAAGTCATAAAGTGGGACCCACGATCGTCATGTTACGTCACCTTTGGCACCGCAGACGGTTGAGGTCATCAACCGTCAGCACTGACGTTATCAAGCAGTCTAGCAACGACTGGAATTCTCCGACTGAAAAAACAAGTACTTCCTCGAATCTACGATTCGAACAACTACTCGGGGGCTACTCCTATCAAGAGCTCTGGCCGCGCACCTGAGGCATGATTAAGGTATTACACCACTGATGATTCTTCAAGTCCTATGTCGAGTCTATGGTTCCACTAGGGACTTGGGGGCTACTCCCATGGGGAGGATTGATTCAAGCATCCGAAAAAATTGTGTCCTTCAGACCTGAAGCCAAAAACAACTGAACTAAAAGTCTCTGCTCGAGTCTACGACTCGAACATACACTCGGGGGGCTACTCCCATAGGGAGCGCTGGTCACGCACCCTATGAATTCTTCGACTACGATCCTTCGGATCAAAATGCAAAAAAAAAATCTGGCAACTTTGCCCAAACCAACGTTAAGTGAGAAGCAATCTCCTTGGCCACCCAAAATACCTCCGCGGTGGTAAAATTTTGGATGTTGTGTCTATGATGCAAAGATAAGACCTACAAATACCATCTGATGGCCTGGTAACGCATCTGACTGCGTCCTGCCAGTAAAAACCCGTGTCAACAAACGCGATGAAAATCCTGACCGACGCGTTGGGTATATTACTCGAAAATTACTAGGATTCGACTCCTATAAGACCTCAGCGGCCTGAGTCGAATTACACCAGCATCTGTTCCAGGTTCGAGTTTAGGGACTCAAATCTGAAGAAGATCGTGTTGTTTTGTCCTATGACAGTTAACTGGCCCTGATCCGTCAGGAGAGTCAGGCACACGCATCAACAATCTCTACAAACTAAAAACATTCTCTTGTAAACAGGCATAAAACTGCATCCGAAAGATTAAGGAGTCCCCAGCCGAATCTGCGATTCAACTGAGAACTCGGAGGCTACTGACATGGTTATACCCCACGGATACACAACATCAGCAAACCTAGTCCAGCCCGAAGGAAGGCCCACTGCAAGATATGCGGCCTGCGGAGATTCCGGGTGGCCCAGGCCCATGACGCCTTCGGATGTTTGGAGACGAAGACTGAGTAGATAGAATTTTAAAGGGCAAACCCTAATCTGTAACCGACTCGACCTACACCTGGGACCTACCTATCTATATAAAGGTTAGGAGGGCACGGCAAGGAGGGCACCCCTTTTCACCGGATACACATCTCCACGCCAGATTGCATCTACGCGCCCCTGTAATTTTCGGTTCCTCCGTAATCAAGAGCAGACAAACATGAGTAGGGTTTTCCCTCCGGAGGCCTGAACCTGGATAAACCTCGTGTCTTCGTGTTGCTTGTTTGCTAACCGTTCCACGATCTCCAGCATCCCCACCTTCTTCAAAACCCAAACTCATAACAATGGGCATGGACGAGATTAAACCTCGTCATCGAGGGAGAGCTTTGCCGAGGAGGCTACGCCGAGGGTAGCCGTCGGCGTAGCATATGCCGAAGGCATTTTGTCCTACGCCGATGGCTTTTTGCCCTCGGCGTAGCACGCCGTTCCTGTAGTGTCTAGGCACACTCTTTTTATAAAGCTAAAACATCTTATATTTTGAAATGAAAGGAGTAGTATCTACTTGAAGTTTCAACCGCACGTAGGGATGATGTCAACCTGCTGCAGGAGCAGGACGATTCATGGTAGTATCCACCGTACGTCATGGCCATGGCTCATGTGATGCGCGCCATAGGCAGCCACTGCACCGCTGGCCACAAGCAAAGATATTATATATCCTCCGTGACCTGCGTGCGTGTGCATGATCAAACCATTTGCTGGTGTGTGATACACAAGTAAGATAGCTGCCTTAGCATCGGTAAGAACCCTAGAAGCCACCGTTATATAGTTACCGGTACAAGATGTTTAGATGACTCGAGGGTGGTATGCTTGCTATGGATGGTATGGTAGTGGAGCAAGGATCAAAGGAGACCGATTCACTTCCGGCCGGGCTATCCAGCAAGTGTAAGCCGCGAAGAAACTCGGTCTCCTTTCATACCGTCTCATGCTAGCGAGAAGGGTAATTAAGCATATCCACCTTGTGGAGGTGCGTGTAAGAGCTGAGATTCAGCTCTTTTCTTCTACCTCTAAACTCACACAGTAAAACAATGGAGACAAGAGCCTTTTTGGTGTTGCGCTGTTTCTCACAGCCCTAACTTTTCTCACTTCTTAATAACTGAAATAAACATGATTATAGACTCACACACCCTCAATGCCAGGAGCCACTAACTCCACCGCGCACTCACGCACACACTACCTAGTCCATGCACAGCAACGGCCAACACAGGACCAGGCCAATACCCGCACATGCATCTGCTAACAAACTTGCATGCAGACCTTATCTTCATCCACGCACATGTCGCTTCACACGACCAGCATCACACCTCGCCCACCGAATCCCACGGCAGCCTGGCATCTCGCCTCTTGTGTGCAGGACGAAACTCCACCGGCCTACAATTTCTAGCACTAACTACATGCAAAACTAAATGCAGATAACTAAATCAAGATTAAAGCTAACAATCACCCCCCAAATCTTGATTCCATATTCTTGGTAGAGTTTCAGAGTAGAGCCGGCTCGTCGTCGACGTACCGGCCGAGCAGCGCCTTGTCTTCTCCATCATCATTGTTGCCGTTCTTCTTCTTCTCAGGACACTCCCATGCAAAGTGCCCAAGTTCTTGGCAATTGAAGCAACGCACCTTCTTCTTGTCCCTGCCATAGTTCTTCTTCTTCTTCATGCGCTCCAGCCATTGCTGCTCGGTGAGGAGCAGGTGAGTGCCACCGTGCTGCCCACCCTCTTCTTCCTCCATGTCGAGTTCCTCCTCCATAGCCAAGAAACGACCTGTCAGCTCCTCCACCGTCATGTTCTTGAGGTCCAGCAGCTGTGTGATGGAGTGCGCGAGCTGCTTGAACCGCTTCAGCACGACCCGAAGGAACTTCAACACGGCCTTGTGGTCGGAGACGCCATCTCCCAGGACCTCCAGGTCATGCATGATGCCGGTGAGGCGCATGGCGAACTGCTCCACCTTCTCGCCGTCCTTGAACTGGATGTTCTCAAACTCGGTGCGGCGAGTTTGCGCCCTTGCCTCACGGACGCGCTCGGAGCCCAACCTCAAAGTTTTGAGGGTGTCCCAAGCCTCCTTTGCGGTGCTCTTCACCGCCAGCATGCAGTACATCTCCAGCGGCACAGCTCGGAGGATGGCGCCCAAAGCCTCACGGTCGTCTTGGTAGTCGCCGACGCCATGCTCGACGACCTCCCATCGGCCTTGTCCTTGCAGCTGCACTCGCATAACGAGCGCCCAGTCGGAGTAGTTTGTGCGGCTCAGCATGAGAGGCGGTGCCGCCGCCACGACGGAGCCGTGCCGAACCACACGCTCGACGACGCGAAGCTCGCCGCTGCCGCTGCCGTCGCCGGCGGTCAGCTGCGCCTTTGGTGGAGTCAGCGGCTCCTCCTCCGCCGCCTTCTTCTCCCGTTCCGCCGCCATGGCCTTCTTGCCGGCAGCGTCGTCTCCCGCATGCGCCATCACAACAGGAATCAAGAGCGGAGGTGGCTCTGATACCAAATGTAAGAGCTGAATCACTCAGCTCTTTTCTTCTACCTCTAAACTCACACAGTGAAACAATGGAGACAAGAGCCTTTTTGGTGTTGCGCTGTTTCTCACAGCCCCAACTTTTCTCACTTCTTAATAACTGAAATAAACATGATTACAGTGCTTAAATAGACTCACACACCCTCAATGCCAGGAGCCACTAACTCCACCACGCACTCACACACACACACACATACTACCTAGTCCATGCACTGCAACGGCCAACACAGGACCAGGCCAATACCCGCACATGCATCTGCTAACAAACTTGCATGCAGACCTTATCTTCATCCACGCACATGTCGCTTCACACGACCAGCATCACACCTCGCCCACCGAATCCCACGGCAGCCTGGCATCTCGCCTCTTGTGTGTAGGATGAAACTCCACCAGCCTACAATTTCTAGCACTAACTACATGCAAAACTAAATGCAGATAACTAAATCAAGATTAAAGCTAGCACTGCACATGCAATAGGTGTTGGGCCATGTTCCTCCATATGAAGGTGTGTTGGCAGCCCAACTATAGCCGTGAAAGACCAACATGTTTTAACCGTTGATCAACGTTCGTATCCAACGGCTGAGCTGCTCTTTGCGAGAGGAGTAGAAAAGAAAACCCTAGCCACCCTTGGTGGGTGTGTGAGACATGCTGGGAGAGTGTGTCTCAATCAGAGAGTGAGCTGAGCACAAGAGAACACCACAACCTAGTGAGAAGAGAGGAAGGAGAAAGATAGGTGATTTTTATCCAGATTTCCGAGATCTGACCGTTGTCTTCAAGATGGTGTTTGGAGGCTTAAACATGTTTGGATTGGCTCCAAACTTGGTGAGCTTATTTCTTGCTTCGAGTACTTCGATCTGGTTAGCTGGTTTGAGATTTGGGTCAGTGTAGCATCAGATTTGGAAGCGGGTTAGTCAGTTTGGACTGCTGCAGTTTCAACACTGAGCAGTTTTGGTAGACGAACAGTTTGGGCAGACAAACAGTATCCAATTGGCGTGAAATTTGGCATGTATGTTGGGTACTCGTATGTCAGCTTGTCTGCCAAGTTTGGTGCTGATTGGATCTGCGGTTTAAGAGCAGTTTTCTTATTACCGAAGGGGACAGAAACATAGATACTCTGCTTTGCTGTAATCTTTCTCTCAAGTATTTGTTGTTGTTGCCGGTGGGCAACGTGCTGAGTGTGCTGTATATCTCTAGATGTTATAGATAATACTCTGTACCCAGGTTGCTCATAGTGAAGCTCGGTGGACCGTTTGGTCCGCACCCGTGGTTTTTTCCTTCTCACCTTGAGAAGGTTTTTCTACGTAAATCCTTATGCCACCTATGCATGTGCTCGTTGTTTTATTTCTGCTGCATATCTGTTGATTGAAACTATCCTCATGATTCACCGCAAGATGCGAGGGGTTGTGTGCTTCTTCCCCCAACAAAGTGGTATTAGAGCTAAGGTTCAGTTCGTAGTCAGTTCATAGCAAGGTTTGTTTTGGACTGAGTGCATTTGCTTATGGTGAAGGATGGAAGTGAATACCAACAGAATTATTTCTTTGAATGGTACAAATTATCAAGCATGGAAGAGCAAGATGAAGGAACTGTTATATGTGAAAGATTACTGTAAGTCGGTGTTCTCCACTGAGATGCCTAGTGATATGCAAGAACATCATTGGGAGTTACTTCATCTCCAAGCTTGTGGGTTCATCCAACAATGGGTGGATGATAATATTTTGAACCATATCATTGATGATTCACATGACCGTACCTTATGGCAGAAATTGGAGGAGTTGTATGCCCGCAAAGAAGGTACCAACAAGATGTCCCATGTGTCCTCGAGAACGTTTGGTCCTTATAAGTATTTTCACCGGCGTGTCCTTTGCTAAGGAAGGATTGGGCCACTTGTTGTACTTGTTCATTGTGTTTATTACTTGCACTTTATTTCTTTGCTTTATCAGAAAATCCCTAAAAATTCGTTTGCTAAGTATTTACAAAGATTTCCTGCTCCATACCACTAGTCAACACCTTCTGCTTCTCGTTGGGATCGACACTCCTATTTATCGAAAGTACTGCGATACACCCCCTATACTTGTGGGTCATCAATATACACCGTACATATATAAGTATTTCCCATGTGTCCTCGAGAACGTTTGGTCCTTATAAGTATTTCCACCAGCGTGTCCTTTGCTAAGAAAGGATTGGGCCACTTGCTGCACTTGTTCGTTGTCTTTATTACTTGCACTTTATTTCTTTTCTTTATCAGAAAACCCCTAAAAATCCGTTTGTTAAGTATTTACAAATATTTCCTGCTCCATACCACTAGTCAACACCTTCTACTCCTTGTTGGGATCAACACTCCTATTTATCGAAAGTACTACGATACACCCCCTATACTTGTGGGTCATCAATACTCACTATACATATATATCCACATGCCCACAAAAGGCAGAAATCAGAAGGTATATAGCAGTAGGAATAAAATTTCAAAATGCTCCATTCATGATCAAGATCTAATCTATTTGTAATCATGCATGTTGTGTTTGCGGGGATCCGATGGATATTGAGATTACTATGTCGGATTGATTAATGGTTTTGTCTTATTGATTCTATCATGTCTGTGTTGTTTGTGATCTTGCATGCTCTCCGTTGTTAGTAGCTATCTTGGCCAAGTAGTTGCTAGTGACTCCAAGAGGGGGTATTTATGCTCGATAGTGGGTTCATGCCTCTATTTACCAAGGGAAGTGACAGAAATCTCTTCGGTTGTAGATGTGCTGTTGCCACTAGGGAAAAAACAACGGCCTCTTGTTCATGGAACAAGTGGATTGTTTACCTTACACACTTTGCTTAAAGCAGTTGTCTGTTGCTTGCAACTTAATACTGGAGGGGGTTCGGATGATAACCTGAAGGTGGACTTCTAGTAATAGATGCAGTTGGATGGAGGTCTATGTATATTGTTGTATTGCCCAATCAAATCTCATAGGATCTTTTTTTCTAGTATTACATTGTTATGCCTTGCTCAGTCCTGTCAATTGCCCTGCTGTAATTTGTTTACCCTGCATGCCATGTTTGTTTATCTAAGGAGAGCACCTCTAGTGAACTATGGACCCCGGTCCAATCTTTACCATTGATACATATTCCACTATTACTATTTACTTGCTGCAAACCATCATCACCTTCCACACCATACATTTAATCCTTTGTTATAGCAAACCGATGAGCTTGACAACCTTACTATTCGTTGGGACAGAGTCTTGAGTTTGTGTTGTGCAGGTTTCCACGTTGCTTGCAACACCTTTGAGACGTTTTCTTCCTCCTACTGGTTCGATAACCTCGGTTTCTTACCGAGGGAAGACTTGCTGTTGTGCTCTTCACACCTTGCTCTTGGGGTTTCCAACAAAGCGCTCCCACGTCAACACTGGGCACCATCAAGGTGGAGCAAAGTACTTTGTCACATTTATTGATGGCTGTTCCAGAAAGGTTTGGGTCTATGTTTTGAAGAACAAACATCAAGTACTAAGTGTATTCAAGCAATTCCAAGTCTCAGTTGAGAGAGAAACTGAGAAGAATATCAAGTGCATTCACACTGATAATGGAGGAGAGTATATTGGACCATTTGATGCCTATTGCAAGGAGTAGGGAATTAGGCACCAATTTACTCCTCCGAAGACACCATAGCTGAATGGTCTTGCCGAGAGGATGAAGAGGACAATTGTTGAGAGAGTTAGATGCTTGCTATCGAGTGTAAAGCTGCCTAAACATTATTGGGGTGAGGCTTTGTCGACTGTAGTTTATCTTATTAATCTCTCACCAAGTTATCCATTGCAGGGAGATGTTCCAAATAGGGTTTTTTATGACAAGGACGTCTCGTATGAGCACCTGAAGGTTTTTAGGTGCAAGGCCTTTGTTCATATCCCTCAAGACGAAAGGTCAAAGCTTGACTCAAAGACACGACAGTGTATATTTCTTGGCTATGGAGGTGATCAGTTCGGCTATAAGTTGTATGATCCAATAGCAAGAAAGGTTGTGAGAAGCCGTGATGTTGTGTTTGTTGAAGACCAAACAGTTGAGGATATTGTGAAGACAAAAGTGCAAGTTCCGGAGCAAGTTCCGATACATGTTTCTCCTCAAAATCAGCAGCAAGACAGATCTGATTCTTACCTAGTTCCTGCAGATTCATCTCAACAAGAGGATGAAAATGATGATGCAGAAGATGTGCAAGATGATGCACATAGTGGTACATGTGAGGATGCTCCCCAGCAGCAAGAGTATGATGCTTAAGAAGATGATCATGATCAGCAAGCACCTGAACCAGATAGTCCACCAGCTGCTCCACTCAGACGGTCTAGTCGAGGCCGTGTTCCTTCCACTAGGTATGACTCAGACTAATATGTGGTGTTATTGTCTGATGCTTCAGAACCTGGGTGTTTTCAAGAGACAATGAAAGATGGGAACAAGAAGAAGTGGAATAAGGCTATGCAAGAAGAGATGGACTCCTTGCATAAGAATCATACTTATAAGCTGGTGAAGTTGCCCAAGGGCAAGAAAGTTCTAAAGAACAAGTGGGTCTATAGAATCAAGAAAGAAGAGCACACGTCACATCCACGGTACAAGGCCAGGCTAGTTGTAAAAGGATTTAGCCAGAGAGAAGGTATTGACTTTGATGAAATATTTTCTCCGGTGGTGAAGATGACATCAATTCGAATGATCCTTGGCATGACATCAAGCCTCAACTTGGAGGTTGAGAAAATGGATGTGAAGACAGCTTTCCTTCATGGAGAGTTGGAGGAAGAAATCTACATGGAGTAGCCCGAGGGGTTTCTTGTTAAAGGCAAAGAAGACTATGTGTGCAAACTGAAGAAAAGTCTCTATGGCCTAAAACAAGCACCGAGACAATGGTACATGAAGTTTGAATCTATCATGGGGGAGAAAGGCTACAAGAGGTGTAGATCAGACCATTGTATTTTTATTCAGAGGTTCTCAGGTGATGATTTTATCATGTTATTGCTCTATGTTGATGATATCTTGATTGTTGGCAAGAATGTCTCTAGGATTGCTAGGCTAAAGAAGGAGTTGAGCAAAAGTTTTGCCATGAAAATTTTGGGTCCAGCAAAGTGTATTGTCGGTATGAGAATTGAGGGAGACAGAAAATCCAACAAGTTCTACTTGTCTCAAGAGAAATATATTGAGAAGGTACTTCGCAAGTTCAAGATGGACAAGGCAAGGGAAGTGAGCTGTCCACTCGCAAATCATTTCAAGTTGAGTAAAAAGCAATGTCCCTCCACTGAAGAGATGGCAAAATGTTCCTTATGCTTTAGTTGTTGGGAGTTTGATGTATGCTATGGTGTGCACACGGCCTGGCATTGCTCAAGCGATTAGTAATGTGAGCAGATTTATGTCCAATCCAGGAAGACCACATTGGAAAGCCGTGAAGTGGATTTTCAGGTATCTCCGAGACAGCACTAATATGAAGCTTTGCTTTGGTGCTAGTGAGCCCAAGCTGATTGCATATTCAGATTCAGACTTAGCTAGAGGTGTCGATGGAAGGATGTCTACTTCAGTTTATTTGATTACCCATTCAGGGGGGCAGTGGCATGGCAAAGCAGGTTACAAAAGTGTGTGGCGCTGAACACAACTGAGCCCGAGTTCATCGCAGTAACTGAGGCGAGCAAGGAGCTATTGTGGCTGAAACGATTGTCTTGTGAGCTTGGTTTTGAGCAAGACAAGTATGTGCTGTTTTTTATAACCAAAGTGCCATTCACCTAAGTAAGAATGCAAGTTTTCATTCGAGGTCGAAGCATATTAATGTTCTCTATCATTGGATTCGAGATGTGCTGAATTCCAAGCAAATGCAAAATGAGAAGGTGCATACAGATGACAATAGGGCTAATATGTTGACCAAGGTGGTGACAAGAGGAAAGCTCGAGGTATGCCGTCGGCTCACCGGCATGACTGTCGGTTGGCAGTGAGAGCTTTCATGATGTCGGGAGGGGGAGTTTGTTGGGCCATGTCCCCCCACATGGAGGTGTGTTGGCAGCCCAACTACAGCCCGTGAAAGTTCAACACGTTTCAATCGTTGACCGACGTTCATATCCAATGACTAAGGTGCTCCTTGGAAGAGGAGTAGAAAAGAAAACCCTAGCCACCCTTGGTGGCTGTGTGAGACATGCTGTGAGAGTGTGTCTCAATCAGATAGTGAGCTGAGAAAGAGAGAGGATGAGAGAACATAAGAGAACACCACAACCTAGTGAGAAGAGAGGAAGAAGGAGAGGTGATTTCTGTCTAGATTTCTGAGATCTGACCGGTCTATCTCCAAGCTAGTGTTTGGAGGCTCAAATATGCTTGGATTGGCTCCAAACTTGGTGAGATTATTCCTTGCTTTGAATAATCGATCTGGTTAGATGGTTTGAGATTTGAGTCAGTATAGCATCAGATTTGGAAGCGGTTTAGTTAGTTCGGACTGTTGCAGTTTTAACATAGAGCAGTTTTGGTAGATGAACAATTTGGACAGACAAACGGTATCCGATTGGCGTGAAATTTGGCATGTATGTTGGGTACTCGTATTTCAGCTTGTCTACCAAGTTTGGTGCTGATTGGATCTGCGGTTTAAGAGAAGTTTTCTGATTACCGAAGGGGATAGAAACTAAGATACTCTGCTTTGCTGTAATATTTCTCTCAAGTGGTTGTTGTTGTTGTTGTTGTTGCCGGTGGGCAACATGCTGAGTGTGTTGTATATCTCTAGATGTTCAAGAAAATACTCTGTACCCAGGTTGCTTATAGTGAAGCTCGGTAGACCGGTTGGTCCGTACCGATGGTTTTTTTTCCTTTTCACCTTGAGAAGGTTTTTACACGTAAATCCTTATGTCACCTGTGCGTGTGCTCGTTGTTTTATTTCCGCTGCATATCTGTTGATTAAAACTATCCTTAGTGATCATCGCAAGCTGCGGGGGGTTGTGTGCTTCTTCCCCCCAACAATAGGTGTTGCCGACGTTAGCCTCATGTTGCCGCGACACTCTCCTTATGTGCACCTTCCATGGAGACATAAGAGCATGTCTAGTGGAACCCTTAAACCCTTAAAAGTTTAAGGGTCGAGAATTGGCACATTCGAGCACTTGTGGGGTGTGAAAAACAAGGGTCATTTACTGGAACCCTCAAACCCTTAAATCTAAGGGTCGAGGGCAAACACTAGAACCCTCAAACCCTTAAAACTGAGGGTTCGAGGGTTCTAGTATTTGCCTCAACCCTCAAACCCTCAAACCCTTATCACAGTTTCATATCACAAATATCACCATATGAAGCAAACAATAATCATTCTAGTTATTATTACAACACCAAATAGTACTCTCAAGCACAAGATAATCATTCCAATTATTACAACAATGTTTTTTTCAAATTAAAAAAATAGTTCGAAGCAAATAGGAGATAGCAAAGTGAAACAAAGACACATCATGAGCCTTGGCGCCGCCCATCCAACTGCCAATGGTGCTATACAAGATCACCCCGGAGTTGACAATGAGTGTTTGCATTCTCAATCGCACGATGTGCTTCAAGAAAAGCTTCTACGCGATTGGGGTTCCTTTGCGGTTGCACACGGGTGCCAACATTGTCATAGAAACAAGGGAGGTTTAACCCTCTCTCATCCTCTAGGATCATGTTGTGTAGAATCACACAACATTTCATGATGTTCTCCAAAGTGTCCTTGTCCCAAAAACGAGCTGGACCCTGGACTATGAAAAACCTTGCTTGCAAAATACCGAAAGCTCTCTCAATATCTTTGTGGGCTGCCTCTTGTGCCCTTGTGAAATGAGCATCTTTTTTGGTTAGGGGCACACCATTTTTCTCCTTGATGGACTTCACAAGATTTGCCCACTCGGGATAAATGCCATCGGTGAGATAATATCCCATTGAGTACTCATTGTTCATGACCTTGTAGTTGCAAGTTGGAGCATCCCCGGAAACTAATCTTGCAAACAAAGGAGATCTATTGAGCACATTGATATCATTGAGTGTTCCCGGCAAACCGAAAAATGCATGCCAAATCCATGTGTCCTCCGATGCCACGGCCCCTAGCACAATGGTTGCATCCTTGCTTTTGCCACAATACATTCCATGCCATGATTTGGGGCAATTTTTCCATGTCCAATGCATGCAATCAAGACTACCACGCATCCCCGGCCATCCTCTTTTTTCATTCATCTCCATCAATCTCTTTGTATCTTCCTCGTTGGGTGCCCGAAGGTACCAATCACCGTACAACCGGATGACCAACTTTGCAAACCTACGGACGGTCTCCGTGGTTGTAGCTTGTCCAATGCGAAGATACTCGTCGGTATAGTCCGCGGGTATGCCATAGGCGAGCACACGCATTGCCGCCGATATCTTTTGGTACGCACTAAACCCCAATTGACCAGAGGCAGACCTACGACGCTTGAAGTAATCCGAGGCGGCGTCACAATCATTAACAATCTGCACAAACAAACTACGGCGCATTCGGTACCTTCTCCGGAAGAGGCGAGGTGGGTATGTCTGATGGTGCTTCACGAAGTAGTCTCGCATAAGTTGCTCGTGCCCGAGAGCACGGTTGCGGTAAATGGTGACTCGCCCCATCATAGATCCTCTCCTCTGATCCAATAGCTTCAAGCGGTTTTCGAACTCTTGCACGTCGACGAGGAGGCCCATCATATCGACGTCGTCGTCTTGAAGCAACTCCTCGATGTCCGAATCGTCCGATGAAGACCAACTGGATTCGGAGGACAACGACATGGAGTCGTCGGTGTCCATCTACAACAAAAAAATTTGCTTATTTTTCTCACCAACAATATCAACACAATTTACAAAAAAAATAAGAACAAAATTTACCTCGGGGCTGGGAGGAGCTCGGGGCGGCGGGAGGAGGCCGGGTCGGCGGCGGGCTCGGGGCGGGACGGAGCGGAGGGGAGGAGCTCTATGCGGGGCGGGAGGAGCTCGGGCGGCGGCGGGAAAAGGTCGCACGGGGGGAGGAGGAGGCGGGGGCTGCCGATCCGGCCGCCGGAGGTGGCGGACAGGGACAGGGAGGCGAGGGGAGCTCGGGGGAGGTGGCCGGCGGCGCGAGGTGGGAGGAGGCGCGGGGAGGGAAGAGGAAGAAATAGTTGGCGCCCTGAAACGGAAGGAGGCCAGGTCGGGGGCCGGGTTGGAGGCTCCAACCCTCAATTCTACAGGCCAGAGGAAGGGTTGGAAGCTCGACCCTCAATTTTTTTTGAGGGTTTAAGGGTCTAAGGGTTCCACTATTTGTGATTTGGACCCTCGAATCCGTAAAAGCGGTTATTTAGGGGTTTAAGGGTTCCACTAGACATGCTCTAATAGCCTTATGAAGGTATGCGATGGGCGTCGCCTGTGCTTGTCGCTGGTAAGATGTTAGGTGGGATTACGTCTAAGTCTCACTTTTAGTTTATTTTTGTTATTTCTAATTCAAATTTTGAGGCCAAATTTCGAACTAGAAATGACAAACAAAATAAACCGCAAGTGAGATGTTGGCAAGATCCAACTTGCATATCTCTTAAATCTCTGGTGGCCGCGCGCTCGATATCTTTATTTTGCACTTCCGTGTAGATCGACGAGGGTGCTCAAAAGCTGGCCGTGGAGAAGCCCGTGGAAACCGGTAGCTCCATTTTTTCTAAGTATTAGCTTGATCGATCCGGTGGTTACCAATGAAGGTTTCCACGGGTTCAGCTCAGCCCGCCGTTGAACACACCTTGAAGATCGATCAACGCTGCTAGCTCATCCTGTCCATGTACACTCGTCTTACTTATAGCCTGGCCAGTGCGGCAGCTGAGACTACACGCAACACCAAGCATCTACTCCTTTTCGATCGGAATCAGGCACTAGCTAGCTAGCTTTTGCTTTCAACGGACGGAGCAGGTTAACTACGTATATGCTCACCTTATCAATGTTATCATCTCTTGTGGAGTTGTGGGGGATTCTCCTCTTTCATTTCACAAGTGTTAGCTTAATCTTGGTAAGAGAGTCTGAGTGGTACTAGTCTATGTCCGAGTAGCATTAGGACTATGTGTGTCTGTGGTATGTGTGGTGTGTACGTGTCTTAGTTAGGGAGGTTTCCTAGTTAGGCAAGTGTATGTGTGAGTACTAGTACTAGTAGTATCCGTACGTGTGTACGTAGGGCTGGACTATCGAGCAGCTCGACTTGTTAAGGCTCGGCTCGTTAAGGCTCACGCTCGTTAAGGCTCGGGTCATTAAACTCGTTAAGGATAACGAGCAAAAAGTAAAGCTCGGCTCAATTCGTTAGATGTGATCGAGCGTTCACGAGCTGCTCGTTAAGAAAATGCATATACAAAGGCATACCGATAATTAAAAACGACAATTATAACCACATATATACCTGTATTAAAATACGACAGATAATTATCGATAGCAGTGCTTGGATGGCATGTTACGCTTATCGACGTAAATTGGTGTGAGTAGGGAGGCCTGGAACAGACGAGAAGGACTCCAGCCGACAGGGCTCGGTCGGTGTCGTGGTCAGCAGATCTAGATCGAGAAGGTGGAGATGGGGTATTCCTCAATGGGCCAGTTGTTTGTCTTAGATGGGCTGCCGGATTAGACATGTAACAACATAAGTGGGCCATACCTTGGTTGTTACCAAGCTTAACGAGTAGCTCATGAACATCGTTAACTCGATCATTTAGCTCGGATATCGAGCAAAAACTGTAGCTCGGCTCGAATCGTTAAAGAAACGAGTCGATCTCGAACGAGCCGAGCAAACGAGTGCTCATTAAACTCGTCGAATTTCGAGTTTTATGAAACTCGTCGAATTTCGAGTTTTATGTCCAGCCCTATGTGTACGTGATGGTTTAAGTTTAGTATTAGTCAGGTCTAGCTTGTATATATAAGTAAGGGTAGACCGTGAGTCTTGTAACACATTGAGTTTGAGAAAAGAAGAAATAAAGAAAATTCGAGGGCACGATACATGCCCGTGGCCACAAGTTTTCTCGAGCGTGTTTGTTCGTCTAATTTGATGTAGTCGATCTGTGGGCAAATTCCAATAATTGGTATCAGAGCGAGGTCAAAGATTTGAAGCCACGCTTGCCCCGGGGAGGCGACCCTACTAGCGCCTCGGGGCGGACGATCGGGTGGAGGCGGCAAGCATGCCGTCATCGGTGAGGCAGCGGGCGATTGTAGTTTGGCGGAGCGGCGAGGAGGAAAGATGGCGGGCGATGGTGGTCCGACGGAGCGACACGAGGGAGGCGGCAGAGCGCTGTCGTCAGAAAAGCGGTGGAGGTGGATGATCGTTGATGGGAGA
Organism: Avena insularis; assembly: GCA_023614405.1. Classification (NCBI taxonomy): domain Eukaryota; kingdom Viridiplantae; phylum Streptophyta; class Magnoliopsida; order Poales; family Poaceae; genus Avena; species Avena insularis. The sequence goes on from CM042691.1 coordinate 2,626,956, forward strand.
GGAGGTGCTGAGGTGCGGTGCCGGGAGTCTTGTCAAGATCGTCGTCCGAGAGAGTATGAGTCAAGGAGTCAAGTGTGTGCAAGGTAGCCCGTTTGGTAGATGTTGTGTCCGTGAGTCGTCGTTGTGTGCAAGTGCTTGTCTCTGTGAGGATCCGTTGTAGCTGAAGCGAATGAAGGTTGAGGGACTGTTCATTATATGGACGAAGACACAATTTGCATGCCTCGATCAGGTCGTCTATGTGTCTCGACGAGAGGATAAAGTTCAAGTGTGAAGGGGGCGGTAAACCAGTGAAGGGGAGTCTCTTCAATGAGGACCTGTCTCTACATGAGGCCGAAGTGGATGGTCTAGTCCACGCCAGGAGGTCGGCATGTATTGCGCTAGGGTGGACGGTGTGTTTCACGGGTGGTGAGATTCCACAAGGTTTGCTAGCGTGGCTGGGTAGTCCGGATCATACTTGAGTTGTTCCGTAAATTCGCCAAGTCGAAATTGGGGAGAGCCAATTAGACTTATCGTGGTGCGAGACCTAGACAAGACGCAGATCTACAAGGATTTAAGATCAGAGAAGCATGGAAGACGAAGAGTAGTCAATCAAGATTAGGGAGAGATTATTAGCTTAATCTTGGTAAGAGAGTCCGAGTGGTACTAGTCTATGTCCGAGTAGCACTAGGACTATGTGTGTCTGTGGTATGTGTGGTGTGTACGTGTCTTAGTCTAGGGAGGTTTCCTAGTTAGGCAAGTGTATATGTGATGGTTTAGGTTTAGTATTAGTCAGGTCTAGCCTGCATATGTAAGCAAGGGTAGACCGTGAGTCTTGTAACACATTGAGTTTTAGAAAAGAAGAAATAAAGAAAATTCGAGGGCACGATACGTGCCCGTGGTCACAAGTTTTCTCGAACGTGTTTGTTCGTCTAATTTGATATAGTCGATCGATGGACAAATTCCAACTACGGATGCATAGGATATATCCAATCCCCTTTTCCATTTACTCCTTATACCATTTTTCTCTTCGAAAAGGAGGGTATTACACGCGGCGTCTCTATAGATCCTCCTAATACGACTACTACAAATTTGGATGATTTATTAAGCAAGCATGCACATTTTTTTTGAAAAGAATATATATTAATATCATAAGGACACCAATTACATCCAGCCTCTGCAACAACACATGCCCTAGCGGCTCTACGGATACACACAAGTCAGAAAAAGAAAGAGAAATTACAAAAAAAAAAGTCCCGCTACAGATAAATAATCCTTAAAGAAACGACAGTAACACCATCAGAACAACACCAGTACAAGTACAAGGATGGCGGGTCGCTATCCCGGCCATTCTATAGGAGATGGCGGGTTTTCTTTGAGTCGATTATTACTCCATAGTACAAGTACAAGGATTTACCATGGTTTATTTTACATCCAGTTTATTAATATTCCTCTCGATCGATCCGCCAATACTCTCGGCAGATTAGAAGAAGCTACTTCCACTTGTGTTTTCCATGGAAGAAACCATGCTTCCCTCCAAAGCGCGCGTGCTTGCCATGCTTGAACTTGCCACCATAGTGTCCATGGTGTTTCTTGAACTTGCCACCGTAATGGTGATGCTGATGATAACCCGCAGGACGGTGGTAGTACCCGCCGCCATGGCCATGGCTTAGGTGATGCGCGCCATAGGCGGCCGCTGCCGCCGCGCCGCCGGCCACAAGCAGAGATCCTCCGTGATGACCTGCATACATGATCAATATCCATCAATGGTAGATCAGATCGATCGAGTAGCTAGCTTAGCATAGGTGACGGTGGATAGTATGGGTCGCGCTGGGTAGGCACCTTGATGGTGTGGGTAGCCGGAGGGCGGATACCCGTAGGATCCTCCTGCTGATGGATAGCCGCCATGTCCATATCCTTGCGGAGGATAGTAAGAAGGAGGGCAGCCATAGCCAGCAGCTTGTGGGGGAGGGTATGCGGGCGGATACGCGACGGGCGGGGACGAGTAGGCACTTGGGTAGTAGTACGATCCAAGGCCTCGCGTGTTCATCTCAGTCCCACCGTTGTTGGTGCCGATCTCCCTGTTTCCACCTCCCATGGAGATATCTCGATCGATGGTGTTAACTTGTTGCTCTAGCTAGCTCATCATGTCCATGTACAGACTTCTTATAGCATGGCTCGGGCCTAGGGAAGAAGCTAGGACTCCACACCAAGAATCTACTTTTTATTAATTCTAATTTGGAATCATCGTGTGCTACCTAGCTTTTTTTTACTTTAAATGGACGGAGCAAGTTAACTGCGTATACCTGCAGCTTATCTGATATCTCTCGTGGTGGGATTCTCGATTGATATCCTTCCTTATTTAACTCCACAATTATTTGCAAGGATATTATGTATGGAATATATTCGGTCACGCTTTTCCATTTACTCCTCGTGACACATATTTTACAAGGATATGTCGTTCACTTTCTCTATGGCCACCTAACTTTGATTATTCGCACATAATCTCTACTTTTGCAGGCCCCCTAATTGACTGCTCAAACTGAATCGACAATTCATACCGTGCTGCAAACTGGCATGCAGATAACAAAGTGAAAAAAAGTGACATCAAGGTTTTACATAAAACATTTGTGAGAGAAACGAGAGATGAATGTGGCATATGCTTACACTGATTATAGCACACATGAGCTAGATGTTCTCTCTCTTTGAAGCCAACATGCTAGAATACATTTTTTTACACGACCCAGCTGACACCCGGGGAGCAGTGCCAGACCTTGGGCCAAATTTCCTAGGTGGGGTGGAGGTATACCGGGACACGAGCCAGCTCGGTCTGGCCGGAGGAAAGCTCGGTCCAAAATTACCGAGCCCGAGCCAGCTCGCCGCCGCGGTGGCTGCAAAAGTGAGCTCGGCCCGAGCTTATGCCAAGTTCGGTCCAGCTCGCGAGCCTTGCGGGGTTGAGTAACTGACGGCTGGCCCTCTTCAACGGTAGCAGCAGCGTGGGCGGGCGCGGCGCGGCGGAGCATGTTTGGCTAGCATGGCGGGACAAGGGGTCTAGGCAGCGGCGATTTAGTGGGGTCTAGGCAGCGGCACCGTCCCGCGTCGTTGGCAGCGACCTATCGTGGCGGCGGCGCAGGACCTGGAGCAAGATGGCGGCGCAAGGCTGCCCTAGCTTTTCACGGGAGGAAGAAGATACATACGACTCCCTGTGTCTATCAATCGAACTGGCCAAGTTTTAGACGCAAAAATGGGCCTATTTCCTCACTAATGTACAAGATTCAGCCCATTATATTGCAAAAAAAATATTACATGAGCCATACGAGCCGGACCGGGCCGAGCTTGGCTCGGCCCAAGCTCGCTGCGGTCTAGGATTAGAGGCTCGGCTCGGTCCAGAGTCATCCGCGGGCCGAGCCTAGCTCGCACCGAGCCCGCCGGACCGAGTTGAGCGTCCAGGTATAGGTGGAGGGGGATCCATGATCTAGATGACACATGCGATACATGATGATTTTTAGCGGACAAATGGGTCAAATACATGTAAGTAATAGGTTGTTTCTTCATGCCATCTCCCGATGGTCGCTGGCAAATCTTTAACCAATCTAGATAGCTGTGTTTTCATAGACTGGAGGATGATGTTTAGTCACTTTTTAATTATGTTTTGATGGTTGATCCATATTTCGACTTCGCGTGATCCTTGAATTGTAATCGTTGTTGGATTTTGAACTATTAATAAAAAGGTGTGTGCATCAGCCGATGCGGAGGCCAGGGTTTCTCCCTTTTTTAAATTATGTGATTGGGGGCACGAAAGAGAGAGAATAGGTGCTCATTTAAATGTGAGAGAGTTATACAAGACATGGAATCCTTTTCTAAGCCCCTACAACCATCGCACCGTCGCCAACGGAGAGATCTCTTTTTTGAGATTCGGCTTGGCTCCATGGCATGTTGCCAAAGCTCATTGCCCCGCTCATTTTCGAGTTTTCACGCAAAAAGAATTGGTCTGTTTGCGTGAAAGCACTTGGATTAATCAGATCAACATGGAAACTAGTTTCACTGACTGCACCTTCAATAGTCCTCCACCTTGAGGGTGCGCCTCTTCCACGGCCATATGCATTTGATGGATAAGTCGGACATCATAGTCAAAAAAAAGTACTCCCTCCGTCTCAAAATAGATGTTTCGGATTTTGACGGAGGGAGTACATGGTCTCGGGCATCTATATAGCAAGGCCAAGTCTTGTTTTGAAAAGTCTAGGCTCTGCCAAAATATGCAAGCTATTAGAGCACCCACAGCGTTGTCGTGGCTAAATAACTGTTGAAATCTAATTTGGCAATGGAGACAAATATGGCTACAACTGCACACGTTGCCGTCGCCAAATTTCTATAGTGCCGGCCCCATCAACTAGTAAAACTAGGGGAAAAAAAGTCTACTCTCTAACAACCTCCAGGGCCTTCGCGCGACGCCATGAAAAAATTTCGGCGCAGGCAAGCGACTCGAGCAGCGGCGGCGAGCACGGAGAAGAGCGGCGGAGGCAAGCGACTCAAGCAGCGGCAGCCAGCACAGAGAAGAGCGCTGGAGGCGAGCGACTCGAACAACGGCGGTGAGCGGTGATGCACGCCTCGAGCGGCGGCGCAGAGACGAGCGGACGCACGGCCCAGTCGCCTATTCCAAACGCAGGCGTACGCGCGTGTAGCATCCCAATTGTCTAACAATTGCAATGCTACTAGCCTAGTCTATATAATGGCTACTTCATATATATAATTGTTGCATTATAATTATATCATGCTCATGTCATCATGCCACCTTGCATTTGAGCATCATATAAAACCTTTTTCAATTTGGATCTCCTCTCATATGCATTGTTAATTGTATTTGCCTCTTGATATTGTATTTGGTTATTGATATATTGTTTAATGCCCAAGTTGAGTTGGGGGCATATCTTTTATTAACTCCACCACCTTTCTTGTCATCACCCCATCATTCCACCATTCCACCATATATGAGCATTGCAACTTATTGGTTTTACCTCTAGCTCATGTGGGTTGGGATGGATCCAATTCTATCTCCACATGCTCTCACATATGCACCATATTGTTTCCACATTATTGGTTTATGAGAGCCACATGGCCACCTTTGCATGCCTTGTGAGTGGAACCCTTTTCTAGCTTCCATATGGGTTGTTTTGGGGTTTATGCTCATGTTGGGATATTTTTGGGCTTACTAAATACCTAGTGGCACATACACACTAGCATGTCCCATTTTTATTCAAATATGGTCATCTCCATCTACTCCACGTGGGGCATCCTTTTAACTCTTTTAGCTTGGTTTTATTCCATATTTTTGGAATGCATATGCAGAAATGCCATGATTATTTATTCTGTTTTCACAAGAGTAAAACATGGCATTTACTGTTTTTGCATGGGCCATGCAACCATCACCACCATCTGGTCTTCCTTGGTTTTTCTTGGTTTTTGAGTGGATCATCTCTTTGAGCTCCCTCTTTTCCCTCTCAGACCCTTCTCATCTTGATCTCCTTTCCTTGCCTTGTGCATCAAGCCTCACCTCACCACCATCTCCTCCATCTCTTGCATGATCTTGTTGTCTCATCACCAAAACCCTAAACCCCTTGGTTGGTCTTGCCTTGGCCATGCTCAAACCCTAAACACCATCACCACCCCTTGCCTTAACCATGAGGAAACCCTAACCTACCACCCTCCCCCTAAACCTACCCCTAACCTCTCTCCAAACCTTGACCTAAGCTAAACACTAACCTCAATCTCACCTCTCTCTAACATGCAGGCCCCACCTAGCCACCCTACCCCCCTGGCCGAGCTACCCTCCTACCCAACCCTAGAAACCCTAACCCGAGCCACCCTCTACAATCTAACCCTAGCTCACCCGAGCTAGCCCCTCCCCTCTCTCTTTTCTCTCCACCGCCGTGCCAGCCCCACCTAGCTGCTCCTCTCGCCGTCCCCACCTGGCCCACCTGCAGCCCCTCTCCATGCCTACCTTCCCCAGCCCGAGCAAGCACGTGAGGAGGATGGAAAAAGGTGGCACCCGAGCCACCTTTATCTACCCCGTGCCCACGGCTGCCTCTCCTCTCCCCCTCTCGCCTTGACCTCCTCCCACACGTCTCCCCTGCCTCTCCAGATCCACCCCAGAGCCCCTGCCTCTCCTCTCCTTCCTCTCCCTGACGCCTATCCCTCTCGCTGCCACCGCTCGCACTGCCGCCACTCCTAGCTCCTGTCGTGGTTGGCGTGGGAGTGGTCGAGGCGCCGAGACACTCCTGCTTCACCTCAGACGCCAGAGGAGGAGGAGGACCCCAAGCTGCACGCCGAGACGCCGCCAAACCCTAGCTCCGCCTGCCTCTGCTTCCTCGCCGATCTGTCGACTCCCAGCCCGATCCACCTCCGTCGTCCACCCCGCGGTGAGCTCCTCTACCTCCTGGACACGCTCCGCCTCGCCGTACCGCCCTAGCCCCGCCGATATTTTCATCGAAAGCCCACCGTGCGTGTCGCTGTTGCCGTTGCAAGTTTTCCGCCCCAGAGAACCACATCTAGCCCGCGCCTCCTCCCAATCAACTCCCCTAGCCTACCGTGACCGATCTGCCGCTGCTGCGCTCCGCGTCCGCGATCGAAGTCTCGCTCGCCGCTCTGCGCGTGCTGTTTTTTTTCGCCGACGAGGAGAACGGCATGCAGTACCAGCCGTTGTTTTGTAGATAGCCCCCTCCGTTTTCTCGCTGCCCCCGGCCCCCACCGCCACCGCCGGCAGTGCGTTTTGCAGAAAGCACTCCGGGTTTCAGAGCTCTCAACCCGCGCCCATCGTCCCGCTTGTCAGTCACCGCGGGTTAAGTCGCTGTCACGTGGACCCGTAGCCACCGGCCCCACCTGTCAGCCGCATAGGCTAGCGCAGCTCGCGGTGAGAAAGGCCTCTCCGCGTCGTTTGTTTTCGCCAGGTCAGCAGTGGCCCACCGTCAGCGTCTGTGGCTAGGATTACCTGAGTGTAAAACGTTTTTCGGTTTTCTGTTTTAATTTAAACTTTTCAAATTTGTTTTAAAATTCAAAATTCTGTGATCGCTTTGTCGTGACTGCCTCGTTGGGTTTTGATTTGGTTTTTCCGAGGTTGATCGAGTGTGTGTTGCTATTTGTGCACCCCTGCAGGGTAAAACTTTCTGAAAGCCGTGTCCGCGGTTATGGACGACTTGGAGCACAGTTTCTCGATCATAGACAAGTATAACTAAAGTACCGCTTTTAAATTTGACTAAGTACCTGACTAGTAAATAGTGCAACACTCATGGAATGGATAATAAAACTGCCAACGGATGGGGGGGTTGTTCGTCCGCTTCCTCGTTGGTGTTTAGGAGGAGGATGGATCTCATAATATTACTGTTATAATCTGTTATTAATTCACGGACGTCCGTCTATCTATGGTTAGGCGGATGGTTAGCAGTATCTATAGAATTGTTAGGTATTATCTTTTGCTGCAATTCGTCACCCTGGTTGTTCCCTTTAGAGGCATAAAGACTTGCTGAGTACCCCTAGGGTCTCACACGATAAATTGTTTGATTCAGATGAACAGGTAAACTCGCAAGATGGATACTGGGTGGAGGAGACGGACGATGTTGGCAACGATCACTCGGTGTAGAGATTCCGGGAACGGGGATCCGTGAGATCTGTGGGCGGGATGTGTTTATTTATGGGGCATCTTATGCCAATTTGCTTCTTATCCGTACTCGGATCTTGTTTTCCGCTTCCGCCTGATACTCTGATGTTTGATGTATGAGGAGATATCCTAAACTATTATATCTATCTAGGATATTTGGATCTTGCCGTATGGAGTTGCAATATTTCTATTTCTTTTAGATGGAATGGCTCTGAGGACTATTGTATGGTGGCTTGCATACATACTCATTGTGTATGTAGTTGATCCCTTCGCCTGCCGATTACGCCGCTCGTTCTTGTCCCGATGTTTGGAAATGGTTAGGACGGCCGAAAGGTCTACCTGTGAGTGGCATTTGGGCCCCACCGTACTATTTTAACCATTTCCGCTCATCCAGGCTTGTAACTAAGAGCGTAATTCACCGAGGTAGTTACAGCGCGTCCAGGAAGAGCCGGCCATACGCAAGACCTGGCTAGAGCCAATCGCTCGTCACCGACATGGGAGAAGCCGTTGGTATCTAGGAGAGATATTGTATTATATTGAGATTAGAAAATTTGGCATCCGGAGCAGCTAGTTGCTCCGGTTCTCTTTTTTTGTTGTTTGGGAACTATACCTACAGTGTGTGAAACTAGTTCTAAAATGTAAAAAGGCAAAATGAAACCAGTTTTGGCACAATGTTGTGGGTGCCCTTAGGTTAGTTCACCTCTGTAAAAAGATCTGGGCAACTGTAGTCTTGTGATGCAAGCATTGCTTGGTTCGCCTCTCTGAAAAGATCTGGGCAACCGCGGGCTTGTGATGCAAGCATTGCTTAATTGTGACGATTTGTAAGCTCTGCAAGCGGGAGCTAAGACAGTAGCATATTGTTATATGTTGATCCAAATTCTATAAAGTATAGGCCAACTTCTGACGAGTGGAGCGAGACCCGTCGTCGAGGCTTGGGCCGATATATAAACCTCTTGTAAGCCGCCGGTTGGGATGAGTTGCAACTGTGAAATCCCCAGCATTTGTAAACACTTCCTGATATAGTGAAGTTTCGCTGGCTGGTACCCGTGGTTTTTTCTTCTCTTTGTTGGAGAGGTTTTTCCACGTTAAATCTGTGTCCCCTTGCAGTGTTTTTTGTTTTCATTCTTCGTTATCTTCTTGTCGCAATTATAACAAGTGGTATCAGAGCCCCAGTTTCTAATCTAGGTTTTGCGACATGTCGTCATTGAAGTTTGATCTACCACAACTAGACTACACCACAAGATTCTCCTTGTGGCAGGTGAAGATGCGGGCGATTCTCGCCCAAACTTCTGATCTGGATGAAGCGCTGGATGGATTCGGTGAAAAGGATGCTAAGACCTGGTCCGCCGAAGAGAAGCGGAAGGACCGTAAGACTTTGTCTTTGATTCAACTTCATCTGTCCAATAATATTTTGCAGGAAGTATTGGAGATGAAATCTGCTGCTGTCCTGTGGAAAAAACTGGAAACGATCTGTGTGTCAAAGGATCTAACCAGTAAGACGAACGTGAAGATAAAGGTGTTCTCGCATAGGCTGCAAGAAGGTGGATCAATAATGAATCACATATCTGTTTTTAAAGAGATTATTTTAGACTTGCAGTCTATGGAGGTAAAATATGATGATGAGGATTTAGCTCTTCTACTCTTATGCTCGTTGCCTAGTTCCTATACACATTTTCGTGATACAATATAGCCGTGATGAACTAACCCTTGCCGAAGTACATGACGCCCTCAAACAGAGGGAAAATATGAAAACTATGGTAGGGTCAGACGGGACATCATCCAAGGCTAAGGCTCTGCATGTTCGTGGCAGGACCAAACAGAGGTATAACAACTATGGCAACAGAGATAAGAGCAAGGACGGTAGAAGTCGTTCAAAGTCCAAGTGAAAGGATAAATTCTACAGGTATTGCAAGAAATATAATCACGTTATTGATGATTGTCAAAAGTTGCAGAATAAGGAGAAAAGAAACGGAATTTACCAACCGAAAGATAGGTCTGAAGGTACTGGTAAGGCTGTTGTTGTTTCTGATAGTTCTGATGGTGAATGCTTAGCTGTTTTTGCTGCTTGTGCTTCTCATGATGATGAATGGATACTTGATACTGCATGTTCGTTTCATATTTGCCGTAACAAAGATTTGTTCAGTTCATATGAGTCCATGCAGACTGGAGATTTTGTGCGTGTGTGGAATGACAACCCATGCCATATTGTTGGTGTTGGATCTGTTAAGATCAGGACACATGATGGCGTGACACGCACGTTGAGTGAGGTGAAGCACATACCAAGCATGGCCAGAAATTTGATCTCTCTGAGTACCATGGACGTTGATGGATACAAGTATGCCGGTGGGCATAGAGTTCTGAAGGTATCAAAATGTTCTCTTATTCACATGATAGGTGATATGAATTCTGCTAAATTATATGTTCTTAGAGGTAGCACTTTGCCTGGTATTGCTGCTGCTGTTACTTCTAATGATTCTGATGATTGTGGTAAAACACATTTGTGGCATATGCGTCTTGGGCATATGAGCAAACAAGGCATGGCAGAGTTGGTCAAGAGAGAGCTGATTGATGGTTGCAACTTGAGTAAGTTTGAGTTCTGTGAGCACTGCATTTTTGGTAAGCATAAAAGAGTTAAATTCAATGCTTCCGTTCATACCACCAATGGCATATTAGATTATGTGCATGCTGATGTTTGGGGTCCGTCTCGTAAGACTTCTATTGGTGTTCAGCACTCACCTACTGTTTTGCAGCAGCCACATGAGTCCATTGCTGCTGATAGACCGAGGCGTAACTGTGGTCCTCGTCCTCGTTTAATTGAAGAGTGTATTCTTGTTAATTATGCTTTGAGTTGTGCTGAACAGGTGGAGAACGATTCTGAACCTGCTACATATAATGAAGCCATTGCATCCGTTGACCGCGAGAAGTGTTCTTCTGCTATGCAAGAAGAGATGCAATCGCTTGAGAAAAATGGCACATGGGATGTTGTGCGCTTGCCCAAAAAAAATAAGGCGGTCCGCTGCAAGTGGATCTTCAAGAAAAAGGAAGGTTTGTCTCCCAAAGAGCCTTCAAGGTACAAGGCAAGGTTAGTAGCAAAAGGGTTCAGCCAGATTCCAGGTATCGATTAGAATGATGTGTTCTCCCCAGTTGTGAAGCATAGTTCCATTCGCACTTTCTTTAGTATTGTGGCTATGCGTGATCTTGTGCTTGAGCAGTTAGATGTCAAGACTGCTTTTCTGCATGGAGAGCTTGATGAGGAAATATACATGGACCAACCAAAAGGGTTCATAGTGCCTGGTAGAGAGGATTTTGTGTGCAAATTAAGGAAGTCTCTTTATGGCTTAAAGCAATCTCCAAGACAGTGGTATAAAAGGTTTGATTCGTTTATGATCTCACATGGCTTTGAGAGGTCTAAATACGATAGTTGTGTTTATATTAAGTTTTTTGATGGATCACCTATATACTTGTTGCTATATGTAGATGATATGTTAATTGCTGCCAAGAGCATGAAAGAAATCACTACTTTGAAGGCACACCTAAGTAGTGAGTTTGAGATGAAGGATCTTGGTGCTGCTTGATGCGCCTGTGTGGAGCACTTCGTTGGAAACCCCAAGAGCAAGGTGTGAAGCAGCAAGCAGCAAGTCTTCCCTCAGTAGAGACCGAGGTTATCGAACCAGAAGGAGAAATGAAACGTCACATAGGTGTTGCAAGAAACGCGGAGACCTGCACAACACAAACTCAAGACTTTGTCCCAACGAAACAGTGAGGTTGTCAAGCTCACCGGTTTGCTGTAACAAATGATTAAACGTATGGTGTGGAAGGTAATGGTTTGCACCAAGTAAATAAATAATAGTGGAAGATGTATCAATGGTAAAGATTGGACCGGGGTCCATAGTTCACTATAGGTGCTCTCCTTAAATAAACAGCATGGCATGAAGGGTAAACAAATTACAGCGGGGCAATTGACAGGAACTGAGCAAGGCATAACAATGCAATTACTAGTCAAAAAGATCCTATGAGGTTGATTGGGCAATACAACAAGATACATAGAACGCCATCCAACTGCATCTATAACTAGAAGTCCACCTTCAGGTTATCATCCGAACCCCCTCCAGTATTAAGTTGCAAGCAACAGACAACTGCTTTAAGTAAAGTGTGTAAGGTAAATAGTCCACATGTTCCATGAACAAGAGACCGTTGTTTTCTCCCTAGTAGCAACAACACATCTACAACCGAAGAGATTATTGTCACTTCCCTTGGAAACTAGAGGCATGAACCCAATATCGAGCATAAATACCCCCTCTTGGAGTCACTAGCAACTACTTGGCCAAGATAACCACTAGCAACAGAGAGCATGCATGATCACAAACAACACAGACATGATAGAATCATAAAGACAAAACCATTAATCAAACCAACATAATAATCTCAATACCCATCGGATCCTCGCAAACACAACATGCATGATTACAAATAGATTAGATCTTGATCATGACTCACAAGATCTATACATGAAAGCACAAAGGAGGAGATACAACCATCTAGCTACTACATGGACCCATAGTCCAAGGTGGAACTACTCACGCATCATACCGGAGAGAAGGCCTCCGGGATGATCTCCCCTCCGGAAGGGTGCCGAGAAGAACTTCAAATCCCCCCGATCTAGGGACGATGGTGGCGTCGGCTACAGATGGTTTCGTGGATTTCTGATCGGGTACTCAGGGTTTCTGCATTGGGGGCTTCTTATAGGCGAAGGGGGAGACCGAGGAGGCGGCCAGGGCCACCAAACCCTAGCTAGGTGTGGGCCCACCTGTGGTCGTGCCTGGGTGGGGGGGTTGGCCCCTCTGGCCGGCCCCTCCGGCTCTCCTCTGGACTTCTTGTTCCCCACAGAAAGTAATTGACTTTGTCCTTCGTCCCGTACAATTCCAAAAATATTTCTTTACTAAATTTTCTGAAACCAAAAACATCAGAAAACAGGCATCTGGCACCGCTGCAACTTGTTAATAGGTTAGTACCAGAAAACATGTAAAAAGCATCTCAAAGTGTGGACAAGTAAAGCAAAGTAGATACTAAACAAGCATGGAGCATCAAAAATTATAGATACGTTTCCAACATATCAACATCCCCAAGCTTAACTCCTGCTCGTCCTCGAGTAGGTAAGTGATAAAAGAATAATTTTTGAGGTGACATGCACCCTCACAACAAAGATCCAACCATTTGCAAGCATTGAAATCTGGGATCAAAGAACTCTAAACATGTGCATGAAAGATGGAGTTCTAACAATAGGTCATAGTAACTATGCATGCAACATGACAAGCTACAAACAAAGATCATGAATAACATGCATTGAAAAACGTTTGTTTGTTTCACATGCAGAAAGCATAGCATAGTGGCAATCAGCTTGTCCCTCACAAAGTATCAATTAGATGCATAGGACACCTGCAAAGTTCACAAGGGTGACTAGAAACAAATAGCACAAGAGCAAGTAATAACACAATATGCATCAATTAATAAGCTTTAGAACATTGCACACAGAATGACAACTATGCTCTCTTAATGGTGCCTAAAGGTAGAAGGTGGAGACTCAATAGTGGTGGAAGAAAGGCCTTTTTGTAAAGGAAGCAGGGATTATAAGTTTCAAAAAGAGCTTCCAAAAATTATGGTACTTGTTAGCTTTCAGCCCTCATTGCCCCTATCATAAGCATCTTGAAGTGGTTAAGGTTAAAGTGGCAAAGCTGGAGTATATGCTTGACGAAGTATAAGTTGGCAATCTCAAGTCCCTTGAATACGAGGGCCACACCTCATGCATACTCAACTTTGGGTCCAGGTAAGTTATTGTCATTGTAAGTATTTGCATATCATTGAAAACCACCAACGGGGTACCCCTTGCACATGGTACATGAGCTTTCCCATAACCAAAATGACAAGGCAAGCAGACAATGATCATCTCAGCAATCTTTTTATTTACCATATGCATAGCTTTTTATTGAGGATGCTTCATATATAGCTCATTATGGTGATGCTGCAAGTTTCCACCATGATTAGGCATGGCTTAGGCTAGCGGCCCAGGCGTTGTCTAACATAGAATATAAACTCCATGGACTTACAAGTTCCCTATTTATTTCACACCGGTGACATCCATAGACAAAAGAACATGATATCAACTGAGTACAACAAGGTACAAGTGCAATGTTGAAAATGTTCCCCGTGACAACATGGTTCTGCTAATTCCAACCTATAAGTGCAAGCATATATAACAAAGTTGTCACAATGGTTCAAGTTTATTAGGGGCAAAGAATAAAGTGTGCCATCAAGTTCGTGAGGGCTTTAATCACTAAGTTTTCACATAACAAAATATTTTTTAATTGGAAGATAGTTGAAAACAAGAATATACTTGGAATGGTGTAACACACCATGCATAGGAGTTTATAGTGGACACTTTGGAATAACTTGGTTTCTTGGGAGTTGGAGGCATGAGTAGAACTTACTCATACAAGTAGAGGCTAGCAAAAGATTGGGAGCAACCAACTAAGAGAGCAATAATGGCCATAATCATGCAGTGCAACAAAGCATACTAATCAAAGCAAAGAGTGGTACTACAAGTCAAGGACTAAATGATCATAGAGGCTAATGGTGACTTGTGAGAGTCATAACATGGTGTGAGCATGTGCCAAGTCAACCCAAGCAAAACATCAAAGGAGAATACCACAATACTATGCTTTTGCATGCTAAAACAACACATAATTTTTTTCAAGGCACACTAAGCAATCCCAATTGTTTGGAACAAGACATGCTACAACAATAATCACTAAGCATAATTCTAAACAACACCTAGCATGTCATGCTAAAGTCTAAGTCAGAGTCAATGCAAGCTTCTCTTGCACTTCAAGCAAGAACTTACTACTCCTTTCCAAACACCAAGCAACCTTATTTGCAAAACAACACAGCAAGAATGGGGGTCCAAACTGTAGGGATTCTTAGCATGGAAAACAAAAAATTCTATCGCTTGAACACACACAAGCCAAGATCTATCTACTAGATTGTAGCAACGAGTCGATAGAGTACTAACCCTCAAAGATCCAAAGCGGTTAACAAGAGCATATTCTCGTGGGTGATGTGGTCGTTCACTTGTCGATCTCAAGATCGCGTAGGCGATCCTTCCGGTTCCGTGTTCCGGCAGCGCTCCCGCAGTTGTCACACATACGATAATCGATGAAGACCTTCCTCTCCCTTGTTCCAGCAGGTAGCGGAGGTTGTAGCTCTCTCCTCGCGATTCCGGCAGCACGACGACGTGGTGTCGGAAGTAGAGGAGAGATCCCGCAGGGATTCGCCTAAGCCGGGGAGAGTATGGTAGAGTAGAAGAGGGCCTTGGAGATCTAGGTTTTAGATGCTGAGGTAAGAGGGCAGCCGGCGGCTAGGGTTTAGGCTAGACGTCATCGGTGGTTTAGAGGGGATCTAGGGTAGCGGCGGCCTAGGGATTGGGTCTTGGGCGCCTAGGGCAAGGGGATACCTTGGGGTTCTCCCCCACCCCTCCTTATATAGGTGGGGGCGTCCAGGGTGTTCCCAACCCAGGTGGAAACCCTCCCTAACTTAGAAACCCTCCCTAACTCGGAAACCGTGTTGGTATTTGACTTTTTCAAACTGCCTTTTTGACTTTCAAATTAGAGTTTGATTTCTCTCTTCCAAGTGTCTAGCCAAGTGACTTAGGACATGATGAAACCATTACACTTTGTCATGACACATCCATGTACCCTTCCCCTTCCGGATCGGTGAACCTTCTAGACCCTTCTAGAACATTCCGGTGAAAACACCGGAATCATTCCCGAACTCCGAAATTGGACTTTCCTTATATGAATCTTATTCTCCGGACCATTTCGGATCTCCTGTGATATCCCGGATCCCATCCGAGATTCCGAACAACATTCGATCTCTTTACTCACATTCCATATCTACTAAACAACATCAAATCCTTAAGTGTGTCTCCCTACGGTTCGTGAATTATGCAGACATGATCGAGACTCTTCTCCGATCAATAACCAATGGAGGAATCTGGAAATTCATATGGCTCCCACATATTTCTATGATTACTTTGCGATCGAATGAACCATTTACATACGAAACCAATTTCCCTTTGTCTCACGATATTTTACTTATCTGAGGTCTGATCGTCGGTATCTCTGCATACCTAGTTCAACCTCGTTACCGATAAGTATTATTTTCTCGTTCCCGTGATATGTGATCCCTTGTGAGCCAGTCACATGCTTGCAAGCTAATTGGATGACATTCCACCGAGAGGGCCCAGAATATATCTATCTGTCATATGGATGGACAAATCCCACTCTTGATCCATGTGCCTCAACACATACTTTCCGAACACTCAATGCCACCTTTATAGCCACCCAGTTACGGTGTGGTGTTTGATGTAATGAAAGCATCCTTCCATTGATGGTGATTAGCATGATCTCATGGTCGAATAAATTAGATTACTATGTATCATAAAGCTTATAGCAAGTGAACTATTTGAATGACTTGATCTTATGCTACGCTTAACTATAGGAGTATGTCCATCACATCATTCTCCTAATGATATGACCTTATTGTTAATAACATCTCAATGTTCATGATCAGGAAACCATGATCATATATTAACCAACAAGCTAGTTTAACAAGAGGCTTTACCAGGGACTCTTTTATGTTTACAAACCACACAAGTATTAATGTTTCCGGTGAATACAATTATAGCATGGTATGTAAACATTTATCATTAGTACGAAGATATGATAATTACCACTTTATTATTGCCTCTTGGGCATATCTCCAACAGTCTCCCACTTGCACTAGAGACAATAATCTAGTTTCAAAACTTTGTGTATTCAACACCTATGGCTTTCCGGTGTTGTATTTACATGATTGCTAGTGGTCAACCGATCTTCGGATCT
Organism: Avena insularis; assembly: GCA_023614405.1. NCBI lineage: Eukaryota > Viridiplantae > Streptophyta > Magnoliopsida > Poales > Poaceae > Avena > Avena insularis. The sequence continues at coordinate 2,643,519 of CM042691.1, forward strand.
GACACTTACAGGTTCGTGTGAAATTGCATGTCTTTGCGTCTCTACGCATCACTCATTCTCTAATGAGATGGCATTGTATAAATTTGGTCCTTTGGTGAGACCTTTAGTTCCTTGGGGTTAAATTGTCGTACAATATATCTTCATAGTACTATCCTGCTGTGAACCACACCTAGTTTGATAATCAAACTACTTGACACAAATACCCTCTTTAGCAGTTACAATAACAGTCATATACTTAGCCTTTTGTTGTAGTATCCATCATAATGTCTTAAATTTGGAACTCATCCAAATCCATCATGGAATCTCCTTTCCATTACATTGTGCGACTCATAGTTTAAATTGAGATAAACTTAATTTGTACTTCATGACAAAACTAGTATCAATGTAACTCTTTACAATGAACTATCTATCTATTTGTCACCTCTACAAAAACAACATTTCTTAGTTCTTTCAAAAGATCATAAGAATATCTTTACTATCGTCCAATAATCATCTTATGGATCATTCTGGTATATGCTCATAACATTTAGAGTATAGGACATATCTGGATGTGTACATATCATAGTATGATTGAAAAAATACTCTTTGTGATTTCATTCATCAAGTATCAAAAATACTTGAATCTTTGTTTCACTTATCAAGTGTCGATACACTTAAATTTCAATTTAATCCTTTTTGTGTGGCAAGAACCTTTCTTGTCATTTCCATATTGAACTCTTTCAATATCTCATCTATGTACATTTGGCACAACCATATTAGCGTATCAATCTATCTATATAGATATTGATGCCAAATGTTTGGGTTTTGCCTAAGTATTTCATCGAGATGAAATTTTTAACATGTGTTAATAAAATATACATCATTTACAATCAACAATATGTCTTCCACATAATGTATTAGAAATATGTCTTAGCGCTCCCACTTAATTTCTTGCAAATGCAAGCATCTTCATCGTCTCTGATAAATTTAAACCTTTTTAACAGTTTCATCATGGTGAAGATTCCAACTTCGCGATGCTCACTTCAACCATTATAGTTTACATAAGCATTTTAGCATCCTTTGAATTAACAAAACCCTATGGACTGTGTTATGCACACGTCCTAGGTAACAATTCTATTAGAAGAACTTGTTTTGTTTATTGAACTACCACATAACAAAATTATATGTAGTGGTTGCTACAGTAATCCGTCTAGACTAAATATCACTATGAAAGATGAAATCTTGTCATAGTCAACCTTTGAACATTGTTGTGAACTCTTTCCCAACATGTCGACTATTTCATAGATGTGAAACATCCATGTCTATTTCTTTATAGATCCAAATATGACTGTAAGGTCTTACACCTTTCTCGAGGGTCTTTCAAGTTCAAAGCTTGATTTCTCGTCTATAGAACTATCACGGAATCTATGGCTTAAAATCTACCTGACGAAGTCAGGTCCCATCATCGCTTCTTTGCATACAGTCAGTTCATCATTATCAAATAACAATGATCTACTTTCAAATCCTAGTATTTGATTGTTTACCCGACCTACTAGGTTCAATAGGAACATAGACCTCCGTGACCACAACCTTTGAGGCACGTGAGCCATGAGCATTGTTGCTACCTCCGGAACACTTTTCCGTGTTGCGCAACTTTGCACATATAGCTAAGGTTCTTTTAACCTTATCAAAGTTCTATTGTCCTTCCACTTAACTTTCCACAAAAAATTTCTTCTCAAGAAACTTGACGTTCTAAGCGACAAATACTTTTGTCTTTGGTGTTATGGAGGACTACCCAACAATTATCCGAAATAATCTACAAAGACATGCTCATCCTACTTTGGTTGTAAACATCTTACTTATGCATACAAATGTTTAAGAAAGGACAACTTGGGTTTTATCCCAAACCATAACTTTATATGGTGTCATTTCAATGGATCATGATGGAGCTCTTTTCAGTGAAAAAGCGATAGTCTCTAAAACTTTTAATTTTTAAAATAGAATGGCAGTTTTATGAATTACACCTTTGATCTTACCATGTCAAACAAGGTTTCATTGCATATCTCGATTATTCCATACTCATATGGTGTTTCGGGAAACGCAAATCCACGAAATGATTTCTCAAATATTAGATGTTATGCTAAACTTGTAATTCAAAAATCTTCCTTTATGATCCTATCATAAATTCTTTATTTTCTTGTTACATTGATTTTGCCTTCATCTTGGAAGTCTTTGAACTTTTCAAATGTTTCATAGTTCATCCTCATTAAGTAAATATTCATATACTCACTCAATTGTTTTGGAGAAAGCATATGAAGTTGAAATCCATCGCTTCTTGACTACACATAATGGACTTCATACAACAATATGTATAAGTTCCAATAAGCTAGTCATTCGTTCCCTTTGGCCCATGAATGTAGTTTTAATTATCTCTAGGAAAGTTTCACAAGCGTCATTTGATCGTAATCAAAAGACTCCAAAATTCCATCAAGTATGGGGTTTCTTCATGTTTTCTTTCCACTATAATTTAAACGACAATGTCACTTATTAAGTGATCTTTCAATCAATTGTATTTTGACATTTTTAACATTAGGTTTATGGATGTGATTTCTCCAACTAGACTTGTATATCATCCATCTTTCATGGAATATGGAAATTATTTGAACAACCCTTTTGTTCTCATAATACCTGATAAAACAAATCTTGAAGGCAAGCTTTGATATTAACGAGCAACAAAACAACCTTTATTTGTTCTCGATGAATATCATCACATATTATTTTGCTAGTTACTTAGTCCATTGTAGTTCATGAATTGTGTTATTTTGTATGACAATTCACGCCAACAAATTCAGTATCCAATACTTAAAAACCACATTGTTTAACAAGCAAAGAATATAGCCATAACATGTATATCTTCTATATACGTAAGCTGAACAATTCTAGTATTTTCTCTTCTGCCAAATATTTCTTAGATTTATCTTTCAGTATTTCTTTATCCTTTCAAAAGAATCTATCAACATCAACAATGGCGCCATACTCATGACACATAGTACAAAGCGTGTATAGTTAAATACCAATGTCTTTGGACTTGCACTTTGAAGTAGATCACCATCATCAAATGTTTGGTGTTCTTTCAAATTCCATTTTCTTTAGTAATATTCTAGTGTAGTAAACATTTTACCTACATCAAATATTCATCCTTATCATGGAACTATTCATGATCAAGCTACTTTAGCTTATAACGGTGAATTGCGAGTATAATATTGCTCTCCAAAACCTTTTGGAGGATTAGGACGACCAGCGTCTCCAACCTTTTGCAAATTCTTATCAAATATGAGAACATGACTTTTGCCATATTATACTCTATCATGTTGCAACCAAAACTTCATTTCAGATATCACAATATCTTTCACACATGATGGTTTCTGAAATAATTCTTTCAGCTCCCCGATAACCTTGATATTAAAACAATCTTTTGAATATCAAGGATCATGGAGACAAACATGATATTTATATACTAACACTGGAATTGTTACTCTTGATTTAATACTAATTATTAAACTTCAAGAAGTAACCAGAACCTATTGAAAGTTTGCAATAGGACTTCTAAACTTTAGATTAACACATCAAAACAATGCGATACCAGTCTGTAAAGTAACTATCCAGAATTCTATAGTTCTATTATCTCAATTATAACTAAGCGCAAGGTGGTAAATGGATGCCAATGACTATAACAACTATGCAAATTCGCTTTGATTTAATTTATGATAAATAGTGTTCAACTTTCAATCATATTGCTGTTGAAATCCCACTCAAAACAATATCACTCACATTGTTTTAGTGATTACATGAACCAAATCTACTACACCAAGTCCGATCATCGCGTGACATGATGTAGTTTCAAAGGCGAACAATCATCATGTTCATCATATCATCTATATGACTCATGCTTTACCTTTCGGTATTCCGTGTGCTGAGACCATGTATGTACATGCTAGGCTCGTCAAGAATTAACCTTAGTTTCCGCATGAGCAAATCTGGCTTGCTCCCATTGTATACACTCACAGAATCTAACACACCCGATCATCACGTGGTGCTTCGAAACAACGAGCTTTGGCAATGGTGCCTACTAAGGGTGAACACTTTATAACTTGATATTTTGTGAGAGGGATCATCTTATAATGCTACCGTCGCGATCTAAGCAATACAAGATGCATAAAGGGATTAATATCACATGCAATTCAAAATATGTGATATGATATGACCTTTCTTCTTGTGCCTTCGATCTCTATCTTCAAGCACGAACATGATCTCCATCGTCACCGGCGTGGCGTCAAGGTCAACGGCACCGCTCCATGGTTATCGTCCACCAGTATCAACCATTACAACTACTTTGAATAATAGACACGCAGGTCTTAATGAAATTAAAAAACAACCATAAGGCTCCTGCCGGTTGCCGACTTACAATAAGGAACATTGCATACATCATATATAATCACAATCATGGCCATATCACATCACAACACACCCCTGCAAAACAAAGTTAGACGCCTCTAATTTTCTTTGCATGTTTTACGTGGTTTGGGGCTTTCAATAAGTGTTGTTCTAACTTACGAACAAGAACCACAACGTTGATACTAGTATTGTGAATCACCATTGTAAATTGAATCTTCACTATGTTGGGAGAAACAGGCACCCGCAAAGCCACTTATGCGATACAAGTTGCATGTCAATCGTGGAGCAAGTCTCATGAACGATGTCATGTAAGGTTATCCCGGGCCACTTCATCCCACCATCCCGCAAGATGCAAAGTACACAAGAAGCAATCGACAACAAAAGCATCAACGCCCACAATGACCATTGTGTTCTACTCGTGCAACAGATCTACATATAGACACGGCTCTGATACCACTATAGGGCTTTGTAGCATGGAAAACAAAAAAATTCTATGGCTTGAACACAAACAAGCCAAGATCTATCTACTAGATTGTAGCAACGAGTCGATAGAGTACTAACCCTCGAAGATCCAAAGCGGTTAACGAGAGCAGATTCTCGTGGGTGATGTGGTCGTTCACTTGCCGATCTCAAGAACGCGTAGGCGATCCTTCCGGCGCCACGTTCCGGCAGCACTCCCGCAGTCGGTCACACGCATGGTACTCTATGAAGACCTTCCTCTCCCTTGTTCCAGCAGACAGCGGAGGTTGTAGCTCTCTCCTCGCGATTCTGACAGCACGTCGGCATGGTGTCAGAAGTAGAGGGGAGATCCCGCAGGGATTCGCCTAAGCCGGAGCGAGTATGGTGGAGTAGAAGAGGGCCTCGGCGATCTAGGTTTGAGATGCTGAGGGAAGTGGGCAGCCGACGGCTAGGGTTTAGGATAGACGATAGCGGTGGTTTAGAGGGGATCTAGGGCGCCGGCGGCTTGGGGGGCAGCGACGGCCTAGGGATTGGGTCTTGGGCGCCTAGGGAAATGGGGATACCTTGGGGTGCGCCCCCACCCCTCCTTATATAGGTGGGGGGCGTCCAGGGTGTTCCCAACACAGGGGGAAACCCTCCCTAACTCAGAAACCCTCCCCAACTCGGAAACCGTGTTGGGATTTGACTTTTTCAAACTGCCTTTTTGACTTTCAAATTAGAGTTTGATTTCTCTATTCCAAGTGCCTATCCAAGTGACCTAGGACATGATGCAACCATTACACTTTGTCATGACACATCCATGTACCCTTCCCCTTCCGGATCGGTGAACCTTCTAGACCCTTCTAGAACATTCTGGTGAAAACATCGAAATCATTCCCGAACTCCGAAATTGGACTTTCCTTATATGAATATTTATTCTCCAGACCATTTCGGATCTCCTCGTGATATCCCTGATCCCATCCGAGACTCCGAACAACATTCAGTCTCTTTACTCACATTCCATATCTACTAAACAACATCAAATCCTTAAGTGTGTCTCCCTACGGTTCGTGAATTATGCAGACATGATCGAGACTCTTCTCCGATCAATAACCAATGGAGGAATCTGGAAATTCATATGGCTCCCACATATTTCTATGATTACTTTGCGATCGAATGAACCATTTACATACGAAACCAATTTCCCTTTGTCTCACGATATTTTACTTATCTGAGGTCTGATCGTCGGTATCTCTGCATACCTAGTTCAACCTCGTTACCGATAAGTATTATTTTCTCGTTCCCGTGATATGTGATCCCTTGTGAGCCAGTCACATGCTTGCAAGCTAATTGGATGACATTCCACCGAGAGGGCCCAGAATATATCTATCTGTCATATGGATGGACAAATCCCACTCTTGATCCATGTGCCTCAACACATACTTTCCGAACACTCAATGCCACCTTTATAGCCACCCAGTTACGGTGTGGTGTTTGATGTCATCAAAGCATCCTTCCGTTGATGGTGATTAGCATGATCTCATGGTCAAAGGAATTAGGTTACTATGTATCAGAAAGCTTATAGCAAGTGAACTATTTGAATGACTTTATCTTATGCTACCCTTAACTATAGGAGTATGTCCATCACATCATTCTCCTAATGATATGACCTTATTGTTAATAACATCTCAATGTTCATGATCAGGAAACCATGATCATATATTAACCAACAAGCTAGTTTAATAAGAGGCTTTACTAGGGACTCTTTTATGTTTACAAACCACACAAGTATTAATGTTTCCGGTGAATACAATTATAGCATGGTATGTAAACATTTATCATAAGTAAGAAGATATGATAATTACCACTTTATTATTTCCTCTTGGGCATATCTCCAACACAAACTACTAAAGAAAACTAAACAATCTAAGCAAAGCAAACAAAAACTAAGACGCTCCAAGAACAACACAACTGTGCATGAAACAATAAAAACGAAGTGTCTAGACAGACCTGAGATTTTTATTGATGAAGAAGGGGGTGCCTTGGGAATCCCCAAGCTTTGACGCTTGTACATCTTGGATATTTCTTGGGGTGACACTGTGGTGGAATCCCCAAGCTTGAGCTTTTGTCCATTCTTCATCTCATTGCATCATTCTCTCTCTACACCTGAAATTTTTCCTTCATACAAAACTTTACACAATCTTCCTTAGCAACATTAGTGTATTCAAAAGATATTAGACCACTGGCAAAGCTTTGGAACAGCAATTCTTTTCACTAAAAACACAAGCTACTATAGTAACTCCTTCAAAAATCTCAATTTACCTGAAGAGAGCTCAAAAAGGAATCAATAAGAAGCAAATGCAAATAATGGCAGAAATCTGTCAAAACAGACCAACAGGTAGAAACCAATTTTTTCTAACATCTTCTATTGATCAAATAAAAAAGTGTTGAACTAACGAAAGTTAGCTACTGGGGGATTTATTCATAAATTGTGAGCTCAATCTGAGTTACAGAGCCTCCTCACGAATTTTTTGGGTGGAGGACAGAAATCTGTTTTAGGACAGCAACTCCCCAAATCTTACTTCCCTCTCATTAGAGGTCATTCTTGGCACAAAAAGCAAACAAAAAGGATAAGGAGAGGTCATTACTGAAGTAATAACTTCCAAGACTCAAGGAAACTCTTGGGTTATCTCCCAACAAGTACTTTTTTTTAACGCCTTTAAGTTAGGCACAAGAAGCAAGAGGAATCAAGTATTTTCAAATGAGGAAGCATTAACATCAAATCTTGCTTTCAAAGGAGGAGCAAAAAGCAACTTCTCTCTCCTCATAGGGAAGTGTTCAATAGCTTTTTTGAATGGAAAATGATATTTGATGGTACATTCTTTCATATCAATGATGGCACCAACTGTTCTAAGAAAAGGTTTTCCCAAAGTAATAGGACAAGAAGCATTGTATTCAACATCCAAAACATAGAAATCCACAGGGACATAAGCATTATTAACCATAATAAGAACAACATTAACACTTCCCATGTGTTTCTTCTTAGCATTATCATTGAGTGGGACATCCAAATAACAATCTTCTAAAGGTGGCAGATCAAGCATTTCATAAATCTTCCTAGGCATAATAGAGACACTAGAACCAAGATCACATGAAGATTTGAGATCAAAGTCATTCACTTGCATATTAATAATGGGTTCCCAACTATCTTCTACTTTCCTAGGAATATAAGCCTTGTGTTTTAGCTTCTCTTCCTTAATCTTAACAAGAGCATCTGTAATATGTTTAGTGAAAGCAACATGCATATCACTAGCATCAGGACTTCTAGCAAGCTTTTGCAAGAACAAAATCACTTTAGAAATATTGCAACCTTCAATATCAAAGTCAAACTTAGCATCACTAGTAGTAGGCTCACTAGGCTTAGGCATAGTAAGAGGAGGAATAGGGGCTACTTGTGGTTTAGTGGTGATAGTGCACACACTATTATTTCTACCAATTTCAGCTTCCCTTTCCCACCTAGCATGAAGTTGAGCTAACAGCCTAACATTTTCATCAATAGTAACTTGTATGGCATGAGCAATAGCAAAGGTGTTTTCCATAGTTTCAGGTTTAGCAGCCATCTTATTAACCAAGGAAGTTTGAGCTTCTGACAAAGAGGATATATTTTTCTCAATAGTTAAAAGCTTTTCCTCTATAGTCTTATTGAAAGTGGTTTGTTTACTAATAAAGTCCTTGAGCATGACTTCAAGTTCAGAGGGGGCACTTCTAGCATTATTATAAGAGCTTCCATAGGAATTGCCATTATTAGGAGGATAAGGCCTATAATTGTTGTTGCTACCAAAATTATTCATGTAGGCATTGTTGTTGAAATTGTTGTTTCTAATGAAGTTCACATCAACTTGCTCTTCTTGAGCAACCAAAGAGGCTAAGGGAACACTATTAGGATCTAGAGGAGCTTTCCCATTAACAAGCATAGCCATAATAACATCAATCTTTTCACTCAAAGAGGAAGTTTCCTCAACAGAATTTACCTTCTTACCATGTGGAGATCTCTCAACATGCCATTCAGAGTAGTTAACCATGATATTATCAAGGAGCCTTGTTGTAGCACCCAAAGTGAGGCCCATGAAGGTGCCTCCAACAGCAGAATCCAACAGGTTTCTTGAGGAGAAGTTCAAACCTGCATAAAATGTCTGGACAATCATCCAAGCAGTGAGTCCATGAGTAGGGCAATTCTTAACCAAATATTTCATTCTTTCCCAAGCTGGAGCAACATGTTCACTATCAAGCTATTTAAATTTCATAATGTCACTTCTCATAGATATAATCTTAGAAGGAGGATAGTACTTTCCAATAAAAGCATCTTTGTACTTAGTCCAAGAATCAATACTATTTTTAGGCAAAGAAAGCAACCATTCTTTAGCTTTTCCCCTCAAGGAGAAAGGAAAAAGCTTGAGTTTAATAATTTCTCCATCTACATCCTTATACTTTTGCATCTCACAAAGTTCAACAAAGCTATTAAGGTGGGCAGCAGGATCATCAGAACCAGCACCAGAAAATTGCTCTCTCATCACAAGATTCAACAAAGCAGGCTTAATTTCATATAAGCTAGCATCAAGAGCAGGTGGAGCAATAGGAGTGCTAAGGAAATCATTGTTGTTGGTGCTAGTGAAGTCACACAACTTGGTGTTCACAGCAGAGTTCATTTTGGCAAAGGTGGGCAAGCCAAAAACAACAAAAACAACAACAACAACAACATCTAGAGCAGGAAGTAATTTTTTTGTGTTTTTGAATAAAGCAAGCTAACCAAACTAGACTAATTTTTTTGGGTTTTTTGAAAAGAGGCAAACAAAACCAAGCAAAAGAAACAAAGCAAACTAAAAACAAAGTAAAGAGGAAGGAAGTGAAGGACTCCCCTAGTGAAGACGTCCTTAGCCTCCCCGGCAACGGCGCCAGAAAACTTGTTGATGCGCCTATGTGGAGCACTTCGTTGGAAACCCCAAGAGCAAGGTGTGAAGCAGCAATCAGCAAGTCTTCCCTCAGTAGAGACCGAGGTTATCGAACCATAAGGAGGAAGGAAACGTCACACAGGTGTTGCAAGCAACGCGGATACCTGCACAACACAAACTCAAGACTTTGTCCCAACGAAACAGTGAGGTTGTCAAGCTCACCGATTTGCTGTAACAATGGATTAAACGTATGGAGTGGAAGGTAATGGTTTGCAGCAAGTAAACAAGTAACAGTGGAAGATGTATCAATGGTAAAGATTGTACCGGGGTCCATAGTTCACTAGAGGTGCTCTCCTTAAATAAACAACATGGCATGAAGGGTAAACAAATTACAGCGGGGCAATTGACAGGAACTGAACAAGGCATAACAATGCAATTACTAGTCAGAAAGATCCTATGAGGTTGATTGGGCAATACAACAAGATACATAGACCGCCATCCAACTGCATCTATGACTAGAAGTCCACCTTCAGGTTATCATCCGAACCCCCTTCAGTATTAAGTTGTAAGCAACAGACAACTACTTTAAGCAAAGTGTGTAAGGTAAACATTCCACATGTTCCATGAACAATAGATCGTTGTTTTCTCCCTCGTAGCAATAGCACATCTACAACCGAAGAGATTATTGTCACTTCCCTTGGAAATTAGAGGCATGAACACACTATCGAGCATAAATACCCCCTCTTGGAGTCACTAGCAACTACTTGGCCAAGATAACCTCTAGCAACGGAGAGCATGCAAGATCACAAACAACACATACATGATAGAATCATAAAGACAAAACCATTAATCAAACCAACATAATAATCTCAATATCCATTGGATCCCCGCAAACACAACATGCATGATTACAAATAGATTAGATCTTGATCATGAACGGAGCTCACAAGATCTATACATGAAAGAACAAAGGAGGAGATACAACCATCTAGCTACTACATGGACACATAGTCCAAGGTGGAACTACTCACGCATCATACCCGAGAGAAGGCCTCCGGGATGATCTCCCCTCCGGCAGGGTGCCGGGAAGAACTTCAGATCCCCCCGATCTAGGGACGATGGTGGCGGAGGCTACAGACGGTTTCGTGGATTTCTGATCGGGTACTCAGGGTTTCTGCATCGGGGGATTCTTATAGGCGAATGGGGAGACCGAGGAGGCGGCCAGGGCCACCAAACCCTAGCTAGTCGCGGGCCCACCTATGGCCGCGCCTGGGGGTGGCCCCTCTGGCTGGCCCCGCCGGCTCTCCTCTGGACTTCTTATTCCCCCCCGAAAAGTAATTAACTTTGTCCTTCATCCCGTCCAATTCCGAGAATATTTCTTTACTAACTTTCCAGAAACCAAAAACAGCAGAAAACAGGCATCTAGCACTGTTGCAACTTGTTAATAGGTTAGTACCATAAAACATGTAAAAAACACCTCAAAGTGTGGACAAGTAAAGAAAAGTAGATACTAAACAAGCATGGAGCATCAAAAACTATAGATACGTTTCCAACGTATCACTGCTAAGAAGATCTTAGGTATGAAGATTACCCGTGATAGAAAATCTGGTTTGTTATTTCTTAGTCAGCAAAGTTACATTAAGAAAGTTCGTTATCGTTTTAATATGGATGGCGCCAACTCAGTTAGTACTCTTATTGCTCCTCATTTTAAATTGTCAGTCTCTCAATGTCCTACTATTGCTGAAGAGTTTGAGTACATGTCAAAGATGCCATATTATAGTGATGTTGGTTCTTTGATGTATGCCATGGTTTGTTCTCGTCCTGATTTATCATATGCTATGAGTTTGATAAGTAGATATATGGCTAATCCTTGTAAAGAACATTGGAAGGCTGTTCAGTGGGTTTTTAGGTACCTTCTTGGCACTTCCAATGCTTGTTTGAAGTTTGGTAGGACCGGTGAGGGACTCGTTGGCTATGTGGATTCAGATTTTGCTGCCGATTTGGATAAGAGAAGATCCCTCATAGGTTATATAAATGTTGGTGGTTGTGCTGTTAGCTGGAAGGCTACGTTGCAGGCTGTTGTTGCACAATCTACTACTGAGGCCGAATACATGGCAATTGCTGAAGCTTGCAAAGAATCTGTTTGGTTGAAAGGTTTGTTTGCTGAGCTTTGTGGATATGATTCTTGCATTACTTTGTTTTGTGACAGTCAAAGTGCCATATACCTTACAAAAGATCATATGTTTCATTAGAGAACTAAACACATTGATGCCAGGTACCATTTTGTTAGAGACATTGTTGCTCAAGGTAAATTAAAGGTATGCAAGATCATTCGTGGTATTGTCTACACGTACGCCATTGGGGTATCCCAACGGCGAGTTTAGAGACGTGGGGGGAGACGGAGAGCGTCCGGATCGGCTTGACACAATTTACCCAGGTTCAGATCTTACGGCGGTGGCGAGATCCTACTCCTGCTATAAATCACTATAATGGCAATACGCCGAGTTACAGGATTGTGGGGTTCGCTATGTGCGAGTAGTGATATGCACTTGTTGTTATGCCCTAAAGGCTCCCGTAGGTCGGCTTATAAGAGCGCCATGATCTAGGGTTACATGGAGAGTCCCAGACTAACACTAACTAGTCTTCGTGTCCTCCAAGGCTCCGGCTTCCATCATAGGCGGTGGCACGTCGCCTTCCTTTATCCCTGCTGGACCTCCGTCTTGTCTATCAGCAACTGGGCCGTCCGGTTATGCCATAGGCCTAACCACCAACTGTGGGCCACCCGGGCTTGCCGGTATGAGACTATGCCATAGGTATATGTTGTGGTGGTGGCACGGTAGATGCCATGGGTAGGCTAAAGTTTGGGGCCAATGGATGCTAGAGGGATCTGGGGAGGGAAGATGTAGTTGATTCTACACACAGAAGACTAAGACAAAGATCTTTATTTCTCCTTCCTTGGGCTACAAGTGCTCCTTGAGCTGTATACAAGGAGAAAGGGAGGACTTTACCAGCCTAACGGTACTAAGAATGAGCCGATCCCCTCTTCAGGGTCCAAGCCTCCCCTTATAAAGGAGAGCCTTGGGTTCCTTTAGGGCTGACGTGGCAAGCATATTCGAGGAATATGCTTGTCCCAATATAGTAGTTCGGCGCCTCCCTTTCCCTGTCGTTCCCCTAACAATGGCAAGGTTCCAGAGGGCCCCTCCTGCACGCCTCGGGCTTCAGGACTGTCTCCTCCGTGACCTCTTCTGCCTCTCTGTCGCTCTGCGTCTTTGTCCGTAGTGCTTGGCTTCGCTCAGATTCTCCCTAGCCTGCGGCTAGGGTTTGACTTCAGCTTCTCCTTCTCCTGCAAGCTTCGTATTATTCGGCCCTGCCTCCCGTAGTTCGGCCGGTCCTTCATCTGTATTAAGATTACTCGGTCTAACCCAGCCGAGTTACAAAGTATCTCGGCCGGGTAATGTCTTGTCATTACTATGAGGGTCCTGCCCTTTCCTATCTCGGCCGACCTCTACATGATTCGCCAGCATAAAGAACTTCGAAACTAGACGGGGAACATCCTTTCGTCTGTCCCCATCTTTACCCTATCTGGGGTTATCTCCCCAACATTAGTCCCCGAAGCTGGTAGGGCCCCGCCGATAATCTCGGCCGGGTCGTAACAGTTTCATGACACATGTCCTGTATCGTTTCCGAGTTGCTCCCTGCTTGTTCGAGGTATCGTCGTATCTTCTCGTATACGCCTCGTCCTACGTGTCATCCCATCATTACTTCTCTAGTTTTTTGTTCCTCTACAGTATTTTCTCGGCGGCTACGGTTACTACTTTTCGCACGCCGCGCTAAGGCCGCCTCGTGCTCCGTTTCTGCTCGGGATCGTGATCTTCTCTGCTACCGTGTGGCCCTAGGTGTGGTTCCGCTCAACGACGTGCGGTCGTGCCGCACACACGATCCACGATGCCAACCGCCACACCCACAATCCCACTACCTTGCTTGCGGCTAGGTTATAAAGTGGGGCGCGGCGCTGGGGGATTCACTTTCCCCTTTTCGTTCGCCTACGCCCTTCTTCTTCCTCTCTCTTCCGTGCCCGCTCGCAGCTCCGCCGCCGCGCGTTCATCAGACCCTCTGACGGCGAGGACTCCGCCGTGTCGCTCTGTCTGCCTCGTCCGTGTTCGCTAGCTTCGGCGTCGTTGCCGGTGAGTTCTTTCCGGCCGCACCGCCTTGGCTTTATCCTAGATTCCTCTATCTCGATTTTGTATTCGTGCGGCGGTTCCTCTCCTCCTCCGCCGTCGTTCCTGTGCAAAATCACGACGGGGCCTCGTAGCTCCAAACTTTCCTCCGCCGCTAGTTCTTCCTCCGTCGATCTTTCCGGCGAACCCATGTCTAGCTCCTTTAGTGGTGCCCTGGTAGAGGATGACGATGCTGGCTCTGGGCCCGAGCGAGGCTCGTGGCAGGGCTCCTCCGTTACACGCCGCGAGATCGAGTGGCTTATCCGAACTCGGAGGATTCCCGCCGAGGTCTCCTGTCGCTTACCCGACAGCGAGTCCTCTCCGGATATTAGGGAGGGCGAGTATGTAGTTTTTATGTCACATTTCTCGTGCGGCTTTGGTCTCCCTCTTAGAGAATTTGCTAGAGAGTTTCTCGACTACTTCGGCCTTCAGCCGCATCATCTCCCTGCAAATGCGATCGCTTCTCTTTCTGCTTTTATCTCCGCCTCGGAGGGATACTTTGGCCTATGGCCGTCCGTGCACGTCTGGTCGAAGTTCTTCCAGATTCGTTCTAACGTAGTCCCTGACAAGTCTCTGCACCCTTCCGAGAAACTGCTCACTCAATGTGGGGCAGCGTCCATTACACCTCGGAGGAAGTCCGTATTTCCTCGTGTTACTGGGTTAGAGTCGTGCAAGAAGTGGCACAAATCCTTCTTTTATGTCAAGAACAGAGGGGCGGAGGACAAGATTCGGCTCCCTGCCTTCTCCATTGGTCCGCCTTCTAAGGTGAATTGGACTTATAATCCGAGGAAGAGTCATGCCTTGGCCGAGGCCTTTGAGATTTGGCTCAAAGAGCTGATCCGTGTCGGGTTATGCGGCGAAGATCTGATGGCTACCTTTATCAGTAGCCGAATCTGCCCATTCCAGAAACGGACTCACAAATTGTGCTACATGAGCGGTCCTCTTGACCCTAACCGAGTCTCAACCGTGGAGCTGGACAACTATCTTATCTATAAGCGTGTCCGAGCTATCTTCAAGATGGAGATGCCCGAGGATTGGGCTTGGGGATTGAAACCATTCACCCGCGATCGTCCGCCTCCCGAAGTAAGCTTAATCATTAACGCTTCGCTTTCCAACTGTTTCCGCAACTTTTTTTGCTAATTTTCCTCTTTCTTGTATTACAGAGGTTCACAGAACAGAAGGGCGAAGATGCCGAGGTTCTGTCACTCCCGTGGCCTGCGGACCAGAATACCCCGGACGTTGGGGAGCCGGACTCGGAAGAATTCGTTCCCAAATCTGACCTCGCTCCTACTCGCGCTCGTGGCATGACTTCGGCCCATGAGGAGGAAGGTGATTCGGATGAGGTCCAAGTTCTAGAGGTAGTTGCCGCAATGCCCATTTCTTATGCATTTCCGGCTTCTACTTTCCCAGCTAATCCGGCCGGTCAGGTTCACGACGCCGAGCCTATTGCTTCCCGGCCACCTGTTACCTCGGGGAAGCGCGGGGCTCCTGCTAGTGCCTCAGAGGCGGCCCCCAAGAAACGAATGAAGAAATCCGCTCCGAATCCTCCCAGGCGCAAGACCATGCCTGGAGTCGCAGGGTAAGTTTCTTTTGTTCATATTTCTTGTTTCTCTCTTTCTGCTTTTCATTCTGACACCCTTTTTTCTTTCTTACCCTTGCAGTGCTCCACTTTCTATTAAGCCTGGCGGTCCTAGTATGACCAGCCGCGTGACTCGGCAGCCGTCTCCTCCGCCATCAAGATATCAGATTCCCATCCGCCGCGTTGCATCTCCTTCAGCTCCGAATCAGTCGCCTCCTCGTCACGATGTGCCTGAGACCCCTCTCGTTGACATCGATCCTACTCGACCCACCGAGTTTTCCGCCGAACCCGTTGCTCCCTCTGTGGATCCGAGCGCCTCTGCTGAACCTCTATCGGCCCCCGCAGTCTCTACAGCAACTCCAGCCCCGGCCGAAGAGGTCGTTATCTCGGCGCCCTCTGCGATCGTGACCCCTTCTGCTCCTAAAGACGTCGTTCCCATTACCGAGGTATCGGCTCCTGCTGATGCCTCTTCTAAAGCAAGAAAAGCTGTTGCCACCAAGGCCTCCTCTTCCCAGAAAGGTCTTGTCGGCTCTTCTCAGCCGAGTATTGCCGATGTGCTGCGCAAAGGAATTGCGCCTACCAAAGCTTCCGTTACTCCGGCTGCCGGCACCCAGCTTGCTCTTCATAAAAGCCCTGCGGCCGCAGTGGTTACACAACATGTCCGGGGTAAAGTCCTAACTCGGACGGCTAGTGGGAACAGCCTCGGCTCGCTGGTGGAATATGCCAATAATTGGAATGCTGCCGATCAGTTTGAGGGTAATCCAATCAGTCAGCCCTTTCAGCTTTCCGATATTAGCGGCCGTTTCGATCAAGCCGCCAAGTTCATCCTTGACACTAACAAGATGAATGAGGTAATCGCTATTTTGCGGAGTTTAGATTAATTCTCCAGATGTTACTATAGGATCTAGTCCCCGAAACTTGCAAGGAAATAACTTGTTATATGCTTGGAAGTTTAATAATGCTTTACTTAATCTAATTTTATCTCTAGGGTTCGAATTTATATCCGACTAGATTTGTCTTAAAGTTTGCTTGACTTTCATTTTAGTTGATCTTGAAACAGTCAGCCACCTATATTTGGTTTTAGTCTCACTTGACTCGGATCTGTTTTAGCTTCGAATAACCAGCCACCTAGATCCGAGTTAAGTTTTGCTTGGCTCGGATCTGGTTTAGCTTCGAATATCCAGCCACCTAGATCCGGGTTAAGTTTTGCTTGACTTGGATCTGGCCTAGCTTCGAATATCCAGCCACCTAGATCCGAGTTAAGTTTTGCTTGACTCGGATCTGGTTCAGCTTCGAATATCCAGCCACCTAGATCCGGGTTAAGTTTTGCTTGACTCGGATCTGGTTTAGCTTCGAATATCCAGCCACCTAGATCCGGGTTAAGTTTTGCTTGACTCGGATCTGGCCTAGCTTCGAATATCCAGCCACCTAGATCCGGGTTAAGTTTTGCTTGACTCGGATCTGGCCTAGCTTCGAATATCCAGCCACCTAGATCCGGGTTAAGTTTTGCTTGACTCGGATCTGGTTTAGCTTCGAATATTCATTCATCGTTTTGCTCCATTGTTCAGGTTGCACATGACCCGGTGATTTGCCGAATTTCAAAGGTTGCTTTTTTCGCACCGCAAACTGGAAGAAAAATACGAGAAAGTCCTTCCTGTGGTAAAAAAGGCTGGTAAGTTGATAGTTCCTTTTCGTCATTTTCGACATTCTTATTGTTTTGTCCGCGAGGTGTCGGCTCACTTTTTTGGTGAACAGGTAATATCAATAATCTCAACATTCGTCTTGAGAAGAAAGTCAAGAGCTTGGAAGGTTAGTTTCCCTTTTACCCTACACTTTTCGCCCTTTAAAATACGCGCTAAAGTTTTTATTACGTTTGGCTTTGGTAAAGCCGAGTTGCAAACCTTTGCAGCATCTCACCAAGATTGCACGCCCATGCCTGACGTGATGCTGCATTTTTTAGAACAAAGCGCTACTCATTCGGCGCAGCTAAAAGAAAAAGATGATGAAATAGCTCGCCTGCGGGCTGAGGTGGAGACCCTTAAGCTCTCTCAGAAATCCGAGTTAGAAAAAGTCGATCAGGAATTCTCCGAAGAGAAAAATCGTCTAGCTCTGCAACTGTAGAAGAATAAGGAGCTCCTCGAGGCTGCCGAACTGAAGACTCGGGGAATGAGCGAGGAGATCGCTCGCTTTGAGAAGAGCAAGATTGACTGGGCTAAAGACCTTCAGATAATGATGAGCTATATTCATCGTAAGCTTCTTAACACGGCCGGATTATCTTTTTCTCTTTGTTCCTGCTGCCTCCCGATGCCTTCGTGTTTTGCACAGATCACTTTCCAGAAGCTAAACCCGTGAGTTCTAAAGCGGTTCTCACTGCTCGAGTGCGCCGAGGTGTCCCTGTTGACGCGGACTCAGAGTATTCGATGGACGATTTCCTTGTTGCTGTCGGCGCTGCAGTAGGCCCGATGAAGATTATGGGCAGGGATTTGGTGCAGGCAGCTTTTTTTTTCCATACAATCCCCCAGGAAGAGGGATCGGGTTCCATTATCATCAGACAACGGAACAACAACCACACATAACGGCATAGTACTGACCCACCTAGGGGGTCAAAACAGGAAATCATTGGTGCAGGCAGCTATCCGAGCTTATCATGTTCTTTGGCCGAATACCTCTAGGACTCCTGATATCAACAAGGTCGAATTGCTGGTGAAAAGATTGATGGCATCTGAGAAGCAATTAAGTCTTTGGAGGGAATCAGCCGGACGAGCCGGCGTTGATATGGTTCTTACTGTTATTATGTCATGGTACGAAGACATTTCTCTTGATATCCTGAGAAATCTGCGCACTGGTTCCCGTTGGGTTGAGGACCCCACTTTCGTCGCTCTTCGGCAAGCTCGCGCCTTCCAACTCGTCGAGTATGCCGATGTGCACACCTAGAATGAAGGGCCGAGTTTCCTTCCAAACCCGGACAAGGAGGTCGTAGTCGAGGATGCATCAGATGACGATTCAGCTGAGCAAGGGGGAGATGAAGATGACTCGGCCACTTCTGGTGACTCTAGTTCGAGCTCGGATGGCAACGGCGACACGCGATCCTCCTCCAAGGGTACCGGGCATTCCACTGCGCAAACTGATGCTCCTCAACAGCCTTGGGCTTCTGCCGAGGTTGCACCTGGGTCTACGGAGGGCGAGGTAACATCGGCCGAAGTTCCTCCTACCTCGGAGTCCCCAGCCCCTGACCAAGTTGCCGCCTCTCCAGCTAAAAACGTTTAAGTCATTTCTTATCCCTGGTATGCCGGGCGTACGATGTACGTGAAACATTCGTCTGTCCTCTGTATGGAATGAATTTCTTTTGCCGTGTGCTGCTGAGACACATGTTTGTAATTGTTATCACTTTGTCTAAGTGGTCTTGTTTGTCCGAATCTTTTGTTGTGTTGGCCTGCGATTTCTTAATTTTGGGATGTATCTTTATCTTTGTATTCGTGGTTTACCCAATTAATCCAGGTGTGAGCTTCATATATCATACTAGTTTGGACTGGTCTTACTTTCAATGTTGAAGTTTGATACTTTCTTTGTATCAAAGGCTAACCAGGACTTCGGAACAAGATATAGCAGTCCCCGAGTTACTGCCTATGGCGCCGAAGTCTAGCGTATAAATCGAACTGCGGAAATAATATAAAACGGTTGGCGAGTCGCTGCTCAAGGTGCCGAGGTTTAGTGCACAGAAATTGTAATATCATATGGCAGTCCCCGAGTCACTGCTCTGGATGCCGAGGTTTAATACACAAGATGAAATTGAAATAACATATGGCAGTCCCCGAGTCACTGCTCTGGATGCCGAGGTTTGATACATAAGATGAAATTGAAATAACATATGGCAGTCCCTGAGTCACTGCTCTGGGTGCCGAGGTTTAATACATAACTGATGCTTGATTTTGAGATAACATACTACGAGTAAAACGGACGAAGTAAAGCTACATTCCATGGCCTTTTTGTTTCTTCGCCAGCTTTGTCTGCTCTGTTCTTTCCAGGGGACTGAGCATCGATTAGGTAATAGGCATCATTGTGCAATGCTTTGCTCACATCGAATGGTCCTTCCCACGGAGGTGATAGCTTGTGCATGCCGGCCGTACGTTGCACCAGTCGGAGAACTAAATCCCCTTCTTTGAATACTCTTGGATTTACTTTTTTGCTGTGATAGCGTCGCAAGTTCTGCTGATAGATAGCTGATCTTGATAGCGCCAGCTCTCTGGCTTCTTCTAGCAAGTCGACAGTATCTTGCCGAGCTATTCCGTTTACCTCTGAGGTTGTATACTGAGTAACCCTTGGCGAGTCATGTATTATGTCGGCTGGAAGCACGGCCTCTGCCCCGTATACCAGAAAGAATGGTGTATAACCTGTTGATCTATTCGGAGTAGTCCTGAGGCTCCATAATACGGCTGGGAGTTCCTCAATCCAACATCCTGCTGACCTTTGCAGTGGTTCAACAAGTCGTGGTTTTATGCTGACAATACTAGTCCATTAGACCTTTCCACTTGCCCATTAGATGCTGGGTGAGCCACAGAGGCAACATCTAATCTTATGTGTTTCTCTCTGCAAAACCTAGCGAAGGCTCCTTCTGCAAAGTTTGTGCCGTTATCTGTAATAACACCGTGCGGATACCCATATCTTAAAATAATATGTTTGAGGAATTTCACTGCTGTGGGCCCATCGCATTTTTTTATTGGTTTCACTTCAATCCATTTTGTGAACTTGTCCACCATAACCAATATGTGGGTCGTTCCCCCTCGGGCCGGCTTAAATGGTCCTACCATATCTAAGCCCCACACAGAAAATGGCCAAGTGATGGGTATTGTTTTTAACTCGGCCGATGGCATATGTATTTTGGTTGCATATCTCTGACAACCATTGCATTTTTCAACCAACTCTTTGGCTTCTTTCAGCGCCGTCGGCCAATAAAATCCATGCCTGAATGCTTTGGCTACCAAGGCACGAGATGAGGCATGGTGTCCACATTCTCCTTGATGTATATCTAGGAGGATCTCCTGGCCTTCTGCCGAACTCACACACTTTTGCAATACGCTTGTGATGCTTCTTTTATATAGCTCATTGTTTATGATCGTATAAGCTTTTGCTCTCCTTACAGTTTGTCTTGCTAATACTTCATTGCTCGGCAACATCGCGTCTTTAAGGTAAGAGAATATGGGTTGCGCCCATAGCGGTGTGACTTTTTCTGGTGTGGTCTCACTGTCTATTTCCATGTTTTCTGCCGACATATCTACCTCGGCCTTCTCCATAATTGTGCTTACTTCTGCTGTCCTCCTCTTGGGGGGTTCCGAGTCATATTGCTGGTCTACTTCCATCGGCGCATTATCTTCTGCTGAATTTGCCGGAATAAAGATAGATTCGGATTCTGGTGATGGGATTATTGATGGTTTCCTGAGGTGTTCCAGGGCAATACCCGGGGGAATTGACTGCCGGGTTGATCCGAGTTTTGACAACGTGTCTGCGGCATCATTTTCTGCCCGAGGTATGTGGTGAAATTCACATCCTTCAAAGTATCCACTGATCTTTTGCACATGAAATCTGTATAAAGCCATATTAGCATCTAATGCATCCCAATTGCCTGTGACTTGCTGTACTACTAGATCTGAGTCCCCATAGCATAAGATTCGGCGTATGCCAATCTCTTTTGCTACTTTCAATCCATGGACCAGTGCTTCATATTCGGCTACGTTGTTGGATGCGGCAAAATGTATTTGTAGCACATATTTCAGCTGATCTCTTTTAGGCGAGGTTAACACTATTCCTGCCCCAAACCATTTCTTAGTTTGGAACCATCGAAATGCATCGTCCAATAATTTGGGTCTGGTAATGGTGGCTCATACTGCACTTCGGCCCAGTCTACGAAGAAGTCGGCGACCGCTTGAGATTTGATTGCATCTCTCCTATCAAATTGTGGAGCGTATGGTGACAACTCGATTGCCCATTTTTCTATTCGGCCACTCGCATCTTTGTTGCTCAATATGTCGGCTATGGGCGCTTCACAGATCACTTTGATGGGATGCTCTTCGAAGTAATGTTTAAGCTTTTTTGCCGACATATACACTCCATAAGCCATCTTCTGATAATGTGGGTAATTCTGCTTTGAAGTGGATAACACCTCACTTAAATAATACACCGGCCTCTGTACCGACTTATCATTTTCAAGTCGTTCTACTACGACTACAGCACTCACTACTCTGTTGGTAGCCGCTACATAGAGTAATATAGGCTCTTTTGATAATGGAGAAGCCAAAATGGGTGTTGTGACCAACATCTTTTTCAACTCATGAAATGCGCTGTCCGCTTGTGGAGTCCAAATGAATTTATCTGATTTCTTCATCAGCTGATATAGTGGTAGCGCCTTCTCTCCCAGCCGACATACAAACCGGCTGAGCGAGGCTAGACAACCCGTGAATTTTTGTACATCATTTAAACATCTTGGCAATTCCATTCTTTCTACTGCCTTTATCTTTGTTGGGTTGGCCTCTATACCTCGGCTAGATACAAGAAAACCGAGTAATTTTCCTGCCGGCACGCCAAACGTGCATTTTTCCGGATTAAGCTTCATTCGGAACCTTCTCAGGTTCGCGAAAGTCTGCCGTATATCTTCCAGCAACGTTTTGCTTTCCTTGGTTTTGATGACCACGTCATCTACATATACTTGTACATTTTTTCCTATCTGATCGTGTAGACATTTTTGCATGCATCTCTGATATGTTGCTCCTGCGTTTCGCAGGCCGAATGGCATTGTGCGATAGCAATAAGCCCCGTACGGGGTAATAAACGCAGTCTTTATTTGATCGGCCGGATTTAACGGTATCTGGTGGAAACCAGAATACGCGTCTACAAATGACAATAACTCACAACCAGCGGTCGAATCAATGACTTGGTCTATTCTAGGTAATGGAAAAGGATCTTTTGGACACGCCTTGTTCAGGTTCGTGTAATCGATACACATTCGCCATACAATGGCTACATTGGGATCATCTTTCTTCTTTTCTACTAGCACCGGATTCGACAACCAATCCGGATACAGCACCTCCATGATGAACCCGGCTGCGAGGAGCCGAGCTATTTCATCCCCTATTATTTTTCTCCTCTTGGCGGAAGCGGAGAGGTTGCTTCACCGGCCTTGCTCCTGGCCTTACATTCAAAGAGTGCTTAGCCAACTCCCTCGGAACACCTTGCAGATCCTGAGTTGACCATGCAAATATGTCCCGATTCTCACGGAGGAAGTTGGTGAGCTCGTTTTCCTATTTAGCGTCCAGGCCTGCACCAATAGTAACGATGACGCTCGGAATTGCTCATCTATCTAAAACTTCTTCGTTTCTTTAGTCGGCTGAAAAGAGACATCGCCATGGGTTGGCTAGTGCCGCATGTTCAGCATGCCGACTGAGCGAGGGCTGCTACCTCCTAAATCCTTCTTTTTTCTCTTTCTATAACCAATGATTCGGCCAAATTTGACCCGGCTGAAGCACACTCCATTGACTTCTTGTAATCCCCTGATATTGTTATCACTCCTTGTGGTCCGGGTAGCTTCATTTTCAGATAACTTATATGACAGCTGCCCATGAATTTGGCCAACGCTGGCCGTCCGAGTAAAGCATGATAACAACTCTCTAGATCCACCACCTCAAACTCTAAATTTTCTGCTCTGCAGTTATCTCTTGTGCCGAATAACACATCCACTCGGACCTTACCAATGGGTTCACATGAAAGCCCTAGCACTATCCCATGGAAAGTGGTCCTCGTGGATTGCAACATGTTCTGCGATATTCCGAGTTTATGCATGGTATCTTTGTACATGATGTTGATACTGCTTCCATTGTCAATGAGTACCTTTAAGAATTTCACATTGATGCTCGGTCCAACAAATGTCGGATCCAACACGAGTGCATATGATCCGGGATTCGGCATTATCTTGGGATGATCCTTTATGCTCCAAGTTACCTCCTGATCCGACCAAGGCACATATCTTGGTACTGCCGGCATAACTGCATTTACTTCCATATGCCGGCGCTGCACACTCTGCTTGTCTTGTTGTTCCATTGTGAACACGCAATAAGACTAATGATGTTCTCTGTAATCATTGTGTCCGGTATTCGCCGGATTTGTCCTTCCATCCTGGACTTGGTTCATCACTTGATGTACCGCGTCTCTCCGATCCGAGTTATCGTACCTCGGGGGAGGGGGCGGTAACATCAGTTGCTGTGCATTTGCTCCAGTCAACTGTGGTTGATCTTTGATGTACTTGATGGGGTGCCTGAATTCCTGCGGGGTTCCCCATTGCATTTTTCATCCATGCACATTGGCGGGTCGTATGGTTGGCTGGCCTGGATGGGTTTGACGTGTGAAATTTGCACGGCTGATCTAACATAGATTCGAACATGTACTTCGGCCTCTCCTGCCACTGTTTCTTTTGTTCTGGGGTCCACTGCCTTTTTCCTTCATTCCTTGGTGTCCACTGCTGAGGACCATTCTTTTGTCGTTGAGTTGCTCCATGACTCGGCGGATCTTGCGCTACTGCCGCCACCTGGGCCGAATTATATCTATAATTCGGCCTTTCCTCTCTTCTTCTTCCTCTGAAATCACTGCGCCTGGATGACCCGGCCAAATCTCTTGCATAATGGTCCTGTTGCTCGTGATGATCCGCCGACATTAATTCTGGTTGCGTTGGGTCTCCTAATGCGTAGGAGTCCGCTATTCTGATAGTTTCTGCCAGTGTGGTCGGCATATCTCTTTGCAGACGCTGCCACAATACGCTGCCATAACGGCATCCTTGTGCGAACCAAGCTATTGCTTGCGATTCTATAACTCCTTCACATGAGTTTCTCAGGTTGCACCACCGAGTTAAAAAGTCTCTATCTGTTTCATTGGGCCTCTGCTTGCACATGGCTAACTGTTGTGGCCTGTTTGGCCTCTTGTATGTGCTGGTAAAGTTGCTGACAAACATTTCCTCAAAATCCAGCCAACAGTTGATACTGCCCGCTGGTAGATTATTCAGCCACACCCTAGCTAGTCCTTCCAGCATTTGTGGGACATACCGTACTGCCCATCGTAAGTTCCCACCCGCTATTTTCACAGCAGTGGCATAGTCAAGTCTTGTGGTTTGGTACTCCCATTATATGTTTTCGTGCCCCTTGCTAGCTGAAAGTTCGGCACAGGTGGTTCGCCCATGATCCGTGGTCCAAAGCATGTCGGCCCTGGTGGACCCTGTTCTTCCAACAACTCGGACCGGTATAGCCGTTCCAGCTTCACTCTTGCATCATTTGATGGCAAATCTCTGTACAGAACTCTGTCTTGTATTCCATAGTGGTTGTTTCCGCCATGGATCGCATATTCCATCTCGGAATAACCATCATTGTATCTTTCATTAATTTGATTGTGGCGAGCTGGCCTCGTTTCTCTTTCCTGTCGGGGTTCATGCCTCGGTTGCGGGTTGAGTGGCAGTTCTCTCCTTACTTCGACCGGGGTATTGTTCTCATGACTGCCTCTTCCGGGTTCTCTTCTGCCGAGATCTCCATTGCCTCGGCTTCCGCCGTCTTTCTCAATACGGCCGGGGTTCCTCTCCCCACTGTTACCTCGGCTTGCATTGCCTCTGTTCTCATTTGCCTTTCCGGCCATTGCCGGATCATATGGAACAATTTGCTTGTTTCTCTTTCCTGAGGTTACTGCTTTGTCCCTTCGTGCATTATTTCCGGGTGAAGATGCTGCTGCCACGGACAAGGCAGGTGCTGCTCCTGCCGAGTGAACCATTCGCGAGGCCCCCGGCCTCGCCGGGTCTGCCCTGAGCATTTCTTCGTTTTGCCGGTTCGTGATGCGCACCAGCTCGTTCACTCTTTCTTGCTGTTTCTGCCAGGCTTCGCCGGTCAACCCCTCTAACTCTAATGCTACGGCATTTGCCGCTCTTAGGTTTTTTTGCCGAGTATCGTACGGCAAGCCCAAATCCACTGATTCTGCTTTATGAGCATCATGCTCTTTGTTGATATCATCTATGAGGTTTTTCCCTCTCAATCTTAATTCGTCCACCCGTTCGGGCGCGACGTCAAGCTTATTAGCTTTGGCATATTCTCGCAGGGTCCTGTTTAAGGACTCCCGCAAGGCCGACACCTTTTTGGCCTCTACCAGCACCTTTTGCCTGGTTTCCTCTAACTCTGCCTGAGCATTTGCCGGATCAAGTATCGGCGCTACAGGCGTAGTCAAGTTTTCTATGGTCGCCTGAAGAATGTTCTCTGGCCTTTCCAGAGGTGGCCCTCTTACTCTTGGTGCCTTTGGGGTGGTGTCCTGCACCTCGGTCGGGTTGGTCGCTGGCGGGATTACCTCGGTGGGTAGTGGTGCTGTCTGCCTGGGTGCGCCCTGTACACCGGTGGCGGGTTCTCTGGTTGACCCGGCAGCTGCTACTCCAGTTTGCACTCCGGCCGCGACCATCACCTCGACGCTGCCTGCAGGATGTGCTCCGGGCGGACGGCTCGCAGTGTTAAGAGGTGGCTCTCCTGCAACAACAACTTGGTGAGGATAAACGCCGGAGATGTCGACGCCGACGTAGACCTTGTGCCCGCCCAGGCTGATGAAGACACCATTACGCGGGGGAGTTTTTCCCCTGAAGCTGCCCGCATTGTCACTGACGTAGTCACAGAGACCAAATCTCTGGACCAAACCAGAAACAACGCGCTCGCCCGTGTTGATGAAGTTTCCCGTCCGGATCATAACTCCAGCTAGCACCGCTGCTGGCCCCACGGTGGGCGCCAACTGTCGTGGTGGTGGCACGGCAGATGCCATGGGTAGGCTAAAGTTTGGGGCCAATGGATGCTAGAGGGATCTGGGGAGGGAAGATGTAGTTGATTCTACACACAGAAGACTAAGACAAAGATCTTTATTTCTCCTTCCTTGGGCTACAAGTGCTCCTTGAGCTGTATACAAGGAGAAAGGGAGGACTTTACCAGCCTAACGGTACTAAGAATGAGCCGATCCCCTCTTCAGGGTCCAAGCCTCCCCTTATAAAGGAGAGCCTTGGGTTCCTTTAGGGCTGATGTGGCAAGCATATTCGAGGAATATGCTTGTCCCAATATAGTAGTTCGGTGCCTCCCTTTCCCTGTCGTTCCCCTAACAATGGCAAGGTTCCAGAGGGCCCCTCCTGCACGCCTCGGGCTTCAGGACTGTCTCCTCCATGACCTCTTCTGCCTCTCTGTCGCTTTGCGTCTTTGTCCGTAGTGCTTGGCTTCGCTCAGATTCTCCCTAGCCTGCGGCTAGGGTTTGACTTCAGCTTCTCCTTCTCCTGCAAGCTTTGTATTATTCGGCCCTGCCTCCCGTAGTTCGGCCTGTCCTTCATCTGTATTAAGATTACTCGGTCTAACCCAATCGAGTTACAAAGTATCTCGGCCGGGTAATGTCTTGTCATTACTATGAGGGTCCTGCCCTTTCCTATCTCGGCCGACCTCTACATGATTCGGCCGGCTCAGACAGTAACTCGGAAACTAGACGGGGAACATCCTTTCGTCTGTCCCCATCTTTACCCTATCCGGGGTTTTCTCCCCAATAGTATACCTATTTGGTATATCCACAACAGTAGCCCCCGGAGTTCTTCAAGATCCTCGCATTCCTCCATCTAGCTTTGAGCGTAAGTATCACGTCGTCTCCAACTTGTAGGCGTGCTTCGCGAATAATCTTGGAGAGCTCCCATATCATATTTTCATCCGACTAAGCCTAGCTAGAGATTTTCTTGTATGCTTCTGCAAACGAATCCAAGGAGGAGAACTCTCTAACACATCGTTAGTGATTCTTCCAAGCTCTAGGAGCGTCTTCAATATCATCATCCATGCGGGATGGTATTTAAGCCGGAAAAAATCACGGCTACTGGGTCACGGTCGTAAAGGCTGCCAAACTGCCGATTTAGAGCCAGCAAAGTCACAAACATAAGAGCTTGACGAATTAAGGTCTTAGAGCCTCTCATATCACAGACGTTTAGGCCATCGAGCAGTGTAACCCAAGAAATTTCCGAGAAGGAAAAATTGATGCCAAGCCCCCGGGTTTCTCTAGCCGGATTTTTCACCGTCTTGGAAGTTTCTTTGACATAACCATATGTAGCCCCTGAGCATTGAGTCGGCTTTGTCGAAGGTGGCTCGATGCTCAAAAGAACATGCATAATTGTACATCAAACGATTGTAGCCCCCGAGCGCCAAGTCGGAGTTTCAAAAGAAATCCGTCTTAGCGCTCTCAGAGTAGCTTTAGAGAAAATGTGAATAGTGTAGCCCCCGAGCACCAAGTCGGAAATAATTTTGGCTTGGTGCTCTAGAGAGAACTTCATAAAAAATTCAGCATCGGTGTAGCCCCCGAGCATCAACGTGGAATTCACATGAATTTTCTGGCTTGATGCTCAAAGAGAACTAAACCATGTCTTGGAGATCATCGTACTGTAGCCCCCGAGCGTCAAGGTGGAATTCACATGAATTTTCTGGCTTGATGCTCAATGAGAACTAAACCATGTCTTGGAGATCATCATATTGTATCCCCTGAGGTTGTTTCGGCTTGGACACAAGGCAGGACAAAGCTCTTAAATTAGAGATGTCAAGCCCCCATGCATCGATCCAACATCCTCAAAGGCGGCTCAAGTCTTGGTCAACAATTGCAATTGCAGCCCCTAAGGCATCGAGTCTAGCACAAAGTCGGCTCAAAAACACCTTAATCTGAGGAACGCGACAATGTCTAAGCGTCATGTACCTGAAACATAAACATAAAAATACAAATGTATTAAATTGTTCCTTTAGTCATGTCCAACAAACAAATGTAAGGCAGAACAAACATGGCCTTTAAGCAAATGCTTTAGAGCTGAAACAATGCAGCAGTTGAACAACATAAAACTATTTAGGAGGAAAAAACTCAACTAATTTGATCAGTTTATGTAAAATTTTGTTTAAGCAAGTACTGTCTTATCCATTATTCTGGTTTTAATGCTTGACCTTTCGTGAGACGGAAGACTCGTAGCGCAGAACCATGTTCTTGGGTGATGATGCCTAATGGCACCGTCCAGAACCCACACTATTGGAAAAACCCTGTTCAGTTCGACGTGAACAATGCCAGCAATCCTGGCCTGTCACAACCCGCGACTAGTGCTAGCACTAGTCCCGGGCCGTGAGGCCTCTAACGGCTAGAAACGGCCGTAGTCACTAGTCTCGGGCCGGACCAGATCTCTAGTCCCGGTCCGTAATACGGCCCGGGACTAATAACCTGGAGCAGGCCAGCTGGTCTTTTAGTGGACTATTAGTCCCGGGTCGTATCATGGCCCGGGACTAGTTGTCCACCACTATATATTCTGCTTTCTGTCCTGCTGCCCTAAAGCATATGGTGGCCATTTTTCTCAAAGAAGCAAGCGAGTTCATGCCATTTTTTCTCAAGATTTGTCAAGATTTAGTTTGCAACCCCTAAATCCAAAGCTTTAAAAGGTTAGAACTTCATTCTTTCATCTCTTATTGCTACTTTAGCTCTATAATGCTCTAGAAGTATCTATAGAGATATGGATCAATGCATGCATGCTCTAGTAGAAGAAGGATTTTGATATATATGTGTAACAAATTTTGATTAGGCACATAGTTACTGAAAATTGAAATGTGTAATTTTAGAGTTTTAGAGCTTAGAATGGAATGAGGTTTTCACTGATAGAACAGTAATAAAAAATCCACATTTATCATGTTGATTGTTTTCTCCAATTCACAAATTGGTGCATGTAAATTTTTCAAAATTCAAAATTAATGCTCTAGAAGCTCTTAATATAACTTGTAATAATTTTATCATGTTGTGTAATGGTTTTTGATATACTTTTACTATAATGCAGATGGTCCGGGAATGGATGTACGGTACTGACCTACGCTCTGGCGAGTTCATTAAAGGCGTGCATGAATTCATCCGTGTTGCTGATGCAAACAAGCGCAATGGTTTTGTATTTTGTCCATGTAGTGGATGTAGGAATCAGAAGGATTACTCCGACTCAAAAACCCTTCACAGCCACCTGTTGAAGTCCGGCTTCATACCCAATTATAACTATTGTACCAAGCATGGAGAGAGAGAGAGGTTATAATGGAAGACAATGAAGAAGAGGATGAGGATGACAACTATCATGGTTTCCCTGAGTACGAAGATACTTCCATGGGGGATGCTGAAGGGGAGGATGAAGAAGAGACACATGATGAACCCGCTGATGATCTTGGTGAGACCATTGCCGATGCACGAAGAGACTGTGAAACTGAAAAGGAGAGGGGGAAGTTCAATCACATGTTAGAGGATCACAAAAAGTTGTTGTACCCAAATTGCGAAAATGGTCTGCAAAAGCTGGGCAACACACTGGAATTGCTGCGATGGAAGGATGAATGTGCTATACCTGACTCCTCATTTGAAAAGTTGCTGAAAATGATGAAGAATATGCTTCCAAAAGATAACGTATTGCCCGCCAGTACGTACGAAGCAAAGAAGGTTGCCGTCCCTCTAGGTTTAGAGGTTCAGAAGATACATGCATGCCCTAATGACTTGCGGTGACCCAGCATACCACTGCATGATGTAGTATACTATAGTCGTTGACATAACACCAATGAAACACCGTTCACTAGTATTACATCCCTCAGAATGGCACAACAGAAACACAACGGGTCCAATACATGGCTAAAGCTTACAACTCACTCTTTACACAAGATCCAGAGAGCACTCTAGGTTAAAGAGAGAGAAAGAACTTCTTACGGAGAAGAATCAAATGTAAACAACGCCAGAACTATTATACTACTAGAATTAGTTTTTTAACTAAGGGATTGGAATTGCTGCTATTGCAATGCACTACAAAATTAGGTTCTTTGGCTAGAGATTATATTCCTATCTAATCAGTAGCTTCGTCTTCACTTGAGTTGAGGTATATGTTGTCTTCCTGTCTTCATTGAAGAGCTTTAGCTGGGCATGATAAGTCCTGGAGAATAACTTGATGTGGTTATTGTCTAATCCGACTTCAGAATCTAACAAGGGTTAAGAAGATACTTTGAGTACGAGCGTACTCAGCAAATTCACTAGAAAAGGAGTGTTTGATGCACTATAACTACAGCCATAGACCATAGGTCATAGGCGATGCAAGTTTTCATAAAATTTTATTCAAATGTTGCTTTTATTCTGAAAAGCTATGTCCGTCAGCCTTCACGGGTTTACCAGAACTTTCATGGAGTTCCTTTCCCGCCGCGTTCGCAGCTCCTTCCCGGAACAGGGAGTAACAAGTTATAGTTCTTACACTCTGCAGAGGTGCGTTACTTTACCCATGAGAGATCAACTCTTTGTTGCACAACCGGGCAGCTTATTCCCGTCCACAATTCCATGATGTGGGGCCCAGAAGATGATCCAGGCCAATCGCTGCCCCCTTCGCGACCTCACATGCCTCCTTGGTGTACACCATGCCCACATAATGAATTACGGCAATGGTTTGTACAAACCGTTAGATGTCAGAACTATCATGGGACGTTGAGGCTTCCCACCCATATGCTGCATATCCTCTACGAATTACCAATTAATATGCACGCTTCGAGGATAACAGCCATGACCCGCACATCCGGCTTCATGCGAGAGGAAGAATATATAGCTGACTTCTCCGTCCCATTCCAAATCTCATGGTCAACGCGTATTATACGACGCAAGAATCACTGGCGACATTGGTTGTTAAGTTCTAGGTGATATAGTTCTGAACAGTGGTATTCCAACTGTCAGATTTAATAGATTAGCTGATCACCCTGGATCAGTAATCAATAGTTCACATTATTATCAAAAATAGTGTTTTAAGACCTTTTTCAAATGCAGGTGATAACAACACTGGATTTGGAAAATACTTTATAGAAAATAAACAAAGGACATGAGCAAGTGTGAACTTGCCTTTTGTGATTGCAAGATTATGCACTCACGGTCTTCAAGTCAGTATAAGATCCAAAATCTGAAATCAGCATCATTGGTCCGGTAAGGACTAATGTTTAAAGAAGCAATATGCTTTTATGCATAAGTAATGTGATGCATGTTCTAAATGCAAATCCCGAGGATAACGTTGTCCTAGGGTTTGGATTCCGGAAATGGTTACTTTGGAATGTGTGGTCCTTTTAGATAAGTTTCACATTTGTGCTTCTATTAGAGATTATAAGTGGTTGTGAGCAACACATATGTAGCAATAAAATATATACTTATGAAATACTAGTCAAAATTGCTTATATAAGAGTTCTTGTTTGAAGTGGCAAAAATAATAACCTTCGAAGAAAAGGTTTCTCTCCTAAGGTTTAAACAAGCTTTGGGGTTAGTTGAGTTGGGTAGCTGTTATTTATGTTTGCTCGAATGGTTTGGGTTTGAGATGTTTTTATAACTTAACTACTTCAGACCAAAGTTAACTATAAAACATATAGTAATGTTAATTGTATTATATTTAGATTTTTGGAGACTAAAGTTAACTTTAAAATATAGATAATTTTGAAAGTATAATACTTATAACATTTGTATCTTGTGTATTTGGAATGTTTCCTTTAGGTTACTTAAAATTGGTTATCCTTTTACTTAGTGTAGTGGTTTCTTGATTTTTATAATGGAGTAGTATCATTTACCTTTTATCAATGAGTGGTTATAGTTTATAAACCAAAATATAATATTACTTAACTACTTATGGATTTATTATAGTGTGGTGGTAGTTTTTGTAATCTGGTGGTTAAAATAGATAGGAATGATCTGACTTATTTACAAGTTATTCTTTAAGGTTTTTATCATGAATTGGAATCCTTTGAGAATATAATCTCCCCTCAAGGTTGAGGATAATTTAAATAAAAGGGTATTGATAATTTTTTAAACCATTATAGCTTTGTATTATTAAATTTAAGACTAATACTATTTATTAGACTTATTTGACTCATTTTAGGAATATTAATAAATTTTATTTATCCTTATGTGAATTATTAATGAAGTAAATAAGTTTAAATTTGAGTTATTAAAATATTTGAATTTTTATTTAACTCAAAAGTAGAATATTAGATTTTGAACATGTAAATATTACTTTTGTGATCATTTTGGTATATTACATTTATTTTTGTGATTTATAAACAATAAGATATGATTTTTATAATTCTTATTACTTTATAATTACAAAATAATGAATAATTAATTAAGTGAAATAATAATACATGATTATGGTTTCAAATTATAATTTTTATTTTTCTAAGAATTTTTGGTATTTTACTTATATTATTAACATTTTCCATTATTAATATATGAATTATCGAAGTTTTATTACTTATAAAACCTTTATTAAATAAAATTTGTTTAAATAATTATCACAATAATATTTGATAATAGTTTTAAGTTATAGATTTTATTTTTCTGAAAATTTTCATATATTATACATATTTTTCTGAATTATAGATCAAAAGTTATTAATTAAACAATATTTAATCCTTTATTTGATTTCTGGAATATTATTAATTGGGTTTATATTTTATTTATTTCTTAAACAGGAAATACTTTTTACACCCGCACCTTAATCTAGCCTCAGTCACTGACTAGTGGGCCATTGTCCACCTCAGCTCTTAGGTTAAAGAAATTGCATTTGTTACCGATTGGTTAGCTACCCCAGTCAATGACATATGGGCCCTAGGCCATGTCACTTACCACGCAAGACAAAGACCAGGTCAAACAGGGAACTAGGTGCAGGGTGACTCCAGCACGTCGTCACGCTGACGTCAGCGCGACCTCCACCACCAGATCAAGGTCGCCGACGATGATCTACGGTGTTTTAGCACGCGTGGTCTGGTGCATTGAAGAGATGGTGCAACGACGAGTCAAACTATGGTTGTGCCACCCCAGAATGGTCACCGGAGCACTAGCTCTGACGAGCTCCGAAGGTGGCCAACGGTGGTACACGATGAGACGACGATTTACAACGAGATAAGATGATTTAAGGATGCTGGAAGGTTCAGGAACTCACCCTGATGATGATAGAGCGGTCGAGGAGGATTGGGGAGGCGTGACGACGGCGAATCGACGGTAATGGCCACGGCGGCCGAGGAAAAGGAATGCTCGATTTCACATGATTCCCGGCGAGCGGGCCTCCGTGCTTGGTCCTAGATGGTTCAGTCCACTATGGCGTGTCTAACGGTGGCTATCACGAGGCGAGGGGTGGTCGGAGTTGGCTGGAACGATGATCTCCAACGAGCTAGTTTTTGGGTGCGGAAAGGAAGTGAGTCTGGAGAGTGAGATTGGGGATGAGGATGAGCGGGGATGTCGCGGTGGCCTTCTTATCCTCTCCCGGCGACGGCGGCGTTGATCTTGGCGCAAGGACGACGATGGCGACATGGGGCGGCAGCGAGCTCCTCCAGCGAGTTGTCTGTGTGCGTGAGGATGACGACGATGGCTGTTTTGCGAATAACCCCCTAGCGATTCTTTCAGCTCATCCCGCGGTCCTTTCCTGACCCCACTTGTTAGTCACATATGGAAATGAGCTGGGCTCGGTGCTGGGCTTTTGTGGGCTGCATATGGCGTCAGATAGGTTTAGGGTTGGGCCATGGCCAGGTAATGTTTTTATTTGTTTTACCTTTTTCTATTTTCTGTTTTCCTTTTCAGATTTGAATTTGATTTATATTTTGAACTTTTCTTGGTAGGATTTATTTGCTGGATAATTGCAATAATACTAAAATATATTTAGTATCATTTGTGAACTTTTATTATATAATATTTTTGTATTCCTCTTATTTAATCAATAGGAACCCCTTTTATAATAATTTGTAGAAACTTTTCCTATTATTTTTCTCTACTCTTTTAGTTATGAATTTCTTGAATGATGTATTCTTATATGTTATAACTCTTAACTCTAGTTGGCTCAGAGTTTGAATATAATTTTTTTATATGTATAATGATCCTAGATCATTATTTGATGCATGAAATATAAAAGAAATGAATATGTTCATTACTACTTCCCTTGATTTGGAAAATGACAATTGTATCTATTCTTTTATGATAAACAAGGAAGTTTAGGATTTTGGATTATAATTATTTACCCTAGGGTTTAGGGTGTTTTATATACTTAGACTCCTTTATGGATGTGGGTAGAGATTCAATAACTAAGCATATTATTTTCTGTTTGGGATATTTGATGACATTAGCTTTTATAATAGAAAGTTATGTCTAGAATGTTTTATAAAAATAAATTAGTAAAGATACTCTTGAGCACATTTAATTAAGATGGTTGGAATTGTCAGAGATGTGTTTATGTGCTTTGTTGTAGGGAAATGTTCCTATCAAGTGATGTAGATATAAGATAAGGAATTCTTAATATGAGATGGATATTATACTTGGTTTTAAGATTTCAAGTTGATTGTTTACCAGGAAGTACTATCTTCCATAATTCATAATTCTAGACTTCTTATTAAGGATTTCCTTTCCTAGATATACTAACGTTTTCCTGTCTATCATTATAATTAATATGATGAGTTTTAATTCATAGAAATATTCTCATTCACTGATTAACCTTCTAAACTCATGGATGATTCAAATGAGTTTGATACTAAAATATTTCATAACTTCCTCATATCCTTGCTTGGTTGTATTTACTACTCTACTATTGATAACTTTCCATCCAACAAATAATTCCTTCAAAATCTACTCAAAATCTTCCTTAATCCTTCATTACTAATGTATCTTTAATAGTTATATGCATCCAACTACCTTTTTCTAAAGTTGACTATCCTTTAAGATGAATAACACCACTTCTATAACTCTATGCTATACTAGCTTTTATTGAATAATATCATCCTATATTCACTTAACTCTAATGACTCACACTTCAATCCCTAAATTATATTTATGTGGTTTGCAATGACTACTCTAGGATCACTTATCTCTACTAAGGTTCCAATTATGTTCTACCCACTAGTATTACTTATACTAAATATAAGCATTTAATATTGGTGGCTAAAGCATTACCATTATAATCCTTTAATCATTTATTGCTTAAGTTCTTAGTTGGCTAAGCAAGGCTTTATCAATCCTACTTTTCATTGTCTTGAAATTATCTTCTTAGGATCTCATATTGGAATTAAAGTTATTAATGGACTATGCCCCCTTTAAAAGATTTAAGTAGATGTCATGATGAGATCAAGAAATAGTAGATGGTCTTGACTTAGTCTCTTTCCAACTCCAACTCATTAAAGAGTTAAAGTTAAGTATTACTATGATACTCATAGTAAGGATAGATAAGAATAAGATAGGTCAGGATTAGTCATTACATTTATATTACTTTAGTTTGTAATCTTAACTTGGCACTTATGAATTGTTGTGTTGAATATGATGATAGAATCCCTTAAGGATGAGATATTAATTATTTAAGCAATGTATTATGAGTGACATTTTATTATATATGGTCTACGCTTAGACCAAATCATGTTTATCCAAATAAGGTTTTAGCAAAGGTCATATTGAAACTTATCGCAGTTAACTTGATGATCTACTTCAATTCCATCAAGTTAAGAGAAGCTCCAATCACTTTGACAAGTTCTATTTTAAAGGCGCATAAATTATTCAGATTTTCTATGCATGAATGCAATGCACACATCTGGGTTCAGCTTATCTCTAAGCTCTAATGCTCGGATGTTACAGACTCTCCCCCTTAAAATAAACTTCGTCCTCGAAGTTCGCAAACTCTCACGTTTCGGAGTAGGAAATGGTTTTGCGGTGGTTGCTATATTCTCCACTTCATGATGACCTTAAATGGAATTATTTGTAGTATTCTATGTCTTGATTAGATATCCTAATCTAATTCTTTTTATTTAATCATCAAATTTATTACTATTTTAAGTACAGCTTAGAGGGTCTCCTTAAAAACAAGTTTTACGTTTCTATATACCCGTGTTAGTAGTCAAAAGACTACCCTTATATTCTTGTCATAGTATAGTTGATACTGGTACTCCTTCCCAGATTGGATTTGAACTCAATTTGTCCATACCCATTGGAATTTTTTTCATCCTCGATACTTGCCCAATTAGGTGTTCTATATTACTTCTTAAGGGTTACTTAAAAGTTGTTTCTTTTAGAATTGGTCATTTAATGTATCCTTTATCACCTTCAAGTTTATACCTTCTTAGGGTTTTTAAATAACCTTTCCTTATTACCTATAGTATTTTCTTCAACTTTCATTCATAATGTCTACTCTCCCCCTTAGGTTTTACTAATAGTCTTTAAGCTACCTACATAGAGACCATTGGTTCTTAAGTTAGAATGTTGGTTCCTATTCAGCTTATATTTTACCGGTTTAGGGTCCGATGAAAGATTATACGGTGTATCCACATAGTTGTGGATCTCTGAAGCAAATCTTTCAGCACTATATGTCGTACCTACTATTGAACATTTTTGTTGGGATAAAGCTAACTTTGCGAAGCCTCTCAAAACACAATCGTCTTTATATCTGTTATACTTCCTTAGGTCTTACTTAACTTAGGCCAAATTTAATGCTCTTTATGCAACTATTAAGATAATTTGGTTAACTATCTCAACCAACACCGGCTGCAGACAAGATACCAACTATGGATCAGAATGCCGATTATGGATTAAGTACCAACGGCGGATCATTTTGGGTGGTAGGTATTACCTTACATTTTCCGTCCTCCTACTGGCATTCTCTCTGAATTGTCAGAGCTTGAATACCCTTTTGGTTCCAAGGCATCTTCTTGGTACTTTTTCATGATACTTCCATGAACTTGGTACAACTCTTTCATTAACTTCTTAGCAATTTACCTACTTTGAATGAACTTTCAATTTATCATATCTTGTTGCTGACTAATAATGATCTAAGCTTGATCCATCCTCCAAATGGTGTTAATACCCCTTATATCATGCTACATCCTTCAAGTTAGTATTCCTTATGATCTTCGAAACTCGTCACTCCCTTACATGAATTCCCGTTTCTATCTAGGTCTATTACATCAAGTAATAACTGGGTGTTACATCATGCATTTGCACACCTAATTAAACTTCATGTATAGATCTAGTCAATCAAGAAGAATCAAAAAGATCCAAAAGTCGGTAATCAACAAAACATATACCCTGTATTATACATAGGTTTTCGATAATTTACAAATGTACTAGTTGTTCCAACGGTTTGCTCCAAACCTATTTACACAACTATCTTACAAGAACCTCTTATTCTTGTGGATATATCCTCACTTATTTCGGCAAACTCTTCAAACTACAATACGCATTACCCTCTATATACATTATTCAAGCCCTCATCCCTTGGGATGTTGTTCCTTTCTTACTTTCATCTTCCTCTAGTGCTTCCTGGAGTTCTGTCCATGATGACGTGAAGTCCTCATCGCCTTATACGAGCGTAAGAGCATCCAGGAGGTGCGTATTCTTGAATAGAAGTACCGAGACTGAGATTAGTAATTGAAAAATGACTAGAGTTGGCGTAATCTTCCACCGAATATTCCGGGTTTTCTGGCAACGCTTCCTCATAGTAAGTTGGTTCCTTAGCTTTTTCTTAGATCCAGTCATATATATATATATTGGTGTAATAGCTATCGGAATACTCTTCTATGTTGATTGGATTGGTATCACCCCCATAGGGTCCATAAGGCTCTTTGTGGTTATAATTGGTCTCTTCTTCAATACCTGTATCACAAGGTATGGGATTTCCTATGGTTCTACCTTGAGATTCTATTTCCCATCCATACTTGTTGGGCTCAGGGTTATTTGGAAAAACTTTATTCCATTCCTGTTGTTCGGAGTTATATTTGGTCCATAGGTCTTCAGGTGGCTTGAAGTCATTTTGGTAATAGGCATAATTTTTTGAGTTTGGCTCATCAAACTCAGTTTCCTCAAACACTTCTCCTGAAGGTATGTATTTGGGATGCCTAGCTTCTTTATCTAGCTTCTTTGTACGAGCCATTGCTTTATCAAGATCAGTAAAATCCTCAATGACCGTATCCAGCTCCTGAACTAAGACTTGGTGAGTGTTGTGATAAGTGTTTAGCAAAGACCGATAATGATCCATATACTCTACATCTAGAGTAGGTTCAGCTTGGACTAAGGTAGAGTGATCTAACTCATGCTCTGAGTTTGAGGTTTCATGTGGTATAATGGTGTGA
The DNA here is from genome assembly GCA_023614405.1 of Avena insularis. Lineage (NCBI taxonomy): Eukaryota > Viridiplantae > Streptophyta > Magnoliopsida > Poales > Poaceae > Avena > Avena insularis. Next base: position 2,682,295 of record CM042691.1, read on the forward strand.
GTACTACCTTCTAGAGCTTGGGATTTTTGTTCTCGGATCATGGTTATGGCTGCTGCTACGACAATCTGATATGCAAATACCATGCACCTTGCCTCTCCTGATGGCATTTCTCCCTTAAATTTTAACTTCTTGGGTAACATTATCATGACACGGTATTTAGCTAATACCTGCCCATCATAGTAACTGTAAATCTTGACCAAAAGTCTCGATTCACATTCCAAACTCCATAGAAGTTGTCGGAGATTGTCTGTCCAATCCCCTCCGTAGTCATCCAATGTCCTGTTCATCACTTGAACATTCCGGGGTGGATATCGAGGTGCCATGTGGAACTGTAGATAAGAAATTATCATCAGTCACATAGAGTTAAAACTCTTGGGTAATGATCGAAATTGCAATCATATAAAAGAATTATCGGACTAGTAACATAACAGGATTATTCTCAAGTGAATATCCCTCATATCACTAGAGAACTCTTTATTCTTGCAAGTATAAGTCCTACAGGTTCTAACCATTTACTAGGTTTCCAACCTAAGGTCAAAGCATATGCTGTGATACCAACTGCGGTGACCCAGCATACCACTGCATGATGTAGTATACTATAGTCGTTGACATAACACCAATGAAACATTGTTCACTAGTATTACATCCCTCAGAATGGCACAACAGAAACACAGCGGGTCCAATACATGGCTAAAAGGTTACAACTCACTCTTTACACAAGATCCAGAGAGCACTCTGGTTAAAGAGAGAGAAAGAACTTCTTATGGAGAAGAATCAAATGTAAACAACGCCAGAACTATTATACTACTAGAACTAATATTTTAACTAAGGGATTAGCATTGCTGCTATTTCAATGCACTACAGAATTAGGTTCTTTGGCTAGAGATTATATTCCTATCTAATCAGTAGCTTCGTCTTCACTTGAGTTGAGGTATATGTTGTCTTCCTTGTCTTCATTGAAGAGCTTTAGCTGGGCATGATAAGTCCTAGAGCATAACTTGATGTGGTTGTTGTCTAATCCGGCTTCAGAATCTAGCAAGGGTTAAGAAGATACTTTGAGTACGAGCGTACTCACCAAATTCACTAGAAAATGAGTGTTTGATGCACTATAACTACAGCCATAGACCATAGGTCGTAGGCGATGCAAGTTTTCATAAACATTTCTTCAAAGGTTGCTTTTATTCTGAAAAGCTATGTCCGTCAGCCTTCACGGGTTTACCAGAAATTTCATGGAGTTCCTTTCCCACCGCGTTCGTAGCTCCTGCCGGAACAGGGAGTAACAAGTTACGGTTATTACACTCTACAGAGGTGTGTTACTTTACCCATGAGAGATCAACTCTTTGTTTGACAATCGGGAAGCTTATTACTGTCCACAATTCCATGATGTGGGGCCCAGAAGATGATCCAAGCCAATCACTGCCCCCTTCGCAACCTCGCATGCCTCCTTGGTGTACACCATGCCCACATAATGAATTACGGCAATGGTTTGTACAAACCGTTAGATGTCAGAACTATCGTGGGACGTTGAGGGTTCCCACCCATATGCTGCATATCCTCTATGAATTACCAATTAATATACACGCTTCGAGGATAACAGCCACGACCCACACATCTGGCTTCATGCGAGAGGAAGAAGATACAGCTGACTTCTCCGTCCCATTCCAAATCACATGGTCAACGCGTATTATACGGCGCAAGAATCACTGGCGACATTGGTTGTTAAGTCCTAGGTGATATTGTTCTGAACAGTGGTATTCCAACTGTCAGATTTAATAGATTAGCTGATCACCCTGGATCAGTAATCAATAGTTCACATTATTATCAAAAATAGTGTTTTAAGACCTTTTTCAAATGCAGGTGATAACAACACTGGATTTGGAAAATACTTTAAAGAAAAAAACAAAGGACATGAGAAAGTGTGAACTTGCCTTTTGTGATTGCAAGATTATGCACTCACGGTCTTCGAGTCAGTATAAGATCCAAAATCTGAAATCAGCATCATTGGTCCGGTAAGGACTAATGTTTAAAGAAGAAATATGCTTTTATGCATAAGTAATGTGATGCACGTTCAAATCCCGGGGATAACGTTGTCCTAGGGTTTGGATTCCGGAAATGGTTACTTTGGAATGTGTGGTCCTTTTAGATAAGTTTCACATTTGTGCTTCTATTAGAGATTATAAGTGGTTGTGAGCAACACATATGTAGCAATAAAATATATACTTATGAAATACTAGTCAAAATTGCTTATATAAGAGTTCTTGTTTGAAGTGGCAAAAAGAATAACCTTCGAAGAAAAGGTTTCTCTCCTAAGGTTTAAACAAGCTTTGGGGTTAGTTGAGTTGGGTAGCTGTTATTTATGTTTGCTCGAATGGTTTGGGTTTGAGATGTTTTTATAACTTAACTACTTCAGACCAAAGTTAACTATAAAACATATAGTAATGTTAATTGTATTATATTTAGATTTTTGGAGACTAAAGTTAACTTTAAAATATAGATAATTTTGAAAGTATAATACTTATAACATTTGTATCTTGTGTATTTGGAATGTTTCCTTTAGGTTACTTAAAATTGGTTATCCTTTTACTTAGTGTAGTGGTTTCTTGATTTTTATAATGGAGTAGTATCATTTACCTTTTATCAATGAGTGGTTATAGTTTATAAACCAAAATATAATATTACTTAACTACTTATGGATTTATTATAGTGTGGTGGTAGTTTTTGTAATCTGGTGGTTAAAATAGATAGGAATGATCTGACTTATTTACAAGTTATTCTTTAAGGTTTTTATCATGAATTGGAATCCTTTGAGAATATAATCTTCCCTCAAGGTTGAGGATAATTTAAATAAAAGGGTATGTATAATGTTTTAAACCATTATAGCTTTGTATTATTAAATTTAAGACTAATACTATTTATTAGACTTATTTGATTCATTTTAGGAATATTAATAAATTTTATTTATCCTTATGTGAATTATTAATGAAGTAAATAAGTTTAAATTTGATTTATTAAAATATTTGAATTTTTATTTAACTCAAAGGTAGAATATTAGATTTTTAACATGTAAATATTACTTTTGTGATCATTTTGGTATATTACATTTATTTTTGTGATTTATAAACAATAAGATATGATTTTTATAATTCTTATTACTTTATAATTACTTAATAAATAATGAATACTTAATTAAGTGAAATAATAATACATGATTATGGTTTCAAATTATAATTTTTATTTTTCTAAGAATTTTTGTATTTTATTTATATTATTAACATTTTCCATTATTAAAATATGAATTATCAAAGTTTTATTACTTATAAAACCTTTATTAAATAACATTTTTTTAAATATTTATCAAAATAATATTTTATAATAGTTTTAGTTTATAGATTTTATTTTTTTGAAAATTTTCATATATTATACATATTTTTCTCAATTATAGATCAAAAGTTATTAATTAAACAAGATTTAATCCCTTATTTGATTTCTGGAATATTATTAATTGGGTTTATATTTTATTTATTTCTTAAAGAGGAAATAATTTTTACACTGCACCTTAATCTAGCCTCAGACACTGACTAGTGGGACATTGTCCACGTCAGCTCTTAGGTTAAAGAAATTGCATTTGTTATCGATTGGTTAGCTACCTCCAGTCAATGACATATAGGCCCTAGGCCATGTCACTTGCCACGCGAGACAAACACCAGGTCAAACAGGGAACTGGGTCCAGCGTGACTCCAGCACGTCTCACGCTGACGTCAACGCGACCTCCACCACCAGATCAAGGTCGCTGGCGATGATCTACGACGTTTTAGCACGTGTGGTCTGGTGCGTTAAAGAGAGGGTGCAACGACGAGTCGAACTATGGTTGCGTCACCCCGGAATGGTCACCGGAGCACTAGCTCCGACGAGCTCCGATGGTGGCCGATGGTGGTACACGATGAGACGATGATTTACAACGAGATAAGATGATTTAAGGATGCTGGAAGGTTCAGGAACTCACCCTGATGATGATAGAGCGGTCGAGGAGGCTTGGGGAGGCGTGACGACGGCGAATCGACGGTAATGGGCACGGCGGCCGAGGAAAAGGAATGCTCGATTTCACATGATTCCCGGCGAGCGGGCCTCCGTGCTTCGTCCTAGATGGTTCAGTCCACTACGACGCGTCTAACGGTGGCTATCACGAGGCGAGGGGTGGTCGGAGTTGGCTAGAATGATGATCTCCAACGAGCTAGGTTTTCGGGTGTGGAAAGGAAGTGAGGCTGGAGAGTGATATTGGGGATGAGGATGAGCAGGGATGTCGTGGTGGCCTTCTTATCCTCTCCCGACGACGGCGGCGTTGATCTTGGCGCAAGGACGACGATGACGGCATCGGGCGACGGCGATCTCCTCCAGCGAGGTGTCTGTGTGCGTGAGGATGACGACGATGGCTGTTTTGCGAATAACCCCCTAGTGATTCTTTCAGCTCATCCCGCGGTCCTTTCCTGACCCCACTTGTCAGTCACATATGGAAACGAGCTGGGCTCGGTGCTGGGCTTTTGTGGGCTGCATATGGCGTCAGATAAGTATAGGGGTGGGCCATGGCCAGGTAATGTTTTTATTTGTTTTACCTTTTTCTATTTTCTGTATTCCTTTTCAGATTTGAATTTGATTTATATTTTGAACTTTTCTTGGTAGGATTTATTTGCTGGATAATTGCAATAATACTAAAATATATTTAGTATCATTTGTGAACTTTTATTATATAATCTTTTTGTATTCCTCTTATTTAATCAATAGGAACCCCTTTTATAATAATTTGTAGAAACTTTTCTTATTATTTTTCTCTACTCTTTTAGTTATGAATTTCTTGAATGATGTATTCTTATATGTTATAACTCTTAACTCTAGTTGGCTCAGAGTTTGAATATAATTTTTTTATATGTATAATGATCCTAGATCATTATTTGATGCATGAAATATAAAAGAAATGAATATGTTCATTACTACTTCCCTTGATTTGGAAAATGACAATTGTATCTATTCTTTTATGATAAACAAGGAAGTTTAGGATTTTGGATTATAATTATTTACCCTAGGGTTTAGGGTGTTTAATATACTTAGACTCCTTTATGGATGTGGTTAGAGATTCAATAACTAAGCATATTATTTTCTGTTTGGGATATTTGATGACATTAGCTTTTATAATAGAAAGTTATATCTAGAATGTTTTATAAAAAGAAATTAGTAAAGATACTCTTGAGCACATTTAATTAAGATGGTTGGAATTGTCAGAGATGTGTTTATGTGCTTTGTTGTAGGGAAATGTTCCTATCAAGTGATGTAGATATAAGATAAGGACTTAATATGAGATGGATATTATAGTTGGTTTTAAGATTTCAAGTTGATTGTTTACCAGGAAGTACTATCTTCCATAATTCATAATTCTAGACTTACTATTAAGGAATTCCTTTCCTAGATATACTACCTTTTTCCTGTCTATCATTATAATTAATATGATGAGTTTTAATTCATAAAATATTCTCATTCACTAATTAACCTTCTAAACTCATGGATGATTCAAATGAGTTTGATACTAAAATATTTCATAACTTCCTCATATCCTTGCTTGGTTGTATTTACTACTCTAATGTTGATAACTTTCCATCCAACAAATAATTCCTTCAAAATCTTCATTAATCCTTCATTACTAATGTATCTTTAATAGTTATATGCATCCAACTACCTTTCTCTAAAGTTGACTATCCTTTAAGATGAATAACACCACTTCTATAACTCTATGCTATACTAGCTTTTATTGAATAATATCATCATGTATTCACTTAACTCTAATGACTCACACTCCAATCCCTAGATTATATTTATGTGGTTTGCAATGACTACTCTAGGATCACTTATCTCTACTAAGGTTCCAATTATGTTCTACCCACCAGTATTACTTATACTAAATATAAGCATTTAATATTGGTGGCTAAAGCATTACCATTATAATCCTTTAATCATTTATTGCTTAAGTTCTTAGTTGGCTAAGCAAGGCTTTATCAATCGTACTTTTCATTGTCTTGAAATTATCTTCTTAGGATCTCATATTGGATTTAAAGTTATTAATGGACTATGACCCCTTTAAAAGATTTAAGTAGATGTCATGATGAGATCAAGAAATAGTAGATGGTCTTGACTTAGTCTCTTTCCAACTCCAACTCATTAAAGAGTTAAAGTTAAGTATTACTATGATACTCATAGTAAGGATAGATAAGAATAAGATAGGTCAGGATTAGTCATTACATTTATATTACTTTAGTTTGTAATCTTAACTTGGCACTTATGAATCGTTGTGTTGAATATGATGGTAGAATCCCTTGAGGATCAGATATTAATTATTTAAGCAATGTATTATGAGTGACATTTTATTATATCTGGTCTACCCTTAGACCAAATCATGTTTATCCAAATAAGGTTTTAGCAAAGGTCATATTGAAACTTATCGCAGTTAACTTGATGATCTACTCAATTCCATCAAGTTAAGAGAAGCTCCAATCACTTTGACAAGTTCTATTTTAAAGGCACGAAAATTATTCAGATTTTCTATGCATGAATGCAATGCACACATCTGGGTTTAGCTTATCTCTAAGTTCTAATGCTGGGACGTTACATGACTGCATCCTCTACCGCGGTGAGGAGTACGAGAATTTAGATGCATGCCCGGTATGCACTTCACTTTGGTATAAGATTAGACGAGATGACCCTGGTGACGTTGAGGGCGAGCCCCCCCCCCCCTCCCCCGGAAGAGGGTTCCTGCCAAGGTGATGTGGTATGTTTCGATAATACCACAGTTGAAACGCTTATTCAGAAACAAAGAGCACGCCAAGTTGTTGCGATGGCATAAAGAGGAACGTAAGTCAGACGGGATGTTGAGACACCCCGCTGATGGTTCACAATGGAGAAAAATCGATAGAAAGTACCTGGACTTTGGAGATGACGCAAGGAGTGTAAGGTTTGGTCTAAGTACAGCTGGCATGGATCCCTTTAGGGAGCAGAGCTCCAGTCACAGCACCTGGCCCGTGACTCTATGCATCTATAACCTTCCTCCTTGGTTGTGCATGAAGCGGAAGTTCATTATGATGCCAGTGTTGATCCAAGGTCCAAAGCAACCCGGAAACGACATTGATGTGTACCTAAGGCCATTAGTGGAAGACTTTTACAGTTGTGGCATGAACCCGGCATACGCGTGTGGGATGAGCACAAGCAGGAAGAATTTAACCTCCGAGCATTGCTTTTCGTAACAATCAATGATTGGCATGCTCTTAGTAACCTTTTAGGACAGTCCAACAAGGTATACAATGCATGCACACACTATTTAGATGATACTGAAAGTATATATTTGGAACATTGTAAGAAGAATGTGTACAATCAGCATCGTCGATTTCTTTTGGCCAAGCATCCCTTAAGAAAGAAAGGCAAGCATTTCAACGGTTTGGCATGTCACTAGATGAAGCCTAAGGAGCGTACTGGTGCCGATATATTTGATATGGTCAAAGATTTGGATCAAATAGTAACCTTTGGAAAGGGTCCTGGCAGAAAATCTGTTCCGAAGGACGCTGAAGGACACGCACCCATGTGGAAGAAGAAATCTATATTTTGGGAGCTACCATATTGGAAATTCTTAGAGGTCCGCTCTGCAATCGATGTGATGCATGTGACGAAGAATCTTTGCGTGAACCTGCTAGGCTTCTTGGGCGTGTATGGGAAGACAAAAGTTACACCGGAAGAACGAAAGGACCATCAACATATGAAAGACCCCAATGGCCTGCATCCAGAATGGTTTCAAGGTCATGCCAGCTACGCTCTTACAAAACAAGAGAAGGAAATATTTTTTGAATGCCTAAGCAGTATTAAGGTCCCGTATGGCTTCTCGTTGAATATAAAGTGAATAATAAATATGGCAGAAAAAAAGTTCCAAAACCTAAAGTCTCATGACTGCCACGTGATTATGATGCAAATGCCTCCGATTTCATTGAGGGGGCTTCTACCAGATAATGTTCGAGTACCCATTGTGAATCTATGTGCATTTCTCAATGCAATCTCTCAGAAGATAATCAATCCTGAAGATCTACCACGGTTACAGAATGATGTGGTCCAATGTCTTGTCGGTTTTGAGTTGGTGTTCCAACCATCCTTCTTCAATATTATGGCCTTTTCTTTGGTTCACCTAGTCGAAGAGATTTCCATTCTCGGTCCTGTATTTCTACACAATATGTTTCCCTTTGAGAGGTTCATGGGAATCTTAAAGAAATATGTTCATAACCGTGCTAGTCCAGAAGGAAGCATCTCCAAGGGCTATGGAACAGAGGAGGTCATTGAATTTTGTGTTGACTTTGTTCCTGACCTTAGGCCGATTGGTCTTCCTCAATCGCGGTATGAGGGGAGACTGAGTGGAAAGGGTACTCTAGGAAGGAAATCAATAATATGTAGGGACGAACATTCTCACACCAAAGCACATTACACCGTTCTATAGAATTCTATCTTGGCAGCCCCATATATCGAGGAACACAAGAAAATCTTACGCTCCAACAACCCTGGAAAGCATGACTCTTGGATTAGAGATGAACACATGAAGAGTTTTGGCGGTTGGTTGCAACATCTCATCAAAAACAACACTCTTGGAGATCAGCTATACTTGTTGTCTAGGTCACCATCTTCGACTATATCGACTTTCCAAGGGTACGAGATAAATGGGTATACATTTTACACGATCGCCCAAGATTAAAAGAGCACCAACCAAAACAGTGGTGTCCGCTTTGATGCAACAGATAATAATGGGTCAAAGAACACATATTATGGTTACATAGAGGAGATATGGGAACTTGACTATGGACCTACTTTTAAGGTCCCCTTGTTTCGGTGCAAATGGGTCAAGCTGACAGGAGGAGGGGTTGAGGTAGACAAGAAATACGGAATGACATCGTTGGATCTCAACAATCTTGGGTACTTAGACGAACCATTCGTCCTAGCCAATGATGTGGCTCAGGTTTTCTATGTGAAGGACATGTCTACCAAACCTAGAAAAATAAAAAATAATAAAAAGAATACATCAGACGATGAGCCAAAGCGCCACATAGTTCTTTCAGGAAAAAGAAACATCGTGGGAGTGGAGGACAAGACAGACATGTCAGAAGATTGTGATAAGTTTCATGAAATTCCGCCCTTCACAGTGAAGGATGACCCAAGCATCATGTTAATGAATGAAGATGCTCCATGGATACGGCAGGATCAGAAAGGAACACACGCGAAGAAATGATGTGTAATAATTGTAACATTTTATGAGTGAAGATGCTCCATGTGTCCATTTTTATAGTGTTGTCTGCAAACCATCTTGAGTGTGTTAGTCCCGTTGTGTGGATGGACCGGGACTAAAGGGGGGCCTTTAGTCCCGATTCGTACTTACCATTAAGATCTGATCTCCAAACGCGTGAGGTTACATATTAGGGAGTGCCTCTATGACTAGTTTCTTGGAGATGCCGGAGGACTGGGCTTCAGGCATCTCCTGGCGCCGTAGTGGTGTCCCTGCTCTCGAAAACCATCTTGCAGCTTGTAACTTCTCTAACTAGATCAATACGCCTGGGAGCTAACTAATTTCACATATTAGGGAGTGCCTCTATGAACAGTTTCTTGGAGATGCCGGAGGACTGGGCTCCGGCGGCATCTCCCTGAAACTGGCCGTAGTGGTGTCCCTGCTCTCGAAAACCATCTTGGAGATGCCTCAAACTGGATGGAGGACTGGACTCATAAGGATGCCTATTTATAGTACAAGCAGCTCGGCATAGTGTCGACACTCACGACATAATGTCGACACTCACCCCCTATTATTAGTGCTGACTCATGTTTTGTCCCACTTGGTGTCTCCAACCGGGACTAAAGGTTCATCTTTAGTCCCGGTTGGTGACACCATCCGGGACAAGGTACAAGCCGCACGACATAATGTGGACACTCACCCCAATTACTAGTGTTGCCTGGCCCAGTCTGCCGCAATCCCTTCAGTCGCGGTTGGTTTCTCCAACCGGGACTAAAGATGAACCCTCTCTTTATAGGCATTTCCCTCTATTTATAGGCTGCTCGATCCAGCCTGCCCGCCCTTTCCTCTATTTATAGGTTGCTCTATTTATAGGCCTTTTCCTCTAAATACAACAACATCTTCATATTTAGTCCCGGGACTAGGTAACACTCAAGACATTTATTAATATTAAAAACTGGGACTAGCTAACACTCAGGACTAAAGCCGCCCCCTTTAGTCATAATCATTCCTAGTCCTATAGTATGCAGCTTCAGGGTCTTCTTTGTCATCGTCATCATCATCATCATCGTCATCATCACCTGCCACTCCGGGGATCCTTAGCCCAGCCATGGCATATACCGGGGGAACCTTCCACTCCGACCTCAGATTCACGGCGGGCGGGGGAGGGGTCTCCTAGAAGACGATGCCGCAATCGCCAGCGAGGGAGGGGCCTTCTTGTGGCTCTGTGGCGGGTGGACTTGTAGGCACCGCAGGCGAGGATGGTCTCCCCTGGCGATGTAGCGCATCACTCTGATGATAGTACGGTTCACCCACCATGCAATGATCGGCTTCGTTGTAGTTCACCGGGCGCCATCACCTCGCACTGGCGAGCTCCCTTTCCCGCCTATTAGAGAAGAAGGCATTCCAGGTGTCGTAGTTGTCGGGATCCCACTGGGGATCCATCCGCTGCTCCGACATGAGATCGTGGTAGAAGTGGTTCGTGATGGCCACCTGGCGTGCAGAACCTTGAGGGACAGGAGGGACATGCACCCTCTAGCGCTCAGCATCCAGCCGGCGGGCGGACGGTAGCCCGGCGGACAAGGGTAGCTAGAGGCGCACAACGTCTTAGTCTCCTCGAGGGTCAGAATGGCCCAGTAGGCGTTGTCCATTGTTCTAAGAGAGGAAGGTGTGGATATGTGGATAGCCATGGCGCGATCGCCCTAGATATAGAGGGAAAGGGCGGGAAAACTTGGCGGGAAGCTTTGGGAAATGGCGGGAAATATCTTAAGTCCCGGTTAGTGACTACAACTGGGACTAAAAGCTCTCGTAAAAAGGAAAGGGCGGGAAAACATGGCAGGAAGCTGTGGGAAATGGCGGGAAATATCTTTAGTCCCGGTTAGTGACCACAACCGGGACTAAGTGTATATTATATTAAGATTATTTATATTTTTCTGATAATAATAGACATATTATTTGTTTTATTTGGATTTTACAATAAAAGATATGATTTTCCAAAGTTTTATAATTGATTTGAATTAAAAAAAGAAAATTTACAAATGAAATAATTTATAAATGATGCAAATAAATGTATGGATATTATTATAAGATTCTTTATATTTTTCTGATAATAATAGACATATTATTTGTTTCATTTGGATTTTTACAATAAAAGATATGATTTTCCAAAGTTTTATATTTGATTTGAATTAAAAAAAGAAAATTTACAAATGAAATAATTTATAAATGATGCAAACAGATAAATGGATATTATATTAAGATTCTTTATATTTTTCTGATAATAATAGACATATTATTTGTTTTATTTGGATTTTTACAATAAAAGATATGATTTTCCAAAGTTTTATATTTTATTTGAATTAAAAAAAGAAAATTTACAAATGAAATAATTTATAAATGATGCAAACAGATATATGGATATTATATTAAGATTCTTTATATTCTTCTGATAATAATAGACATATTATTTGTTTTATTTGGATTTTTACAATAAAAGATATGATTTTCCAAAGTTTTATATTTGATTTGAATTAAAAAAAATTACAAATGAAATAATTTATAAATGATGCAAACAGATATATAGATATTATAGTAAGATTCTATATATTTTTCTGAAAATAATAGACATATTATTTGTTTTATTTGGATTTTACAATAAAAGATATGATTTTCCAAAATTTTATATTTGATTTGAATTAAAAAGAAATTTTACAAAAAACAAACTAGTCGCGGGTCGTGGCTCGACCCGGGATTAGAGGGTGCCTGCGCGCACAAAAACGAAGCGGCCGAAAAAACACACTAGTTCCTGGCCGTGGCTTAACCCGCGACTAAAGGGGGGTCTTTAGTCGCGGGTTAAGCCACGGCCCGGGACTAGAGACCCTCTAGTCGCGGGCGGTGGCTTAGCCTGGGACTAAAGGTGCGTCCGTATATATTCAGCGCGCCAGGGGAGGTGCTGTCCAGCACTTAGCATTTCTCGGCAAAACGAAGACGGCACAAGCTGGCTTATCGAAGACGTGGGGAGGTCTTTGCCCGTGGCCGATTCCACCACGTCGCCGCCCTCGTCCCCGGTCGTGCGTTCTCTACTGCTCCATTGTGCCGCCGATCCGCCGTGTCATCTTTGTCGCGCCTCGCCCGTGCCTCCGTCTTGCCGTGCCCATAGATGCCGCCTTCGCTGCTGCCTCGCCCGTGCCGCTGTGTATCTGCTCCTGTGCTCTGCGTCTTCTCGGCGCCCGGTCGGACGGGGTGAGAGCTCTAGGGAGAGTACGGGTAGGTGTGGTTTTTTTTGTAATTATTAGCTAGCTAGGGTTATTAATTATTGTAATTATAATTAGCTAGGATTAGGATTATATTGTTAGGTAGGGTTATTTCAATTATAATTAGCTAGGGTTATTTTTTAATTATTTTTTTAACTATAATTAGCTAGGGTTATTTTTTTGTTTTAGTTATTAGCTAGGATTATATTGTTTTACCATAATTAATATTAGGATTATTGTAATTAGGATTATTGTTTTACCACAAATAATATTAGGGTTATTGTTTTTTTGTTATAGTTATTAGGATTATTGTTTTACCAAAAATAATATTAGGGTTATTGTTTTTTTGTTTTAGTTATTAGGATTATTGTTTTATCACAAATAATATTAGGGTTATTAATTAGGGTTATTGTTTTTTTGTATTAGTTATTAGGATTATTGTTTTACCGCAAATAATATTAGGGTTATTAATTTGTGTTATTAGGGTTATTGTTTTTTTTTGTTTTAGTTATTAGGGTTATTGTTTTTTCTAACCTATTTAACTCTCTTTCTCTTATAGATAATTAAGTCATGGATCCATCCAAAGATCCTGGTCGCATTGGTGAAGGTTTTCTTTAGGGCATGATAAGAGGTGAAATTCCTCTTAATATTACTACCGGTGAAGATATTTTGCTCGAGGAAGTGATATCCTCATATTTGAATCCATCCGGTGATGGACTAGAGGAAAACCTAATGTACCAAGGGGAAGACCGGATGGCCGAAGGGCAAACAAATAACAACAATAATGATGGCCCCTCGACAGGATCCGACGAGGTACATATATATATATAAAGCCTCGTGTTACCTCTATTCATTAACTGATCTAGATATATATTAATCACTCTCTCTTGTTCTTTTAGCCCACCGGATCGAAGCAATTGACAACTCGAACGAAACGAGGGCCGAACAAAAAGTTGGATGGTAATCAGAGGTTCACCATCAAAGAAATAGATGATGATGGTGAACCGATTGCTCTAGAGAAGCACCGGAGGATGTTTATAAATCAATACGGGGTGCTTGTTAGGGACAACCTGCCGATCACCATCCAAAATGGAATCAGTCAAAGAAACCCGGTGAAGAATCCAACAGCTATGTCACCGATGATGCCAAAGATGACCTTTGGCAGAAGCTCATAGCGCATTTCATACTATCTCTAGAGTATGAAGAATTTGAGGTAGATGGTATTACCCCAAGGCCGGGTGGGCTTGAAAATAGAGCGAAAGTCAAGGAGTGGGCTCTGAGCAAGATGGTTGAACTGTACGGGGACCACAAGAAAAGTTTATACGCGAAATATGTCGCGAAAAAGAAAACTCCAGACTTCAAAGGAGTAAACAAGAAGTTGAGAGAATAGTGGCCTGATTTTGTATAGTACAAGCAATCTGATAAAGCAAAGGCAAAGTCGGCAAAGAACATGTTAAATGCTGCCCAAAATAAATACCATCATAAAATGGGGACAGGTGGCTACAAGAGTGTCGTCCCTAGGTGAGAAACTATGGAGAAGGAAATGAGGGCTAGAGGCATCACTCCTGGTACAGATGGATGGCCCGAGAGGTCAAAGCATTGGTGAATGCAGACGCGGGGATCGTTGGACCCAAAAACAGGGAAGACATTATTTCATGAAAAAATTCTAAAACCCTCCCAAGACCTTGTTCAAGCAATGAACGATGCTCAATTGGGATTGTTCCGTCCCGAGAGAGAGAACGACGAGCTGACATGTGCCCTAGGGAATCCTGAAAAGGGAGGACGAACACGAGGCAAAGGCGCCGGTGTCTCGTGGAAGAAAGGGTTTCCTTAGTACGATCCGAGTTATAGAAGCCATCAGAGAAAGAAGGACCGAGAGGCAGACCGGATCTCCAGGGTAGAGCAGGACCTATCTGATCTGAAGAACCTCATGCAAGAAATTAGACAAAGGCCGCCATCGTCAACTCACCCGCAGGCTGATGATCCTGCATTGGTTCTTAGCCAGCAGAGAAGCAGTGTGGCTTCCACGGAGGTCTGGGATGATGATCAAGAACTACTGGATGATGAACCGGCTCATCGCTACCCCGTGGATGATGTCACAGAGATGGCACAATGTGAGCTACATCAGCCAATGAACAACCTGTCCTTCAATGTGGCGATCGGCACTGCTTTACCTTATCTACCTGGAGCACTCCATCATTCACTTCCGATTCCACCTGGCTATGCTTGTGTCATGGTGGATGACATAGTGGAGGATTTTGTGGACCTAGAGATTGACATCGCTACGCCTGAAGGCCTTACGAAACTAGGAGATGTCAAGCGCAACATCATTCTATGGAAGAAGAAGTACATCAAGTTTCCAGGCTCGGCTCCAAGGCCACCGACTCCGAGGAATCCAAGTCCACCCCGCATCGAATATCGTCAACCTCCAAGTCCACCCCAACCCGATTATCGTCAACCTCCAAGTCAACCCTGCCCCGCTGACGATCTCCGCAGCAGGAGTACATCAACTCGATCTCCGCCTCCGCCTCCGTGCAGTACTACTACCTCGTCGAAGAAACGAAAGGTCGACGCTCCCCCGCGCCCCACATCGAAGAAAGGTCAAACGGCGAAGATAGTCGACATCCCGTCGGCTCTTGCAAAGAGACCTTATGACAAGACCGATGAGGAAACTAACGCGGATGTGGCTGCCCAAATTAAGGTGCATTTTGCACCTAAAAAGCCTGAGCCAAAGACAGTATATGATGAAAAAACCAAAAAGTGGGCCAAGTCCTTTCTTGAGCAACCATCCCAGATATCGATGAATCTGGAATCAGACTATGACCGGGAGATTATTAAGCAAGCACGAAAGAAAAAATCACAAGTGCATAAAGCAGGAAGCAAGTTGCCCAGCTCGGAGCACAGAAGAATCAATCGGTCGCCCCGCTCAAAGTCATTTCAGACCTCGACAAGGCCTTCAGAGCTGAAATGGATATGGACATGCAAATAATGGACCCCAGAGCCCGTAATAATGCTGCACTAATGGGCATCACTATATAGCAGGCCAAAGCACTTGCTACCAAAGCAAAAATGTCTCTTGGTCAATATTTAGGCTATGAAGATACGCTAGTGGGTCAAATAGTACGGAAGTATGTCCAAGGGGAGCCTCTAGTCAGTAATGAGGAGCTCGCGCTTCTATCCACACATATGCGAAATCTACACGAATGGTACATGTCGCAAGCAGAAAAAAATCATAAGAAAGATTGGTTTCCGATGGACGTTAGAAAGGAGCATCACTTTAAACCATACTCGATACAGGTTCAAATGACCGAACTGTTTCAATTATACAACCAGCGTGCCCTCAACAAATCTATCATTGGTTGCTACTGTCTATAAGTGATTTATTTCTATAATTAAGTTTGTAGCTCAGCTCGTTCATTGCATTTAATATATTATCCTAACTATATATCCTTTTGTATGATATTATATTCTGCAGAATGAAGATACTTGAATGCAAAAGAGCTAGAAGATATGATGTTGGGTTCATTGACCCATATATCGTTAATGAATATACGTTAAAGAATCACCCCAAGGACATGGAGGAAGACCTGTGCAGGTTCTTAAACGAGAATAATTTTGTTAAAAAATACTATTTCCTTACAACTTCAAGTGAGTGTTTATATCGTGTACACGTTTTATTTTTGCTTACTCGATGAGCTATGCATGTATGCTTATGTAAACGTCCGCAGATTCTACTGGATCTTGCTAAACATTTAAGTTGACAAGTCCCTAGTTGAAGTCCACGACTCATTAAGTTGAGACCAAGAGCAGTGGAGCGACATGAAAGCAATGCTCCATAAGTAATTTCAATCATTATCGCATTATATCGGTCTTTTTCATTCATTTCCTGATATCAAGTAACTAATAACTCCTTTGTTCATTTTCTTTGCCGAGCAAGTGTTGGACACGGTTCAGACAGAAAATACCAGGTCCATTCAAAGAGGAGCTAACTTATAAAATGGTGAAGAGTTTACAGCAGCTATCAGAAACTCATTTATGTGGATACTACGTCTGCGAGTACATCTGCGAGTTGACCAGTGAGCGGAAAGTTGACTCACATTATATTTATGGTTTGCGGGAGAAACTAGAGCCAAACCAGCGCATAAGAGCAATTCAAGAGGAGCTGGCGGGATTTATGATAAAGGAGGTCCTTGATGTATATGGAGAGCATTATGCGGATGACGTGGAACTCGATTTGCCTTAGTGATCTCCATGTAGTTGATATGATATATATATATTTATCAGACTATGTAATTTCAAAACATTTCTTTCTTTGGATATATATATCATGAATGTATGCTTGCAAGGGATCAATTAATTATATAGATGCATCAACATGTACTGTGTATGTACTAGCGTAGAATATGTGTATTGAAATATATGTTTGAAATTATAGTAAAACATAAAACGAAAAAGGAACGAAATGGCAAAAAAAAAGAAATACACAATCTCTGCCGTGGCAGAGAAACACACGAATTCTCTGCCGTGGCAGGAAACCTTATAGTCCCGGGTGGTGTTACGGCCCGGGACTAGAGGGTTCCCGGCGCTGAAACAGCCACGTGGCTGTTATCAGTCGCGGGCCGTAGCGAGCCGAGACTAGAGAGGGGGCATCTAGTCCCGTTTTGGCAGTCCCGGGCCCAAAACCGGGACTAGAGCCAGTTGCGGCCCGGGACTGGAGGCCCTTTTTCCACCAGTGCTAAGGCCAAAACGCCAGCTTTGAGTGCCGAAAAGTCAATACTCCAGAATCCACATAAAAACAACAAAAAAATGTGTATCCAGAAAACTTAAGCTAACGCCTGAAGGCGGGTTTTTTGCATGATACTGAGGCCTTAAATGGCAAGCCAGTAAAAAGTTTATACTCACGAACGCAAGGCAAATCATGGAAAAAGATATGATCAAAAACGAAAGCGGTAAAAGACTCAGAATATGAGTGAACCTGATGATCATAAACAATTAAGTAATAAATATAAATAAAGACTTAGCTGTTTGAACGGAGTCGGTGTCGTCAAGACAAAGACAAATCTTAAGCCGTGAAGTAGTCCGCAGCGACGATGAAGTCAGACGTAAGTAAAACTTGCTGCAACATATACGAAGCCGGATACAATTGAATATTCCGATGCTTATGTACGTGTTGACGCGATGCGATGAATACTCGATTTCGTCGATAAGCTAGCGTCCTCCTAGCCCAAAAAATCCATGTAAGATCACCGTGCGTAACATTAATGCTGATTAACACTCTGACCGCTAATTTCATGCATAATTAGTGTTTGGCCGAGAATGCATGCACGAGGCTCATGGAACAACTAGCAGCTCTAAACGATTCAACTGATCTAAACTGTACATGTTCTTCTTAAATCCAACTTCGCTGGCCTAACCAAGACGGAAAGTGGAGCCGTTTCTTTGCTGTCAAGGTCGCGCTCAACACGGAGGGTTTCCGTCTTGATTTCTAAAACTGCTGCCATCAGTTGGCTTCAGACTCGCGATTTTGGAGATGTGCGTGAAGGCGGCGTTGACATCAAACTCTTGAAACGCGAGGTGTACGTACGCAGTGAGGAGTCAATCGCCAAAAAGCTTTGCCTCCACACTAAACGGCTGAATCACTAGACAGTGATCTGCCGCCTTCGAAGGCGTCGAAAGATCATGTCTGGACCTTTTTTTAGAGATTTAAGTCAGAACCTCAACGGGGAGGTCAAGCTCAAATCGATTTCCCTGATCGTATCCAGCCTGAAGGCGGTCCGTGCGGATCTTCACGTCATGTCGGCCTCCTGGAAATTAGATCTTATGCCGGTTTCGCCGATGAAGATGTAGATGTAGATCTCTGGGATGCCGCCGACTCGACCACACGCTAGAAAGAGCGCTGGCGAAGCCGGAGCGTCACCAGAGATGCGATTTGTCCGTCTTTAAAGACGGCGAGGGATCCCGCCGGGATCTGTGTTGTAAGCGCCTCCTGCCCCACGGTGTTTGGGATATGCTATAAGGGTATCCTCATAGCATGTCACTTATCCGGATAACCCGGGTGGCCCATAGTCGGTAGCATGGCCTATGGCCTGTCGAGCGGCCCAGTTAGATGGATCCATAAGGAAAGCCCATGCCGGATAAAGGAAGGCTACGGTGGAGTTACTCACGTACCCGGCGCCTTGGAGTGCAAGATACACAAGACTAGTAATAGACGGTGTAGGACTTTGTAACCTGTCCGGCTAGGACTTTTCCCTGTAACCTAGGACCTGGCGACTATATAAGTCGGACCTATGGGAGCCTTTAGGGCACGATAACTTAGACTTTCTAGTCATCTCGCACAGCGAACCAATCCCTGTAACTCGGTGTATTGCCCTTATAGTGATTTATAGCAGGAGTAGAATTCCGCCACCATTGTGGGATCTGAACCTGGGTAAGCTGTGTTACCTCGTACCCGTCAACCGTCCGCCTTACCCCACGTCTCTAAACATGCACTGTGAGGACCCCTCCATGGTGTACTCGTCGGCAATACCACGACAGTTGGCGCCCACCATGGGGCAAGAGGCGCTTCAGGCTCTTCAGCGGGCGAGGACCAAGATCTTCGCAGGAATAGGCGAAACCGTAGCCATCGGTCGCGTTCTCTTCTCCGGCAACGTTCCGATCGTCCCTCCTGACGAGTTCTGGATTCCGGCGAAGACGAACCCTACGCGGTGTTCGATCATTCCTATCGGAGACATCCACCTCTTCATCGGCGAAACCGACTCGGGCACTAGTTCCCTGGGAGTCGGAGGGGCATCAAGACCCGCACGGACCGCCTACGGGCAGGATACGTTCGCAGAAGGATCGATGTCGGATCTCTCATTGGAGTTTGCCGGCAAAGATCGGAAAGCACCAAGGCCTGCACGGACCGCCTACGGGCAGGATACGTTCGCGGAAGGATCAATGTCTGATCTCTCCTCGGAGTTCGCCGGCAAAGATCGGAAAAATTTAAGGCCCACCCAAACCACCCCTGTGCAGGATATAAAGGTGGAAGATCACTGCAAATCCACCGGCTTCGTCCGTGCGTCTGGACAGCAGAGATCCAAGTTCGTCGGCGTGGTTACCATCTTCGATCTGGCGCGCTGCGTTCAGAGAGAGGGTGAGAACCCCCGCGATTACCTGGCCAGGTGGCTCCGTATACGAGCCGATCTGGCCCAGTACCCCAATGAGGATGCTATGTATCACTTTGTGGAAGGATTGGACCATGGCACGCTTCTCCGACATTCTCTAAGACGGCAGCAGGCGTCAGGACGCCTTACCTTCGAAGGCATGGTGAACACCGTCAACAACTACGCGGAGGCCGAAGCGGCAGCTCAGACAGCGCTTGCACTCATTGACGGAGCCCCTCCGATTCAGCCATCGCCACCACCGCCTCCGGCCGCCATCGTCGCATCTGCGCCACCGCCTCCAGTCATCGTAGATGCTATTGCACCTCCATCGCCCGTCATCGAGGAAGTCCTGGCACCCTCTGACTCTGTCATTGACGCGCTTTATGCTGACTTCAGTGCAGATTCAGAGGAGATAGATTTCAGTCCAGATGAACTAGACTCCGCCATGCAGGAGATGGAGGAGGAGTACACGCGCGACGAGCAAGCCAACAATGCTGTCACGTCCCGAGAGGTGTTCGTCACCATCGGGACGGCGATGGATGAAGATCAACCCGGACGAGCTCCGCCTATGGCGCTGGAAAAGGGGAAGAGGCCACTTATTGCTGCTGACGATGATCGCGCAAAAGTCATGCCTCCTCCGCCTAACCCAGTGCAGCAGCCGGAGGAAATCGGCACCGGCCCGAGCAAAAACAGCACCGCAAACTTGCCGCCTCCAGCATCTACGTCGGCAGCAGCCCAAGTTACTCCAGCTGATAGAGTGATGTACGGCAATCTCCTTGTCGAGCCACTAACCGTTGCTCATATCCGGAATGTGACCCAGCTTGACGAGAAGCGCCAATAGTTGCTGGAGGAAGCGCATGCCATCGCGGAGCAAGGCGCTAAGCTGGATCGAGATCTGGTCAGCGTGCAGAAGTCCATAGAGAAAGCTAGAGCAATGGAGGCCAAGTACAAGACTTTACTGCAACAGCAGAAGGCTAAGAAAGCTCTAGCTCGCGTCATCAACGACCCTGGTGTACGGCGCAACCTAGGATGGGCTCCCTCAAAGCCGGCACAGGCCAAGCCATACATTGACAGTGAAGGAAAGCAGGTGATGCCCACCCCACTCCTTAACCTCGCCGTCGCCAAGACCCTTCTGGACCAGGATAGATCGCCTGAGGCAGTGGAACAGGTCTATGACCTAGTGGCCAAGGCGGTGAAGCAGCAGGAAAAGGCCACCTCTCAGAGGCTTGAGTCTGACCCAGCGCTCTGCGAATCTAGCCAGTACAAGCCGCCAAGGGACAGATCTCCTCTTGATGTCGGGTCCCAGACGGGTTCATCAGAACGAAGACGGAGGGATGCGCGCAACTGGAAGGATGCCATCCCCATATCGTCCGACCACGGAGAAAAGGCCCGACCTCGTCGCCCATCGCCACCGCGCCGATCTCCCCGACATCGCGAAGATTACAAGGCTCACCATCGTACGGATATGCCCCCACCAAAGCAGTGCGGCATCGTCATCCGCGACAACGCGGAGCAGACTCGTCATGACGGAGAGCGCAACCAAGGACACAAGAGCAGGTCACGCCACGACCCTCCGCGTCCGACAAGCAACCATGACAGGCGTGAGGCGTCGTAGGAGGGTAACAGCAAGAAGTCTAACCCACCGCCACCTCCGCCTCCATCACCACCAAGCAGTCACCATGGAGGAGGGGGCCTGCGCTGTTCACGCAGCCCATCCCCTGTTGACAAAAAGAAGAAGAACCTGGAGCCATACGATGCACATTCGCGGATCGATAAGATCCACGAGGCCCGGGAAGGACCATACCTGGGACCACGTTGCTTTGGACCTGCAATACGGTCTGCAACTTACCCCAAAGGTTTCCGGATTGACAAGACCATCAAGCCCTATGATGGCACTGCCAAACCAGCCACATGGTTGCAGGACTACGGCAACGCGGTGGAGATTGCCGGAGGCAACCCCAACGTCGCCGTCAAGTACCTCCCATTAATGTTGGCAGGCATGGCCCGTCAATGGATCGACGACTTACCGGAGAAATCTATCTACAACTGGCTGGACATGCAAGAAGCGTTCACCAAGAACTTTGAGGGTATATACAAGCGTCCCTGCACTGTGGGCGATCTACAGCGGTGCATGCAAGAGAAAGATGAGACATCTCGCGCCTACCTCTCCCGCTGGCTGGATATGAAGAATTCCTCTGCAGAGTGCGCCGCACCGCCATGGCCGCCTTCATCGATGGGTTGGAAAGGGGAACGCTCCTCTGACATAAGCTGAAGCGCTTGCAGGACAACCACCAGCTTGACTTGAACCAGATGATTCAGTTGGCTAGCGAGTTCGCAGCTGCCGACGATGATGATCGTGGCTCCTTGCCGGCAACGACCGTTCCAACTCAAGCTCGGAGGAACAGTAGTACAATGCGGAAAACCGCTCCAGAAGAAAAGCAATCTACCGACATGGTCGCTATGACTTTTTCAGGACGAGGAGAAGGCGGACAACGTGGCCGAGGAAGGGGAGCTGGTCGTGGGCAGCAACGAGGAAGTGAAACCACCTCAGCGCCGCTCCGCGTTCCCCCAAACCTACGAGGAGTACCGCGATATGCCGTGCCTCGTACACCTCGACGCCAACGGCAAGGCCACCCATACCAATCGACACTGCAAGTTTGTCAAAGACCTCAAGGAAGAACTGGAGTCCGGCTACAAGCGAAGTCGGAAGAACAGACCGCGCGGCAAGGGCAAGGGGAAGAAGAAGGAGGAGAAGTCCAAGGATTCAAGTAACATGGACGAGGACGTTGACCCCAAGCACTCCGCCAAGAGCGACGATAAGGGCAAGAACCCCTTCGCAAAGAAGGCCCCAGTCTACCACACTTTCCTTGGCACCCCCACCGTCCGACAACAGAAGACCTCTCTGAGGATCTTGATGGCCACTCTCCCCCTAGTTCCCCAGTACCTGCGCTGGTCGGAGGTTCCAATAACTTGGGACAGAACGGACCACCCAGACCTTGTGCCCACGGAGAACCAGTACGCCATGGTCATCAACCCCTTGATTGACGGCGTGGAGTTCACCAAGTGTATGGTGGATAGTGGAAGCAGCATCAACATCATGTACCTGGATACACTGCAGAAGATGAATTTGACGGAGGCAAACCTAAGGTGGACCAACACCATCTTCCACGGCGTAGTTCCTGGTCGGGAGGCTCAGTCCCTTGGGTGCATTACACTTCAGGTTGCCTTTGGCGATGTTAATAATTACCGCCAAGAGCGCATGACCTTCGAGGTGGTCCCCTTCAAGAGAGTGTAGCACGTCATATTCGACCGCGACATATTCCACACGTTCATGGACAAGCCATGCTTCGTCTACAACAAACTCAAGATACCCGGACCAAACGGCATCATCACTATATCCGGAAGCTTTACCAAGGCAAGGGACTGCAAGATCAATGAAGCAGCCATTGCAGAAGCTGTCCTCTACAGTGAAGAATTAAAGGAGATCCAGATCAAGGTCGATGACTCAGAGATGCCCATGTCGAAGAAACAAATCTCTGACTCCGCTCCTGCATTCAAGGCCGCCATCGAGACCAAGCCGGTGGAACTTGTGGTAGGCGATGCCTCCAAGGTCACCGCAATTGGGACGAACCTGGATCCCAAATAGGAAAGCACGCTCGTCGAGTTCCTCCGTGAGAAGAGGGACATCTTTGCCTGGCAACCTGCCGACATGAAAGGTGTACCTAGGGAACTTGCCGAGCATAGCTTAAACATTGATCCAAAATGCAAACCAGTGAAACAACCTCTACGACACTTTGGAGATGAGAAGAGGCACTCTATTGGCAAAGAGATAGCTAGGTTACTTAAGGCTAGATTTATCCGAGAAGTCCTTCACACCCAATGGGTGGCCAATCCTGTACTTGTCTCCAAAAAGGGAACCAATGAATTAAGAATGTGCGTTGATTACACCGGCTTGAACAAAGCATGTCCCAAAGATTTGTTTGCTTTGCCTCGCATTGACCAAGTCATTGACTCGACGGCTGGCTCGGAACTTTTGTGTTTTCTCGATGCATACTCAGGATACCACCAGATCAAGATGAGAAAGTCAGACCAATTGGCCACTTCGTTCACTACCCCATATGGCACGTTTTGCTATGTCATGATGCCCTTTGGGCTGAAAAACGCAGGTGCTACCTACCAGCGGACAATGCAACGTTGCCTCCATGACCAAATTGGTCGGAATGTTCACGCCTATGTGGACGATATCGCGGTGATGTATAAAAAGTCAAACGACTTAATCTCCGACTTAAAAGAAACCTTTGATAATCTCCGGAAATACAACATGATGCTTAACCCTAAGAAGTGCGTCTTGAGGTTCCAAACAAATTGTTGGGTTTCATCGTTTCACAACGTGGAATCGAGGTCAACCCGGAGAAAATCAAGGCCATCTTAAACATAAACCGTCCGACATGCCTAAAGGACATTCAACGACTAACAGGTTGTGTTGCAGCAGTTAGTCGGTTCGTCAGCCGACTTGGAGAGAAGGCTCTGCCGTTGTACAAGTTGCTGAAGAAGGCGGACAAATTCACGTGGACGGATGAAGCAGATGCAGCATTGAAGCAGCTCAAGGAGATTCTTTCCTCAGCGCCCATCCTTGCAGCACCCGAGCCTGGTGAGCCCCTATTAATTTACATGGAGGCAACCAACCGGGTTATCAGCATCATCGTCGTGGTAGAGCGGAAGGAACTAGGCTATGAGCACGGAGTTCAACGACAAGTTTACTATGTAGCGAGGTCTTGATGGAGTCCAAGCAGCGTTACCCGCACTACCAAAAGATAGCTTATGGAGTATTCCTTGCTTCTCGGAAGCTGAGGCATGACTTTCAGGAGCACCCAATCACAGTGGTGAGCAAGACTCCACTGTCCGACATTATCAATAACAGCGACGCTACAGGAAGGGTCGCGAAGTGGGGCATTGAACTTGCCGCCTTCGAGATCACCTACAAGAGACGTGATGCTATCAAGTCACAAGCCTTGGCGGATTTTGTTGCAGATTGGACGGAGATGCCAGATGCTACTCCGCTGCGTAACCGTAGTATCGGGTGATGCACTTTGACGGGTCAAAGCTGCTCAATGGCTCGAGAGCTGGTGTATTGCTACAGTCACCAAAAGGAGACAAGCTACACTACGTTCTGCAGATCCACTTCGAGGCTACAAACAACATGGCGGAGTATGAAGCACTCATTCATGGACTACGTGTAGCCAAGGATATTGGCATCAAGCGCATAGTTTGCTGTGGAGATTCCAACTTGGTTGCCCAGCAGGTGGCTGTCACCTGGAATGCGCGGAACCCTATGATGTCGGCATATCGAGACGAAGTGGACGAGATAGCCAAGAGCTTCTTGGGCTACGAAGTCAAGTATGTACCTAGGGAACAAAACGAGGCGGCTGATCTGCTGTCTAAGCTTGGATCAGGGCGCAAGCAAATTCCGCCAGGAGTTTTCCTAGAGCACTTGCGCACACCATCCGTGAAGGGAGCCGACATCGACAACCCGGATAGAGCTGACTCCTTCGTCAACATGGTGACTAAAGTCCCTCCGTCTTGGACAAAACCGTTCATGGAATACCTCGAATACGAAACTTTGCCCGACGATGAAATCGAAAGACGGCAAATAGTACGACGAGCAAATGGTTATACCATAATAAATAGGCAACTCTACAAAAGAAGCACTACTGGTCTATACCTAAAGTGTGTTTCCCAGCTAGAAGGTATGGAAATCCTACGCGAAATCCATCTCGGAGATTGCGAGCATCACACCGCTCCTCGATCGTTGGTCGCAAAAGCCTTCCGGCAAGGATTCTCTTGGTGACGACAAGCTGGTTGAGACATGCATGGGATGCCAGTATTATGCCCGACAACCACATGTTCCTGCTGAAGAACTGCGAACAATACCAATAACTTGGACATTTGCAGTCTGGGGGATGGACATGGTGGGACCGTTACAGATGGCACCTTGTGGATTTACGCATCTGCTTGTAGCAGTTGACAAATTCACTAAATGGATAGAAGCTAAACCCATTAGAAAGCTTGATGGGGCAACTGCCCTCAGGTTTGTCCGAGATCTAGTGGTGAGATTTGGTCTCCCACACAGCATTATCACCGACAACGGCAGCAATTTATCACTCGGAGAAGTGGAGGCTTGCTACTGGGAGAAAGGAATCCGACTTGACCTTGCATCTGTGGCACACCCACAATCCAATGGTCAGGTTGAGCGAGACAATGGATTAATTCTGCAGGGAATCAAGCCACCTCTTGAGGCACCGCTGCATAGAGCAGCTGGAGCCTGGGCGGAAGAATTGCCATCTGTGATGTGGAGTTTGCGAACTACACCCAACAGATCCACCGGCTACACCCCTTACTTCATGGTATATGGAGCAGAAGCAATCCTGCCTTGCGACATACTCCATGATGCACCAAGAGTTGCCGCCTACGAAGAAGATGACGGTGAAGAATCCAGACGCCTAGATGTGGACCTTCTCGAGGAGGAGCGCGTTTTGGCATGCCAAAGATCCCATCTACCAGCAGAAGCTATGCAGCTACCATAGTCTCCGCGTTCGGCATCGCTCGTTTAAAGAGGGGGGTTTGGTGCTCCGACTTAAGCAGAAGAAGTCGCACAAATTATCCCCGCCATGGGAAGGACCGTTCATCATAAGCAAGGCGCTACTCAATGGGTCTTACTACCTTGTCGACAATCGTGAACTAAAGGATAGACCCAACGAGGATCATAAGCGTAAGCGAAGTGACCCGGATGATGACTACCCGGAGCTTGATCGGCCATGAAACATAGCACAGCTACGTCCTTTTTACACTTAGCATTTTTTATCTAATCGTGTATCTCTTATATGATCAATGAAATAAAGCTCTCTGGTTCACTCATATTTCTGAGTTTTTTACCTCCTTTAGTGTTCATTTTTGGATCATATAAAAACCTTTATGCACAAGTCTTGCATTTGCACTTGTGAAAATTCCGCCTACGGGCGTTAGCTTAAGTTTTCTGGTCTACACGTTCTTTGTTGTTTTTATGTGGATTCTAGAGTAGTGACTTTCGGCACTTATTGTCGGTGATTTTGTGCTCAGGTTGTTGACGGTGCCATTGGGCATCATCACCTAAGCGCATGGTTCCGACAACGAGTCTTCCGACTCACGAAAGGTCAAGCATAAGAACCAAAGTAATGGATAAGCCAGCACTTGCTTAAAAAATATATACATGCTGGAAACTAGTTCTTAAGTAGCAAGAAATAACAACCATTGTTTTCCGCCTTAAGTCACATCAACAAGTTTTTTCCGCGCATACACCAAAGGTGAAACAAGTATTACAAAGTTGTTTTTTCATTCCTTTGGCGCAGGAGACTTGGAAGCAGCATCGTCACCAGCCGGAGAATCACCCTCAACGTTGGCACTGTGATGGGACTCGGAGGAATCTTGGTTGACGCGGTCGATGGTGTTCATGGGCACGAAGACGTTGATGTCCACTAACTCGACAACTCTGGTGTCAACGCGAGTGACGACAAGATGGATTCATGATCAATCTCTTTGCCGTCATCATCAACGTCGGGATACCAGAGGTCACCGTGTCGATGTGGGCACCTTCGTAGTGTGCCTTCACCATTGACAGCGCCATCCTTGCGCCAGCCCGTGCACATGAAGATTTCCAGCTTGTGACACGCTCGAGGGCTCGACGCAGAATCTCCGAGTACTTCGCCACAGAGTCTGACGCCTTGATATTTATATGGAGGGGCTTGGCAATCTCTTTGGCTTGGGTGATGGCGGTGTTGATGAAGTTGCCGGCAAGAACCATGCATTCCTTGTCCGAAGGAGGCGATCGGGTTAAACCCGTAGGAGCTGCAAGTTCCGACAAGGAGCCCATGAGTTTAATAAATTCAAAGTATCTAGACTACAGAAATACAAGACAGAGGAAACTTACTGAAGACGCTGGCCTTAGCCTGCCAAAGGGTGTCCGCCAGGGATTCTTTCTCTTGCTGGAGGAGCTTGTACGCCTCGTTGTGACGTTGGTTTTGCTGATCAGCAGCTTTCTTTTGATCTTTTAAGATCGCAAGCTCCTCCTTCAAGCGATTGATCTCCACGGAGGCGGAGTCCTGCAGGGCCTTCATGGAATCCTCATGCATTTTCAGCATCTCTTCCCTCTCCTCCTTAAGGATCTTGTTCTCGTTGTCCAGCTGCTGGATGTGCTTGGACTACTCGACAATATCCTTGGCCTTGGCAACATGTTCTGCAAGGTCGGAGAAAACAAAGTACACGGTAAGTACTCGGAGAATGAAGGCACAAAACCAAGACGAAATGCGCAAAAAGAAAACAAACTCTTGTTTTTGATGATCTGTTCCTTCAAGATGGCGGTTTTACCCTTTTCGGCTTCAAGATCTACGCGCATCTTCTGGAACTTATCATAGGCCATGCCCCTCCGAGCATTCTCGTTCTATGGAAAAAAGGAATAAAGTTAAACCGTTGTTTAGTCTACTTGGAGCATCTAGTTGGAAAAATTCCACCTAGACGCTCGGGGGCTACAGCGAGAGTTTTTAACTTAGCATCTAGTCGGAACTAATTCTGTTACAACTAGAGGCTTGGGGGCTACAGTATTGAAAATTATAAACACTATGTATGCTACTCTTAAAACATCTAGTCAAAACGTTTCATTCCATCTAAATGCTTGGGGGCTACAGTGAGAGTTTTTTCTAACTTAGTCACTCTTAGAGCATATAGATGCAAAACCTATGGTTTTCCGTCTACATCCTCGGGGGCTACAGTGGGATACTCATATGAAATGCAAAAGGCAAAGTAAACTTACAAGTGCGATGATCTAGAGGTTTGTAGTGCTCTCGGCTAGCAGCTTGCCAAAGGAAATGCTATTTCCTTGCAATATTTCTGCTTGTTGGAGGAGCTCCTCAAGACCGCATGTCGGAGATGTCGGTGCTGCTCCAGGAACCACAGATGTGCTACTCGGCGTAAGCGCCGGATAGACTATCTTTGGGAACTCAAAGGATTTCTTGAGAGCAAGGGCGCCGCCTTCGGCAGAAGTACCAGCTTCCACCACCGCCTTGTCGCCACCGATGGCATCCTTAGCCGGAGCTTCAGCCATTTGTTGAGCGGTGCTCTCCTGCGTTGCCTGCTCGCCGACAACCACGAGTTCGGTAGAGGCGCCAGAATCCACTTCCATGGCGGAAGGGCCTGATGCCTCCTTAGCTTGTGAGCTTGTCGGGGCAGACGAGGGTTTGACGGCAGGAGTAGCAGGGGCGATGGAGGGGGAGGCGTCGCGATGAAGCATATCTTTGATATTTCGAGAAGCCCCCGGTGTCTTGGAGGTCTTCTTGAGGCTGGTCGTGGCTTTCTTCCTAAAACGTGCAAAATGTATAAGTACAGGAACAGAACAGATAAATAGACAATGTCGGAGAATGAGAAGCTTACACTAATGGGGGTGCTTTGGCAAAAATCCCGGTGGTTCTTCTCTTTTCCGCCTCCAGGGCGGCAGTAGTCTTTTTGGAGGCTCCACCCTCCGTCTTCTTCTTCTTGCCTCCGTCGGCAGCTTCAGAGGTGGAGCTCTTCCACTTTCGCGCCAACGGGACTTCGTCGTCGGACACGACCGTGACTTCCTTCATCTTTGGATCATAGATTTGGGCAGCCAAGTTGCCCTCCTCTAGATTGCTAAGCTGTTAAGTAAGAAGTCACTGTGTTAGACAAAATGACATTTGCAAGACGGAAGAACTGGAGTATATGTCATGCATGGAAAATAAAAACCTACCTTTGGGCACTTGCCGTCTACGAACATGTCATAGGTGATGGTGAAGCCGCGCCTCTTATCCTTCACCTTGACAATGTCCTTAAGGCGGAGCCTGACGGAGTCGCTCGAGAAGTTGTCCACGGAGATGCGGAGACTATCGCTTCTGTCGCTGGTATACTCGTGCATATACTTCGCGCGGTGCTGCAGGGGTTGGATTCGCCTGATGAACCAGCACATGGCTAGGTCCAAGTCGGTCAAACCCGTCTCTACAAACCATTCGATCCACCTTATAGCACGAGAAGCGTCGAGGTCATAAGGAAGGGAGGCTTGGGATCTCCATGTGGAAACTTCAGCGGCGGCTCCGTCCACAAAGTCCGGGTACGTTACTTCTCAGCACGCCAGAGGAATGCCGGGGCCGTAAAAGTACGTCCGCTGCCAATTCTTGCAGGACTCGTGGCCGACGATGTCGGGGAACCGCCGGCCAGGTCAAATCTTGAAGCTTATGGTGCCGCAGTTCCTAAGCTCCTCCTTACTATGTCCGGCTTCACGTTTGACGGTGAAGAAGTACACAAAAAGGTCTAACCTAGGCCTTATCCCTAGATATCCCTCGCAAAGTGCCGCGAAGTTGCTAAGCACTAAGATACTATTGGGGGAGAGGTTATGGGGCTGGACCCTATAGTGGTTTAAGACGGAGAGGAAGAAGTGGGAGATAGGCAGGGAAACGCCGCGTACCAGCTGAGCTTTTAGGTACACCTTTTCTACGGCTTGGGGAGAAGGTGTCACCTCGCCGGCCGAAGCCGCCCGCTACGCAAGCCCCTCCGTCGCGGGGAGGTAGCCTTAGGCGACCATCTCTTGGATATCGCGGTCGGTGATGTCTGAGCCACGCCAGTATCCCTTGTGCGAATCTGGCTCCTCCTCCAATGGCTCTAGTGCCGCCAAATTTTGGCTGCCGTCAGTGGACTCGATCACCGCTGATGCGGGGATGACCAATCCCTCTGGGGGCACGACGACGGAGCTCGCCGGCTTCGCCGTGGCTTCACTCGACGCCGCCATTGATGGGGAGGTGCTGCTGCTAGCCATGGGGTGAAGGTTGGGTGCGACTGGTGCAGATGGGAGCTAGGGTTTTTTTGAGGTTTCTCGCGGAGAGCTCGAGGAGGCGCGCGGCTGGAGGAAGAAGACGATGCGAGGAGAATGAGGTAAAAAGTGGAAAATTCCCCACGGTTACTATTTATCATCCTCGGCGTCAAGATTCGTGCAACTTGATCGAACGTTTGCCACGTAGACAACGTGTTCGTGAACGTGCGCAGAAATTTCGCCACGTCTCCAACCGTCGCCGCCAACGGTTCGTATCGCTCGCGCAGGAAAATCGGATATGATTGCGTTCTCTACCTGTGTGAGTTACGAGGCGTCGCTGACCTAAGCCTGCATCGTCCTAGCTGACATGGGTAGATGAGCCGTCACGTCGAAGATTCCAACATAGACGGATTCAATCCGACTATGGAAGAGTACAATGGAAGATTCAGCATTTTTCCGGCTTACAAGTTGAAGACGGAGAAGACTTTGCAGGGTTCTTTGGGAGGACTATAAGATATTGCTTGACGATTTGCCGACATCCAACTAGACGGAGCATTCATCTGAAAAGGCAAGACGGCGCAAGATCTCAGAGTTCTCCGGGGGCTACTGTTGGGGATATGCTATAAGGGTATCCTCATAGCATGTCACTTATCCGGATAACCCGGGTGGCCCATAGTCGGTAGCATGGCCTATGGCCTGTTGGGTGGCCCAGTTCGATGGATCTAGAAGGGAAGCCCATGCCGAATAAAGGAAGGCTACGGTGGAGTTACTCACGTACCCGTAGCCTTGGAGTGCAAGATACACAAGACTAGTAATAGACGGTGTAGGACTCTGTAACCTGTCCGGCTAGGACTTTTCCCTGTAACCCTAGGACCTGGCGACTATATAAGTCAGGCCTATGGGAGCCTTTAGGGCACGATAACTTAGACTTTCTAGTCACCTCGCACAGCGAACCAATCCCTGTAACTCGGCGTATTTCTCTTATAGTGATTTATAGCAGGAGTAGGATTCCGCCACCGTTGTGGGATCTGAACCTGGATAAGCTGTGTTACCTCGTACCCGTCAACCGTCCGCCTTACCCCACGTCTCTAAACACGCACTGTGAGGACCCCTCCATGGCGTACTTGTCGGCAATACCACGACACACGGTGGGCGCCAACTGTCGTGGTATCGTCGACACGTACGCCATAGGGGTATCCCAACGGCGAGTTTAGAGACGTGGGGGGAGACGGAGAGCGTCCGGGTCGGCTTGACACAGTTTACCCAGGTTCAGATCTCACGACGGTGGCGAGATTCTACTCCTGCCATAAATCACTATAATGGCAATACGTCGAGTTACATGATTGTGGGGTTCACTGTGTGCGAGTAGTGCTATGCACTTGTTGTTATGCCATAAAGGCTCCCGTAGGTCGGCTTATAAGAGCGCCAGGATCTAGGGTTACATGGAGAGTCCCAGCCAGATACGATTAGAGAGTCCTAGACTAACATTAACTAGTCTTCGTGTCCTCCAAGGCTCCGGCTTCCATCATAGGCGATGGCATGTCGCCTTCCTTTATCCCCGCTGGACCTCCGTCTTGTCTATCAGCAACTGGGCCGCCCGGTTATGCCATAGGCCTAACCACCAACTGTGGGCCACCCGGGCTTGCCGGTATAATACTATGCCGTAGGTATACCTATTTGGTATATCCACAACAAGATCAGCACTCATGATAATCCTGCTGATATGATGACTAAACCTGTTTTTGTTGCTAAGTTTGAGCTTAGTTGGTTTAACTGATTAGCCCAAGTGGCTATTGACGCCGAAAGTATTTGCTTTGTTTGTTTAGGGAGATGCTTGTTGTTGATGCTACAAGAAGAAATTTGTCTCAAGGTGGAGTTTGTTATATGTTGATCCAAATTCTACAAAGTATAGGCCAACTTCTGACGAGTGGAGCGAGGCCTGTCGCCGGAGGCTTGGGCCGAGTATGGATCGTCGAAGACCTAGGTTTCCACCGATATATAAACATCTTGTAAGCCGCCGGTTGGGATGAGTTGCATCTGTGAAATCTCCGGCGTTTGTAAACACTCCCCGATATAGTGAAGTTTGCTGATGCCCGTGGTTTTTTCCTCTCTTTGTTGGAGAGGTTTTTCCACGTTAAATCTGTGTCCCCTTGCTGTGTTTTTCGTTTTCGTTCTTCGTTATCTTCTTGTCGCAATTGTAACATATCTTGTATACTTTTGCCGGTTCACGATGCGTGACTAGAGTATGATCAAGTGTGTGTGTGTCGTAGTCATCGTAGTGGTGTGGCCGACATTGCCGGAGGCGCAAAAAATTGCGCAGTTTTTTTGTTGTTATTGACGAAGCTGCAGTTGTGAACGTTTTGCACCTTGTAGAGGTACCCTCAGGGCGTCTCTTGAACGCGGTCATAAGTGAGACTATCGGTTTTGCCAGGACCGGAGGAACCCACCAAGCACACAAGGTTTTGCCAAAACCATATGCGCGGTCGTAGGGGCGTCACAATTGTGATGCCGGGTTGTTCATGCAGTTGTCGGGGTCGTGAACGCGGCGATGTCGTCGTCGTGCCTTGCAGTTATACTGTCAGAGGGCGTCGTAGTTATATGTCCATCATGTGTACGGGTATAGCGGCGGCGGCGATGTGTCGACGAAGATGTTGATGAAGACCACGTAGATGTAGACCATGGAGATGATGTGTCGGCGATGATCGTCGCTCGAAAGCGTCCCTTGAGGCAGTGATAATGTCGAAGCCTTGATGTCGGAGAAGTCGGCGTAGTAGATGTCGATTCTATGTGGATGTGCTTGATGAAGATCTTGGATTGTAGCCTAGCGTAGTCATACGACTTGATATAGATGTTCATGTCGATGTAGTTCGGATTGATACAATGCAAATCTTGGTGCCGATGTAATCGTGTCTCGAAGAAATGTAAATCTTAATGTTGATGTAGCCGCGTGTCGAAGGAGTGCAGAGTTGATATCGATGCCGTAACCTACGACAGAACCGGGCGTGGAAGTTCTTGCTGTATACGCTGCATGTAGAAAAGAAAATCTCGTACAAGATGTGGTCTCTTTGGGCATGCTCTTGTTTTGTCCGTGTGCTGTCAGCGCCATGCGGAATCCTGGAGAGCTTGGACGGGAGCGCCAGGAGCCCGTCAATCTCGTCACGCCGACGACCATGGATCTGCAACTTAGTTTCAACGGAGGAGGATACGAAGGATCTATGACTTTATTTGCTAATTGAATCTAATATAAAAACTTAGGAATTTCGAAAATTGGATCTAATCTAAGAACCGAAATTGATATAAGATCTAATCTAAAGAACTGACCCGATCTTTGATCGAGATCGGTGCCGCTCCATGAGAAGATTGATCTTTCTGGGGGCGATGCGATGCGAAAGTGGTGGAAAAACCTATGATCGGCGCCATGAGGCTAACCGCTCTGATACCATGTAGAAAATATTGATTCCTAAAATATTGTATTGTATTGCATTGATCCTTGTGGGGGTTTATATAGAGTTACACGGGTAAATGAAGACTTGGAGTACAAGTTGTAGAGTCCTAGTCTATCTCTAGCCATACATATATATGTACTCTAACATGGTGAAGTTTGGCAATTTGGTGAAACAGGCCGGTTCGTCCTGCCCGCTCCCGCAAGCGGCAGGCGAACCCTAGCATCTCCCACCGCTGCCACCCTCCTCCCTCCTCCCCCTCCCCCGCCGCTGTCGGATGGCGCCGTCGGGCGAAGCCCGGGCACTGGCGGCGGCGGGGCCCTCCCCCCAGGTTGCTCCGGTGCGGGCCGAGTCGGCCGATGAGGGTACCTGGCTGCGCGAGGGGTGTGGCGGCGCGTCTGTCTAGGCGGCGACGGGTCGGCCTCACGGTGGTGGTGGTGGGGCGTTTTATCGGCGGCGGTGGTTGTTATGACGCTGCGGGCGAGGTGGACGACGCGTCCTCGGGCGGCAGCAAGGTGGCCCCAGCGGCGGTGCTCTTGGGGTGGCGGAGGTCCTGCCTCAGCAGGGGGCGAGGCGGCGCGGCTTTGGGCGGCGGGGCAGCGCGACGCAACCCCGGCAGACAGAGCTCTGGCGAGCAGGGCCACGACGGCCCAGATCGGGCCCATTTGGGCCCGGATCTGGGTTAGGCGGGCCAGCTGGTTTTGCTTTCGCTGCGCTGCAAATCTTGGCGGTTAGGGTGGATGGGATCTGCTTCATCCTTGGCCGGCCTGTTGCAACGTGGTGGCGGACTTCACGGGCCCGTCGGGGTCTGGCTAGACCGCCATGGGACTGGTTTTCCTCTGTGAAGGCTTTATATGTCTGCTGGGCCGACCGGACCTATGGAGGACTGGTTTGTCTGTGGCCGCGGCTGGTCGACTACCGCCGGGAAGTTCCCTCCCGTGCGGCCACGATATTGTGGGTCCGGTTTCATTTCTACCCATGCGGCGATGTTGCAGACCTCGCGACGGCTTGCTCGGTGAGACGATGATAAAGAAGTCGGAACCGGAGTGGCACATGCTCATGGGCGGCAAGTTTTGGTGGTGGCGAGGCCTCGCCTTCGCGGGTCTCCTGTGCAACGGCTCGTCCGAGGGTTGTGGATAGGGTCCTCGGGAGAAATCCTTGTCGGCTCGACCGATACCGACGCGGTGCCGCCCGCGGGTGGCATCTTCCTTCCTAGAGGGCGTCGTGGCTTCCCTTCATTCATTCCCCTCTGTGTGCCGGGGGAAACCCTAGGGCCAGTCTCTGGTCCAAGCAGCAGCGGTCTGTTTCCCTCTTGCGGGTGATGCATGGTGCTTGACGAGTCGGGGCTAGGAGCGTGGTGGGCATTCTTCGGAGGGCGTAGCGGTTGCGGTCTTCCTCGTCTAGTCGACCCGTCTTCGTCTCCATTTCTTTTTGTTTTTCCTTGTTTTAGTTTGGGCGTGTGTATACTGCTGCCCCAACATTGTGTATCGTGTTGTATCTATGTCTTTGTGCGTTGTGCTGTCTAACCCAGCAGCGGTCTCATATATGTGTTTTATTTATAAAGCGGGGGCAAAAAGACTATTTCGATTTACTGGTACGTACCCACAACTTAATTATTTATGGATTTAATTATTACACAGGTGAATTTTATTTCAGATCCAATTCACTCCTCTTGATCGATCGACGATCCAGTATTAGGCTGGACCCCGATTAGGAAGAAGCTACTTCCACTTGTTTCTTCCATGCATGAAGCCTCCATAGAAGCGCGTGTGGTCGCGACCACTATAGTGTCCATGGTGCTTCCTGAACTTGCCGCTGTAATGATGATGATAACATGGAGGAGGACGGTGGTACTGGTAGTATCCGCCGGGGACCCAATATCCTCCGTGACCTGCAAGATCAATTGATGATGTATCCATGCATACATTATTCCTGATAGATCTCCCGTGGATCGGAGGTATAAGGAAAGTTAGTGATAGATAGTACAAACCGTAACAGGGTGGATAGGTGGACGGTGGACACCCGTACGGCGGCCATGGATAGCCGCCATGGGGGGGACAGCAAGGAGGGTAAGCAGGAGGAGGAGGGCATCCATGCCCGTGCCCGGCGTGTGGAGGAGGGCATCCATGTCCGGCTTGCGGAGGAGGGTATACAGGAGGGTACGCATGTCCGACGGGCGGAGAGGAGAAGCCGACGGCCCTTGGTTCTCCAACAAGGTCTCTCGTCTTTATTGCAGCCATGGTGCCGCTCTCCTTCTTTCGTCCACCTCCCGTGGAGATCTCGATAGATTGATCTGTCGATGGAGTTGCCATAGCTCTAGCTTAGCTCATCCTGTCCAATGTACATGGGTCTTACTTATATAGCCTTAATTAGCAGATGGGATTACACGTCCACACTCCACAACAAATCTACCTTTAACTAAATTTCTATCGGAATCACGTGCTAGCTAGCGCTAGTTATAGCTTTTGCTTTCAATGGATGGAGCAAGATAAGTGTGTATACCTCGAGCTTATCATCTCTCTTGTGGCTGGATTCTTGATTTGATATCTTTCATTATTTAATCCATAAATATTCACAAGAATATATGTATGGAATATATATATATATATATATATATATATATATATATATATATATATATATATATATATATATACTCGATTCCGTTCTCCATTTCCTCCGATCCGGATGTCTCATTTGCCAAACAAACAAAAAGTACGTCCACTTCCTCTATGGCCACCTAACTTGGTTATCTCTACTTTTGCAGGCCCTAATTGACTGCCTCAAATCGAATCGACAATTTACACCACGTTCCATATCTACATGCAATTATGCAAATGAAAAGGTAAAAGAATCAAGAAAAGGCAATACCGTGTTTGTACATAGTAAAAGTTTTGCAAGAGAAAACACCGGTGCACAACGGCAAACTTCACTATACCCCAAAGTGTTTACAGAAGACAGAAATTCACAGTGACCTTCTATCTCATTTCCTGTGGTTTGCAAGAGAAAACAAAAAGTAATTCGGAAACAACACTGCATCTATTCCACTCATATCGTGGTATTAAGATATGGCTCTTATCAATCCAATGGATATGGTGCATTGATTTTTTTTAGACAGGAGGCATAAAGTGCACTGCTTTAAATTAATAAAACCCTAAATGGTCGACAAATACAAAATGCTGAGGGAACAACATACAAAGATCACACAATCGCTTAAAGGCAAACAACAAGAAAATATATTAAGCGCAGATTGAAAACGATGTAGACATCGGTCACCTAACCTCAATTATAGCACAAATGAGCATCATCTTCCAATCTCTCCTTCAAGCCAACATTCTAAAAGACAATACCTCCCATGTATACCGTCAGGCAAGAAAGGTTCTAGGGCTACAAACACGTTAGGTTTTACTCTAGTGCAAATCACGGTAGAACTCCTAAAAGTTTCTCAATCTCTTTTTTTTTTGCGGAAAAAGATCCGGATCTATTTCATGAATTCACAAGAAGTACAAAGCACCCAAACATAAAATACATCGAGGTTTTTGGACCACCTAATGACCACTACTCCCTCCAGAGCGAGCCGCCGATGCGACGATGTCGCCGCTCCCTTACTGGAGTCGGCCTAACTTTGTTGATGACAACCGGAAAGTCTTCGTACATGTGTCCCGAAGGACCAACGCCCTAGAGATGAAGCAGTCATCATTGAACCCTTGAATTGATCTGAAACTTGCATGATATTTTGAGAGAATAATAACTTGTATTGATTTTAGCCACGGTGGGCTGTTTATATAGATTACAACTGACTTGGACTCCAAGACTAATAGAGATAGAGTTACAATTCGAATAGGGAGGGTAGATGCCCTAGCCGCACCGACCTATACTCTAATATCCCCCCGCAGTCTCAACATCGAATGTCTGTAAATGATGAAGTGGGGAGTCCTTTAGTAAAAATATCAGCAAATTGAGCACTGGTAGGAACATGAAGAACTCGAACTTCGCCAAGAGCCACCTTCTCACGAACAAAGTGAATATTAATCTCAATATGCTTCGTGCGCCGATGCTGAACGGGATTGGATGCCATGTAGACTGCAGAAATATTGTCACAATAAACAATGGTGGCTCGCTCCAGGGGTCGATGAAGCTCGACGAGTAACTGACGCAGCCACACCGCCTCCGCCACGACATGGGAAACCGACCTATACTCAGTCTCAGCAGAAGACCTGGAAACTATTACATGCCTTTTAGAACACCAAGAAACAAGATTATCTCCTAAATAAACGCAAAATTCGGATGTGGACCGTCGAGTATCTGGACAACCTGCCCAGACTGCATCAGAATAAACTGTCAAGCTTGTAGGAGAAGAAGAGTTTAGAAGAAGACCGTGATCAAGAGTTCCTTTTAAATATCGAAGAATTCGTTTTACATGAGCAAGGTGAGGGGCACGAGGGTCATGCATGAAAAGACAGGCTTGCTGAACCGAATAAGATATGTCGGGACGAGTGAGAGTGGCATACTGAAGGGCACCAGTAATGCTACGGTAAAAAGTGGGATCGGAAACAGGGTCACCATCAGCCGATAGTTTGGCACCTATGTCGGTCGGAGTACGAGATGATTGACAATCGCACATACCAGCCCATGAAAGCAAATCCAAAAGATATTGTCATTGAGAAAGAAATAGAGAGGATTTTGTGCGAGAAACATTCATGCCAAGAAAATGATGAAGAGGCCCTAAATCAGTTATGGAAAATTCACGATTAAGAGAAGAAATAATATATTGAAGAAAAGAGTCAGAGCTAGCAGTAAGAACGATGTCATCAACATAAAGGAGAAGATATGCAGTATGTTCGGAGGAACGAAAAATGAATAGAGAAGAATCAGATTTAGAAGATATAAAGCCAACAGTTTGAATGAAAGTAGCAAAGCGTTGAAACCAGGCACGAGGAGCCTGTTTGAGACCATAAAGAGATTTTTTGAGTAAACAAACAAGATTTGGAGAAGAGAGATCCTCAAAACCAGAGGGTTGCTGACAATAGACAGTTTCATTAAGAGTACCATGGAGAAAAGCATTTTTAACATCAAGTTGATGAATCGGCCATGAAGAAGAAACGGTAAGACTAAGAACAACGCGAATAGTGCTTGGTTTGACAACCGGGGAGAAAGTCTCATCGAAGTCAATGCCATGTTGTTGTGAAAAACCGCGACAAACCCAACGAGCTTTATAACGAGCAAGAGTGCCATCAGAGTGAAATTTATGTCGAAAAACCCATTTGCCAGAAACAACGTTAATGCCAGAAGGTTTGGAAACTAGAATCCATGTATTGTTTTGTTGAAGAGCATCAAATTCATCACGCATAGCTGAAAACCAAGAAGGATCAAGAAGAGCACGTTTGTAGGATGCGGGTACAGGGGAAATTGTGGTTGTGGCTGTGAGATTGAGACGTTTAGAAGGGAGAAGAAAGCCACGTTTGCCACGAGTGCACATGACGTGATCATTTGTAGGTGGTTGAATAGGAACAGCATTAGGTGGTAATGGGGATGTGGAGGAAGACTTGACATTAGGTGTTGGTGGTTCAGGTGATGGGGTAGATTGTTCGGTGGTAGGGGTAGGGGAAGTGGTGCTACGAGGGGTGGTTACGACAGTGGTGGGGGTGGTGACAGGTTCTTGCTGTGGCAGAGAATCAGGTGAAAGTTCTGCCGTGACAGAGAAACAGGCGAAAAATCTGCCGTGGCAGAGAAACCGGTGAAAATCCTGCCGCGGCAGGGGCGACAGTGGGTTGAACGAAGGGTGTTTTGGTGGTGATAGGGAATGGTGGTTCGGTTTGGGGAGTGAGTTTGGTGGCAGCGTAAGGAAAGGAATTTTCATCAAAAGTAACATGGCGAGAAACAATAACGCGACCAGAAGAGGGATCAAAACAACGATATCCTTTGTGATCATCAGAAAGACAAGATGAATGCAAGGTAGGGAATGTGGTTCGAGTTTATTGGAGGCTGCAGAGGCAATGTTTGGAAAACAAAGGCAACCAAAAACACACAAGAAAGAATAGTCTGGGTGAGATAAAAACAAAGATTGAAAGGGCGAATAAAGAGGACACGTTTTGGCGGGGTAGACATCCACAGGAATTAACTTATCAACTCCCCGAAACATTGATGAGTAAGGAGAGGCTTGCAAAAGTAAAGTGCGAAGAATGTCATTTATAGAACAAAGAGAACGTTCAACTTTACCGTTTTGAGAAGAAGTGTAAGGACATGAAAAACATAGAAGAATTTCTTGAGAAAGAAAGAAATTGCGGTTTTGAGTATTGTCAAATTCTCGTTCGTTATCACATTGAATAAAGCAAATAGGCAAGCCAAAGTGAGTAAGAACATACTGCCGAAAATTGATAAAAATGGTATGCACTTCATATTTTGCACGAAGAGGAAAAGTCCAAATATAGTGAGAGTAGTCATCCAGTATCACAAGATAATATTTATAACCAGAAACACTAGGAACTGGAGAGGTCCATAAATCACAATGAAGAAGCTTGAACGGAAAAGTATTGATAGTAGTTGAGGTACCAAAAGGTAATCGAACATGTTTGCCGCATTGACAGGCATTACAGAGAGATGGATTATGAGAGGAACTAGAACTAGGTATACAAAATTCTTGAAGCAAAGACGACATAGTGGTTTTATTAGGGTGGCCTAGGCGACGATGCCATAAATCAACTGATGCAAGCATGGCGCGAGGGGTGGATGTGGGCGCGCCATGAAGTGGATAAAGATCGTCCGTGCTATTGTACCAAGATAGGACCTCCCCCGTTTTCAGATCCTTCACAGACAAACCAAAAGGATCAAAAGCCAGAATAACTTTGTTGTCAATACAAAATTGTCGAACAGAAATAAGATTTTTGATTAAGGAAGGAATAACAAGAATATTACGTAGAAGAAAAGTAGCATAAGATGAAGATAGGTGAGAATTTCCGGCGCAAGAGACAAGGATTGTGGAGCCATCGCCAATAGTGATTATGGAAAAAGCAAAGGGAAAACAAGCTGACAGTAAATTCATATTTGAAGACATACGTGAGGATGCACCAGAATCGAAAATCCAATACGTACCTTCGTTATTTAGTGTAAAGTTGTTGAAAGGATACGGATGTCGCCTAGAGGGGGGTGAATAGGCGATTAAAACTTTTCCTAGAGTGGCTCAACAAAGGCGGAATAAAACTAGTGTTTACTTTGTTAAGCACAACCTAGAACAACTAAGGTTCACCTATGTGCACCAACAACTTATACTAAGCAATACAAACAACAAAGTGATAGCAAGATATATATTACTTCAAGC
The DNA here is from genome assembly GCA_023614405.1 of Avena insularis. Lineage (NCBI taxonomy): Eukaryota > Viridiplantae > Streptophyta > Magnoliopsida > Poales > Poaceae > Avena > Avena insularis. The sequence continues at coordinate 2,723,587 of CM042691.1, forward strand.
ACGAAGGCTATCACAATATAAAGTGCATAAGTAAAGAGCTCGGGTATAGAGATAACCGAGGCACGCGGGTACAACGATATTTACCGAGTTCCTCCCAACATGGAGTACGTCTCGTTTGGAGAGGGGGTGGTATCAAACCACCAACGCCACAAAAGGTCTCCCTTATTCTCTGGTGAATATCACCCCAACGGGATCGATCCACACTTCCACTATCGGTGCACTTGTCGGTGGCAACCGGAGCCTCTCACAAGGTTGGGGCACTTCTCCACAACTTAATTGGAGGCTCCCAAAAAATGCCACCAAGGCCACAAAACCGTCTAGGGTTCCAAGAACCCAAGAGGGACAAGCTCCAATGAGTAACTCAAACCAAATCCTCCGAGAAGAACACAAACCGATGCATCAAATGCAAATGGCAAGAACACCACAAAGGTGTTCAAATCCTTCTCTCCCAAATTCCACCAAAGCTACAAAAGCTTATGGGGGAATAAGAGAGGAAGAACAATGGAGGAAATCCACAAAAGACTCCAAGATCTAGATCCCAATATGTTCCCCTCACTTAGAGGAGAGATTGATTGGTAGGATTGTAGATCTAGATCTCCTCTTTCAAATCCCTCAAGAATATGCAAGAATCATCGAAGGGATTGAGAGAAAGCAAGATCAAGAAGGTCAACAATGGAGGGGAAAACTTGCAAGAATGGTTAAGGAACCATTGGGGAAGAAGGCCCCTTATATAGGTCCCTCCAAAATCCAACCGTTGTAGCCTAAAAACGCGATTCCCGGTACTACCGGACTTTTTCCCGGTACTACCGGACATTCCCTGGGGTTCCTGAGGCGCCAAACGCATTTTTCTCTGTGCTCCCCGGTACCAAAATGCGGTACTACCGGACCCCGGTACTATAGGATCCTATTCCGGTACTACCGGTCATCAAAGAATGAAAACAGCCATAACTTTTGCATCCGGACTCCGATTTTGATGATCTTGGGCTCGTTTCGAAGAGGACAACAACCTCTACAAGATCATGCAAAGAAACATCATAGTACAGCAAGGGGGTATAGATCCAAATGACGAAGTAAAAAAACCTTCTGCCGCGCTAGGTACTAAAATGCGGTACTACCGCTTTTTGGTACCTAGCCCGGTAGTGGCTTTTGGAAACTTGTCAAAAACCTTCTGCCGTGCTAGGTACTAAAATGCGGTACCGCATTTTGGTACCTAGGAGGGCAGTGGCATTTGGCAACTTTCCAAAACCTACTGCCGCGCTAGGTACCTCTATAACTTTTGATTGGTAACTCTGATCGACCTGATTCCAGTTGCGTTGGAAAAAGGACGACATGAGATACCCTATGAAAGGTGAAAATATTGGTTATAACCAAGTGAGAATGTATCATGTATAATAATGTGAGATACCTCACTTGGTGAGAAACCGAAAAGCCGCCAAGATCAAAATCGCAACAAGATACAAACGGAAGATCCGATTTTGATGAACAAGAGCTTGTTATGGAGATTACCACAAGCTCTATATTCTCACATGGATAAGACCAAATAACAACCAAATATGATGATGCAAATATGCAAAGGTTTGAGCTCTCTCTGAACGAAGTGAACGAGTTACTCATTCGAGAGCCCCTCTTAATAGTACGACTATCTATCCTAAACCCGGTCTCCTACTAACCATATGAGACCGGCAAAAGGGAAAACCTATCAAGATTATACCTTTGCCTTGAGCATTCCACTTGAGCTTGGTGTATACGATCTTGCCCTTCTTAAGATGTAATGCCTTTCTTATTTCCTCATCATCGATCCATGATCACCGGGAATGGCAAGCATCAAACATGAGATCTTCTATAGATGGTGCATTTTGAGCTTGCACAACACATCTTCTTCTCATTGCATCGACCTTGAAGCCAACACATGCTCCAAGCAATGCTAATGGACAAATCCTACAAGTATAACTTAATACACACAATAGTCCATAAAGATTGTCATTAATTACCAAAACCACACATGGGGGTGTGGCATCCCGCAAAACCACTACTAGAAAATCGCGTTGTTTTGTGCATTGCATCGTCATCATCTTGCATCTGTTCGCATAAAACTATTTCGGGAAAACCCAAATTGTTTTCTAAAACGCCCCGTCTTTAATTCAAAACCAAAACCGGGTCCCCGGATTATTTTGTTTTGTCCGCTATCGGTTTGCAGAGACTTTGTGTTAATCTAATAAAAATATTAAATTATTTTAGTGGGGCAGTCGAACGGGCCGATTCGACCCGAACGACCACCCCAGAAATAAAATCGGTCCAACCAACCAGTCCCACCTAAACCCTTTTCTACCAACCTATCTACCCACACCCTCCGGCCACCTCATCCCATCCAATCCCCACCTGACACCTCACCCTCTCCCTATCCCCACCCAACCAGACGCTGCCACCTGGCCTCTCACCCCCACTCTCCCACTCACCACCAACCACACAACCCACCCAGCACACACCCTGCACGCACACACGCGTCCACCCTGTCCCCCTGTCCCCCGGACCCCACCACCTGCCCTGTTCCGCGGTCCACCTCCCTCATCCTCCCTCTCGTTTCCTCTCTGGCCCCGCGTCTCCCCCGACGGCGCGCCCGCCCCCTTCTCCCCTCCGGCTGCGCGCCTCCACCTCCCTCAACCTCCCTCCTCGCCCTAGCTCGCTCACCCGCTCGACCCCCACGCGCCCCGGCACCGACCACCTCCGCGTGCGCCCCTGCAGCCTCCACCGCCTCACGGCGCCCGTCTGTCCCACCACTGTGTTGCCTCAAGGCCAAGCTTCGCCGCCTCCGACCTCGCTCATCTCACCGCCTCCTCTCACCCCTCTCGGTCGCACCCTTCCCGCCTCGCTGCCTGCCGCCCAGAGGCCGGCACCGCCTCCGACCACCGCCTCCCTCCTCGTCGCCTCTGCCGGCGTCGCCTCACCTCGTCCCCGCCGTCCTCCTCCCCGCCGCCATCGGCTCCGCCCCGCGCCTCCTCGTCGCCGGCCCCGAGCCTGCCTCCGCCCCGAGTGCCCCTCCTCAGCAGCGCTCGAGCCGCCGGCCTCCCTCCTCGCCGTCGTCGAAGCCGCCCTTGCCCGAGCCGTGCTGCCTGGTTCTCTGTGTGTCGGTCCTATGGAGATGTGGTGTTGGAGGTGGGGTCGATGGTGTGACGGAGTGAGATTTTTGGTGATGCTGTGTTGGAGTGGCATGTATGGAAATCGCGGTAGTGAGTCGCAGAATACTCGTGTCTGACACAAGAACACCATCGTCAATGAAGCTGGAACCTCAAGTACGCCGGCGTGAACTGAAGGATGTTGGACGCCAAGTTCCCTTCACAGATCCTAATTCATCGAGACCTCCAAGTTCGCCGAGAACCCGGTTCCAAGCCAAGATCGCCTTCCGGAACGACATGACCTCCTTCAAGGATTCGATGGTGGAAACTCGGAAGACCGATCACGGCGTCCCCCTCCCTCTCGGACCACAAGACCGACACGAGCCGAGACCCGGAAACTATGCAAGACCACGGCGCCGGAACCGGAAACCGAACCTCGACACGCCAAGTTCGCCAAGACCCCGTCCCCGAAGGCCTCCGACAGGGAACCGACAAGATCTACATCACGGACGACCCTCGGACGCCAAGATCTTCTCCTCGGGACACCGGGAACTCCCCTGAACGCCAAGGTCGTCGACACGGATATGACATGAACTTCGCCGCGGAACGCCAAGCGCTTCATCCCGTACGCCCAGACCGATCTGATTCGAGGACCCGGCAAGATCTGCTCCGTTGTCGAGAACGATCCGCCGAGATCGAACCCTAGACCCTGGACCCCGAGACCGGACCCTGTCGAACCCCGAACCCCCGGATCCCCAAGTTCGTCGAACCCTACCAAGATCTGCCGAACCCTAATGTGTGAACCCCTTCCCGAAAACCCTATTTTATAATAATACAACTTGTTGCATATTAATCATTCATCTCGCATGCATATTTGTGTGATTTGGGGGCCTTATGCCGATTCACCTAATAATTAAATATGGGGCCCATATGCGGACAAATCTAGTCCTATATTGGTCTCATTTAAATTTGTGTAGCAAACTGGTAATTTATCTTGCCCTGTTATTACAACATTTAATTTGCGGGGTAAATAAATAACTTGAACCATTTAATTAAATGTCGGGACCCCGGTTCCATTTAATATTGATCTAATTGCATCGCACCTTTGCCATGCCATACATCATACATGCATCACGCCGATCTTCTGCCGTGTATTAAATATTGCACCCGGTGTTTCTTCTAGTGTTTTTGCTTCTTCGCGGATAAGGCCGTTGAGTTGATGTGAGCTTCGCCCCGATCTTCGGTTGCACCTTCGACAATGTTTTCAGGCGAGCATCTCCCCCTTTCTACCTATCTTACTTTTATAGTATTTATTCCCTCCTGTTGATCTATTGCTGTCCGTGTTGCGTTGCTCTAGTTTTCGTACCCGTGATATCTCTTGCAGCCCTATATAGCCTTGGACACATCCTATTACCTGTTGTTTGGTAGATAGTTGGACCCGCACGTCGTAGTCGCTTGCTCAAGTGTTGTTGCGTGTCGTTAAGTACCACAGTAGTTGGAGAATTGCCGCATGTTGTTGGAGATGATCATGGCTTTACTTATGGTCCACTTTAATTACTGTTTAACAACTAAAATTGAATTAAGCAGAGGCATCGGTGGGTGATAGGTAAGATTTGGTTTCGATCCGCCCACTTGTGTCCCGTGGGACCGAGTTCTTGACACCTGTTCGAGATCGAGCGCGCTAACCACGTGGGGAGATATGGGCCCCCATTGATTATTACCTGATTTCAAAGTATTGTCTTGGGGCCACAAACTAGTTTGAGGTTTTATTTACTATCTGTACCTATGCCATGCTTTATCGCTTTATTTAAATTGTGCGATGGATAGCACATCGCATCGCTTAGGATCGGGCCACGTTTAGCGGTGTCGGCATCCCGTTTGGGGATTTCTTTGTCGTTCACAGCCGTTGCCCAAACCCCAGTCCGTCTCGGAGACCGGCCGACTTCGCTATGGTGTCGACTTGGTGGGGTGGCCCCACGCACTTGCTTTGGGTCCGGAACGCCGTGACTTAGGCCCGCCGACATACCGATGGGTGTATGTTAACGATCGGCAAAAGGGTCAAGTGCTTGTGGATACTTTAGTGCACCTGAGGTTAAATCTTTTCGAGAAGCCGTGTCCGCGGTTATGGACGACTTGGAGCACAGTGCTTGATCATAGACAACTATAACTAAAGTTTTCTGTTATAAATTAACTTGTATCCGATATGACTAGTAATCAGATTCACCACAACGGAATGGCTAAATAAAAGTATCAACAACTGCTGGGTTTTGGGGTTGTCTCATGCTAATTGTATCTGATTAGTAAGTGTTGTAACTACAACGGAATGATTAAATAAAAGTGCCCACTGCTTATTTTATCAGGACGACTATCTTTACCTGACTAGTAAATTGCCGCCACTATAACTGAATAAGTAAAATTGCCAACTGTATGAGTTCCTCGGTTGACTTCCTCGTTTGGTCTCGAGGGGGAATACTAGGATGGGATTGTTTGGTGTTAGTATCAGGCTGGTTCCGGATAGGTCTTTCTCACCCCTCTCTGATAGTCGCCAGTTTGTATCGAGTCTCTATAGGTTGTTTAGTGCATGCTGCCGCTGCCGCTTCAGTCCACCATACCTATGTAGGCGAGGACCGCCGAATTCTAGCCTCATGTGCTTGGCCTCGACGCCTTGGCCTCTTTTCCTTTGCCCTTTGTCGGCACCCCTTTTGTTTTAGCAGGTTTTGAGATCGACGTCGTTAGCAGGGTTACCCTTCCGGCTTGGCCTGGGCAGGGTTATGGACGCCATTGGTTATTCTTCAGGGCTCTTAGCCCCATTTGCATCTTGTCCGTAGCTGGACGCTCTATCGTTTTCAAGGTGATTTGGATCTTTGTATTGTATTTCTGTATTTTTGACTCATGGAGTCGTGTTGTATATATATCTGTTCTGTGGGTTCCATCGAGAACTGTTGTGTAATGTTATTACTTCGTTTTCCACCCGCACGAAAGTGCCTGGTGGGCACCTTCGAATCGTTTCTATGCGGGTTTGGCGGGAATCGCTAAAACTTGCATAGGGCCGATTCTGAGGGTGTTACAGGGGGCCCACATGTTCTTTCAATCTCCCCCATTTTGGTAATTGATGACAATCCCTTTAAGAGGGTTTATATAAGGAATCTTAATGAACAAAATGGTAACACAAATATCAAATACTACATAAGTATGTTATATTGGTACCACCACCATATATAGACCAAACTCCCCCACAATCTATGCATGTATGATGAACTTGAATTTCATTGCATATATTGCCAATCATTATTATTGGTGGAGTTTCCTCTATATATACCACATGCTATGCTTAGAAACAAACTCAAAGCATAAACCATTTCCCTTAAACCCTCTAAAACTTCTCCCCCATTGGCATCGATTGCCGAAATGGGTGACAAGTTCTAGAAGGCAAATATAGTAATATTTCCTCCAAAGATGTGCCTTCGCACATATCCAACGATAAATACTTAGGAGGGAGTACAACTATATCGAGGACCCAAAGATTTCTAAAAGAGATAAAATAAAAGAGGAATCAACAAATGAATTAATCAATTACAAGGTCCGGCAAACCAATTTGAAAACACCAAATGAGTCCAAATGGAAACAACAAGATATTATGATACGAGTAGATGAGTGTTTTAAATAAAAAATAGAGAAGCTCCCCAAGATTTGTGCACAATTTAAAATAAATGCATGAGAATACATAATGCACAAATATGGCATCCTTGCTCCCCCATAAGCATTTAAAACACACCAAATGAAAGATCAAACAAATGCTTAAATAAAATAGAGAAGCTCCCCATGATTTGTGCATACTTTAAAATCGGTGTATTTCAATACAAAAATGCACAAATGTGGAATCCTCACTCCTCCATAACATCTAAGGCACAATAAATGAGAAAGAAGACAAATGAGTATTATTAAATGAATTAGATGAGCTCCCCAAAGATAATGCATCAATTATGATAATTGCATTTGGGAACATGGTACATAATCATGAAATCCTCACTCATCCAAATTTATTTAACAATACAAGGCATGAGAGAATAAATATGAGTGACCAAATATGGAAACAAGAGGAACACGCACTCATAGGCAATTAAATTTGGAAGCCACCGAAGAATCAAAAGGAATAGAAAGGTGGTCTCCAAGGATTAAAAATCAACTAAAATTATCTTCTCATATGTGTATATGTCTCTAAGTGGAAAACATCACAAAGACATATGCCAACAAAGAAATATGCACACATAAAGAAGATATAGAAGAAGGCATATGAAGAGTATAATAAAGTCATAACATATACCAATTAGATTTTTGCTTCAAAGCATGGCCAAGGGCTCAAATATATCTTATTGTACATTAATGAACTTCAAACACCAACACACTACATATATTACAACTATCACCAAGGGAAAAAAGGAGAAAGTTGGCATATATGAAGAAAGGCAACAAGTATCACAAGAAAATTTTAACTAGCAAAATCTCACTATTGCACATGACAGAAGTTGAGGAAAAGATAGGAAATAAAATTGCTAGATTGACATATTTGGGATTGGAGGATCAAATGCATGATTTTGTATAGTCCCAATTATATGCACTCATCTCAACTTCTGCACATTTACAATAGAGAGTTATCTTAATACCATGGCTAGAGATACAACAATAAATATAATAACAAAAATTCATGCCAAGATGCAACCTACAAAAGGTTGGAAGCAAGATAAATATGCATGAGCAAGAGATACTTGTTACCGAGATATCATTGGTAGGATGTAGAGGATATGAATTCGTTGATCATCCTATAGCTTGCCTTCAATTTTCATGTATGCATCATTTCTTCAAAATTGAGAGACAAACATCCAATCTATCTCCAATGTACCTAAAACACATTTAAGTACAAAATGGTCCCCAAACATTGGGTCCAATGTAGTTAGTGCAACTACAATACATAGGAGAGACTCCACATAAATATGTGCATATTGATATGAAATTGAATTTCATGCACAACTTAGCCGATGGCATTTGGTGGAGTTTCCCCTATATATTGGTTCAAAGAACCAATTCAACACATGAAAGATCACAAGTTCAACCAATGAACTAGGCTGAAGCCAAAGAGCAAAAGATAGATAGAAATAAAAATGCTCAAGGGTTTATCTCATTCTAAAATGGTCAAATCAAGAAACAAGGAATAAGACAAAACCAACTCCCAAAAAGAGCAAGGTTACAACAAGAAACCAAACTTCTCATGATGGCACAAATACCAAAACGAAAAGATTGAGGTTCCAAGCACATAAAACCCGATATGGATCAAACAAAGAAGCATAAATATGAGTGTTCTAAATAATATAGGAGAGCTCCCCCATGGATAGTGCATTATATAGGATTTTCCTTTTGAATGCAAAATGCACACAAATGGGATCATCACTAGTACCTACAATAAATATAACACAAGAGGATACCAATAAAATAAGAAGATCCACAAAAAGCAAGGAAGGCTTGGGAGACAACACAAAACATTTTCTTGGCCAAAGATAGTATAAAGTTAAACAAAGGCCAAAGTGAATATGATCAATAAATTCTACCATAAATTGAGTACTCACTGTCCAAGGACAAGAAATATTGGGAATAATTTTCCCAAGGTAGCTAGCATGGATATCTAAGATCATAGTCACAACAAGAAGCATATAACAAAAGATAAGAATTAAGCATGATACTTCGAACAAGATTCTTGGTAGCTTCCAATAGTCACACAATCACTAGTGATTAGAGTAACTTGAAGCAACTGGTTTCCATGAGGATATATATATCTAAATATGAGGAAACACATACCAAGAAACACTCTCATATACAAGATCCAAAATAAGATCAATAAAGCCATTCAAGCAAATTGGAAATTGTATGAGCAAATGTGTCACATAGGTTCTAGATAATTATCAATATCAATTCTAAGTGACACAACCTCGAATATTCACATTTTCTAGGATTTGTAATATGCACTAAGCATATGACTCCCCCATAATGTGATACTACCATAAAACCAACACTAGGCAAAAGGATACAAATAGAGATAATTAATGGACATTATAAAACTTAAATTTCTCATGAGAACTGTACCACATAGAGAATAGATAATATCCCAATATAAATGCTAGGTTGTATTCCTCATGTACAAATATTTTTAGGATTGTGGAATGCCTAAGCATAACACTCCCCCAAAATGGGATAGTCCATTAATCTCTCACAAGAGCCAAATAAGATACCAAATATAATCAAGTAAGGCTCAACACAAGAAACACACATACATGGTGTGCCACCTAATCATACACAAATAAGATTGATACCTCAAGATAATTAAGTGGAAAGCACAACATGTACAAATGCATGGAAGATACAAAACCAACACATGCACAAGGGGGCGAGTAACTTTCAATGTAAAGAGTTTAGCATATGTTACTGCAAGGAGGAATATTGGAAATATAATATAATCAAGATAATCCAAATGGCTTGGCTTGACAATAATAATTGATGAAGATCCCTCAATTCTTCATAATGTAGCCAAGACTCCAATGCCCTCCAAAATACACCTATTGATCAAGTTTTGGCTAGTTGGTCCCCAACCAAGTTGGGTCCTAAGAGGTTAGTCACAATAGGCTTGGCAACCCAAATGGATCTTTTCTTGACACCACATTGGGCACCAAAAAATTTGGCAAACACATTGCCAACCTCATCCTTATAAAGAGAATAAGCATCATCAATAATGATAGGGTTGGATGAGGAGATACCAATAGTGCATGAGGAAGAAATGTGCCCTTTCTTACGACAAATGTAGCAAGTTCTACTCTTGCCATCTTTATTTTTGGATGTAGCAACAACTTGAGGAAGAGCTTGAGTCTTCTTGGGAGGAGGCCCATCTCTAACAAGATGTAGAGCTTGAGGCCGCTTCCCTTGTTGCTTCTTGCCAAGGGACTTCTTCTTTAATGGGCAATGTTTGACATGATGCCCTTCTTCCTTGCACTTGAAGCAAACAATGTTGGCTGAATTCTTGACTTGATCTTGGCCATTCTTCTTGTTGTCCTTGTGCTTAAACTTAATAGTGGACTTGTTCTTGACATTGGAGTTGAATCCGAGCCCACTCCTGTCATTGGGGGATTTTTGCACACTCAAGATTTTGTTGAGTGCGACCTTCCCTTGATGACCCTTTTTCAAGTCATTCTTCAAAGAAGTAACTTGAGCCTTGAGCTTTTTTATTTCCTCTACATGGTTAGTTTCAACAAAGACACTAGAGGAAGTAGATGCTACATTGTTAGAGCAACAAGGCATGGAACGTAATTCATCACGAGATATAGCATGGTTGTGAGATGATGAATTGCAAGGACTAGCACATGGCAATATTACACTTGGAGTAGATATAGTGCTAATGTCCACTCGATGTTACCTTTAACACAATGGCCTCATGAGATAACTTTAGCCTACCATGGGATACTAGAAGATCCTCATGCGAGCTCGAGAGCTTAACATGACTTTCTTCTAATTTCCCATAGTTGCTCGTTAGCAAAGCAAGTTGAGATTTTAGCTCAACATTCTCCTTCGAAATAGATGCTTCACAATAAATGGAGTTAGTAGCACAAGCATCATCATTATTAGCAAGAGGTGAGGGCAACTTGGTAATCTCTTTTGAATATGAAGCTTCAAGTTGCTCATGTGACTCGGTGAGTTTGATGAGCTCAACCTTGATGACCCTAGAGCCATTTTTGAGGTGCTCAAAATCCTCAAGGAGTTTAGCATAAGCACCTTCAAGTTCATCATTTTTAATCTTGAAGGAGTTTGCCACCGCAAGTTCTCTATCATGGTATTCCTTTACTCTAGATAATTCTAGAGTAAAAGTCTCCTCAAGAGATTCTTTGGTGGTTTGTTCTTCTTCAAGGGAGTCCTTTAGTTGTGCAACTTCATTAGCATACTCACGCTCAAGACTACCCATTTTATCAAAGTTGTTATCATGCACCTCAATTTGTGTTTCTAACTTATCAATATGTTCTTTGCTCTTAATAGCAAAGTCCAAGATTTCAACAAAGTTAGAGCAAGCAATATCCTTTTTAACAAGGGCACGATAAACAATCTCACCCTTTTCATATAAATCATCAATATCAATATCTTCTTCCACATTATCCACATCCTCCTCATCACAAGAGGTAATTGGTTCCAAAGTAGGAGTTACCTTTGAATCCCAAGCCATAAGGCATAAGTGGGTACCAGAAGAAGGTGAAGATGAGATTACATTTGTGGCTTCATTCAAGACCATGTCTAGGCCCATAGGTTCTTCATTTTCCTCTACATGGTTAGCAACACAAGCACTAGAGGAAATAGAAGCATTTTTATCATGGCAACAAGACAACATGAGCATATCATCATGAGATTTATTCAAGTAATTTCTACATGATATGCAAGGACTATTAACACAAGCATGTAAGAAATTTTGAGTGCTAGAAGTGTTAAGGTCCAAAGATAGATCATTGTAACTAGATAGATATGGGGGGTTACAAATAGTGAACACACTATCCATATTGCAATTTCTATCACCACTCACCATATCATTACCTTGTGAAAAGTCACATGTTGGTGAAGTGGTAGAGGGTGAGAACTCATCTCGACCGGAAGTGGAAGCAACACAATCATCCTCAATAATGTTGGACACAACATATTTATCTTGAAGTTTTGTCCATAACTCATGAGCGCTCCAAAAAGGAATGATTGAAGATGTAACTACATAGCTCAAAGCATTAACAAGCACATTAGAAGCTTGAGCATCGAGATATAAGTTTTTCTCATCCTCACAAGATAGATTTTTGAAATCCATAGGAGGAGAAAAACCCATATCTACAATACGCTCCAAATTTGGGTCCATGTCCCGAAAATGAATGAGCATACGATTTTTCCATATATCATAATTTGTGCCATCAAATATGAACATATCATTGTGCACTAATACTCTAGCCGACATCTTTACTCTCAAAGCGGTGAAGCCTAAAATGAGAGACCGGGCTCTAATACCAATTGAAAGGATACGGATGTCGCCTAGAGGGGGGTGAATAGGCGATTAAAACTTTTCCTAGAGTGGCTCAACAAAGGCGGAATAAAACTAGTGTTTACTTTGTTAAGCACAACCTAGAACAACTAAGGTTCACCTATGTGCACCAACAACTTATGCTAAGCAATACAAGCAACAAAGTGATAGCAAGATATATATTACTTCAAGCACGAAGGCTATCACAATGTAAAGTGCATAAGTAAAGAGCTCGGGTATAGAGATAACCGAGGCACGCGGGTACAACGATATTTTACCGAGTTCCTCCCAACATGGAGTACGTCTCGTTTGGAGAGGGGGTGGTATCAAACCACCAATGCCACAAAAGGCCTCCCTTATTCTCCGGTGAATCTCACCCCAACGGGATCGATCCACACTTACACTATCGGTGCACTTGTCGGTGGCAACCGGAACCTCTCACAAGGTTGGGGCACTTCTCCACAACTTAATTCGAGGCTCCCAACAAACGCCGCCAAGGCCACAATGCCACCAAGGCCACAAAACCGTCTAGGGTTCCAAGAACCCAAGAGGGACAAGCTCCAATGAGTAACTCAAACCAATTCCTCCGAGGAGAACACAAACCGATGTACCAAATGCAAATGGCAAGAACACCACAAAGGTGTTCAAATCCTTCTCTCCCAAATTCCACCAAAGCTACAAAAGCTTATGGGGGAATAAGAAAGGAAGAACAATGGAGGAAATCCACAAAAGACTCCAAGATCTAGATCCCAATATGTTCCCCTCACTTAGAGGAGAGATTGATTGGTGGGATTGTAGATCTAGATCTCCTCTTTCAAATCCCTCAAGAATATGCAAGAATCATCGGAGGGATTGAGAGAAAGCAAGCTCAAGAAGGTCAACAATGGAGGGGAAAACTTGCAAGAATGTTTAAGGAACCATTGGGGAAGAAGGCCCCTTATATAGGTCCCTCCAAAATCCAACCGTTGCAGCCTAAAAATGCGATTCCCGGTACTACCAGACTTTTTTCCGGTACTACCGGACTTTCCCGGCACTACCGGACATTCCCTGGGGTTCCTGAGGCGCCAAACGCATTTTTCTATGTGCTCCCCGGTACCAAAATGCGGTACTACCGGACCCCGGTACTACAGGATCCTGGTCCGGTACTACCGGTCATCACAAAACGAAAACAACCATAACTTTTGCATCCGGACTCTGATTTCGATGATCTTGGGCTCGTTTCGAAGAGGACAACAACCTATACAAGATCATGCAAAGAAACATCATAGTACAGCAAGGGAGTATAGATCCAAATGATGAAGTAAAAAACCTTCTGCCGCGCTAGGTACTAAAATGCGGTACTACCGCTTTTTGGTACCTAGCCCGACAGTGGCTTTTGGAAACTTGTCAAAAACCTTCTGCCGTGCTAGGTACTAAAATGCGGTACTACCGCATTTTGGTACCTAGGAGGGCAGTGGCATTTGGCAACTTGCCAAAACCTACTGCCGCTCTAGGTACTAAAATGCGGTACTACCGCATTTTGGTACCTAGGAAAATTCAAACCTCTATAACTTTTGATTGGTAACTCCGATCGACCCGATTCCAGTTGCGTTGGAAAAAGGACGACATGAGATACCCTATGAAAGGTGAAAATATTGGTTATCACCAAGTGAGAATGTATCATGTATAATAATGTGAGATACCTCACTTGGTGAGAAACTGAAAAGCCGCCAAGATCAAAATCGCAACAAGATACAAACGGAAGATCCGATTTTGATGAACAAGTGATTTTTATGGAGATTACCACAAGCTCTATATCCTCACATGGATAAGACCAAATAACAACCAAATATGATGATGCAAATATGCAAAGGTTTGAGCTCTCTCCGAACGAAGTGAACGAGTTACTCATTCGAGAGCCCCTCTTGATAGTACGACTATCTATCCTAAACCCGGCCTCCTACGAACAATATGAGACCGGCAAAAGGGAAAACCTATCAAGATTATACCTTTGCCTTGAGCATTCCACTTGAGCTTGATGTATACGATCTTTCCCTTCTCAAGATGTAACGCCTTTCTTATTTCCTCATCATCGATCCATGATCACCGGGAATGGCAAGCATCAAACATGAGATCTTCTATAGACGGTGCATTTTGATCTTGCACAACACATGTTCTTATCATTTCATCGATCTTGAAGCCAACACATGCTCCAAGCGATGCTAATGGACAAATCCTACAAGTATAACTTAATACACACAATAGTCCATAAAGATTGTCATTAATTACCAAAACCACACATGGGTGCCCACATGTTCTTTCATTTATTCATGGTGTTGATGAAGGCGGCTTGGTCCCAGGTCGGCTGCTGGGGAGGAGCAGAGGAGCCGGGAACTGGCATGTTGATGTAGGGGAGAGGTGGTAGCTGGTTGTACGTGTATGGAGCTTGCATGGTGTCGTAGGAGGCCGGCATATGGTAGTAGGACACGCCGGATGGTGGTGTAGCAGTCGCGGTGTAGACGTGAGCCGGCGGCCGAGAGCCGAGAAGGCCGGGAGAGCCCGTGGCTGGGAAAAGATCAGGACTCCATGCGCCGGTGTATGCAGGAGGGGCGCCATACGGAGACGAGGCCGACCATGGCATCGACCAAGCCTGCACAAGGCCAGTCCAAGGGTCGTGCTGAGGAGGCCAGGGCGGTGGCGCATGCGGTGAAGAAGCATTCGATGACGAAGCGGGTGTAGGGACGGAGGGGCGCGTCGTGGGAGGCCTGTAGATCGGGTTCTTGCCCCTGTAATTAGGGCTCGGGTGCCATCCAGGAGGCGGGGTCGGGGCCGCGGCTGGTGCGGCAGGAGGTGGATACAAGGGCGGCTGCCGCGCTAGGAAACGCGCAGCGGGAGGGTGGTGGAGTGGAAGACGTGCGACGCCCGTTGTGCCTTGCGAGCTTGATTCTTTTCTTCTTGCTGGAGGAGGGAACACACCTCCTTGAAGGTGGGGTAGGGCTTCAGCATGGGGATGAAGGACTGCTGCTTCTCGAACTAATCTTCGAGGCCGACGAGGAGGGCGTTGATGGGGGTACGGTCGTCGACGTGATCACCAAGGTCACAGAGTTCATCGCCGATGGCCTTGATCCGCTGGCAGAAGACGGTGACCGGGACGTCTCCCTGGGTGGTCGTGCGAAGCTCCGTGTTGAGCGCGTTGATGTGCGCGTCGGAGTTGTCCTGGAACAGCTGCTGGAGAGAGGCCCATAGATCGGTGGTGGTGGCGTCGTTGGAGGATACCAGGTTGAAGAGCTCTGTGGAGATGTGGGTGTAGATCCACCGGATGACGGCGAGATCATCTTTGATCCAGCGGGGATCGGCAGGCTGCGGAGGGATCTATATGATGACGGAGGCCGCAGCGGCCGAGGTGGATGGTGAAGAGGTGGCGCCAGTGGTAGTAGTTGTGGGCACCGAGGTCGAGTGAGATCGGTATGAAGGGAGAGACATCGGCGATGGTGTCGGCTATAGAGATCATCGGAATTTGGGGAGGTGGTGTTTGGGTAGATGTAGGTGTGGAGGAGGAAAAGGAGGAGGTAGGAACGCCGGCAGCACGGAACTCGGCCATGGAGAAGAGGGGCCGAGTTAGGGGCGACGGCGGCCTTGGCGGCACAGGAGGAGGCGCCATCCCAGGTGTGGAAAACCTAGGCGTCTGATACCATGATATTTTGAGAGAATAATAACTTGTATTGATTTTAGCCACGGTGGGCTGTTTATATAGATTACAACTAACTTAGACTCCAAGACTAATAGAGATAGAGTTACAATTCGAATAGGGAGGGTAGATGCCCTAGCCGCACCGACCTATACTCTAATATTGTAACACCAAACCTAGAACATACGTAGACTGGACGAGATCCACCACTCCATGAAAGCGGTGACCAGACGAATCCCCGCCCTCCTCAACGCTAGCGGCAAGATCATCGCAGACGAGGTGGAAGAGGAGACGGATATACCTTATTCTTGTCCCGCTTAACACCACCATAGCCATCATTGCCTTTGACCAAATTCTAACTTTAGGGACCTTCTACAACACCGAGCGCAGGTCCGAGGTCCCCACTCCCTCCCGTCACCGGAGCGACAAGCAGAAGAGGCGGGGACCCGTCGATTCCCAAACGTAGACGACGAGGACGACGTAGATTGCGGCGGCTGCTAGGGTTTTCACCCTAGCCGCCGCCTCTCTTTTCCTTACGGGAGGAGGACTCTAAAAAAAAGTTTCTCAATCTCCTGGCAACCTTTTTGTGAGTTAGCTAGATGTGTTTGTACAGTTCCTTAAAATTTGAAGTTTAAATTAACCTGCACATAGAGAAGAAGAAAACTAATACAAAAGCACAAACACAAAATTTTGGAGACTATTTATCTTTTTTGTTTCTATATGTATATATCAATTTTCGATTAAAAATATGTAAGTATATCTTATCAACTCAATTATTTTATCAATATCTTAGAGGTGCTGCAGATTATTTTTTAACTAGGCACGCGTTTTGTTGATGCTATCCTTCTCATCATCTTCCATTCATTCGGGTTGACTGATAAAGAAGAGAGAGATAGTAAAATTGGTTGGGCTAAAATATTATTGTGATGGGCTTTATGTTTATCGCGCTTTGTGAAGTAAAATTTAATGGACGAAGGCTAGAGAGCAACTTAGGGGACTAATTGGTCTAACCAAGTCCACTAAAAAATACAAAGTTCAGCACATGGATATCACATGCACATCTAGTTTTATGTGAAAATTCAAACAGTCATAACTCTTATATCGTGTGTCGTAATTGTGATCTGATTTTCACCGCTAGACCTCCCGGTGAGATCTTCGAACCTAGATCCTACTTTTATATGCTTCCACACGCATTTTTTTAGAAAAGCAACTTAGTGTTGCGATAAAGCAACTTCATACAAAGAGTTGCTTACACTACTTTTGTACATTTTGTAGCCAATGTAGTTTTTGAGACACTCACTTAGCAACAATAGTTAGCAACTTCATTGTATCGAGACATGCAACTTTGCACTACTAGTTATCTACATATTCTAGTATCATTGAGATAGACAAGTTAATAGCAACGAAAATACTACTACATAACAAGCAATGTGTAACTTAGGAACAACAGTGGGAAACTTCGCTACATGGTACACAAACTTCATAGCACTAGTGGTAGGCAACTTAGGCACGGTGATAGTAAAAACATAACTTAGCACATGTGTTAAGTGACATTTTACTATCGCCAAATGCAACTTTTTATCTCGACCATGCAACTGTGCTTGTTCGAGTTACATCTAGTTGGTAATGGATGCAACTTGGGAATAAAAAAATAACTTGCTCTAATCTTTCTCTCCGCAGCCCGTATCGAGCAAGAGCTCCCCGCCGCCATGTCCAGTTCTGTAGAAAATAAATCGGACAGAAAACAAAAGCCTCTCGATCGACCTCCACCAGGCTGGATTGGCTTTGTACCTCTCAAATGGGCTTCTTCCGGCTGGAATGGGCTGACAGCCCATGCTCTCACGGAGTGGACTGCCCCGAACGCTCGATCGGGAGTGGAGCTGAGGGTTCCCGAACAGGTACGGGCCTGCATGTCCTCTGCCCTCTTCTTCCTCCGGACGGACGGACGGACGGAATTGGCGGCGCGAATAGAATCCATGGCGCTCCTCTACTTCGACCTCAGCCTCCTCCCTTCCTCCACTCCCAACGCCCGCCTCCTCGCCGCCGCGCGCGCCCTGGAGCTAGGTTACGCGGCCGTCGCGCTCGACCACCCGCACCGCGGCCTGCTCGCGGACGCCGACCGCTGCCGCACCGCTCCCTTCCCTGTCCTCTCTTCTTCCCTCCCGCTCCCCTCCTCCGCTTCCCTCCACCGCTCTCGCAATGGATCCCCTACCGACGAGCCCTTCCGCCAGTACACGCGAATCACACTCTCCCTCGACTCCGCCGCCGCCGCCGCGTCCGCGCTCGCCCCCTCCGCCGCCCGTCTCCTACGCACGTACGACGTCGTCGCCGCGCGCCCTCTCAACCAGGCCACGCTCGACCACCTCTGCCAGTTCGCCACAGAGATGGATGTCATCTCCATCGACTTCTCCCACAAACTGCCCTTCCGTCTCAAGCTCCAAATGATCAAGCTTGCGCTACAGGTATTCACCTTCCCTTTACCACTCTCGCTGAATTAATGCTCAATGTCTGTGTGTTCACAAGTCCCAACTAACTATATGATCGTAGAGGGGGATACACTTTGAGATTGCATACTCTCCCCTCATTGGCGATGTCAATTCAAGGAGACAAGTCTTAGCTGAAGCCAAGGTGACATACGTTGCTCTGCTTTCATTGTTCCTTCACACAATAAATGCAAACATTATTTAATAGTAGTCATTTTTTGTTTCATTACCGCAATGCTCTACAATCTTTCTACTATGCTCAAACGTCAAACTACTGGTTCATAGAGACATCTGCACCCTTGCGTAGAATTTCATATCCCAGTTCCGACTTGTTTCTGTTGCTAATGCAGTCCTTTTTCTTCTGGTTTTAGCTGTTGGTGGATTGGACTAAAGGAAAGAATCTCATCATTTCAAGTGCTGCTCATAATGCGAATGAAATTAGAGGGCCGTACGATGTCATAAATTTATGTGCATATTTGCTTGGACTTTCTACACAGCGAGCCAAAGCTGCTATGTCCGTAAACTGCAGGTGAGTCGTATATCTATTACCTGGAGTGGTTCGGCAGTTTAGACCTCTTAAGCCTGTGCCATGTTTGATTTGCTGGTGTGGCTAGTTTATCATACAACATCGAATGCACGTCTCATCTTAACATCCTTCATTCGACGGATTTTGATTTTGTCTAGAGGCCTCCTTTTTTTCCTGTCCCTACTTTCTTTCTAGTGTTATCAAGTAATTCTTTTGTTCCTGTAAAGAGGGTGAACATGGGGTTTTGGTGCGAAAAGAACTCTTAGTCTATTTAGTTTCTGTTCAGCCTCTGTGCTTGCAACCTGCAACCTTTCTTCTGTCACTTTACTATCTAGGAATGTATTGAACCATGATGCAAGATGATGCCTTCTTTCATTGTCAGGTTGCTAATTTCCAAAGCTATGAGGAAGAAATATTTCTACAAAGAAACTATCAAAATTGATAGATTGCTACCAAATGAGCAACTAAATTCAACAAAGTATAAGCTTGGTGACTGGATTGGTTGGGATCCTACATCCTTTGAAGGTGATTCACAATCTTTTGAGAAAAACCTAGAACCTTCTCCCAAGAATGATGAAATAGGTTCACCCAAAAATTATCGCACCAAAGTGTTATGTGAAAAACGTTCTGATGCTAATGTGCCTCCCTTTGCCAAGCAACTAAAGCAGTGTGCGGGTCGTAGTGAAATGCCAGTCGAAGCTCAGGAAGAGATCTTACGAGCAAACATAAGTGAGGTTCACAATGCCGCTATTGATACCATTTTGGGTAAATCTGAAAACAATGAGATTACTATGGCTCACAATGCACAGGCTTGTGTTGACTCTTCTGTTGACAAGAAATGCATCGACGAGCGTGTTGAATTTGTTCAGGATGCAATGGAATTAGATACTACAAAGTCATGCACAGTAAACCTCTTTGCAGGTGACAGTGTTTCTTTATCTTCAGATGTTAAGTTAGCATGTCCTTCTCTTCCCCATAGTATGGAGATTTTTGACACTATGCTTGAGGACAAGGGTCCTGACCAAGCTAGTGACACCATAGATTATGCTACGGTTGATGCAAGATATGGGACTAGCTGTGCATCTGGTGAGATGGAGGATCAGGCACCTCTGGATCACAAAATTCTTTCTTGTTCTGATGTCTGTCTCAATAATAAGGGTCTGGACAATCCTGTCGACATTTCAGTTGGCTCAAAAGATCACAGAGGTACTGCAGAATCATTGGGGTGCTCACCAGGTGGGGGAGATGATGAGACACCATTAAGTCCTGCAGTTCTGTTGAGTACTGATTTATGCAAAGACATTGTACCGCCCATACAGAAAGTTATGGAGGACAAAATAAAGCATAGTGTGAATGAAAACATAGAACATACAATGACTTATAAGGCAGAACCTCTTGACAGAAATTCAAGAGGAATGATTTCAGTGGAAAATACTGTCAATAGTCAAGAGATCAGTTCAGCTGCTTTTGTTTGTGATGAAAGTTCCATCAACGAAACTAGGAAAAATAGTGAGTTGAAAGAACAAAATTCAAAGAAATCCAATGCTTGTTTGGAGAAAGATGCTAAAATACATGGGGAGCCAGTAAAATTTTCTCGTGCAGTTAGTGACGTGGAGATATCTACAGCTAGATCAGGTGATATGATCTATTCATCATTATTTTATTATTTGAGTTGGTGGCATGTCTGCATTTACTAATGGCAACTTCCTTATATGTATTCATAACTCTCTCGAGCTCGTAAGACAATATTATTTTTTGGTCAAATATTTTCCTTATTGTACTAATATCAATAAGATGATTAAGATATTGGATATCTTATAATTGATATTAAGATGATATTTATACAATTATAAACATCTTATAAATATCAATTATAAAATATTTATAAATATCACTTATAAACATCTTATAAATATCACTTCTTTTCAATTATGAAGTCATTTATTAGTCTTATAAATATCAATTATAAAATATCAATTAAAAGCTAAAACAGCCTTCTTTTCAATTATTTTCCTTATTGTACTAATATCAATTTATTCATGAGAATAAGTGAATGGGACTCGAAGCAGTACCTTTATGTTTTTGAAATAAGGTCATGATAAATAATGTTCTAAAACAGGGAATCCTTTTTAAAATATTATTCATTGGTTTTAAGTATGAAGAATGAAAAATTGATATCTTTTGCTGCCTTCCAAACAAGTCTAAAGTCTTTTGTTGGTTTTGCAGAAAAGCGAAGACAGAACCGTCCTTCTTATATTCCCTTCTTGGGCTTTCTGAAGCGTGTGCCTTTCAAGAAGAAATTATGCAAAGTAAGAGGCCTTATCAGATCTTTTCTATCATATCTCTTGCTTTAAGTGTGCTGGATTATGCTGACTAATGTTAATAGTGAATCATGTCTAAGGTAATGAGTTCAGAAGCATATTACTAATGCCGGGGTAATTGTCAACCTTTCATGAACATAATAGCCGTCATTTTGACTTCTTGTGATATCATACTGATATAAGTATTTCTGCAAGATAGAAATGTACTACGCTTTTGGTGGTCTATAATTGGGGTAGTAGCTTGTGTACACATAAATAAAATACCCACAAACTTTGTCCTAGTATTGCAAACTTTCCACATTACGACTCAATTAGTGCAGGTTCTTTCAGATGGGAATAAATCTACCTGCAAAATCACCATCAATGGCCAATATGCCAATTTGGTGAACAATAAGCTTTGTTGGCATCCTGAAGTTGCTCCAACTTATTTTCTTTAGTCTATCCTCTTTACTAGGAATACCTGGAGCAGTAAAATTGATGTTGGCATCCTCTAAAAAGCATATCTTGCCTTAGTTCTTTTTCGTTATTGCCCTTGAAATCAAATGCACTGGCACTAAAACTAGATGCATATTGCATAATGTACTGTGAGGGCGAATCATGTTTTTACCACACATCTTGCTACATGCCAAATTACACTTCTGAGTACACAACATCCTAAAAGCCGAAAAACAGGCTCCCATTTTGCTTGAAACATGAAGTCATTTATAAGATATTAAGATGATTCAGTTATGCTTTTCTCAAAACATCTTTTGGAACTATGATCACTCAGATGTGCATGTACTTCTTCCGTTCCAAAATATAAGATGTTTTAGTTTTTTTTTTCGAAACACATGTATCTAGACGCATTTTTGTGTGTAGGTTCACTCATTTTGCTCTGAACCTACACACTAAAGGGCGTCTAGATACATACGTTTCAGAAAAAGGCTAAAACATCTTATATTTTGGAACGGAGGGAGTATATCATATTTTCTCTCCTGCTTTGTATTTCATCAATGTAGCTTCGGGACAAGAAGACCAAATAGCACTATCTTTTGAAAGTCAACTATACCAGATAGAAACAGAGGCATGAATTTACTATAGTAATTTAGAAGGATTTAACCTGAAAAGACCTTTAGAGACCATGGCATCAATAAAGGGCCTCTCACCCCACAGATGCACCCAAAGGAAGGTGTGGGGGCAGCACAGAAATCTTTTCTCCATATCATGCATGGCACTATATAGAGAAGTCTTATCAGCCTTTTTTCGAACCAAATCTTATGACGTTTGAAGTGACACATTGGTTGTCCCTTCATATTACATATCAATGCTGGTGTACCTTATGTGTCCTGTAAGAGTGAAGTTGGACCGGTTTGCAATCTTTTGGCTCTTAAATGCGTACTCTTTGAATAGTTCCATATCTTTCTAGTCTGTGCTTATTTCTGTATGTTCTTTATACACATCAACTGAACAACTATTGCTTCTCCACTCATGCTATAATGCTGGGACTATTTTTATAGTTGACCTACTAGAAGAAAGAAAAAACTACGAGAACTGCGCTTTATCCTGATAGTCCCACTTGTTTTCCTTATCTTATATTCATTGCCTCGGTGTAGACTCCTTTTCCCCTCTCTGCGGCCCTCTTAATTTTTCTCTTGATGCACTAAGATGTCAATGATTTAACTCATATGGTTGTAATGTTACTCTTGTGTTGACATCTTTGCAGGTTGTATCTGAAAGGAAATCTTAACAACTGTTTGAGTATACAATTCAAGCATTTGCCGCGTACCAAAGGCAGACGGATGTTTTTTGCAATATGATAGCCTATAGTGCGCTTTGACTTTATCTTGTCGGTTGGCTAAGGCCACTTGAAGGTTGGCGAGCTTCGTGTGGTCAGGCTCCTGAGTGGGGTACTGTAGGGATTCACCGGGAGGTGCATATCACTATGGGAGAATAGAGTCCCGTGATTGGCCGTGGACACTTGCGGTGATCCTACCAACCAATAGCCAACTGAAAACAGCGTCCTGGGTCTATGGCAACAAACTTAGATGCTCGAAACAACACAGATTCTTGTGGGGGGTCTATCTTGTAGCCTGCGGTGTTCAAAGGCGCTATGATTCGTCCCCACACAAAATCTTGGGAGATTCACCTTTTTTTCAAGGTAATGATGGTAACGCGGCGGGGACTTTGGATGGACAAAGTCTAATCAAGGGGACTGTCTTTCACACTTGCACTTAATCATTGGCAATAAGACACTTGCATTTAATCATTGGCAATGCTAAAACACTTGCATTTCGGTATTGGTCATCATCACCCCAGTGAGCTCTCTGTGCATCTTTGTTGTTTGCAGTTTTGGATATAAATGAAGCGCATTATTTATTGCCTTTATTATCTACCTTTGTGTCCCATGCTAGCCACTGTTTGGACTAAGAAACAGCGATTAGGAAGGTTTGAACCTTATTAAGCCAGCCATGTATTTGCTGGTATGTAAAATTCGCTTACTTTGCTTGATGGGAGCAAGCAGAGTGGGCGATGCCTGTTTTGTTGCTCTGTACTGCTAGTAGTCAACTGCAAGTTGAGCACAGTGCTGCATGTGAAGGTGGTGAGAAAAGGCGTCGTGTGGGTTTAAGGATCGTTGAGTGGGAAAAGTAGGAGATCGGCCGGCCCAACTTGCTCATGTCTCCCTGAAGAGATGGTGTGCAGTGTTTGCCCTTGTATTTCTATTTCCCCCATTGCTGCTGCTATATCGAGTTTGTGATTGCCAGCTTTTGTATTTCCCTGCTTGTGCTGCATATCCAGAATCGATGGGAGATCCTCCTGTGCCAGGAAAGTTGCACATAATGGGTGTTGGTGCCTCCTGCATTGAGCTGCTCTGTGCGTATGCCTGCCAGCTTGTTTTTTCTGATAAACGCGTCCCAGATTTTGCCTCCTCTAGCTAGTGTACCGCCCACACAGTTATTGTCCTGCCT
Organism: Avena insularis; assembly: GCA_023614405.1. NCBI lineage: Eukaryota > Viridiplantae > Streptophyta > Magnoliopsida > Poales > Poaceae > Avena > Avena insularis. Next base: position 2,747,724 of record CM042691.1, read on the forward strand.
TGCATGTTCCAGGAAAGATGGAGTACCAGCACTGCTGGGATTAGATTTAGTTGCGCAGAGTGTTGGCATGGTGCCATCGCACGAGCGAGCAGTACTAGGTCATTTCAAATCAGAGTTGACTTCGTTTAGTCGTTGAGGAGGCCAGACGTGCAGTGCAGAGCGACCGGTATATATACGGTGGATCTCCAGGCCGGTTACCACCCAGCATAATAACGTCTAAGATTAGCAGCAGTGGGAGCGAGTTGAGTTTGACAGTAATGTATCACTGGAGCGCATCGTCTTCTTCCGCTCCTTGCTATAGCAACGGCAGCGGTAGCAGCAATGGTGCCTTGCTCCCCTCCTCCATGGCGTCCGGCAGCAGCAGCAGCTACGGCGATCATCTCTTGTTACAGGAGCAGCAGCAGTACTACTCATCCCCGCCGCCCATGCAGCGCGTGATGAGCGCCGGAGACCTCCAGCAAGCTCCTGCGCATGCGGTGGCTGGGCTGTTGCCGGCGCCGGGGAGGTACAGCGCGGAGGAGCGGCGGGAGCGCATCGAGAAGTACCGCACCAAGCGCAACCAGCGCAACTTCCAGAAGAAGATCACGGTGCGTTCATACTACGTAGTGGTTTCTAGGTATCCACCATGCCATACATCTGCGTGGACAGTATGTATATATGCTCATCCATCGTGTTGGTTTTTTGTATATAGTACGCTTGCCGGAAGACGCTGGCGGACAGCCGGCCGAGGGTGAAGGGCCGCTTCGCGCGCAACGTCGACGACGACGCGGCGGCGGATCTCCCGGAAGACGCGGCGACGGCGACGTCGTCCATGCCGGAGGTGTCGGGTTTCGTGAACGAAGGGAGCAGCAGCAGCATGCCGCCGGAGTGGTGGCCGGCAATGCAGGGCGAGCTGGCCATAGAGGACGAGGAGCTCATCGCGTCCTACCTCGCAGTCTCCTCCATCAACCTCTACTAGCTACTGTAGCTCCTTAACTAATTACTCCTCGCGTCGCGTCGATCTAGACCTACTATTTGGAATTTATTCTCGATCGGTCGACTACTTGTTTTAGTACTACTAGTAGTATCTTTTCTTTTTCCCTCTCTCTCACTACACAGGGCTATGTAGCTAAATATTTATCGGAACCGCCATTACTAGCTATTTATATATATATCTTGAGAAATCTACTTCATTCATGTATCTGCACTTCTTCTCCGTCTGGACATTCGTGACCAGTTTTCATGCTCCGTGACTCCTGTCTGTGCTGTCAGGGGTGGGCAAAAACTGACACCGTTCAAACCGTCAAAAGTAGAGCTAGTTCATTTTCCTTAACAAACTCAATCAAGATCTCCAAACTAGTTAAAAAAATGTACTAACCCAAACTGGCTAAACCGGCAAAACGTTTTTGCCCAAGCCTATATGCTGTGAGTGCGTGTGTGCCTTTTGGTGGTGTCTATAGTTGGACGGCTCGGCCAGGAACGGTGCGGCCTAAGAGCATCTCTCACCAAGACCGAAAACTCGTGAACTGTAAAAGGCAGATATAGTCCACGAATAACGGTTTTGTAGATTGCGAAACAGCCGGCACGGAACGATGCCCGCAAACTCGACCCGTGAAAGAACAAGTCGGATCGAGTTTGCGGGCATTAACATCCGGACACAGTTTCAGAACGTTAAACCGAGGATGTAAACATTTCAACATATTACATAAATCATATGTAAATTGATTCATAAAAATGATAGCAAATAGTTTAACAAATTATTACACAAATCATCCGCATCAAATCAAATCAAATTATTACATAAATGGTTTGATCAAATGAATGTTTTGGTACACACATAAATGAAACAACAAATAAAACATCATTGGCCGCCATGCCGTTGCCAGTGGTGGTCGATCAGATCTTTTTGGAGTTGCTTATGGGTGCCCTCGTTTTCAATTTCGTTGTATGAGTCAAGAAATGCTTGAAGACGGTCTGAGTTCCTTTCTGGCCTCACTCGGCTCCCAACATTTTCATAGAAGCACTCCAAGTCTAACCCTCTCCCGTCCTCGATGCGGGGGTAGGTCGGTACCTCGACGAAGTAGTCTTGCATCAGCGAATGGTGGCCTTGCCAGCGGTTGCGCGGGAGACAAATCCGGCCGGGCACCGATCCACGACGCCGATCCAACATTCTCCTCCTATCCTCGACCTCCTTGACAGCGAGCATGACGGCCAGATGGTTGGTGTCGTAGTTGTGGAGCAGTTCGTCGAGGTCTGAATCATCATCGTCGTCGAAGGAGTCGAAGTACATCTCCTCGCTCTCCGTAAATGACGAACTCACCTGAATCAAGCAAATACGGCCGTCAAAATCCTCAAAATTTAGCCATGGCGGGAGGAGGAGAGGGGAACAGAAGTGTCAACGCACCAACACCCGCGAGGGGATATGGTTTCACGCTCGGTTCGGCCCCTCGATCCACGTATGTACCGGTCGTTGGCGACAAATCACCGCCCCTCTCAAAAATTAGTAAGGGCCGTCACCTTATACGGGGAGCAACCGACTTTTGCGCAAACGGCAAACAGACGGTTATTTTACACTTTCAGGGGCTGTTTACGGTTTTCGTTAGAGACTCTCTAGTAAAAGAAATAAACTAAATTTTTATAAATCATAACTTTTTGAGAAATCTAGTTTATTTTGTGTACTAGACTAAAAAAGATACTCTAAAGGTTCCAAACTGCCGTCTCTAGTGTGGTCGGACGGATGGCATGATCGGGTGGAGCGGCCGGCTCGTCATTTCCGAGGTGGAGCGGCTGGCTTAGGGCATCTCCACCGGGTTGACCCAACCCGTCCGAGCGTGTCCGAACTCGTTCACGCGAACGCGCGGGACGTGCGTGGCGCCTCAGCGACATGGTCCATCCGGATGAATGCGTCCGGATCGACCCATCCGTGCACCAAATCTGGGCAACGGTTGCATCGGCCCGGACTTGCGCGGACATAAGGCGTGTTCTGCCCGCTGGTGCCGCTGGCCCACCCGTCAGCTACCGTGACGTTGATTCATACGCGTGCAGCGATACAGATTCAAACGCAACCGCGATAGCGATTCAAAGACGCAGGCGGAAGGCTAACCGGCGGTTGCCTGCACGATCAATGGCGATGAGACGGTGCACTAACTAACTGGACGCTGATATATCCAAAATGTATCTACTTTTTCGAACACTTTTGCTATTGTTTCTCCTCTAAACTTGTGTGATTTGGATACAACTAACACTGACTGACGCTGTTTTCAGCAGCAACCGGACCGGTCTGCTTCGGACCGCGCATCCGGGGCGAACCATTTTTCGACAAGTTCTCCCTGCCACGAGACACCCCCAAGTACGACAGCAGCATGAAGCCAGGGGATTGGCTGACCGACTATGCCACGGTAGTCAGAATCTCCCATGGCAACAAGCGTGTGGCGGTATGCTATGTGCCTCTCATGTTGACCTGTTCGGCTAGAACCTGGCTCAATAGCCTCGCGCCCTACAGCATCAACGCTTGGACCGAATTCGAGAAGGTCTTCACTCGGAACTTCAACGACACCTACAAGCGTCCAAGTCGACCTCGCGATCTGTCTCTGTGCATCCAGGGAGATCGCGAGTCGGATCGCGATTATCTCGCTCGCTGGACCGAGCTGCGCAACTCCTGTGAAGGAGTGGTGGAGAACCAAGCAATCGGTTTCTTCATCGAAGGGTGTCGAGAGGGCACGATGCTACGCCACCGAGTGTTGTGTGATGAGCCCAAGACCATGGCGGAGCTGAAGACCGTCGTGGACCAGTACACCACTGCTGATGCAACAATGAAGAAACCTCTAGGTGAATGCTGAAGGCCGATCGGTTCTCATAGAGCCGGCCCGCGAAAGATAAAGTGGTCAGGGCGGGGATCCCGGATCGTCCATGTGGCCCAACAAAGACAACCGCTACCAGGGCAAGCGCCTGGTTGAGCAGCAAAGTCCTCGATACCATCAAAGGTAGATCAACACGGTGCAAGGCGCACCGGCTGGAGACGACAAGAGGCAGAAGGCCAAGTATACCTTTGAGCAAATGTTCGATGGGCCGTGCAAGTACCACAGCGGCGCCTTCAAGTCGGATACGCAAACTACCTGGTAGTGCAGCTGGACCCGATAGATCAAGGAGCAGGGTGGCTTACCCCCTCTCCCCCCGGTGGCCCTCGAGCACTGTGTTCCATGGCATCGCGCCTGGACCCCCCGTGTGTCCCGCTAGGCAAGATCCGACTGGGTGCTCATGAAAACGGCCATAGAGCACGAAAAAACATGTACTGGCTCTTATGGTCATTATGAATGGCCCTTGGAACATCCAAACTGTGGGCAATAGCTCACAAAAACTGCAATAAAACACGAAATAGACGATATTTGGTCATGCCCTCAAACATGTATTGGGTACTACGGTCGTTGTATAACGCCCTGAAACCCCAAAACTGTGGGTAGTAACTCATGAAAATAGCCCAAAACATGAAAACTACGAGTTTTTAGTCATTCCCTCAAACATGTTTTGGTTGGGCAATAACTCGTGAAAACAACCCAAAACGAGAGAACGAAGAGTTTTTGGTCATAAATTTCAAACATGTATCGTGTCTTACGGTCGTTATAAATGGCCATTGGAACCCCCAAACTGTGGGCAAAAGCTCATGAAGACATCCATAAAACATGAAAACGACGAGTTTTTAGTCATGCCCTCAAACATGTATCGGGTCTTAGGGTCATTCTAAATCACCTTGAAACACCCAAAACCGTGGGCAATAGGTCATGCAAACGACCATAAATCACAAAAAAAAGTTTTTGGTCATAAATTTCAAACATGTATTGGGTCTTACGGTCGTTATAAATGGCCTTTAGAACCCCCAAACTATGTGCAATAGCTCATGAAGACAACCATAAAACAGGAAAACGACGAGTTTTTGGTCATGCCCTCAAACATGTATCGGGTATTACGGTCGTTGTAAATCGCCCTGAAGTCCCCAAACTATGGGCAATAGCTCATGAAAACGGCCATAAAACGCGAAAACAATGAGTTTTTTGGTTATTCCCTCAAACATGTATCGGGTGTTAGGGTCGTTGTAAATCGCCTTGAAATCTCCAAAACTATGGGCAATAGCTCATGAAAACGGCCATAAAAAGTGAAAACGACGAGTTTTTTTGGCCATTCCCTCAAACATGTATCGAGTCTTAGGGTCGTTGTAAATCACCTTAAAACCCCCTAAAATTGTGGGCAATAGCTCATGAAAACGGCCATAGCGCACTAAAAATGATTTTTTGGTCATAAATTTCAACACATGTATCGACTCTTATGGTCGTTATGAATGGCCCTTGGAACCCCCAAACTGTGGGCAATAGCTCACAAAAACTGCCATAAACCACGAAAACGAAGAGTTTTTGGTCATGACCTCAAACATGTATCGGGTACAGTGGAGGATGTATCAATGGTAAAGATTGGACCGGGGTCCATAGTTCACTAGAGGTGCCCTCCTTAGATAAACAAATGGCATAAAGGGTAAACAAATTACAACATGGAAATTGACAGGAACTAAGCAAGGCATAACAATGCAATACTAGACAAAAAGATCCTATGAGATTCGATTGGGCAATTCAAGGAGATGCATAGACCAGCATCCAACTGCATCTATGACTAGAAGTCCACCTTCAGGTTATCATCCGAACCCCCTCCAGTATTAAGTTGCATGCAACGGACAACTTCTTTAAGCCAAGTGTGTAAGGTAAATAATCGGTTATTGTAAATCGCCCTGAAACTCCAAAACTGTGGGTAATAACTCATGAAAACAGCCCAAAACACGAAAACTATGAGTTTTTGTCATTCCCTTGAACCTGTTTCTGTTACTATGGTCATTGTAAATCGCCATGAAACCCCAATATTGTGGGCAATAACTCGTGAAAACATCCCAAAACGCGAGAACGAATAGTTTTTGGTCATAAATTTCAAACATATATCGGGTCTTACGGTCGTTATAACTGGCCATTGGAACCCCCAAACTATGGGCAATAGCTCATGAAGACTACCATAAAACACAAAAACAACGAGTTTTTGGTCATGCCCTCAAACACGTGTCTGGTATTAAGGTCATTGTAAATTGCCCCGAAGTCCCCAAACTGTGGGCAATAAATCATGAAAACGGCCATAAAACACAAAAACAATAAGTTTTTTGATCATTCCATCAAACATGTATCGGGTGTTAGGGTCGTTGTAAATCGCCTTGAAATCCCCAAAACTATGGGCAATAGCTCATGAAAACGGCCATAATACGCGAAAATGACGAGTTTTTTTGGTCATTCCCTCAAACATGTATCGGGTCTTAGGGTCGTTGTAAATCACCTTGAAACCCCCCAAAACTCTAGGCAATATCTCATGAAAACGGCCATAGCGCACGAAAAAACATTTTTTTGGTCATAAATTTCAAACATGTATCGGCTCTTACGGTCGTTATGAATGGCCCTTAGAACCCCCAAACTGTGGGCAATAGCTCACAAAAACTGCCATAAAACACGAAAACGACGAGTTTTTGGTCATGCCCTTAAACATGTATCGGGTATTACGGTCGTTGTAAATCGCACTGAAACCCCAAAACTGTGGGCAATAACTCATGAAAACAGCCCAAAACACGAAAACTACGAGTTTTTGGTCATTCCCTCAAACATGTTTCGGTTACTACGGTCGTTGTAAATCGCCTGAATCCCCAATATTATGGGCAATAACTCGTGAAGACAGCCCAAAACGCGAAAACGGAGAGTTTTTGGTCATTCCCAAAAACATGTATCATGTATTACGAGCATTGTAAATCGCCCTGAAACCCTGAAATTGTAGGCAATAGCTCATGAAAACGGCCATAAAGCGGGAAAAGGTGAGACTTTGGTCATTACCTCAAACATGTATCGAGTATTACGGTCGTTGTAAAATCGCCCTAAAGCCCCCAAACTATGGGCAATAGCTCCTGAAAACGGCCATAAAACGCGAAAATGACGAGTTTTTTTGTCATTTCCTCAAACATGTATCGGGTCTTTAGGTGTCAACACCCGGATTTTTAATCCCAGATGCCTGTTATGCCATACATCGCAATCCAAGGATTACCATTTTTGCGAGACATAACAGAATTGGATACCATAGTACATCATCCATTACAAACCGTACATAAGTTCTTACACAAATAGGGATCTCATGATCCAGTTCTTAATACAACATCAAGAAGCGGAATACGTAATAATAACGGTAGCATGGGCGAAGCTCCATCTTCATTGGTCACAGGCAATGCTGACGATGGGAGATGATCCTAGTTGTCGTAACCTTCCTGGGGTCCATCCTCCAGGTACTCCTCTTCATAGTCTGGCCATGGGAATAGCCAGGGACAAAGCCATGAGTACTCTTTAAGTACTCGCAAACTAATACTAACAAGTAAAAGGGTTTTTTGATAATAGGACACTAGGCTCTAGGGTTGTTTTGCAAAATCCAGATTTATCTCTACTAAGTTTAGGAGCAACGAATGCTAGATGAAGTTTTATAACATCTAAATGGGAACTTTTATTTCATATCACAACCCTGTTGTGGTCAAGTCAAAGTCTCAATTCATTTCACAAGTCATTTTGAAAAGTCTGACGGGGGAACAGTATGGCCACTCCAACTGTCCTTAACCGCGGACGCGGTTATTCGAATAGTTTGACACTCTGTAGAGATTGTACACTTTCACCACAACATGCGATACATCCGTCAGGAACAAATCCTGAATTCACCATACTCAGTATGCGGATAATCAATCCTAACCTTTCAATTACACGCCCTAGTATAAGCACCTCTCATGTGAGTTTGGCCTCCCAACCATGACCAACTGTCATCTTGGGTACTGCACAGGTGGACAATCTTCACAAGGTAGCCCCAGATCAGACCTTGGCCGTGAGGGAACTAATACTAAGGTATATAAGTTTCCAGTCAATCCCTACCCAATCTTCGGGTATTGTGGTTGTACGATAAAATTGGAATGGTATCGCATCCAGACAACCATCAGTTTTATAAAGGGCTAAGGCTCATGCCTCAACATTTTCATCACCAAAATCATCAAGTGTTTGGAAACACATGTCCAAAACATTTCAATAGAATGATCCATCATTCCAAGGTTTTCATAACCATTTTCCACAAAGTATTCCCATCTAAAGTTGATCAAGTTTTATGCTTAGCACTAGCATCTACAGGTGGGGGTAAGCACTAATGAGGGGTGGTAAACTAGTGGAGTTTTAACTAAGTTCAATCTCATGCCTTAGGATGACATCAAGATTATCTAGCTTAGGCCAAATTTTATGCTCTTTATGCAACCTTCACATATCTTTCTAGTATCTACCATTCACTTAGGTAAAATCTAGGTAAGAGCTTTGATAAAGAAAATAAAGTAAGAAGCTTGCAAGTAAAACTAGGATTGGTTTATCAAGTGGATATGATCATATATGCTTAAGGCATATAGTTGGCATGGTAACAAATAGTGGTTTGTTGCATCAATAGAGTATCTTGCAAGTGTTAGCTTGCACATTTACTAGTAGTATTAGGTTTGCATTGGTCAATTTGATTAGTAAAGCTTGCACATTCACTAGTAGTATTAGGCTTGCCTTGTGCAGAGCAGTGGTTGAAGTTCTCCTCGGCTTCTTTTTCGTAGTATCCTCCTTCCTCCTCGTATCCTTGGTCGGTACTAGCGTCTATGAATAAATACGAGGTACACAATCACCTAACAATACTTAACTACTTGCAATAATCACACAAAAAGGGTCCTATAGATGATCTAACATCATCTCTAACATTACAAGATTAAGGCTTGGTTTAATTCCTTTTATTTTTAGAAAAGTAATTTCTACTCATTGAAAAACTACTTAGGATTTAATATTCTCCAAACCAAACATGGGATCATGTTGACACATGTCATCACCACATATTTTAGTCCATGGGAATATGATTTAAAGTGGTGTCACAATTTAATAAGGTTTTACCCTTTATTTTAATTAATTAAAGTGACTAGAAATGCCTATGTGGCCTTCTTTTATTACTTGAACATTATTTCTGCAAGTAACCCTATATATTTTTATATATTCTGAAAGGTATGGTTAAATATGATTTTTGAGAGTTGGAATCAACTCAAAAGCTATTATGGTTTAAATTTGAAAAATGTTTGAATGCAGAAAAGCTTCTGCCTTGTTATTTTTACCATGGGTGATCTATAGATCCAAATGACTTGAATCCAACGGGATTGGATTCAGCATTCCTTGAACTTTCTAAAAAAATTAGTTTCATTAAATTTGGTTCATGGAATCAACCTGGGTTCATTTTTAAAACTAGGTACAGAAGTGAGTTTGAAATAAAATGGAAAAGAGTTTAATTCAAATAACTGGGCTGCGCGGGAAATGTTAACGGGCCGGCCTGATAAGAGTAGCGCTTCCGCGGGCTGTTTAAGTGGCTGTCCCCACTCGTCAGCGAGACAGGGGTGCGAAGCGGTATGGGGCGATGTGGGGCGTTCGATCTGGTTCTAATCCAACGGCTGGGAGTCATCGTCGACGTTGGGCAACGCCGGCGAGACAGAAACCTAGCGCAGCCAGTGGGGGTTGCTGGGGGATCACCGGGGTGCAGGCGAGGGTCGGCGAGGCGAGCGAACAACGAAGTCGACGACGGCGAATCTCCTGGTACCGGTGGCTCCTCCTGGGGCGGCTCCAATCGCTGGCTCCCTTCTTCTCCAGAGGCGGCGGGCTCCAATGAAATTCCAGCGAAGTGCTGCTCGCCTTGCTCCGGGAACGGTGTGGCACGATCAGTGAGGAGAGGGGAGTAGAATGGTGTGCTCAATTCGGCTGGGGGTGGCCTCTATTTATAGTCGAGCGAGGGGACCGGCGGGGCGCACGGTGAGCTCGTCGGGGGCGATGGTACAGACGGCTATTGGCATGGGCGAAGGTAGGGGACGATGCGGTGTTCCCTGGCGATGATCAACGATACGGTGGTGAGACGTGAGGCGGTGAGGGTTGGTCTGGAACACGCGATTCTCTGCGCGGCAGAGGCGGCATCTTCAACGACGAGCGGTGGTTGTGTGGCATGGGGCGGTGAACGGGGATGTATGGCGGTCTCCTGGGTCGGTGGTGATCGTGTATTCACGCGGCAAGGGCGGCGCGCGGTCTGTGGGCTTCGGTCGAGGGTGGCGCTCTGGCGCACGCTCGACACGGTTGGCAGAGGCACGGGCGCGACGTTTCTGGGTGCTCTGGTCGGTGTCTTCGAGGCAGGGCTGGTCGAGAGGAGGCAGTGAGGCATGGGTGATCTCCCAGACAAGGTTGGCATGGCTAGTTTCCTCCCTAGCTTGTTGTCGACATGTGGGTGGCAAGGGTGGCTTCGGCTGTTCACCATTGATGGTTTTGGCAAGCTCACAGTGGTGCTAGTGCTTGGTTAATCTTGCTAGATGATCTACTGAGATGGTTGTGAGCTAGATAGGGAACCAGTTAGGCTCAAAACACTGCACACTATAGTGTTTTGATTTTGTTTGATTTGTGTCTGCCAAGTGTTTGATGAAATGGCCGCATGAATTCAAGTTTTGAATTTTGAAAAGAGTTTTGGTGGGTGTGCTAGATTGTTGCTGGTGAGTCTGCAGATGCTTGGGTTTTGAAATTTGAGCTTGTTTGAGTGGTTTTTGAAAAAGTGGGATCTTCCCATATGATAAAGATTCAATTTTGCATTGCCATTTAAACTATGCATTTGAAAGTTTCTGGATGATCACAAAGTGGGCCTTGATACTTTGTTAGGAGTACAATCAAGGGGTGGAAAGATCCAGAAAAGTTTCTGTTGGGTTCTGAAAATTTGAGACAGCCAAAGTAGGCATGGGAGTTAAATTGGTCAAAATGACCATTCCTTTATTTTATTTGTTTTGCTTTACTTGTCTTTGGGAAAAGTGTGGGAAATATTTAGATGATGTTTATTTCACCTAAGAAACATTTTACAAGCAAAGAAACACACAAACAAGGTGGTTCAAAAGAATTTCAAATCAAATGCATACACATATGCATGCTTTCATAATTTTATTTAGAAAAGTTTTTGTTAACCCTAATTTTGATGATTAGAGTTTGATGATTTAAGTTTAGTATTTTTGGGATGTTACAAACCTTCCCCCCTTAAACAAAATCTCACCCCGAGATTTGAAAAAGGACGAAAAGATTACCTAGGATTTGAAGAGATCGGGAAACTCCGTCCTGATGTGATCTTCGTGCTCCCAGGTAGCTTCCTCTTCTGTGTGGTTGCTCCACTGAATCTTGAGAAACTTGATGCTTCGGGTTCGGGTAGTTCGAAAATCTTCTTCCAAAATACGGATGGGTACTTCGGGATAGGTCAGGTCATCATTGATCTCTATGGTCGGGTGGTCGATATTTTTGAACACTTCGGTCTTCTCTGGGACTTCGAGACACTTGCGAAGTAACGAGATATGGAACACATTGTGCATGGCTGACATCTCTTCGGGTAATTCCAATTGATACGATACTTCTCCTCGATGGTTCAGAATCTTGAAAGGTCCTATATATCCGGGGGCTAACTTTCCTTTGAGTTGGAAACGTTGCATTCCCTTCAATGGCGACACTTTCAGATAAACAAAATCTCCTATGTTGAAGGCGAGGTCTCGACGTCTCTTGTCGGTGTAACTCTTTTGTCTGGATTGGGCTGTCTTGAGGTGCTCACGAATCTTGTGAACCTTCTTACGCTTCGTAGGATGTCGGGTCCGAAAATCTGACTCTCTCCTACTTCCGACCAGTTCAAAGGGGTGCGACACTTCCTTCCGTACATAAATTCAAATGGGGCCATTTGCAAACTAGCTTGATAACTGTTGTTGTATGAAAATTCTGCAAACGGCAGACAGTCTTCCCACTTGGATCCATATTCTAACACACATGCTCTCAGCATATCTTCGAGTATTTGATTTACTCGCTCCGTTTGTCCATCGATGCGAGGGTGATACGCGGTGCTGAAATCTAGACGGGTTCCTAAACCTTCTTGGACTTTCTTCGAATCTCGAGGTAAACTGAGTTCCTCGATCCGTCGATGTTCTTGGGGACTCCATGCAAACTAACGATTCTAGCGATGTACAACTCTGCTAGTTTCAAACTCTGATATGTGGTCTTGATGGGTAAGAAATGGGCGACTTTGGACAATCTGTCCACTATGACCCAGATAGAGTCATTTCCCCTACTAGAAGTAGGCAGTCCAGTGATAAAGTCCATTCCAATGGAATCCCATTTCCATTCCGGAATCTGTAAGGGTTGCAACAATCCAGCGGGTCTTTGATGTCCTGCCTTGACTCGCTGACATATATCACACTTGGCGATACAGCTTCCGATTTCTCTCTTCATCTTATGCCACCAAAATTGCTCTTTTAAATCTTGATACATCTTAGTTCCTCCGGGATGGATAGAATAAAGAGTATCATGAGCCTCCTTCAGAATAACTTATTTCAACTCAGAATCTGATGGTACACAAAGGCGTCCTTTGTACCACAAAACTCCTTCTTCGCCTCGGTGAATCCAGGTACTTTGCCTGTACCAATACGATGCTTGATTCCGTCAATACTAGCATTTCCCTTCTGCGCCTCTTTAATCTGACTGATCAAAGTGGGCTGGAGTTCTATGCTAGCCAAAAATCCTTCACTCACTAATTCTACTCGAAAATCTTCCATCTCTTTGTGCAAACTTGGTTGCTCCTTCAAAATCATGGAGTTCAAGCGGCACAGTAATCTGCTAAGGGCATCGGCTACCACGTTGGCTTTACCAGGGTGATAGTGAATGTCCAGGTCATAATCCTTGATTAGCTCAATCCATCTTCTCTGCCTCTGAGTGAATATATACTTTAGGCTCTTGTGATCCGTATAGATCTCACAACGGTTTCCCATCAGGTAATGTCTCCCTGTTTTCAGGGCTAGAACTACGGCTGTGAGTTCGAGGTCATGGGTTGGGTAGTTTTGCTCATGTTGCTTCAGTTGTCGAGATAGATAAGATATAACTTTACCTTCTTGCATTAGCACACATCCGAGACCGATCTTGGATGCATCACAATACACATCGAAGGGCTTCGTGATATCTGGCATGATCAAGATTGGGGCGGAAATCAATCTCCTCTTGAGTTCTTGAAAACTTGCTTCACATTTGTCGGTCCATTCAAACTTCTTGTCCTTCTTCAGCAATTGGGTCATGGGTCTGGCGATACTCGAGAATCCTTCTACGAATTTGCGGTAATATCCCGCCAATCCGAGAAATGCATGAACTTGGGTTTGAGTGGTTGGGGCTTGCCAATCTTCTACATCTTTCACTTTGGCAGGGTCAACAGCAATTCCTCTGGCTGAGACAATGTGACCGAGAAATCCTACCTCCTGTAACCAGAATTCACATTTGCTAAACTTTGCATACAGCTGATGCTCTCTAAGGGTTACAAGAATGGTCCTTAGGTGTAGCTCATGTTCTTCTTCTGATTTGGAATAAATCAGAATGTCATCAATGAAAACAACGACAAACCTATCCAGGAAGTCCATAAAAATCTTATTCATGAGATTCACGAAATAAGCGGGGGCATTGGTTAGTCCGAAAGACATGACTGTATACTCATACAATCCTTATCTGGTGGTAAAGGCAGTCTTTGGAATATCCTCTGCACGAATTTTGAGTTGATGATAGCCAGTCCTAAGATCAATCTTAGAAAACACTTTGGCACCGGTCAACTGATCAAACAAATCTTCTATCTTGGGCAAGGGGTATTTGTTCTTGATGGTGACATCATTCAACTTCCGATAATCCGTACACAAACGGTTACCTCCATCCTTCTTGTCCACAAACAAGACAGGTGACCTCCAAGGTGACGCACTGGGTTGAATCAATCCAATTTCCAGCATGGAATCCAGTTGCTTCTTCAGTTCTGCTAGCTCTGACGGGTTCATACTATAGGGTCTCTGGGCTATGGGTCCAGTTCCGGGGATTAGTTCAATGATAAACTCGATATCCCGATCTGGGGGCATACCGGGCAAAACATCTGGAAATACATCGGGGTATTCACAGACTATCCGGACTTGGTCAATGGTAGGTTGGGCTATACTCTTGTTACATTTGAATTGGTGAGGTAAGGTTTCAGATATATGCTCGACTGATATTCCGGCTGTACTGGTCATGGTTATGGCTTTCTTGGCACAGTCAATCAATCCTTTATGTTTGGACATCCAATCCATTCCTAGTACTACTTCCAAACCTTTAGTTCCGAGTACTATCAGATTAGCATAAAAATCTATGCCATGGATTCGGATAGGGATGACTTTGCAAATTTGCCTAGCCTTGGTGGTTGATCCGGGAATTTGAACAATCATAACATGCTTCAGTTTTGTTGGTTGAATTTTACTAGTGCATGCAAATTCTTCGGTGACAAATGAGTGCGATGCACCAGAATCAAACAACACTCGTGCAAGTACTGAATTAACAGAAAACATACCCAGCACGACGTCTGGCGCTTCCTGAGCTTCTTCAGCATGCATGAGAAAAAAGACGGCCATTGCGGTTGAGTGAATTCCCTGGGGAAAATCTCCTTCCTGGCTGAACACGACGCTATTGCTGAGCTGGGACATTGGCATTGGGGGCTGTAGCATTCTTCTTGTTGGGGCACTCGTTGGAATAGTGGCCTTTATTTCCACAGTCATAACAAGTCACTTGCGACTTGTCCTTTGATGCAAAAGGCACAACATTGCTTCCAGTCCTAGGGGCAGTGTTGGTGTTGGCGGTAGCATTGTTGTTGTTGAACTTGGGTGGGGCACGATTGAAATTGCTAGCGTTGCCGGGGTTGTTGTGATTTCCTCCGGGCCTAGGGTTTCCACGGTTGGGATAGGTCGGACGGTTCATCGGGGTCCTGGTTCTTGGGGCAAATCCTGGAGATGGGTTAGGGCGATACTTTGGGGTCTGATGGGTTCCTGGCTGATGCATCATGCGACGCTTGCGGTTCTCATTGGCTTGGTTGATCTTTCCTTCCATCTGGATAGCTGAGTCGACAAGGGCTTCAATATCAGCAAAGGGGATATTGACTAACACAGTCTGCATCTCATCATGCAGACCATTCAGGAATCTTTCTTTCTTCTTGGCTTCGGTGTCGATCTCATCCGGGGCATACCTAGCTAATGACAGGAATTTTTCACGGTATTCCACTACAGTCATCCTTCCTTGCGTCAGCTCTCTAAACTCGTCTCTCATTCTCTTGATCAAACCTGGTGGCACATGGGTTCTGCTAAACTTGACCTTGAATTCCTCCCAGGTCATCATCTGGCCTCCGGTCATTGCGCGGACACTGTTCCACCATGCCCTGGCATCTCCGGCTAGATAGTGGGTGGCGAACAGAACTTTCTCGTTGGCTTCTACTGCTGCGACTTCTAGGTTATTTTCCATGGTTTGCAACCAATCATCGGCGTCTAGGGGTTCTTCCGACTTAGTGAAAACAGGTGGGTTGGTATTCTGTAAATTCTTGAGCTTAGATCCATGGTTGTCCTGATTTCCGTGGCCTTGGTTGTTGTGGGCAAGCTGGGCTATCTGTTGTAGTGTGGCTAGGTTGGCTTGACGTTCCGCTCTTTCAGCTTCGCGGTCCGAAGTCAACATTTGCAGAATCTGCAACATCGAGTCTGGGGATGAACCACTTCCTCCACGTGGCATCTGAAGATTGAGATAGATCGTGAGAAAAGAGGGAAATTTCTAAGGTTTTGGGTCTTTGAAAAGTTTTTAAAGTTTGACTCAGATTTTTCAAGCAACTTGCTTTTTCATTCATTCATTCATTCATTCATTCATAGCACACGGTACAACACACACCACAACAAATTAAAGCAGATGGTTTTAAGAACCATTCGGGAAACTACGATACAGTGGGACCGAATACTACTCACTACGCTAGTGCTCAAGTGCTACTACTCCTCGGAATCGGTGGCTTCATCGTCCTCATCATCATCGATGAAGGCGAAATCATCTTCATCAGTGAAGAAGTCCATAGCCTGATCATCCAGAAAATCATCGTCATCGCTGAGATAGGAGTAAGGGTCTCCACGAAGATCCTCTCTGGCATTCTCCCTTTCTTCCAACTGCATGTCTCTCTCCTGGATGGTCTCCTCCAAAGATGAGATACGGTGGCGAAGACGGGCAATGATGCGCTCCTTCTTGTCGATCTGACGGTGGCGAGACTTGCGATCCTTTGCTAGCATGGCGATGGTTTGGTCCTTCGTCTTGATGATGGCAAACTTGTGGTTGGAGTAGTCACGGCAGTTGTCTAACTCCTGCTGACGATCGTACATCATGAAGCTAAGGTGGTCCAATTGAGTCTTTAGCTCGGGGTGGTATGGGGCTTCCAGTGGTTGTCCATTTGCATCACGCCTTGGGCAAAACTCAAAGCGAGTACCCTTGATCTGATTGATGCTCTACCCACACAGACGGGAAAGAGCTTCCTGCATGGCCCTGGCAAGTCCATCGAGCCAGTTGTTCTCTCTTAAGGTAAACTGAATTCCTTCCGCAGTGGGAGGTTCAATCTTTCCTCGGAGACTTGCAACAATTAGCCACTGCAGATCTTCTCCTCCTTGATCATTGAGCTGAGCTCCGAAGAACTCGGGGTGCGGACGCTCCAGAAGTTCCGAAAGCTGGTCCAAATCCCTCTCAAAGATAAGGTCTCCTCCATTTCCCAACTGATAAAACTTGCTGTACTTCACGTCCATCTATAAGAATATAGGATGAGTAAGTTAGTAGAGTGATCAAGTGTGTCAAAATTTTATGTATTTTGCAAGAGTGAACAAATCCTGAATTCACCATACTCAGTATGCGGATAATCAATCCTAACCTTTCAATTACACGCCCTAGTATAAGCACCTCTCATGTGAGTTTGGCCTCCCAACCATGACCAACTGTCATCTTGGGTACTGCACAGGTGGACAATCTTCACAAGGTAGCCCCAGCTCAGACCTTAGCCGTGAGGGAACTAATACTAAGGTATATAAGTTTCCAGTCAAGCCCTACCCAATCTTCGGGTATTGTGGTTGTACGATAAAATTGGAATGGTATCGCATCCAGACAACCATCAGTTTTATAAAGGGCTAAGGCTCATGCCTCAACATTTTCATCACCAAAATCATCAAGTGTTTGGAAACACATGTCCAAAACATTTCAATAGAATGATCCATCATTCCAAGGTTTTCATAACCATTTTCCACAAAGTATTCCCATCTAAAGTTGATCAAGTTTTATGCTTAGCACTAGCATCTACAGGTGGGGGTAAGCACTAATGAGGGGTGGTAAACTAGTGGAGTTTTAACTAAGTTCAATATCATGCCTTAGGATGACATAAGGATGGCAATTTTATCCATGGATCCGGGTATCCACGGATATCCAACCCGGTGGGCAAGGGTATGGAGGCCTAATTACATCCACGGATTTCATGGGGCAGATATCCGCTAATTCATGGGGCGAGCATGGGTAGTAGTTTCGCTCCACGGATATCCAACGAATACCTGGCTGACACGTGGGACCCACGTGTTATTTTTTTATGTATACAATATTTACTCAATAAATGGCCCCAAATTTCAAGCCACTGTCCCAAAATCCCACCTAAGTAGTAATCCTAATTAACCCTAATTCCCCCAATTACTGTATGGTGTAACCCCTAGCCCAGGTCGCACTTGTGTCGCCGCCCCATCCAGTCGTCGTATTTTAGCCACCAGCACCACTCAACATTTCTACTATGCATTGCTATATCTATTGAATGTATGAGATGTTGTATTGGAAACTTGTAATAAAAAGCATTTTTTAAGAATGTTATGAGACATCTATTTACTTTGTGATGTTACCGTGTGATATTTTAAGTACTATGTGGTTAAAATATTATTGCTTTGATATTTCTATGTATTATTCATATAATATTTGCTAAAATGCTGCTGAAATGCTGTCGGAAATTGCTATTATATCATAGTTATTCTGAATATTATTATGATTATTGTATATAGTATGTAAACCAATGGATATCCATGGATACTGGATATCCGGCGGGTTTGGATCTGGAGCGACATCCATGCCCATGGATATCTTCGTGGGCGGGCTAGAGTGAGTTTAATGGATTTGGATTTGGTTTTGCTATATCCGTCCAAACCCGCTCCATTGCCATCCCTAGGATGACATCAATATTATCTAGCTTAGGCCAAATTTTATGCTCTTTATGCAACCTTCACATATCTTTCTAGTATCTACCATTCACTTAGGTAAAATCTAGGTAAGAGCTTTGATAAAGAAAATAAAGTAAGAAGCTTGCAAGTAAAACTAGGATTGGTTTATCAAGTGGATATGATCATATATGCTTAAGGCATATAGTTGGCATGGTAACAAATAGTGGTTTGTTGCATCAATAGAGTATCTTGCAAGTGTTAGCTTGCACATTCACTAGTAGTATTAGGTTTGCATTGGTCAATTTGATTAGTAAAGCTTGCACATTCACTAGTAGTATTAGGCTTGCCTTGTGCAGAGCAGTGGTTGAAGTTCTCCTCGGCTTCTTCTTCGTAGTATCCTCCTTCCTCCTCGTATCCTTGGTCGGTACTAGCGTCTATGAATAAATACGAGGTACACAATCACCAAACAATACTTAACTACTTGCAATAATCACACAAAAAGGGTCCTATAGATGATCTAACATCATCTCTAACATTACAAGATTAAGGCTTGGTTTAATTCCTTTTATTTTTAGAAAAGTAATTTCCACTCATTGAAAAA
The DNA here is from genome assembly GCA_023614405.1 of Avena insularis. Classification (NCBI taxonomy): domain Eukaryota; kingdom Viridiplantae; phylum Streptophyta; class Magnoliopsida; order Poales; family Poaceae; genus Avena; species Avena insularis. The sequence goes on from CM042691.1 coordinate 2,766,488, forward strand.
CTACTTAGGATTTAATATTCTCCAAACCAAACATGGGATCATGTTGACACATGTCATCACCACATATTTTAGTCCATGGGAATATGATTTAAAGTGGTGTCACAATTTAATAAGGTTTTACCCTTTATTTTAATTTATTAAAGTGACTAGAAATGCCTATGTGGCCTTCTTTTATTACTTGAACATTATTTCTGCAAGTAACCCTATATATTTTTATATATTCCGAAAGGTATGGTTAAATGTGATTTTTGAGAGTTGGAATCAACTCAAAAGCTATTATGGTTTAAATTTGAAAAATGTTTGAATGCAGAAAAGCTTCTGCCTTGTTATTTTTACCATGGGTGATCTATAGATCCAAATGACTTGAATCCAACGGTCTTGGATTCAGCATTCCTAGACCTTTCTAACAAAATTAGTTTCATTCAATTTGGTTCATGGAATCAACATGGGTTGATTTTTAAAACTGGGTATAGAAGTGAGTTTGAAATAAAATGGAAAAGAGTTTAATTCAAATAACTGGGTTGCGCGGGAAAAGTTAACGGGCCGGCCTGCTAAGCGTAGCACTTCCGCGGGCTGTTTAAGTGGCTATCCCCACTCGTCAGTGAGACAGGGGTGCGAAGCGGCATGGGGCGATGTGGGGCGTTCGATCTGGTTCTAATCCAACGGTTGGGAGTCATCATCGACGTTGGGCAACGTCGGTGAGACAGAAACCTAGCGCGGCCAGTGGGGGTTGCTGGGGGCTCACCAGGGTGCAGGCGAGGGTCGGCGAGGCGGGCGAACGACGAATCTCCTGGTACCGGTGGCTCCTCCTGGGGCGGCTCCAATCGCTGGCTCCCTTCTTCTCCAGAGGCGGCGGGCTCCGATGAAATTCCGGTGAAGTGATGCTCGCCTTGCTCCGGGAACGGCGTGGCACGATCAGTGAGGAGAGGGGAGTAGAATGGTGTGCTCAATTCGGCTGGGGGTGGCCTCTATTTATAGTCGAGCGAGGGGACCGGCGGGGTGCACGGTGAGATTGTCGGGGGCGATGGTACAGACGGCTATTGGCATGGGCGAAGGTAGGGGACGATGCGGTGTTCCCTGGCGATGCTCAACGATATGGTGGCGAGACGTGGGGCGGTGAGGGTTGGTATGGAACACGCGACGCTCTGCGCGGCAGAGGCGGCGTCTTCAACGGCGAGCGGTGGCTGTGCGGCATGGGGGCGTGACGGGATGTCTGGCGGTCTCTCGGGTCGGTGGCGATCTTGTATGCACGCGGCGAGGGCGCTGTGGTCTGTGGGCTTGGCCGAGGTGGCGTGGCTCGCGCACGCCGCACGGTTAACAAAAGGCACGGGCGCGGCGTTCCTGGGTGCTCTGGTCGGTGTCTTCGAGGCAGGGCTGGTCGAGAGGGGGCGATGAGGCATGGGTGATCTCCCAGACAAGGTTGGCACGGCTAGTTTCCTCCCTAGCTTGCTGTCTACATGTGGGTGGCAAGGGTGGCTTTGACTGTTCACCATTGATGGTTTTGGCAAGCTCACAGTGCTGCTAGTGCTTGGTTAATCTTGCTAGATGATATACTAAGATGGTTGTGAGCTAGATAGGGAACCAGTTAGGCTCAAAACACTGCACACTATAGTGTTTTGATTTTGTTTGATTTGTGTCTGCCAAGTGTTTGATGAAATGGCCGCATGAATTCAAGTTTTGAATTTTGAAAATATTTTTGGTGGGTGTGCTAGATTGGTGCTGGTGAGTCTGCAGATGCTTGGGTTTTGAAAGTTGAGCTTGTTTGAGTGGTTTTTGAAAAAATGGGATCTTCCCATATGATAAAGATTCAATTTTGCATTGCCATTTAAACTATGCATTTGAAAGTTTCTGGATGATCACAAAGTGGGCCTTGATACTTTGTTAGGAGTACAATCAAGGGGTGCAAAGATCCAGAAAAGTTTCTGTTGGGTTCTGAAAGTTTGAGACAGCCAAAGTAGGCATGGGAGTTAAATTGGTCAAAATGACCATTCCTTTATTTTATTTGTTTTACTTTACTTGTCTTTGGGAAAAGTGTGGGAAATATTTAGATGATGTTTATTTCACCTAAGAAACATTTTACAAGCAAAGAAACACACAAACAAGGTGGTTCAAAAGAATTTCAAATCAAATGCATACACATATGCATGCTTTTATAATTTTATTTAGAAAAGTTTTTGTTAACCCTAATTTTGATGATTAGAGTTTGATGATTTAAGTTTAGTATTTTTGGGATGTTACATTAGGTCATTGTAAATCACCTTCAAACACCAAAAACCGTGGGCAATAGTTCATGAAAACGGCCATAAATCACAAAAACAAGTTTTTGGTCATAAATTTCAAACATGTATCAGTCTTACAGTCGTTATAAACGGCCATTAGAACCCCCAAACTGTGTGCAATAGCTCATGGAGACAACCATAAAAGACGAAAACTACGAGTTTTTGGTCATGTCCTCAAACATGTATCGGTTATTACGGTCGTTGTAAATCGCCTTGAAACACCCAAACTATGGGCAATAGCTCATGAAAACTGCCATAAAACGCGAAAACAACGATTTTTTTGGTCATTCCCTCAAACATGTATCATGTGTCAGGGTCGTTGTAAATCGCCTTGAAATCCCCAAAAATGTGGGCAATAGCTCATGAAGACGACCATAAAACGCGAAAACGACGAGTTTTTTGGCCATTCCCTCAAACATGTATCAGGTCTTAGTGTCGTTGTAAATAACCTTGAAACCCCCAAAACTGTGGGCAATAGCTCATGAAAACGGCCATAGAGCATGAAAAAACAATTTTTTGGTCATAAATTTCAAACATGTATCGGCTCTTACGGTCGTTGTGAATGGCCCTTGGAACCCCCAAAAAGTGGGCAATAGCTCACAAAAACTATCATAAAACATGAAAATGATGAGTATTTGATTATGCCCTCAAACATGTATCGGTATTACGGTCGTTCTAAATCGCCTTGAAACCCCAATACTATGGGCAATAAGTCGTGAAAACAACCCAAAACGCGAGAACAAAGAGTTTTTGGTCATTCCCAAAAACATGTATCGGGTATTACTAGCATTGTAAATCACCCTGAAACCCCCAAACTGTAGGCAATAGCTCATGAAAACCGCAATAAAGCGGGAAAATTGCGAGATTTTGGTCATTACCTCAAACATGTATCGGGTATTACGGTCGTTGTAAAATCGCCATGAAACCCCCAAACTGTGGGCAATAGCTCATGAAAACGACCATAAAACGCAAAAAAGACGAGTTTTTTGTCATTCCCTCAAACATGTATCGGGTCTTAGGGTCATTGTAAATAACCTTCAAACACCCAAAACCGTGGGCAATAGGTCATGAAAACGGCCATAAATCACAAAAACATGTTTTTGGTCATAAATTTCAAACATGTATCGGGTCTTACGGTCGTTATAAACGACCATTAGAGCCTCCAAACTGTGTGCAATAGCTCATGGAGACAGCCATAAAACAAGAAAACTACGAGTTTTTGGTCATGCCCTCAAACATGTATCGGGTATTACGATCGTTGTAAATCGCCCTGAAACCCCCAAACTATGGGCAATAGCTCATGAAAACTGCCATAAAACGCGAAAACGACGAGTTTTTTGGTCATTCCCTCAAACATGTATCGGGTGTCAGGGTCGTTGTAAATCGCCTTGAAATCCCCAAAAATGTGGGAAATAGCTCTTGAAAACGACCATAAAACGCGAAAACGACGAGTTTTTTGGTCATTCCCTCAAACATGTATCGGGTCTTAGGGTTGTTGCAAATAACCTTGAAACCCCCAAAACTGTGTGCAATAGCTCATGAAAACGACCATAGAGCACGAAAAAATGATTTTTTGTCATAAATTTCAAACATGTATCGGCTCTTACGGTCGTTATGAATGGCCCTTGGAACCCCCAAATGGTGGGCAATAACTCACAAAAACTACCATAAAACACGAAAATGACGAGTATTTGGTCATGCCCTCAAACATTTATTGGGTATTACGACCGTTGTAAATCGCCCTAAAACCCCAAAACTATGGGTAATAACTGATGAAAACAACCCAAAACACGAAAACTGCGAGTTTTTCGTAATTCCCAAAAACATGTATCGGGTAGTACTAGCATTGTAAATCACCCTGATGAAGGGTTTCGCGGCATAGTAAATCAAAATTTTCTACGGATGCGAACAGAGGGAAAGCCAAGATCTAATCTAGGAGATGCAAACAACAAGAGAGATTGGATTAGATCTTCATACCCTTGAAGATTCGCACAGCAGAACGTTCGTCGGAACGTGGGTGATGTAGTCGTACTCGCTTCTCCTTCTCGCGATCCGATCCGATCTAGCACCACAAGTGGCGGTGCCTCCGTGAGATGCACACGTGCAGCACCTCGATGTCTCCTCCTTCCTCGGACCAGCAAGTATGGTGGAGAGACGGATTGGATCTACAACACGACGGCGTGGTGTATATGGTGGAGAATTTCTGCAGCAGGGCTTTGCCTTACAAACAGTCGGGAGGGAGAGAGGAGGGTAGCAGGGCGGCTAGGGTTGGAGGGGAAGGTGTGGGGGGTTGGTGCGCCCCCACCCCTCTTTATATAGAGGGGGGGGGGGCGCAGCCCTAGCCCCTCCCCCAAGCCCAAACCGGCGGCCCCAAAGGATAAGGAGTGGGGGGCAAGGAAACCCCCCTTCTAGAAGGTCTATCTCGAGTTTAAAACCCCCTTGGCCGGCTGGGCCCTATGGGGCCTTGTGCCCCTGGACCAATGCGGCCAGGGCACTCCCTCATAGGCCCATGCCCCCTCCCGGAAGGTGGGGCCACATTGGTCCCCTTCTGGAAGGTTCTAGAAGCTTCCAGACAATACCGATTAACCTTAACAATTCAACTCCAAAAACTGCACCGCCTTATATGAATCTTATTCTCCGACCATTCCGAACCTCTCGTGATGTCCCGGATCCCATCCGAGACTCGAACAAAAACTCATAAACCAATTATCCAATCTATCCTAGCATCGAGACACGTTATGTGTGACCGCTGGTTCGAGAATATGCGCATATGATCTTCTATCAATAATCAACAGGGGCCTGAAACCCATATTGACTCCCACACATTCATCGATGATCATATCGGATGAACCACGATGCCAGGATTCAATCAATCCCATATATATTCCCTTCGCCTCGCGATATTTTACTTGCCCGAGATTCGATCGTCGGTACCGTCATACCTAGTTCAATCTCGTTCACAGCAAGTACTTTACTCGTTCCGTAATTTGATATCACTTTGTGATTAACTCCTTAACCACATGCTTGCAAGCGGTGTTTATATCGATTACCGAGTGGGCCCGAAGTATATCTCTCCGACTTGGGAGGGACAAATCCCATCTCGATACATACAACCCAAAGAGATACTTTCCGATCACCTGAGAGACACCTTTATGATCACCCTCTCATAGGATGACGTTTGATGACCTCAAAGCTTTCTTCCGATACCAGGGAGTTGTATTATCTCATGGTCTAAGGAATACAATATTTGACATAAGAAAAGCTTCGCAAAGACGAACACGATGACACGATCTAATTGCTTCGCTTAGTTTGGTCTCATCCACCATATCATTCTCCCAATGATATGATCTCATTATTAATCGACAACTCATGTCCATGGTTAGGAAACCTTAACCATCATTAATCAATGAGCTAGTCCATAGAGGCGTACTAGGGACACGATGTTGTTCACAAACCACACAAGTATTAAAGTTTCCGCTTAAAACAATTCTAGCATGGAATATAAACATTATCATGAACAAGAATTATAATAATAACAGCTTTATTATTGCCTCTAGGGCATAATTCCAACAGTCTCCCACTTGCACTAGAGTCAATAATCTAGTTTACATTTGGCAACAATCTCACACCCATGGCACTGAGGTGCTGATCATGTTTTACACGTGGAAGAGGTTTAGTCAATGGATCTGCGACATTCAGATCTGTATGTACTTTGCTAATCTTCAGATCTCCATCTTCTATGTAATCTCGGATTATATGAAACTTGCAGTTGATATGCTTGGTCTTTGGATGATATCTTGGTTCCTTAGCAAGTGCTATGGCGCCAGTGTTGTCACACAATATCTCCAGTGGGTCTAATGCACTTGGAACCACGCCAAGCTCAGTGATGAAGTTCCTGATCCAAACTCCTTCACTTGACGCTTCTACTGTAGATCCCGCGATCACGCTTTGCTTGCAGCTTCTCCAGCTCACAGCTCCTCCATTCAAAATATAACGATATCGTCGAGATTTAGAATCATCCTTGTCGGTGTCGAAACTAGCATCGACGTAACCTTTTACGATGAGTTGTTCATCACCCCCATAGACTAAGAACATTTCTTTAGTTCTATTTAGGTATTTTAGGGTGTTCTTCACGGCTGTCCAGTGTTCCACTCCTAGATCACTTTGATATCTGCTCGTCAAACTAAGAGCATTGGACACATCCGGTCTAGTACACAGCATGGCATACATGATAGAACCTATGGCCGAGGCATAAGGCACTTTGCTCATAGCTTCCCTATCATTTACCGTAGCTGGACACTGAGCCTTGCTCAATATCTTACCTGACAACATAGGCACCGAACCTTTCTTTGCCTTATCCATTCTGAACCTTTTCAGAACTTTGTCTAGGTATGTACTCTGGCTTAAGTCTATCAAGCGTCTTTGTCTATCTCTATAGATCTTGATGCCCAATATATAAGCAGCTTCACCTAGGTCTTTCATTGAAAAACACTTGTTCAAATAACTCTTCACATTGTTAAGCATGTTGATGTCATTTCCAATAATCAATATGTCATCCACATATAGTACCAGAAACGTCACCGAGCTCCCACTCACTTTCTTGTAGATGCAAGCTTCGTAGCAATTTGGAACAAATCCAAAGCTCTTGATCACTTGATCAAAACGAAGGTTCCAACTCCGAGATGCTTGCTTCAGTCCATAAATGGAACGCTGAAGTTTGCATACTTTATCAGCATCCTTAGGATTGACAAAACCTTCGGGTTGCATCATATACAACTCTTCATCAATGTTGCCATTGAGGAAAGCAGTCTTGACATCCATTTGCCATATTTCATAATCATGAAACGCAGCAATTGCTAATAAAATCCGAATGGACTTAAACATCGCTACGGGAGAGAAAGTCTCATCGTAGTCAACACCTGGAACTTGTCGAAAACCTTTCGCGACAAGCCGTGCTTTATAGACAGTAACATTACCATCCACGTCCGTTTTCTTCTTGAAAATCCATTTGCACTCAACGGCCTTTCGGTCGCTAGGAGGGTCCACCAAAGTCCATACTTGGTTTTCACTCATGGATCCCAATTCGGATTTCATGGCTTCCAGCCATTTCTCAGAGTCTGGGCTCATCATCGCTTCCTCATAGTTCGTAGGTTCACTGTCTTCTACTAACAAGACAGTCAAGACAGGGTTGCCGTACCACTTAGGAGGGGCACGCGACCTTGTCGACCTGCGACGTTCAGTAGCAGCATCGTCCGAAGCTTCATGATCCTTGTCATTAGCTTCCTCTATTGTTGGTGCAAGCGGCACCGGAACAATTTCAGGTGCTGCGCTACTCTCCAATTCAAGAGAAGATTCAATAACCTCGTCTAGCTCTACTTTCCTCCCACTCACTTCTTTCGGGAGAAACTCCTTCTCAAGAAAGGAACCGTTCTTTGCGACAAACACTTTGCCTTCGGTTCTGTGATAGAAGGTATACCCAATAGTTTCCTTAGGGTATCCTATGAAGACGCATTTCTCCGCTTTGGGTTCGAGCTTGTCCGGCATCAACTTCTTGACGTAAGCTTCGCATCCCCAAACTTTAAGAAACGACAACTTAGGTTTCGCACCAAACCACAGTTCATACGTGTCGTCTCAACGGATTTAGATGGTGCCCTATTTAAAGTGAATGAAGCGGATTCTAATGCATAACCCCAAAATGATAACGGCAAATCAGTAAGAGACATCATCGATCAGACCATATCTAATAAAGTTCGATTCCGGCGTTTAGACACACCATTGCGCTATGGTGTTCCAGGTGGCGTGAGTTGTGAAACGATTCCACTTGCTTTAAGATGTGCGAGAAAATCATAACTCAAATATTCACCTCCACGATCGGATCGTAGAAATTTAATCTTTCTGTTACGATGGTTCTCCACTTCATTCTGAAATTCTTTGAACTTTTCAAACATTTCAGATTTATGTTTCATTAAATAGATATACCCATACCTACTTAAGTCATCGGTAAAAGTGAGGAAATAGCGATATCCACCGCGCGTCGAAACACTCATCGGTCCGCATACATCGGTATGTATGATTTCCAACAAGTCCGTTGCTCGCTCCATCATACCGGAGAACGGGGTTTTGATCATCTTGCCCATGAGGCATGGTTCGCATGTGTCAAATGATTCAAAATCAAGAGACTCCAAAAGTCCACCAGAATGGAGTTTCTTCATGCGCTTTACACCAATATGACCTAGACGACAGTGCCACAAATAAGTAGTATTATCACTATCTACTTTGCATCTCTTAGCCTCAATGTTATGGATGTGTGTTTCATCCCTTTCAAGATTTAGAAGAAATAAACCATTCACAAGAGGTGCATGACCATAAAAGATGTTACTCATATAAATAGAACAACCATTATTCTCCGGTTTAAATGAATAACCGTCTTGCAATAAACATGATCCAGAAATAATGTTCATGCTCAACGCAGGCACATAATAACATTTATTAAGGTTTAAAACTAATCCCGAAGGTAAAACTAAGGAGAGCGTGCACGCCATCACATCAACTCTTGATCCGCTAACGCCAGCATCGTCACCTCATCCCTCGCAAGTCATTGCTCATTCCGTAGCTCCTGTTTGGAGTTACAAATATTAGCAACTGAACCGGTATCAAATACCCAGGCACTACAACGAGGGCTAGTAAGGAAAACATCAATACCATGTATATCAAATATACCTTTGATGGTGCCAGCCTTCTTGTCCGCTAAGTACTTCGGACGATTTGCCCAAAGGACCCTTGTCCTTGCAATAGAAGCACTCAGTGTCCGGCTTAGGACCAGACTTGAGCTTCTTCTTAGCAGGGGCAACGCGTTTGCCGCCGCCTTTCTTGAAGGGCTTCTTTGCACCCTTACCTTTCTTAAAGGAGGGCTTGTTGACCATCAACACATGATTATCCTTCTTGATGTCCACCTCCGTAGCCTTCAGCTTTGCGAAGAGCTCGGTGATCATATCAGTGGAACCAATCTGATTATGAGTCACTACAAAACTTTTGTAGCTGGGAGGGAGTGATTGCGAACCACTGGGTCTTGAGCTCCTCTCGAATCGTGCATTCCAGTTGCTCAAATGCGTTGAGTGTAGCCCGTCATCTTAATGGCGTGCTCACTAACGGAACTCCCTTCCTCCATCTTGCGATTAAAGAACTTAGAGATCTCATATCTCTCGAGCGGGCCTGAGTCTGAAACATGGTTTTCAGCTCTTCGAGAATCTCAAAGGGCCCGGGATAGTCTTCAAAACGATTTTGAAGTTCCGGTTCCATAGCAAACAACATGGTGCTCTTAATCACACCATAATCATCTTTGGGCGACTGATAGACAACTTTCTCATCAGCCGGCGCAGTTGCAGCAGGGGGGTCACCTAACGCTTTCCCAAGGACATAGTCCTTTTGACCGCCAGAGAGAATGATTCTTAGATTGCGGAACCAATTTGTGAAGTTAGACCCATTGTTCTTAAGCTTTTGTTTCTCAGCAAAAACGTTGAAGTTGAAGTTGGACTTGGCCATGTGATCTACAGTATTTGCAAGTACAATTTAGACTATGTTCATGATAAATAGTTCAACTTAATCAAATTACTAGATGAACTCCCACTAAATTCAACATCCCTCAAGTTGTTTAGTGAACATGATCCAAATTCACCACACCTAATCCGATCATCATGAGAAGAGATGTGGCTTCAATGGTGGACAACGAAGTGTTGATCATATCATTCATATGACTCATGCTTAACCTTTCGGTTCATGTGTTCCGAGGCCATGTCTGTACATGCTAGGCTCGTCAAGTTAGACCCAAGTATTTTCGCGTGTGCAAAAACTGGCTTGCACCCGTTGTATGTGAGCATAGAGTCTATAGCACCCGATCATCACGTGATGCTTGGACACGACGAACTTTCGCAACGGTGCATACTTGGGGAGAACACAGTTTTATCTTGATCTTTAAGTGAGGAATCATCTTATAATGCTACCGTCGTGATCTAAGCATAATAAGATACATAAAAGGATAAACATCACATGCATATAACTTTATGTGACATGGTATAGCCAATCTTCGCGCAATGATCTCCATCTTGTGCGTGCCGGCATGATCTCCATCACTCCACCATGATTGCCTCCACCACGAATAGCAACTACAACTATTGCTAACTACTTAGCGATAAAGTGAAACTATTACATGGCGTATAAGTAGTTGACACACATGTCATACACAATTATAAAGACAACCATATGGCTCCTGCCGGTTGTGTACTCATCGACATGCAAGTCGTGAAACATTACAAAACATGATCATCGCATACATTATACACATCACATCTTGGGCCATACCATATCACAGAAAACACTCCCTGCAAAAACAAGTTAGACGCCTCTACTTTGTTGTTGCATGTTTTACGTGGCTTATGGGAGTAGATGCTAAGAACGATTCTTACCTACGGAAAAGCCACAACGGTGATATTATGGTTGCCAAACTCCGGTGTTAATCCCATGACAACTATAGTGAGAGAAACTGGCATCCACCAGCCGCATCTGTGGAACAAGCCACACGTCAAGTGCGGAGCCGGTCTCGCGAATGACGTCGCGTAAGGTTGGCCTGGACCGCTTCAATCTCACTATCCCGCATCATAAGAAGAACACAAACAAGAGGCTTGCAACAGAAAACATCAACGCCCGCAACAACCATGTTGCGTTCTACTCGTGAAACACATCTACACATAGATCTAGCTCTGATACCACTGAAGGGTTTCGCGGCATAGTAAATCAAAATTTTCTACGAATACGAACAGAGGGAAAGCCAAGATCTAATCTAGGAGATTCAAACAACGAGAGAGATTGGATTAGATCTTCATACCCTTGAAGATTCAAGACAATGAACGCTCGCTTAACGTGGGTGATGTAGTCGTACTCGCTTCTCCTCCTCGCGATCCGATCCGATCTAGCACCACAAGTGGCGGTGCCTCCATGAGATGCACAAGTGCAGCACCTCGACGTCTCCTCCTTCCTCGGACCAGCAAGTATGGTGGAGAGACGGATTGGATCTACAACACGACGGCGTGGTGTATATGGTGGAGAATTTTTGCAGCAGGGCTTCGCCTTACAAACAGTCGGGAGGGAGAGAGGAGGGCAGCAGGGCGGTTAGGGTTGGAGGGGAAGGTGTGGGGGGTTGGTGCGCCTCCACCACTCTTTATATATAGGTGGGACGCAGCCCTAGCCCCTCCCCCAAGCCCAAACCGGCGGCCCCAAAGGATAAGGAGTGGGGGGCAAGGAAACCCCCCCCTTCTAGAAGGTCTATCTCGAGTTTGAAACCCCCTTGGCCGGCTGGGCCCTATGGGGCCTTGTGCCCCTGGACCAATGCGGCCAGGGCACTCCCTCATAGGCCCATGCCCCCTCCCGGAAGGTGGGGCCACGTTGGTCCCCTTACGGAAGGTTCTAGAAGCTTCCGGTACAATACCGATTAACCCGGAACAATTCCGAACTCCAAAAACTGCACTGCCTTATATGAATCTTATTCTCCGGACCATTCCGGAACCTCTCGTGATGTCCCGGATCCCATCCGAGACTCTGAACAAAAACTCATAAACCAATTACCCAATCTATCCTAGCGTCGAGACACGTTAAGTGTGACCTCGCTGGTTCGAGAATATGCGCATATGATCTTCTATCAATAATCAACAAGGGCCTGAAACCCATATTGACTCCCACACATTCATCGATGATCATATCGGATGAACCACGATGCCAGGATTCAATCAATCCCATATATATTCCCTTCGTCTCGCGATATTTTACTTGCCCGAGATTCGATCGTCGGTACCGTCATACCTAGTTCAATCTCGTTCATAGCAAGTACTTTACTCCCAGTAATCCGATATCACTTTGTGATTAACTCCTTAACCACATGCTTGCAAGCGGTGTTGATATCGATTACCGAGTGGGCCCGAAGTATATCTCTCCGACTTTGGAGGGACAAATCCCATCTCGATACATACAACCCAACAGATACTTTCCGATCACCTGAGAGACACCTTTATGATCACCCTCTCATAGGATGACGTTTGATGACCTCAAAGCTTTCTTCCGATACCAGGGAGTTGTATTATCTCATGGTCTAAGGAATACAATATTTGACATAAGAAAAGCTTCGCAAAGACGAACACGATGACACGATCTAATTGCTTCGCTTAGTTTGGGTCTGTCCACCATATCATTCTCCCAATGCTATGATCTCATTATTAATCGACAACTCATGTCCATGGTTAGGAAACCTTAACCATCATTAATCAATGAGCTAGTCCATAGAGGCGTACTAGGGACACGGTGTTATTCACAAACCACACAAGTATTAAAGTTTCCGCTTAATACAATTCTAGCATGGAATATAAACATTATCATGAACAAGAATTATAATAATAACAGCTTTATTATTGCCTCTAGGGCATAATTCCAACACCTGAAACCTTGAAACTGTAGGCAATAGCTCATGAAAAAAGCAATAAAGCGGGAAAATGTCGAGATTTTGGTCATTACCTCAAACATGTATCGGGTATTACGGTCGTTGTAAAATTGCCATGAAACCCCCAAACTTTGGAAAATAGCTCATGAAAACGGCCATAAAACACAAAAAGGACGAGTTTTTTGTCATTCCCTCAAACATGTATCGGGTCTTAGGGTCATTGTAAATCACCTTCAAACACCCAAAACCGTGGGCAATAGGACATGAAAACGGCCATAAATCACAAAAACATGTTTTTGGTCATAAATTTCAAACATGTATCGGGTCTTATGGTCGTTATAAACTGCCATTAGAACCCCCCAAACTATGTGCAATAGCTCATGGAGACAGCCATAAAACAGGAAAACTATGAGTTTTTGGTCATGCCCTCAAACATGTATCGGGTATTACGATCGTTGTAAATCGCCCTGAAACCCCCAAACTGTGGGCAATAGCTCATGAAAACTGCCATAAAACGCGAAAACGATGAGTTTTTTGGTCATTCCCTCAAACATGTATCGGGTGTCAGGGTCGTTGTAAATCGCCTTGAAATCCCCAAAAATGTGGGCAATAGCTCTTGAAAACGACCATAAAACGCGAAAACGACGAGTTTTTTTGGTCATTCCCTCAAACATGTATCGGGTCTTAGGGTTGTTGTAAATCTCCTTGAAACCCCCAAAACTGTGGGCAATAGCTCATGAAAACGACCATAGAGCACGAAAAACAATTTTTTGGTCATATATTTCAAACATGTATCGGCTCTTACGGTCGTTATGAATGGCCCTTGGAACCCCCAAACGGTGGGCAATAGCTCACAAAAACTACCATAAAACACGAAAATGACGATTATTTGGTCATGCCCTCAAACACTTATTGGGTATTACGATCGTTGTAAATCGCCCTGAAACCCCAAAACTGTGGGTAATTGTGACACCCCCGGGATCAGGGCTAAACAAATCCCAGACCTCCATATGACATAAGCGTAACCTTGAGCTCGAGGATATCCAATGGAGAATCGGTAACACGGCAGTGACCCTACAACACAAAAATTTATTACAGCAAGCTCATAACTAGCAGAGAACCAAATTATTACAAGCAGAGGTCACTGACCATAAACATCAAACAACAGAAGGAAAATTATGCTATTAAATATAGCAAACTTAACAAATGGCCTAAGATGCCTGAAGCATAACGATGACATCCCAGCCCATAGATTCCAGGCTACCGGCCGGGAACCCCAAGCTACTCGTCGATGTCGATGTAGTACCAAACTGATCTTCCGGGAACACTTACTCTGCCAAAAGTATCAACAAAGCAAGGGTGAGTATAGGGTGTACTCCGAAAGACTTCTAGCTGGTGGAGTTGTTTTGCATAAAGCCATCTTTGTTTATAAAACAAGAGGGAGAAGAATCTCGTCTAATAAGAGTATTTTAAAAGGGGATAAGAGAGCGGCATATCCAAAATATTGGTCATCATCTTTTGATATCCACCAATCATCATCTGAATCCTATCTAGGATCACCCCCTCGTACCCATGAGGAAGCATCCTTAAGAACACGTTGATCTGCCAAGTTTTACGATTAGGTTCAAGTTCTCTATGATCATCACATCTGTTCCCAAGTCGTCTATAACCGTGGACACGACTTTACAAAATATTATTACCCTGCAGGGGTGTACAACTTTACCCACACGTACTAACCTTCTCTTAATGCCACTTAAGATTAGCCCTCTTCCTTGGAAGGCCGGCAGAGGATCGATAGACACGACCTTTACCTTGCTTTCGCCGAGACCATGAGTCACGCAATAATTATGTTTCCGCCATAACGGGTCAAATCTCGAAGCCGGTACTTAAAGATGTGAGGCAAGGTTGGTTTACCAGGGGCGCTATCTACCCCAAGCAACCTCGACCACACTTACCTACCTGTTATGAATGCACCTACACCCAGCAAATCTTTCAAAAGGTTTTCTATGTATATGTCGAATGGAACGCCTGAACTATGTGACTCATGGAATCTACTAGGCAAGTTAGTCAATCAGGGGGTCCCCATAAACCCCGTGTGGTTGTACGCTCGTCTTGGTTCAAGAGACAAGAACTCGGGTCCTAGTGGTGGCGAGCATGGGACTAGTAAAACCACATCCCACCGTGGTCTCCCATACAAGCCCTAGCATGTTTAATCTCATATCACTGATCTCATATCATCACGTTCTCCTTTCATACTAGATTATCTGCATCTGATACATCATCTGGATGGACCAGACTCAACAGCTATGCATGGCTAAGCAAGACACAGATATACGCCCTAGCAGTGCACACAAGCCAAACCTAGTTATGCTAGGAGCAGTGGAACAGGTAATGTAAGCTCAAAGGGAGTATGAAATAGATAGGATAATCTATTTATCGATAAAATACCATAGTAGAATCGTATGCACCATGGCAAGAATTGAAATGCTTTCGAAATCATAGGATTATATCATGGTGGGGCAATGCTTGCCTTTGCCTGTTGATAACGAATAAGTAGAGCTTCGGAAGCCTTGTACTTGACTTGATTACAATTGGTCAAGTATTGGTATTCGAGCTTCGATGGTGCTGATCTCGAGCTTCGATCTTGATCTCGATCTTGATATCGTGTTCTACCGGAGAAGAATCAAACACCGAAAAGAAAGGGGAAACAATCAACACATGGTATCGGTGCAATGCTCAAACAAGGATGATGATATGACAAGTTGAACTGCATTGAAATGTAATCCTAAGACATTCTTGACAATTTAATCGGGGTTCCAAGGGGTAAAAACCCTAACTCGGGGAAACTCCGGATGTATATGAGAGGGGTTACTATGTTCTTCTAATTAAACTTGTCATTTAAGTTGTTGAACAATGCATGATTACAACTTAAATAGCTTAAATAGATAGCTCTCATTTTTCTGAACATTTTGATATATTATTTGTATTTTTTCTGACTTATAAATAATTAGATATTGAATTTACAAGATTAAAACAATTTCTGGAATTATTAAAAGGGTTTATTGCATCATTATGACATCAGCTAAGGGGTTATTATTTTTACACCGCTACTAGACCTAGCCTCTGTGGCTGACAGGTGGGGCACTGGTCACCTCAGCCTCCACGTGGGCAGGGTGGAACCCACCTCGGGTTTGACTGGGCTTGACCGAGCGCGTTGGCGTCACGGTTATGCTGGCATGACGTCACGCCGGCGGTGACCCATAGAACGACGAAGGGGCTGGCGACTGTGAGCGCGCGGGACTATGAGGGATAGCGCGTTTGAACGAGGGCAGCAAGGCGAACCTAATAGTAGCGCCGCCGCCAAGAAACGGTCGCCGGAACAGTGGCTCCAACGACGGCAAGTGGCGGTTCACGCGGACTCACGGCGGGAGCAAGATACAGAGGAAGAGGGAGACGGAGTCGAGGTGCACCGGCACCGTATGCTCACCAGAAGCGTGAGGAGGCAGTCGGCGAGGCGACGCGCGGCTGGAATCGACGAGGATGGTGGCTGCCGGAGTCAGGGAAGGGGGTTTCGATTGGGGCAATTGGGGGCTCTCCAGCTTGCGCGCTTTGGGGCAAATGATGGAGTCGAGCATGGCGGTCACGTTGGTGGCTTCAGAACGGCGAGGGGAGGCTGGTAACGACAGCGATAACCATCTCTGGCTGGAGCTAGGGGTCAGTCTCGCTGGGGGAGGACGAGAGAGGGAGAGGCAGAAGTGAAGTAGGCACGGATAGGGTTCGTCGGCGGCGAGGCAGGGTCGTTATAGGCGCTAGCAGGCGGTGGCACGAATCTTAGTGCATCGCCGGCGGCGGACGGCGGCGAGCACGCCACGGAGCTGCTTCCTCATTGGCAACAAAGACGACGACGTGGACAGAAGGATCAAAGGGGTACGCGGGCCAAGATGGGCTGCAGTTGGGCCGACTTGGGCCCTGGTTGGGCCTCAGGGGAGTTTCCTGCTGCACGCTGAGAGGTGGAAAGAGAGAGGGGAGTAGATGGGCTTGGCCCAGGGGAGAAGGAGACTGTTTTTATTTGCAAAACTATTTTCCAATTCTGTTTTCTGTTTTATCCTTTTGTAAATCATTTTCAAATCTGATTTGGATGTTTCAGAAATACCAGGAGATTTTGTAAAATATACAAACTATTGTGGGGCCCTTTTATTCAGATTGGGCTCCACACATTTTGACAGCTTTCAAATTCAAAACATTTTGAATTGATTTGAGAAGGAGAGGGAAACTAGGGTTTAGGGTTTTGCGTGATTTATTTAATGCACAATTTAAAATATGATGCTCAAACAAACCCTATTTATGGACTAGCTAAAACTGGGGTGTTATAGTAGTAACTCATGAAAACAGCCCAAAACACGAAACCTGCGAGTTTTTGGTCATTCCCTCAAACATGCTTCGGTTACTACGTTCGTTGTAAATTGCCCTGAAACCCCAATACTGTAGGCAATAACCCATGAAAACGGCAATAAAGCACGAAAAACGAGTTTTTGGTCATAAATTTCAAACATGTATCGGGTCTTATGGTCGTTATAAATTTCCATTGGAACCCCCAAACTGTGGACAATAGCTCATGAAGACAGCCATAAAACATGAAAACGATGAGTTTTTGGTCATTCCCTCAAAAATGTATCAGGTATTACGGTCATTGTAAATCGCCCTGGAGTCCCCAAACTGTGGGCAATGGCTCACAAAAACTGCCATAAAACGAGAAAGCAACGAGTTTTTTGGTCATTCCCTCAAACATGTATCGGGTGTTAGGGTCATTGTAAATCACCTTGAAATCCACAAAACTATGGGCTATAGCTCATGAAAACGGCCATAAATCGTGAAAACGACGAGTTTTTTGGTCATTCCCTCAAACATGTATCAGGTCTTAGGGTCGTTGTAAATCACCTTGAAACCCCCAAAACTGTGGGCAATAGCTCATGAAAACAGCCCAAAACTCGAAAACTATGAGTTTTTGGTCATTCCCTCAAACATGTTTCAGTTACTAAGGTCGTTGTAAATCGCCCCGAATCCCCAATACCGTGAGCAATAACTCATGAAAACGGCCCAAAACGCTAGAACGAAGAGTTTTTGGTCATTCCCAAAAACATGTATCGGGTATTACGAGCATTGTAAATCACCCCGAAACCCTGAAACTGTAGGCAATAGCTCATGAAAACAGCCATAAAGCAGGAAAACGGCGAGATTTTGGTTATTACCTCAAACATGTATCGGGTATTACGGTCGTTGTAAAATCGCCCTGAAACCCCCAAACTGTGGGCAATAGCTCATGAAAACGGCCATAAAACACGAAAAGGACAAGTTTTTTGTCATTCCCTCATACATGTATTGGGTCTTAGGGTCATTGTAAATCACCTTGAAACACCGAAAACCATGGGCAATAGGTCATGAAAACGGCCATAAATTTCAAACATGTATCTGGTCTTACGGTCGTTATAAACGGCCATTAGAACCCCCAAACTATGTGCAATAGCTCATGGATACAGCCATAAAACATGAATACTACGAGTTTTTGGCCATGCCCTCAAATATGTATCGGGTATTACGGTCGTTGTAAATCACCCTGAAGCCCCCAAACTGTGGGCAATAGCTCATGAAAACTGCCATAAAACGCGAAAACAACGAGTTTTTTGGTCATTCCCTCAAACATGTATCGGGTGTCAGGGTCGTTGTAAATCGCCTTGAAATCCCCAAAAATGTGGGCAATATCTCTTGAAAACGACTATAAAACGCGAAAACGACGAGTTTTGTTGGTCATTCCCTCAAACATGTATCGGATCTTAGGGTCGTTGTAAATCACCTTGAAACGCCCAAAACTGTGGGCAATAGCTCATGAAAACGGCCATAGAGCACGAAAAAACGATTTTTTGGTCATAAATTTCAAACATGTATCGGCTCTTACGGTCGTTATGAATGGCCCCCAAACGGTGGGCAATAGCTCACAAAAACTACCATCAAACACGAAAATACGAGTATTTGGTCATTCCCTCAAACATTTATCGGGTATTATGATCGTTGTAAATCGCCCTAAAACCCCAAAACTGCGGGTAATAACTTGTAGCACCTCGGACAAAACCACTACTAGAAAATCGCCTGTTAATTCTCCTTGGTGATCATCATTACATCAGCATGCATCTAATTGCCTAAAACTATTTGCTAAAAACCCTATTTTGTTTTCTATATTAATATCCTCCTTTTTGTTTCGAATCAAAAACCCCGATCGATCCGAATCTGTTATTTGTCTAACAACTATTTACAAAAATATTTTTAAACTAAATCAGATAAATAAATATTTTGTACCGCAGAGGCCGCCACCGGCCAGGCCCAAAGAGCCCAGCTGGCAGCAAACTACTACCTGGCCCAAACTAGACAAACCCTAGACCACCCCAAACCCTAATCGACCCCGCCCCTCACCAACTTCCCACCCCGCCGCCACACAGCGCTTAGCTGCAACGCACAAACGCACACCCCAGCGCCTCCCTCACCCAACGCACGCAAGCCACTCATGCACTCGCCCCAGTTCCTCTCAACCAGTTCCCCACCCCACTCCTGAACCGAGCCCCACCCCTATCCCCACCTACCCCGCTCCCCTCGGCCTCGATCGACCACGACGCCCTGCCTCTCGCTCCTCCCTCTGCAGCATTACATCGCCGCCAGGACCCACCTGGTCGCCGCCGCCTCTTCCGGACTTCTCCCTGTCGTTGGCCCGCCTTGCAGAGGCATGCGCCGGCCCTCCCCTGTGCCAGAGAGCCGCCCGATCTCACCTTCCTCTGCTTCCCGCAGCAACCGCCGTCACTGCTGCGTGGCTCGGCCGGTGCCTGTCGCCTCCTCCCTCAACCTCCGAGCACGTGTTGCCACTACTTGGACCTCGTCGTCCCTGGCCGTCTCCCCACCCGGCGCTCTCCTCCCTAGACACCTGCCCGTGGCCGCATCTTGTTGTCTCCTCCGCCTGTGAGCAGGGCCGCCGCTCCCTCCCTCTGGAGCTCGCCACCGTTCCCGTGCCGCTGGCCACCACCAAGCTCTGTATCGGTCTCCGCGAGCCCAACGACCCTCCGGACGCTGTCCTGCAAGCTCGCCGGGCCCGAGCGCCGCCCTCCTCTCGAGCGTGCCACTGTCGTCCTCCTCCGGCCGCCTACGTCGTCTCCCTCTGCCGTCCATGTCCGGCACCTGCGGCCCGTCTTCGTCGCGTCCCTTTTTCCCTTCGCTACCAAATCCGCTGCGAGCCGCCGACGGTAGCCTCCACCCGTACGTCTCCGGCCCTCCCGTCCTCTGCCTCTCGGCAACCACGAACAAGGCATGGACAAGTTGGTTTCCCTGCCTTTGTTGTGCTGCTCAAACTGAAGGCGAACACTCGTGTTGGTGGCATGTGCGTGTGTGTGCTGTTGAAGATCCTCGAGCTACTGTGTCGATGCAAGATTGTCGCAGGGTGAACCGAGTCCGACACCGACACCCGAGAACTTCCTCCCGGAATGCCAAGGCCTTTGTCATGGATACCGAACGTCTTTGTCAAGGGAAACCCCAAGGTCGTCGCCGTGGAACCGACAAGGTCTACTACACGGATTTGAAGACCGATCTCGGTGTCAGAAGACCCGAACCCTCTCGAACCCCGAACCAAGATCGCCAAACCTCCATGTGTGACCCCTATCCGAGCCCTATTTTATAAATGATATATAATTGCTGCATATTAAATTGATCATGTCGCATACATATCATTTTGTTTGGGGGGATTATGCTTATTCATCTTATAATTAAATATTGATACCATATGCGGGCGAATCTAGTCTAATATTGG
The DNA here is from genome assembly GCA_023614405.1 of Avena insularis. Taxonomy (NCBI): domain Eukaryota; kingdom Viridiplantae; phylum Streptophyta; class Magnoliopsida; order Poales; family Poaceae; genus Avena; species Avena insularis. Next base: position 2,787,093 of record CM042691.1, read on the forward strand.
CTCCGTTTAAATTTGTGTAGCGAACCAGTGTCATGTTTTGCCTTGTTAAGACAAAATTTAAAATGCGGGGTATTTAGACAAATAGAACCATATAATTAATTGCCGGGACCCCGGTTCCGCTTAATATTGCCTAATTGCATCGCATCTTTGCCATGTCATGCATCATGCCAGATATTCTGCCGTAGTATTAAAGAGTGCATCCGGTGTTTTCTTCTAGTGCTTTGCTTTTTCACGGATTAGGCCGATGAGTTGATGCGAGTGTCAACCCGATCTTCGGATGAACCTTCGGCAGTGTTTTCCAGGCGAGCATTCTTCCCCTTTCTACCTATTTGATATTTATAGTCTTTACTTCCTCCTGTTGATCTATTGCTATCTGTGTTGCGATGCTATAGCTTCCGTACCCCTTTATACTTTTCTGCAGCCATATATTGCCATGGACACATCCTATTACCTGTAGTTCGGTAGATAATAAGTCATAGTTGTCATACAGTGATGCGTCATGGTCGATGTTCCACAGTTGTTGGAGAAATGCCTCATGTTTAATTGTAACATCCCAGCATTAGAGCCTAGAAATAAGTTGAACCCATATGTGTGCATTTCATTCATGCATAGAAAATCCGAGTAATTTTCGCGCTTTTAAACAAAACTTGTCAAAGTGATTGAAGCTTCTCTTAGCTTGATGGAATTGAAGTAGATCATCAAGTTGACTGTGATAAGTTTCAATAAGATCTTTGTTAAAATCCCATTTTAGGTAAGAGAGATTCAATCTAAGGGTAGATCAAATGTACTATAAGTTAAACCTTAATATAATGTGAATTATATTTGATCATTAGGTGATCATGTTATAGTATTCATTATAATCACTCATAAGTACCAAGTTAAGGATATAAAACAGATAATAAGAATGTAACCACTATATCTTAAATCCCATCTGCATACATTCTGAGTATCATAGTAACACCTAACCTTAAAAACTCTTTTGATGAGTTGGAGTTGGAAAGAGATTAAGTCAAGATCATCCACTATATATATATATCCCTTTCTATAGAATCTTTATGGAACTCATTTCAATATCTGTTGTTCATCAATGTTGGATAATTCCCCATTGATTCACAAATTCTTTAACTATTAGTCTTTGATCTATTATCTGATCTTATCATAACATCTACTTAGATCTTTTAAAGAGGGCATAGTTCATAAATAACCTTAATTGAATATGAGATACTAAGAAGATAATTCCAAGATAATGGAAGAGTAGGATAGATAAAGCCTTGCTTAGCCAACTAAGAACTTAACTAATAAATGATTAAAGTATTATAATGGTAATGTTTTGGCCACCAATATTGAATGCTTATATTTAGTATAAGTAATACTGGTGGGTAGAACATGATTGGAACCTCAATAGAGATAAGTGATCCTAGAGTAGTCTTTGTAAACCACATAAATATAATTCAGGGATTGAAGTGAAAGTCATGAGAGTTAAGTAAATATAGGCTGATATTATTCAATTAAAGCTAGTATAGCATAGAGTTTGGAAGTAGGGTTATTCATCTTAAAATATAATCAACCTTAGAGAAAGATTAGTGATGGAATATTAAGGAAAAGTGTAAGTGAAATTAAAGGAACTACTGGTAGGATGGAAGTCTATCAATAGTAGAATAGTAATACAACCTTGGTGCTGGTGAGTCTGCAGATGCTTGGGTTTTGAAAGTTGAGCTTGTTTGAGTGGTTTTTGAAAAAGTGGGATCTTCCCATATGATAAAGATTCAATTTTGAACTGTCATTTAAACTATGCATTTAAATGTTTTTGGATGATCACAAAGTGGGCCTTGATACTTTGTTATGAGTACAATCAAGGGGTGCAAAGATCCAGAAAAGTTTCTGTTAGGTTCTGAAAGTTTGAGACAGCCAAAGTAGGCATGGGAGTTAAATTGGTCAAAATGACCATTCACTCATTTAGCTTTGTTTTGATTTATTTGTCTTTGAGAAAAGTTTGGGAATTGTTTAGATGATGTTTATTTCACCCAAGAATCCATTTACAAGCAAAGGAACACACAAACAAGGTGGTTCAAAAGAATTCCAAATGAAATGCATACACCATGCATGCTTTCATATTTTTATTTAGCAAAGTTTTTTTTTGTTAACCCTAATTTTGATGATTAGAGTTTGATGATCGAAATTTAGTATTTTTGGGATGTTACACTAAATTTGCAGGAACTCACAACCATCTATCGAATAACAATTCTACTATCTAAATTAGCTACCAATTCAACTAATCATTACATCTGCCACCTTCACCATAACCCCATAGTGTAACTGTTAGGACGGGGATGCCAAATACTAAAACTTCCCACATGAATCTACTATTCTCCTCCCCCTTCACTTTAAGTTCAAGTTTTAGATTTTCTACCACTTAATCAGATACGGCAAGATCATCCTCAAGTGTCAACTTCTCTTTGTGAATAAGCTCTGAGTTCTTCTTTTCTTCCTCGACAGTATGCTTCAGCTCTAATATCAATAGGTTTTTACCGGCCAATTCATCACCTAAATTAGCAACCATATCCTCCAAATCCATCCTCTGGCTAGACCACTGGGTTGATTCATGTTGGTATGCAAGGTACCATGGATCATCGGCATGCATAGCACACTGTAACAATCCCAAAACAAACACAATTAAAATCAGACCGACAAGCCATGGAGGCACTTCAAATTCAACGGTAGTACAAATAGAAGGAGGTACCTACACTTCCGACATGGTAGGAGAAGGAGAACATGGCCATGCCATGATCGAATCCCCACCATCGCCTGTGTACCCTCTAAGACCAGACATTGAGGACTAATTTACCCCTGCAATATCGAGGAAATTATGGGCACCGAATAGATTAGGGTGGGCGGAGCAGGAGCGAAGGTCTTACCAAGCACTACTAGCAATTGCTGCGACCGTGCGTCAAGGTATGGCGGCGAAACAAACTCCCGGTCGTCGTGGGCAGCGAACCTGCCTACGGTCGGTACTGCCTCAACGTACAATGCGTGCAGACGAAATAGGTGTTGGAGCTGTGGTTGAGGTGCAGCGCGACAGCCCGCCCGACGCCACCGTAGGACGGAGTTGCTGATGTGCCGATGATGGCTGCTCTGACCGCCGGTGGGGTAGGAGCTTGTCGGGGCTAGGGGCTGGGAGCGGATGAGAGAGAGCCGACCTCACGTGTGCCATACACGACCCCACCTGTCAATGTTTAGGGGAGTAGCTGCTCCCAGATTTTTGTATATTTGCCAATTTTGCATATCTGCCAAACTTTTTCTTTGAAATTTCCATATTTGCCACATGACCACCACATGTCAGCGACACACAAAATGGAAAATATGCAAGTTGCAATCTAAAACATGGAAAATATGCAAACCCCCCTCCAGCCACACATCACGGCCCCTTTGGTCATTGCCTTCGACAGACCCACATGACGGCCCCATAGGATGAACCTTTTCTTTGAAATTTGCATATTTTCCATATGACCACCACATGTCAGCGACACACAAAAATGAAGAATATGCAAGTTGTGATGTAAAACATGGCGAATATGCAAATCACCCCTCTAGCTCCACATCACGGCCTCATCAGTCATTGGCTTCGACGACCCCACATGACGGCCCCATCGTTCATTGGCTTCGATGGCCCCATGGAACGGACCTTTTCTTTGAAATTTGCATATTTGCAACATGACCACCACATATAAGTGACACACAAAATGTTAAATATGCAAGTTCCAATCTAAAACATGGAAAATATGCAATCCCCTCTCCAGCCCCACACCACGGCACCACCTGTTATTGCCTTCGACCGCCCCACATGACGGCCCCATCGTTCATTGGCTTCGATGGCCCCACAGAACGAACATTTTTTTTTTGAAATTTGCATATTTGCAACATGACCACCACATGTCAGCGACACACAAAATGGCAAATATGCAATTTGCAACTTAAAACATGGCGAATATGCAAATCCCCCTCCAGCTCCACATCACGGCCCCATCAGTCATTGGCTTTGAGGCCCCAGCCCACATGACGACCCCATTGTTCATTGGCTTCGATGGCTCCACAGAACAAACATTTTCTTTGAAATTTGCATATTTGCCACATGACCACCACATGTCAGCGACACACAAAATTGGCAAATATGTAAGTTGCAACATAAGACGTGGCGAATAAGCAAATCCCCCCTCCAGCTCCACATCATGGCCCCATCAGTCATTGGCTTCGACGACCCCACATGACGGGCCAATCATTCATTGACTTTGATGGCCCCATGGAACAACCCCATTTTTCATTGCCTACACCAGCCACCCAATTAGGAAAAAAGCAGCCCACAAGGCAGCGAGGGAATGATGGAGGGTCCGACGTGTATCCTGGCCCCCACCCATCAGAACGTATCGGCCATGGCAGGACCCACACCAAAGCGGTCCCACCGGTCAGGCATGTAAGGTCGAGGCCTCGTAATGTAACGCTCAACACCCGACCCGCCCCAACACAGTCCCACCAGTCAGCATGTAACGGTCAAGCCTTTGAACTGATGGCATCCCTCCGTCCGAGCGCCTGCAAGCGCCCGCAAGGTTTTCTTAACATGGAGAGGGGAAAAGTGAGGAAAAGTTAAGCGGCTGAGGAAAACTAAGTACAACTAACAAACCAAGGGCACGAAAATAGAAATCCCTTGTTAAAAACCCCTTAGGCTTTTTTAAAACAAAGAAAAACTATTAAAGGAATTATAAATTCATTTTAGTTTGAATTCCTTTCACCCTTTTTAATAGGTTGCAATAATTTGATGATCCCAAAATACATCAAACTTTCACAAAACTTTATATAAATTAGTTGTGTATTTCTTAACCAATTTGGAAGGAACAGAAGGTTCATTTGAAATGTTTTGAGAGGATTTAAAATATGGAGCACCCTGGTGGCTGTAAAATATAGCCATCCACACTCACATTTAAACTGCATATTATTCATATATTTGATAAAATATCTCTCTAGACCCTGCCACTAAAGCCTAATCATCAAAGGGGTATGTAATCCTTTCTTTCTATTTTTCCCCACACAGATAATGACGTTTGATGATGGGAATCACTACATAAAGTCAATGATACGAGATTTCCAACAACTCAAAGAAACTTGGAGCCGTGAAGTGGAGGCAGCTCCTTTAACGACCAACTATACGATAGGAATTTTATGCTAGCCATATAGTTAGCCGTATAGTTGGCACCGACATTGCCAGGTCAAACAAAACAAATTTTGCAAAGGGACCCCTATATAAAGAGGCTTCAGAAGACGAGAAAAATGCTCTTATTTTGGATCTCAACTCTCCCTACCACCAGAACCCACCACGCCGGAGGAATAGATCTAGATCTTATGTCCAAACCCTTCTCCACCACTTGTAATAGTAGATCTCATCTCGAATTGGTGACATTTTAAGACTATTTGCTATCAATCTCATGATTTCCATTACAATGTTTTTGGTTATTGATTTTATATCTTTGTGTGAGTAATTCTCATTGGGATAAGGGCTTCGGCCTAGCCATGTAGGTTTTGTGCATTTTATTTATCATAAATGGGATCATGTATTAGTTTGTATGATATGATGATTATTGTACCCTCTCTTGCCTCATTCTAAGGACTTGTCAGGTACCCAAGACCCCAAGGATTGTTTCATGTATAGGGAGTGTGAGTAATGGCTGATCTGCAGGTTGGGAACCTATGTGAGATAAGGGGTAGTACAACTATATGTGTGGGATTTACTTGGGATTAACGGTGACGGCAGTATGCATATCATTAGTTCTCTTTCTTCTATGGAAGAGACTAGTAGGTTATTGCTATAAGCTGTTGCAGAGGCAATAGAAATTATGGATGCACTGCCCACATATAATTATCTTGCTCTAACAATTCCATGCATACTTTATTATTATTATTATCTTTTATTCCCATCAGATATTTTGAACAGCTACTAGTGAAACCAAAAGCCCTAGGCCCTCTCTCTCCATCATCGACAACAACAAAAGATCGCAAACTCTTGGTCCGGTAAAACACAAAAGGAATTCTAAAACTTTCGAAGGTCCGTTAAAGTAACCTTACTATGCTTTCTGCTTCCCGAGGATTCGCTAAACTAGGTCTACTAGGGAAAAAGAGATATACTACATCTGTAATCCGGATTGAAGGTATCAAACCTTTTTCTTGCGCCATTGCCGGGGAAGCAATACCAACCCCGGTGAGGTTAGTAGGAACCTTGATAGTTTTAATTCTTGTTTTTAATTTTGTTTGTTTGCTTTCAGTCTTTATTTGAAAAACCCCCAAAAATTAGTTAGTCTTTTAATTCTTGTTTTTACTATCATTAGTATTTGTTTAAAAAATCCAAAAACATAGGAAATATGGCTGAAAAGAAGCTTGGGGAGTTTGCAACTCCCAACAAAGATTATTTGCGTACTCCCACTACGCAGCCAGCAATTACTGCTGACGATTATGAAATTAAGCCCCATTATTTAAGTTTGGTTCAAAAGAATCAATTTGGAGGCTCTACTGTTGAGGATGCAGGTATGCACTTAAATACTTTCACTGAAATATGTGATCTGATGCGCACTAAAGATGTTGACCCTGATGCGGTCAAATTGCGCTTATTTCCTTTCTCTCTTAGAGGAAGAGCAAAATAATGGTTGCTATCTTTGCCTAGAAATACTATTGCATCATGGGTGGAATGTACTTCTTTAGTTATGACTAAATTCTTTCCACCTGCAAAGACTATGCAACTAATATCTAATATTACTGGTTTTAGACAGGAAGAGCGCAAGCCACTAGCGCTTGCATGGGAGAGAATGAAAGAATGCATGAGAAAATGTCCCATCCATGGGATGGAAGATTCGTTAATTCTCCATTTATTTTATAATGCTCTTAACCCTGTATCTAAGTCTATGCTTGATACTGCAGCTGGAGGAACATTTATGGGTAAACAAATTACTAAAGCAAAGTAGCGGCTAGACAATATGCAATACAACCATGCCCAATGGCATGTGGAAAGATCAAACAAAAAGAAGGTGAACTCCGTTAGAACTCAAGGAAATGAAGAACTAAATGCTAAGTTGGATGAGCTAATATTAGCCGTCAAAGGTAAGGAAGCCCAGGTAAGAGCTATCCTAGAATCAAATATTGAAGAAATAGACTTCATTGCTCATAATGATTATTACCCTGCTTGGAAAAAGAATTATAATCCAAATTTTCAGAAATACTATTCTAGTCCTGCAGGTAATTCTAATAATAATAGAAAAATAGAAAAATCACACTTTAGGGGTTTTCCCCTACGGTAACATAGTCAAAAAAATTATAATAATAATATGGTATCAAGTAATGGTAGTATCCAAGAAACTCTTAAGACTTTTATGGATTCGCAAAATGAGCAAAATAATATCCAAGCTGTAATATTCGTAGTTAAAATAACGGATAACCATGATTTATGCTTGGTAAATTATCTAACCCAGCTGTAAGTTCGAGGAATGATTTGCAGGCCCTCTAGGAAATAACAAGGATTGTTGAGGCACACCTAGGTAAGATAATCGAGAGTCAAACTCTCATTCTAGCTAAATTTGCAGGTAAAGCTGAGCCCAATCTGGTTGAAGACCTCAAGATGATAAGAAACCAAAGGGAGGAGCCTGAAGAACTTGACTATAGCATTGCTCCTTCACCAAATTATACATTTGAAGATCTTGTAAAAAGGATCAATTTCAAGATTCCGGTAAGTGACGGAAATGAGGAAGCCATGTATCAACACTTCGTTAATTAGGTAGAAATAAAGGTACATGAGCTTGAGGAAGAATATAAGAAAATTTCTGAAAAAAATACCTGTTAAGCTTGATGATATATTTGAGCCTACTATTAAGATTAATATTGGGACTAATGAAATAGCTTCACTTTGTGATTTAGGTGCAAATGTTTCAACAATTCCAAAGAGTATTTTTAATAAGTTAAATCTTGGCTCTTTGAAATCACCGAGTTAAAACATCTAGCAGATTCTACTTACAAACAAGCAGTAGGAACTAAAGAGAATACTTTAGTATACATTAAAGGTTGTCCTGCTCTCACTGGTTTTGTTATTATTGACATCCCTGAAGATGCTACTGCTCCTATCATATTAGGTCGTCCATTCTTAAGAACTATTAAGGCTTTGATTAATCTGCATGAAGGGAACGTGAAGCTTCAATTGCCTTTGCGGGATCATTTTGTTATTCAATTTCCCAGTAAGAAGAAATCCAAGCATGATGATAAGGAGGCCATCACTTTGAAGGCTAACTATTTTGGAGTGGCTGTTCCACTCATCTGGCCTAAGTGATCAACGTCAAGGTCAATCTATTGACCATAAAAGAGTGCTGCATGGGAGGCAACCCATGTGAAATAAAGGTTTGAATAAAAATTTTAAGTTTTAGTTTAAGTTTCATGTTGAATAAAGAGTGCTAGAAAACTCCAGTTGAGAAGGAGAGATTTAGTGGTACTAAAATTCCTATTTTATACATGCTAATGTTGGTCGACAATTTAGGCTGTCATTTTTCTGTCAAAACATGGTGTTTCGCTAAGTTTCGGTTTAAAAAGTAATTCTTTAAGAAATAGAAATTTTTTGACGACTACAGTACCTTTAACGACAAACTATACGGTAGAAATTAAAATTCCAGCCGTATAGTTCCGGTCGTATAGTTATTTATGCCATAGACAAAAAACAATCTGGATATAGAAGGTTTAATAGCCAACTATACGGCGGGAACAAAATGTTCCGGCCATATAGTTTCGGACATATAGATATAGCCGCCATGAAAGAAACCCTAGAAACCATAATTTTTGCAATCATACCAACTATACAGCGGGAACAAAATGTTCCGGCCATATAGTTGCGACCGTATAGTTGTGTCCGACCACTTAAACGCACGGGAAGGTACCCAAAACACCAAAACTTCAATAGTTTTTCTCTCTTCTACCTCCAAACTCTCTCAAAACATCAAGGGATCTTCATATCTAATCAATTTCGTCCGATTTTCTCGCACACAAGTGTTCTATGTTATGTTTCTCCTTCGATCCCCCAATTACTTATTGAAAATTCATCTCTGATATATTGCCATTATCAATCTAGGGTGAGACTTATTTAGAACTAATTGGCATGATTCTCTTGCCTAGATTAATATTTTGAGGAGATTCTTTAGTTTGCTATTATGAGGAATATGTTATGCTTATTATTGTTTGATCAAAAGGTTTTATTTTCTTGTATTTCTTATTTATTTTTAGAAGATGAACACAAGGATCCAAACGCGTGCTTGTGCCGCTGCAAGTTCTTCTCAGGCTGCCGCTACCGCAGCAGCTTGGGACCACATAGGGATACGATTTAGGAATGAGCTCCAACGTGATCGCTTCGACAAGATCAAGAACCAAGAAGTGAAGGCAACCAAGTGGGCTTGTCCTGTTATATTGAACCAACTCGGTATTTCTGATGACTTTAATTTACTTTGCAATAGGGTTGACCTGCAAAACTTTGTATTCCATGACGTGCCTACTTATCGTTGGTTAACTCTTGAATTATTAAATTCTTTGACAAGCACCGTTAAAACATGGCATGGAGCGCACATGATTTCCTTTCGACGTATGAACAAAAATTATACATTAACACTTGATGAATGGTGCAATTGTCTTAGTTTACCAAACAATGATGCTAATGCTTTACGCGCGTCTTTTACTAGCATTTACCCTTCCCCATACCACTATTATAATAGAATGAGTTTCACTTCTAGAGTTAACAAGAGGAAGAATATTCAGCATCCTGCTATTCACTATTTGTTCTATGTTATTGCTAACACCTTGTAGGCACGAAATGAGTTTACAAGACTCAATGAGGAGGACATCTTAGTCCTCGCAAAAGCTGCTTTCAACAAAAACTTGTCACTCAACTTGGGCACGTTTCTTGTGCGCTACCTGGAGCACCAGTCCTCCTAAAGCCAAGGACCAATTATAGGTGGAGGCGTCATCACCATGCTTGACATCGCCCTAGGTATCGACCTAGGTGAGTTCCAACCATTGCTAGGTGAGCGACGTGTTGGTTTATCTACTTTGAAAGCTTGTGGAATGCTCACTAGGAGAGGTGGTGGTTTTTACTTGCATATTGCAGAAGCTGGACGTCTCTACCCTGCTCCTTTGCCTAATGGTATCTTCTCTATCGAGGAGGCACGTTTGCTATATGATGTGAAGGTTGAACAACATCAACCCGAGGAGGAGATTCCCGATGAGGATGAGGACGAAGAAGAGGAGCAAGAAGTTCCTTATCAAGAGGAGCATCCACCGAACTAGTTCGCTACATATCAAGACTTCCAAGAACTTGGAGGCACTGTGGAGGGGATGAATTATCTCGCCCTGAACCTTAGAGAAACAACAAGTAATCTATCAACTCAATTTGTAGACTGGAGATACAACTTTTTCCCGCCACCTTAGTGATTTGAAGGGCTTGCAAAAGCCTAATCTTCGGGAAGTTTTCTATTTATTTTTATTTGGCGTTCGTTTTCTTAATTTTAGTTCGGGTTTATGTTTTTTATTTGAGTTTATAAGCACTCATGTTGGTTTCCCCGACACTTTATCTTTAGTTATTTTATTTTGTTTTCGAGATTGTCAAGCCGAGTTTTGCCGCCAATCTTCTATTCTTTAGTTCCCTCTCTCAAAAACAAAAAAAACGATTTCTCCATTTAACTTTATTTCCCTCTTTCTTTTATTTTCTCCTCGAGGTTCTCATGTATTTTTAGGAGAGTGATCGACTTCGAGTCCCCAAGAAACAAATCAAAATTGCTTCCGATTTCTCTCTTCATCTTATGCCACCAAAATTGCTCTTTTAAATCTTGATACATCTTAGTTCCTCCGGGATGGATAGAATAAAGAGTATCATGAGCCTCCTTCAGAATAACTTCTTTCAACTCAGAATTTGCTGGTACACAAAGGCGTCCTTTGTACCACATAACTCCTTCTTCGTCTTCAGTGAATCCGGGTACTTTGCCTGTACCGATACGACGCTTGATACCGTCAATACTAGCATTTCCTTTCTGCGCCTCTTTAATCTGACTGATCAAAGTGGGCTGGAGTTCTATGCTAGCCAAAAATCCTTTAGTTACTAATTCCATTCGAAAATCTTCCATCTCTTTGTGCAAGCTTGGTTGCTCCTTCAAGATCATGGAGTTCAAGCGGCACGGCAATCTGCTAAGGGCATCGGCCACCACATTGGCTTTACCAGGGTGATAGTGAATGTCCAAATCGTAATCCTTGATTAGCTCAATCCATCTTCTCTTTCTCATATTCAGCTCCTTCTGAGTGAATATATACTTTAGACTCTTGTGATCCGTATAGATCTCACAAAGGTTTCCCATCAGGTAATGTCTCCATGTCTTCAGGGCTAGAACTACGGCTGCGAGCTCGAGGTCATGGGTTGGGTAATTTTGCTCATGTTGCTTCAATTGTCGAGATAGATAAGATATAACTTTGCCTTCTTGCATTAGCACACATCCGAGACCGATCTTGGATGCATCACAATACACATCGAAGGGCTTCGTGATATCCGGCATGATTAAGATTGGGGCGGAAATCAATCTCCTCTTGAGTTCTTGAAAACTCGCTTCACATTTGTCGGTCCATTCAAACTTCTTGTCCTTCTTCAGCAATTGGGTCATGGGTCTGGTGATACTCAAGAATCCTTCTACGAACTTGCGGTAATACCCCGCCAATCCGAGAAATGCACGAACTTGGGTTTGAGTGGTTGGGGCTTGCCAATCCTCGACATCTTTCACTTTGGCAGGGTCAACGGCAATTCCTCCGGCTGATACAATGTGACCAAGGAATCCTACCTCCTGTAACCAGAATTCACATTTGCTAAACTTTGCATATAGCTGATGCTCTCTAAGGGTTCCAAGAATGGTCCTTAGGTGTAGCTCATGTTCTTCTTCTGATTTGGAATAAATTAGAATGTCATCGATGAAAACAACGACAAACTTATCCAAGAAGTCCATAAAAATCTTATTCATGAGATTCATGAAATAAGTGGGGGCATTGGTTAATCCAAAAGACATGACTGTATACTCGTACAATCCATATCTGGTGGTACAGGCAGTCTTGGGAATATCCTCTGCACGAATCTTGAGTTGATGATAGCCAATCCTAAGATCAATCTTAGAAAACACTTTGGCACCGGTCAACTGATCAAACAAATCTTCTATCTTGGGCAAGGGGTATTTGTTCTTGATAGTGACATCATTCAATTTCCGATAATCCGTACACAAACGGTTACCTCCATCCTTCTTGTCCACAAACAAGATAGGTGACCTCCATAGTGACGCACTTGGTTGAATCAATCCAATTTCCAGCATGGCATCCAGTTGCTTCTTCAGTTCTGCTAGCTCAGACGGGTTCATACTATAGGGTCTCTGGGCTATGGGTCCGGTTCTGGGGATTAGTTCAATGATAAACTCGATATCCCGATCTGGGGGCATACCGGGCAAAACATCTGGAAATACATCGGGGTATTCACAGACTATCCGGACTTGGTCAATGGTAGGTTGGGCTATACTCTTGTTGCATTTGAATTGACGAGGTAAGGTTTCAGATATATGCTCGAGTGATATTCCGGTGGTACTGGTCATGGTTATGGCTTTCTTGGCACAGTCAATCAATCCTTTATGTTTGGACATCCAATCCATTCCTAGTACTACTTCCAAACCTTTAGTTCCAAGTACTATCAGGTTAGCATAAAAATCTATGCCATGGATTCGAATAGGGACGGCTTTGCAAATTTGCCTAGCCTTGGTGGTTGATCCGAGAATTTGAACAATCATAACATGCTTCAGTTTGGTTGGTTGAATTTTACTAGTGCATGCAAATTATTCGGTGACAAATGAGTGTGATGCACCAGAATCAAACAACACTCGTGCAAGTACTGAATTAACAGAAAACATACCCAGCACGATGTCTGGCACTTCCTGAGCTTCTTCAGCATGCATGAGAAAAAGACGGCCATTGCGGTTGAGCGAGTTCCCTAGGGTAAATCTCCTTCCTGGCTGAACACGACACTGTTGCTGAGTTGGGGCATTGGCATTGGGTGTTGCGGCATTCTTCTTGTTGGGGCACTCGTTGGAATAGTGGCCTTTATTTCCACAGTCATAACAAGTCACTTGCGACTTGTCCTTTGCTGCTATAGGCACAGCATTGCTTCCAGTTCTCGGGGCAGTGTTGGTGTTGGCGGTAGCATTGTTGTTGTTGAACTTGGGTGGGGCACGGTTGAAATGGCTAGAGTTGCCGGGATTGTTGTGATTTCATCCGGACCTAGGGTTTCCACGGTTGGGATAGGTCGGACGGTTCATCGGGGGTTTGTTGGTTCTTGGGGCAAATCCGGGAGATGGGTTAGGGCGATACTTTGGGGTCTGATGGGTTCCTGGTTGATTCATCATGCGACGCTTGCGGTTCTCATTGGTGTGGTTGATCTTTCCTTCCATTTGGATGGCCGAGTCGACAAGGGCTTCAATATCAGCAAAGGGGATATTGACTAATACCGTCTGCATCTCATCATGCAGACCATTCATGAATCTTTCTTTCTTCTTGGCTTAGGTGTCAATCTCATCCGGGGCATACCTAGCTAATGACAAGAATTTGTCACGGTATTCCACTACCGTCATCCTTCCTTGCTTCAGTTCTCTGAACTCGTCTCTCATTCTCTTGATCAAACCCGGTGGCACATGGGTTCTGCTAAACTTGACCTTGAATTCCTCCCATGTCATCATCTGGCCTCCGGTCATTGCGCGAACACTGTTCCACCATGCCCTGGCATCTCCGGCTAGATAGTGGGTGGCGAACAAAACTTTCTTGTTGGCTTCCACTCTGGCGACTTCTAGGTTATTTTCCATGGTTTGGAGCCAATCATCGGCGTCTAGGGGTTCTTCTGACTTAGTGAAAACATGTGGGTTGGTATTCTGGAAATTCTTGAGCTTAGATCCATGGTTGTCCTGATTTTCGTGGCCTTGGTTGTTGTGGGCAAGCTGGGCCATCTGTTGCAGTGTGGCTAGGTTGGCTTGATGTTCCGCTCTTTCAGCTTCACGGTAAGAAGTCAACATTTGCAGAATCTGCAACATCGAGTCCGGGGATGAACCACTTCCTCCGCGTGGCATCTAAAGATTGAGATAGATTGTGAGAAAAGAGGGAAATTTCTAAGGTTCAGGGTCTTTGAAAAGTTTTTAAAGTTTGACTCAGATTTTCTAGCAACTTGCTTTTCATTCATTCATTCATAGCACACGGTACAACACACACCACAACAAAGAAAACCAGATGGTTTTTAGAACCATTCTAGAAACTACGATACAGTGGGACCGAATACTACTCACTGTGCTAGTGCTTAAGTGCTACTACTCCACAGTGGGAGGTTCAATCTTTCCTCGGAGACTTGCAACAATTAGCCACTGCAGATCTTCTTCTCCTTGATCATTGAGCTGAGCTCCGAAGAACTCGGGGTGCGGATGCTCCAGAAGTTCCGAAAGCTGGTCCAAATCCCTCTCAAAGATAAGGTCTCCTCCATTCCCCAACTGATAAAACTTGTTGTACTTCACGTCCATCTATAAGAATATAGGATGAGTAAGTTAGTAGAGTGATCAAGTGTGTAAAAATTTTATGTATTTTGCAAGAGTTTTTGAGGAACATGAATTTTCATGAAAGAATCAAAGGGATAAGAATGAGAATAAGTTTTTGTAAATATTTGTTTTATTTGGTTTTGAAACTAAGTTTTTGATTCAAGCGTCCAGTCTAACTAGGGTCTCCTATGGTCAGGATGGCTCTGGTACCAACTTGTCAACACCTGGATTTTTAATCTTAGATGCCTGGTATGCCATACATCACAATCCCAGGATTACCATTTTTGCGTGACATAACAGAATTGGATACCACAGTACATCATCCATTACAAACCGTACATAAGTTCTTACACAAATAGGGATCTCATGATCCAGTTCTTAATACAACTTCAAGCAGCGGAATACGTAATAATAACGGTAGCGTAGGCGAAGCTCCATCTTCGGGGTCACAGACAATGCTGACGATGGGAGATGATCCTAGTTGTCGTAACCTTCCTGGGGTCCATCCTCCAAGTACTCCTCTTCATAGTCTGGCCACGGGAATAGCCAGGGACAAAAGCCATGAGTACTCTTTAAGTACTCGCAAACTAATACTAACAAGTGAAAGGGTTTTTTGGTAATAGGACACTAGGCTCTAGGGTTATTTTGCAAAAGCCAGATTTATCTCTACTAAGTTTAGAAGCAACGAATGCTAGTTGAAATTTTATAACACCTAAGTGGGAACTTGTATCTCATATCACAACCCTGTTGTGGTCAAGTCAAAGTCTCAATTCATTTCACAAGTCCTTTTAAAACATCTGACGGTGGAACAGTATGGCCACTCCAACTGTCCATAACCGCGGACGCGGCTATTCGCATAGTTTGACACTCTGCAGAGATTGTACACTTTCACCACAACATTCGATACATCTGTCAGGAACAAATCCTGAATTCACCATACTCAGTATGCGGATAATCAATCCTAACCTTTCAATTACACGCCCTAGTATAAGCACCTCTCCTGTGAGTTTGGCCTCCCAACCATGACCAACTGTCATCTTGGTACTGCAGTGGACAATCTTCACAAGGTAGCCTCAGCTCAGACCTTGGCCGTGAGGGAACTAATACTAAGGTATATAAGTTTCCAAGCCCTACCCAATCTTCGGTATTGTGGTTTATGCGATAAAATTGGAATGGTATCGCATCCAGACAAACATCAGTTTTATAAAGGGCTAAGGCTCATGCCTCATCATTTTCATCACCAAAATCATCAAGTGTTCGGAAACACATGTCCAAAACATTTCAATAGAATGATCCATCATTCCAAGGTTTTCATAACCATTTTTCCACCAAGTATTCCCATCTAAAGTTGATCAAGTTTTATGCTTAGCACTAGCATCTACATGTGGGGGTAAGCACTAATGAGGGGTGGTAAGCTAGTGGAGTTTAACTAAGTTTAATCTTATGCCTTAGGATGACATCAAGATTATCTAGCTTAGGCCAAATTTTATGCTCTTTATGCAACCTTCAATTATCTTTCTAATATCTACAATTTACTTAAGTAAGCTCTAAGTACTAGCTTTGATAAAGAAATAAAGTATAAATCTTGTAAGTAAAACTAGGATTGGTTTATCAAGTGTATATGATCACATATGCTTAAGGCATATAGTGGTCATGGTAACAAGCAAGTATTAGCTTGCATAAGTATCAGTATAAGCTTGCATTAGTAGGGTATCTTGCAAGTGTTAGCTTGCACATTCAACTAGTAGCATTAGGCTTGCCTTGTGCAGAGCAGTGGTTGAAGTTCTCCTCGGCTTCTTCTTCGTAGTATCCTCCTTCCTCCTCGTATCCTTGGTCGGTACTAGCGTCTATGAATAAATACGATGTACACAATCACCAAACAATACTTAACTACTTGCAATCATCACACAAAAAGGGTCCTATAGATGATCTAACATCATCTCTAACATTACAAGATTAAGGCTTGGTTTAATTCTTTTTATTTTTAGAAAAGTAATTTCTACTCATTGAAAAACTACTTAAGATTTAATATTCTCCAAACCAAACATGGGATCATTTTGACACATGTCATCACCACATATTTTAGTCCATGGGAATGTGATTTAAAGTGGTGTCACAATTTAATAAGGTTTTACCCTTTTATTTTAATTAAATAAAGTGACTAGAAATGCCTATGGGGCATTCTTTTATTACTTGAACATTATTTCTATAAGTAATCCTATATATTTTTATATACTATGAAAGGTATGGTTAAATGTGATTTTTGAGAGTTGGAATCAACTCAAAAGCTATTATGGTTTAAATTTGAAAAATGTTTGAATGCAGAAAAGCTTCTGCCTTGTTATTTTTACCATGGATGATCTATAGATCCAAATGACTTGAATCCAACGGGCTTGGATTCAGCACTTCCAGACCTTTCTAACGAAATTAGTTTCATTCGATTTGGTGCACTGAATCGACCTGGGTTGATTTTTGACATTGGGTACAGAAGTGTGTTTGAAATAAAATGGAAAAGGTTAAATTCAAATATGGGGCTGCGGAAGCGATCTTTGGGCCGGCCTGCTAAGCACAACGCTTACGCGGGCTGGTTAAGTGGCTGTCCCGACGCGTCAGTGAGACGAGGGGGTGTGAAGCGGTATGGGGCGATGTGGTGCGTTCGATCTGGTTCTAATCTAATGGCTGAGAGTCATCGTCGACGTTGGGCAACACCGGCGAGACAGAAACCTAGCGCGGCCAGTGGGGGTCGTTGGGGGCTCACCGGGGTTCAGGCGAGGGTCGGCGATGCGGGCGAACGACGAAGTCGACAACGGCGAACCTCCTGGTACCAGCAGCTTCTCCTGGGGCGGCTCCAATCGCTGGCTCCCTTCTTCTCTAGTAGCGGCGGGCTCCGGTGAAATTCTGGCAAAGTGCTGCTCGCCTTGCTCCGGGAACGGGGTGGCACGATCAGTGAGGAGAGGGGAGTGAGATGGTGTGCTCAATTCGGCTGGGGTGGCCGCTATTTATAGTGGAGCGAGGGGACCAACGGGGCGCAAGGTGAGCTCATCGTGGTCGACGGTACAGACGGCTATCGGCGTGGGCGACGGTAGGGGGCGGTGCGGTGCTCTCTGGCGATGCTCAACGACACGGTGGCGAGACGTGGGGCGGTGTGGTTTGGTCGGAACGCGACGGTGCTCTGCGCGTGCCCGACGGAAGATTTAATGGCGCACAGCGCGTGTGGTTCGCGCGGCGGCGAACGAGCGTGTCTGCAGGGTTGCTGGGACGGTGGTGATCATGTATGCACGCAGCAAGGGCGGCGCGCGGTCTGTGGGCTTCGGTCGAGGGTGGCGCTCTGGCGCATGCTCGGCATGGTTGCAGAGAAGGTTGGCATGGCCTAGGCGTGTGGTCCAGTGGCTGGCAGGGTTCTAGCGCTGGACAGGGAGTGGCGGTGGGGTGTTGGCTTCCTCCTAGACATGTTGTTTAGGCTTGGTGCTTGCTCTGGCTAGCTAGCCATTGTCGGCTGGCAAGGGGATGCTCGGGTTGGCATGGCATGGGGCAAAGGGTAGGGGCTAGGGTTTGTCTAAGCACTGGTTGGCACTAGGGGAGACAAGGGTGATCAATGTTGAACATTTCTTAGCCCAATTACTGCTCCAAACAGTGAAGTTAGGCCAGTTTGATTTGTTTCTGCCAAGTGTTTGATGAAATGGCCGCAAGAATTCAAGTTTTGAATTTTGAAAAGATTTTTGGTGGGTGTGCTAGGAATCAAGGATATGAGAAAATTATGAAATACTTTTGTATCAAACTCATTGGATTCATCCATAAGCTTAGAAGAATGATATATGAATAAGAGTATTTAAATGAGTAAAGCTCATCATACTAACTATGATGATGGGATAGGAAGAAGTATTATATCTAGGAAAGGAATTCCTTAATTAGAGATCCAAGATTATGAAACACAATTATGTGTTATAAATCATTTTCCTATTTAATCTTGGTAAGCAATCAACTCTAAATCTCAAATTAAACATAATATCCATCTCATACTATTGATCCATCATCTGATGTCTATAACACTTTATAGAAATATTTTCCTATAACAAATTATATAAGCACATCTCTGTTAATTCCAACCATCATAACTATATGTTCCTAAGTATATTTTTATAAGTTCACTTCTATAAAACACTCGAATTATAATTTTCTATTTAAAAGGGAGATTTCATCCAATACTATATACATAAGGCAATATACTTAGTTATTAAATCTTAACTCTTAAAAGGAATCTAAGCTTATACAAAACCCTAAAGTCAAGGGTAGTACTCATAATTCAAAACCAAAACTTCTTTGTTGATCACATTAGGGTATATACATTGCCATGTTCCAAATTAATAGGAGTAATAATCACCATATCAATGTCTTTATATTTCATGCATCAAATAATGGTATAGGATCATTATACATATATATAAAGTTTCTATTCAAACTATGTGCTCACTAAAATTGAGTTATAAACAAATAAGAATATATCATTCAAGAAATCCATAACTAAAGGAGAAAATAAAATAATAGGAAGAGCTTTTACAAATATTAAAAGGGGTTCATATATTAAGAAAATACAAGGAATATAATAAGATATATATATAATAAAGAAATTCACAAATAATACTAACTATGTTTTAGTGTTATTGAAATAGTCCAGCAAAGAAATCCTGCAAAGAAAAGTTTAAAATATATAAATCAAATTCAAATCTGAATAAGAAAACAGAAAATAGAAAAAGGATAAAACAACTAAAAACCAAACCTGGCTACAGCCCAACACACTTACACCTATCTGACGCCTATGTGCAGCCCACAACAGACCAGTAACCAGCCAAGTCCTTTTTCGTCTGTGACTGACAAGTGGGGTTGGCAAAGGACTGCGGGTTGAGAAGCAAAGATCGTTAGGGGGTTATCCGCAAAACGACCATCATCGTCATCATCACGCACACAGACAGCTTGCTGGCGGAGCTCGCCGCCGCCCGATGCCGTCATCGTCGTCGTTGCACCAAGATACTCGCCGGCGTTGCCAGGAGGGGGTAAGAAGGCCACCGCGATGCATTGCCTCCATCCCTATCTCCAATCCCTCCTTATCCTCTCAAATATGAATAAGACCGAAACCCTAGCTCACCGGAGCCACCTCTCGCCGTCGAACCACGTCTCCCCACACCATTCTGAGCCGTCATGGAGAAGCGCCTTCCTCCGTAGATCCTCTGGGTAGAAGCTTGCATCAAGGGGAGCACTGGAGCGGGTGAATTTGGTCGTTCTCCTTCGCAGCAGTTTGTCGGAATCCTCGTCGGGGAGCTCGATTCTGACTGCGTCTGTCCTCGTCGACCGCTCTATCATCATCAGGGTAAGATTGCGCATCTCTGGACCCTAGTTTCTTTGCGGATTCGCACCGTAGGTCTAGCTTTGTTGAGCACCACCGCTGGCTACCGCAGAAGCTCATCGCCGATGACCCTCCGATGACCATTTCCGAGCGGCACTGCCACTATTAGGTTCAGTAGGTCGCGCTGATTCGAACTAGATCCATTTCGTTTGCTATGATGCCGTAGATCATCGCCGGTGACCACTCACCGACGGCGGTGGTGATGCTGACACCATCGTGACATCATGATCGCACCACGTCAGCTAGTTTGACTGGTCTTTGCTAACGTGGTTGATGACCTGGCCTAGGGTCCATATGTCATTGACTGGGGGTAAGTGCGAGGCCAGTAACTAATGCATTTCTTTCATCTGAGAGCTGAGGTGGACAATGGCCCACAGGTTAGTGACTGGGGCTAGCTCTGGTCTTGGTGTAAAAAGTATTTTTCTGGTATGAAATAAATAAAATGTTATAATCCAATTAATAATATTCCAGAAATATAATAAATAATTAAATCTTGTTTAATTAATAACTTTTGATTTATAATTCAGAAAAATATGTATAATATATGAAAATTTGTAGAAAAATAAAATCTACAACTTAAACTCATTATCAAATATTATTATGATGATTAATTAAATAAATATTATTTAATAAAAGTTTTAGAAGTAATAAAACTTTAATAATTCATATTCCTATAATAATAAATGTTTATAATATAAGTAAAATACCAAAAATCTTAGAAAAATAAGAATTCTAATTTAAAACTATAATCATGTATTATTATTTCACTTAATTAAATATTTATTATTTATTAAGTAGTTATAAAGTAATAAGAATTATAAAAATCATATCTTACTATTTATAAATCACAAAAATAAATATGATATACCAAAATGATCACAAAAATATTATTTACATGTTCAAAATCTAATAATCTCCTTTTGAGGTAAATAAAAAAATTAAATATTTTAATAACTCAAATTTAAACTTAATTACTTCATTAAAAATTTATATAAAGATAAATAAAATTTATTAAATATTCCTAAAATGAGTCAAATAAGTCTAATAAATAGTATTAGTCTTAAATATTAATAATCCAATGCATAATGGTTTAAAACATTATAAATGTTCTTATTTTAGAAGGATCTACAACCTTAAATGAAGATTATCTCTAGAAAGAATTCCACTAATAATAAAATCCTTAAAGAACAACTTGTGAACAATCAAATCTTTTCTAAACTATATTAACTACCAAATTGCAAAAACTACCACAACATTATATAAACCTATAAGTAGTTAAGTATTAGTATGTTTTAGATTATAAACTATACTCACTTATCCATAAAAGATAAATGATATTACTCCATCACCAAGTCAAGAAACTATTATCCAAATAAAAAGAATGACCATTCTTAAGTAACCTAAAGAAAACATTTCAGATACACTAGATACAAATGTTATAAGTATTCTACTCTCAGAATCATCTTGGTTTTAAAGTTAACTTTAGTCTACAGAATCTTAATGCAACACCATAAGCATTACTATATGTTTTATAGTTAACTTTGGTCTGAAGTAGTTAAATTATAAAGCAAATCAAGCCAAACCATTTGAGCAAACAAATAACATCAACCACCACTAACTAACTACAAAGTTTGTTTAGACCTTAGAAGAGAAACCTTTTCTTCGAAGGATATCCTTATTGCCACTTTAAATAAGAACTCTTGTATAAGTCATCCTAATTAGTAAGTCATAAGTATTTATACTTTCCTCCTACATATGTGATGTTTACAACCGCTTATAAACTCTAATAGAAGCACAAATATGAAACTTATCTAAAAGAACCACACATCCCAAGGTAACCATTTCCAGAATCCAAACCCTAGGACAACGTTATTCCTAGGATTTGCATTTAGAACGTCCATCACATTAATTATGCATAAAAGCATATTGCTTATTTAAACATTAGTCCTTACCGGACCAATGATGCTGATTTCAGATTTTGGATCTTATACTGACTCGAAGACCGTGAGTGCATAATCTTGCAATCACAAAAGGCAAGTTCACACTTGCTCATGTCCTTTGTTTATTTTCTGTAAAGTATTTTACAAATCCAGTGTTGTCCTCACCTGCATTTGAAAAAGGTCAGAAAATACTATTTTCAATAATAATGAGAACTATTGATTACTGATCCAGGGTGATCAGTTAATCTATTAAGTCTGACAGTTGGAGTACGACTGTTCAGAACTAAATCACCTAGGACTTAACAACCAGTGTCGCCAGTGATTCTTGCGCCGTATATTACGCGTTGACCATGAGATTTGGAATGGGACGGAGAAGTCAGTTGTATCTTCTTCCTATCGCATGAAGCCGGATGTGCAGGTCATGGCTGTTATCCTTATAGCATGCATATTAATTGGTAATTCGTAGAGGATATGCAACATATGGGTGGGAACCCTCATCGTCCCACGATAGTTCTGGAATCTAATGGTTTGTACAAACCATTGCCATAATTCATTATGTGGGCATGGTGTACACCAAGGAGGCATGCGGGGTCGCGAAGGGGGCAGTGATTGGCTTGGATCATCTTCTGGGCCCCACATCATGGAATTGTGGACGGGAATAAGCTGACCGGTTGTGCAACAAAGAGTTGATATCTCATGGGTAAAGTAACGCACCTCTGTAGAGTTTAAGAACTGTAACTTGTTACTCACTGTTCCGGGAAGGAGCTGCGAACGCGGCGGGAAAGGAACTCCATGAAAGTTCTGGTAAACCCGTGAAGGCTGACGGACATAGCTTTTCAGAATAAAAGAAACCTTTGAAGAAATGTTTATGAAAACTTGCATTGCCTACGACCTATGGTCTATGGCTGTAGATATAGTGCATCAAACACTCCTTTTCTAGTGAATTTGCTGAGTACGCTCATACTCAAAGTATCTTCTTAACCCTTGCTAGATTCTGAAGCAACTAAAATGATGTCTACATCAAGATATGCTCCAGGACTTATCAAGACCAGCTAAAGCTCTTCAATGAAGACAAAGAAGTCAACATGTACCTCCACTCAAGTGGAGATGAAAGTTACTGATTAGATAGGAATATTATTTCTAGCCAAAGAACCTATTTCTGTAGTGCGTTGCAATAACAGTAGTGCCAACCTTTTAGTCAGAGTATTAGACTTAATAGTATAATTGTTCTTGCGTTGTTTATCTTTGATTCTTCTCCTTAAGAAGTTCTTTCCCTCTCTTTAACCTAGAGTGTGCTTTGTATCTTATGTAAAGAGTGAGTTGTAACCTTTAGCCATGTATTGGACCCGCTATGTTTCTGTTGTGCCATTCCGAGGGATGTAATACTAGTGAACGGTGTTTCATTGGTGTTATGTGACTATAGTATACTACATCATGCAGTGGTATGCTGGGTCACCGCATTAATGTTGGAGATGATCATGGTTTTAATTACTCTTTAATAACTAAAATTGAAGTAGGTAAATAATGGAGAGGCACAAGTGGGTAATAGATGTTATTTGGTTTTTAACCGTCCACTTGGTTCCCGTAGGACCCCGAGTACTTGATACCTGTTCTTTGAATATTCACACTATCCACATGTGGGCCCATGAATCCCCTTAGAATGATCTTGAGTCATATCTTATTTCTTGGGGCCACAAAGTAGTTTGGGGCTTTATTACTATCCTGTACTTATGCCATGCTTTAATGCTTTATTTACTATTGCGCGTGGAGCGCCTGTACTGTTTTGGATCGCGGCACGATTACGCGGTATCGACAAGCCTAGTCACACTGTTGGGTTCCTAGTCGTTTACAGCCGTTCTTGCAAACCTCTAGGTCCGTCGCGGAGCCGGCCAACTTCGTAGCGGGTAGCTTAGTAGGGTGGCCCCCTAAAATATTGTATGAATCTTGCGATTTCTTTGTCGTGATGCCTCGTTAGGTTTTCATTTGGTTTTTCTGAGGTTGATTGTGCGTGTGTTGCTATTTGTGCCCCCTGCAGGGTAAAACTTTCTGAAAGCCATGTCCGCGGTTATGGACGATTTGGAGCACAGTATCTCGATCATAGACAACTATAACTAAAGTAGTGCTATAAATTTGACTTTGAAATGACTAGTAATTAGCTTCACTACAACGGAATGGCTAAATAAAAGTACTAACAACTGTTGGGTTTTGGGATATCTCATGTTATTTGTATCTGACTAGTAAGTATCACAACTACAACGGAATGGTTAACTAAAAGTGCCCACTGCTTATTATTTCAGGGTGACTCATGCTATCTATATCTTACTAGTAATTGCCGCAACTATAATGGAATGAATAAAACTGCCAACTGTGTGAGTTCCTCGGTTTGACTTCCTCGTTTGGTTTCTAGGGGGAAATTCCAGGATGGGTATGTTTGGTGTTAGTCTCAGGTTGGATCCGAATAGGTCTTTCTTATCCCTATCTGATAGCCGACAGTTGTATCGAGTCTCTATAGTTTGTTTAGTACATGTTACGCTACCGCTTTAGTCCACCATACCTATGTAGGCGAGGACCGCCGAATTCTAATACTCGCCATGTACTAGCCTCTGTACTGACCGCTCTCTTTTTCCTTTGCCCTTTGTCGGCACCCCTTTTGTTTTAGCAGGTTTTGAGATCGACGTCTTTAGTGGGGTTACCCTTCCGTCTTGGCCTGGGCAGGGTTATGGACACCATTGGTTATTCTTCAGGGCTCTTAGCCCCATTTGCATCTTGTCCGTAGTCGGATGTTGTATCGTTTTCAAGGTGATTTGGATCTTTGTACTGTATATCTGTATTTTTGACTCCTGGATCCGTTGTTGTATAAATCTGTTTTGTGGGTTCCATCATGGACTATTGTGTAATGATATTACTTCGTTTTCCACCCACACACAAGTGCCTGGTGGGCACCTTTGAATCGTTTCTATGGGGGTTTGGCGGGACTCTCTAAAACTTGCATAGGGTCGATCTGAGGGTGTTACATAACTCATGAAAACTGCGAATTTTTGGTCATTCCCAAAAACATGCTTCGGTTACTACGGTCATTGTAAATTGCCCTGAAACCCCAACACTGTGGGCAATAACTCATGAAAACGGCAATAAAGCACGAAAAACGAGTTTTTGGTCATAAATTTCAAACATTTATCGGGTCTTACGGTTGTTATAAATTGCCATTTGAACCCCCAATCTGTGGGCAATAGCTCATGAAGATTACCATAAAACATGAAAACGACGAGTTTTTGGTCATGCCCTCAAACATGTATCAGGCATTACGGTCATTGTAAATCGCCCTGAAGTCCCCCAAACTTTGGGCAATGGCTCACAAAAACTACCATAAAACGTGAAAACAACGATTTTTTGGTCATTCCCTCAAACATGTATCGGGTCTTAGGGTCATTGTAAATCACCTTGAAACACCCAAAACCATGGGCAATAAGTCATGAAAACGGCCATAAATTACAAAAACAAGTTTTTGGTCATAAATTTCAAACATGTATCGGGTCTTACGGTCGTTATAAACGGCCATTAGAACCCTCGAAATTGTGTGCAATAGCTCATGGAGACAGTGATAAAACACGAAAACTACGAGTTTTTGGTCATGCCCTCAAACATGTATCGGGTATTACGGTCGTTGTAAATCGCCCTGAAACCCCCAAACTGTGGGCAATGGCTCATGAAAACTACCATAAAACGCGTAAACGACGAGTTTTTTTTCATTCCCTTAAACATGTATTGGGTGTCAGGGTCGTTGTAAATTGCCTTGAAATCCTCAAAAATGTGGGCAATAGCTCCTGAAAACGACCATAAAACGCGAAAACGACGAGTTTTTTTGGTCATTCCCTCAAATATGTATCGGGTCTTAGGGTCGTTGTAAATCACCTTAAAACCCCCAAAACTGTGGGCAATAGCTCATGAAAACGGCCATAGAGCACGAAAAAACGATTTTTTGGTCATAAATTTCAAACATGTATTGGCTCTTATGGTCGTTATGAATGGCCCTTGGAACCCCCAAACTGTTGGCAATAGCTCACAAAAACTGCCATAAAACACAAAAACGACGAGTTTTTGGTCATGCCCTCAAACATGTATCGGGTAATACGTTCGTTGTAAATCGCCCTGAAACCCCAAAACTATGGGTAATAACTCATGAAAACAGCCCAAAACATGAAAACTCTGAGTTTTTGGTTATTCCCTCAAACCTGTTTCGGTTACAACGGTCATTGTAAATCGCCATGAAACCCCAATATTGTGTGCAATAACTCATGAAAACAACCCAAAACGCGAGAACGAAGAGTTTTTGGTCATAAATTTCAAACATATATCGGGTATTACGGTCGTTGTAAATCGCCCTGAAACCCCAAAACTATGGGTAATAACTCATGAAAACATCCCAAAACACGAAAACTGTGAGTTTTTGGTCATTCCCTCATATATGCTTCGGTTACTACGAGTCGTTGTAAATTTTGCTGAAACCCCAATACTGTGGGCAATAACTCAAGAAAACGGCAATAAAGCATGAAAAGAGTTTTTAGTTATAAATTTCAAACATATATCGGGTCTTACGGTTGTTATAAATGGCTATTGGAACCCCCAAACTGTGGGCAATAGCTCATGAAGACGGCCATAAAACAGGAAAACAACGAGTTTTTGGTCATGCCTCAAACATGTATCTGGTATTACGTTCATTGTAAATTGCCCTGAAGTCCCCAAACTATGGGCAATAGCTCATGAAAACGGCCATAAAACGCGAAAACGACGAGTTTTTTGGTCATTCCGTCAAACATGTATCGGGTGTTAGGGTGGTTGTAAATCGCCTTGAAATCCCCAAAACTATGGGCAATAGCTCATGAAAACGACCAAAAAAGGTGAAAACGACGAGTTTTTTAGTCATTCCCTCAAACATGTATCGGGTCTTAGGGTCATTGTAAATCACCTTGAAACCCCCAAACTGTGGGCAATAGCTCATGAAAACGGCCATAGCACATGAAAAAACAATTTTTTGGTCATAAATTTCAAACATGTATCGGCTCTTACGGTCGTTATGAATGGCCCTTGGAACCCCCAAACTGTGGGCTATAGCTCACAAAAAACTGCCATAAAACATGAAAACGACGAGTTTTTGGTCATGCCCTCAAACATGTATCGGGTATTATGGTCGTTGTAAATCGCCCTGAAACCGCAAAACTATGGGCAATAACTCATGAAAACAGCCCAAAACACGAAAACTACGAGTTTTTGGTCAATCCCTCAAACATGTTTCGGCTACTACAGTCGTTGTAAATCGGCCTGAGTCCCCAATACTGTGGGCAATAACTCGTGAAAACAACCCAAAACGCGAGAACAGAGAGTTTTTGGTCATTCCGAAAAACATGTAATCGGGTATTACGAGCATTGTAAATCACCATGAAACCCTGAAACTGTAGGCAATAGCTCATGAAAACGGCCATAAAGAGGGAAACCAACGAGATTTTGGTCATTAACTCAAACATGTATCAGGTATTACGGTCGTTGTAAAATCGCCCTGAAACCCCCAAACTGTGGGCAATAGCTCCTGAAAACGGCCATAAAACACGAAAATGACGTGTTTTTTTGTCATTTCTTCAAACATGTATCAGGTCTTAGGGTCATTGTAAATCGCCTTGAAGACCCAAAACCGTGGGCAATAGGTCATGAAAACGGCCATAAATCACAAAAACAAGTTTTTGGTCATAAATTTCATTATTGTATCGGGTCTTACGGTCGTTATAAACGTCCACTAGAACCCCCAAACTGTGTGCAATACCTCATGGAGATAGCCATAAAACATGAAAACTATGAGTTTTTGGTCATGCCCTCAAACATGTATCGGGTATTACGGTCGTTGTAAATCGCCCTGAAACCCCCAAACTGTGGGCAATAGCTCATGAAAACTGCCATAAAACGCGAAAACAACAAGTGTTTTGGTCATTCCCTCAAACATGTATCGGGTGTCAGGGTCGTTGTAAATCTCCTTGAAATCCCCAAAAAATGTGGGCAATAGCTCGTGAAAACGACCATAAAACGCGAAAACGACGAGTTTTTTTGGTCATTCCCTCAAACATGTATCGGGTCTTAGGGTCGTTGTAAATCACCTTGAAACCCCCAAAACTGTGGGCAATAGCTCATGAAAACGGCCATAGAGCATGAAAAAACGATTTTTTGGTCATAAATTTCAAACATGTATCGGCTCTTACGGTCGTTGTGAATGGCCCTTGGAACACCCAAACGGTGAGCAATAGCTCACAAAAACTACCATAAAAACGAAAGTGACGAGTATTTGGTCATGCCCTCAAACATGTATTG
The DNA here is from genome assembly GCA_023614405.1 of Avena insularis. Taxonomy (NCBI): domain Eukaryota; kingdom Viridiplantae; phylum Streptophyta; class Magnoliopsida; order Poales; family Poaceae; genus Avena; species Avena insularis. Next base: position 2,815,436 of record CM042691.1, read on the forward strand.
GGTATTACGGTCGTTGTAAATCGCCCTAAAACCCCAATAATGTGGGCAATAACTCGTGAAAACAGCCCAAAACACGTGAACAAAGAGTTTTTGGTCATTCCCTCATACATGTATCGAGTGTCAGGGTCGTTGTAAATCTCCTTGAAATCTCCAAAAATGTGGGCAATAGCTCATGAAAACGACCATAAAACGCGAAAACGACGAGTTTTTTGGTCATTCCCTCAAACATGTATTTGGTCTTAGGGTCGTTGTAAATCACCTTGAAACCCCCAAAACTATGGGCAATAACTCATAAAAACTGCCATAAAACACGAAAACAATAAGTTTTTGGTCATGCCCTCAAACATGTATCGGGTATTTCGATCGTCGTAAATTGCCCTAAAACCCCAAAACTGTGGGTAATAACTCATGAAAACAGCCCAAAACACGAAAACTACGAGTGTTTGGTCATTCCATCAACATGTTTCGGTTACTATGGTCGTTGTAAAACACCCTGAAACCCCTATATTGTGGGCAATAACTCGTGAAAACAGCCCAAAACGCGAGAACGAAGAGTTTTTGGTCATAAATTTCAAACATGTATCGGGTATTACGGTCGTTATAAATGGCCATTGGAACCCCCAAACTGTGGGCAATAGCTCTTTAAGACGGCCATAAAACACGAAAACGACGAGTTTTTGGTCATGCCCTCAAACATGTATCGGGTATTACGATGGTTCTAAATCTCCCTGAAGCCCCCAAACTGTGGGAAATAGCTCATGAAAACGGCGATAAAACGTGAAAACGACGAGTATTTTGGTCATTCCCTAAAATATGTATCGGGTGTTAGGGTCGTTGTAAATCGCCTTGAAATCCCCAAAACTATGGGCAATAGCTCATGAAAATGGCCATAAAACGCGAAAACGACGAGTTTTTTTGTTCATTCCCTCAAACATGTTTTGGGTCTTAGGGTCGTTGTAAATCACCTTGAAACCACCAAAACTGTGGGCAATAGCTCATGAAAATGGCCATAGAGCATGAAAAAACAATTTTTTGGTCATAAATTTCAAACATGTATCGGCTCTTACAGTCGTTATGAATGGCCCTTAGAACCCCCAAACTGTGGGCAATAGCTCACAAAAACTTCCATAAAACACAAAAACGACGAGTATTTGTTCATGCCCTCAAACATGTATCGGGTATTACCGTCAATGTAAATCGCCCTGAAATCCCAAAACTATGGGTAATAACTCATGAAAACATCCCAAAATATGAAAACTATGAGTTTTTGGTTATTCCCTCAAACATGTTTCGGTTACTAGGGTCGTTGTAAATCGCCCTGAAACCCCAACACTGTGGGCCATAACTCGTGAAAACATCCCCAAACGCGAGAACGAAGTGTTTTTGGTCATTCCCAAAAACATGTATCGGGTATTACCATCGTTGTAAATCACCCTGAAACCCTGAAACTGTAGGCAATAGCTAATGAAAACGGCAATAAAGCGGGAAAATGTCGAGATTTTGGTCATTACCTCAAACATGTATCGGGTATTACGGTCGTTAAAAATGGCCCTAAAACCCCCAAACTGTGGGCAATAGCTCATGAAAACGGCCATAAAACACAAAAAGGACGAGTTTTTTGTCACTCCCTCAAACATGTATCGGGTCTTAGGGTCATTGTAAATTGCCTCGAAACCCCCAAAACCGTGGGAAATAGGTCATGAAAACAGCCATAAATCACAAAAACGAGTTTTTGGCCATAAATTTAAAACATGTATCGGGTCTTACAGATGTTATAAATGGCCATTAGAACCCCCAAACTGTGTACAATAGCTCACGAAGACAGCCATAAAACACGAAAACGACGAGTTTTTGGTCATGCCCTCAAACATGTATTGGGTATTACGGTCCTTGTAAATCGCCCTGAAACCCCCAAACTCTGCGCAATAGCTCATGAAAATTGCCATAAAACGCGAAAACGACGAGTTTTTTGGTCATTCCCCCAAACATGCATCGGGTGTCAGGGTCGTTGTAAATAGCCTTGAAATCCACAAAACTGTGGGCAGTAGCTCATAAAAACGACCATAAAACACGAAAACGACGAGTTTTTTGGTCATTCCCTCAAACATGTGTCGGGTCTTAGGGTCATTGTAAATCACCTTGAAACTTCCAAAACTGTGGGCAATAACTCATGAAAACGGCCATAAAACACAAAAAACGAGTTTTTGGTCATAAATTTCAAACATGTTTCAGGTCTTATGGTCGTTATGAATGGCCCTTGGAACCCCCAAATTGTGGGCAATAGCTCATGAAGACGGCCATAAAACACGAAAACGACGAGTTTTTGGTCACGCCCTCAAACATGTATCGGGTATTATGGTTGTTTTAAATCGCCCTGAAGCCCCCAAACTGTGGGCAATAGCTCATGAAAACGGCCATAAAACGGGAAAACGACGAGTTTTTTGGTCATTCCCTTAAACATGTATACCTAATTGTTTCTTTAGGGTATCATATGAAGATGCATTTCTCCGCTTTGGGTTCAAGCTTGTCGGGCTGTAACTTCTTTACATAAGCTTCACAACCCCAAACTTTAAGGAACGACAACTTAGGTTTCTTACCAAACCATAATTCATACTGTGTCGTTTCAACAGATTTAGATGGTGCCCTATTTATAGTGAATGTGGTTTTCTCTAATGCATAACCCCAAAACGATAACGGTAAATCTGTAAGAGACATCATAGAATGAACCATATCTAAGAGAGTTTGATTACAACGTTCAGACACTCCATTTCTCTATGGTGTTCCCAGTGGTGTCAATTGTGAAAGTATTCCGCATTTCTTCAAATGCATGTCAAACTCGTAACTCAGATATTCACCTCCGCGGTCAGAACACAAAAACTTAATCTTCTTGTTACGTTGATTCTCTACCTCACTTTGAAATTCCTTAAACTTCTCGAAAGTTTCAGACTTATGTTTCATGAAATAGATGTACCCATATCTACTCAAGTCATCCATGAAAGTAAGAACATAGCGATAACCACCGCGCAATGCTACACTCATTGGACCACACACATCGGTATGTATTATTTCCAACAAGTCCGTAGCTCGATCCATAATACTAGAAAATGGAGTCTTAGTCATTTTTCCCATAAGACATGCTTCACATCTTTCAAGTGATTCAAAATCAAATGATTCAAGAAGTCCATCGGTATGGAGTTTCTTCATGTGTTTCACTCCAATGTGACCAAGATGAACATGTGTATCTTACTAGTAATCGTAGTAGTGCCACATGTATGTAGAATTAACATTCAATTTCATTCGTTTAGCGTCTATATTATGAACATGTGTATCACCACTATCGAGATTCAATAAGAATAGACCATCCATCTCAGGCACATGACCATAAAAGATATTACTCATATAAATAGAAGAACCATCATTCTCAGACTTAAAGGAGTATCCGTCTCGCAATAAACAAGATCCAGATATAATGTCCATGCTTAACGTAGACACCAAATAACAATTATTTAAGTTTAAAATTAATCCCGACGGTAGATGAAGAGGGAGTGTGCCGACGGCGATCACATCAACCTTGGAGCCAGTTCCAACGCGCATCATCACCTCGTCTCTCACTAGTCTTCATTTATTCTGCAGCACCTGTTTCGAGTTATAAATATGAGCAACCGACCCAGTATCAAATACCTAGGCACTACTACGATTACTAGTAAGATACACATCAATAACATGTATATCAAATATACCGTTCTTCTTGATATTGCTGTTCTTCAGATCTGCCACGTACTCGGGGCAATACCGCTTCTAGTGACCTTCACCCTTGCAGTAAAAGCACTACTTATCAAGCTTAGGACCAGCCTTGGGCTTCTTAGCAGGCGCGACAACTTTCTTGCCGTCCTTCTTGAAGTTGCCCTTCTTCTTAGGCTTGCCTTGCTTCTTGAAATTGGTGGTCTTATTGACCCTCAACACTTGGTGCTCTTTCTTGATCTCCACTTCAGCAGTTTTTAGCATGGAGAAGAGTTCAGGTAACATCTTATCCATACGTTGCATGTTGTAGTTCATCACAAAGTTCTTGTAACTAGGAGACAGTGATTGGAGGACATGATGAATCCCCAATGCATTATGAATCGCTATTCCCAAATCTTGGAGTTTGTTGGCATGCCCAGACATTTTGAGCACGTGCTCGCTAACGGAGCTGCCCTCTTCCATCTTATAGTTAAAGAACTTCTCGGAGGCTTCATAGTTTTCCACGTTCGCATGTGACGAGTTCGATCTCGTCAATGCCCATTGTTATGGACTTGGGTTTTGGAGAAGATGGGGATGCTGGAGATCGCGGAACAGTTAACAGACAAGAAACACGGGGACACGAGGTTTACCTGTGTTCGGGCCCCGAGAAAAACCCTGCTCTGCTTATGCGCTCTTGATTACGGCGGAACCGAAAGTTACAGGGGTGCGCAGATGCAATCTGGCGTCAGGTGTGTATGAGGTGAGTTGATCGCCTCCTCGCCGTGCCCTCCTAGCCTTTATATAGATAGGAAGGTCCCGGGCATAGGTCGAATCGGTTACAAATTACGGTTTGTCCCCTTTGAAATTCTATCTAGTCTAGTCTTATTCTCCAAGGATCCGAAGACGTCATGGGCTTGGGCCACCCGAAATCTCCACAGGCCGCGTATCTTGTCGTGGGCCTTCCTTGGGATGGACCAGATATGCCAATGTTGTGTACCCGTGGGATATAACCATGTTAGTAGCCCCCGAGTGTTTAGTCGAATTGTAGATTCGGCTGAGGACTCTTCAATCTTTCGGGTGTAGTTGGACCTGTTTGTAAGAAAAAATGACTTAGTTAGTAGGGATTGTTGATGCGTGTGCCTGACTCTCCTAATGGATTAGGGCCAGTTAACTATCATAGGACAAAACAACACGATCTTCTTCAGACTCGAGTCCCCAAACTCGAATCTGGAACGAATGCTGGCGTAATTCGACTCAGGCCATTGAGGTCTTATAGGATTCGAATCCCAGTGATTTTCAAGTGATATACCCAACGCCAGATTGCAATCAGGTATTTTACTGGGAGAGCGCAATCAGGTATGTTACCAGGCCATCAGATGATATCTGTAGGTCTTATCCTTGCATTGTAGTCATAGCATCTGAAATGTTATCACCGCGCAGGTGTTTCGGGTGGCCAAGGAGAATGCTTCTCACTTAGCGTTGGTTTGGGCAAAGTTGCCAAAAAGATTTTGTATTTTGATCCGAAGGATCACAGTCGAATAATTCATAGGGTGCGCGCCCAGCGCTCCCTATGGGAGTATCCCCCGAGTGTCTATTTGAATCGTAGACTCGAGCAGAGAATTTAGTTCAGCTATTTTAGCTTAAGGTCCGGAGGACACAATTTTTCGGATGCTTGACCAATCCTCCCTATGGGAGTAGCCCCCGAGTCCTTAGTAGAGTCGTAGACTCGACGTAGGACTCGAAGATAGTGGAGAGGTGCAGTTCCTTAATCATGTCTCAGGTGCGCGGTCAGCGCTCCTGATAGGAGTAGCCCCCGAGTAGTTGTTCGAATCGTAGATTTGAGTAAGTACTTGATTTATCAGTCGAAGATTTCCAGCCGTTGCTAGATTGGTTTTGATGATGTCAGTGCTGACGGTCGGTGCCCTCAACGTCTATAGCGCCAGAGGTCACGTGACAGGACTATCGTGGGTCCCACTTCCTGACTTGGAGTTGACTGGTCATGCGCGACGTGGCGAGAATTACAGTGTCTCCTCGGTTTCCGTGCGTAGTGGATGGCGTTCCTATGCTGACACGTGTAGGGTTGGATCTTTCTTGCACGATAGGGCTTCTGGATCAACGCCTCGGGCTCGTTGTCTTCGTCCTTTAATACCGTGGATAAACAGTGATTTCGTTTTACCCTTTGCCATTTGTCTTCTCGCCATTTCCTCCATTTTCATGAGCACTGCCTCTCTCGCCCTGCGCACTGGAAAGTCTCCGCTCGTTTCCCTCTTCCTTTCTCCATGCACACCACCGCATTCGACGATGCGCGATGGCCAAGACGAAGAAATCCTCCGCCGAAGCTGGCTCCAGCGCCGCTGCCACCGGTAAGAAGGCTGCCACGACCACCCGCGTCATGGACGGCGGGTGGAGGCGCACAGAGGTGTGCGCTGGGGATCTGCGTAAGCTGCGCAATTCTAGGTTGATCCCCCAGAACAAGGAGGACATTATCCTCCCCGGAGATGAGGTAATCCCTCGTCCACCCGTAGGGTTTCGGGTGATGTTTGTTGCCTTTGTTCTTCGTGGTCTTTGATGGTGCTTGACGTGGAGCACTTCGTTGGAAACCCTAATAGCAAGGTGTGATGAGCACAGCAGCAAGTCTTCCCTCAGTAGAGACCGAGGTTATCGAACCATAAGGAGGAAGGAAACGTCACACAGGTGTTGCAAGCAATGCGGAGATCTACACAACACAAACTCAAGACTTTGTCCCAACAAATAGTGAGGTTATCAAGCTCACTGGTTTGCTGTAACAAAGGATTAAACGTATGGTGTGGAAGGTAATGGTGGTTTGCAACGAGTAAACAAGTAATAGTGGAAGATGTATCAATGGTAAAGATTGGACCGGGGTCCATAGTTCACTAGAGGTGCTCTCCTTAGATAAACAACATGGCATGAAGGGTAAACAATTTACGGCGAGGCAATTGACAGGAACTGAGCAAGGCATAACAATGCAATACTAGACAAAACGATCCTATGAGATTCGATTGGGCAATACAAAAAGTTACATAGACCGCCATCCAACTTCATCTATGACTAGAAATCCACCTTCAGGTTATCATCCGAACCCCCTCCAGTATTAAGTTGCAAGCAATAGACAACTGCTTTAAGCAAAGTGTGTAAGGTAAATAATCCACTTGTTCTATGAACAAGAGACCGTTGTTTTTATCCCTAGTAGCAACAACACATCTACAACTGAAGAGATTTCTATCACTTCCCTTGGAAACTAGAGGCATGAACCCACTATCGAGCATAAATACCCCCTCTTGGAGTCACTAGCAACTACTCGGACAAGATAGCTACTAACAACGGAGAGCATGCAAGATCACAAACAACATAGACATGATAGAATCATAAAGACAAAACCATTAATCAATCTGACATAGTAATCTCAATATCCATCGGATCCCCGCAAACACAACATGCATGATTACAAATAGATTAGATCTTAAATCATGAACGGAGCTCACAAGATCTATACATGAAAGCACAAGGAGGAGATACAACCATCTAGATACTACATGGACCCGTAGTCCAAGGTGGAACTACTCACACATCATAACAGAGAAGAAGGCCTCCGGGATGATCTCCCCTCCGGCAGGGTGCCGGGAAGAACTTCAAATCCCCCGATCTAGGGACGATGGTGGCAGCTACAGACGGTTTCGAGGAGTTTTGATTGGGTGCCTAGGGTTTCTGCATCGGGGGCTTCTTATGGGCGAAGAGGCGAGGCTGGGAGGCAGCCAGAGGGCCCACACCCTCCCTAGGCGCGGGCCAGGCTTGGCCGCGCCTAGGGGGTCTGGCCGCCCTTTGGTGCTTCTCTGTCTTGTCTTCTGGATTCGTGTCCCCCACGGTAAAATATTGACTTTGGTTTTTGTCCCGTACGATTCCGAGAATATTGATTTTCTGCCTTTCTGGAACCAAAAACAAAAGAAAACAAGCAACTGGCATTGTGGCAACTTGTTAATAGGTTAGTTCCAGAAAAGATATAAAAACACCTCAAAGTGTAGACAAAGGAAAGCAAAGTAGATACTAAACAAGCATGGAACATAAAAAATTATAGATACATTTCCGACGTATCAGTCTTTCGCTTCCTATCCATGATTTTCTTCATGGACTCCTTTTCTTTTACGGGATCCAGCTTCACCATCTCTCTCTCCCAATTCTCTCCTCCACATCGCCTGCTTTAACACTTTCTGCGAGTGCTGGCTCGGTATCGAGCCTTCTTTTCTTTTCCTTTTTGATGTCCGAGTCTGTCCAGTACTAGCGGAAGAAGTGGTTTTACATCCGCGACGCCAAGGTGGACGGACAAGATTTTGGCCTTGCTTCCTTCGACCCCTCCTAGAAGATCGTCCCGAAGAGATGCTGGAAGAATCATATCTTGGAGGGCGAAGTAGCGGAGGTGGAGGAGCTCTACCATCACGTGGAGGCGCTCCAGATGGTGGCTAAGAAAGAGGTCAACGGTGTGGATATCATCCGCACCTTCATCAAGCGTCGGGTGCAACCGCTCCAAGCGAGGGTGCATCCGATGTTTCTTTATACTAGCCGCAATGACCCGACGAGGGTCTCCTCCGAGGATTTGTCCAAGGGAGACCTCGATAGGGCTCTTCAGCCTCTACTGAATTTCAAGGCCGATGAGGACCTCCTGGGGAAGTCCTTGACCGCCCCCTTTAGTGCTTCGAATGCAGTCCCTCAGGTGTAGAATTGAGTTCTGCGCGTTGCGTCTTTTTTTCGAGTGTTGTTTTACTTATGAATATTGTGACTAATTACGCTCTTATTCGTCTTTGGTTTGCAGGATCTCAAGATAGCTGGGATGATGCCCCCGCTACCTGAGAAATTTTCGACTGCGCCGGACAATGAGGTTGTGGATTCTGAGTCCGAACTTCCTCCGGCGCAATCTCCAACTCAGGAAGCCCCCGAGCCAAGCGAGGGGCAGACCCGAAAGTGCTCCCGGAGCGAGTCTTCGGATGCGTTGACTCCTCTAACTCCAAGGGGTCCGGCCTTCCTCGAGCGCCATGGCGAGGATGATGGTGCCTCATCCGCACTTGTCCCTGTTGTGCCGCTTCTGGCGATGGCGTTATAGCCGCCAGCCAAGAAGAAGAAGAAAGAGAAGGCGGCGCCCATCTTCAACTTGTTGGGTATTGATTCGTAAGTATCGTTACCCAAATTGTTTACTGTTATTTTTCAAGATCTGATCAAGCTTTTCTCTTGCAGCCACTCTTATGAGGAGCCCCTTCGTGAGGATGCTCAGGAGGCCGTAGGGGAGTCGAAGCCGATGGCTGGTCCCTCTCAGGTGGTGGCCGACTCTGAGGATGATGGAAGGAACCTCTCCAAGCGAGAAGATCAGACAGTCGTAGCTTAGAAGACCCCGCGCGGAACTTCGGAGTCCCCGCCTGAACACGTAAGTAGCTTGCACTTTTTATCTTGTGGGGGGAACCCCCGAGCCCTTTTTCAGACTATCTGTTAGTTGACTTTTGCTCTTGCGGGGCCTAGCTCCCGAGCCCTTTCTAACGTTTTCTTGGCCATTTGCTTATGGTTCTTTTGTAGCCCTTTGTGCATAACGCTAACCTCCTCATCTAGCAGCATCTGGCACTCGAGGCCACATGCAGCAGCTTCGAGGTACTCACCTTGCTCATTCTTGTTTATTTCGTCTGTCACATGAACGATGCTTGTGTTGCTCATGTGTTTCTTGGTGTTTGCAGATGAAAACAATGCGGCCCTTCATCGGCTGGACGCTCTCGAAAAGAGCCTTGGTCGAGCAGAGAAGAAGGCTACGGATGCTGCGGAGGCGAAGGAGCGCCTGCAGAAGGAGGTGGCTGATGCTGCCGAAGCCAGGGAGCGCCTACAACGGTAGGCTTCCGATCGTGAGGAGTAGCTCGCAACCGTTGCGGCTGCTCGCGAGAAGGAGATGGCAGATAGGCTTATGGCCGCAGCCAAAGCCTTCTCTGGTAAGTTTCTTTTGCTATTGATTGTTTGCGGCTTTTCTGACTGAATCTTTTCTTGCTCTTAGTCGAGTGCTTTTTCCCTTCTTTGTCTTGGACGCTTCAGGCATCACGTTTGATCGTGGTGTGCTGGAGCATGGATATGATTTAGCCGATGCCACCGCAGACGAGGTTTAATCTCGTCAATGCCCATTGTTATGAGCTTGGGTTTTTGAGAAGATGGGGATGCTGGAGATCGCGGAACGGTTAGCAAACAAGCAACACGGGGACACGAGGTTTACCCAGGTTCAGGCCATCGGAGGGAAAATCCTACTCCTGCTTGTCTGCTCTTGATTACGGCAGAACCGAAAGTACAGGGGTGCGCAGGTGCAATCTGGCGTGGAGGTGTGTATGTGGTGGTATGCGAAGTGCCCTCCTCACCGTGCCCTCCTAGCCTTTATATAGAGTTAGGCAGGTCCCAGGCACATGCCGAGTAGGTTACAGGTTTTAGGGTTTGCCCCTTTGAATATTCTATCTACTCTAGTCTTGTTCTCCAAGGATCCGAAGACGTCATGGGCCCTGGCCACCCGAAAGTCTTCATGGGCGGGCGCATGTTTTCGCGTGGGCCTTCCTTGGGCTGGACTAGGTATGCTAATGTGGTGTACCCATAGGTTATAACCATGTCAGTAGCCCCGAGTGTTCAGTCGAATCGTAGATTCAGCTGAGGACTCTTCAATCCTTCGGGTGCAGCTATCTCTGTTTGTCCAGAGAATAATTTGAGTGTGTAGGGATTGTTGATGTGTGTGTCTGACTCTCCTGGCAGATCAGGGTCAGTTAACTGTCTTAGGACAAAACAACACTATCTTTTTCAGATTCAAGTCCCTCGACTTCAACCCGGAACATATGCTAGCGTAATTCGACTCAGGCCGCGGAGGACTTACAGGAGTGGAATTCCAGTGATTTTTAAATGAGGTACCCAATGCGTCCGTCGGGATTTTTCATCGCGCCTGCTGGCCCGGATTTTCACTAGTAGAGCGCAGTCGTGTGCGTTGCCAGGCCATCAGACGATATCTATAGGTCTTATCTTTGTGTCGCAGACACATCATCCGAATATTTATCACCGCGGAGGTGTTTCGGGTGGCCAAGGAGAACGCTACTCACTTAGCATTAATTGGGGCAGAGTTGTCGAAAAGTTTTTTTTGCATGCTGATCCGAAGGATCGCAGTCGAAGAATTCATAGGGTGCGCAATCAGTGCTCCCTATGGGAGTAGCCCCCGAGTGTCTGTTCGAGTCGTAGACTCGAGCAGAGACTTTAACTCAGCCATTATGGGCTTCAGGTCTGTAGGACACAAATTTTTCGGATGCTTTAATCCATCCTCCCTATGGGAGTAGCCCTCGAGTCCATAGTGGAGTCGTAGACTCGACGTAGGACTCGAAGAATAGTTCGGGTGCGCGGCCAGCGCTCCTTATAGGAGTAGCCCCCGAGTAGTTAGTCGAATCATAGATTCGAGTGAGTACTGTTAGCTGTATAGCCGAAAAATTGTAACCGTTGCTAGTATAGCTTTGATGACATCAGTGCTGACGATCGATGACCTCAAGCGTCTGTGGCGCCAGAGGTGACGTGACTGGACGAACATGGGTCCCACCTTCTGACTTTGAGTTGACTAGTTACGCGCGGCGTGGAGATAATTACGGCGTCGCCTCAATTTCCGTGCGTAGTGGACGGCGTGTTAGCGACGGTTCGCTGCTATGCTGACACGTGAACAGTCAGATCTTGATGTTGGCTCTAGGTCTTCCCGATGAACGGTCGTCATGCATCGTCCTCGTCCTTATAATCATTGGGGAAAAGTGAGTTTGTTTTTCACCGCAGCCATTCTCATTTCACTGCTCCCATCTTCTTTGAGCTTTCTCATTGTGCGCTGGAGTTTCCTCGAGCCTTTCCTTCCTTGTTTATGCGTGCTCGTCGTCGTCGCCATCATACTGCGATGGGGAAGTCCAGGAAGTCCTCCACTGCAGTTGGTACCAGTGCTACCGCTGGCGGCAAGAAGGGTTCGGCCGCCACTCGCGTCACCGATGGTGGCTGGCGGCGATTGGAAACGTGTGAGGGTGACCTTCGCAAGCTCCGTGAGCGGGGTCTTATCCCGCAGGATAGAGATGCCATCAGAGTTCCCGGCGACGAGGTAATTCCCCATCCTCCCACTGGGTTTTGGGTTATGTTCATCGCCTTTGTCCTTCGAGGCCTTTCTTTCCAATCCACGATTTTCTCAGTGGATTGCTTTTTCTTTATGGCATCCAGCTTCATCATCTTTCACCAAACTCTCTTCTTCATGTCGCCTGTTTCATCACGTTCTGCGAGTGCTGGCTCGGTATCGAGCCGCACTTTAGCCTCTTCCGGAAGTTCTATTCCGTGAAGAGGCAATCTGGCTCCGATGGTGTTTATCCCATTGGCGGCTGCATCATTTCCCTTAGATCCAACTTTCTCTTCTTCTCCTTTTCTATGTCCGAATCTGTCCAGTACTGGCGGAAGCGATGGTTTTACATCCGCGACTCCACAGCGGCCGGGCAGAACTTTGGTCTTGCTCCTTTTGACCCCTCCCAGAAAATCGAGCCAAAAAGGTCCTGGAAGAACCACATCTTGGATGGCGAGGTGGCGGAGATAGAGGGGCTCTATCGTCGGGTGGAGGATCTTCAGTTGATTCTGGATAAGGAGGTCAACAATGTGGATATCATCCGCACCTTCATCAAATGTCGGGTGCAGCCGCTCCAGGCCAGGGTGCACCCGATGTTCCTTTATTCTGGTCGCCACGATTCGACTAGGGTTTTGGCTGAAGAGTTCTCCAGGGGGATCTTGACAGGATTCTTCGGCCGCTGCTGAAGTACAAAGCTGGAGAGGACCTCCCGGGGAAGTCGCTGACTCCTCCGTTCGCCGCCCTGCGTCCAGTTCCACAGGTGTAGATCTGGGGTCTGCGCATAGCGCTTTTTTTGTCGACTATTTTTTCTTACACTTGCGTGTGTTCTAGAAATTTTGCTTCTTTTGCGTAGGAGTTCAAGGTATCGGGCATGCCGCCTCCACTACCCGAATTGTTTCCGGATGGGCCGGACAATGAGGTAGTGGATTCCATGTCTGAGCTTCCCTCGGCGCGATCGCCAGTGGAAGAAACTTTTGAGTCTAGCGAGGAGCAGACTCGAAAGTGGACGCGGAGCTCGAGCGAGTCATCGTATGCTTCGACTCCACCGACCCCTAGGAACCCGCTATGCCTTGAGCGTCACAGTGGGGGTCATGGTGGCTCTTCTTCTCCAATTCCGGTCATGCCCGTGTGGGTTGTAGTGCCGCAGCCGCCAGCAAAGCGGAAGAAGGAAGAGAAGAAAGAAGAGAAGAAGGGAAAGAGGGCCCCTCCTGTCTTCGACTTGATCGACTTTGATTCGTAAGCATCTGCCATTGCTTTGTCTCCTTTTTTGTCTTTGTGCTTGTGCTTGTCTGATTTTTCCTTTTGTAGCCACTCTTCCGATGGCTCTTTCAGTGATGGCGCTCGGGAGATGATGGGGGAGTCGAAAGTTGCTTCTGCCCCTCCTCAAACGGTGGCCACTTCTGGGGGAGCTGCTCTGAACCCTTCTCCGCAGGAGGCTCGGGTGGTTATCCCCCAGAAGACTTCGGCTGGACCTTCGGAGTCGCCGTATGATCATGTAAGTTTCTTCGTTCTTGCCGCTGGGGAGCCCCCGAGCGTTTTTGGATGATCTGCTGATCACTTTGATTTTTGCTTCGTGTCTCGGGGGTAGCCCCCGAGCATCTGTAGGATGATCTGCTGATCGTTTTTGCTTTGTGTCTCGGGGGAGCCCCCGAGCATTTTTCGTACGTGTAATCTATCTTGCTTGCTCTTTGGGCGTATCCCCCAAGCCTTTCTTTTGACGAGTAGTGTCTTTTTGCAGCCTTTTGTGCAAGGCGCCAACTAACTGGTGCAGCAGCACCTGGTGTTGGAGGCCAGCTTCAAGCAGCTTCAGGGTACGTTCATGAGTTGGTCTTTTTGCGTCTTCTTCTATTTCCTTTTTCTTCAATCTAATAAGTGTTCTGCTGTCTGGAGAGGACAACAATACCACCCTTCGCGAGCTTGATGCTCTGAAAAAGAGCCTTGGGCGAGCGGAGAAGAAAGCCGAGGACGTCGTTCGTGCAAAGGAGCGCCTCGAGCAGGAGCTAGCCAACGCAGCTGCGGCCAAGGAGCGCCTGCAGCAGGAGGCTACGGACCGTGAGGAGCAACTCGCCACCACTGCGGCCTCGTGCGAGAAGGAGGTAGCCGGCAAGCTGATGGCGGCTGCCAAGGCCATTTCGGGTGAGTGGTTTCGTCTTTTCCTTTTCGGCTACCTTGTACTTTCTTGTTTTGCTTTTTATTCACGTTGCCTCTTCCGTTTGTTTAGATGTCGTAGGCATCGAGTTTGACCGTGGTGCTCTGGAGCACGGAAGTGCTCTGGATGATTCCACTGCGGCGGTCGAAGACCACTGCAGTACCGTGGTTAGCTCACTCGCCAAGGCCAAGGAGGCTCTTGGGCGCTTCTATAAGGAGCTCGTCCCCAAGGGCGTCGCCCTCGAGGATGTCGATTCGTTGGCGGATGCGCTGTCAGCCGAAGCGCCTGCGGCGTACAAGCGCAAGCAAAAAGGCATCGGTGCATCTGTGGGGCTGGCGATGGCCCTGGCGTCTAGAGCGGAGCTGGATCTTCATCAGGTCACCACCCTTATGCTGACAGCTGCTGACGGATCCGAGGTAGCCTTCGTCCTCTACGCTACCCGTTGTAAACGTTATGGGCCGAAGTTGATTGACTTGCTGGTGGAGTATGCGGCAAGGAAGCAGGGGGAGGCCAAAAGCAGGCAGTCTGGCTCCGAGGCTACTCAGAATGCGGCTTCTTAGGCCTTGTAGTTGTATGATAGCTTGTGTTTCTTTTGGTATGATGTATCTATGAACACTCCTTGTGCCACACATTGGCTTTTGCTGTATATAATGAGTCTCAAAGTTGTTTGCTCATTCGTTCAGTTATTTATGTTCTTGCCTTCCTTTCCTCTAGGGACCTTTGGGTGATGATCCCGTTAGCACTTCGCCTATTCTGCAGCTGCGGCCGTCCTTGGATGGTGCGTCGCAACTTGCGTTTCTTCGTGACCGCATCCGTAGTCTTGAAAAAGAGTTGCTTGGAGTGCGCATCCACGCTGATGTTTGGAAGTAGAAGGCGGAGCGGAGTGTGTCCAGAGAAGAGTATTTGATGGGAGAGTTGCGTCGTCTGGCCGAACAACTTCAATGTGAGTTTTCGAGCTGCTGCTCAATTTTCGGATGCGCCTGCTGGCTTGTCATCTTACTTTGCAGGTGTTGCAGGTGCTAACCTTGTTCCTAAGGAGGAAAAGGAGCGTGTTGTTGTTCGGATCAACTGCCTGACCCAGCAGGACATGGAGGCCGGCGGGTTTTTCTGGATGGACCGCGATCATGCCATGGTCCTTGCGACGGTGCAGGATCGTGTTCACCAGGTGTAACGAGTGCTGCGTCAAGCGAAGGCTTCGTTAGCGTCGGTTCTTCACGTGATGCTTCCCCTGGATGAGGCACCGCCGACTCTATGGGGTCTGCTGTCAAAGTTTCAAGATGTGCAACATGTTAGAGAGCTGGTGCGGCATTAGCTGGTTTCAGGGGTAAAGGCTGCGCTTTCCCTCGTGCGGCTCCATCGCCCTGATGCAGATCTTGCTGTTGTGGCGGCTGGGCCGCCTCTTCGGCCGGATGGTGGCACGTGGGATATGCGTCCACATTACGCGGCTATAAGGAAGTATGCCGAACAAGTTGTAGATCTTTTTGAGCAGCGTGTGCAGGTGATTCTTCAGAATAGGTAGGACCTGTAAAAAGATAGATGTAAAATTTGTATTTATTCAACTGGGCATGTTATGCCCTTTGATGTAAAGGTTTGTTGTTGTTAGCACGTGGTGCTTTGTTTGTATGTGTGCCCTTTTCGTTAGCCTGACGTGGTCAGCTACTGTAACATCCCAGCATATAGGACGTAACGAAGGGTAGATTTAGGAATATGTATTGTTGCATGCATTCATTTGAAAAAATGTGGGTAAAATTTTCGCCAAATAAAAACCTTGAGTGATCAATGTTTCTTTCTTACTTTGAGAGTAGGTTTAGTCTTAAAGGAGGATTGCTACAAACTTTGATATGATCTTAAAGGAATTATGTGTGTTTTGAAATAAGTTTGGATTTGTAAAACTTCAGTTTTTTATAATTTAAATGATTTTGATATAAGATTTGAAACTTAAATTAATTAAGAAAAAGGTAGTATAACTTAAGTCTTATCTAAAAACAATATTGTATATGAAATTCATTTTATATACATAAATAAGTTACAAAGAATGAACTTACTAAAGTTATTCCAAACTTCACAATTTATAAAAAGAATAAAGAAAAAGAATATTCTTTATTAATAAATATATAATCTTTATTACAAATGAACCAAATAAAGATTACAAGTATTATAAAGGAAAAATTACAAAAGATTAAGAAAATTACATTTATATACCTACTAACTATCCTATATCTAAAACTACACTAAATCTTCATCTTTATCTTTGTACCTGCAAAACAAAGATTAAATAGAAAATAAAACAAGATTAGTGTTAGTATATATTTCTCTCAGATATGTCAGTTTTGTGCACTTGACAATCTCATCATTGAGAAATGTTAAAAAGGGGAAAGTTTCACCAATCTGAAAGGTCTCATCTTTCATAAATTCAAGCCAGAATGCAAATGACAGCCAAAAGGGACCAATTCACCAGCCAGGGTAAAAGTAGATTGGTAATAGTAAGTTCAAATTTTCTGAACCTATCCACATGTGCATAGCAGGCACACAAGCTGCACACACAAGCATGCAATGGGTGTGTTGTCGACCTCACAATGCACAGCCAATATCACAAAACCACAACACGGCCGTCGGGAAGCACATCAGTGCATCTCTCCACTACACAACACACCAGCACAGCCAGTGTGAACAGCAGTTAAACCAAGAACAGCAACCAAACCAACCACCCAGATCAACCCAAACATCACCATGATGGTGACATAAGGAGGGGGATCGATCTAGTGGATAGCAAGGTCAAGACCAGGAGCTAGGAGGAGCAGGCAAGCTCAAGAGCAAGATCAGGAACCCAGCAAAAGCAGATCAAGATCATCATCAATGTACTACACCAATATCAAATCTTGTGGTGAGTCTCATAAAACCATCACATGCTTTCATCAGAATATCTAATCAAAAGCATGTGTTGCTTTATGTAATGATCTCTCAATATGCACCCAAGAGGGGTGAATCTATCCTAGAGATTTCAAGTATAAGGATAAGAAATCAAGCTCAACCACAGACACTAAACCCTCACACCAGCATCACTAGGTTCAGTGTTATTTTTTTATAACTTAGATCATTTTCATTTGATCCTAACAGACCAGGTCACATCTCTCAGAGAGAGAGAGTAGCACCTCTAAATCTATAAGTTTCAAA
This sequence comes from Avena insularis, assembly GCA_023614405.1. Classification (NCBI taxonomy): domain Eukaryota; kingdom Viridiplantae; phylum Streptophyta; class Magnoliopsida; order Poales; family Poaceae; genus Avena; species Avena insularis. The sequence continues at coordinate 2,832,619 of CM042691.1, forward strand.
CAAACTATTGCCCAACTAACTAGGAATTACATCCTAGAGCCTTAGACCAACATCATAGGCAGGTAAGATAATAAAAGCTTCCATATCATCTTATCAGTTTTAATCACAAGCATCATCAAGCTAAGCCCAGAAATAAAAACCAAATCACTTGTGTGCCAGAATACAGTGGTATCACAAGGACAAGTTCTTAATGAGCTAAAAGCAATCTTTACTTAGCTTCCACAGATAAAAAGGAACAACCACTACATATCATTTTCCTGAAGCCAAGTGCCAGGAATCAACCTTAAATTCATTTATACATCCAAAGAAATCATTGCAAGCAATGATTTGATTTAGTGAGTATAATCTCAGACAAGCCAACAATATAATTGCAGTAAGCAGCTACTGTCAGTATAAGCAATCTGACAGTAGAGTAAACTCTCAGATCCATAGCATAATCCAAACAAGGATTCCATTGATACACTAGCATGGATCATGGTGGATTACCACTAGAATTAATCTGACAGGCAATTAGCAGCAACAAAACTACTATTAATCATGAATCACAGCAAACAATCTTTTCCCATGATCAAATATGATCAACACTAGATCTAAAGCATCATAGATATGATCAACAGGGGATTATGAACCCTAATCAGAGCAAGAAATCTAATCCAGAGATGAACTCAACCAGCACATAGTCACTCGACATGAAAGCCACTAGATACACAGGGAGAATCATGGCAGTAGCATGGACAAACACCACAAAGATAACATACCAGAGGTCCTCGCTGATGAATCGAAGAGGAAGCAGAGGGGCCGACGAACATGGCGGACAGGAGCACCTGTAGGGCGCAACCTGCACCTGCCACGGCGGCGGCCGCAGCAGTTCACGAGACCAGCACACCATCGCGGGCGGGATCACGGCAGTGGCGACAACATCTTTTCCGAACCCTAGGGTTCAGGAATGGGGTGGAACTGACCACGGGGAAGCCCCAGAGTCAAATCCACGTGGATAGAACGAACAAGCATCGTCGACAACCCCAACGCGCACCACGGCGGCGGCCAGAACGGCCGACGACGGCGAGAATCAAAGGTGGCGGCATCGCCGGCCACGGGGGCGAGTCAGAGGAGGAGGAGATAAGGTCGAGGGAGAGAGAGGAGGCAGAGTGGGCTGGGTGGGCCAAAACCCTTCGGGGTAGTCATTTGACCCTGCCCTATTGGGCCATCTTGGCCCAATAAGCCCAAGGGGCCAGCCCAGGTTATTTAATAAATCTTTTGATCAATTGGAAAAGAGCAAAATACACCTGACCTCAATAAAATAATATAAAATAAAATAAAAGTCCAAAAATTGTGAATAAAATATTTTTGGATTCACAATAATCCACTCTGTTCAAATAAAATAAAATATAAATTTTTGAACACTTAAATTTTTATAAGAATTTTGTAATTTAAATATTCCTTATGGAATTTTATAAAATTATTGAAAGGTGATAAAAATAAATAAAAATCACTTTCATTATATATTAATATTATAGAAAAATACTAAATAAATATTTAATAATAAATTTTAAAGTATAATTAATAATTCCTAAAAGAATTATTAAATCAATAAAATTCAAATAAAAGGAAATATAATAAAATAAGTCAATACATGTTATAAATATTAAAAAGAAATATTTATAAATCCTTTATTACTCAAAAAGGAACTTTTGGGGTAAATGCTTTATTAAAAGGCACCTTATATAGGGAAAATGCATATAGAATTAAAGAATGCATTTACATTACTTGCATAATCATTTTGCTTCTTTAAATATTGTCCTTACCGGGCAATAATGATGTTTTTGTAGAACTAAAGGCTCAAGGTCTAGTGCAAGCATCAGACTTCACTACCTTGCCATCACAAGGCAAGTTCATCACTTGCTCATGTCCTTTGAAGAGTCTTTATCAAAGTATTTGCAAATTGTGTGTTATCATATATGCTATAAAAGAAATAAAATATTATTTTCATAAACAAAGAAATCATAGATATCATCCTAAGTGGTGATATAATGGAGCAATAGAACTTAGAGTAATGGAGCAATAGAACTTAGAGTTCTAATTGCAACAATGATGATCAAATAGGGACATAACAACCCCTGACATCAGTGATTCTAGCGTCGTATATTACGCGTTAGCCATGAGATTTGGAATGGGACAGAGAAGTCAGCTGTATCTTCTTCCTCTCGCATGAAGCCGGATGTGCAGGTCGTGGCTGTTATCCTCGTAGCGTGCATATTAATTGGTAATTCGTAGAGGATATGCAGCATATGGGTGGGAACCCTCAACATCCCACGATAGTTCTGGCATCTAACGGTTTGTACAAACCATTGTCGTAATTCATTATGTGGGCATGGTGTACACCAAGGAGGCATGCGGGGTTGCGAAGGGGCAGTGATTGGCTTGGACCAACTACTGGGCCCCACATCATGGAATTGTGGACGAGAAAGTATGCCCGGTTGTGCAACAAGGAGTTGATCTCTCATGGGTAAAGTAACGCACCTCTGCAGAGTGTAAGAACTGTAACTTGTTACTCCCTGTTCCGGGAAGGAGCTACGAACGCGGCAGGAAAGGAACTCCATGAAAGTTCTGGTCAACCTGTGAAGGCTGATTGTCATAGTTTTTCGGAATAAAATCAACCTTTGAAGAAAGATTTACAAAAAACTGCATAGTGCCAAGGATTTATAATCCGAGGTGGTAGTTAGAGCATCAAACTTCCCACCTTGCATATAATGAACTTGTTGGGTAACGCTGTTACTCATCCTTTCCTTTGATCCCTTGCTTAGACTCTGAGGATCCCGAAGACGTGCCAATGTATGCAGCCGAAAGCCAAGAAGACGTGTTCTACGAGGAACCTGATCTATCCGGAGGAATTGAAGGCGTGGACTACGAGATCCGCTATAGTGTCAATGAGGACGAGTCCACTTAAGTGTCTAGTTAATAGTAACTAACGGAGCCGAGCAGCATGAATTCTCTAGAATAATCTGTTGATCCCCACTCCTAGTCGGAGTTGTTACTTTTAAAGTTCCACTAAACGCTTTATATTTTGGTTTGTAAGTTGGATCTTTTGGAAGTCTGGAACTTCTAGTATTGTAATAATAATAAAGTGTGTACTTTTGTAATATGGACCCCCAATGTTTCTGTTGTACCACTCTGAGGGATGTGATATTTACGGAATGGTGTTCTGTAGATGTCATGTCAACGACTATAGTGTACTACACATGCAGTGGTATGTTGGGGCACCGCAGTTGGTATCAGAGCAAATTGCTTTGACCTTAGGTTAGAAACCTAGTAAAGGGTATTACCTGTAGGAGATTTGGCAACAATAAAGAATTCTCTAAAAGTAATATAATGGGTATTCAATTGAGAATATTCCGTTATATATTTTAGTGCGATAATTCTTTGTTATGATGCAATATATCCTTGGATACTAATCAAAATTATTTTTTTTGATATACAGAGATATGGCACCAAAGTTTCCAAAATAGACTTTGGTAAAGAAAGAGGAGTCTTGATGATTATCAAGGATCATTTACAGACCAACTTCGTCAACTTTTAAAACTCTTTAATTGTCCCATTAGAATTCCAGTGAACACTATCACTTATCTAGATGGCCGAATGTTATCCAAGTATCGTGTGAGTATCCAACTTCCAGAGAAGCTTGGATTATACCACCATCTATCCATAGGAGAAGGTAGGAGTCATTTAGCAGTTCATCATGTTGCTGTTGTGGAGGCGATAGCTAATATCCGGAAGCAGAAAACCAAGGAGCTAGAAGGTAGCACATTCTCTGTGATACCTCATGATTCTATAGAATCAGAGCCTATACCGGATCATCTTACTTTGGTTAAGAAAAATCCTAAATTAGCTTCCAAGTTTATGGATAGATATCGGACACTCGTTGCGTCTTTTTATAAGACCCATCAAGTGATTGTTGAAGACAAAAATGACATGTTAGAGGATCTAACTGATCCGGAAAGGAGGAAGCAGTTAGCATTCCAGTTAGAGAAAGAAGCAGGTAGTAGTGCAACACCTATCTTTAAGGATATACCTATAGATCCAGAATCTTTTATACCATATCCTTATTCACCAAGACCTGAACCTACACATGATCCTACTATAGATATGCGGTATGCATCACGAGGCTCGTGAGGACGGTTCTGACTCAGAACTTCCTATTGAGAACTCGGATGGATGGAGAATGGGATCATATAATGGATCTCATGAACACCAGATGTCCACATATGGTTCTGACAGAAATGTTGGATAATCTAGCTGGATGGGTGCAAGGATGAATCCTAATAACAGAAGTAGAAATACCATGTTAATAGATGATCAGGATGAAGAAGAAGATCCTGAGGAGAGAGTGTTTGAATCATCAACATCTTCTCAAAACCTAGGGAATATACATTATCCAGTATTCGATTATCTTGTCCACGAAAGCACCTAGGAAGCAGCAGGATCTGCGTATTCTATTGACAACTCAAGGAATGCAGCTCAGGAGATGCAGGCTGGAGATAATGTTCAATATGTTTCTGAAGACTTTTTAGCTGAGCTGGAGGGAGTCGTTGCGCTCAGGTTGAGTAATGACTCAAGTCCTGATACTTCAGATGCAGAGTATGTTCCTTCTGGAAGGCCATTTGTTCCACAAACTATGCGATAGACAACACATCCTCATGGTTGGACATCAGGCATGTTTGATGAGCGTAGTTACTACTAGAACGAGACAACTAATTAGTACTATCAAGCACGGTGTATTGTACTCTAAGGATTAAGGTAGTGAGATGAATACGGTAGTTGTGTGAATATACCTATGCGGTATATATTGTAATGACTTTGTATCATTATGATATTATGTATAATGTGTGAAATGCATATTTGGATTTTTTTTGGATCTTCATTGTGTGACTAGTTCTGCACGTAAAGTCGAGCTCAGAACACATGTGCATGATGTAATTATGAGTATTCGCTTTATGTTGCAGGACTAGGGGGTCATGGATACGGGTGTAGAAATGGAAACTAAGCAGCAGCGGATGGAGCGTGAGACCAAGGAAAAGGCCGATGCTGATATAGCAAATCAAGGCACATTACCACCACCACCAATGATGCCGTTAATGGAGCAGAACTTTATGCAATGCATGCAAATGATGCAAGAGAACCAGAACAAGTTCATGGAAGAGTTGCTAGGGCGAGCAAATCAGAGGGCACCTGAAGGAGGAGGTGTGAGTTTATCTGGCTTCCAGAATGCAAGACCGTTACCTTTTGCATCAGCTCCTGAACCAATGGATGTAGAAGATTGGCTCGCAGATACTGAAAGGAACCTGAAAACTGTGGGTTGCAATGATGAGGAAAAATTGAGGTATGCAACTCATCTGCTGACTGGACCTGCAACATCTTGGTGGGAAAATCAGTTAGCCATGCAACAACCAGGAAGGGAGTTTACCTGGGAGGAGTTCAAGCAGAGATTCGGTGAATATTATGTTCCGAAAAGTGTCATGGAGTCGAAGCAGAGAGAATTTGAGGAGCTTCAGCAAGGATATACCAGTGTCATGAAGTACATCCGGGAGTTTAGCCAATTGTCTCGTTATGCTGAGGAGGATGTTAACACTAAAGAGAAGCAGAAAAAGCGTTTCCTGCATGGATTAAATCCGTTTGTGAGGATGCAGCTAAGGCTAGCCAATAAGCAAACTTATCAGCAGTTGTTGGATGCAGCCATTACTTTTGAAGATGACTACAAGAATGTCCAAGAGGATCGGAGGAAGAGAGCCAAGAAGGAAACCAAGAGAATTCAGGCAAGCAAACCAAAACCTAACCTGGAATTTAAACCTCGGAATAGAAACTATGGCAACAACAACAATAACAATAACAAGGGCAGTGGTGGAAATTAATCTAATCTGAGGAGGAATGTTATCTGCAACAACTGTGGAATTCCAGGGCATTTCCAGAGGGAGTGCAAAAAGCTCAGAGGATCTCACATGCCAGGCCAAAGGGCATATCAAGCCAGATTGTCCGAGCAAACCCCTAGGAGGATGGCCTACCAAGGGAGGAGGACAAGCCAGTGCAGGAAATGGACGGCCCAATAAAGGGGGAAACAATGGCAAGAACAATAACGGCAAAAGAAACCGACCTACTGGAAAACTAAACTGTGCAACCCTCGAGGAGGTGGATAATTCAGAGCATGCAGTGATAGGTACGCTCAATATCCTTACCAATAATAGCAAAGTTCTATTTGATACTGGTGCAACTACTTCATTCATTTCTGAAGAATTTTGTGATAAGTTCGGGATTAGAAGGGCAACGTTAGAAAGTCCTATGACCATAGTTACGGCAGGAGGGAATGTGATTGTACACCACATAAAACAAGATCAGGTTATCTCGATCTGTAGTTGTACATATTTCGCAGACCTTTATGTGATTCCTTTGAAGGGAATTGCAGTAGTGTTGGGGATGGATTGGATGATGGAACACGGAGCTCAGATTAATTGTGAGGAGAAAACTGTCTCAATCAAAACTCCAAGTGGAGCAAGGGTAGTTTACCAGGCTGATAAACACAGTCATATCATGGTGGATCTGTAGTTGAAGTCAATGAAAGAAGTTAAATTAGAAGAGATCCCTATAGTTAATGAATTCCAAGATGTTTTTCCAACAGAGTTACCAGGGATGCCACCAGACCGGGAGATAGAGTTCACAATTGACCTAATACCTGGTACAACACCAATAGCTCAAGCACCCTATAAAATGGACCCAAGGAGTTGAAAGAACTCAAGGAGCAAATTGATGAGTTAGCAAGAAAAGGATTTATACAGGAAAGTGTATCTCCATGGGGAACACCAGTAATCTTTGTGGATAAGAGAGATGGTGGAAGACGGACGTGTGGTGATTATAGAAACCTGAACAACGTGACGATCAAGAATAAGTATCCTTTACCAAGAATTCAAGATTTGTTTGATCAAGTGAAAGGAGCTGGAGTATTTTCAAAGATCGATTTAAGATCTAGATACCATCAAATAAAAATCAAGCCGGAAGATGTTCCAAAAACAGCATTTGTCTCAAGGTATGGAAACCATGAGTATCTGGTAGTACCATTTGGTTTGACCAATGCACCGGCAATATTCATGAATCTGATGAACAAGATTTTCATGCCATATTTGGATAAGTTTGTCATCGTATTTATCGATGATATTCTGATATATTCCAAGGATAAGGAAGAGTATGCTGACCATTTGAGAATAGCATTGCAGACTTTAAGAGAACATAAGCTTTATGCTAAGTTCAGTAAGTGTGAGTTCTGGATAGATGAGGTAGAATTCCTCGGTCATGTGATCAGTAAGGAAGGGATTGCTGTGAATCCATCTAAAGTCCAGTCGGTACTAGAGTGGACGGCACCGACCAATGTGAAGCAAATTCGAGGTTTCTTAGGAATGTCTGGTTATTATCGGAGATTCATTGAAGGTTTCTCCAAAATAGCCGGACCAATGACCAAATTATTAAGGAAGAATACACCATTCAAGTGGGATGAGAAATGTGAAGCAAGTTTCCAAGAGTTGAAGACTAGATTAACCATAGCTCCAATCTTAGCAGTTCCTGAAACAGGGAATGATTTCACTAAATATTGTGATGCATCTAAAGAAGGTTTGGGTTGTGTATTAATGCAAGATCGGAAAGTGATTGCTTACGGTTGAAGACAATTGAAACCACATGAAGTCAACTATCCAACTCATGATTTAGAGTTAGCAGCAGTAGTCTTTGCGCTGAAAGGATGGAGGCATTTTCTTTATGGAGCCAGATGTGAGTTATACACTGATCATAAAAGTCTCAAGTACTTCTTCACTCAAAAGGAATTGAACATGAGGCAGAAACGTTGGTTGGAATTAATCAAGGATTATGATTTAACAATCAATTACACCCCAGGGAAAGCAAATGTTGTAGCAGATGCTTTAAGCAGAAAGAGTGCAGATAGTCAGCCAAACAATAGAGAGTTACCAAATGAGTTACAAATGGACTTGGAAAGGTTAGAACTTCAATTCATCAGGATAGATGTTCTTGGAGGATTAGCGACTATGCAGGTAGTTGCAGAGCAGGACAGTGATCTTAAGCAAGAAATTTTTAGACAACAAGAAGAAGATCCTTTTATCGCTGAGGAAATTCGGAGGATATCTCAAGGGCAAAAGTCAGTTTTTCGCCTTGGAGATTATGGATCTTTATGGTTCCAAGATCATCTATGCGTTTCAGATGTGACTGAGATCAGAAATGTCATACTCAAAGAAGCACATGATACCCCATATTCTATACATCCAAGGAGTACTAAAATGTATATGGATTTGAAAGAACTATTCTGGTGGAATAACATGAAGAGGGAGATTGCTCAATATGTATCTGAATGCCATACTTGTCAAAGGGTGAAAGCTGAACATCAAAATCCAGCAGGACCATTACAACCCTTAGACATTCCTGAATGGAAATAGGAGGAAATAGGCATGGATTTTATCACAGGATTACCTATGACACCAAAAAGGAAGGATATGATATGGGTAATAGTGGACAGACTTACTAAGAGTGCACATTTTATTCTAGTGAATCAAAAGGATAATGCCGAGAAGTTAGTTGAAGTATATGTTAAAGAGATAGTAAGTAAGCATGGAGTACCCAAAAAGATCATAACTGATAGGGGATCAGTGTTTACTTCAGCATTTTGGAAGCAATTGCATGAAGCACTTGGTTTAAAGCTAGATTTCAGCACGGCGTATCATCCTGGAACAGGAGGTCAAACTGAAAGAACTAATCAAATACTAGAAGACATGTTGAGAGATTGTGCATTAGATTTTGGAGGAACATGGGAAGATCACCTACTGTTGGCAGAATTTTCTTATAACAATAGCTATCAGAGTAGTCTGAAGGCAGCTCCATATGAGATTTTGTATGGAAGGAAGTGTAGATCACCAATATGTTGGTATGAACCTGGAAGCAGCAAAGAATTTGCACCAGATTATATCAAGGAGAGACAAGACATCATTGATAAGATCAGGGATAGACTGACAATATCCCAGAGCAGGCAAAAAAGTTATGCGGATCAAAGCCGAAGATCATGGCATCCAGAAGTGGGAGATATGGTCTATTTGAAAGTAAGTCCAATGAAATGAGTAAAAAGATTCGGAGTTAAAGGGAAATTGAGTCCAAGATATATTGGAATATTCAAGATACTGAGTCAAAACAGAACTATAGCTTATGCTTTAGAGTTACCATCAAGATTGGCTCAAGTGCATAATGTTTTCCATGTGTCACAACTTCGTAAATGTTTGAAAGTTCCAGATGATGCAATAACACATCAAGAGATAGAACTACAAGCAGACCTGACTTATATTGAAAAGCCCTGCAAGATTCTGGAAGAAAATTGGAAAAGATTGAGGAATAGGGCAATCAAATATTGCAAGGTACAATGGGAACATCACCCTGAGAGAGAAGCCACATGGGAGAAGGAAGAGGATTTAAGAAAAGCTTATCCAGAACTATTCAGGTACATCTCCACAAACTTCGGGACGAAGTTTAATTTAAGGGGGGAAGTCTATAACATCCCAGCATATAGGACCTAACGAAGGGTAGATTTAGGAATATGTATTGTTGCATGCATTCATTTGAGAAAATGTGGATAAAATTTTCGCCAAATAAAAACCTTGAGTGATCAATGTTTCTTTCTTACTTTGAGAGTAGGTTTAGTCTTAAAGGAGGATTGCTATAAACTTTGATATGATCTTAAAGGAATTATGTGTGTTTTGAAATAAGTTTGGATTTGTAAAACTTAAGTGTTTTATAATTTAAATGATTTTGATATAAGATTTGAATCTGAAATTAATTAAGAAAAAGGTATTATAACTTAAGTCTTATCTAAAAACAATATTGTATATGAAATTCATTTTATATACATAAATAAGTTACAAAGAATGAACTTACTGAAGTTATTAAAAACTTCACAATTTATAAAAAGAATAAAGAAAAATAATATTCTTTATTAATAAATATATAATCTTTATTACAAATGAACCAAATAAAGATTACAAGTATTATAAAGGAAAAATTACAAAAGATTAAGAAAATTACATTTATATACCTACTAACTATCCTATATCTAAAACTACACTAAATCTTCATCTTTATCTTTGTACCTGCAAAACAAAGATTAAATAGAAAATAAAACAAGATTAGTGTTAGTATATATTTCTCTCAGATATGTCAGTTTTGTGCACTTGACAATCTCATCATTGAGAAATGTTAAAAAGGGGAAGTTTCACTAATCTGAAAGGTCTCATCTTTCATAAATTCAAGCCAGAATGCAAATGATAGCCAAAAGGGACCAATTCACCAGCCAGGGTAAAAGTAGATTGGTAATAGTAAGTTCAAATTTTCTGAACCTATCCACATGTGCATAGCAGGCACACAAGCTGCACACACACAAGCATGCAATGGGTGTGCTGTCGACCTCACAATGCACAACCAATATCACAAAACCACATCACCGCCGTGGGGAAGCACATCAGTGCATCTCTCCACTACACAACACACCAGCACAGCCAGGGTGAATAGCAGTTAAACCAAGAACAGCAACCAAACCAACCACCCGATCAACCCAAACATCACCATGATGGTGACATAAGGAGGGGGATCGATCTGGTGGATAGCAAGGTCAAGACCAGAAGCTAGGAGGAACAGGCAAGCTCAAGAGCAAGATCAAGAACCCAGCAAAAGCAGATCAAGATCATCATCAATCTACTACACCAATATCAAATCTTGTGGTGAGTCTCATAAAACAATCACATGCTTTCATCAGAATATCTAAACAAAAGCATGTTTTGCTTTATGTAATGATCTCTCAATATGCACCTAAGAGGGGTGAATCTATCCTAGAGATTTCAAGTATAAGGATAAAAAATCAAGCTCAACCACAGACACTAAACCCTCAGACCAGCATCACTGGGTTCAGTGTTTTTTTCAACTTAGATCATTTTCATTTGATCCTAACAGACCAGGGCACATCTCTCAGAGAGAGAGTAGCACCTCTAAATCTATAAGTTTCAAACAAACTATTGCCCAACTAACTAGGAATTACATCCTAGAGCCTCAGACCAACATCATAGGCAGGTAAGATAATAAAAGCTTCCATATCATCTTATCAGTTTTAATCACAAGCATCATCAGGCTAAGCCCAAAAATAAATACCCAATCACTTGTGTGCCAGAATACAGTGGTATCACAAGGACAAGTTCTTAATGAGCTAAAACCAATCTTTACTTAGCTTCCACAGATAAAAAGGGACAACCACTACATATCATTTTCCTGAAGCCAAGTGCCAGGAATCAACTTTAAATTCATTTATACATCCATAGAAATCATTGCAAGCAATGATTTGATTCAGTGAGTATAATCTCAGACAAGCCAACAATATAATTGCAGTAAGCAAACCATCGTCAAGATAAGCAATGGACAAAGAGAGTAAACTCTCAGATCCATAGCATAATCCAAACAAGGATTCCATTGATACACTAGCATGGATCATGGTGGATTACCACTAGAATTAATCTAACAGGCAATTAGCAGCAACAAAACTACTATTAATCATCAATCATAGCAAACAATCTTTTCCCATGATCAAATATGATCAACACTAGATCTAAAGCATCATAGATATGATCAATAGGGGATTATGAACCCTAATCAGAGCAAGAAATCTAATCCAGAGATGAACTCAACCAACACATAGTCACTCGACATGAAAGCCACTAGATACACAGGGAGAATCATGGCAGTAGCATGGACAAACACCACAAAGATAACTTACTGCAGGTCCTCGATGAATCAAAGAGGAAGCAGAGGGCCGATTTAACCACGGGCATTGTGGAGCACCTCAGAGGGCGCCAGAATCGCACTGCCACGGCGGGTCAGAGCAAGACGAGACCAAAGACACCACCAAGAAGTGGATCGCGGCGTGGCGATAACATCTTTTCCGAACCCTAGGGTTCGGGAATGGGGTGGAACTAACCACGGGGAAGCCCCAGAGTCAAATCCACGTGGATAGAACGAACGAGCGTCGTCGACAACCCCAACTCGCACTACGGCGGGCCTGTAATGGTACTTACGGCGAGAATCAATCTCGCCGGCATCGCCACTAGCGAGCCGAGGAGGAGGAGATAAGGTCAAGGGAGAGAGAGGAGCCAGAGTGGGCTGGGTGGGCTGGGTGGGCCAAAACCCTTCGGGATAGTCATTTGACCCTGCCCTATTGGGCCACCTTGGCCCAATAAGCCCAAGGGGGCAGCCCAGGTTATTTAATAAATCTTTTGATCAATTGGAAAAGACCAAACTACCCCTAACCTCAATAAAATTATAGAAAATAAAATAAAAGTCCAAAAATTATAAATAAAATATTTTTGGACTCACAATAATCCACTCTGTTCAAATAAAATAAAATATAAATTTTTGAACACTGAAATTTTTATAAGAATTTTGTAATTTAAATATTCCTTATGGAATTTTATAAAATTATTGAAAGGTGATAAAAATAAATAAAAAACACTTTCATTATTTATTAATATTATAGAAAATACTAAATAAATATTTAATAATAAATTTTAAAGTATAGTTAATAATTCCTAAAAGAATTATTAAATCAATAAAAGTCAAATAAAAGGAAATATAATAAAATAAGTCAATACATGTTATAAATATTAAAAAGTAATATTTATAAATCCTTTATTACTCAAAAAGGAACTTTTCGGGTAAATGCTTTATTAAAAGGCACCTTATATAGGGAAAATGCATATAGAATTAAAGAATGCATTACATTACTTGCATAATCATTTTGCTTCTTTAAATATTGCCCTTACCGGGCAATAATGATGTTTTTGTAGAACTAAAGGCTCAAGGTCCAGTGCAAGCATCAGACTTCACTACCTTGCCATCATAAGGCAAGTTCATCACTTGCTCATATCCTTTGAAGAGTCTTTATCAAAGTATTTGCAAATTGTGTGTTATCATATATGCTATAAAAGAAAGAAAATATTATTTTCATAAACAAAGAAATCATAGATATCATCCTAAGTGGTGATATAATGGAGCAATAGAACTTAGAGTTCTAATTGAAACAATGATGATCAAATAGGGACTTAACAACCCCTGACATCAGTGATTCTAGCGTCGTATATTACGCATTAACCATGAGATTTGGAATGGGACAGAGAAGTCAGCTGTATCTTCTTCCTCTCGCATGAAGTCGGATGTGCAGGTCATGGCTGTTATCCTCGTAGCGTGCATATTAATTGGTAATTCGTAGAGGATATGCAGCATATGGGTTGGAACCCTCAACGTCCCACGATAGTTCTGGCATCTAACGGTTTGTACAGACCATTGCAGTAATTCATTATGTGGGCATGGTGTACACTAAGGAGGCATGCAGGGTCGCGAAGGGGGCAGTGATTGTCTTGGACCAACTACTGGGCCCCACATCATGGAATTGTGGACGGGAAAGTATGCTCGGTTGTGCAACAAGGAGTTGATCTCTCATGGGTAAAGTAATGCACCTCTCATGGGTAAAGTAACTTGTTACTCCTTATTCCGGGAAGGAGCTACGAACGCGGCAGGAAAGGAACTCCATGAAAGTTCTGGTCAACCTGTGAAGGCTGATTGTCATAGTTTTTCGGAATAAAATCAACCTTTGAAGAAAGATTTACAAAAAACTGCATTGTGCCAAGGATTTATAATCCGAGGTGGTAGTTAGAGCATCAAACTTCCCACCTTGCATATAATGAACTTGTTGGGTAACGCTGTTACTCATCCTTTCCTTTGATCCCTTGCTTAGACACTAAGGATCCCAAAGACGTGCCAATGTATGCAGCCGAATGCCAAGAAGACGTGTTCTACGAGGAACCTGATCTATCCGGAGGAGTTGAAGGCATGGACTACGAGATCCGCTACGGTGTCAATGAGGACGAGTCCACTTAAGTGTCTAGTTAATAGTAACTAACGGAGCCGAGTAGCATGAATTCTATAGAGTAAGCTGTTGATCCCCACTCCTAGTCAGAGTTGTTACTTTTAAAGTTCCGCTGAACGCTTTATATTTTGGTTTGTAAGTTGGATCTTTAGGAAGTCTGGAACTTCCAGTATTGTAATAATAATAAAGTGTGTACTTTTGTAATATGGACCCGCAATGTTTCTGTTGTACCACTCTGAGGGATGTGATATTTATGGAACGGTGTTCTGTAGATGTCATGTCAACGACTATAGTGTACTACACATGTAGTGGTATGTTGGGTCACCACAGCTACTCAGGTGTACACGCGTTATTCTCAGTCGACGAAGTCGTGAGGTGAGGGGAGCCCCTGAGTGTGTTGTATCATGAAGAAAAATGCGAATAATAGACAAAATTTTTGGGTCATATCATAAGGAGGTACATTGTTCGGTTGAGTAGCCTTGGCTGAATAGCCTTATTGCAAGTAAAAAACAGGGGTATCTAGGGGTAGAAGCGTCGCAGTTGTGCGATGTTCCATGGGTTGGAGTATGCGACTCCAGACTCCACGTGTTTGAGGCGATAGGCGCCACCTGGGATGACTTCAGTGACGATGTAGGGTCCTTCCCAGGGCGACTCGAGCTTCTTCGGTCGCTCTTGCTTGAGTTACAAGACTAGGTCTCCTTTGACGAAGGACCTTGGGCGCAGCCGACGGCTGTGATAGTTGCGGAGACTCTGTTGATAGACCGTTGATCGAGCCGCGGCGATGTCGCGTGCCTCGTCGAGTGTGTCGACGGTGTCTTCTAGTGCGGCCATCGATTTGGCTTCGCTGTAGGCGACGACCCGTGGGGCCTTGTGGCGACTTCTGGGCAAAGACGGCTTCGGCCCGCGGCACCATGAAGAAGGGCGTGTAGCGGTTGAGCTGTTTGGCGTCGCGGCGCAAGCTCTAGAGTACGGAGGGCTCTTGCGCCCAGCTCGCGGGTCGCCGGAGTAGGCTCATTAGGGCGCTTGATGCCACCGACGAGGCCATTGGCCTTTCGACCTGCCCATTTGTTTGCGGGTGCGCCACGGAGGCTTATGTGATGTTGATTCCAGGTCTTCGCAGGTCCCGGAATTCTTTGAGATGAAGTTCACCCATTGTCGGTGATGATGCTGCGGCACGCCAACCTATAAACAATGGATTCAAGAACTTGACGGTCGTTTTGCCTTTTGGTTAGTAACGGCATGGCCTCGATCCACTTGGTGAATTTGTCGATCGCGACCGGAGGTAGACGTGGCCTCCTTTTGAGGACTTGGGCGTTATGATCATGTCGATGCTCCATTGGGCGAAGGACAGGCCGTGGGTATGGGCCCGAGTTCGATCCTGGTGCGTGTGGTTTATCTCGAACCTCTCGCACTCGTTACCTTCGGACGATGTCCTGGCGTTGCTCATGGCCGCTGGTCAAGAGAACCCAGCTCATAGAGCTTTGGCGACAAGGGCGCGGTTGCCCGCGTGATGGCCGCAGATGCCCTCGTGGATGTCTTGGAGGATGGTTTTGCCGTCACCGATGGTGACGCACCTTTGGAGTACACCCGAAATGCTGCGCTTATACAGCTCGCCATTGATGATGGTGAAGGCCTTGGACCGGCAAGATATGCGCCGGGCATCTGTCGGGCTGTCAGGCAGCTCTCCATCTATCAGGTAACTGAAGTATGGCCGTGTCCACGTTTCTTCGACTGCCATGACCTGCATCAGGTTGACCACTGTGACCTCTGTGTCGAGTTTTTCGGGTCCTTCCTGTAGGGTTTGCAGCATAGAAAACAAAAAATTTCTTACAATGGGAACAACTATGTACTAAGATCTATCTACTAGATACAAACAACAGGCGGATGTATATCCATAGAGAACATACCCTTGAAGACCGACAAAGCTTAACGAGTTCAACTCGTGGTTGATGTAGACGATCTCTTGCCGATCTCAAGATCGAGAGGAAGTCCTAGCGCCGCAAAGCAGCAGCGCATCCGTGCTCGCACACACGTACAAGACACCGAGCAACCTCCGCCTCCTCACTCCAGCGATGCAGCGGAAGCACAACCCTTTCTTGCCGAATAGCCACCGGGAACATGTATCTCGCTAGTCCGAGACCATGGGGATAAATTCTAGAGGGGGAGAGAGATCCTTCACGAGGAGGTGTGTGTGAGAAGTGAGGAGAGGGGTGCCTTTTATAGGAGAGGGGGAACCCCAAGGGGGTGTACGGCGCATGGGGGCTGCCCCCTTGCCCTCCCCTCTTCATGTGGGTGGACACTCCACTCACAAAATTCCTTTAAATTCCCTCCACTCAAAATCCCACTCAAACTTGCCATTAAATTTCCACCAAATTTAATGCAAACTCTCATTAAATAAAACTCTTTTATTTTATTCAGAATTTTGTCAATTACTTTAATGACAAACATTCACAAATAACCCCTTGCTAGAATTCTATTTCACATGCATAAGCACTTTATGCAATTTCACCCGAAAACCTGTTTCGGTATCTAGTGAAATAAATTCCTGCGCTTGTTTATTCTTTCGGCATGAAACATTTGCTCCAACTGGATGTCAGTGTCCCTTAAGTGTGTCACCCTACGGTTCGCGAATAATGCGGACATGATCGAGACCCTTCTCCGATCAATAATCAGTAGCGGGACCTGGAGATCCATACTGACTCCCAGACATTCAACGATGACTTTCCTGTGATCGTCAGAACCTTTTACGCTTGTATATTAATCCCTTTGTTTCACGATATATTACATGTCTGAGATTCGATCATCGGTATCTCCATACCTAGTTTGATCTCGTTACTGACATGCACTCTTTTCTTGTTCCCGTGATATAACATTCTAGTGATCAAATCACTTGCTTGCAAGCTAACTAATGTGATATCACCGAGAGGGCCCAGAGTATATCTATCCGTCATCGGGATGAACAAATTCCACTCTTGATCCATGATTCTCAACATAACACTTTAGTAGCTTTGAAGCCATCTTTATAATCACCCGCCATTCACGGTGTGACGTTTGATGTCAACAAGAAACTCTTCCGGTGTTAGTGATTGGCATGATCTCATGGTCTAAGGATTAGGACTACTTCGTAAGTTGTTTATAGCAATATAAACTCAATGACTTTGATCGTAATGATATACTTCGGATGAATGTTCATCACACCATTACACTAATGTTGTGATCTCGTTATTAACAACATCCAATGTCTATGATCAGGAAACTGTGATCATCTTGTTAATCAACGAACTAGTTTATGAGAGATGCATAACTAGGAACTTTCTATTTGTTTATTAAACACACATGTATTAACATTTCCGTATTAATACAATTATAGCATGCAAAATAAACATCTATCATATACTTGGAATACACATAATAAACATTTTATTATTGCCTCTCAGGGCATATTCCCTTCACTTCCTGCCCGTCGGGTAGCGCAGCCCCCGAGTGATCTGCTTCTTCAGGTGATCCCTTTGGGAATTTCCTTTTGATGGATGGCACGCAGATCTGTTCGAGGAACACACCTGGTGGCACCCGTGCGCAGGTGGAGCCGATGATGGCGAGTCTATCGGCCTCTTCGTTGCTTTCTCTCCCAACGTGCCGAAGCTCGCAGCCGTCAAAGTCTCCTTCGAGTGCGTTGTAGAGTGCGTGGTACGCAATCATGTTGGCGGTGTGTGCGTCGCACTCGTTCATCGTCTGCTGGACGACGAGGTTCGAGTCTCCGTAGATGACCTGGTGCATCGCGCCGCAGATCTTGGCCATCCTCATGCCATGGATGAGGGCTTCGTATTCGGCCTCGTTGTTGGAAGCTCGAAATTTCATCCGGAGGACGTACTTCATCTTGTCGCCCTGCAGGGAGGTCAGTATGACCCCGGCTCCTACTCCGGCCTCGCGCTTGGAGCCGTCGAAGTGCATCGTCCATGACTGTGTCATGTCCGGCGTGTCTGGCAGCTGCAGTTCCATCCAGAGGACAAGGAAGTCCGGAAGGACCTGAGACTTGATCGTGTGGCGCTTCTCGTAGATGATGTCTAGAGGTGACAGCTCAATGCCCCACAGGGCCACACGTACTGTGGCCTCTGGGTTGTTTAGGATGCTGTTCAGAGGTGCTTCATTGACGACCATCACCTGATGCTCCTGGAAGTAGTGGCTCAGCCGACGAGCCGTCATGAACACGCCGTAGGCGAGTTTCTGGTAATGAGGGTACCTCTACTTTGTTGGCGTCAATACCTCACTGAGGTAGTAGATCGGGCGTTGGACCCCGTGGGCCTTGCCATCTTCGGGTCTTTCGACCACAAGCCCGGTGCTTACCACCTGGTGCGTAGCTGCTATGTACAGCAGTAAGGGCTTGCGCTCCTTTGGCGTGACCAAGACGCGCGAGGTAGAGAGCAACCTCTTTAGATCTTCGAATGCATCGTCCGCCTCGGGCGTCCACCAGAATTTGTCTGCCTTGTGTAGCAGCTGATACAACGGGAGAGCTTTTTCACCCATGTGGCTGATGAACCTGCTCAATGCCGCGATTCACCCGGCAAGCTGCTGGACGCCCTTGAGGTTCTTCGGCTTCTCCATGGCCATTATGGCCCGGATTTTCTTCGGGTTCGCTACGATTCCTCGTTGGGAGATGAAGTAGCCTAGCAGCTGATCAGATGGACGCCGAAGGCGCACTTTTCTGGGTTTAACTTGATCTTGTATCAATCAAGGTTGTCGAACGTCTCGCGGAGATCGTCGATGAGGGTCTTGGCCTCCCTTGTTTTGATCACTATGTCGTCGACATAGACTTGGATGTTGCGGCCAATCTGGTCCTTCAGGCATGCTTGCATGCACCGTTGGTACGTGGCGCATGCGTTCTTCAGCCCGAAGGGCATTGTGTTATAGCAGAACACTCCGAACGGCGTGATGAACGCCGTTTTCTCCTGATCTTCGACCTTCATACGAATCTAGTTGTAGCCTGAGTAGGCGTCGAGGAAGGAGCGCTTCTCACATCCTGCAGTCGAATCGATGATCTGATCGATCCGAGGGAGAGGGAAGTGATCCTTCGGGCAGTGCTTGTTCAGCGATGTGAAGTCCACGCACATCAGTAGGATGTCCGTGTCCTTTTTGGGGACCATCACGGTGTTCGTGAGCCACTCGCTCTCCTTGATCTCCCGGATGAAGTTGGCTGGCTCGAACAGTCGTCTGATGGACTGTTTGACGGGCTTGGCATCTGGAAAGACGTTAAGGGCGTGCTCGGCGAATTCCCTGGGAACTTCTGGCATGTTCGTAGGACACCAGGCAAAGATTTCCCAGCGCTCACGGAGGAATTCGACGAGCGTGCTTTCCTATGCGGGGCTGAGGTTGTTGGCGATCAGCCCCGTCTTGGAGGCGTTCGTCGGGTGGACCTGCACCTTCTTTGTGTTGACGGTGGAGTCGAAAGACATGTCTGGTGCGTTATGTCTTGCAACTGGGGGTGCCCCGTTGTCTGTCACCTCTCGGAGCCTTATGAGCTTCTCCTGCATGCCGAATGACTGGGAGATTCTGTTGATGTCCCTATCGCAGTGGTCCGATCGGGTGAAGCTCCCGTGGACCGTGATGACGCCCTTTGGTCCTGGCATCTTGAGTAGCAGGTATGTGTAGTGCGGTACTGCCAGGAACGAAGCGAATGCTACACGCCTGAGGATGGCGTGGTATTGTGATGGCCAGTCCACCACTTCGAACTCGAGCCGCTCGCACCGGAAGTTATCGGGCTTCCCGAAGATGACGTCGAGCCATATCTTTCCCAGGGGAAATATGCCCTTCCCTGGGACGATGTCGTGGAACGTTGTGTCGGATTGTTCCAGGCTGCACAGCGGGATCCGCATTGCTGCTAATGTACTTGCGAATATCAGATTGATGCCGCTGCTGCCATCCATGAAGACGCGACTCATGTCGAAGCCTCCAATCTGCGCCTCAAGCACCAGGGCAGCATGACCTGGGCGAGGGACCTGGCAAGGGTGATCCGAACGGTTGAACGTGATGCAGGACTCTGATCCGCTGAGGTACTCAGGAATGGCGGGTGGAGCGCCACGCGATTGATCGACGGGTGATTTTCTTCGCACTGCTGCTCACGCCTTTTGGATCATCAGTGATCCTTTTGGCGTGGAGTACCCGTTCCCACCGTTATTCTGCGCGGGTGCGATTGGGTGGTTCGGAGGTCCCGCAGGTGGTGGTGGAGGAGCTCCGTGTGCGATCTCGCCTGCGCGGTGCTGCCTCAGATCCGTGGTTCGGGCTTGCTGCCTCATCTAAGCCATGCTCTCGCTGAGTTTCTGGAACTCGCGGCAGTCCTTGAGCATGTGGTTTGCCTTCTTTTTACCATCCTGCTTGTCAATGTAGAAGTGGATGGTGCATGGACCCGACAGTTTGTCGTATGCTGAGGGTCCGTCGTCACGACCGCGACGTTGCCATGTCTGTGCTGGGCGTCCTCCGTCGCGGAAGTTGCTTCCGCGGTATCCGTTGCGGCTACGGTTGCCGTCGCTGTGGCGATCGGAGTAGCCAGCCGCGACCATGTCGGGTCCATCGCGATCATCGTAGACGCGCAATCTTCTCTTGCTATGGCGTTCAAGTCGCCGGCCGTAGTCATCTTCCTCCTCTGAGTGCGCTCGGTGGACAGAGTCCTCGCCATCTTCCCACTTGTTGGCGATGTCCATGAGGCGGTCAAGTGTCTTGGGCTTAACGCGCCCAAGTTCTTCCTTGAAGTCCTGGCGTTTGACGCCGTCCTTGAAGGCGTCGATAGCTCTCTCCTCAGAGATGTGTGCCGCGGAGTTCTTGGTGTTGGAACAACGTAATATGTACGAGCGAATGGATTCGCCCGTTCGTTGGGTGCAGGCTCATAGCTCCTCGATCGAGGCTGGCCTCTTGCTGATGCCCTTAAAGTTCTAGACGAAACTGTACGCCAGTTCCTCCCAGCTTCGGATGGATCCCGAGGATAGGCTATCGAGCGATCCGAGCTCATTGTCACCGCAGTGAAGGCATTGCATGGCGGTTTCCTTGTTTCCGCTGTGTAGCTTGACGGATGACAGGTGGTCGCTGAGCCATGCCTTGGGGTCCTGTGTACCGTTGAACTTTGGAGTGTCTGAAGGAAGCTTGAAGTTCCGCGGCATCCGTGTCCACCGAACGGATCTGCTGAAGCATCGGGCTCCCCAGAGTTCTCATTCATCGTCGTCCTCCTCGGATTCGGATGAGCATACGTGCTTGGCACGCGCTTTGTCGATCTTGCACTGGGTAAGCTCGCTTCAAGCGTCGTAGTCACGGATGCGATGGCGCGAGCTCTTGTGCCTTCGAGGAAGGTCGTGCTCTTCGTCCTCGGATGAGGGCGTGGGGCTGCGGTTGAACCTGACCGCAGCCTTCTTCTTTGGCTCCGCAGGAGATTCTCCGTGGAGCGCGGCTCCAATGAGTCCGAGTCCAGTAAGCGCGGACTTGTGCATGGCCCTTTTCGGGTCCCCCTCC
The DNA here is from genome assembly GCA_023614405.1 of Avena insularis. Lineage (NCBI taxonomy): Eukaryota > Viridiplantae > Streptophyta > Magnoliopsida > Poales > Poaceae > Avena > Avena insularis. Next base: position 2,854,106 of record CM042691.1, read on the forward strand.
GGAGGTGGATGGGACGCGAGGTACGCGGTTGCTGCCATGATCGCAGCTTGCGGCGTCTTCGGGATGACGTTACCGTCGGCATCCATCTCCATGAAGGACCCGTTGTGACGAGGTTTAATCTCGGCAATGCCCATTGTTATGAGCTTGGGTTTTGGAGAAGATGGGGATGCTGGAGATCGCGGAACGGTTAGCAAACAAGCAACACGGGGACACGAGGTTTACCCAGGTTTAGGCCCCCAGAGGGAAAACCCTACTCCTGCTTGTCTGCTCTTGATTACGGCGGAACCGAAAGTACAGGGGTGCGCGGATGCAATCTGGCGTGGAGGTGTGTATGCGGTGGTATGCGAAGTGCCCTCCTCGTCGTGCCCTCCTAGCCTTTATATAGAGTTAGGCAGGTCCCAAGCACAGGCCGAGTCGGTTACAGGTTTTAGGGTTTGCCCCTTTGAATATTCTATCTACTCTAGTCTTGTTCTCCAAGGATCCGAAGACGCCATGGGCCCTGGCCACCCGAAAGTCTTCATGGGATGGCGCATGTTTTCTCGTGGGCCTTCCTTGGGCTGGACTAGGTATGCTAAGGTCGTGTACCCGCAGGGTATAACCATGTCAGTAGCCCCCAAGTGTTCAGTCGAATCGTAGATTCGGCTGAGGACTCTTCAATCCTTCGGGTGCAGCTATCTCCGTTCGTCTAGAGAATGATTTGAGTGTGTAGGGATTGTTGATGCGCAGTCGACTCTCCCGGATCGGGTCGTGGTCGCTTAACTGTCTTAGGACAAAACAACACGATCTTCTTCAGATTCGAGTCCCTCGACTCGAACCCGGAACATATGCTGGCGTAATTCGACTCGGACCGCGGAGGACTTACAGGAATGGAATTCCAGTAATTTTTAAATGAGGTACCCAACGCGTCCATCGAGATTTTTCATCGCGCCTGCTGGCACGGATTTTCACTAGCAGAGCGCAGTCGTGTGCGTTGCCAGGCCATCAGACGATATTTGTAGGTCTTATCTTTGTGTCGCAGACACAACATCCGAATATTTATCACCGCAGAGGTGTTTCGGGTGGCCAAGGAGGACGCTACTCACTTAGCATTAATTGGGGCAGAGTTGCCGAAAAGTTTTTGCATGCTGATCCGAAGGATCGCAGTCGAAGAATTCATAGGGTGTGCGACCAGCGCTCCCTATGGGAGTAGCCCCCGAGTGCCTTTTCGAGTCATAGACTCGAGCAGAGACTTTCATTCAGCCATTATGGGCTTCAGGTTCACAGGACACAAATTTTTCGGATGCTTTAATCCACCCTCCCTATGGGAGTAGCCCCCGAGTCCGTAGTGGAGTCGTAGACTCGACGTAGGACTCGAAGAATAGTTCGGGTGCGCGGCCAGCGTTCCTGATAGGAGTAGCCCCCGAGTAGTTAGTCGAATCATAGATTCGAGTAATTACTCTTAGTTGTATAGCCGAATAATTGTAACCATTGCTAGTATATCTTTGATGACGTCAGTGCTGACGATCGATGACCTCAAGCGTCTGTGGCGCTAGAGGTGACGTGACTGGAAGAACATGGGTCCCACCTTCTAACTTTGAGTTGACTGGTCACGTGCGGCGTGGAGATAATTACGGTGTTGCCTCGATTTCCGTGCGTAGTGGACGGCGTGTTAGCGACGGTTCGCTGCTATGCTGACACGTGAACGGTCAGATCTTGATGTTGGCTTTAGGTCTTCCCGATGAACGGTCGTCGTGCATTGTCCTCATCCTTATAATCATTGGGGAAAAGTGAGTTTGTTTTTCACCGCAGCCATTCTCGTTTCATTGCTCCCATCTTCTTTGAGATTTCTTACTGCGCACTGGAATTTCCTCGAGCCTTTTCTTCCTTGTTTCTGCGTGCTCGTCATCGTCGCCATCGTACTGCGATGGGGAAGTCCAGGAAGGCCTCCACCGCAGTTGGTACCAGTGCTGCCGCTGGTGGCAAGAAGGGTTCGTCCGCCACTCGCGTCACCGATGGTGGCTGGCGGAGATCGGAAACGCGTGAGGGTGACCTCCGCAATCTCCGTGAGCGGGGTCTTATCCCGCAGGATAGAGATGCCGTCAGAGTTCCCGGCGACGAGGTAATTCCCCGTCCTCCCGCTGGGTTTCGGGTTATGTTCATCGCCTTTGTCCTTCGGGGCCTTTCTTTCCCAATCCACGATTTTCTCCGTGGATTGCTTTTTCTTTATGGCATCCAGCTTCATCATCTTTCACCAAACTCTCTTCTTCATGTCACCTGTTTCATCACGTTCTACGAGTGCTGGCTCGGTATCGAGCCACACTTTGGCCTCTTCCAGAAGCTCTATTCCGTGAAGAGGCAATCTGGCTCTGATGGTGTTTATCCCATTGGCGGCTGCATCATTTCCCTTAGATCCAACTTTCTCTTCTTCTCCTTTTCTATGTCTGAATCTGTCCAGTACTGACGAAGGCGATGGTTTTACATCCACGACTCCACAGCGGCAGGGCAGAACTTTGGTCTTGCTCCTTTTGACCCCTCCTAGAAAATCGAGCCAAAAAGGTCCTAGAAGAACCACATCTTGGATGGCGAGGTGGCGGAGATAGAGGGGCTCTATCGTTGGGTGGAGGATCTTCAGTTGATTCCGGATAAGGAGGTGAACGGTGTGGATATCATCCGCACCTTCATCAAACGTCGGGTGCAGCCGCTCCAGGCCAGGGTGCACACGATGTTCCTTTATTCTGGTCGCCACGATTCGACTAGGGTTTCGGCTGAAGAGTTCTCCAGGGGGATCTTGACAGGATTCTTCAATCGCTGCTGAAGTACAAAGCTGGAGAGGACCTCCCGGGGAAGTCGCTGACTCCTCCGTTCGCTGCCCCGCGTGCAGTTCCGCAGGTGTAGATCTGGGGTGTGCGCGTAGCGCTTTTTTTGTAGACTGTTTTTTCTTACACTTGCGTGTGTTCTGGAAATTTTGATTCTTTTGCGCAGGAGTTCAAGGTACTGGGCATGTCGCCTCTACTACCCGAATTATTTCCGGATGCGACGGACAATGAGGTAGTGGATTCCATGTCTGATCTTCCCTCGGCGCGATCGCTAGTGGAAGAAAATTTTGAGTCTAGCGAGGAGCAAACTCGAAAGCGGACACGGAGCTCAAGCGAGTCGTCGGATGCTTCGACTCCACCGACCCCTAGGAACCCGCTATGCCTTGAGCCTCACAGTGGGGGTCATGGTGGCTCTTCTTCTCCAATTCCGGTCGTGCCGTCAGGGGCTGTGGAAGGCCAAGCCTGGGAAGAAGGAAGAGAAGAAAGAAGAGAAGAAGGAAGAGAAGAAGGGCAAGAGGGCCCCTCCTGTCTTCGACTTGAGCAACTTCGACTCGTAAGCATCTGCCATTGCTTTGTCTCCTTTTTTGTCTTTGTGCTTGTGCTTGTCTGATTTTTTCTTTTGTAGACACTCTTCCGATGGCTCCTTCAATGATGGCGCTCGGGAGATGATGGGGGAGTCGAAAGTTGCTTCTCCTCCTCCTCCTCAGACGGTGGCCACTTCTGGGGGCGCTGCTCTGGACCTTCAGAGTCGCCGTCTGATCATGTAAGTTTCTTCGTTCTTACCGCGTGGGGAGCCCCCGAGCGTTTTTGGATGATTTGCTGATCACTTTGATTTTTGCTTCGTGTCTCGGGGGTAGCCCCCGAGCATCTGTAGGATGATCTGCTGATCATTTTTGATTTGTGTCTCGGGGGGAGCCCCTGAGTGTTTTTCGTATATGTAATCTATCTTGCTCGTTCTTTGGGCGTAGCCCCCAAGCCTTTCTTTTGACGAGTAGTGTCTTTTTGCAGCCTTTTGTGCAAGGCGCCAACCAACTGGTGTAGCAGCACCTAGTGTTGGAGGCCAGCTTCAAGCAGCTTCAGGGTACGTTCATGAGTTGGTCTTTTTGCGTCTTCTTCTATTTCCTTTTTCTTCGATCTAATAAGTGTTCTGCTATCTGTAGAGGACAACAATACCACCCTTCGCGAGCTTGATGCTCTCAAAAAGAGCCTTCGGCGAGCGAAGAAGAAAGCCAAGGACGTCGTTGGTGCAAAGGAGCGCCTCGAGCAGGAGCTAGCCAACGCAGCTGCGGCCAAGGAGGGCCTGCAGCAGGAGGCTATGGACCGTGAGGAGCAACTCGCCACCGCTACGGCCTCGCGCAAGAAGGAGGTAGCCGGCAAGCTGATGGCGGCTGCCAAGGCCATTTCGGGTGAGTGGTTTCGTCTTTTCCTTTTCGGCTACCTTGTACTTTCTTGTTTTGCTTTTTATTCATGTCGCCTCTTCCGTTTGTTTAGATGTCACAGGCATCGAGTTTGACCGTGGTGCTCTGGAGCACGGAAGTGCTCTGGATGATTCCACTGCGGCGGTCGAAGACCGCTGCAGTACCGTGGTCAGCTCACTCGCCAAGGCCAAGGAGGCTCTTGGGCGCTTCTATAAGGAGCTCGTCTCAAGGGCGCGCCTCGAGGATGTCGACGTTGGCGGATGCGCTCACCGGCGCGCAGCGCATAAGCGCAAGCAAAAAGGCATCGGTGCATCTGTGGGGCTGGCGATGGCCCTGGCGTTTGGAGCAGAGCTGGATCTTCATCAGGTCACCTCCTAGATGCCGATAGCTGCTGACAGATCCGAGGTAGCCTTCGCCCTCTACGCTGCCCGTTGTAGACGTTATGGGCCGAAGTTGATTGACTTGCTGGTGGAGTACGCGGCGAGGCAGTAGGGGGAGGCCGAAAGCAGGCAGTCTGGTTCCGAGGCTACTCAGGATCCAGCTTCTTAGGCCTTGTAGTTGTATGATAGCTTTTGTTTCTTTTGGTCTGATGTATCTATGAACACTCCTTGTGCCACGCAGTGGCTTTTGCTATATATAATGAGTCTCCAAGTTGTTTGCTCATTCATGCAGTTATTTATGTTCTTGCCTTCCTTTCCTCTAGGGACCTTCGGGTGATGATCCCGTTAGCACTTCGCCTGTGCCGCAGCTGCAGCCGTCCTTGGATGGTGCGTCGCAGCTTGCGTTTCTTCGTGACCGCATCCGTAGTATTGAAAAAGAGTTTCTTGGAGTGTGCAGCCACGCCAATGTTTGGAAGTCAAAGGCGGAGCGGAGTGCTGCCAGAGAGGAGTATTTGATGGGAGAGTTGCATCGTCTGGCCGAACAACTTCAATGTGATTTTTTGAGTTGCTGCTCAATTTTCGGATGCGCCTGCTGGCTTGTCGTCTTACTATGCAGGTGTTGCAGGTGCTAACCTTGTTCCTAAGGAGGAAAAGGAGCGTGTTGTTGTTCGGATCAACTGCTTGACCCAGCAGGACATGGAGGCCGGCGGTTTTTTCTGGATGGACCGTGATCATGCCATGGTCCTTGCAAAGGTGCAGGATCGTGTTCACTAGGTGTCGCGGGTGCTGCGTCAAGTGAAGGCTTCGTTAGCGTCGGTTCTTCACGTGATGTTTCCCCTGGATGAGGCACCGTCGACTCTATGGGGCCTTCTGTCAAAGTTTCGGGATATGCAACATGTCAGGGAGCTGGTGCGGCATCAGCTGGTTGCAGGGGTAAAGGCCGCGCTTTCCCTTGTGCGGCTCCATCGCCCTGATGTAGATCTTGCTGTTGTGGCGGCTAGGCCGCCTCTTCGGCTGGATGGTGGCACGTGGGATATGCGTCCACATTACGCGGCTATAAGGCAGTATGCCGAACAAGTTGTAGATATTTTTGAGCAGCGTGCGCAGGTGATTCTTCAGAATAGGTAGGACCTGTAAAAAGATAGATGTAAAATTTGTATTTATTCGACTAGGCGTGTTATGCCCTTTGCTGTAAAGGTTTGGTGCTTTGTTTGTATGTGTGCCCTTTTTGTTAGCATGACTTGGTCAGCTACTCAGGTGTACACGCTTTATTCTCAGTCGACGAAGTCGTGAGGTGAGGGGAGCCCCCGATTGTGTTGTATCATGAAGAAAAATGCGAATAATAGACAAAAATTTTGGGGCGAGACACTTAGCTTTATTCATATCGTAAGGAGGTACATTGTTCGGCTGAGTAGCCTTGGCTGAATAGCCTTATTGCAAGTAAAAAAGGGGGTATCTAGGGGTAGAAGCATCGCAGTTGTGCGATGTTCCATGGGTTGGAGTATGCGACTCCAGACTCCACGTGTTTAAGGCGATAGGCACCACCTAGGATGACTTCAGTGACGATGTAGGGTCCTTCCCAGGGCGACTCGAGCTTCTTCGGTCGCTCTTGCTTGAGTCGCAAGACTAGGTCTCCTTCGACGAAGGACCTTGGGCGCAGCCGACGGCTGTGATAGTTGCGGAGGCTCTATTGATAGACCGCTGATCGGGCCAGGTCGTTGGCTGTATGGCGGCGACCGTGGGGCCTTGTGGCGTACCTGTGCGGGCAGCACGGCTTTGGCTCCGTGCACCATGAAGAAGGGCGTGTAGCCGGTTGAGCTGTTTGGCGTCGTGCGCAAGCTCTAGAGTACGGAGGGAAGCTCTTGCGTCCAGGCTCCTACGAGTCGCTGGAGTGGGATCATTAGGCGCTTCTTGATGCCACCACTGACGAGGCCATTGGCCTTTTCGACCTGCCCATTTGTTTGCGGGTGCGCCACGGAGGCGTATGTGATGTTGATTCTGAGGTCTTCGCAGAAGTCCTGGAATTCTTTGGAGATGAAGTTTGACCCATTGTCGGTGATGATGATGTGCGGCACGCCGAACCTATAAACGATGGATTCGAAGAACTTGATGGCCGTTTTGCCCTTCTGGTTAGTAACGGGCATGGCCTCGATCCACTTGGTGAATTTGTCGACTGCGACCAGGAGGTAGACGTGGCCTCCTTTCGAGGACTTGGGTAGTTTGCCGATCATGTCAAGGACCGACATGGCGGGCCGTGCCAGGTATGGGCTCGAGCTCGATCCTGGTGCGTGTGGTTTATCTGCGAACCTCTGGCACCCGTTGCACCTTTGGACGATGTCCTTGGCGTCGTTCATGGCCTTTGGCCAAGAGAACCCAGCTCAGAGCTTACGCATAAGGCGCTGCCGCGCCGCATGATGGCCGCAGATGCCCTCGTGGATGTCTTGGAGGATGGTTTTTCCGTCACCGATGGTGACGCACCTTTGGAGTACACCTGAAATGCTGCGCTTGTACATCTAGCCATTGATGATGGTGAAGGCCTTGGACCGGCGAGATATGCGTCGGGCATCTTCACGCAGTTCTCCATCTATCAGGTACCTGAGGTACGGCCGTGTCCATGTTTCTTCGACTGCCATGACCTACATCAGGTTGACCACTGCGACCTCTGTGTCGAGTTTTTCGGGTCCTTCCTGCCCGTCGGGTAGCGCAGCCCCCGAGTGCTATGCTTCTTCAGGTGATCCCTTTGGGAATTTCCTTTTGATGGATGGCATGCAGATATGTTCGAGGAACACACCTGGTGGCACCCGTCCGCAGGTGGAGCCGATGTTGGCGAGTCTATCGGCCTCTTTGTTGCTTTCTCTCCCAACGTGCCGAAGCTCGCAGCCGTCAAAGTCTCCTTTGAGTGCGTTGTAGAGTGCGCGGTACGCAATCATGTTGGCGGCGTGTGCGTTGCACTCGTTCATCGTCTGCTGGACGACGAGGTTTGAGTCTCCATAGATGACCAGGCGCGTCGCCCTGCAGATCTTGGCCATCCTCATGTTGTGGATGAGGGCTTCGTATTCGGCCTCGTTGTTGCAAGCTCGAAATTTCATCCGGATGACGTACTTCATCTTGTCGCCCTGCGGGGAGGTCAGTATGAACCCGGCTCCAACTCCGGCCTCGCGCTTGGAGCCGTCGAAGTGCATCATCCATGACTGTGTCATGTCCGGCATGTCTGGCAGCTGCAGTTCCATCCAGTGGACGAGGAAGTCTGGAAGGACCTAAGACTTGATCGCGTGGCGCTTCTCGTAGATGATGTCTAGAGGTGACAGCTCGATGCCCCACAGGGCCACACGTCCTGTGGCCTCCGGGTTGTTCAGGATGCTGTTCAGAGGTGCTTCTTTGATGACCATCACCTGATGCTCCTGGAAGTAGTGGCTCAGCCAACAAGCCGTCATGAACACGCCGTAGGCGAGTTTCTGGTAATGAGGGTACCTCTACTTCGTTGGCGTCAATACCTCACTGAGGTAGTAGATCAGGCATTGGACCCCGTGAGTCTTGCCATCTTCGGGTCTTTCGACCACAAGCACGGTGCTTACCACCTGGTGCGTAGCTGCTTTGTACAGCAGTAAGGGCTCGCGCACCTTTGGCGTGACCAAGACGGGCAAGGTAGAGAGCATCCGCTTTAGATCTTTGAATGCGTCGTCCGCCTCGAACGTCCACTCGAATTTTTCTACCTTGCGTAGCAGCTGATAGAACGGCAGAGCTTTTTCGCCCATGCGGCTGATGAACCCGCTCAATGCCGCGATTCGCCCGGCAAGCTGCTGGACGCCCTTGAGGTTCTTCGGCTTCTCCATGGCAATTATGGCCCGGATTTTCTTCGGGTTCGCTTCGATTCCTCACTGGGAGATGAAGTAGCCTAGCAGCTGACCAGATGGGATGCCGAAGGCGCACTTTTCTAGGTTTAACTTGATCTTGTATCGATCAAGGTTGTCGAACGTCTCGCGGAGATCGTCGGTGAGGGTCTTGGCCTCCCTTGTTTTGATCACTATGTCGTTGACATAGACTTGCATGTTGCGGCCGATCTGGTCCTTCAGGCATGCTTGCATGCACCATTGGTACGTGGCGCCTGCGTTCTTCAGCCCGAAGGGCATTGTGTTATAGCAGAACACTCCGAACGGCGTGATGAACGCCGTTTTCTCCTGATCTTCGACCTTCAGCCGAATCTGGTTGTAGCCTGAGTAGGCGTCGAGGAAGGAGAGCTTCTCACATTCTGCAGTTGAATTGATGATCTGATCGATCCGAGGGAGAGGGAAGTGATCCTTCGGGCAGTGCTTGTTCAGCGATGTGAAGTCCACGCACATCCGCAGGATGTCCGTGTCCTTTTTGGGGACCATCACGGTGTTGGTGAGCCACTCGCTCTCCTTGATATCCCGGATGAAGTTGGCATCGAGTAGTCTGTTGACTTCAACTCCAATAGCTTCGGCCCTCGGCTCGGATAGTCGTCTGATGGACTGTTTGACGGGCTTGGCGTCTGGAAAGGCATTAAGGGTGTGCTCGGCGAATTCCCTGGGAACTCCTGGCATGTCCGCAGGACACCAGGCAAAGATTTCCCAGCGCTCACGGAGGAATTCGACGAGCGCTCTTTCCTATGCGGGGCTAAGGTCGTTGGCGATCAGCACCGTCTTGGAGGCGTCCGTCGGGTGGACCTGCACCTTCTTTGTGTTGACGGTGGAGTCAAAAGACATGTCTGGTGCGTTCTGTCTTGCAACTGGGGGTGCCCCGTTGTCTGTCACCTCTCGGAGCCTTATGAGCTCCTCCTGCATGCCGAATGACTGGGAGATTCTGTTGAAGTCCCTGTCGCAGTGGTCCGATCGGGTGAAGCTCCCGTGGACCATGATGACGCCCTTTGGTCCTGGCATCTTGAGTAGCAGGTACGCGTAGTGCAGTACTGCCAAGAACCATGCGAATGCTACACTCCCGAGGATGGCATGGTATTGTGATGGCCAGTCCACCACTTCAAACTCGAGTCGCTCGCAGCAGAAGTTATCGGGCTTCCCGAAGATGATGTCGAGCCATATCTTTCCCAGGGGAAATATGCCCTTCCCTGGGACGATGTCGTGGAACGTTGTGTCAGATTGTTCCAGGCTGCACAGCGGGATCCGCATTGCTGCTAATGTACTTGCGAACATCGGATTGATGCCACTGCCGCCATCCATGAAGACGCGGCTCATGTCGAAGCCTCCGATCTGCGCCTCAAGCACCAGGGCAGCATGACCTGGGCGAGGGACCTGGCAAGGGTGATCCGAACGGCTGAACGTGATGCAAGACTCCGATCCGCTGAGGTACTCAGGAATGGCGGGTGGAGCAGTCACAGCCAGATTGATCTGACGGGTGATTTTCTTCTGCACCCCTATTTGTTGGGCGCCCTTTTTGGATCATCAGTGATCCTTTCGGCGCGGGGTACCCGTGCCCACCGTTATTCTGCGCGGGTGCGATTGGGTGGTTCGGAGGTCCCGCAGGTGGTGGTGTAGGAGCTCCATGTGCGATCTCGCCTGGTGCGTTCCCGTATCCAGGGTTCGGGGCTTGCTGCCTCATCTGAGCCATGCTCTCGCTGAGTTTCTGGAACTCGCGGCAGTCCTTGAGCATGTGGCTTACCTTCTTTTTACCATCCTTCTTGTCGATGTAGAAGTGGGTGGTGCATGGACCCGAAAGTTTGTCGTATGCTGAGGGTCCGTCGTCACGACCGCGGCGTTGCCATGTCTGTGCTGGGCGTCCTCCGTTGCGGAAGTTGCTTCCGCGGTATCCGTCGCTGCTACGATTGCCGTCGCTGCGGCGATCGGCGTAGCCAGCCGCGACCATGTCGGGTCCATCGCGATCTTCATAGACACGTGATCTTCTCTTGCTACGGCGTTCACGTCGCCGGCCATAGTCATCTTCCTCCTCCGAGTGTGCTCGGTGGACGGAGTCCTCGCCATCTGCCCACCTATTGGCGATGTCCATGAGGTGGTCGAGTGTCTTGGGATTAACGCGCCCAAGTTCTTCCTTGAAGTCCTGGCGTTTGACGCCGTCCTTGAAGGCGTCGATAGCTCTCTCCTTATATATGTGTGCCGCGGAGTTCTTGGTGTTGGACCAACGTAATATGTACGAGCGAATGGATTCACCCGTTCGTTGGGTGCAGGCCCGTAGCTCCTCGATCGAGGCTGGCCTCTTGCTGGTGCCCTTAAAGTTTCGGACAAAACTGTACGCCAGTTCCTCCCAGCTTCCGATGGATCCCGAGGATAGGCTGTTGAGCCAGATCCGGGTTGCGCCTGTCAGCTGCAGCTGAAGGCATTGCCTGGCGGTTTCCTTGTTTCCGCCGTGTAGCTTGACGAACGACAGGTGATCTCTGAGCCACGCCTTGGGGTCCTATGTACTGTCGAACTTCAGAGTGTCTGAAGGAAGCTTGAAGTTCCGCGACATCCGTGTTCGCCGAACGGATCTGCTGAAGCATCGGGCTCCGCAGAGTTCTCCTTCATCATCGTCCTCCTCGGATTCGGACGAGCATACACGCTTGGCACGCGCTTTGTCGATGTTGCGCTAGGTAAGCTTGCTTCGAGCGTCGTAGTCGCGGCTGCGACAGCGCGAGCTCTTGTGCCTTCGAGGAAGGTCGTGCACTTTGTCCTTGGATGAGGGCGTGGGGCTGCGGTTGAACCTGACCGCAGCCTTCTTCTTTCGCTTCACAGGAGCTTCTCCGTCGAGCACAGCTCCAACGAGTCCGAGTCCGGTAAGCGCGGACTTGTGCATGGCCCTTTTCGGGTATGGGACGCGAGGTACGCGGTTGTTGCCATGATCGCAGCTTGCGGCGTCTTCGGGATGACATTGCCGTCAGCATCCATCTCCATGAAGGACGCATTGAGGGCCCGAGTCACCTCGCGACGTGCCTTGGGATCCATGTTCTCCGTGCAAGAACGGTGTTTGTTGCCATGGTTGTTGTGCGAGCTGGAGCAGATGCCCATGGCGGAGAGCGCAGCTCGCCGCGCACTGGACTCCGTGGCTGCTTGCTTGAGTTTGTCAAGCACCTCTTGCATCTTCACCTGCTTCTTGTGCTCCTCGATTAGGAGCATGTGGTATGCCATCAGCAGGTCCCGTGAGGCATCCGCGGGCAGGATCTTGTTGCCTTCTATGGCTTCGCGTGCTTGAGCCCATCCTTCCTCGCTGAGGTGGATGACCCGATCGGTGTCGTCCCCGTTGGGGGGGAATGGCTTCTTCCGTTCCCGTCGTTTCTACCCTGCGGGTTGGGTGGCGGGTTGTGCTCCTGATCCACATCACTCTGGATGACTGCGGCGCATTGATAGCGCTCGTAGATTGGATTGCTGCTGCCGCAGCTTTTGGATCCGGAACCGTAGGTCCCTTCATCCGATGGTGGATCGCACAGATCTGAGTTGCAGCTGCTGCTGTCATAGGACTCATCTGTAGATGGCGATGTGCGTAGCACGGGGTGTGGAGCCCATGAAGCGGGCCTGATCGATGGCAGGGGCACCCGCTCTGGGAGGCGGAGAGTGCTGGTCTGCCCCACCTGGAAGCATAAGCTCCCGAACAGGATCTCGAGTCCGTCGCCAACAGGCTCGAAGTCCTTCAGGGTGGCGGGCGAGTGGGCGGTGAAGTCGAAAGCGCCGAAGACGAGATGACTCTCCGTCGCCGCGGAGTTGTAGATCGCTTTGGTTGAGACCGTCACGACCGCACAATCAGCATCCCCCGTTCCCACAGACGGCGCCAATTGACGAGGTTTAATCTCGTCAATGACCATTGTTATGAGCTTGGGTTTTGGAGAAGATGGGGATGCTGGAGATCACGGAACGGTTAGCAAACAAGCAACACGGGGACACGAGGTTTACCCAGGTTCAGGCCCCCAGAGGGAAAACCCTACTCCTGCTTGTCTGCTCTTGATTACGGCGGAACCGAAAGTACAGGGGTGCACAGATGCAATCTGGCGTGGAGGTGTGTATGCGGTGGTATGCGAAGTGCCCTCCTCGCCGTGCCCTCCTAGCCTTTATATAGAGTTAGGCAGGTCCCAGGCACATGCCGAGTCAGTTAAAGGTTTTAGGGTTGCCCCTTTGAATATTCTATCTACTCTAGTATTGTTCTCCAAGGATCCGAAGACGTCATGGGCCCTGGCCACCCGAAAGTCTTCATGGGCTGGCGCATGTTTTCTCGTGGGCCTTCCTTAGGCTGGACTAGGTATGCTAAGGTCGTGTACCCGCAGGGTATAACCATGTCACTTTGAGGGCCCGAGTCACCTCACGACGTGCCTTGGGATCCATGTTCTCCGTGCGAGAACGGTGTTTGTTGCCATGGTTGCCGTGCGAGATGGAGCCGATGCCCATGGCGGAGAGTGCAGCTCGCCGCGCACTGGACTCCGAGGCTGCTTGCTTGCGTTTGTCAAGAACCTCTTGCATCTTCACCTGCTTCTTGTGCTCCTCGATTAGGAGCATGTGGTATGCCATCAGCAGGTCCCGTGAGGCATCCGCGGGCAGGATCTTGTTGCCTACTATGGCTTCGCATGCTTGAGCCCATCCTTCCTCGCTGAGGTGGATGACCCGATCGGTGTCGTCCCCGTTCATGAGAAATACGTATCCGGATTGAGACTTAGAGTCATCCGGATCAGTGTCAAAGCTAGCGTCAACATAACACTTAGCGACGAGCTCTTCTTCACCTCCGTATACAAGAAACATATCCTTAGTTCTTCGTATGTACTTAAGGATATTCTTGAACGCTATCCAGTGTTCCAAACCTGGATCCGATTGGTACCTACTAGTCAAACTAATAGCATGTGCCACATCCGGTCTTGTACATAGCATGGCGTACATTATAGAGCCTATGGCTGAAGCATAGGGGACTTTGTCCATTATCTCTCTTTCTTCCGCCGAAGCCGGACTTTGAGTCTTACTCAATGTCTTGCCTTGCAACATAGGTATGAACCCCTTCTTACTTCCGTCAATTTTAAACTTCTTTAAAATCTTATCAAGGTATGTACTTTGCGATAGCCCTATTAGGCGCCTAGATCTATCTCTATAGATCTTTATGCCTAATATGTATGTCGCTTCACCTAGGTCCTTCATTGAAAATTTGCTGTTTAGATAACTTTTAACACTGTTTAAAAGATCTATATCATTTTCGATCAATAATATGTCATCCACATATAATATCAGAAATGCCAATTGCTCCCACTCACTTTCTTATAAATACAAGCTTCTCCATAAGTTTGGACAAATCCAAACTCTTTGATCACCTCATCAAAGCGGAGATTCCAACTTCGTGATGCTTGCTTCAATCCATAGATGAATCGCTGAAGCTTGCACACCTTGTTAGCATCCTTAGGATCGACAAAACCCTTTGGTTGTATCATATACAACTCTTCTTCAATGTTACCATTGAGAAACGCGGTTTTGACATCCATCTGCCATATCTCATAATCGAAATATGCAGCAATTGCTAACATAATCCTAACCGACTTTAGCATCGCTACGGGAGAGAATGTCTCATCGTAGTCAACTCCTTGAATTTGTCGAAACCCCTTTGCGACAAGTCGAGCTTTATAGATGGTCACATTACCATCAGCATCAGTTTTTCTTTTGAAAATCCATTTGTTCTCCACGGCCTTTCGGTCGTGAGGTAATTCCACCAAGTTCCAAACTTGATTTTCATACATGGATTCCATCTCGGATTTCATGGCTTCTAACCATTTGTTGGAATCCGGGCTCATCATCGCTTCTTCATATGTCGCAGGGTCATCATTCTCATCAACCATGAAATTCATGACAGGATTTCCGTACAGCTCGGGAGTTGCACGCGTCCTGCTAGACCTGCGAGGTTCGGTAGTACTCTCTTTCGGAGTTTCATGATCATTATCATTAATTCCTTCTTCAACAGGTGAAGCCAACTCCGGAACAACTTCCGGCGCTGCGCTACTCGCCATACTTTGAAGAGAAGGTTCAGTAACCTCTTCGAGTTCTACCTTCCGACTACGCACACCTTTCGCGAGAAACTCTTTCTCTAGAAAGGATCCATTCTTGGCAACAAAAACCTTGCCCTCGGATCTGTGATAGAAGGAATACCCAATAGTTTCCTTAGGATATCCTATGAAGACGCATTTTTCCGCTTTGGGTTCGAGTTTATCCGGTTGAAGTTTCTTCACATAAACATTGCATCCCCAAACTTTAAGAAATGACAGCTTAGGTTTGTTTCCAAACCACAATTCATATGGTGTATTTTCAATGGATTTAGATGGTGCCCGATTTAAAGTGAATGCAGCAGTTTCTAGTGCATAACCCCAAAATGACAACGGCAAGTCCGTCAGAGACATCATAGATCGAACCATATCTAATAAAGTACGATTACGACGTTCCGACACACCATTTCGCTGTGGTGTTCCGGCAGGCGTGAGTTGTGAAACAATTCCACACTCTTTCATGTGAGTGCTAAACTCGTAACTTAGATACTCACCTCCACGGTCAGACCGTAGAAATTTGATCTTTCTATTACAATGATTTTCCACTTCATTCTGAAATTCCTTGAACTTTTCAAAGGTTTCAGACTTGTGTTTCATCAAGTAGATATAACCATACCTACTCAAATGATCCGTGAAAGTAACAAAATAACGATATCCACCTCGCGCCGACACACTCATTGGACCACATACATCAGAATGTATGATTTCCAATAAATCTGTCGCCCGTTCCATTGAACCAGAAAACGGCGTTCTAGTCATCTTGCCCATAAGGCATGGCTCACATGTATCAAATGATTCAAAATCAAGTGATTCCAAAAGTCCATCTGAATGGAGCTTCTTCATGCGTTTAATGCCAATATGACCTAGACGGCAGTGCCACATATATGCGGATATATCATCATTAAGTTTAATCCTTTTAGCATCAACATTATGAATATGTGTAATATTATCATCAAGATCTAATAGAAATAAACCATTAATCATCGGTGCATGACCATAAAAGATTTCATTCATATAAATGGAACAACCATTGTTCTCGGATTTAAATGAATAACCACTTCGCATCAAACACGATCCAGATACAATGTTCATGCTTAGTGCAGGCACCAGATAACAATTATTCAAGTTTATAACTAATCCTGACGGCAAATGGAGAGGCAACGTTCCGACGGTGATCACATCAACGCTTGATCCATTGCCGAAACGCATCTTGACCTCACCCCTTGCTAGCGGTCGCTTGTTCCGCAGCCCCTGATTCGAGTTACAGATATTAGCAACTGAACCAGTATCAAATACCCAGGTGCTACTGTGAGCATTAGTCAAGTACACATCAATAACATGTATATCATATATACCTTTGTTTGCCTTGCCGGCCTTCTTGTCTCCCAAATACTTGGGGGCTTATGCTTCCAAAGTGGCGTCCCCTTACAATAGTAGCACTTTCGATTATCGGACTTAGGTCCAACTCGGGGTTTCTTTTCAGACGCAACAACAGCTTGCCGCCTTACTTCCTTCCGCTTTTTCCCTTCTTGTCTTTCTTGAAACCAGTGTTCCTATTAATCATCAACACTTGATGTTCCTTTTGATCTCCACTTCTGCAGCTTTAAGCATTGTAAGCTCGGGAGAGACTTCTTCATGCCTTGCATATTATAGTTCATCACAAAGCTCTTATAGCTAGGTGGCGTAGACCGTAACACGATGGATGCCTAAGTCAATGGGAATCGTTATTCCCAAGGACACAAGCTTATCGGCGTAACCCGACATCTTGAGTACATGCTCACTAACGGAGTTGTGCTCTTCCATCATGCAGCTAAAGAACTTTTTTACAAGCGTTGTAGCTCTCTGACAGCATGTGTGTCGAAAATCATTTTCAACTCACCCATTGTATCAAATGCATTGCCGTTTTCGAAACGCTTTCAAAGTTCTGGCTCTAGCCCATACAATATGCCGCAATGAACTAAGTTGTGGTCCTCCGGCAGTCGATAGACATTCTTCTCCTCGTCAGGGGCATCTTCAAAAGGTGGGGGCCTAGTGGCGCTTCTAGCACGTATTGCTTTTGTGCAACAGAGAGGAGAATCCTCAAATTCATGGCCCATTCGGTAAAGTTGCTACCGTTTGTTGCAAGTTTCTCTTTCTCCATGAACACATTGAAATTAAAAGCAGGTGGTGCCATCTACAACAGAATTTGTAAAGTTTAGACTAAGTGTATGATAGATTGAGTTCAACTAATCCATATTACGACTGAACTCCCACTCAAAAACGACATCCCTCGTGCCTTTTTGGTGATTACATGAACCAAATCCACTATACCAAGTCCGATCATCACGTGAGTCGGTATAGCTTCAAAGGCGAGCATCAAATGGGCATCATATCTACTATATGACTCATGCTTAACCTTTCGGTCCGTGTTCCGAGGCCATGTCTGTACATGCTAGGCTCGCCAAGTTAGAACCTTAGTATTCGCGTGTGTAACTGTTTTACACCCGAAATATGGTCGTGGATCCAAGAACACCCGATCATCACGTGATGTCTTGGAGCGATGAAAACATAATCGGTGCATACTAAAAGAAGAACACATTCTTATCTTGATATTTAAATGAGGGATCATCTTATTATGCTAACAAAGCGCTAAACAAGCAATATAAGATGCTATCAAACATCACATGTTTATTAGTGAAATGATATGGTTCCCGCATATGATCTCTATCATGTGCATCGTGGTATGATCACTATCATACCCATATGTGTAAGCCCGAGGTCTATGGAGATTACACGTTATGTATGTTGTAAGAGTATCATATCATACTTCTACTTACAACATCACCATATCATAACACTAGCCCAGCAACAATCTAAACTAGACGCCTCTAATTTATCCATTGCAAGTTTTACGTGGCTTAGGGCTTTCGAGATAGAACCGTTCTTACCTGCAAACATGAACCACAACGAGGATAACCAAATTGTTGACAACTCGTTGCAAAATAGATATTGACTATAGTAGGAGAGACAGACACCCGCTAGCCACTTATGCAAACTAGTTGCATGTCAAGCGTGGAACAGGTCTCATGTGCGAGGACATGTAAAGTTTGTCCGGGCCGCTTCATCCCACTATGCCACCAATATCCAAAATTACAACTAAGGAGCAACAACATGATCATCATCGCCCACATACTCATATGTGTACTACTCGTGTAAAGCATCTACGCATAGATCCGGCTCTGATACCACTGTAGGGTTCGCAGCATAGAAAACAAAAAAATTCCTACGATGTGAACTATGTACCAAGATCTATCTATTAGATACAAACAACGGTGGATGTATATCCGTAGAGAACATACCCTTGAAGACCGACAAAGCTTAACGAGTTCAACTCGTGGTTGAAGTAGACGATCTCTTGCCGATCTCAAGATCGAGAGGAAGTCCTAGCGCCGCAAATCAGCAGCGCATCCGTGCTCGCACACACGTTTGAGGCACCGAGAAACCTCCGCCTCCTCGCTCTAGCGATGCAGCGGAAGCACAACTCTTTCTTGCCGAATATCCACCGGGAACATGTATCTCGCTAGTCCGAGACCATGGGGGATAAATTCTAGAGGGGGAGAGAGATCCTTCACGAGGAGGTGTGAGTGAGAAGTGAGGAGAGGGGTGCCTTTTATAGGAGGAGGGGGGAACCCCAAGGGGGTGGCCGGCGCATGGGGGCTGCCCCCTTGCCCTCCCCTCTTCATGTGGGTGGACACTCCACTCACAAAATTCCTTTAAATTCCCTCCACTCAAAATCCCACTCAAACATGCCATTAAATTTCCACCAAATTTAATGCAAACTCTCATTAAATAAAACTCTTTTATTTTATTAAGAATTTTGTCAATTACTTTAATGACAAACATTCACAAATAACCCCTTGCTAGAATTCTATTTCACATGCATAACCACTTTATGCAATTTCACCCGAAAACCTGTTTCGGTATCTAGTGAAATAAATTCCTGCGCTTGTTCATTCTTTCGGCATGAAACTTTTGCTCCAATTGGATGTCGGTGTCTCTTAAGTGTGTCACCCTACGGTTCGTGAATAATGCGGACATGATCGAGACCCCTCTCGGATCAATAATCAGAAGCGGGATCTGGAGACCCATACTGACTCCCACACATTCAACGATGGCTTTCTTGTGATCGTCGAAACCTTTTTACGCTAGTATCTTAATCCCTTTGTTTCACGATATATTACATGTCCGAGATTCGATCATCGGTATATCCATACTTAGTTTGATCTCGTTACTGACATGCACTCTTTCCTCGTTCCCGTGATATAACATTCTAGTGATCAAATCACTTGCTTGCAAGCTAATCAATGTGATATCACCGAGAGGGCCCAGAGTATATCTATCCGTCATCGGGATGAAAAAATTCCACTCTCGATCCATGAGCCTCAACATAACACTTTATTAGTTTTGAATCCATCTTTATAATCACCCTGTTACGGTGTGACGTTTGATGTTATCAAGAAACTCTTCCGGTGTTAGTGATTGACATGATCTCATGGTCTAAGGATTAGGATCACTTCGTAAGTTGTTATAGCAATATAAACTCAATGACTTTGATCGTAATGCTATACTTCGGATGAATGTTCATCACACCATTACACTAATGTTGTGATCCCGTTATTAACAACATCCAATGTCCATGATCAGGAAACCTTGATCATCTTGTTAATCAACGAGCTAGTTTATGAGAGAGGCATAACTAGGAACGAGCTAGTTGTAGGACGAGGTCTCCTTCGACGAAGGACCTTGGCCGCAGCCGACGGCTGTGGTAGTTGCGGAGGCTCTGCTGGTAGACCGTTGAGCAAGCTGCGGTGATGTCGCGTGCTTCGTCGAGTGTGTCGATGGCGTCTTCGAGTGCGGTCGATGATTTGGCCTCGCTGTAGGCAACGACCCGTGGGGCCTTGTGGCGTACTTCTGCAGGTAGCACGGCTTTGGCTTCGTGCACCATGAAAAAGGGCGTGTTGCCAGTTGCACTGTTCGACGTTATACGCAGGCCCCAGGGTACGGAGGGGAGCTCCTCCACCCAGGCTCCTGCGAGCCTTTCGAGTAGGCATACTAGGCGTTTCTTGATGCCATTGCCTATGAGGTCGTTGGTCTTTTCGACCTGTCCGTTGGTCTGTGGGTGCGCCATGAAGGCGTATGATATGTTGATGCCGAGGCCCTCGCAGAAGTCCTGGAATTCCTTCAAGATGAAGTTTGAGCCGTTGTCCGTGATGATGTTGTGTGGCACACCGAACCTGTATACTATGGACTCGAAGAACTTGACGGCAGTTTTGCCGCTTTGGTTGGTGACGGGCATCGCCTTGATCCACTTGGTGAACTTGTCGACTGCGACCAGGAGGTAGACGTGGCTTCATTTCAATGATTTTGGTAGTTTACCGATCATGTCGAGGCCCCATTGGGCAAAGGGCCAGGTTAGTGGTATGGGTCGTAGCTCGGATCCTGGTGCGTGTGGCTTGTCCGCGTACCTCTGGCAGGCATTGCACCTTTGGACGATGTCCTTGGCATCATTCATGGATGTTGGCCAATAGAATCCAGCTCGTAGAGCTTTGGCAACTAGGGCGCGGCTGCCTACGTGATGGCCACAGGTGCCCTCGTGGATGTCTTGGAGGATGGTTTTTCCGTCACTGATGGTGACGCACCTTTGAAGCACACCCGAAATGTCGCGCTTGTACAACTCGCCATTGATTATGGTGAAGGCCTTGGACCAGCGAGATATGCGTCGGGCGTCTGTCGGGTCATCAGGCAGTTCTCTGTTTATCAGGTACCGAAGGTACATCTGCGTCCATGTCTCTTCAACCGCCATGACCTGCATCAGGCTGACCAGCTCGGCCTCGGTGTCGAGGTTTTCGGGTCCTTCCTGTCCTTCGGGTGGCGCAGCCCTGAGTGTTCTGTTTCTTCGGGTGATCCCTTGGGGAATTTCCTTTTGATGGAGGGTACACAGATTTGTTCGAGGAACACACCTAGTGGCACTCATGCGCAGGTGGAGCCGATGTTGGTGAGTCTATCGGCTTCCTCGTTGCTTTCCCTTCCAACGTGTCGAAGTTCGCAGCCATCAAAGTCCCCTTCGAGTGAGTTGTAGAGCGCGCGGTACGTGATCATGTTGGCGATGTGAGCATCGCACTCGTTCATCGTCTAATGGACGACGAGGTTCGAGTCACCGTAGATGACTAGGTGCGTTGCGCCGCAGATCTTGGCCATCCTCACGCCGTGGATGAGGGCCTCGTATTCGGCATCGTTGTTGGAGGCGCGAAAATTCATCCGCAGGACGTATTTCATCTTGTCTCCTTGAGGGGACATCAGTATGATGCCAGCTCCTGCTCCGGCCTCGCGCTTGGAGCCGTCGAAGTGCATCGTCCACGATTGTGTCATGTTCGGAGTGTCCGGCGGCTGGAGTTCCATCTAGTGGACGAGGAAGTCAGGGAGGACCTAAGATTTAATGGCTTTGCGCCGCTCATAGACTATGTCTAGAGGGGATAGCTCGATGCCCCACAGGACTACGCGTCCCGTGGCTTCGGGGTTGTTCAGGATGTTGAACAGTGGTGCCTCGTTGACGACCATTATCTGATGCTCCTGGAAGTAGTGGCTCAGCCGATGAGCCATCATGAATATGCCGTAGACGAGCTTCTGGTAGTGAGGGTACCTCTACTTTGTTGGGGTTAGTACCTCGCTAAGGTAGTAGATTGGGCGTTGGACCCCATGAGTCTTGCCATCTTCGGGTCGTTTGACCACGAGTACGGTGCTTACCACCTGATGTGTGGCTGCGATGTATAGCAGGAGAGGTTCGTGCTCCTTTGGCGTGACCAGGACGGGCGAGGTGGAGAGTAGCCGCTTGAGGTCTTTGAATGCCTCGTCTGCTTTGGGTGTCCACTCAAACTTGTCAGCTTTGCGCAACGGCTGGTAGAAAGGCAAGTCTTTCTCACCCATGCGACTGATGAACCTACTCAGCGCTGCGATGCGCCCAGCTAGTTGCTGGACACCCTTGAGGTTCTTCGGCTTCTCCATGGTCAGTATGGCCCGGATTTTCTTCGGATTCACCTCGATCCCTCGCTAGGAGATGAAGTAGCCGAGTAATTGGCCAGATGGGACGCTGAAGGCACACTTTTCTGGGTTCAGCTTGATCTTATAGTGATCAAGGTTATCGAACGTCTCACGGAGATCGTCGATCAGTGTCTTGGCCTCCCTGGTCTTGATTACTATGTCGTCGACATAGACTTGGATGTTGCGACCGATCTGGTTTTTCAGGAACGCCTGCATGCACCTCTGGTACGTAGCACCTGCGTTCTTCATCCCGAAGGGCATGGTGTTGTAGCAGAATACTCTGAACGGCGTGATGAACGTCGTTTTCTCCTGGTCTTCGACCTTCAGTCGAATCAAGTTGTAGCTAGAGTAGGCGTCAAGGAAGGAGAGTTTCTCGCATCCTGCAGTAGAATCGATGATATGATTGATCCGCGACAGAGGGAAGTGGTCCTTGGGACAGTATTTGTTGAGCGACGTGAAGTCCACGCACATCCACAGGATGTTTGTATCCTTTTGGGGGACTAGCACGTTGCTGGCCAGCCACTCGCTCTCCTTGATTTCTCGGATGAAGTTGGCATCGACCAGTCAGTTGACTTCGATTCCAACGGCTGGCTTGACTTAGCTCGAATCGATCGTCGACTGGCTTTGCGTCAGGAAACACATTGAGTGCATGCTCGACGAATTCCCTGGGAACTCCTAGCATGTCCGCAGGACACCAGGCGAAGATTTCCTAGCGCTCACGGAGGAATTCGACGAGCACGCTTTCCTATGCGGGGTTGAGGTCGTTGGCGATCAGCACCGTCTTGGAGGCATCCGTCGGGTGGACCTGCACCTTTTTCATGTTGACCATGGAGTCGAACGACATATCGGGTGCATTTTGCCTAGAGACTAGGGGTGTCCCGTTGTCTGTCACCTCTCGAAGCCTCGTGAGCTCCTCCTGCATGCTGAACGACTGGGAGATTCTGTTGAAGTCTCTATCGCAGTGGTCGGATCGGGTGAAGCCGCCTTGGACGATAATGACGCCCCTGGATCCTGGCATCTTGAGTAGTAGGTACGCGTAATGCGGTACTGCCAAGAATATTGTGAATGCCACGCGCCCGAGGATGGCGTGGTACTGTGATGGACAGTCCACCACTTCGAATTCCAATCGCTCGCGGCTAAAGTTTTTAGGTTAGCCGAAGATGACGTCGAGCCATATCTTTCCCAAAGGATATATGCCCTTCCCTAGGACTATGCCGTGGAACATCGTGTCGGATTGTTCCAGGCTGCACAGCAAGATCCGCATTTCAGCTAGGGTGCTGGCGAACATCAGGTTGATGCCGCTGCCGCCGTCCATGAAGACGCGACTCATCTCGAACCCTCTGATCTGCGCCTCGAGCACCAAGGCAGCATGACCTGGGCGAGGGATCTGGCGGGGGTGATCCTAATGATCGAACGTGATGCAGGACTCCGAGCCACTGAGGTACTCAGGGAAGGCGGGTGGAGCGGTTACGGCCAGGCTAACTTGGCGGGTGATCTTCTTTTGCACCCTGTTTGTTGGGCGCCCCTTCTGGATCATTAGGGACCCTTTTGGCGTCGGGTACCCTCCTATGTCGTTGGCTGGATTCGAAGGTCCAACGGGTGGAGGTGGAGGAACTCCATGGGCGATGTCACCTGGTGCAGGTGCGGTCCCAAACCCAGGGTTTACGATCTGGCATCACATCTGTGTGAGGCCTTCGCTGAGCTTCTGAAACTCGTGGCAGTCCTTTAGCATGTGGCTGGCCTTCTTCTTGCCATCTTGCTTATCGATGTAGAAGTGGATAGTGCAAGGACCAGACAACTTGTCGTATGCCGAGGGCTCGTCGTCGCGGCTGCCTCTGCGGTATCCTCCGTCGTGGAAGTTGCCACGTCTGTGTGGGCCGTCCTCCGTCATGGAAGTTGCCTCTGCGGTATCCGCTGCTGTGGTTATTGTCATTGCGGTGGTCGGCGTAGCCAGCCGCAACCATATCGAATCCGTCGCGATCGTCGTAGACACACGATCTTTGCTTGCTGCGGCGTTCTCGCCTGTGGCCGTAATCGCCCTCGTCATCCGAATGCGTTCGGTGGAGGGAATCCTCGCCATCTGCCCATCGGTTGGCGATGTCCATGAGGTGGTCGAGCGTTTTGGGCTTGACACGCCCAAGTTCTTCCTTGAAGTCTGGGCGCTTAATGCCATATTTGAAGGCATCGATTGTTCTTTCTTCACAGATGTGCGTGGTGGAGTTCTTGATGTTGGACCAGCGCAGTATGTACGAGCGAATGGACTCACACGTTCGTTGGGTGTAGGCCCGCAGTTCCTCGATCGAGGGTGGCCTATTGCTGGTGCCCTTGAAGTTTTGGATGAAACTGTACACCAGCTCTTCCCAGCTTCGGTTGGAGATTGAGGACAGGCTGCTGAGCCAGATCCGAGCTGCGCCTGTCAGCTGCAGCTGAAGGCATTGTAGGGTGGTGTTCCTGTTACCACCATGAAGCTTGACGGATGAGAAGTGGTCGCTGAGCCAGGCCTTCGGGTCCTGTGTGCCATCAAACTTCGGAGTTTCCGAAGGGAGATTGAAATTTTTTGGCATCCGAGTTCGTCGGATGGATCTACTGAAGCATCTGGCTCCGCATAGTTCTCCATCGTCTTCCTCCTCGGATTCGGTCTAACACGCGAGTTTGGCATGTGCCTTGTAGATCTTTCGTTGGGTGAGGTCGTTTCGAGCGTCGTAGTCATTGTTGCAGCGTCACAGGCTTCTGCGATGATGGGGAAGGTCATGCTCATCTTCTTCGGATGAGGGAGTAGGGCTACGGTTGAATCTGACCGTAGCTTTTTTCATCGGCTCCATAGGAGCCTCGTTGTGGAGCGCAGCTCCGACAAGTCCGAGGCCTGCTAGCGCGGACTTGTGCATGGCACTCTTCGGGTCATCCGCTGGATGCGGATGGGACGCGAGATAGGTGGTGGCTGCCATGATCGCAACATGTGGCGTTTTCAGCGTGACGTTGTCGTTGGCGTCCATCGCCATGAAGGACGTGTTGAGGGTTCTGGTGACCTCGCGTTGTGCAGCGGGGTCCATGTGCTCTGTGCGAGAGTGATGCTTGTTGGCATGGTTGCCGTGCGGGCTGGATCCACCAGTGGCGGAGAGCACAGCTCGCCGCACGCTAGACTCCGCAGCCGCCTTCTTGCGTTTGTCGAGCTCCTCCTGTAGTTTTACCTGTCGGTTATGCTTGTTGATGAGGAGGATGTGGTAGGCCATCAGGAGATCCCGTGAAGCATTCAAAGGTAGGATGATGTTGCCCGCCACAGCTTCACGTGCTTGGCGCCAGCCGTCATCGTCGAGGTTGATCTTCTGGTAAGTGTTGGTGTCGCCTTCGTTGGGCCTGAGCGGCGGATTTCCTCCGTTTCCTCCGTTTCCTCCGTTCCCAGCTTGTGGGTTGGGAGGTGGATTTGGTACACTCGAACCCGGTGGGAGCTCCGATTTGTTCTGGATGACCACGGCGCACAAGTAGCGTCCGCGAACTAGATCGCTGTTGTCGCAGCTTTCGGATCTGAAACAGTAGGTTCCTTCGTCCGAGGAAGGTCCGCACAGATCTGAGTTGCAGTTGTTGCTGTCGTATGACTCATCTGTCACCGTCGACGTGCATAGCGCGCCGATGGGTGGGACCCACGAAGCGGGGTTGATGGATGGTGGTGGCACCCGCTCTAGGAGGCGGAGGGTGCCGGTCTTCCCCACCTAGAAGCAGAAGCTTCTGAACAGAATCTCGAGCCCATCACCGACGGGCTCGAAATCCCTCATGGTGGTTGGCGAGTGGGCGGTAAAGTCGAAGGTGCCAAAGAAGATATGATTATCTGTCGCCGACAAGTTGTAGATCACTCCGAACGGGACCGTCACGATCGCACAATCAGCGTCCCCAGTTCCCACAGACGGCGCCAATTGACGAGGTTTGATCTCGTCAATGCCCATTGTTATGGACTTGGATTTTGGAGAAGATGGGGATGCTGGAGATCGCGGAACAGTTAATAGACAAGCAACACAGGGACACGAGGTTTACCTAGGTTTAGGCCCCCGGAGGGAAAACCCTACTCATGCTTGTCTGCTCTTGATTATGGCAGAACCGGAAGTTACAGGGGTGCGTAGATGCAATCTAGCGTGAGGTGAGTTGATCGCCTCCTCGTCGTGCCCTCCTAGCCTTTATATAGATAGGCAGGTCCCGGGCATAGGTCGAGTCGGTTACAAATTAGGGTTTTCCCCTTTGAAATTCTATCTATTCTAGTCTTATTCTCTAAGGATCTGAAGATGTCATGGGCTTGGGCCACCCAAAATCTCCACAGGCCGCGTATCTTGTCGTGGGCCTTCCTTGGGCTGGACCTGATATGCCAATGTTGTGTACCCATGGGGTATAACCATGTCAGCATGAGTTTCAAATATCATTTTGAGCTCATTGATAATATCACAAGGGTCGCGGTTTTCAAAGTGCTTCTGAAGCTCCAATTCCAAACCGTACATGATGACACACTAAACTGTGGAGTAGTGATTATTCCGAGTGAGGAAAGCATTTTCACCTGATTGGTAGCATCAGCTGCAGGTGGGTCACCTAGCGTTGCATCCAGCACATAGGTCAAATAACCAGCATCGAGGACAATCCTCATGTTACGGAACCAGTCCATGAAGTTGCTTCCATTGTTTTTCAACTTTTCTTTCTCTAGGAATGCATTAAAATTAATGGTAGGGGCCGCCATGATCTACAACATATTCACAAAGAGTTTAGACTAAGTTTATGATAAATTGAGTTCAAATTTAATTCTTAAATTCACTAGGTGAACTCCCACTCAAAACAACATCCCTCACGTTGCCTTAGTGATTACACGAACCAAATCCACTACACCAAGTCCGATCTTCACGAGAGAAGATGTAGTTTCAAAGGCGAACAATCAAC
Source organism: Avena insularis (assembly GCA_023614405.1). NCBI lineage: Eukaryota > Viridiplantae > Streptophyta > Magnoliopsida > Poales > Poaceae > Avena > Avena insularis. Next base: position 2,880,654 of record CM042691.1, read on the forward strand.
ATGTTCATCATATCATTCATATGACTCATGCTTTACCTTTCGGTATTCCGTGTTCTGAGACCATGTATGTACATGCTAGGCTCGTCAATATTAACCTTAGTATCTGCATGTGCAAATCTGGCTTGTACCCGTTGTATGCACACGTAGAATCTATCACACCCGATCATCACGAGATGCTTCAAAACAAAGAGTCTTAGAAATGGTGCCTACTAAGGACAAACACTTTATTACTTGATATATAGTGAGAGGGATCATCTTATAATGCTATTGTCGCGATCTAAGCAATACAAGATGCATAAAAAGGATTAACATCACATGTAATTCATAATATGTGATATGATATGGCCTTTCTTCTTGTGCCTTTGATATCCATCTCTAAAGCATGAACATGATCTCCATCATCACCAGCGTGGCATCAAGGTCAATGGCGCCGCTTCATGGTTATCCATCACCAACAACAACTATTACAACTACTTGGAATAAAGCTATTACATGGTGATTATACATGCAGGTCTTAACGAATTTAAAGACAATCATTAGGCTCCTGTAGGTTGCCAACTTACAATAAGGACCATTGCATACATCAAATATAATCACAATCACATCATGGCCATATCACATCACATCACATGCCCTGCAAAACAAAGTTAGACGCCTCTAATTTTCTTTGCATGTTTTACGTGGCTTAGGGCTTTCAAATAAGCACTGTTCTTACCTACGAACAAGAACCACAACGCTGATACAAGTGTTGTCAACTGCCCATTGTAAATTGAATCTTAACTATGGTGGGAGAGACAGACACCCGCAAAGCCACTTATGCAATACAAGTTGCACGTTAAGCGTGGATCAAGTCTCATGTGCGACGACATGTAAGGTTAGCCCTGGCCGCTTCATCCCACCATCCTGCAAGATGCAAAGTACACGAAAAGCAAGAGACAACAAAAGCATCAACACCCATAAAACCATTGTTTTCTACTCGTGCAACAGATCTATTCATAGATATGGCTCTGATACCACTATCGGGTTCGTTGCATGGAAAACAAAAAAAAAATCTATGGCAAGAACACAAAAAACCAAGATCTAATCTACGATATAGATTGTAGAGAACTAACCCTCGTAGATCCAAAGTGTTAACGAGATTAGATCTCGTGGTTGATGTAGTCGATCACTTGCCGATCTCAAGATCATGTAGACGATCCTTCCGGCGCCGTGTTTCGGCAGCGCTTTCGCAACGGTCACACGTACGGAGTGGATGAAGACCTTCCTCTCCCCGTTCCAGCAGGCAGCGGAGGTAGTATATCCCCTCGGAATCCCAACAGAACGACGGTGTGGTGGTGGTGGAGGAGGAGATATTTTTGTAGGGCTTCGCCTAAGCCGGAGCAGGACGGTGGAAGACAGAGGGGTGCGGCGGCTAGGGTTTAGGCGCTAAGGGACAAGGGGCAAGGGGGTGCGCCCCCACCCCTCCTTATATAGGTGGGGTCCCGGCGGCCAAGGGGTTCCCAGCGCTAGCCGAGCCCCCCCAACTCGGCCAACAAGGGGAAGAGTTGGGAACTTTCCCTCCAAGTCTTCCCTCTTACCAAAACTAGAGTTTGACTTTTCAAACTAGGATTTGACTATTCAAACTAGGGTTTGACCCTTTTACTAGTGTTGGCTGGATGTCCCTTTAGGGCTTGGTGCGGCTGGCCCCTAGGGCATGCCACAGCCCCAGTGACCCCCTCCCAGGGTGGTGGAACCACTGGTGGTCCCTCTAGAACATTCTAGAAGTTTCCGGTGAAAACACCGAAACTTTTCTGAACCCTAGAAAACCGCTTTCCTTATATGAATCTTATTCTCCGGACCATTCTGGATCTCCTCGTGATTTCCTGGATCCAATCTAAGACTTTGAACAACATTCAATCTCTAACTCATATTCCATATCTACTTAAACAACATCGATTCCTTAAGTGTGTCACCCTATGGTTCGTGAACTATGCAGACATGATCGAGACACCTCTCCGGTCAATAACCAATAGCGGGATCTGGAGATCCATAATGGCTCCCACATATTCAATGATGACTTCGTGATCGAATGAACCATTCACATACGATATCGATTCCCTTTGTCACGTGATACTTTACTTATCCGAGGTTTGATCGTCGGTATTTCTATACCTAGTTCAACCTCATTACCGATAAATACTCTTTGCTCGTACTGTGATGTGAAATCCCTTGTGACCTAGTCACATGCTTGCAAGCTAATTGGATGACACTCCACTGAAAGGGCCCAAAGTATATCTATCCGTCATATGGATGGACAAATCCCACTCTTGATCCATGTGCTTCAATCCATATTTTCAGAATACCCAATGCTACCTTTATAAACACCCAGTTACGAAGTGGTGTTTGATGTCATCAAAGCATTCATCTGGTGTTGGTGATTAACATGATCTCATGGTCGAAGGATTAGGTTACTATATATTTGAAATCTTGTAGCAAACAAACTTCAATGACTTGATCTTATGCTATGCTTACCATGGGTGTGTGTCCATCACATCATTCTCCTAATGATATGATCTTGTTATTAATAACATCCAATGTCCATGATTAGGAAACCATGATCATCTATTAATCAACAAGCTAGTTTAACAAGAGTCTTACTAGGGACTCTTTTATATTACAAAACACACATGTATTAATGTTTTCGGTTAATACAATTATAGCATAAGATGCAAATATTTATCATAAACACAGAAATATAATAATAACTACTCTATTATTGCCTCTTGGACATATCTCCAACAAACGGTGGATTCTCAAAATAAACCCAGAGTCCATATCCAGTCGAGCCACCACTGCCAGAATCCCCGCACATCATGCCCGCAGTAGTACGTAATCAGTCCATTCCCGAGCCAGAAGGCGGAATCCCGGGCCACCACCGTCGAAATCACGCACATTGTGCCCGCGGTCATATGGCGACGGAGGTGTTGTAGTCTCTGGAAAAATAACCCAATAAGGACGAGTGGTAGCGGGGGCGGAGGAGGAGGAAAGGAAGGAGGCGGTCCTGGTGTCGGCGGTTGCACTGAAGGCGGCGGCGAGGCATTATGAGTAGTAGATGAAGTGGGAAGAGCAGTTGCAGGGGTGGGGATCAGGGACCAGTCAAAGGATACGTTGGAGTTGGGGGAGATGGCGAGACGGAAGGGGAGCGGGAGGAGGAGGAGAAGGAGAAGAATAGGAAGCTCGGGGAAGCGCCGGACCATGGGTAGCCGACGAGGAAGGCGGCGACGCAGGTGAATGTGAGCACCACGGCGCCGCGGTGCAAGACAAAGGCTGTTGGCGCAACCCTACAGAGTGGAAGCCGCGAGGACGACCGCCATGGTGCCCCTTCAATGTTTCCTCGGCAGCTTCTCCTCGTGCCTGGCGCCGCCGAGCTTGGCCTCCTTAGCGAGCGCAGTCGGTCACGTCTCCTACGATGGCTCTCCAGCCCATAGTGGACCAGCCTGCAGAATACCGCTGGCCGCTTCCTCCCGAGCGCCGCGGCATGAGCCTACCTCCCTCCTTGTCCGCCACCTGCTGCTCCTTTTCGGAATGCTTCACGCGTCCCTGCCCTTTCCCTGGGGTTTGATGGACAAGGAAAGGGGATCGAAGATGGGGTCAGGTCGTGTTGTTCGGTGCTGTTCTCTTCGAGAAGAGTGTCGGCCAGGGAGAGGAAAAAGGAAAAGGATACAATTCCCTCGGGGGATCGAACGATTTGATCCCCCGGGTGGTTGACTGTCGCGACGCGCTGCGGGCCTTCGGGCCCTCTTCTTCTTATCCCCTCGTCTATTTTCCATCGCACGCGTCGCCACCATCGCCCCAACCTCCAGCTACCATGCCTTGCGCCCTGCAGCAGCGACCGCCGCGCCCCACCCTCCTGGTGTTCCCGCCGGCGGACGCCGCCCCGTACCCCAACCCCGTTCGTTCTCCTCTCTTGTTGTGCCCCACGCCTAACCTTCAACCGGACGTTGCTCCCCTCTCTCCCAACTCCGGCGAGGGAAGGTCCTTCGAGGCGACCCACCATGGCTGACGCTCAAGGGCGCCCTGCTGCTCCGCCTCCACCCCACACCAGTGCCACCGGCCGTTAGAGATGAAGGCCACCTACATGGCCGCCGCACCCAGGGCATTCTGCTGCTCTTCCTTCACCCCGCCGCGTATCTGTGCAAAGGGCGGCTGCTACACGCGGGCAGGATTGATGCTATTAGAAGTGGTAGTCGTTGCTACAAGTGAAGGCCGCGATGCTACCCGACCAATGATACGTTTTGAGATTTTACTAGAGAACGATGCTACAACTATAGCAATTTTTTTTGCTATTTCTATTCTTTTTTTGCTACAATAGCACAAAGTATTTGCTACGATATTTTCGACGAAAGTCCCTAGAAAATTCATAGCCCAACTTTTTTTTTCTACCAAGTCATCGGCAATGTCTCCGGCGAGATCGTTTTTTGCTACATTAGCATATTTTTTTTGCTACCACCGCTTTGTGGTTTTGCTACAATACTATAAAGTTTTTGCTACAAGGTCTCCCGGCGAAAGTCTCCGGCGAGTCTCCGGCGAAGTCTGATTTGCTACATTAGCACAACATTATTGCTACATAGTCTCCGGCGAAACTGCGGCGAGGTCTCCCGTGAGATCTGTCTTTTTCAATTTTGCCTCGTGAACGAACCGTTTTTTTTTCCTACATGTAGCAGAAACGGGTAAATTTGTAGCAAAATCGAGTCAGTTGTAGCAAAAGCGGGAGGAAATGCAAGTTTTGGGGACACATGTCGCTTGGAGTACCCGGGGGATATTGGGGAGTTATCCCCGGGGACGCGTAGTACTCCCCAAGAAAAAAAGGGTTCGGTGGTGAAATAGCTTATGTGTTTTAGTGGAGGGTAAAACAGTATAAAAGAAGCTGGTTAAAATTCACCTTTATGCTCTTTCGGCAGATCGTCATGTAACAATTTCAGGTTTGGGAAATTATGCACTACATTTAAGATTAAAGATTATTAGTTGGATGCTTGCTTTATATTTCATACGACATCGAATTATATCTTTAAATAATTTAAATATAAATTTGTACCATGTAAATCGCCGCTCAATGCCATCAACCGCCTTTGTAGAATATTTGATTTGCATTGCCTTCGGTTGCCCATGTCCCACTCATCCTTGATCAAGATAGTATATTAAATTAAAACAAAATAACAATCAAAACTATAAATAATTAAAGATTCAGAGGGAGAGGGCAAACGTAGGTCAGGTTACAAGTCGAACAACTTTGTGGCCAAATTTGAGTCATCTCGAACCCTCCTCCCGGGCCGCCTCCCTCCCCGACGGATTCGGAGGACCCTCCCTCCGATCCCTCTCGAGGCTGATCTGCAAGCAGTGGCCGCCGTTGCCGCCGCCGACGGCGGTGGTGGCGGTGCCCACCCTGTCAAACGACGGTGGGCTGGAGAGGTGGCCTCGGCCACGTCGCGTGGGGGTAACGTGGCGATAGCGGAGTGCACTACGTGACACGGCTTGTCGGCCGGGGCTTGAGTTCTCCGGCGGGGAGGCAGCGTAGAGGTAGCAAGGCGCCGCCATGGTGGCTGTCGGTAGCAGCGATGGTCACTGGCGGCGACGATCTGGGTTTCCGGCAGGCTGAGATCTAGGCCTTGGGCCATGTTCGACGTTGTTGGATCCCAGTAGGGCTGCTGTTGCGGGGGGTTTGTCCCATTCGAGTCAGCTTTCTTGTTGCTTCTTTGTGTTGCCGTCGTGCTGGAAGAGGCTGGCGGCATGGGGGCTTGCGAGTCTCGAGAATAATGGCGGTGGCTCTTGGTTTCTCATGAGCACAGACGAAGAATTGTTGGTTGCGTGCCGTTGCTGATATGTGAGGATTGTCGGGTTCCGGAATGCTCCGCTGGCGATTTCCCATGGGCGCTCATGCCTGGAGAATGTTGGTCTGATGGGATTCGGTCGTGCGCACCCATGCATTTTCTGACCATTTGGTTTTAGAGGGAGCGTTGCGAAGCTCTGCTGCCTGTTACCATCATTGGACTTTTTCTTTGTCGGTCCATGGTGAAGTCAGTGGTGGAAAATGTCATGAAAGCATAGATTTGAGTGCTAGCACAGTTTGTTCGAGTCTTCGGCGCTGATTAACTGGCTTGGTGATCCATGTTGTAGCAGCGGCTTGTTAGTGGGGGCGCAGCACTGGAGACGTTCAGTGTCTGATCTTGCAGGATAAAAAATTCAAGATCTGGCCTTAATTGGTTGTGCCTTGCAATGGCCTTGTTGAAAGCATTGTTTTACGAGCAAGGATTTTTTTTAGGGTGAAAACCTAAGATCTATGATTGGGCGACGACGACGTTTGTGCACTGTTCCCTTATTGAAGGCATCGCTTTTGGCGAAGCTAGACTTCTGGTGCTGTTCTGGTGGTGTTACTACTGTTGTTACAAGGAATAGATTGCTGTAGCGGGGCTTTTCTTTTTTCGTAATTTCTATTATTCTTTTTTTGGATGTGTGCATCCATAATGCTGCTAGGGCACTGCGTTGTTGTAGAGGCTGGGTGTAATTGATATCTTCGTTGATATTAATATATGCTCCTTTTTAAAAAAACTCGATCTTTTTCAATCAAAAGATTTTATACTCCTGGTGCAATGCACGGACATATGTTCTAGTCTTATAAAAAGGGAACAAATATAGATTAATTTTTGAGACCATTACACTCATCCCTAAGTGGGATGCTGCTGCTGTTATCCGTATGTTTAGAGAGCTTTGATCAGCGATCATCGTGACTGTCTGAGAAAACCTTTTGGCTTCAAGTTATGGTGGAGAAAGATGTAGCAGAGGGTCATTGTCGTGGTGGTGGCACGGCAGTTGCCATGGGTAGGCTAAAGTATGGGGCCAATAGATGCTAGAGGGATGCGGGGAGGGAAGATGTAGTGATTTCTACACTCACATGCTCAACAAATAAATCTCTATTCCTCTTCTTAATGAATACAAGTGCTCCTAGAGCTGTCTCATAGAGAGGAAGAACACTACTACACGAGCCTTACGGCGTAGAATGAATCGATCCCCTCTTCAGGAGCCCGCGTCCCCCTTATAAAGGGGTGCCTTGGTTCCTTCTAGGGCTGACGTGGCAAGCATATCCTTGGAATATGCTTGTCCCAATATGGTAACTCGGCGGTCTCCTTTCCGTGTCGCCCTTCTATCGGTGGCAATGTTCCAGAGATCCTCACATGCGCGCCTCAGACTTCCTCACTGTCACCTCCATGACCTTCCTCTGCCCTTCTGCTGCTCTGCTCCTTGTCTTTTGTTCTTGGCTCTGTTTAGATTCCTCCTAGCCAGTGACTAGGGTTTGACTTATAGGTACCTCCTTCTCCTGCAAGCTTCGTGTTACTCGGCCTTGTCTCGCATAACTCGGCTCGGCCTTCACCTGCATTCAAGTTAGTCAGACTCATTCGGCCGACTTAACTCATATGTCGGCCGGATAAGGCGTTACTCATTCTACATCTATCATGGCCTTGCTTATCTCGGCCAACTCTTACATGATTCGGCCGATACAAACAATAATTCGGCTCACGACAAGGGAGATTCCTTTCGTCTTTCCCCTGTCTTGACCCTATCCGGGGTCACCTCCCCAACATTAGTCCCTGAAGCTGGTGTGGTCCTGCCAGAAACCTCGGCCGGGCCGCATCAGTTTCCTGAGATTCTTCTCTCTTTCTTTCCGAGATATTTTTCTTTGCCTGAGGTATTCGTGCAGCTTCTTGTGTACCCCTCTTCCTACGTGTACTACTCATCATTGTTATTCTAGCTTTTTGTTCCGCTACAGTGTCTACTGACAAGCTACAGTGATTATTGCGCCTGTCGCGTCGATGTAGTGACGCCTCGAGTACCGCATCGGTCAGTTGGCCCGATCCTCTCCTGTGCCGTGTGGCCTGTGGTGTGGCTCCACTAGTTATGCTCGGTTTCACGATACACGCGGTTATGTGGATATCGTGGCATAGCCACGATCCCACGATGTTTACCGTGGCGCGGTTATAAAGAGGGGAGAGGGGTTTGGGCTGTTCACTTTTCCCCTTCCGCTCCCCCTCTTCTTCTTCCTCGCGCCGCCGCTCCTCTACACGTTCCGGTGCTTTCGCCTTCGTCGTCTTCCTCGACGGTCACACCGCCGTTCTCCTGCTTCGGTGACCTCACCGCCACGCCCTTGCTCCGGTGCCCTCAATGGTGAGTTTTCCAACGGTAACGCCGCTAGGTCGTCGTGCTAGGAGTTCCTGTTTTCTAGATTGCCTGCGGCAGTTCTTCTTTTGCTCCACCGCCGCGCCCGTTATAACCACGACGGGGCCCTGCGTCTCTAGGTCTCTCCCCGCCGCTAGTCTTTCCTCCGTCGACTCCTCTGGCGAGCCCATGTCTAGTTCTGCCAGCGGAGCCCTTGTTGAGGACGATGACTTCGCGTCCGGTCCGGAATGGGGTTCCTGGCAGGGTTCCACCGTTTCTCGTCGCGAAGTAGAATGGTTGATTAAGACGCGCCGGATTCCCGCCGAGGTAAGCTGTCGCTTGCCCGACCAGGAATCTTCTCCCGTTCTCAACGAAGGCGAGTATGTAGTCTTCATGTCCCACTTTGCTCGTGGGTTCGGCCTCCCCCTTAGCGATTTTGCTAGGGAGTTCCTTGATTACTTCGGCCTCCAGCCACATCACCTGCCGGCCAATGCTATCGCTTCTCTGTCAGCTTTTATCTCGGCCTCGGAGGGGTACTTAGGCCTTTGGCCCTCCGTACCTGTTTGGTCCAAATTCTTCCAAATCCGATCTAACGTCGTGCCGGATAAATCTCTTCATCCCTCCGAGAAATCTCTTACCCAATGCGGGGCTGCATCCATTACACCCCGGAGAAACTCTGAGTTCCCGCGGGTCGCCGGCCTTGAGTCTTGTAAGAAATGGCATAGATCATTTTTCTATGTCAAAAATACCGGGAAGGAGGATAAGATTCGGCTCCCCGCTTTTTCTATCGGCCCCCCTTCCAAGAAGAATTGGAACTATAATCCTAGGAAGAGCCATGCTCTGGCCGACGCATTCGAGATTCGGCTCAAGGAATTGATCCGCGCCGGGCTCCGTGGTGAAGATCTAATGACCACATTCGTTAGTAGCCGAATCTTCCCCTTTCAGCTTTGCTCTCACAAGCTTTGTTACATGAGTGGCCCTCTTGATCCCAATCATGTTTCTACGTTTGAGCTTGACGATTATCATATTTACAAGCGTGTCCGAGCTATCTTCAAGACCGATATGCCGGAGGAATGGGAATGGGGACTGAAGCCATTCACTCGCCGGAATCCCCCTCCTCAGGTAGATTTAAACATTAAAGTTACTCTTCCATGCCACTTTCTCGGGTGTTCTCTTACTTATTCGAACCTACTTTTCTCGCAGAGATTTATAGAGCAGAAGACGGAAGATGCAGAGGTTTTGGCTCTTCCTTGGACCGCTGACCATAATACCCCGGATACTGGAGAGCCTGGCTCGGAGGAGTTTGTACCTAAGTCGGATGTTGCTCCTGCTCGTGCTCGTGGCAAAACCTCGGCCCACGCGTATGAAGGTGACTCGGACGACGTCCAAATTCTAGAGGTAGTTGCCGCGGTGCCTATCTCTTATGCATTTCCGGCTCCTTTCCCAGCTAATCCGGCTGGTCATGTGCACGACGCTGAGCCTCTTGCTTCTCAAGCTCCTGCCGCTTCAAAGAAGCACACCGCTCCGACAGATCCTTCCGGTGCTGCCCCCAAGAAACGAGTCAAGAAGTCCTCGCAGCATATTCCGAGGCGTAAGACCATGCCTGGGGTTACTGGGTGAGTTTGTTTTTATTTGTATTTCTTGTTTCTCTCTTTCTGTCTTTTGATTCGACTTTTTGCCTCTTGCAGAGCTCCTCTTTCCGCGAGGCCAAGCGGTCCGAGTATGACAAGCCATGCTACTCGGCAGCCTTCTCCTCCGCCTCTAGAAGATACTTGGGTTCCCAGTCCCTCTCGTGTTGACTCTCCTCCTGCGCCGACCTATACATCACCTCATTGAGATGTGCCCACTGCTCCCATCGTTAATGCCGACATAACTCCACCACCAGATCATCCTGTTGAACCTGTTGCCCCTCTTCAGACCACCGAGGTTTCCCCCAACGACCCTTTGATCACCACGATCTTAGCTGCTACTCCCGCTCCAGCCGAGGATATCATCGTCTCGGCCCCCTTGGAAACTATAGTTCCTCCTGCCCCTCAGGACGTGATTCCTAGTACCGAGGTTGCTGCCCCTGCCGAAGCCTCCCCTAAAAGTAGGAAGGTTGTTGTTACCAAACCTTCAGCATCTCAGAAAGGGGCGGCTAGCTCTTCTCAGCCCAACATAGCTGATGCACTTCGCAAGGGGCTTCCTCCGCTAAGCCTGGTGTCACCCCGGCCGCCGACACTCAACTTACTCTTCACAAGAGTCCAGCGACGGCGGTGGTCACACAATGGGCCCGAGGTAAAGTGTTGACCCGCACTGAGAGCGGAAACAGCCTCGGCTCTTTGGTGGAGTATGCCAATAACTGGAATGCCGCCGATCAACTTGAAGGCAATCCGAGTAGCCAACCATTTCATCTTTCCGACATCAGCAGTCGCTTGCATATGGCTGCTAAGATTGTCCTTGATAGTGACAAGATGAACGAGGTAAGTGCTTTCGTTGATACTTTGTCTGTTATTCAAATGGTACTATATATGCACTAGTCCCCGAAGCTTGCAACCGGATAACTCGTTGTTCGTTTGGAAGCTTTATTAGGCTTCAAATGCATTTCTTTCTAACTCAACCCTTTTGCGATTCGGATTAGACATGGTCCATGCATATCCGAGTCACGTTTTACTTGATTCGGATATGTTTTAGCTTTGAATATCCAGCCACCTAGATCCGAGTCAAGTTTTGCTTGATTCGGATCTATTTTAGCTTTGAATATCCAGCCACCTAGATCCGAGTCAAGTTTTACTTGTTTCGGATCTGCTTTAACTTCAAATATCTAGCCACCTAGATCCGAGTCAAGTTTTGCTTGATTCGGGTCTATTTTAGCTTTGAATATCCAGCCACCTAGATTCGAGCCAAGTTTTGCTTGATTCAGATCTATTTTAGCTTTGAATATCCAGCCACCTAGATCCGAGTCAAGTTTTACTTGATTCGGATCTGCTTTAGCTTTGAATATCCGGCCACCTAGATCCGAGTCAAGTTTTGCTTGATTCGGATCTATTTTAGCTTTGAATATCCAGCCACCTAGATCCGAGCCAAGTTTTGCTTGATTCAGATCTATTTTAGCTTTGAATATCCAGCCACCTAGATCCGAGTCAAGTTTTACTTGATTCGGATCTGCTTTAGCTTTGAATATCCAGCCACCTAGATCCGAGTCAAGTTTTGCTTGATTCGGATCTATTTTAGCTTTGAATATTCAGTCTTTTAACCTTCCATTATATCTAGGTTGCCATGATCGGCGAACATCCAAATTTCAAAGGTTGCTCTTCGCCCATAAGAAACTGCAAGAAAAATATGAGAAGGTTGTTCCTGTGGTGAAGAAGACTGGTAATTCAACTAATCCGTGTACTGTTCCTTAAGTTCGTAATACTTTTGGCTTGTCGTGCTAATTTCCTCCTCGCTGGCGTGCAGCTAATATCAACAATCTGAATACCCGCCTTACCAAGAAGGTTTCCGCTCTTGAAGGTTGGTTCCTCGTTTTTGGTTTTTAACTTGTTAATCCTTGTCCGAGATAAATATTGGGTTTCTTACAACCTTCCGGCTT